>OZ005664.1:2400000-3856916 GCA_963930725.1 Candelabrum cocksii | reverse complement strand
TTTTTTTTGTCTTGCTGTTTTCCGAACAGTGAGTTCTTTTCACTATGTTACATTCACTACATTGCAAAAAAAACAATTTTGAAAGAACCATAACCACTTTTGCACTTTAAATTCTTCAGCGGCTTTTCTGTTTTTACAAAAAACTTTAGAATTCCGGGTTCAATTGAAATGTTGCAATACTTTAGTTGATAGATGATGAAGTATTGTGTGTTCATGGTGGACTCTCCCCTGACGTGAGAACGATTGACCAGGTAACGTTTAATTGTGTTCAATGATAAGTGTTAGTTCTTTGAATGATTTAACTCACCCGGAGGAACAGGAGGCAGGTTTTTTTGCAAACAAATGATTTTTTTAATGCTATGTGGATGCGGCGCTATCAATCTATGTAAATCACCTACTTATCACCTAGCCGTAAGACCACATTTGAAAGTCTACTTGCCGTGACATAACTATCTGTAATGTACGTGGAAATTTCGCGTTTTGTTAAGCAGTGAATTGTTAGCTGCGTAAAATCTTTTTGTGTTTAAAATACAGATCTTATTTATTAGCTTATTTTTTTTTGTTTCTTGCCATTTTACCGAGAGAAAAAAGTAAAAGAGGAAACGAACAAATGAAAATTAATTTTCGCGATTTTCGGCGCAAAAATCCCAGAATGGCCAACTCGCGTAAATTAATATCCGCTGATTCGATCTTTACGAAATTTTAAAAACCGTAGGAATTTGTTGGAATTTTTCTTTTTTCTATCGGTAAAATGTTGAACATGCAGAAGTTTCTTAAAGTTAGTTTATTTCTATTGTGGTGGATGTTTCTCTCTTTTTCAACATTTTTCAATTGCCGTTTTCAACATTTCTCGAATCTATGCGCAAACCTTTCGGCTTTTCAACTATTTTCTTTACTTCCCTCGCCTTCGTTTTGGGCTGAATACCGTTGCCAATGTAGACGAAGACTACCCATGATAATCTCCTCTTTTGGCTGTTTCTCTACTATGCCTTTTGTACTTTCGAATCAGTATTTCGCCTATTGTCACCTGATATAAGCAAGCTCAATGCCTACCTTTTTATACCCATTAAATATCTCTGAAGTAGAATAAAATTGCGAAAAACATCGAAATAGTAGATCGCGAAAATGAATCTCGCAAAAAATCTTAAAACGACACATTTGCGAAAATTAGCAAACTTAAGGTGTAGCGCGTTCCCACTTTGAACGTTTCATTAAACTTTAGATTCGTACAATAGAACGTAACATGGAGATCCCTCACAAAGGTGCATTTTGCGATATTGTTTGGTCCGATCCTGAGGATGTCCAGTCGTGGGCATTAAGCCCCCGCGGCGCTGGGTGGTTGTTCGGCAGTAAAGTCACCAATGAGGTTTGTTGCTCTCTTTGTTGCATCTAACCGAAATGTTAATGTTTCTGATTTCACTCATTGGTCATTAAAGGACATTTTCGTTTTTAAGATCAGGTAGTTATATTGAAACATATATATTTCAGCTTACTTTTATAATTTTATAATTATTTTTTCTTTTTACTTTTAAGATCAAATGTTCTCTCTCGTCTATTTACTATATTCTATGGGTAATTGACTTTCTGAAATATGACGTCATCAGGATATCTCCAACACTTTTCTCACAGGCTAGTGATTTTCCTAATACAAAAGATGTTTACCAGTCTTGAATGTGTTATTTTGATGTTACTACCTGACTTTTCGTGTTGTTTAGTTCATGTCGATCAACAATCTCCATCTCATATGTCGCGCTCATCAACTCGTCCAGGAAGGCTACAAGTACATGTTCGATGAAAAACTCGTTACCGTTTGGTCCGCACCAAACTATTGCTATAGGTGCGGAAATGTCGCAGCCGCGTTGGCTTTTACCGATGCTAAGACACGTGAGCCGAAAATCTTCCACGCAGTACCGATCGAAAACAGAGTTATTCCGGCGCTAACTACAATCCCCTACTTTTTGTAACCCCCTCTTAAAACGAAGTGTTTTCTTTTACCTGTTTGTAATTTCTGTTTAAATATGCTTAAACTTACTCTTTAGAAAAACTAACGATTGATATTCCGTTTACCTGTTTTGAATTTTAATTGGAAAAAATTGATAAGACGTGTTGCATAAAAACGATTCTCTTTGATGACATCATTTCACTTTAACGAGTTTGACGTCATCGTAGGAACACACATCAATCTCAGTTTCAACCGTCTCCTTGTCAAGTCCTAATAAACTGCTTATACGAAACCGACTGTCTCGCGACTTCTTGTGCGAAGTGTGGCCCTCCGAATATCCGTCGGCTAAATGACGTTTGCGAAGTTCACGAATGAGTGGTTGCGGTGAATGGTTGATAATTCTTGTGCATGGTTCGTCGTATTTGCCGTGCTTGTAATCATCTTTTTTCGGTATGGAAAGGCATCGAACAGGTGAATTATTTCTCTCGTACTTAGGCGATCGTAATGCGCAAATCTTCGAATCGTTATCTAATCGATTGGTATGCCAACTAAATGCCGAGCGGCACTCGTTATTGTCATCGTACGGACTGCTAGAACACCCTCTCCATGCCAGGTTGGGGCTGGATGCGGGGGAGCCTTTGCTATCGTCGCTCCGGTCGGAACAGTCGTTGGAGGGGGGACAAACGTAGTTGCCATGGAAATAGGTTGCAGGCGGCACGCAGACCGGAACCCGCGGGTAAACGTCTCTCGCGGGAATAAGCACGGGAGGGTGGGAGCGTGGCTTACTGAGCATCACCAATGGTGACTTTCGTTCGTTGGTGTCACTGGTGCTTACAGGTATGGGAGCGATGTGCGGTCGTAGTGTTGGCTCGATTCTAAACCCGTTCGAAGCGTAGCAATTATTTGGTGGACTGTAGAGAGAAAACGAATTTCAACGTCAATTTCCGTGCAATAGGTTTAACAACTTACCACTCTATATTGCTTTCTGCGACGTAATTATCCTGGTGCAACCTTTCCTCTGCGACCATATCAATGCTGGAGTTGTAGGAGGAGGTGGCAAGCACCACCAGAGTGTTAAGTATCTTCCGCTCTCGTCCTTCTTGTATGGAGCATCTCCGTAGCTGACCACTGAACAAGAATGTGCGGTAGGCCGTATAGAATCTGCTGCTGCAGCTGAACGCGCACTTCATTCGACAGTGGAAACGGCGGCGAGCTATTCTACTGTGGCCTAAAATACAATTAAATTAATACTTTTGATTTCCCTAAACTTTCACATTAATATTCTAAATTTTATGTCGAACGGAGATCCTTTACCTTTCCCTTCTTTGTGATCTTCGCTCTTCAAAATCTCCTACAATAGAAAATTACGGTCAACTTCATTCAAGTTTAATTCGCCTGTTAAACGCACCTTTTCGTCTTTAGTAAAAAGCATGTTGGCTTGAACAACAGCGTGGTCTGAGGGACTGGAAAACTGAAGGAAACTTTCGTGAATAATTCCAGCCTAAAAGATCAAAAGACCTTGATCACAGCTCCAGTTCATCCAACTTCTAGCTATCATCATGCATTAGATTTGAAGATTTATTTTCGAATTGATCGTTAAAACTTACAGTACTGGGGATTTACCTGACAGTATCCCAAATAATCCCTCACGGATTCAGAGACAAATAAAACTTTCAAATCCTCCGTAAGGACCAACAAGAAGCCGTCAAGAGCCTGATGTATCAAAAGAAAATTTGAAACAAAATTCCTTTTTAAATTCTTAAAAAATTCTTAAATTTAGAATTATTTTTTAATTTAGAAACGTTTTTGCCTAAAGCAATCTTTTAGGCGTGTAAGATTAAAGGGCGCGTGACTTGAGGGTAAATTCAAAAGTATCGTAACCATTTTCAAATGAACTCATTATGGCGATGAATTATTTAAGACTACAATGAATGAAGCTATCATTTAGGACCAAATTACCTGGGAAAAGATTTCTGTGAGGAAACCGCTGCCATCTTTAGGATGAGAAGAAAGTTTTGGCGACCTAAAATCGTCTCCGAAATCGCCCAAAACCTCCATCGTGTCTAGAAATGCAATTTCAAAAACATAAAAAGCAGTCAGAGCAAACCCCTCACAGGGAGAATCCCTTACACACACACGCGCGCCTTGTAGTAAACATTCGAAAAAGAAAAATACTTAAATGGCTTTTCTAAGAATAGATATATGCATAATTAATAATGCCGGTAAATTTTCTGAACGCTTGAAGGTTCTACTGACGGAATTATTTATTCCTTTTTTCACAAATTTGCACAAAAAGTCAAAAAATCTGATCTTCGTTCCCGGGCTTCTTCGAATAGCGTTCTTGCAGTCGCGTGAAGCATGACACTTGTGCGCGTAAAATTAGAATTCAGTCAATTTACATCACCACATCCCCGTGATGATTTTCAGTTCATTGAAACGGGGATTTGAGATTCACGAGCAAAATAGAATTAGTTTAATCACGATGTCTATAAAATATCGTGCAGGCATGCGTGAAATCTATAAATATACTTTCGCTTGACTTGGCATGACATTTTGTAATCTTAATATCACGGAAGTCTGTAATAAAAACATCGCTTTAAGGGAGTGCACGTTTTACACACAATAACGCGGAATTTTCTGTTTCACTGAGAACAACAATGTAATGCATAATGTGCGGTATTTTTAGACAGCGCACCCCTAGCGCGGAGTTGAGTATGTTAATTTTCGAATATTTAAAGCAGCTCATACAAGCAATGTTATGTACTGAGACCGTCCCCTCACCTTTAAAAAAGCCTTTCGCACGAATGTAGCTCACGGCCAACCGTAGAATAGAACTTTTATCCAACTTTGCTATAACTGATTCTGGAAACGGTAGTAACTTTGCCAGATTGTTAAATTCTATGTTTACTCTATCTCGGTGTCGTTTCGATGCGTTGCCTCTAAAGAGATGAGAGATAAATCTTTCAAAGAAAAACGCAGCAACAACAACAAGATTTGCTGCACAAGCTATATTTAGAAACCCAGTACGAGCAAGTTTAGTTACCCAGTGAATTTTTTCTTTCCTCTCTTCATATCCACGGAGTCAAGAGACAGCGCAACATCATTATTAAAACAGCTCATCTCGATCCACGATAAGAAATGCTTTTTTAGAAATATGTCCTAGTTCTAAAAAAGCACAGGCTAGTTAAGAATCACATAAGTTTTAAAGGACTAATATCATGATCTCTACCACCTCCGACTAATTATATAAACTAAATTGGCCCAGTCCATTACGTCAGTCTTATCGTTCAGACAAAACATACACGCATAGCTTACTGTTAATTATGTCTGCATATATCACGTAGGTCACGCAACACAATGAAGTTTTAAAACAATACTTCTGTCTACAGATCATATAACATGGCGAAAAACGTTTTTACCAATTTATAGCGTAATTTCCTTTACTAAAAATACAAACACACATTTTGAGTTGCTAACTTTCTGTAAAAGATGTTTCTGCATGGTGCTTTGCTAAGTTTTTCATCAAAACAAATATTACCTGTAATCTGGAATTCAACTAAACAAGCATCTTTTGTCATTGCATATAGTTTACACGCAGAATTCATAGTTCACCAAATTGACCTGTTTAATAAAATATGCCGTTTTGTATAAAGTTCTTGTTTTTAAATATTTACCAATCGGGAAAAAACTGTGTTTAAAGTGTCAGAATTAAAGTAAAAAACGTTTTACTGATTTTGCCGTTTTCGTGTTTGAAGGTTTTTTTTAGCCACGCAATGTTTTTTTAAGCCAATAGAATTTCTCGTCTTGAATAATAAAACATTCTTTCTTGTCTAGAAATTATGCAAATGAGGCAAATGATCTAACGGCGCATGCGTCTAAAAGCGGGCGCGGGAAAGATTATAAAACTTGTTTTAGAACACCAAAAAAAGTATATATAAGTCTGGTTTTGTTTGTATAATAACTGGTGTGCTATGCTGGTAAAATTACCGTATTGCAGCCCAATCGTATGATACGTGTTTACAACGAAAATCTTTCTTAGGAACACTGTGTAAAATAGTTAGTTTAAATAATTTAATGTTTGAGGAAATGATTTTTTGTGATTAAACAGGCATGTGAAGAAATAGTCTGAGTCTTCACATAGATGGAAGTTTCGTCTGAAATGGAAAAACCTATTGTCGCTGCGGATTAATCTGACTTAACTTTCAACAACGTTAAAGATTTGATCTGTTTACTGAGATAAAATTCGACTGAGAGTGTTTTTAGAAATTGTTTTTATTTTTTTAACGAACTACCCGCCACATGATCGCTTCCTTAAAATTTCCTTTCGAGAACCTTTCAAAAATGTTTTCATTAGTCTAAAAATTGTCGCAAGAAAAATGTAGATCATAGCACAAGAAGATCGTGCTTGCAAAAAGAAAACAAGAAGAGTTTAAGAGAGAAAAGGTGCTGAATGTAAAACGAAATTTTCATAGGGTAAAGGTAAAGTTTGAAGTGACTTTCCCCTGTTTAGGACTCTTTAGAGAAGAGTATTTTTAAAAGGTTGCTATTTTAGGAAGCACGATCCATCCGTGTTCTGTCTTGTAGAATGCTTAACACTGCATGTCCCCGTGTTAATGAACATAACCTTTGGGATTATATACAACAAAAGAAGGTGGATTGGTGTGACCTGAATGTTTTTAACTGTTTGAAAGGAGATGTCTATCCAGGTGTTGTCTTTTTAAAAGATTATTTTGCATTTTATTGAGAACGACGATGTATTTCAGCATTTTTCAGCTTTTTAAAATTCTATCAATTGCATATTTTTTTACTCTTATTTGATGACTGTTTCGTTAATATTCGTAATAGTAAATATTCTTTATATATGAAGAGAATATTCACATATTTACAAAATTAACCTTTGTAAAGGTCTTTTAGCAAGAAACGGATTTCTAAATAGGTGAGTGCATTTAGTCGTTGAATATATGAAAATGTTGGTGTAATTTTAAACACGTAAAGATGTATGACAAATTCTCTTATTTGCAAAACGCCCGTGTGACAATAAATCGTGTCTGAATTTGTTTTCTACAAGAAAACAAAACTAGGGGACAATCATGTTTTATAAGTCAAAGGATAATTCATCATTATATTTTCACGTTTCATTTATTGTTGTTTTGTAGATAATCTTGTGACGTACCAACTCATGCCTTACTTTGGAAGTTGTCACGTATTCATGAACAGGACCAGACATGAACTTGTCAATTATTAAACATATTTGCAGTAATGTTTGAACCCATGAATCATGGTACAACGACCAGCTGAGGTCTAGAGGCGCTGTTGATGCTCAGAACTGACGTATATTTGTGAACGAAATGATATTTAGATGAAAATTCATTCGATCACAACCTTGATAATTTCTGAACATTTTGAAAGAAATGTGAATTACAAAAAAGCATATGGAGACCGACATGATAATTCATAAATAGAAACCCTTTTTAACTTTATTTCTATAATATTATACTCGCTAACGATCATTGACAGATGATCACTATCCGGCCAAATGGTTTCAGTTCATCAAATAAAGATTTTTCGAGCAGATTTTCTTTTACTATACTATATTCTATTATAAAGCATTCAAGTGCAATTATTTGATAGTAACCTCTATTCAATATGCAATATGCGTGAACAATATGTTTTTTAGAATGATAAATTTTGGGCCTACGTGTAATTTCGCGCGTATTTATTTTCCCGCATCATGAATTTAGTATAATTTCGCGTGTGTTAATTTTCGCGCAAGGCCATTTTACAAGAAATGTGTCAAAAGGTAATATCAATGAGTTGCCACGAGTTAATGTCATTCTTCGAACATGTCAAAGGCCAATCGACCAATATTGTTGTCCAATTCCCATTCAGAATCTGAGTCGTCGCTGGTACCGAATTCTTAAAAAGTGCCTTGAACCTTTTGAGGAACTGTGTACGAGGTACCTCAGGAAATTGTGATTTTGGGAACTTTTCATGTATCATTGCCAAAGCAACTAGACACAACAACGACGATACTAACCAACCGAAGTTCGGCAACTGCAAGGAAACTAGGAGCATCTAAAACCTCTACTACTATAGTAGCGAAAAATAAATCAAAAGATATCCATGTCATGTTCAAGGAAATTGCATGTAAAAACGCAGAACAACAGCCTGAAGCAAAGAATGTACATAGTGTAGTTTTGATTGATTAGGATAAATAAAGTGAACAATTTTATTATTTTATTTGTTCTTTAATACACACACACACATTTATATATGTATAAAAATAAAATTTTTAATTTTTGCGCGTATTAATTTTCGCGCATACCCCCTTTGCGCGTAATAACTACTAATTATCGCGCATTTTTCAGATATTTGCGCGAATGCGCGAAAATTAGTACAAACAAGGTATATTCTCTTGAGGAGTAATTATCTCTTAAAACGGAAAAAAAGAAATTTCACCTGTTCAACTATGCATGTAAAGCATGGGAGGGTATTCTATAGATATACAGAAGTTGACAATGGACGACATATAATAGCTCAAGACAAGAAAAAGTATGAAGTAGTCAATATGAATCAGTCAAAGGAAACAAATGATTTATACTAACGATTGACTCATTATATGAATTCAATTGACATATATGTATGCTGTGAACGGATGCTACAATCATGATAAGACAAATATGAAAGCATACAAAGTTTGTTCATTGGAATGGCATGTATCCTTGTCCACTCCCAATTTCAACACTGTCTCAACACTCCTCTTATATTTTCGCTCGTTATGTGAAATTTAGGGCCGTGCATACAGTAGGTGTAGGTCAACACAAAGGGCTTAATTCTGAGCGACAACGCCAAATGACCGCTGACAAGCATTATATATCCAAATAACACTTTTCTCTTGAACAATCTGTAGGTACTTTTATTTTTTAGTTTTTCTTTTAAATTTCTGATAAAACATTGTCCTTTCGAATAAGGTTTAAAACCATTTATTTATTATCACTATTCCATGATTAATTCAGTTTCTACTCGAAAAGCAATGAAAGATTCCAACGTTAAATCTTCCTGAATCCCTCCCGACGCCAGACATCTTCAATATGTCTCTCTCTTAATTATTTTTCTCCCCCAAACCAAAAAGTGCATGTTATAAAGATTTTGAAATCTTGGAGTATCGAAACACAGGCGACCATCTTTTCAATGACCAATGATCACCTGCTCTCCAAATTTGAAATATTTGTTGAATCATCACTACAATTTTCTTGGTTGAATGTTAACTGAAGATGATTCCTTGTATTTCAAGACGTAGTCAAGAGACCACCACTTTTGATCTTTCTAAATTGAAGAAAGATTCACCCTTTCCAAAGCTTTTTCTGTGCGATGGGAATGCTATAATCCTCCTCAAAGAATGGGCCGAGGGAAAGAAAAGCAACTAGCTTAGGCCGGAACACTTCAAAAAATAGGCAAATCCCTCGGGGTTGATACCCGAACTTCCCAAAAACCCTAAATTCCAGCAAAATAGAGAAGTTTTCATTAGCGCATTAAAATCAGTGATTTTCAAAAGGAATATGGAAGGAGAACGGTGTAGATGATACAAAATAAGATTGCAAGATATATGCGTTAATGAGAGAATATGGTAAAAACAACAAAAAGAAAGTTGGTACGGAAGATAATTACTGTGATAATCCTTTTGCGGTCAGCTTTTTCTTCTTTCACTTTCGATTTTTAGGTTTTGTTTATATCCCAGTTCCGCTTCACATCCGCCATCTTAAACCGTTTTCTTAGTTATTATTAGGGGAAGTAAAGTCAATGAAGTCAAGTTTTTGTTATTAAGTTATTGCGGTATGGTTTTAAGTAAGAGTTCTGGACACATGGAGTAAGTTTCAAAATCTTAATTTGATAGGTCAATAAAAAGTCAATTTTTTTATCGTTATGTCTATTATTCAATTTTAGGTCAATAAAGTCAATTTCCTTTAAATGCTGAGAAAAACTGACACTTTAACAACTTAAAAAAGTTAAAGCGCATGAAGAGATTAAAACGAAAAAGGAGAAAGATGCGAGAGAAATCAAATTAAATCACAAAATAATAAATAACTTCTCAATCTCAATCTGTGCTAACTATTTATGCTAGTGTATAGTTTGGATTATGCGAGCTCCTTGACAGGTGGTAGCCTATTTCATTGTTATAGGCATAGAGTAAAAAAGTGACGTAACATGGTCCATAGATATATTTTAGTATTTTAAGATATTTATGCGCCGGAAGATGATCATCGTAACGTTTTCGATATTTGAAGACATTGAAGATTAAATATCATGAAAAATATAGTTAGTATTTCTTTACAGTTATGTTGTTAGTATTATATACGAAGAACAAAAAATCTGATTAATAAACAAACTAAAATGTTGAATTTTGATTGTCTTTTGTCCATTCGCGAAATTAAATTCCCACGAAATCAAGAAAATTTCGCGAAACGCTTGATTTGCGAAATTTTCTTCCTGCGAAATTTTCTGACAATAAAGTATAAAACACAAGAAACAATGCTTCACTCAGTCAAATTTTCGTTAGGTCAATAAAGTCAATTTCTCTGAATTTTAAAGTCAATTTATTTTGGATTTTTAGGTCAATAAAAGCTTGCCCTAGTTATTATTGATGATAATGCCCTCGCTATTGTTACAAAAACTAACTTTCAAATCGAAATCGAAAATGCATACAGAATGTTTTGTGCAAAGATTGAACAAATGGGAAATCGGAGATTTCTATGTGCTAATGAATGAAGGGGGGGGCGATTCAAATGAAAATGAAGGAAGACGACATCCTACTATAATGGGGGAAAAACCTGAGTATATTTGTTTGTTGTCCGCCAATCACGCCAGGTCACACCAGGTCACACCAAGTCACACCAAGTCACACCAAAGTCACACCAGGTCACACCAAGTCACACCAAAGTCACACCAAGTCACACCAAGTCACACCAGGTCACACCAAGTCACACCAAGTCACACCAGGTTACAACAAAGTCACACCAAGTCACACCAAGTCATCTTTCGGTCGAATTTTGAAAAAACCTGACAGATTCAATAAAAATCGGTCCAATCTGAGTGCCCATTGTTCCAACGATAATTGCACCAGTGTTGACAGCCTTATTTATTTTAGGCACTGTACACGTTGTTCAAAATACTATTGCAGGGAGTGTTGTGAGTTCAGTAGGGACATCATTGAGCTTCTCAATGAGAAAGCTGATAACTTTTGGTTCTGTCCGGACTGCACTAAACCTGCTCTAAATGCAATCTTTGTAGAAAAAGATATTGAATCCAGATGCGCAGCCTACTTTGAAAAAATTGAATTTCGCCTTTTTTCTCTCAAAGCGTCTCATTCTTTATATAAATCTTCATTGTCCAGCATCAAAGACAGCATTGAGACAAACGCCTCATTAATTCGAAAATTAGTTGATGACAACTTGAATCTAAACACTCTAATTTCCAATTTAAAAAATAGTGTCAAGGTTGATTGTTTAGACTCCAAACATACTCTAACTAAAGAAATTTTTAAAAATATTGAAGATCACAACTGGCGCAAAAATAATTTGATAATCTATGGTTTGAAAGAGACTGAATCGGTTAGTAACTCATTGCAGGTATTGGGTCTTATTAAAAATCAGCTTAGACTTAATATTCGCATTGACGATATTAAAATTTGTGAAAGACTCGGTCCTTTGCAATCCGCTAAAATTCGACCGTTACGAGTTACTCTGCGTGATTATGACACAAAAATTTCCATCTTAAATCACAAATGGATTTTGAAAGAAGCTGATGGAAATATCTTTATTAATCCAGACAGGAGCAAGGAGGAAAGAGATATATTCAACAAACTTTGAGTTGAAGCTAAACAGAGGGAGGCTGGTGATAGTTCGGGGGAATGGGTCTACCGAGTAAGAGGTCCTCCGTGGAATTTGTTTGTAAAACAAATAAAGAAAAACCCCTCCTTAAATCAAAACGCAACAACAAAGCCAAAATAAAGTTGAATACTCATCCTCCATTCTCCTTAGCTTTTAGCAACATTCGTGGTTTTCGTACCAATTATTCGGATGTGGAGGCTTTTTTGATAAAAAATAATCCGGATTTATTAGCACTTTGCGAATCTAACCTAAATGCTGGTATATCTTCTAATGATTTCCTTGTTCCTAGATACCTACCTCTGTTTAGATTGGACTCCTCTATTCATATACATGGTCTAGCAGTTTATGTCAAGGAAACTTTACCAATATTTCGTGAAATTGACCTGGAAGACCCCAATCATCCTTTCATGTGTTTTCGTTTGTCTCTTCTACATTCAACTAGTTTTTTGTTCTTTCTCTATCGCTCTCCATCTTCTCAAGACTGTTCTGTTATCAAATCAGTTTCAAAGTCTGCTGACTTAGCTCTACTTAATCATCGCTCAACCAACATCTTTGTATTTGGTGACTTTAACATTCACCATAAACAATGGCTAAGATTCTCGAATGGAACAAGTAGCTCTGGTGTCGAAATCTATAACTTTGCAGTATCTCAGTCTCTCTCGCAATTGGTTGATTTTCCAACCCGCATTCCTGATCACTCAAGTCAATCGCCCTCCTTGTTGGATTTATTTTTGACCTCTAACCCTGAAATTTGTAAGATATCTCATAGCGCTTCACTGGGTCGTTCTGACCATGTTGTTTTGGAGGTCAAAATTAATTTCAATAGGCAAGTTTCCCATGAACATCCCATGCATAGATCCTTTTTTAGATATGATCTTGCGGATTGGCTAAAATTTCAAAATCACATTCAGTCTGTCCCATGGGAAAAAATTCTTTCCAATTCAGTTGATGATTGTGTTAATGAAACTACTTCAATAATATCTGAAGCAATACGATTATTTGTTCCGTCAGGGAAATATCAGTTAAAACCTCATTCTTCGTCATGGTTTTCTCCAGCTTGTGCTGCAGCCATAGCTCATCGCAATCATTTCTTTCATCGCTACCGTCGTGATGCGACTGATCATAACAGACAACTGTTTATTGCCTCGCGCAATAATTGTAAATATGTTGTTCGTAAAGCTAAAACTGTTTTTGCTGAAAGGACTAAAGATCTTATCAAATCCAAAGAAATAGGTTCTTGCAAATTTTGGCGTATTATCAAAAACGTCCGGGGTAGTTCTAAAACATCTGTACCTCCACTTTTCAATGGTCCTGAAGTCATTAGTCTATCTAAGGATAAAGCTGAACTATTCGCTAAACTCTTCAGTTCTCATTCCACCCTCGATGATTCTGGTCATGATCTCCCTTATTTCTCCTCCAAAACTGTCCAGACTTTACATGATTGCTTTATATCTTCTGATAAGGTTTCTAAGATTATTAACAAAATGGATTCTAATAAGGCTACTGGACCGGATGGCATTCCTGTAATTGTACTTCAAAGATGTTCTACTGAGTTATCTCCCGTTTTGTGTGCTCTTTTCAAAAAGTGTTTGGACAAATCCTGTTTCCCTTCATCTTGGAAGTTTGCCTCTGTTATTCCAATTTTTAAAAATTGTGGTGAGCGATCTCATCCTTCTAATTATAGACCAATCAGCCTCATTTCCATCTTAAGCAAAGTTTTCGAGACTTTAATTAACCTGAACTTAGTTGAATTTATTGAAAAAAATAATTTGTTTTACGACTCCCAGTATGGGTTTCGTTCTGGGCGTTCCACTGCTGACGTTTTGACAGTTATAAGTGAACGTTTTTATCGTGCCCTTGATGTCTCTGGTGAAGCGCGAGCAGTTGCCCTTGACATCTCCAAGGCATTTGATAAAGTCTGGCATCGGGGGCTACTGCACAAACTTAAGGCATATGGTTTAAAAGGTCCATTTTTAAATATTATCTCCTCCTTCCTTTCCATTCGTAATCTCAAGGTGGTTCTTAACGGTCATTCTTCTTCCATTTTTTCCATCAATGCTGGTATTCCTCAAGGTTCAGTTCTCGGTCCGACTCTGTTCCTACTGTACATTAACGATCTCCCTGACAATTTATCATCCAAAACCGTTATTTATGCTGATGATTCAACGTTGTATTCCTGCCTTAATAAATCAGATGATTGTGATAAAGTTAGAATGGCCTCTGATCTGGAAAAAGATCTCAATACAGTAGTTGAATGGGGTAAGAATTGGCTTGTTAATTTTAATCCATCTAAAACTAATCTTCTTTCCATTAATCATCTCAATCATGCTTACTTACCTCGAATTTTGATGAATGGTTCTCATTTGCCTGAAAGCAATTCATTTCGTCTTCTTGGTCTTATATTTACCAGCGACCTCTCATGGCGATCTTATATTGAAAATATAGCTAAATCAACTGCCATGAAGGTTGGTTCTCTTTTACGAGAAATGAATTACCTCACTCCTGAATGCGTCCTTTACTTATACAAATCATCAATTCGTCCATGTATGGAATACAGCTGCCACATTTGGGCAGGTGCACCAAAAAATTGCCTGAATTTGTTAGACCGTGTTCAACGGCGTGTTTGCAATGCAATTGGCGAAAACCTTTCTTTGAAATTGGACTCCCTTTCACACCGGCGGAACGTAGCGTTTCTTTGTCTTTTCTACAAGTTTTTTTATGGTCGTTGTTCAAGCGAACTATCATCTCTTACACCTTCTCTCAAAATTTTTCTCCGTTCTACTAGGTTGTCTTCTTCGTCTCACCAATGGACTGTTTGTGTTCCAAATTGTCGTAGGGATTTTTATAAAAACAGTTTTTTTCCGCGTACGTCCAGACTTTGGAACTCACTTCCATCTACATGCTTTCCTCCTGAATTTAACCTTCAACTGTTCAAATCTAATGTTCATCGCTACCTTAAATCTGCTTAACTTCTCCTGTAGCTTTTTACTCGAAAGTGGCCTTTTAGGCCTTGTTTTGAGCAATCTCCAATAACAAAAAAAAAAAAAAACCCAGGTCACACCAAGTCACACCAGGTCACACCAAGTCACACCAAGGTCACACCAAGGTCACACCAAGTCACACAAGTCACACCAAGTCATACCAAGTCACACCAGGTCATACCAAGTTACACCAGGTCACACCAGGTCACACCAAGTCACACCAAGTCACACCAAGTCACACCAAGGTCACACCAAGGTCACACCAAGTCAAACCAAGTCATACCAAGTCACACCAGGTCATACCAAGTTACACCAGGTCACACCAGGTCACACCAAGTCACACCAAGTCACACCAAGGTCACACCAAGGTCACACCAAGTCACACCAAGTCACACCAGGTCATACCAAGTTACACCAGGTCACACCAGGTCACACCAAGTCACACCAAGTCACACCAAGTCACACCAAGGTCACACCAAGTCACACCAGGTCATACCAAGTTACATCAGGTCACACCAAGTTACACCAAGTCACACCAAGTCACACCAAGTCACGCCAAGTCACGCCAAATCACGCCAAATCTAGCTTCTGCGCATTGGTTATTCGTCTATTAGAAAAATAAAATTATTTTTCGAGACAACATACATGACGTCTCAAAAGACAATTCTCAAAGAAACATAAAAAATTTTGGATCAAAAACGTAATCTAATGGACAAATCTACAACTGTAAAATTTTATTTAATACGTTGACGTAATTTAAATGAGGAAACAGTATCTTTGCGAATGATGTTTTTCGATTGCTTTTGTTTATTGTAAAAAAATTGGCGTGACTTGGTGTGGCCTGGAGTGGCCTGGTGTGACCTGCTGTGACCTGGTGTGACTTGGTGTGACCTGGTGTGACTTGGTGTGACTTGGTGTAACTTGGTGTAACCTGGTGTGACTTGGTGTGACTTGGTGTGACCTGGTGTGACCTGGTGTGAATTTGGTGTGACCTGGTGTGACTTGATGTGACCTGGTGTGACTTTGTGTGATTTGGTGTGACTTGGTGTGACTTTGTTGTGACCTGGTGTAACTTTGGTGTGACTTTGGTGTGACTTTGGTGTGACTTTGGTGTGACTTGGTGTGACCTGATGTGACTTGGTGTGACTTGGTGTGACTTTGTTGTGACCTGGTGTAACTTTGGTGTGACCTGGTGTGACCTGATGTGACTTGGTGTGACCTGGTGTGACTTGGTGTGACTTGGTGTGATCTGGTGTGACCTGGTGTGACTTGATGTGACCTGGTGTGACTTGGTGCGCAAAACGGTATAGCCCGATGTGATATCACTTATCGATTGCGTAGGTTTAAAATCCTACTATAATGAAGGAAAAACCTCAGTATGTTTGTTTGTTGTCCGCCAATCACGCCCAAACAACTGGACCGATTGGAACCAAATTTTCAGGCTATGATTGTGATGCCCCTAGGATGGTTTTTAGCCAAAGAAATTTTTTTGACAAGTTTTTATTTAAATAAATTAATTAGATGTGATATCACTTATCGATTGCGTAGGTTTAAAATCCTACTATAATGGAGGAAAAACCTGAGTATGTTTGTTTGTTGTCCGCCAATCACGATCAATATCAATATCGATTGCGTAGGTTTAAAATTTATAATAATAATTAAATATTTTATGGCTAACTTTGTTTCCCAAACAAATTCTTTCTCAATTTAAATGTATAATTAATTTATCTATATGTACATGACTACCCATATATAGACTTTTTTGGGAGGAGATTGGCATAGATTGGTAACATACATACATACAGAATTCCTCAATTATCATATTATTGTTAACGTCCGTAGGACGGGTTCATTGCTAGTCACTTTAACGAAGGTTTGTACATCTTATGTTGAAGGGACAAACTACTGCTGCGTTTGACTTCTTGATAAAGCTGAATCATCAGAAGTATTGTCTCTAGAAGAAAACGCCATCAAAGAATTGAAAAAAGCACCCTGCTGCAACAAATGCAGACCCAACAATCCTACTCGACAGGGACATACCTTTTTCGATCCAGCCTATGTTCCACGACCTTAACAAATCAATAACACAAAGTGCTGCTGGTCCGTCAGGAATGGACGCAGAAAACCTATTATAGTATCCAAAACTTTGGCCAGGAAAGTGCGAATTTACGATCTTCCCTCGTACCCATGGCAAAAAACATAAGCACCGAGGAAGTTGTTTCAAAGGGTGCTTCTCAAGAAAACACGTTTGAAGCTTATACTGCGTGTAGGCTTATCCCTTTAGATAAGAATCCCGGTGGAAGACCTATTGGAATCGGTGAAACTATTGGCAGAATCATTGATAAGGCGATTCTTTAAGTCGTGCGGAGAGACGTAGCCGAATCAGCGGGTAGCCTTCAACTCTGTGTTGGCCAACTAGGAGGATGCGAAGCAGCAGTACATGCTGCTAGCAAAATCTTCAACGAAGAAGAGACGAATGGTGTTTTACTGATTGATGGAAGCAACGCATTCAATTCACTGAATAGGCAGGCAACGTTACACAACATTCGCTACATCTGTGCTCCACTTGCCACATATACCCGTAACTGTTATAATGCGCCTTTTTGCCTATTCATCGCGGGAGGTGGAGAGATCCCGTCTTCAGAAGGAACAACTCAGTGCGATCCACATGCTATGCCTGTTTACGCTGTCGGAATTACTCCATTACTACTTGTTCACAATAACATCAGTCTCAGAACCCAGGAACCAAACAAGTAGCTTTCGCCGATGACATGCTTGGGGCTGGAAACCTACTTGTGTGCCCTTAAGAACTGGTGGTTACAAATCATTTTTGGAATAAAATTAATTTCATTGTTTTCCACGTAGTTGATTTTATATTACTATAGCACCATCTTTTAAATATACGCAATTTTGTTTTGGTGCTGCAACCTTATCAAAAAAAGGTGAAAAAGAGTGAAAGTGTAAAAAATTCGATTTTAAATCTTACTGTTGGTGGGTTGCTTACGTTACACGTTTATTTGAAGACATTTTTTTCCAGATATTTTTTGTAATGCATTTATTCGTAGAGAAGATCGATTTTTAAATTTATTCTCTCTTCTGTAAAATCGTATATAGCAACTTCGGTCCAGCCATCAATTTACTTTTAATGTTTCAATATTAATATAATCTTTTTGCATTGAGACTTGTTAACTTGTCGTTGAGTAATCAGAATCCCGACTTCCTGTGCTATTCGAATCTTTCTCATTAGAAATATTAAGTGATCTCCTGAAAAAAACAAGTGCGTAGATTATGAAACGCGCGCATAGATTATGAATCACGTGCGCAGACGATGAAAATACAAGTTAAGCATAAAGGACATGCAGAAGAGTTTGACTTGCAAGCTAGCTTTTCTTAACTTGGCAAATTTTTCTTCAAGTAAGATTAAAATCTTGTAGCCAAGACTTTATGTGTCGTCATAACAACACAAAGATGTAAATAATAGAATAGAACCAAGTATTCGCAAATAATGAAAAACCATATTAAATGGAAATATATTGTCATGGGAACATTCTACGTCATACTTACTCGTCATGAATGGTGTTTTTATCGCAGCCGTCCGAGTATAATCTTTGCATGGTTAGCTAAAATGTTGGGACATAATAAAAATGTTTTGGATATAATAATAAAAGATAAGACAAATATAACTTACCCTGCCCTGCATATTTTCTTGGAAAGCTTTTATCCAATGTTTATGATCCATTTCATTGAAAGACGACAAATAGAGTTGTCTACCGTTGTACCGCTCCGACAACTTTATGCAGATGACGTGCTCGAATCCGTTTACTTTTGATGTCACTTCTCGAAAATCCGCATCATCGACGATCAGTTCATCTGAAGAAAAAAACATTACACATCTTGGTTTCCATTGTAATTGCACATTTTAAGGAATATTCTTTATTTCCTAAAGCGCCAAAAACTGTCTGTGGATCATTGAAACAATCTCTCTCACTTTTCAACTTCCCTGCTCTGTTGAAATACGACAACACCAGGCGCCTTTTTCCTAAGAATTCCTTCAGTGATTCCTCTCCGATGTTTTTGTTATCTTCAGGATGAGCGTTCAGTCGTTTATTGCGAACATCAGCAGCTGTAGGCTCAACAACATTTCTCCAACTCAACTCAAATGTCCTTTTCAACCATCGTTTGTGTTTACCCGACGGAGGCGATTTAATAGCAGGCCTTTGCAACACAACAAACTTACCATGCTGCCCGATCATAGCCTACAACCAGTTTTGCTTATAATAGTTTCTTTATGTTTTGCTAATTCACTCTCTCTCTCTCTACAAACGATATTATACGTATTCTGCGCAGGCGTAAGAACTTATAATCTAAGTATTCGAAAGATCCAAAATCGAGATAAGCAGGAAGACTTCGATTGTTTTGATTACGCTTTAACTTGCAAAAAACCTGTCGCTTGTCACTAACGTTTTGCATATTCACTTCGTCTGTTTTGAAAACTGGCAGCTTTCATTTTGGAAATGACAGTGACTGAAAGTGAACTTTAGATTATAAACCAACTGAACCTTATAAAAAAAGATTTACGAGTTAAATGCTCAGAACAATTAAATGATTCAAAAAAATTAATCCGTGTTTACAAGATCGCTTTGTTCGCTTGATTGGTTTAAAAACCTATTTATAGCACGTGAAGCCATTCTTAAACCATTCTTAGAAATTTTTTTTTTTTTGCTGAGTTGTTCATCTTTTCATCAGTTTTATGGAAAAGTGCCCCTGGCTCAAAAATAGTAAGGTTTTGAAGATATTTTGTAACACTTTAGTCCAAAAATAACGTCACAGTATATGGTCTCAATAGGTGATGGGATGTATTTAGTTACTACGATATAATATGAGATCAAAAATTGATTTATTCGAAAAATGGAACAGAAGATAAAATAGTCGTAATTCTAAGAAAATTAGTCCAAAAGAACGACACTTGATTTATTTATATCAAAGATTATCGTTCAAACTTTCAGAATAATCTCCCATGATTGATTGAATCTTCAAAATTGGCAAAACATTTGTGCCAATCGTCGTCGACAAATGAGTCATAACTTATTATGCTTATTCACCTAAAATTTTCAGAAAATGTGTAAGATTAAATTTTAGTCACTGAAATGTCAAGCCAGACCTGTAGAATAAACATTTTTTTCTTTGGTGGGGGGGGGGGGGTAGTTTTTAGCCTCCTCCCCCATCCTAAATAGGGTTAAAAACTAGTTGTTTTCAAGGAGTGTTGCAAATTAGTGAGAAGTAAGGACGTTAAGAAAACTGTTTTTGTTCACAAAGCCCTATTCTTTCGAATATTAAAAAGATTATAAACTTAATGTGCCAACATAATAATAAATTCTCATTAAAATGAAATGAAGTAATGTTGTTAATATAATTAAAGGATATATATATATATATATGTCTCAAGTACATATTGGAATGTTAACCTTCTAATTAACTTCAATTTTTTATTTCCAGGATTCCTACTCTTATCACCCGAATAAGTATTTTTTTTTCGAAAAAATTTCCGACCCCAACATCCTTATTAGGACCCCACACCCTTATTAGGACCATGTTTATTAAACTTTCATTGCGAAAGGTTTACGTTACGGGGTTCAAAATTTGTTACCTGGAGTGTGTAAACAGTGATTTAATTTCGGCCGAAAATGAAAGTTGGGTACAGTGTTTTTCTTGTCAATTATTTGCTGTGCCGGCAATAATTGTTGGAGAGACTCGTTTTGCTTAATAGCATCACAATTTATGTCGTAGCAACAATTAAATTGACTTGACGGTTTTTGTGCATATGTCATATTAGAAATTGTCGATCTCATATTGATCTCACATATACGACCAAAAATAAATTTTGTCAAAACAAATTGCCTAATTACAATAATCTTTTAAAATAATGATTAATCGCCATCGTAATCAAATGAAAGGAGAATGCGAAAATTAGAAGAAATTAAGTAGCGATGTTATTTCTAAATCCTCAAAGAGTTGACTGTACTGCTGATTAATACTGTCGGTTTGTCTTTTTTTGATGTCGATTTGATTGACACGGTTTGTCGATTTGATTTGATTGATTATTAGTATAGAAAGGGTGCAGATTGACGAACCTGCAATCCTAGAAGAGCCATTCGAATAACCTAGAGGTCGCATTGTATTGAGCACCCTGGTGGACGATAGCGCGTTGTGTTTAATACTATGTTCATACTATACCGGATAGCTTTTTACAACAGCATAAAAAGTTATCCGATATAATGTGAACAGAATCGGTTAATGACGATGTTTCGTTTTCAAGGCGTTCACATTATACCGGATAGACAGACTATTTTTATGCTAAAAAACTTCGAGGTTTATTTCTTTTCAGTTTTGCTAAAATAAATTTTCGTTTTTCGCCCAAAATTAACTTATAAAGATGGTTTCTTTCCCCGATTTACAAGCATACCACATAGAATTCATTGATACGCAACCAATGAGCTATTCCATTAATGTTGTAATGCGACTATTCCATTCATAATATCTGTAGAGGACATCTTTCATAAAATTCTAAATTGAATTGAATTAAATTCTTTTCATCGGTATCGTTGTGAAAATCCTGCCGTTTAGGTGTTCACACTATAAAACGTTGCGTCTTAAAAAGAAGCTATCCATGGCCTACTTACACAGGCCTAGTCAACATGCGAATGAAGAAAAAAACTGTAGACCAGTTTTTTTCATCAATAAACTTATTTATCAAGAAAAAATGGATTGGGTAATGAATTGATTCAATACAGGGATATAGTACACCGTTTTGACCCATAAATGAAGTTAATATACTAAAACTGATATAGACAATATGAAAAACAGCAGCCTCAGATAAGAGGAATACGCACCCTGCTAAGTAGAGATTCGATTTCAAGCGTCACACTACGTCGTTTAATTATTGTTATATCTGTTTTACTTTAATTTTTATATCTGTTAATTCATTGCAAAACAAAAAATTCCTTGTATGCATACTTACAAAAATCTCCCTCTATATAATAAGAATTTCAAAACATAATATTTACACATCACAGAAAACCTTACACTTTACTCCACCATCCCAGTAAAACAAGAAGCAATATAATATACAGGGGCGGATACAGACTTTTTGATTGACCCCTGCTGTAAATTCCATGTAATGGAGTAGTACATAGGTCAGTGTCACCCGAAGCGTCTGCATGGGGGGGGGGGGGGGGGGGGGCAAAAATTTCGAATTCCCAAAAGGTATAGTTACCCAGAAAATGCATCGGGAAAGTACAATTAGGCAAATGTTAAAACCATCAAAAGAAATCTGCCCTTTGTTTTAGAGGCTCTTTGCTTTAAACTAAAGTGATATTTCTGGAATTTTCATCAGTATAAGTACATACATACATACTTCAAAAAATATAAATTGAATTACAGTATACAGTAGAAAATGGTGTATGTTGCATCGCAAATAAATAGACAAATGTGAGTTAAATGTTTCTTCTCAAATAAAACGTTCTCCCCGGCCCGCATCCTCGTGACACGTTGACTTAACAGCGTCATGCAGCGCACGATCTCGGCAACCGGCACTCTAACAAAAACAAACATGACTGTGCAGTTAAATGAAGATGTAACAGTGTAAATTAAGGCTGTTTCGCTCAATATCAGAGCTCATCAGCATGTCTAGGATAAAAAATCCAGGCATGGACAACCAAAAAGAAAAGCCATCGCAAAAGAAGGAAAGAACAAGATAATTAATTGACAATTGTGTAACCCGACAGTACCCTGTTAGGATGAGTAAAATATGTTAAAATAGATTTATTCTCTATTTGAGATGACATTTTTGCTTTCTTCTTGGTAAGGTATCATTTTCAGAATTCGAGCTATAGTAGAGCAAAATTCACTTTTAAAAAACAAACATACAAAATGATTGGGCTTGAAAGGAAAAGATGGTGAACCAAGCACAAAACAAAATGTGTAAAGAAAAGGAGGTATTTACTAAGCCTCGTGGGTAAATCTCCAGATTAAATAACAGTTTGTACTTTTCAAGGCCACAGTTTGGGTAATAATATAAATAAATATAAATTCTAAATCCAACAGAAGATAGGGCAAAAATAGACATAAAACTAGACCATTTACTTGCGTTACTTAACATATCCTGGCTTCAAATTTCACAAGATTTTCATTCTTCAAACCACTATCAATTGAAGACTCAGACAAAGAAAAAAATAAAACACTAACAAAAGTATCAGTAAACTTACCGAAAACAGGGTGATAATAATAATAGTGTCCATTCAAGAATAACTCTAAAGAGTTTAGTACTCTAAGACTAAAAGTTAAATCATTATTACCAACTAGAAACATTGATGCAGCACTGTATGCACCATTGATTGGTCCAGGTCCTAGAAAAAAATAAATACTATAATCAAGTTTCCTATACATCTTTATTTACTTTACATAAAACATGACTTACCAACAACAATCAGTTATGTATATTAGCTAGATGACTTTAGTATTGTTAGTGTATTCACAACACATAATTAATGTTTGAAAATCATTTACGTCACAGCTCTAAACCACAAAAATCATGAGTCATATGTATATATACTACAATGATCCTTCACAGCCATCATAGGAGTCTTGTTGTTAGAAGACAATAAATAAGATGGCAAATAATTTTCCAAACTCTCATCTCTCAAAAAACAATTCCTTAAAAAGACATTTCTTCTTCCGAACTAAAAAAAACATTACTTTCCAACTTCCTACACAAGAACTGTTCAGAAATAACTTCCAGTTTTCTAACATTCCCATCATAACATTCCAAAATCTCTTTCACGTGGTTCCCGCTAGCCATTTTGAAATCTCGAAAGGAAAGAAGCAAATATCTGGACTTTGATGAAAATATAACTCAAAAATTTTCCAAAAAAAAAGCAAACCAATTAATATTGTTTCTGAAAATAGGCAAGCCAATCACTGTGATCTTCTGAAATAAGGCAAACCAATTAGAGGCCTATCTAAAACAATAGTAATCCGTTGAAATAAGGCAAACCAATCACGATCTTACTTTGACCCCCGCAAGCCAATCAAAATCTTTCTTTACCAAGATAACGTTATGCGAAAATGGAAAATACAGGGGAAAGTTCAATTTAAATTGTTTTTAACAAGAAGTCAAACTGGTTTACTCCATCAGTATTTCACACCGCTCGTAAACGCAAATATGCAAAGAATACCGTTCCGTTGATTTCAATTCTTTTGTTATGATATTCTTGCTTTTATTTTTACAATATAAAAAACCGTTTAATTTATTATTTTGGATTTAAAAAATTTGACCTAGGCTCCAGCCTATTTTGCAGGGGTTTAAATCCGCGCCTGATATAAAATCATATCTTCTGAATGTTAGGGTCTACTGTTCACTTGAAAGTTTCAAGACTTTCAATTTAGGTTCTTTTGACGATTTAGGGGTATACAAGTAGCAATAGTTATTAAGCAGAATATTAGAAAATATTCTTCCATGTTTTCTTTCAATTGCATTAAATCCATAAAAGTCTGATATCATCATTAGAGCATTGCACAAACTTGTTCTACAAACATAGTGATTAATATGATGGAACAGAATATAAGAATAAAATACCCATTCGCATGTGACACCTCCAGGTAATGATACTGTTCAACATAGAATTTTGTATCTTCTACTGTTGAAGTATCCTTTCGGATTACATAACCAGCAATATAAACTAATGCCATTTTAATATCATTCGACAAAGAAGATTCTTGATTAGGTAAGTTTTGGAAAATACTTAACGAATCATCATCATTAATTATAAAACCACATTTTCCACACGAGTGTCCAGTAGCACCTTCTATTTCTTCTATAGAGACATGCAAATCCAAACAAAGCTTAGTTTTTCTAATAGTTACTTTTTGAAGAACATGTTGACTGTTTATGAAGTACGTCCCTCCAGATCCTTGGCGAAGTTTGCTAAATATTTTCTCCAGGGGATCACTGGTGAACTGTCCAAGACATACATATTCATGTGTTGTTGTTAAAAGGTACTTCGTTAAATCGACCATACCTCTACATGTGTGAGAAAGAGCTCTCGCAGTATCCTTCGTTAACTGTTTCTTTCGATATCCTTGTTTATCTGGTGACATTTTTTCAACCATGTTAGCAATATTAATTAAAGATATTAATTGGCTATCATCGACAGATGTGATAACAGCTCTGTTTGCATCTCGTAAACGCAAAGCTTCATATGGTCCTTTTACATTTTACATTTTAAAGAAATTGATAAAAAGCGACAAGAAGGCAATTGTACCCTCTGCATTTTCTATTAAAGGATGTGTTTTCAATGCATTTACCGTTTCATCCAAAAAAACCCTTAAGCAAGTAGCAACGTTTTGTCTTTCAATTGGCTTTGGAACCACAGCTGTATCATTTAATTTTGATAGCTTAACAATATTGTCCTTTTCAAAGTCATAAAGTTTTCTTAAGTCGCTCCACTTAGCAACTTTAAGGCCATCAGGCCATCAACTGGAAAATCTAACTGCTGCATTTTTTCTGTTAGCCAGTTATTGCGAACAGATTTTATCAAGTGGACATAATCAAATAAAAGGAAAACATTGCCAGTGGTTCGCCATGGAGAAGTTAAGTCAAACTTTCTGAAAAACTTTTGGTTTACTTTATTATTGTCAACAATAATTGCAATTGTGGTACCACCATTTAGTGCAATGCTATTGATAATCTGTAATGTCTGCTCATACTGAAAATCAGAATCAAGGCAATATACTGGTAAGGCTTTAAACAAAAACTTCTTTCCACCAAATAGACAGCATATCATAAAGCTTACAACAGTTGTAGCAATATGATCTGGGTTATTAACTGCTTTTACAAAAATATTTCCACCTTGATAGGTTAGTTGTGGTTTTACATAAACCTCGTCGATGAGAAGAACAACATTTTTTGGATGATGATCAGTAATATTTTGGAAGAAAGTCTTTAAAAATACACCATCGTCTACATTACTAACTTTCGACGTCAATCTAGTAAGAACAGAAATACTAGGCAGCTCATAGTCTTCTCGTAAGCGAGTGTATAAAGATCTTGAAATAGAAAAATATTCAAATACTCTACCAATCATTTCTGGAGTGTACTTCTTTTCGCCAACGTAAGTCAAAGCGTTCATACACTCTATATGTTCTGAAATTACATTCTTTTTATGATCCATTGACATAGAATCTAAATAATGGATAGCTACCTCAAACTTGGAAAAAGAGTCAATACAAGAGAAACGGTTAGATGACAAAGGTTTTATAGTACATCGTACACCATAATGGTATCCTTCAAACGTTAAGTTATTGCATAGTTTCAATACAAATCGGGGTGAACCAGAATTGTTTACAAACTCAATACTTTGAATTATTAAGACATTTTCAACGAAGTATGTAGTTACTTGAGTAGAAAAGGAAACATTTTTCTGTAGAATCTGTTCCGAAAGGTCTTTCAAAAGCAATATTTTATCTTGGCTTAAAAACAAGTCTAATTCGTCTGGTATTGCATTACGAGTTGATGAATGAGCTTTTAAAGTCTCTCTTGCAGGAGGAAGAGATGTTGGAACTTGACTATAATTAACACAATGTGCAAAAGCTGTTGGTGGATGCTTTGGTCGTATTTTCCCATATACAAGTGTAGTTTCAAAATATTTTGGCCAATGGTTTTCACATACAAAAGTATTAGGACTATCAGAGATATTGTCACGAGGAATAGCTTGTAACCATCGTCTTCGTTCTTCCGGATTTTTTTTACTTGGCAAACGAAACACTTTAACTTTACTGCTAACATAATTCCCCTTACATCCAGTAACATAACATTTAAATACCATTTTAATAAAGATTTTATTTGCACACACGCTACCATATGAACTTTCTCAAAACCTATATTTTCTAACTAGAATTTCTTTTTTTAGATTATTGGTCACACTGACGAAGGTGGCTTTTAATAAAATATGATAAATATATTATAGTAAAAGCAACCATGCCAAAAATCTTGATTTGCGACACTGGCCTACAGTTTTTTTCTTCATTCGCATGTTGACTAGGCCTGTGTAAGTAGGTTAGCGAACGAAAACACCGGCCAAAATGATATTTTTTATTTGAAGCTAAAACTCGTTTCCAGGTCTCCAAATATTTAACATAAATTTAAAAACACAAATCGCACAAATCAAAACAAAACAACAGGACTGCCAGGTGCTAGCTGCAGGAACATCATCGACATTGGTATAAAGTCTGCAAGTTTGAAGGAAGTCTACGACATGTAGGTGAGTTTCTCAAAGCAAGAATACATCTATATTTATCTTTTATTTACCAGATCATATAAATACCGTATATACACGTTTTTTATAAAGAATTGAGTATGCGATGCATAATAATTCCTTAATATTTAGCTAGAAGCTTTTTAATTAAAGTTTATCAGCCTCGCAAATATATATATATATATATCGGGTCGCCTTAACGCATTGTATTAGATACATCGGAAATATATAGTCGAGTTATTAAAACGATAATAGCAAGTTGTTGATGTTTGTATAGGAAATAAAAAATTATGTGTGGGTGGTTGAAAAGTGGAGAAACCAGACGGTATTCGATTATTATACTTTACGACGACAGAAATATTGAAAATCGCGCTTCAAAACGCTAAGGTGACACAAAAAAGTCGCCTTAAAGAAAATGTCACTCTAAAGTATATTTTCAAAGAAATATATATATATATATATATAATGTAGCTATATAGTTTCCTTTATAAACATATAAACTAGCTAACAGTCTTTCCACACTCACTAAATCGGCATTGAGTTGGACTTTTGGGATTTTATGCTGCATTGGTTCATAAAGTTTTCAACAGACATCTGCACCATTCAGTAGTTATACAGCGACGGCAAAACCATTTTACATTTCTATTCCGCATTGCCTCATTTGAAACCCTCTCACACATCCGATGGAACCACTCCAAGCATCTTTCACATTCAATCATCTGTCTGTAATTTAAATGATTTACAGTGATTTAATTTGATTTAAGATGGAAAAAACTAAATTTAGTGCACAAGAAGTAGGTCCGGAAATTAATCAAGTTTTTTATTATTATCGGTTATCGTACTGCTACTTTATTTATTTGCGGAAAGAACCACAAGCAGTAGGCATATAACGCTCTAGTTAGATATATAATATATATATATATATATATATATAATAATAATAATAAACTTACTTGATTATATAATTGTTCAAAAATGTTGTCTAATTTTCATTTAAAATATCTTTTCGTTTTAGTTTGAATCTGGCTTACCTTTCCGATTGGATGGTTTTGATGACAGCTTACATCGTCAATGGCAACTACAATCTTACGAACGATACTGTTCTCATCCAATGTGTTTGTATCAATCTCTGCACTCAGAGCTTTGGAAGCTTTCCTTTTCTGATATTCGCCATTAACATTTATCTGAAAAATATATTTGATACGATATATAGTGTACAAGAAGCAAATAATAGTTGTTAATAAATCAATCCAATATTATGTAATGCGAGAGATATGAAGAGGCTTGTAAAGAAAGTTAACCTTATGATGAGGAAACTGTGCAACTTTGCGCATCACAATTTGAGCAGGGCAGTCAAACTTTTTGGAGTCTTGAAGAAGTGCATAGTCTTTTCGATAGTTATGATCCGTTGCCTATACAGAGAAAAATTTAAATCTAAAATAAATTTTTAAAGGAAATATTGTATGTAATGCTATATTTCTTTCGTTGTCTACGGTATTGTTTATATTCGGTCATACTGTATTGTTATACATACAGTTTTTATAAAAGACGGATTTATTAACATAAACGCGAATGTATATTATTATCAAATCATTTGTTGTATACCAGTTTTTTATTTTCTTTCGCCTCCTTGATTTTCTTTTGTAAAAAATTCGTTCCTGTCAACCCCGTGATGGCAATCTAGGACCTTATATGTACGCAGCGATCATGAACGGCATTCCATTGTAAGTAATAGTTTCGTCTTCCCAAAAGACTTTATGATTTTTTGCAAGCACATCTAAATAAAGGATATAAAGTAATTTTTTATGAAAGATAGGAAGTAATATTAGGAGATTTTGTTCCGTGAGATATTTGCGAGTGAATACCGTAAAAGTTTCCAAAAAAAAATTATATTCCAAAACATAATAACTGTTGCACTACCTTTTTATCCTATATAAAACTACGTATCAGTTTTCTGTTTCGTGGTCGTTAATAAGTCTGAAGGAAAAAATTAACAAATTACTTGTTTTCCCAAAATCCTTTTAAGTTTTATGAACTGCAAATCTTGTTGTCGTTGATATTTCATAGTTGCGAACACGTTGCAAGGCTTCTTCATACGTGTCACAAATGAAAACAATCTTTTTTTATCGCCTACAAAGAAATTAATTTAATAAGTCAATTTATTAATTACCATAAGAGAAGAAGTTTTTTCGGAAAGAAATTTTTGCGGATTTGATCGGCAAAACTAAATTCTAAACAAATCAAAATATCGTTGATCCGCAAAAATAAATTTTGCAAAAATTTTAAAAGAAACATACTACAACTATTAACTCAATCAAAATTTGTTCTTCTTACCGTTGCTGTTATTTAGGTTGTTTCCAGTCAACAAACTTTTGTCACGTTTTTCAAAATCGCTATTTTCCAAATCAGAAGAACAGTATTTATTATAAAAAAGCTAATTTACACTCATGTTATTTGCAAAATTTCAATCCAGCGTGTTTTGGAATTATGTTATCATAATCGCGCGGTTTTAAAATTATTTTTACATAATACATGCAACCACGGAAATTTATTGCATAAATTACGGATAAGTTATAGTAAAAAAAATATCATTTTGGCCGGTGTTTTCGTTCGCTAACCGTGTAAGTAGGCCATGAAGCTATCCGATATATAACGTATCACTTTCGAGAGCGTTGCGTCTTGATAGCTATCCAGTAGGAAAATCATAACGATTTTATTGTTTTACGGTGCTGATTATATGGAGAAAACTTAGCCCGGGGTAAATCTTAGCTCGGTGAAAAATTAATTTTACTTGCGATTATATGTTAAAAATTATCCCGGGACAAACTCGAGTTAATTTCGAAATAAATAAAAAACGAAATCGAAAGTAACGTAAACATCTTCAGTAAATATTACGCGCGAAAAACATTCGTTAGATTTTGCTGAAATGAACACACAAAAGCAGGAAATATTGATAGTTTTAAACGCAATAAATTTGATATCAAGTCAAGCTTCTGCTCTATTTTTACTATTCAAAAGATTCTCAGAAGTTCAGCAAAACATCATCGCATTGTATTTTGCAGGGGAAAAACACAAACTCAATAAAAAAAGGGAACTTGCGCGTTATCGAAGATCACTTCGGAAATCAAGGTCTATTTGGTTTTGTAATTCCTGAACAGATGCAAGGTGGAGAAAAATGGCAACAGAAAATATTTCTGATCCAACGTGGAAAAAAATTTTTCGCATGAACAAAATCCTTTTTTTTGAACTTGTGGAAATTCTACGACCTATAATAGATCGAAAGCCTAATTCACCAAATTATAGATCGCTTTCAGCAGACAAAAAACTTGCTATAACTTTATATTACTTAAAGGACATTGGCTCATTGTGGCATTGTGGCAAACACCTTTGGCATTCATCAATGTACTGTATCAAAAACAATTGTTGATGTTGGCCATGCAATAAATACTTTAATGGGTAAAGAATTTATATCTCTGCTTAAAAATAAATCAGAAATGCAAAGAAAGGTTTCTGAATTTGAGCAGAAATTTGGCATGACACAGGCATTTGGGTGCATAGACGGCACTCATATTCGATTGAAAAGACCAATTATTAATTCACAAGACTACTTTTGCTATAAACAATATTACTCAATAAATGTACAGGCAACTTGTGATAGTAATGTTAAGTTTATGGACATTGATTGTCGTTGGCCAGGGTCAGTACATGATGCAAAGGTATTTGCAAATTCAACTATAAGCACAAAGTTGAGAGAGAAAACATTACCTGTAACATTTTATGAGCTTTTACCTGGGTTTAGAAGGAAGTGTTCCTAACTATTTAATTGGTGATCCTGTTTACCCCTTAACACCATTTTGCATAAAAGAATTCCATTCATGTACAAACAACCAAGAAGTTATTTTCAACAATATCTCAGAAGTGCACGTAACACAATTGAGTGTGCCTTTGGTCGATTAAAGGCCCGCTGGGGGTTTTTGAAAAAAGAAGTTGACCTAAAACTTTAATGCCTTTAATGATTTATTGTTGCTTTATAGTACACAATTTTTGCGAAAAAGATAAAAACAATTTAATGGAGGAAGAGGAAATAAATTCCCAAATGCGTATTCACCACAATGAAGATACAACTACACCAAATACTCCAGATGATTTTTATTCATATAACCATGTGGAGGGTGAAAAATAAGGGACATTTTAGCAAAATATATTGGGCAGAATATTTCAGATCACTGAAATCAGTATATATTGATATATATATATATATATATATACCTTTAGCAAAATAAAATTGCTGGATAAATTGTATATAATCTATTCTATGAAAATTTTAAAAATGCTATCTGTAAGTCCCCATCATGTGAAAGTTAATCTTGTAGGTACATGCAAAAAAAAATTAATCCAAAGTGTTGTGTATTGCCATTTACAAAAAAAAACAACAAATAAAAAGAAGCAAGGAAATATGTTCATGAAGTCATACAAGTGGTTCATAAATGTATGTTCATATACACATTAATGAAGTCATAATGATACGAAATGTTAATCAAAAAATGATCTGAAATTGTCCCTGTTCATTGTGTTGCTGTGGATTGTTATAAAATGTATCGTTAAAAATAGGCTGAGGATAGGGGTGATTTGAAAAAGATGGTCTTGGGTGTATCGGTTGGCTTGAAGATTTCTCAAAACCATTTGCAATTACTTCCATTGAATTTGCAACTGATTGCATAGAACTGGTAAACAATGCCATAGACTTTGTAAAAGATTCATTTGACCTATGTATTGCTTCAGCAAGATCTTTTTTAAATCTAGCATCTTCTTTTGCTTCGTTTAGTAACATCTGATCACGCTGTGAAGCACTTAATTGGTTTTCCAGATTTTTTCTTTTGTTGTCAATTTTGGGAACACAGTTATTTTTTTCTTTTTTGGTAGTGGTGGTACAGCAGTTTCCAATTCATCTGCTTTGTCTTCTACTTGTTCTGACTCAATAGCAGGCCCGTAGCCACGGGGGGGGGCATTGCCCCCCCCCCCTGGTTCGAAAATTCAAGGGGCATTGCCCCCCCCCTATGAAAAATGCTGCCTCGACTTTTTTCTGGGCATTTTAATGTGAACCTGCTCACATGCAAATAACACGCGCATGCAAAGTAAAAACATTCGAATTTTTCAAAAAGATTTACGTCTGACAAACCACCACTCCATCATAGAGATAAACGAGCATTATCACGTAGCTTTATGAATGCGTCTTTAACGTTAAACAGAAGGAGAGACAAAACAAATGAAAAAGAAAGAAAAAAATGCACAGACGTCACAACCTTTGAAATAAAGAGAAAAGATGTACAGACGTCACAGTGTTAACAATGTGTGATTGAGTAAAGAACTTTGATTTGAGATCAATCTACTCAAAATTAGTAACGTGAGTGCTGGTGTTCATTTTGAAAGAAAACAAGAATCAAATTTTAAAAACAGGAAAGAGGAAATTCTCAGACACGCAACTAACCAATTTGGCTTGGTCAGTTGAACATGGCGGACATTTGGTGACGTTTACTGCGTAAGTTTAGTATTGTAGTTTGTAGTGTTGATTTTCCTGAAATTTGATTATTTGTTGCGTATTTATTGCACTTACACAATGTGTAATAAATAAACAAACGGTGCACTTCTAGACCCAAATCTATTTCTAACATTTTAATAAATGAAAAACTTTCCGTTTTCCTTCAGGTAGCTATGTCTGGTCTATTCAAATATTGGAAAAAGGTGAACACAAACCAACCTCCTGATACACACAGCACTCGAAGTGACAACTCAATCGAATTTGATAATGCGTCATGCGATCAAATGAGTATTGACGATGGATCCATACATAGCCAGAGAGGTGTAGTAGTGGACACATTATCTCATGATGGAAGGACCGACTCTGATTCTGACAAACTATCGAATTTCTTTGACAATAAATCCACCCCTTGTCGCCCTTTTCTCAAGGTATATCCTCCTACGACATACAGTAAAACCAAGCGACGATTCAATTCTGACTGGTATTCGAAGTTTAGATGGCTTGAGTATAACAAGGAGGTGGATGCAGTATTTTGCTTTGCATGTCAAGTTTTTTTTCCAAATGTTACTGAGAAAACATTCACCCACAACGGCTATCGAGACTGGAAAAATGCTACAGATACAAGCAAGGGTTTGATGAAACACGAAAAATCTGCTAATCATGACCGTGCGATGAAGAATTGGGCAGATTATGTCAGTGGTCAAGATAAATCTGGTGGAAATGCTGTTGCGAGATCGTTCGTGTCGGTTAGTTCCGATCAGAAAAAATGGCTTTTCGCAGTTTTGTCACACGATTTCTTTGTGCTAACGGCCTTCCATTCCGCGGTACCGAAGAATCAAGCATTGAAGGCGACGGTCTATACCTCAGAAGTTTCTCACAGTTCCTATTTCCTATAGATCCTTGCTGGGAGGCAATTCATAAACACTTGCCGGAAAATGTGCAATACACGTCCCCTGCGGTGCAAAACGAAATAATCTCTGTACTTGCATCATTAGTCAAGGAGAAAATCGCAGAAGAAATACGGAAAGCTCGTATCTATACTATTATGGCAGATGGAACGTCTGACAAAAACTGTCATGAAATACAGGGACTTGTATTCCGGTATAAACAAGTCGATGGATTGATTGCAGAGCACTGTCTCAATATGAAAAATGTAGACGACAGATCTGCAAAAGGAATATTCGAATTCGTAAAGGAATCGATGAAAAAGTACCTTATACCCAAAGATGGGTTAGTCTCACAATCGTTTGATGGGGCAAGTGTCATGTCAGGTGACCTCGGTGGTCTACAAAAGTTGATAAGTGACTTTTGCAACAGGTATGTTCTATATGTACATTGTTTCTTACACAAAATCCATCTTGTTGTTTCATTTGTCATGAAAAACTTGGAGGAAATAGAGGAATACTTTAGCATCGTCACCTCGTTGTACAAATTCTTTAAGAAAAGTGCCGTCAGAGAATCATACCATGGTTCCGCATTAAAGAGACTCATTGAAACGCGGTGGTCGGGGCATTTCGAAAGCACCAAGAACATAACCAAAAACTACCGAGAAATCGTTGATGCGCTCTTGATCGCCTCTAAAAGTAAAAAGTTGAAGAGCGAGGATAGAGCTGTTGCGATCGGACTTCTTAGTCAAATTGGAGTGAAAAATAATAACCCTATCTTTGTCTTCATCAACTGTATGTTGTTCGATATACTTCAGCCAATTAATATCGTAGTCAAGATGCTGCAGTCCCCAAGTGAAAATTTCGTGTCAGCATTTAGTGTTATTAACGAAGTGACGAACGATCTGAAGGAAAAGAAGAATAACAGCGACACTCGAACGAAACTCGATAATATGGTAAAGAAACGATCTGCTTCTATTTACAATCACGATGATTGCCGTCCAAGAAGGTCGTCTACGCTTCCTCCTTATTTGGGGGACTATGTCATCACTGAACCCATACCAACTAGTCGTCGCACAAATGTAGAGATTTTAGAAGAATGCTTGGATTTGCTTCTTTCAGAATTCCAACGCCGGTTCTCCACTATCAACCTCAACCTCTGGGACGCAATGTGCGCATTGTCGCCCGCAGCAGATCGGTTTCTTGACTATCACACTCTGAAGCCACTGTTTGAATACGCCGAAACGGTGCCGGTCCTTAGAAACTTTTATGTAGAACAAAAATTGTCAGCTGTAGACTTAGAGGCTGAATGCCGAATCTTCGCCCGAGTATTAAAAGATATGGAATGGCCTAAAGATAATAATGGTCGAGTCGATCTGATAGAAGTGTCTCGGATCATGACTAAAACACACAAAGGAGGAGCTCCAATATTAGTCTCATTGTACGATCTTGCTACTACTGCTGGCTTCACTTCAACGCGAGTAGAATGTGTTTTTTCATCCCTATCAAGAATCGACTCGCCTCAAAGACGATCAATGTCTACGCAAAGGGAGTGCGATTTGGCTTATCTTTTGTTCGAAAGTGACATTCTAATGAAATCCGTAACATTTGAGGAATTTCACAAATGCTGGGAGTCTAAGCCTCGGAAGATGTAAACTCGTTACCAGTCTTGTTCCGATGAGAGAATTTCAGCCTGTGATGCTTATGAAAGTGATGCCTATAAAAAAGCGTGTAGTTCATCAAATAACGTAAATTCCATCTTTTTGAAAAAAGTTAAAATTAATAAAAATTTTCTGATGCTGATATTATGTGGTTCCATTTCCGTTACCATGTTACCATCCATATATTTTCCGTATGTTTTTACAACAAAATTAGTTCATAAACGACTGCTCAAGTGCTTATAATACACAATAAAATGGTTAATTTCGAAATTTTTCCGGGGTTCTACCCCGTTTCTCGCTAGGGTGGGGGGCTCCATGTCTCAGATGCCTTTTACTCGCTGCCCTCGTTGATGCCCCCCCTATCATTTCGTTCTAGCTACGGGCCTACTCAATAGATTTATTAAGTTCTACATTATGTTCGTTATTAACAGTGTCACTGTCTAAACCAAATTAAGTAGTATTGTTACAGGAGAACCTCCCCAAATCTTAACTAGATTGTCAGGCAATCCTGTATTTTAGCGTCGAAAACAAAATAGCTATTTGTGGTAATATTTCATACATATTTTAACGAGTGCGAAGGAGAGTTTCGTAACAATGTGTCTGACGGTTCGAAACAATATTGTTTAACGTTTTTGAAACTTTAATTAATTTTCGAAATAATTCTGTTTTTCGTTTTTAAAAATTCTTTTAATGTTTGAAACAATTTTGTTACGTTTTTTAAACTTCTATTATATTAACGTTTTTAAATTCGCGAATTCGAGTCATTCGCGAATTATCTTGGAATGTTATTACTTATTTATTTATTTATTTAATCATTTCGCCAAAACAACAAAAGTTACAATGGAAATTTATCCAAATATATACATATACAACAAATATATACACATTTATTTAATGTTTTTTTGAATGTATTAAGTCGGCAGGAAACTCAAAGAAAACTTTAAGAAGTTTTATCATAGAGTACCTTATTTCAAGTTATGCAAAAATTTACGAAAATTATATATGTGTATGTATGTACTACAACAATTTCAAAAGTTTAAACGCAAATATTATTTACATTTTCTGATATAATCTCAGCGTTGTATGATATATAACAGTAAAAACAAAAAGCAAAAAGAAAAGGAGAATGAGAAAAACAAAAAAAAGTTAAAAAAATTCTTGTTCATTATCATGTTCAAGAAGAAGAGACTTTATAGTCTTCTTAAATTGCAATAAGGTAGTGATTTCCCTCACTTTTAAAGAAATAAAATTATTCCATAGAAAGGGAGCTCTGTATGAAAAGGAAAATAAGCCAAGTTTACTCTTCTTTAGACTTGTACTATATAACAAGCTTTTTGATGAGCGCAAGTTGTAATGGAAATCCCGTAAGTTACATTTGTTTGTAAAGACTTCTGGCACCAAACCTTTACTTAGTTTGAAGACAAATATTAAATTATGGTAAATATTGAGTTGAAAGATATTTAAAGCATTAAGTTGGCTTAGTAATGGTTTGGCATGTGCAAACCTTTCACGATTAAAAATTATTCTCGATGCTCGTTTTTGCTGACGATACAAATACATTAATTTTGATTTATGCGTGCTTGCCCATGCAATATTTGCATAACTTAAATGACTATGAACAAAAGAAAAATACATGTCCTTTAAACAACGTTTATCCAAATAAAACCTAGCTCTATATAAAATCCCTATACTTTTGGCAATTTTATTTTCAATCATGGAAATATGATTTTTCCAAGTTAAGTTTTCATCTAAATATACACCTAAGAATTTAATTGAAGTTTCTCGACTTATTGCAACCGAATTTAAAGACAGTAAAGGAAGATCAAGCGGTATTAATTGTTTTCTACGAAACGGATGGAACAAAGTATATTTAGTTTTTTTTGTATTGACTGATAATTTATTACTAGAGAACCATTGGTTTAAACATGATAGTTCATTATTCATTATCCGGAATAACTGATCTAAATTTTTATGGGAGTTAAATATATTTGTATCATCAGCAAATAATATTGTAGAGAGCTTCGGACAAACAGAGGCTAAGTCGTTAATGTATAATAAGAATAGGAGAGGACCCAGTATTGAACCCTGAGGAACTCCTATAGTTATATTAAGCAGGGTTGTTTGTTTGTTATTGTAGCTTATGAATTGTTTTCTGTTAGATAGATAACTTTTAAGTAAATTAAGGTTGTTACCAATAACACCATAATGGTTTAATTTTCCCAATAAAATATCATGATTTACGGTATCAAATGCTTTAGAAAAATCTATAAATACACCTAAAACAAATTCATTATTTTCAAATTTCTCTGCGATTTCATCAACAATATCTATGATCGCGTGGTCAGTTGAGTGATTTTTTTGAAATCCATATTGTCTTTGGTACAGTAACTTATTCTCAGATATATATTTATATAGTCGGTTATATAAAATGCGCTCAAATAATTTAGAGAAAATCGGTAAGATTGATATTGGTCTATAATTATTGATTAAAGAACCATCATCTGATTTAAATAAAGGGATGATTTTAGCAATTTTCATTTTATCTGGAAATATTCCTGAGGTAAGTGATTGATTAAAAATATGTTTTAATGGATTACAAATTTCAGGAAAGGCCATTTTTACGATATTTGGTGTTATTTCGTCATAACCAGGAGATTTATTAATATCTATTTGGTTAACAACATCATTTAATTCATTAGTAGTAATTTCAATGTTAGTCATGGAACAAGTCGAGGTATTTAGATAATCCGAAAAGTGTTTGCCTACAATTGGAATTTTATCAGCAAGCTTGCTTCCCACGTTAACAAAGTATTCATTAAAATATTCTGCAATCTTGTCTTCATCAAAACAGTCCTTATTTTCAATAGATATTCTTTTAGGAAAGGATGGCGAGGTATTTCGCTTACCCAAAACCTCCCTAATTATATTCCATGTTTTCTTAGAATTTCCCTGGTTTAATTTAAGTAAGTTATGGTAATAATTAATCTTCGATTTACGTTTGATCTTTTCAAATAAATTTTTATATTTCTTATATGAGTTTTCTTTATCTATTGTACGTTTTTTAAGGAATTTATTATATAATTTTTGTTTAAATTTGGAAGATTTTATTAAACCTTTAGTCATCCAAGGATTATTTAAGGTTTTTGTTTTCATTTTCATTTTAGTTTTTGGGAAATGAAAATTATATTTTGATAGAAAAAGTGTTAAAAATTGGTTATAAGCAACATTGGGATCTTTGATATCAAACATGTCCCAGTTTGTAAACTTTAAGTCTTCTTTAAACTTTAAAATTATATTCGAAGTAAATATTCGTTTTAAAATAAACTTTGTAGAATTTAATTCAGATTTACAATTTAATGGTTTTATAACAAATATAGGGAAATGATCGGTGATATCAGTTTTTATAATACCTGTTTCAAGTTTCAAATCAAATGAATTAATAAAGATGTTATCAATGGCAGTTGCAGTGTCCTTAGTAACACGAGTAGGTCTATTGATTATGGGATAAAAACTGTTTTGCATAAAAATATTTATAACATTTTTCACGTTATTGTTTGTGTTAAAATTTAACACGTTTATGTTATAATCGCCTAACATGTATATTTCCTTCTTTTCATTCATTATAATTTCTTGATATTCACTGAGCCATAACTCAAATTCTTTTGTAGAGTTAACAGGTGGCCGATACGAACAAGTAATTAAAATATTTTTGGAATCTTTGTTGATTATTTCAACAGTTAAGGATTCGTGATGTTTATTGTTTACTGTAAGATCTGGTCTAATCACAAAAGATAAGGTTTTGTGCAAAAAGACACAAACACCACCACCCCTTCCACCCCTGTGCGACTCAACTTTGTCATAATTTTCAAGTTCTAAAGAAGAGTTCTTGTCACCATTTGTCCATGTTTCAGTCAAACAAATTACACTAAAAAACTTTGGAAAATTGTTTAACAAATGCTTGAAATTATTAAAATTTCTAGAAATACTACGAATATTCAGATGAATGATTGAAAAGTATTTTTTTATATCAACTTTGTTAGAAAATTTCGAAATTTCATACGGTGAAAAATATTGAGCGTGAATATTAAATTCATGAAGATAATTAGCATCAGGATCAATGTTTTTATTGATTAAATTGATGGAAGAAAAAGGGCGAAATATTAAGTTTTCGAAATTAAGTATGATTATTGAAAGAATTGAAAATTATACAAAAACACAACACACATATCTACTTTGGTATCATATTAAAATTGATTGATTTATTGGTAAGTAATTTATTATATACGACTTTAGCGTAACTGCCTTTTTCTCTAAGTAATTTTTCTTCTTGAAAAAGTCGTTTCCGATGATTCATTGTAGCATCAGAGAAATCTTCATTTATGAAAATTCCATTTTCCCAGAGTTTTTTCTCTCGAAATTTGTTCAGGACTAATTGTTTATCTTTAAAACTTAAAAATTTTACGATTATAGTCCTTTTTTTTCTGCGTTCTCCATTATGGAAAAAAGGACCACATCTGTGCGCTCGTTCAATAGGTATAACTGATCTTATACCAAGGTTTCCTTTAAAAATTTTCCTCAACTTCTCCTCGGATTACGGTTGCAGCCAGGGCCACGCAATGTGCATTTGAAATGTTTCCGCACGTTCATGTGACAGAGCTTGTGTGTATTTGTTCAATATAAATTTTGTGATGAGCTAAGTGGACTCTTTCTATCTCGAACTCGCAAGGGGCCAACAGATTTGTTCGAGATAGAGAAAGTTCGAGATAGAGAAAATAACCGTAAAAATCGAAATTTTTACTAATAAAGCAAGAGAAACAATAAGGTTTATTAGGAATGTATTAGACTTCAAGTTTAAATGCTCAGAAAAATTTTTGTTGAAAAACTTTAAAACATTATATATAAATAAATAATAAATAAACTTTTGTATCAATTTTGTGTTTTTCAGCTTCCGTTTAACGGCTGACATCTTGAATTAAGCTTTCTTAATTCAAAACAAAACCTTTACACTTTGTAATATTTTGATTGCAATCGAATTTTCAAATATCGAACATTTTTGTTCTATTTGCCGTGTGAATGAAGAACGAGACGGGAAAAAATCGAGATAGAGAGAGAAATAGTCGCAAGGGACCAAGTTTTTTGTTCGAGATAGAGAAAAATTCGAGATAGAGAAGTTCGAAATAAAGAGATAAAAAATAGCTTAGAGAGTACACAAATGTCCAAGGGACCGAGCTTTTTGTTCGAGATAGAGAGTAGTCGAGATAGAGAGAGTATACTGTATTATCTGATATGAATGATTATTAATTGTAATTTTAACTATTGAAGTCCATAGACACGATGGCGAATGTAATCACTCTGCATACTATCTACTTTAAAGGAAGAAATTGTTGCGGAAGAAAAAGTTGCAAAAGTTGCAATTTTATTTTCGCAACTTTAGAAGAAAAAGTCGCGTACATTAAATGTTGCGAGACAGGACATTCATAAAAAGTTGCGTACATAAAATGTTGCGAGTGAAGTTGAACTTACGATAATTTTTCTTGTCGTTCCAAGCAACTTAGTGTTTGGACAATCAATTTACTCCAAAATTAATACAGCCTACTACGGATTATTTGTAAAATCGGAGACGGATTTTCTTATAAGCAGTTTCTACGGACCAGACTTTAATATTTTCATACCTCAATGTACACAGAAAGGTGTAAACTTCATATAACTTTACTTATACACAAAAGGTCCAAAAACGAAGTTCAAAGCGTATGGTGAAGAGAAGCAAGCTGCCATACAGAAGTGGTTTATGAAGTCCTCTGATAAAGGCAAAAAAGACCAAGACATAATTATTGATAATAATTATTGATTAGAATCTACGTTGAAATGGGTTCTAGGAGAATTCCTCCCTGGTGAATTCCCCCCTAGTGAATTGCCCCCTACCCCCCCCCCCCCCCCGCACGTATTAGATATAGTAAGAAAATTTGATTTTTGTATATTTGTCTAAAATTAGGTAAGTCATTACGAGTTCCTATCTATGGTCCGACATATCGGGTGTAGGACAAAACCCCCGTAGAAAAAAAACTCTAGGACAGAACCCATCTAGGAAAAAAACGTTTGCTTTGCTGTTTGCTTTGAAAATTGGTAGGTTTACTAATTAAATAATGCTGATTTCAGACCAAGTACCAGAATTTGGGTATTTTCACCCCTAATACCTTATTTGGGCAAATTTGGGCCCAAAGTTTAAAATATTCCGTTTGCTTTGAAAATTGGTAGGTATACTAATTAAATAATGCTGATTTCAGACCAAGTACCAGAATTTGGGTATTTTCACCACCAATACCTTATTTGAGCAAATTTGGGCCCAAAGTTTAAAATATTCCATTTGTTTTGAAAATTGGTAGGTTTACTAATTAAATAATGCTGATTTCAGACCAAGTACCAGAATTTGGGTATTTTCACCTCTAATAAAACAAATATATTTCTGCAATAAAAATGAGTTAAAATACATACTATATGTTAGTAAAAATCAATAAAAGTAAAAGCACAACTCGTTCTTTCGTGTTTCAAATTCTAATGTCGTCACAGGCAATGGTGAAATCATCGACAACATCAGAGTTTTTATCTGTAAAAACACTCCTGCTACCTCTCACACATATAAGGGCAGAACGTATAACAATGAATGAAATTTTACAACGTATCCAAGTTAGAACTTTTTCGTATCGATCGCCGGTTTTCGTAGCAATTTTTTCAGTTAGGTGTTTGTGAAAAACTGAACATTCTGGACCTTCACCGCCGTTAACGGAGAAAACAAGTGGGGTAAAGGTTCCTTGTTCGACATTCATAATACGTTCGTTATATCTTCGTTTTTTCTCATTTTCGTGAGATTTGAAGATAACGTTCTGCTCTTTGTTGATCTGCGAAGAAGAATTACAATTAGTGACACGTACGTCAAAGTAGTTGTTTTGCGCGTGACGAAAGAATCCTCTCGCACGAATGTCCAGTCTTGCTTCATCTCCTTTGGCGACTTGAGTCTGAAACGTCTCACCATTGATCGGCTGCAAGGGGGGTTCCACTTCAACATCATTGCACACTTTCTTCAGTAGGTTAGCCTCGAAGTCGCGGAGGTTGTTGTGACGCATAATTACAAATCCACCCTTTTTGCAGTCTAAAGCGTGTGTAACGTTGAAGGTTTGACCGCAAGAGCAGGTAGATGGTAGTCCCTTTAGTGGCTTGTTGTAACGAAGTGCCAGTGCATCTCTAAATTCACTTTTGTTAAGGAGAAACCCATGCTCTTCTAAAGGTAATACACTCAGCCAACTGGAGGCACCTTTTGATTTTGCTTGATGAACAGCTCTTAGTGTTTCAGAATCTATTCGTGTTTCAATTTTCTCAGCTTTTTCCTTCAATAAACTGTCGCGTTGAACCCGAATATCGTTTTTTATGTTTGTGTCTTCTTTAGGTAGCGCATCACCCTGCATAGCCATTATTGCACATAACGGAGCAGTTATTTTCTTGGATGCTTCAAAGTCTGAAGACGATTTTTCAGAAATCTTGGGTAAACCGAGACCGCCGAGTTTGATAGGAAGTGAAAATAACTCTCGTTCCACAACTGAAATTTCGGAGCCCAAAAGTGATGGAATAAACTTTGTGTCTATCACATCATCTAGGGGTTTGAGTAAATGTTCGATGTCTGGAATTGTACGAAGAAAATAGCTGAATTTGTGCTGTTCATCATGTATAAACGCAGCAAAAGCTGCTTGTGGCTGTGTTTCTGCAAATTCTGTCAATTTTTCAACTTCACTGCACCATTTCTTGACTTTTTCTTTCATAAAAGATACTTTAAACTCTTCACTTCCTAATGCAGCTCCAAGGTGTCTTTTCCCTTCCGTAGTGAATTTTATCTTGCTGTTTTTAAATATCTCTTTTGCTTCATCTAGCCGGTTCGGATGCTTTATAATGATCCACGATTTTGACTCGTTTACAAAATATCCAAGCTTTTCGCCTTCATTTATCACAGTATCCCACCAAACTTTAAGTGATGCTAGTTTTCCGGCGCCTGTTGCATCATCAGCTAGCCATATTTGTTTGACATCTGGGATAGTGGTTCTGAGTTGGCGAATTAATGGACTTATTCCGAGAGCATAAAAAGACATAGCTAGATTGTCGCCTTGGGTTGTTCCTTCGCACGATGATATTTCCTCATTTCCCCGAATTATTAGACGGGAATTGGAACGATAGGTATTGATAAGTACAGTTGAGAATGCAGGGCAAATGTATTGCATGTTATGGAGTGCCACTTTTCTATTTAGAGAGTTAAAAGCATTTTCAGCATCAACTAAAATCACGGCTTCCGTGTCTTCATTAGAAAACATGTCTCGCATGGTATGAATGGCCGCTTCAGAGCCACCTTTCAGACCTGTCGAAGCTTGAAGTGGACCAGCTGCTTCCTGTATTTCTGTCTTTAAAACCCATCCAATTACTTTTCCGACAATTCGTCGAAGCACTTCTCCAATTCCAATTGGACGAACGCCAGGATTTTTGTTTAGAGGAATTAGTCGACATGCCACATAAGGTTCCATAACAAGCGGGTCTAAGGCGGTGGTAGATATTTTTCGTGCAAATAAAGCGATCTGTTCGCGAAGATCTCTACTTTCATTTTTGTGTTTTCGGCTAACCAGAATTAGTTTGAATTGTTCAGAATCAAAATTCGATGGTCCTGCAGCACCTTTCGTTAATCGGGCAGATTTCTCAATCATAGCTTCGTCAATGGAGTCAAAAAAGCCTTTATGCACTTCTTCTATCGGTCCATTAAATAAAGAATCATTCTGGATTTCCGATGGTTTAGGGTGTTTTTCTTTAAGTTGTTTCAAGGTATTTTCATCAGATGGAAGGATACCATTATCCCATTCTTCAGAGAGAAGTTTGAGGGCAGCATTCACTTTCCCTTGAAACATAAGTTTTGAAAATATTCTCGCTGCGTCTTCGTCTGTTCTTTTTTTTGAAGATATCAACTTCTTTTGGATGTTTCTACCCTCCTTGATTAGGTCGCAGATATCTCCATTCGTCCATGTGATTAATCTATCATGTAACCTTTTTAGATGGTCTTTTGCTTTGCTTTTTCTGGATGGTTTCTGCAGTAGAAGTGAGGGCAATACCATGAATACTTTTAACGATATCCCTTTTAACTGAGTGTCACTATTAAATTATTCCATCCAAAACGTTAATTCTTTGATGAAACCTTTGACAGCTTGGCCAGATGGTAATCTGAAAAGATTTTTCCTCCAGTTTATTATCTCTTCATATGCATTATCGATGGTGTTAACAAAGTCTACACTCACAATATTTTTCCAATTGTTAGTTGGAATTCTATTAATTCTACCGTACGATGGGAGGTTTGGTATTAGTTTGCTGGTTGTTTTCAAATCTGTTTTCGGATATTTTTTTTCTGGTAATGCTGGTAGCATTCTTGGTGTTCGTGGTGTTTTCGGGGCAAGATAAATTGTATTATTTGTTTTGTTGTCATTTGTTGGAGTCTCAGGATCGAATGATACCGGTCTATTTTTGCATTTCAACATGTGGCGTCTTATACCTGCTGCTGTAAGTAATTCGTGTTTGCAGAAAAGGCACGAGTGTCTTGACTTGTTTGTTGCCATATTCTCAAGATTTGACAAAAGTTAAAATATTAAGTACGATGAAATGTTAAAAGGTGTTTTTAAAAAAAATTTTCCAAATAGAAACCATTCCACAACTTGCGATAACGATGCGCAAATTATTTAATTAAACAAAATTATGAACGGATGTTGTTTGATTGAAGTTTGCGATTTTAAAATGTGATTTTTTATAAGAAACAAATCTGTTTACCACAACAACAAGTAAAATCTCTTAAAATGTTTAAAACAAATAAAATACGAAAAGAAAAGTTTTCCCAGACTCAAACCCTATTTTTTCAGGATATGGGGCAGTCCACTGGGGTTACAACCCAATCTCCCGAAGATCCCCAACAACCCAGAAAAAGGAAGAGAGAATGGATACTTGACTTCGAATATCTCAAGGAAATGCTAGCTAGAGATTCAAGTCTTAAATATGCCGCACCATAAACAACTTACGAATACTTTATCGTTGCTTTCCTTTCCAGCTAAGCAAACGCAAGTAACATATAAGCCAACTATCTGATTTAGGAGCAGAAAAAACACGTCTTGTCCACTCAGAAACCAGGCGAAACTTTTCACCTCTAATACCTTATTTGGGCAAATTTGGGCCCAAAGTTTAAAATATTCCGTTTGCTTTGAAAATTGGTAGGTATACTAATTAAATGATGCTGATTTTAAATCAAGTTTCAGAATTTGGGTATTTTTACCACCAATACCTTATTTGGGGAAATTTGGGCCCAAAGTTTAAAATATTTCGTTAGCTTTGAAAATTGGTAGGTTTACTAATTAAATAATGCTGATTTCAGACCAAGTACCAGAATTTAGGTATTTTCACCCCTAATACCTTATTTGGGCAAATTTGATATAAGAAGCTCGGCACTTAAAATCTTTTGGCATTTTTTTGAGTATGACCCATGAAAAAAAAATTCAAAAAAGTGGCAAATGCAAAGGCGAATAACTTCCGTAATTTTGACTATTAAAACTTTGTGAAATTTTAAGGGAAAGAAAAAGCCATCTTTGGCATGATATAAGAAGCCCAAATTTTAATTCGTAATAATTACGGGGTTATTGTCCTACACGGTAACCCCACTTTTTACATATAACCGTCACTACCCCCGACCCCATAATCTAAATCCAAAAACTAATAGCACTTTTGAGGTCTTCTATATGTAGCTAAAAAGCCATATAAAAATCCACTTGATATCGTTAAAAATGTTAGAGCTTTTTTACTTATCCAGCCCTAATCCCAAAAATAAAAAAATATTTTTAAAATTTCTTTACAGCCCCACATCTGGCTTAATGTAAGGTATCATCAGTATAAAAATGGTTTTCAAAGGGTAAGGATTGACTGAGTTATCAAGTGATGGGTATTAAAAAGCAAAACTGGATTTAAAAGTCACGTGGTACGCTGACCACAAGATTTTTTTGATGTTTTAAACGCTATTATTGGTCTTATATAGTCCTCTAACTATATCCAAAATTTTAGCGCGATACGACTTTTTTGAAAGAAATAATTATTGAGAGTGCATCCGATATCCATTCGAGGGTAATCTATATTGAGTTTTACTACTGACTTAGGTTTCGACCTTATAAATGCATAACTCGATGAATACTCAAGATATTGAGTTGAAATTTTCAAGGGAGATTGAAAATAATAGTATCAATCTGAAATATATGATAATTATCTTTAAAATTTGGATATAGTGGCTTGCGCATGCGTAAACATAAATTAAATATATAGAGCCCTATATGAAACGAACCTTTGCATGTGAATGGCCAAATGATGGGGCTAACTGGATTGATAAAAAAAAATTGGAAAAATTACAGCAACCGAAAAAAAGAATAAAATATTTAATACGCATGCGCTTAATTCCCAGAATTTCCAACCTTTTTTTAACATATTTATACTATAAGCTAAACCCATCATATAAGCATCATTTTCCACAAAGGTTTACAGGTATCATATTGTCTTAACGAAATATGCGCGAAATTATACTGCGCATGCGTGTGCGATATCTGTTAATGATGTGAAAATTCATTTGGACTTTTTTTTAGGACATATGGATAGTTAAATCTTCTGCAAAATTATTAAGCACGATAATTAAATATCCCAATTTTGGTATACTTGATTTGAAATCAGCATCCTCTAATTAGTAAACCTACCAATTTTCAAAGTAAACAGAATACGTTAAACTTTTGGCCCAAATTTGCCCAAATAAGGTATTAGGGGTGAAAATATCCCAATTCTGGTACTTGATTTGAAATCAGCATCCTCTAATTAGTAAACCTACCAATTTTCAAAGTAAACAGAATACGTTAAACTTTTGGCCCAAATTTGCCCAAATAAGGTATTAGGGGTGAAAATATCCCAATTCTGGTACTTGATTTGAAATCAGCATCCTCTAATTAGTAAACCTACCAATTTTCAAAGTAAACAGAATACGTTAAACTTTTGGCCCAAATTTGCCCAAATAAGGTATTAGGGGTGAAAATATCCCAATTCTGGTACTTGATTTGAAATCAGCATCCTCTAATTAGTAAACCTACCAATTTTCAAAGCAAACGGAATACTTTAAACGTTAGGCCCAAATTTGCCCAAATAAGGTATTAGGGGTAAAAATATCCCAATTCTGGTACTTGATTTGAAATCAGCATCCTCTAATTAGTAAACCTACCAATTTTCAAAGCAAACGGAATACTTTAAACTTTAGGCCCAAATTTGCCCAAATAAAGTATTAGGGGTGAAAATATCCCAATTCTGGTACTTGATTTGAAATCAGCATCCTCAAATTAGTAAACCTACCAATTTTCAAAGCAAACGGAATACATTATAAGTATTTAATTTCCGCGAAAACCGCGAAAATTACTACCCGCGAAATATAGTACTCTTGATATGTACACGTCATTTGAATTATTTATTTATTAAGGTAGCTGTTCAATTCGACGCTAAAATACAGGATTGCCCGAAAAGGCACTCTCCTTCGCACTCATTAATATGTATGAATGTACACAAATAGCTATTTTGTTTTTGACGCTAAAATACAGGATTGCCGATTGTCATAGTGTTCAGTCACAAGTTTTCCACTGCCACTGCGTGAACCATTTGATACTGCATTCTGAAAATTTTGTCGAATCGACTTTATTTTTTCTTGTATTCTTAAATACCCATGTTTAATTAATTCTTTATCTATTTGAGTTTCTTCGGGAGAACCAAAACTGGACCAAAATATGCAGGGGTATTTTCATACACTTTTGCCATAATCTTTCTAATCTCTTTGTACATTTTTACTTTATCTGCAGAAAAGTCTTTGTTGTCAAATTCCATTTGAGATTTAAATAGAATTATTGAGCGAATAAGGTTTGGGACTTTTTCCTCCACTGTCCACACAAACCTTTTATTATCAACCATCTTCTCTTTAAATATCAAATATAATATAAACAAAACATTGTTGGAATGTTTAAAACATTGGCCGGGAGTCACTTACAACACAAAATAAGTATATAATTCAACCATTTCTTTTTTGGTTTGTGTGAACAAGTAAATGCGCTTGACCCGCGGTAAATATTTATCCCAGTATGATTAATCCAAATTAAATCTCTAGCCCGGGGTAAGTTTTTAAATTTAACTCATATAATCGAAAAACATTTTAACTGTACACTACCTTGATAAACGAGTTAAAATTTTAACTTGGTCACGTGACATGTTTTACCCCGGGCTAAGTTTTCTCCATATAATCAGCACCGAACACAAGGCCTATCCGTTACATTTTTGTGCCGTTGTGAAAAGCTATCCGGTATAGTGTGAACATAGTCTAAGAGTTCTTCAATCAAACCGACTAATGTTTTCCCTATTAGTTCAGGTCGCTCAAGTCATAAAGGTAGACATTGGCTATTGACCGTCCGTAAGTGTATATTTTCTTCCGGCCTGTACACATATGTTTAACGAATCTATCAAATATAAACAAACAATTCTTCAGGTGGCCAGTAGGCAATGTTATCTTGGAAGATCTCGACTTGTTGGATATTGGAACCAGTTACAGGATCGACAAAGAGAGTGGTTTACTGTCAGATGGTTGTACATCATAGCATTGATTCCGCCATATTTTCTCTATAAATCCAATATGACTGGTAAAATAGATTATCGGATTATATACTCTAATGTGGATGCACTTCTGTCCAGAACAGAAAACACTCTCTTGTCTCTCGACAGATACCGCTAAATACCCATTGTTGAGAAAAAACTCTCCTTGGTGATTTTTTCTTTGAGTGAACTAACTCTCGTCTATCTCCATTACGGAATTTGGTCCACCAATAGCAATTGGATTCTGTAGCAAGTCAATCGCACAAACTTTGCGTAAAAAGTTATTCCAATAAACAACTGTGTTTTCTTTTCATAAGCAACTCGCGTTCACAAAACTTAATAGACCTCATTTCATAACACCAGCAATAAATAAAAATAAGAAACCTACATGTAGAGTCTTCAAAAATTAAGAAACTTTTAGTACTATATTGTTATGACTAATTCCAAAATAAGAAACCTTTTTGAAGCCTTGCGATAAATCAAAGAAGATGATATGAAATTCATATCATTTAAGTGAAATCAAATGAGGTCATTGCACTGCAGACAGATCAAATACGTAACTTTCGAACATTAAATTTTGTGTTTATTGTTGTTTTCTGTTTTGACAATCACCTGTGTGATCTACAAATCATAAAACCATAAACTTAAGAAACTGTTTGAACTATGCTTGATTTGATATAAGAAATAAAATAAGAAGCATTTAGAACTAAAAACATAGTATTTCAGACTATAAATAAGAAACTTTTAGAACTAGGCCCTTTGCTAGGTTTCTTATAAAAAAAAACAACGTCTAATGAGGTTTACATTTTTTTAATGAGGTATAGTTTTTTAAACATTCGGCAAACCAAATATGACTGTTGACGAATCACTCTTCTCAAGGCGAAAAAATAACCAAGGTCGTGTATTGTCACAACAGTGGGTGGATGGTGTCGGGAAACAAAGGAAAGTTTTATGTATACGGTTCCTGACCGCAGTGTAGCTACTTTGCTTCCGATCATCCAGACAGCAATACAACCAGGAACTACTATAATGTCAGATTTCTGGAGAGCATATGATGAAATAGCAGCAATGCAGGGTATGGGGTTTAACCACTTGACAGTTAACCACAGCCTTAATTTTGTCGATCCTAATATTGGGGCGTACACGCAAAGCCACCTCAGTAGCATTATAAATATGTTAGGAAAAAAAGAGAGCAAAAATTAAAAACTTTTTTTTTTTGGGTGGGGGGGGCGACAAGTACCACTGACACTGTTGCCGGAAAGGGTATGACAAAAAGTACGGCATAAAATACTATGCAACATTTTTGACAGTGGACAGTGGACGAAAAGGTAATTTTGTAATATACGCAGGAAATATTGTTCTTAAAACGGAGTCCGTTCTAGAATGTGTAAGATTGCAGAGAAACTTCAAGGAGACATTTCGTTGCTTCAACAAGATTAAACAGATGTGGAGAGACGTTGTGTGCGTGTCATTTATATGTAGTGGCAGGAAGTCGGATTTTATTTGGAAATGTTTTGCACGCCCGCATGCTTTATATTTTTAGAATAGCTTTACTTTAGCAGAGCTGCTTTAAACTTAAAATCGGCTGTGGATGAATGAAGATACTACTGAGTTATGAATACTAAAAATAGTTATTGAATAATCATCATCATCGTTTAACTTCCCTTTCCATGCTAGATGGGTTGGACGGGGTTTTCAACAGATGATATTTCCCAATCACAACGAACGAGAGCGATATTAGATTTATGATCTACATTTTTTTTATATGGATGGAAAAAATTTGCTTCGTGTCTTTATACGCAATTACTAAACTTAGATTTCATAAACGATATTGTCCGCGATCACTTCAGTGTTTTTCGAGCGATCCGGTAACGAAGTTGTCAAAATTAATTAATCTCACAGTGTGAATGGTTATTTTTCCCGCCTAAACGCTCCACTGAACATCAACAACATAAAACAAAACGCGAAAATCTGACGAACTGTTTGAAATTGTTCGATAAAAAGTATGCTTGCTCACAGAAAGCGTTGAGATTTAATAAGCTGCTAGTTTGATGAAATATCTGTTGTAGGTATGCGCAATCTGACATGGAGCTTGTTAGTGACACCATTCTTGTGTTTTATCAACTCGATAGCAGGTATACATATTCAGTTTAACACTAACATTAACAGGATTCAGTTGTATGATATTGCCAACGTATAGGGTCCGACAAATGTTGCAATCTGATGTTATTCGCGCTGTTTGTGATGTAATTCGATGAAAGTTTATCGACACATTAAATTGCTTGTCTCGATGATATGTTATTATTCAACGAAAGCTCACCATTTGTTTGGCATCACAAGTTCTGTTTGAACAGTGGTGTGCGTTGTTTTATTGTGCTAAATTTCATCCTGCTGTAGAACAACATGTCCCCTAGAACACTTTACTGTTAGGTGGACCGTCCATTTCAGAAACAATACAGAAACCGTTAAATAGCGAGTTCTTATATCGGTTCGTGTGGCTGCAGGAAAAAGAAGTTTTGCTTTTACTTGTTTTCAGAGAAGAGAGAAAAAAGAGCGAGTAAAAAATTAACCTCTCTGGAAATATTTACACGATACGCGCAGTTCGCTAGTGACGTCATGAAAGGATGGCATCACATTTTTCACAAAGAATAATTTGCGTTTCCGTGAACAACCAATAAAGGACGGACGCTGGCGGCATCGTCTCATTGTTGAAAATTCACTCACAAAATATTGATTAAGCGGTGCAATGATGATGGGTTTTTTTAAAAGTCGTTTAAAAATATAGACCATGAGTGTTAATTAAGTTTCCTAAAGCTCGGTTCTTACCTGACGATAAAGAGTGAGTGATATCTCACCAGCGATGATTGCTGCATCAAGTGAGAACGGTTTCCATCGCACACTGTCGCTCAAAACGTTTGATAACAGCGATGGAAACACCGTTTTATTGTTCTATCTGTAGATCAAAGGTACCGAATTTGATACAGAAGTATTATACTTAATGGTGCACTGATATGCTCTGGGCTCATACGAAAATACATAAAATAGTATTCCAAAACGTCAGTTGTTAGTTCCTTAATTCATCATCATCATCATCATCATCATCATCATCATCATCATCATCATCATCATCATCATCATCATCATCATCATCATCATCATCCTTTTAACGTCGCTTTTCCATGCTTGCATGCGTTGGACGGTTTCAAAATATGATTTTCTCCAATTATGGGGGTTTAATCATCTGATGGTTTATTGGCGCAGATGTTTTTACGGCTGGATGCCCTTCCTAACGTCAACCCCAGAAAGAGGAAAACAATGGTGAGTTAGCCCACGCAAGGTACCAACTTGTATTTAAAACTCCGTAGCAGCTATGCATCAGGGGTATGGATGCTTATATCCATGAGGTCAAAGATGTTACATGACCCGCATACCCGCCTTAATTAGGTTAGCATACTCCCCGATTTTATAGCGTCATGAATATGGAGCGGATCCAAAATCTTCTTTTTTGTTTTGGGTTTCTTGGCGTATTAGGAGCAACAACAGGACCAACCTTCTTCTTCTGCGATTTATACTCGAAGGAAGGAATTTTTCAGTATTTGTTATAATGAGAATCACTTCTGTACTATCGCTCATATTCCATCGCTCATATTCCATCGCTCCTTACTAGCGCTTCATAGTGCCAGTTGACAACTAAACCTTATGAAGCCAAGAAAAATGTTCCAATTATCTTATTTTTGGCATTATTCCGGTGTTTTGTGCAACCAGGTGTAAAATATCCATACAATTATGAAACAGTTGCTATGGAATAAAAGCGTTAATCATTTAGCCTTCACAAATGAAATAGCTATCAGTAACAGAGTATTTTTTCGCGCATTCAGGTTTCAACTTATTTTTTTATCTTTCAGCTGATGAAGTCCGTCTTATACCGACGGTCCAGGAGATCGGCGTCACGGCAACTGCTGTCCTGTCGTCGAACAGATTTCATCCGACACCACCGACGTCGCTTGTGAGGAGAAGTAAACGGGGGAAAAATAAGGTAGGAGGGTTTCTTCGGGAAGTAAACCGGAGAAATAAGCGCCCAACAATTTGCCATTCAGAAAGACTATTGTTTTGGCGGCTCTTTAGCCTCATACACGCTTTCCTTTTTATAAGAAACATCGGCCCAAAGTACCTAAATATTAAGAACATTATACGAAACATTGGTAATGTAAATCAAGCTAAAGGGAAGATTTTCGTACTTGTTGGTTATTCCCCCCTCCCCCTTTTTGGGGGAAATAACCGACAAGTACCAAGATTTTTAAAATTATGTTGTTAGAGTCAGTAAAGCTAGAAATACATAATTTTCATTTACGAACTGTCAATACAGATTGAACGACACTGACTACATTGACTGCGTTTACATTCTTTTCGTTTTAAAAAGAGAAGGAAGCCTTGACGTGAGAATGTTTTCAGCTCTTTTGGGGAAAAAATAAGGAAACATTTTTGGCTGAATATATTAGGAAACAATGTAGAAGTATTGTCGAACTAAAATACAATTTTAAATATCACTTTTCTTTACACTTGTTGAAATGTGTCATAGAAGTTTGTTTTGCGTTTAGAAATCCTTCAAACGTCAGGTGATAGTCGAAGCACCTCAACATTATAGAGAAATAAAACGCGCGTTGCCCATTTCCAACCCCCACCCAACCGATGACAACACACGTATCGCGAAGAAGAAAGGTTACCTGCCCGAATCAAAACCGCGCTACACGAAATACAACACGATTTTGAACGCTACGAATAACACTCAGGACAATAAACCAATGGTAGAGATCAGCACGTTGTTTGATGAGAACGGAAACGAAATCGTTGACAACACACAGGGAGAGAGCAGAATATGGAATCAAACGTACACGTACGACGATCTTGATAAAAGCGACGACGCGTTCTTCACGATACGAGCCACCCCAGATAGCGCCGCCGCGTCTCCAAAGAACCTCTCATCGACGTTAAACTCTGAATTCCAATACCCGTTGGTTATAAACGGCACAAGTCTAAAAAACGTAGGTAGAGCAAAATCCAATACCACCACCACGAAATTAGCCATCAATAACATAAGTCGCGTGACTAAAAACACGAGCAAAACAGTCAACAAAATGAACAACAATGTAAGTGATAAGACAAACAATAGCAAACCGAAAAATGCATTTAACAACAAGATAAATGTTAAACCAATGAATAGTGTTATAAAGAAGAACAACAAAAAACCCCAGCTATCCAAAGTGGCGCAGAACAGCCACCCAATGCAGGCGGCCAAAATTACACAAAACAAAAACAACTTGGGGAAAACGCAGAACAGCAATCAGAAGTTTCAAGAAGACGACGGCGATGAAGAGAGCAAAACTAACTTCGATGATTTCGACAACGAAGACGAGGCTAGTGACTTCACAGATGATGACGACAGTGACGAAGAAGACGGTGAGATTCTGTATAAAAACGATTTTATTATAAACCAACCTGTTACAAGGCTTTACTTCTACTACGGGTGTGACCAGCAAATAGCCAATATTTCTACTTGCGCACATTTCAGACGATGCCACACCGACAGGCTCGACTTTAGAAGCGAACGCTGATGCCCGTTCAGACTACAGTTTAGAGAGAACACTTACCACTGAATCTCCAGAGGAGAAGGAACCGTCAGATAAAGAAACAGGTTTTGAAGATGACGAAACAGGTAAACCTTTTTCTTCCCCTGCTCCCGATCGGTCCGCGCTCTACGCTTTTACAAGGTCAACTATTTAAAGTGTTTCAATGTTAAAATTCTTTCTATAACTCGTACAAATTAAAGGGTCTATCAGTGAATTACAGAGTTTATTGTGTAAAAGCAACTAACTCGCCACGATGGAATCTGTTTACAGTGACCTACTTTTCAGACGAAGCAAGTCCGACAGACGAACCAGCGACGACGCCATTGACGGCGGAACACATCCGTCGCAGAAACATCGGCAGCAAACTGGAACGACAATTGAACGAACTGATCGCGACTTTGTGGCGATGATTTCAAATGTCAAAACTCGATTGACTTTGTAACAAAAGATTTCTTCGCTAATTTTCCAAACAACATATCGTCAAATACAAATGCTTTATAAGCCGGTTGTTTAGAAAAGAGCCAATCTCTCTTTAAAAAAAAATTAAACAAATCAAAAACAGACGAACACAATTTAATTAATAAAAATAAAAGTCTGCTCCTTATTAATCGATGTTCCACAAAAAGAAACGTAAAACACAAAACTATATTACTTGTATATAAAAAAAAAGAATAAATAAATAATCGATATATTCCTTTTAAAAACGTCCATGTTTCAATTATTGCCCAAAGTTCAATGTCGGTTTTCTTTTAATGTCATCGATTCGTGCGAAATATGACGTCTTATTGATCAATCTCGTTGGAGTAAACAAACGGTATCTAGAAAGGAAAAGAGTTTTGCAACGAATGCACTAATAGAGAGATAGAGAGCGACTTACAACACCGTTTTGGTTGTTAATTTCCTCGGCAAAAGCGTCCGTGACAAAACGACGGAAAAAACTAATTGTACGTGAGCCGAGATTTTTAGTTTCAACAACGACTCGTTTACTTAGATGCATGACGACCTTAAAATTCTCCAGGTTTCGATCTGAACCAATCAAATCGTTGACATGCGCTGCAAACACTTCGTACGTTAGGTCGGCGCTGGCATCACGGAACAACGCCAGAAGATTTCCTTCGATTTTCTACGCAAAGAGAAAGATGATAAAACTATATCGATTATGCGGCGATATTCGCTTACTTTAAAGTTATATTCGTTTTGTATTTTATCCCCGACCCGCGCTATCTCCATGGCCGCATCTTTGATTTCTTCTTCTGTTGGACGTCGCTTTCCTTCGACAGAAGATTCCTCCTTTCTCAATTGTTGATTCTGCACCTCATTTATGCTTTGAAATTGCGCGGGTGATCTAGTCCTCACGGGCGAACCGTGACTTCCGAGTTGTAAGGTCTTTCCGCTGTCCCTCTGTAGGACGGAGTCGTAAGCGATATGCTGCACTGGAACAATAAAAAACATCTCAGAACTGTGAAATCACATAGAGAAATGAATGAATATCACCACATATGGGAATTGTATAATCTAACAAGTATATTTAAACGCGCCTCGACGAAACTGAAATTCCTCAAATACATCCCGCGGGAAAAGCAGCTGCCTTTCGCGAGAGTCACAAGTTTATCCAGGGAAAAACTTTTATGTCAAAGCATACTTTTTTGTCGCGTTGGTAAAAAACGAAAAGCAAAAATTCCTAAAGTACACAAATTAACAACATTTACGATTTTGTTGAAAGTTCAACCGAAAAGCATCTACCAACCTATTAACTGTAATTTCATTTCTATTCGCGTCTACCGCACAACAAACGCAACTGCAACTTTTAAAAACTTCTGTTTAGACAGATTTCTGCGAAAGAAATTAAAATATTAAATGACGTGATAGACGGTAGGAGAGGTCTGGATATGACCTTTGGAGACGCCGCTACATTAGAAATTAGATATAGTTTAACAACGGTAGCGTATTTCACACTCAAAAACACACTTTCCCGAGAACATATCACAACAGCTGAAGCAAACATCGCACGGTGTACAAAAAGCATTTGCATTCCTTTCAATAAAATGCACGAAAAAATGCAAAGAATTCCTCGTGGGAGTAAAACAAAAACGAATCAAAATCACGAAGTTATTTGGCGCCGCAGAGCTATTTCCATTGCTGTCAGTTATAGAATGTTTGTTTTCTTACGTCATCTCAAACGGTTCATGTAAATACAAGAGAAAGGTCATCATCTCACCATCGGTGTTCGATTTCTTGGATTCCATGAGGTTCAATTGTGGCTTGAAACCACGAGCTCATCTATTTATTTACATCCATTTCTCTCATGGGAGTCATTTTACCCCAAGAAAGAACTTGCCTAAAGGCATTTATTGACACCTATTTCTCTCATGGGAGTCTTTACCCCAAAAAAGAACTTGCCTAAAGGCATTTTTAAAGTAGCATTTAGGGAAACAAATGGTCATATATTAGTGTATTGAAAATATTTGTAGGAGTTCCAGTTCACTGCTTGGTTCTTACACTGCCCAGACATGCATTGCAGTTTTCACCAGTTACAAATGACCAATCAGAATCCAATAACAAAATGTAAATAGACACACTTAACGGGTGAATGGAAATTTCACAAAGTGTTTATATGGATATATATTACATCCCATTTGTATGCGAGTCATTCCATATCAAAATATCAGAAAAAAATACAATAAATTAACCCACCATCTCCAAATTTCTTTATTTTTGGCACATAGCTAGTAAATCATGTCAGTATCAACTGTGCAAAAAAAAATTTCACCCAACTCCAAATATTTCAGAAGTTATGGCGTTTTGAAATTTGCCACTTTTTCACGTTTTGAAATTTGCCTCTAATGACGCCTAGCAACCAGTTTAATGTGACATATCAACGGAAATATTGGTCATATAGATATGAAATTTGGTAGGTTTATAGATTTTTGGGTGTAGAATCTTAATGTTTAAAAACCACACTGAACTGTTTGTTTCATTTAAAACACATTATCCACAAGAAAAAGTAGGATTTTCATAGTTTTGTGACCTAACACCTGAATCCACATTACTGTTTTGAAATACTATGTTACAAACTTAATTTGTTGTGATATGAGAGATAAGGAATACTTTCCTTGACAATGTTTTTTAGGTATTTTTATAAAATTTATATATGTAAAATAAAAATGGACTTATATAGAAAAGTACAGTGAAAAACAACTTGAAACTGCTCATGTTTGTGGGTTACTATATGTACTTTCAGAGTGTAAAATTTGAGTTTGAGTAAATCTTTACCTTTTTGGTAATTCCTATCAGCGTAGACACCGCTACAACAATATCATTCTATTAAAACACATTAGGAACTATGGAATAACTTTTAAATGGTGTATTTACATGTTTTCTAAGTATGATTTTTGGATTCTGCACCCAAAGATCTATAAACCTACCAAATTTCATATCTATATGACCAATATCTCCGTTGATATATCACATTAAACTGGTTGCTAGGCGTCGTTAGGGGCGCGCGCAACACTGAAAATGAACCAAAAGTGGCAAATTTCAAAACGGCATCACTTCTGAAATATTTGGAGTTGGGTAAAAAATTTTTGCACAGTTGATACTGACATGATTTACTAGCTATGTGCTAAAAATGAATAAATTTGGAGATGGTGGGTTAATTAAACTTGTTGAATTGACATGGAATAACCCATGCACCACAATTTGTCATGAACTTTGTACAAACAGTGAAGAGAAAACTGAAACAAAGATCGTCATGTGACACAAACAAACCCAACACTAAAGGAAAACAACCAATGTCTCTGACAAATCCTGGCTTGTTGCAACACGTAATAAAACAAAAGACAATTGGTCCAATATAATATTGAAGTTAAAATACTTAATTTTATTACTTTTTTGAAATATATATATTAAATTTATATATATGAACCAAATATATATTTATAAATTGTTGTAGAGAACCACCTGAAGCTCTGTCTGTTGATATATGTACACATCACGTGTAATGAGGTTATTTTTGTTAGCATTGTTTGTCACAGACAATGCAAATAAATTCACTAAAGAGTGAAACACAACTTCCCCTGGCAAAGATCTTTTTTACAGTACAGTCAATAAAAACCAATTTATGTCAGCATTTTTTTTTTCGACTTTGTTATTTAGGATTTACTTTTAAATTATGTGAAAAAATGCAATTCAATCTTTTTTCAATACCAGATATTTCCTTGATGACCTTCGCAATTTGCTTCATCGTTGCATATTTTTTAAAACTTATATACTAATTCAAAATTATTTTTAATTGCACTTGCCAAATTTTAACAGCCTTTAATTTCGTTTTACTAATTCCTATAATTATTATATATATATATATTTAATTTCACAGAAATTGTTTCAGACAATAAATAATAACTGTATAGATTCTGCAATTTTAATATATACAGTGCTTCCCCTACCCCAATCATTCGGTCTCGCAAAAATATCACATCAGAGAGTAAGTTCAAAATCGTACAAACCAATCAGTTTCCATATTTTGTTGTATAAAAAACAAACTTATCTCCACTGTGTGATGCACTTACAATCATACTCGAAACCTAAGAATACAAGCTTTCCCCAAATGCACAATTTCTGTGGCAAGACATCAATAAAGCTGACTTCTGTTCTCTTACGCCATCTTGTCTTTATACTTAATTGAAAAAAGTCAATTAGACGCCTGGTGATTCATTGCTCTGGGGTAAAATTCCATCTTGAAGCAAGGGAATTATGCAACAATGAAATGAGACTCAAAAGCATTTTAAAATACTGTGTCCCATTTTATTTTTTAAACACGATCCAAGTGGTTATTTTCTACAAAACTGGCAAGAAACGGCTTCAAACTTTCAAATGAATGGCAGTGTTACATTTAAGATATTTGGTGTCACCACACGTTTGATACATGATTGAATCCTCAAACTCTATATAACAAATTAACAGCATCTCACCTTCACAGAATTCCCTTGAGTGTCGTTTCTTTGCAAGTAAATCTTCATAAGGTGCGGAGAGAAAGTTGTTATCTGGTAGAGACATAAACTTATCAAAGAGCGCTTGTGTTTGCAGCGAAGATGGCGACATCATTTTGTTCTCTAATTTTTTTATTTTCTAGCCTGAAATAATATAAAGATTAATACACATTGCAAATGTCCAGAACATTTTAAGTTGATTGAGACCTTTTAATAAGAATAAATCCACAAGAAACAGTTTTACATTACATATCAAATAACAGTTCAACTAAGTGGCATAATAAAATGCTGGGTCATCCCTTTGTCAATATATATAAGAATGCATGGGAAATTTCCCAGAAAAAAAGTTGGTAGTTTCCACTTTTTGAAACATTACCAAATAAAGGGTATATATGTAGCTAGCTTTTAAGGGTGACTAATACCTTAAAATAAATTGGTACAAAGAAACAAAAGCTATTAGCTAGCTAGCTATTCACTAGCTTTTATACTATTATAGCTAGTGAATCTACCTTTTAAAGACATATTGAGTTATACTTACAACATATATAAAACTAGATATCCTCTCAAATTGAAGGGAAATCATAAGCTAGCAAAATATTATTAGTCTATATGTACTTACTTTACTTACCTTGTTGTCCATTGTCCGAAGTAAGATACATTTCTTGTTTTATTTTCGAGATTTCTACTATCATTTATATATATAACACTACAAATGTAAAAAAATATCATCAACCTTGACCTTATTTGGCAACTTTTTCTTGCAATTGAAAACGAAAACAACATCAGTACAAAATGTGCTGATTTTTCAAAAATCACACAGGTTCTGGTGAAATCAGTTTTCGATTTCTAAACAATGCATGATGGCGCATTTTATTTTACAAATCGTGTTTTTAAAAGTCGCATTACTTTTTCGCAACAATACAAAAAATGAATTTATTTCCCATATTTCACATATTTTCCAAATTACTTTCGATGATGCATTAATAAGTTACGCCATATCAAGAATGTGTTCTTTTCTATCACGCTCGGTGTTAATACAATAAACAATCAAAATAAAATGATTTTGTAGATTTTTTTTATCGCCTTGTAAGCGTCAACTTACTTATAAACCACAGCAATGACGCGCTCACAGTCGGTTATAATTCACAAATTTCATCCGTAGTCGATTGTTTGATTCTATGATTCTTAGCATTCATTTGCAAGCCTGTAACGGTGAGTGATGTTTGTTGTTACGGCACGGGTAACTGCATTCATTATCTGATTCAAATTCACTCTTTAAAACAATAGAAAAAATCTTTTTCATCGAATAAAAAATGTGAGGCATGTCTGGGCAGGTCGAAATATTTCAATGAAAGGGAAGTGCAGAAATGTTTTGGAGATCTTGATTTTCGGGTTATGTTTACTAAAGCTTGAAAAACTGGATTGTCCCTTTCCGCTTGAACTGAGGTTTTCCGCAAAATAAATTTCAAGCGAGTAAGTAAACATTTACCTTGGCATTTTTAAAAAACAGCAAATTTAAATCGAGGAAAAATACAGAATAACGAAATGAAAGGTTAGGAAAGTATGCAGATTTCAATTGCCATCTTGTCAACATATTTGGGTCTGCAGTTTTCAGGAATACTTTCATCTTGAAAACTGTCATTTCCAATCAAAATGGCGAACTAGCTAAGCTTAATAAGATACATAGATAAAACCTAATTTACTAAAATCTTCCAAACGCAAAAAGGAAGATTTTTTTAAAATGTATTATACTAAGCCGTTTTTTAAAAAGTCGCAAACACCGAATATTATGCTGGAAAACTAAAGGTTCTCTGATGACAACAGTAAAACTTTCGGCGATGTTATTAACGAAATCTGAAGAAGGAAAAAACTGGAAATCCAACGCAAACATTTAAAGACAAATTCATAAATTCGTAACAAGCAGCACATGTTAGATGGGTGAGTATGTATTGAGATGGGTAAGTACCAGCACCAAGCATCACGTTATTACGATGGCCTCATCAACAACGTTATTACGATGACATCAACAAAAACGTTATTACGATGACATCATCAACAACGTTATTACTAGCCATAAGACCCGCGTGCAAAATGCACTCATCACTACTTCATCATCATTACTTCAAAGACAAAGAATAACTGTGTCATCCCGCCTTTATGAGTTTTATACGCGTTGCCCAAATAAGGTATTAGGAATGAAAATTATGCCTATTCTAGTACTTGATTTGAAATCAGCATCCTCTAATTAGTAAACCTACCTATTTTCAAAGCAAACGGAATATCTTAATTTTTTAGCCATCTTCGTCATTTTTACACAAAAACGATTTTTTTTTTGTTTTTCCATATTCATGGTTTGCAATGCAGTGATCTTCAAAAGAATCAACCAAATTTACGGCACCAACATTACATAATTTACTTGGTCACACGCGTTTTGTATTTGACGGCAGCATTCTTTTATTTTATTTCTTAGTTCTTATAACCTTTTGGAAATCTTACCGACTCGAACAGTGATATTATTATACACACAGGATAATGTACCTTTAATTTATAATTCCTTTCATTTTGGTGGCCCTTATATTTTCGCGCTCTCAAATTTTCGCACACCCCCTAAAAATGTTATTTCGCGCACCCATTTATTTTTGCGCATCTCTGTAATTAGAATTTTTTTCCTTCCCTTTTTCCATTTTAAGCATAAAATTTCTAGTTTAGAATTTTATTTTATAGAAATATCGTCAGTAATACCTGAATCAGAAACGCAAGTAATTCCAGAAACCCAAGATGTCGGGAATACACAAATAGTACCAGAGACACAAATCTTTACTATTATCGATGAATAGATCTATGATGATAGATTTTATCTGTATACCACTGTTCTGAAAACAAAAATACATGGTTTTCCCCTCTATTTCGGCATTTTTACTATTTTGCGCACTTTTATTTTCGCACAGAAAAGGTGAGCGAAAGAATGTTTGTGTGATTTTTTATACCGCAAACATTCTGGCTTACAGATATATACAACCGCGAAAAATGGTTGATTTTTCTAAGGCTAATTCTAATACAGTGGAATCTCCTTAAAGCGGACACCATCGGTGCAAAAGAAATTGTCCGCTTTATAAAGATGTCCGTTTTATAGAGATTTGACCAAAATTCAGTTGTGGACGTAATTTTGATCAAAAAACGTTTTTCATTCTTTACGAGGATTGTAAATGAGAGACTAGGTATTTATACACGTATAATAAAGTATTCTTTGACAAAGAATTGACTCAAAAATATCTACAGGCTGTTGTTAAAATATGCTTTAATTGAAGTTGCTTTCTTGAATCCTTTTCGTGATCGTAGACAACATATCTTGGCTATCATCGTCAAACACAGGGTGTCGCTCCATTTTGTCAAGCATTGTGATTATCTCTTTGAAACCCATGCTTTCCTGTTCCAACCCTTCATTCTTGTCATTGCTCCCGCTATCATCGGAAATCTCTTCGACCTGATCTCTAGCAATGTCTTCATACACAAAGAATCGACGTCCCGGCAGACTTCCTCATTCCCTCTCTCATGTCCTGGTTAGCTGATCCGCGAATGACGCAATTTTTAATTCGTGCTCTTCGCGCAAAGTATTATTTCCACGCCTCGTAAAATCGTGCGCGCCTTATTCGATCCACCACAATTTTCGTTTACGTTCAAATTCCTTATTTTGCGGATTTTGCGTGTGAGCGGAACGATTTTAATTGTTGCCTTTAGGAAAGAAATTTTGGTGGATTCGCAAAATAGTGAAATTTGACGGAATGGATGACAAAATATATATTATTTAATTGGTGGGTTGAAAAATTAATTAATTAGAGTTAAATTTAGTTGTTTTGAGTACAAAAAGGAACATATAACATTTGTCATCTTTTATAACACAATATTGTCCGTGAAACGTTTAAAAAAATTTATGCGAGAATTTATTTTTAAGGTGGACGATAATCGTTGACGTGCGGAGTTGAATAGCACGCACCAAGAGTGATAAATCTGATGAATTTAACTTGTGGATATTTTTCTGTTCATCTTTCAAGGAAGATCTTTTGTCTTCCCTTGTCCATAAGGTCTGTTGCTCATGTAGGTTTTTTAGTGGTTTCATGGGTGCCCATTGTTTAGTATGTATTTAGTAGTAGTCGTAGTGTAATTTTATTTTTAGTTGATTGATGATATCATATCATAATAGTTTGAAATAAAACTAATAAAAGAACTGAGACTTTGAGGTAAAATAAAGTACTAGAATAAATATAAAGCTATTTCCGTATACAATATATTTTATATATATTAAATAGTAAAGATGATTTATAATCGGCGTTAATTTTGACGTCTTGGCGTAACTAATTATTGCTTTAAGTGCACATTCATGGTACAGGAAAATGGAAATTTGCTTTCAAAATGACAATGTTTCAGAGTAAATTGTTAAAAATAGGTAAATTTATGACTTGCGACGGCCCCTTATTGGCTTAGGTATATCATAGTTATTTATGTCAACAAAATATTGAAAAAGTACACTCTCTACCGAACGAGAGCTTACAGACTTCATATATCGTGGACACCACAGAGCGAGGAAAAGCGACCTGCGAGGCAAAGCTATCAAAATCTATGGTTTCCTGAAAATTTATTCACTTAAGAAGGAATACTAAAAATAATGGTGAAATCATCGATTCATAAGGGACAAATATATGTACAATCTGCATCAGCTTCCACTTGAGTTATCCCAACACAATCTTGGTGAGACCACTGTGGACAACGAGTGCATTCAATCCATCTTCTTTCAACCACGTTTTCTTCTTTGTTATCAACACCTTGTTCACAAATCTGTTAAGTAAATGAGTCAAAATTAAGAAGTAGTTTCATCAAACTAATACACGCAAATAACATTTAAAAATATGCTAAACACCTTGCAATTTTCGGTGGTCTTCACCAAACAGTTCCCAACAACTATGTCCAAAATGTGTTGACGAGTCTCCACTGCAGAGTTCGAAAGCTTCAAAGGTTTATCTAACAATCAATATATGGATATAAGTTCTATATTGTACTTAGACAGAGATGTGTAACTGAGGAGGAGTACTAACTGGGACGAAACAGCTATCTTGACATGAACCATGAACACTGAGCTACTTTCACTATATATAATAGACAACAGTTAGTAACGACGAACACTTTGCATTATAAATTTTAAAAAGTGAATTTGAGCATTATCGGTTATAAAAATAGGATATATAATGCAAATTAAAAAGTGTACCTTCACAAATTAACCTAGCGTAAAAGCAAACGTAGGCACCACAGCTCATACCATCGATTTGCAATGTGTGCTCGATATCCGTGATTTCTACTAGATTTTTGTTAAATTTACAAAACAATCGAACTCCAACCATTTTTCCGTATGCAACTGTTTGTGTTGAGGAATTATTAGCGAGGGGATCAACAAGGGTCATTGATGTATCCGATACGTTCAAACCATCAGCATCCCAGTGTGCTCGACTCGGATTGATTGGTATTATAACCTTCTTAATTACATTAAGATCACGTCCCTGCCATAGTATTCTAAATGACCTGCCAGCCGCAATAGCCTGTACTTCTACAGAGCCACAGTAACAAATCTCTACATACTTCAGACACTAAATAGTTTTTTCCATTGCTAGTAATGATTCTAAAAAACAAAAAATCTTAAATGATTCTTAAAATTCATCTTTGAAATCCTCATCTATAATATCAGTGTATATATCTGTTCCCAAATGTTTAGAGCATTGAACCATTGAAAGAGTTAATTTTACACTGAATATAAATAATTTTAAGAGTAGCTATAGCTAGCTAGCTATATAATAAACTGTTGAGTCCCGAAAAAAAACCCTATTATTAATTTTGAGAAAGTTTTCAATTTACTTTCAGACACATATATACTGTACTTCAGTATTTAATAACAAACATCACAATAAAAAAATGTTTGTTTTTCTGTTTTCTTTAATTTCAACCAAAGTTTCCAACCACTCCTAACATTCCACTCCTAACTTGAGTATATCGACGGTTTGTTTGTTTTTCCAGAAAATTGGTGGCACAACAAAATATATATATAAAAAGATCATTTAAACTAGATGTAGACGTAAGTGTAGCTAAATAAACAACAAAATTGAATATGTAATATATATATATATATATATATATATATATATATATATATATATATATATATATATATATTAACTGATTTATGATTGTCCGCTTTATAGAGACGTCTGTTATAAGCGTTTAAGCTAAGATCCGTCCGTTCCAAGCGCCATTGTCCGCCTTATAGAGGTGTCCGCTTTATACCGTGTCCGCTTTAAGGAGATTCCACTGTAGTTTTGAAAATATTCTTCGCGCTGGCTTTTCATTTTTCTGAGGCTTTTACCATTTATGGATTATCAAATTAATAAACTTTGTTTCCATGGGATCGGAGATTATCTGTTACAACGGAAACAATAAGTTCTAGAGAACCACTGTGTCTTTAAGTGTGGTGTGTCTAAAACGCATATAGATCGGGTATTATCATTTTGCGCAACCACTACAACCACACTACAACCACCCAGACATTGCGCTACCACCTCAAAAAAGATTACTACCATCCCAAAAAAGACTATTACCACCCCAAAAAACATTAACATTGTTACACGCTTTTTTTATAAGAATGGTGTTTTTTCGTTTCATGATGGAAGTCTATATTCTTAAGTACATTCTTAAGGCTATACCAATATGATGGAGAGCCACGAGAGAAAAATGTTTGCACTTATAATGACAGAAAATAGCACCTACATGATAAAAGAAAAGTTTTCCAATTGCACGTGTTTTTTACTTGCAAAATAAATTTCGTACTTAAAAAAATCTTAAGATGGCAATATTCTTAGCACATTCTTAACTTTTTGGCCAAATTCATCGTGGACATTCTTATAAAGCGTATTCTTATATAAAAAAGCGTGTATTGGACTATTATACCGCCTATATTACGTTATTGGTCGGGATAGCTCAGTTGGTAGAGCGCTTGCAATTTCGGATTTCCGATAACTCTCGTTTACGCCCGTTACCAACATTAGGGTTAATTCGGCCACTTTACTTTACATTGCATTATATTATGTTATTGATATAATTCCCTATTGCAACATTGTTTGGGACAACACCACTATACATATAGATAGAGAGCCCGTGAGATATTTTACTACCCCATAAACCTCAAAAGGTTTGAGTCCATAAAATTGATATTTTTTCATGAAATATCAAATAAATTTTTGTCAACTGCTCTGGAAATGGTGGGTCCGGGACCTGGCGTAAAAATGCTCACAAGGAGAAAAGGTTAACCCATAGGTCTCAAACTTTGTCAGAGTAGACTATAAATGGTATGTATTGATTAGAAAAATGAACTTACCAAATATAAAGTACCCATTTGGGGAGAAAATTGAACAAATAAACCTGAAACTTGAAATTTTTAACATTATATAATAGGAGGCATATATGAAAATAATAAAACTTACCTGGTACAGTGGTAGAAAGCCTAAGTCAGACCGCGATTTATATGCTCGTTATAGACCCCTTAAAAGCTTCACCCCTAAAAGGTTAAAAATTTAACCCATCAGCTCCAAGGTTGAAACTTTGCCGGAGTATAGCATATATGTTACTAATTAAAGAAACGCAAGAACTTAGCAAAAATATTGGTGGGTTAGGTCGGTCAAATCCCCCGCAAAGTAACCGTATGGGAAAAAATTTAACCTAGTCTTTTTTTAAAAAAAAACAGGGAAAAATATATCAATAAAAAAACAGCTAATATTATAAAAGAGTTTTTAAGTATTTGTTTATACTTGGTGTTTGTTTTTTCTTTTTCCGCGACAAATCTTAAAGATGATCAACGAATATATAAGTACGTCGAGTTTTTGTTTCATTGGTCGATAAAACGTTATATTGTTTTCTAAACATTATGTACACCCTCTTTATTCAATAAAAATCCACGCTCTCGTTCACAGTTTAATATAATTGCAACTTGGCTATAAGCCGACTAAACTAATTAAACTTAAACTAGCCAATTAAACATGTCAACAAAAATAAAAAAGTGTCTACCTTAGTGGTACTAAATTTCGCGGCTACTTATTTTCGCAGTATCGATTTTTTTTTGAAATTAAAGTAAATTTTAAAATCAATCTTTCAAAATAAAGGAAGTAAGAACAATAAGAGCTTTAACTCGATTAGCTGTTTTTACTCGTTTAAACAAATTGTTACAAACTTAGGTAAATAATTCAAAAGCATTTAATGGGGAGACGTCCACAAAAAATAACTTTGGTAGATATCTATAATACATAGAAAAAGTACACAACCCACAATCTTCACTTTATTGCCTGTACCAGATCTGCGCAATAAACTTCCAAGTTCATTGTTCTAAAACAAATATCGTTTTCCTAGCATGGCTGCTGTTACACGTCACACCAAAGGTGATGGATGCGCTGGAAATACACTGGCAGTTTGGAAGAAGACAGCGTGAAACAAGCGGAAAAATCAGTACCAGTCCTCAATATATATATGAGATTCTGTCTAAGTCTCCTTTTTTGGACGCAAGTGATGATGAAGATGACGAATTATTATTTTTATAAAAAGAAGAAAATTCTTTTGTTTTACCAAAACTGTTTTTCTTTATATTCAATTACATCACAACAACACAGATAGTTCTTTAAACTCCAATTTTTTGGTATGTCGCACTGTGTTTACATCCGCCTCTGAGCATGGGCGTAGGAGCCAAAAATTGTTTGGGGGGCACAATCACCTCTTCCCGAAAAATGTTTCAGCCGGTTGTAGGATCGTTAAATCAATCATATCATATGTGACAGCGTCCGCAACGGCCTGATACCTCCTCTGCTTCTGATTTATCTTCTTCCACGCTTCTATATATATTATTTTTTCTTGTTTTTTTTTACCAATAAAAATGTACAATGAACAGTTTGTTAGTATATAAATATGTAATATGTTACAATAAAAAAATTGTAGCTAAAATCGTATAAAATACAGTGTAGGAAATTATTGGCGTGGATTTAAAGAAGGCCTTGCTGACAAGTCAGTCAATCCTTTTCATAAAGCCCACTGTTGTTTATCAACTAGATATTATCAACGTAGAAAAAAAAGACAAAGAATTAGTTATATTTTAATAAAATGGATTTCTTTGTTGAAGATTTGAAAGCGATTTATTATTTGCGTTCTTTAGGGGCTCTTCAAAGTTATTCCAAATGAGAGGTCCTCTATGTAATATGCAAAATTCACATTTCTTCTTTTTAAATGATATACTGTTAAAATTAAATAATTCGTGAGATCTAAGGTTATATTTGTCGTTTGATATTCTACAATAGATGTAATTAAAAATGACAGGAAAATTATCAGTTTTGAAACGGTACATAAATATAAGATGTTAGTAAATATTAATATCGTAAATCGTTAAAATATTTAATTCGCGCAATAAGGGTAAAGCATGTTCCATTTTGTTTTTTTTCTTTATAATTCTACACGCATGTTTCTGCATAGATAACAGAAGTTCAGCCTGGTTTGGCGCAGGATAGAGTAGGATGGAGGCGTGCCATCAGTAAACCCGTCTAACCCGTGCTAGCATGGAAATTAGACGTTAAATGTATAGGGAGAAAGATATATATAACTGTATTGCATGCAGTACATCTAATTTTACTTCTGTTTGTTTTTTTGCGGTGCATTCTAAAACTGCTGAGAAATAATTAGCTAACAAACTTGTTAAATAAGAGCTAACAAACTAATTAATTAAAGTTATGATTTGTTGTAACTGTATAAGTGTTGCCTTAAATGTTTTGTACAAATGGGGGGGGGGGGGGGGGGCACGACCCCTCTGCCTCTGAGAACAAAAGTATGCAGACTTTCCGTTTGATTACCGAATGCGAGTACGTCTCCTGGGTTAACAAACGCCACGAAAAGATGACAGGTATACTGCCTTACCAAGCGTACAGTTTGTATATGGAAACCGCCAAAAAAATTCCGTTATACGGTTATAAATGTAGTTCATAAGGCGGCCAACAATCAAGGTGACTTTTTGGTTTCTATATTCGCTCAAGGCAATGATATAGAGAAAAAACGAGTTTTTTCTCTATATCATTGGCTCAAGGAGTGTTTCAAGGATTACATTTCCGTATCTAGTGGTATTCGATTTGCATGGAAAGATATCTTTTTTCAGCGGATACACAAGAGAAAATTCGCGATTGGTTATTTTGTTAACAGTGTTCAGGAAGTGATTGAAATTTCAAAACAAAAGACAGTTTGACCGATTAAAAGTCCATTTCCAACAACACTTGAAGGTTTTCAATGATGGAAACACACGTTTTCAAACAAAACAGGAAGCTTACGATTCTTATGACACGGCGATTCCAACAAAAACGGCTGATTGTGTTACGTTGCTTTAGAACTCTGCTATAACTTATGAAAACAAACTTTATATTATAGCAATCGTGTATTTGCAGAACTAACAACTATTTCATTTTTAATGAAATTGTACGTCAAACTAACAAAAGATAAACTAGAAACCTAAATGTTGTTTTACATGTGTGATTTGATTCGTTAATACAAAAACACAATACGTGATTCGTTTCTGGTGCATATACTTCACGGAATTCACTTTCATGATCCCACTTCATCTCCTTCTGAAATTGTATAAAATACAAAAATACAAAATCGACTAGCTGCTGCTTGGAGATACAATTCATAAACGTAACAGAAAAAGTTCTCCGCCATTTCGAACGACCCATACATTTACTTAACAATTAGATGGCACGTTCAACTACCTGGTGCTGCCTCCCCCGTCACTGGGTCAGGATTGGTTGTCTGCGCTGGTGCAGCGTCATCACCGCTACTAGCCTTGCACGCACTCACCAAAGCTTTGATTTCATCAGGTTTCAATGCGTAGTTATATATCCTAAACTCGTCAAGCGATCCTCTCAAAGAGCGGCATTTCTCATGATCACCAATACCAGCCCTAACACCCCAATCACGTGACAGTTGTCCGTCGCCTATAGATTGATTTCTCATTTCCCCATTGATGAATACTTTTGCTTCTTTCGTTTTGGAATCGTATGTTCCAGTAATATGAGTCCATTCGCCTTAAATGGAAAAATGTGTGTTTATAACAGTCACAGTTAGTAATACAGTTGATAAGAAAGCAAAAGGTTCACTGATATTCAATCATTCATATTTACTGGCTCAGATATTTGTAGCTAACTATTCTTATACACCTGGAAATAAATATTTCCCATTTTACTTCCTTCATATTTACTTGGTAGGTTAGAAAAAAGGTTCACTAATAACAGCTAGAAAAAGTTAGCAAATTCAAAATTTAATTTTTCTCTAAAGAATAACTCACTAAATTGCACAAATCACTTCTTAAACATTAAATCAACACTTTATAAGTAGAAATCATAAAGAATTACTACCATAACAATCTTCAAGCCTTTAAAAACCTTAACAGCACATGGATCACATGGATTTAATTTTATTTTATTTTTCTACAGAGTTAAATCGTTACCTTTCAGTACTGTGCTTGCAAAGGTCTCAAAAACAACAACTTCATATTCGTTTCGATGGAACCAACGTATCACTCGATCATTAACTTCGAAATGATATTGCCCCTGAGTGTGTGATGATCCAATAGTATTAAAAACTGAATGCTCGCCACTTGTTTTATCCAATTTTATCCAAGCTGCAATGGTGATAGCAGATTTGGGTTTAGCTTGAAACGTATCGCCTCGCAAGTAAATATCGTGATTGTTCAGATGTGCAGCTTGGTTGCAAGTATAATCCTTATCACTAAACTGTAGAATTTCTGCCCCTTGTCCCAACGCACCGCTATTCTCATAGCCAGATTTGTCTTGAACTCGTCCATGTTTACTCATTCTTTCGAAATTAAAATACACCACCAGTCGTTCTAAAAAGATAAACTTTTAATTTAAACGTGCTCTGTAAATTCTACAAAAAATATTTTTCAGATTACTTTAAAACAGGTATATAAATAATTTTTTTATAGATTTACTCGGTTCTTCATCTTCATCAACCCCTTCAACATTCGAATTGGTCATGGATCTTTTCAACCTGCTACCTGATGACAAGGCAAAAAAGATAGATATACCAGAAGCTTTAAGTAATTTCCTTTATAAAAAAACAAAATTCTGTAAACTTTGAAGGGATCTCTCGCTTTACAGGCTAATACTGCAGTGCCGCGATGTTTAAGATAAATTTTTTAAGTACAATTTTTAACATCTTGTTTCTGTGTTAATGAATCAGGAACACATATCAAGAAACATGCCTTGGAAACAGGAGGTTAAAAGTGCACATTAAGAGATATTCTCCCGCTAATGTAAATCTTTACATTGATTACGATAAAAATTAAAATTGGAGTGCAACAAAGAATTCCAAATTACATCCTGTTAGATAAACCATTACATAAACAAACATTTGTAACTTGATGTCACATTTATTTACTTTTAATCTTGTTTTTGTTTATTATATATATATATATATATATATATATACGAGTTTTATTTATTATTATTATTAGATATAAGGTTTACAAAAGAATTTTTGTAGAGGCAAGAAGGCCTATAAAACCTACAAATGCTGTTTATATATGTTATATATATATAATATAAAAATACTAGAAAAATAAGTAGTTGATTAGTAGTTATATATATATATACAATTTCAGTTCGTAGTGCTAAAAGATCTCATGGAAATGAAATATAAAACTGAATTTTTAAATAGAGAGCATCCATGTTCATAAAGGAAAGTTGATTTTTTAATATTCATTAATTAATTAGTTTAATTATGTATCGTAATGATAGCTAGCTTTAAACTAGAAAATTATTGCCTTACCCCGAACGTCTTCATCGTCAAATTGGACTTCTTTTCCATCAGATGCTACTGCATCTAACTCTGAGATATCTTTTAATCCTTTCTCACCGTTTACGCCTAGACCATCAAAGTTGTTAGAAATAATTCCAGTAATAATTAATGTGATTGGGACCAAATAAAAAAGTTTGAGAGCCATTTGCTCAAACAACTGACAGATGCTATTCTATACAAATCTAGCCCAACAATGAGATATAACTAAAGGCTAATTACACATTACCTCTTTTGGTCCCTCTAGGAAATGGTTAGCAGACGTAATCATCCACCAAAATGAGGCGGCCGGGAATCGTAAAATATGACGTCATAGCATTCTGAAATCGGTTCCGTGAAAATTAATCAATATGTTTGAGTTGGTGATGCTAGATTTTTTTCCGAACATAGAGTCAAATACCTATCTGGCAGACCATCTCTACTCTACTTTTTTTACTTTTCTTTCTTCCAGAGAGATGATTGAATGTGAAAGTTGCTTAAACTGGTTTCACAAGATGTGTTTCAACAGAGGTTTGAAATGATGAAAACGAAAAATGGCAGTGTGATGATTGTTCCAAAAAAAAAATGAAGAGTAAAAACTGTATATCTATAGTTAAATTTAATAACAGAGTAGATAATATAATAATCATATTTGTTTTTACAGTAGTAACAGTAAATGTAATGTATATATATATATTATATATATGTTTTCACAAGCGCTTAAAGCCTATAAAGTCTCCCAAATCTCATTGGCCAAAAAAATTGTGTTCCTACACGTCCGGAATTATAAAAAAGGTGGTTGTAATGTTAAACTTTGTATCTTCAGCACTACTAAATTTCATACATAAGGCCTTGTTCTCACAGTGCTGGTTTATATTATTCCGAAATGAAACCGCTCCCGTGCTATATGCTCACTCATATTATCAGAGACGGGTGTTGTTTACAGTGTGAACTACACATCAGTTTGCTTCGTATTTTTTTGTCGCTTAAGAAAAATATACAATTTTTTGAAAGTAAAGATTTTTGATATTTTGCTCAGTTGTCGAAAATTAGCAAGATTTAATTTAGTTAGCTAAACAGCTTACACGTATATGACGCTAATTTTTCAGAGCTAACCTGCGAATTTTACTTTTTTCTAGATCTCATTGATCATAAAGAAAATGATATTAGCAAATCTACACTTCAAGCAAAAAGATTGACTCAGTTCGACCGACCATAAGTCATTGACTCGACCAAATTAGTTACTGCAACAACATGAATGGAAAAATACATAAGTAATGCAAGAGCTTTTAAATATGACTTCCATTCATCAATTTTTTAACAATTATTGGAAAGTTTTGGTGCTTACATATTTTGGTAAACCTGGAATAATAAGTTCCTTTTAAACACCTTTTGGTTCAATGTTCTGTCAAAGTCCAAAATTCTTTGGTGCAATTTATCTGTTTAAAAAACCTTTGTAGTGTCTGGGCTCTTTTCACACATATCTCAAGTTTTATCGTTGAATTTTCTTTAAACATTTCAGCTACGTGTATGTGAAGAGATAGCGGTGTAAGGGGTTAGTTAGGCTTGATGAAAGCGAAATTGGCAGATAAATAATATATTTTGAGCTTTAAAGTTGTTTTACATATTTGACATTGAAGTGATTCAAAAGAACAAAATCAACATTTTGGCATACTGTAGAGCATTAATCACTACGTCCAATGCAATAGACAGGAATTTGTCAAATTCCAACCCATTCATTGCAGGTTAAAATCTTCACAAGACCTTAAATTGTCATAAATTTTAAACCAACAGCTTTGTTTGTGATATACAAAGTATTTTTAATTAACATTCTTTAACGATGTTGATTTTGTACTTTGCGTTCACATTAAATTTTAAACAATTTCGTTTAACAATCTTTTAAACAACAATCTCAACATGTCCATGATTCGGGAGTTGTAGGTAGTTTTGATACACACGCCCTAAAGCAAATCAATTAAAATATAAAAAAATTTTACATATATACAAGAAGTTTTTTTGTGTTTTTTTTTAATAGGTCGAAATACATTTTTTAATCAGTTTAACAAGAATAGAAGACAGCTCAGGCAAACAAGTACATGAAAAATAGAAGTAAAAAAGTAAAAAATTTAGAAAAATATTCACAATCGATAAGTTAAATTGAAATGTACACAAAAGTAATATTGTCATTTAGTTGATACTGCCTTGACATAGGTACTGTTTGCAACTTGAAAGTGTACCTCGACGCGTATATTGCACAATACTGTCCTTGTTTAACTTTACCACACTGTCCTACAAAATAATATGAAAATTAAAATATAAAAGAAGCAATGATTCTTATATAGACAAAAAAGGGGAGTGGTGTAACAAAGTTATTTACTACTACAGTTTTATATATTTAAATTTAGCTAGGGATAGGGTAAGGGATATTAGCTAGGGATAGGGTATTTAAAAACCAAAACCTCAGATGTTTAAAAAAATTAGTCCTATTAGATAAACTTACCTTTGATACTTTTTAAGCCATCTACATCTAGAAAAAAATCCAAATCAAATCTAGGTAAAATCCACAAATCGAAAAAATAATTCTTGAAAATGAACGACACGTTTTTGTAATTTTAAAAAACTTAAATTCCCGCGGCACGTTTTAAAATTATAAAATATTTGCATGAGTACAAAACGTCCGTCACTTAAAAAATTAGCCAATGAGATTTGGGAGACTTTATAGGCTTTAAGCGCTTGTATGTTTTCGCCAACCCGCCATATTTGTTTATGTTTGTTATGTTTCGGTTTCGGCAAAAATCGCTCAGAAATACACAACACATAATGATACGGCTTTTCGCATTTTGGTGGATGATTTTGTCTGCTAACTTTAGGAAATACGTCCTTTTGCGGTCAATAGATACGCATGCGTGCATTTTTTAAAATAAAGGTTGACCCTTCGGCTTACGATAAGTAAGAAACACTTCTTTCCGTATCGACTTTCAGCGCTGCGGGAAAGTGCGATAATTGACAAACAATCTCAATCGATCTAGAGATATACACTTTTTTTTTATAAGAACCAGTAAAATTGGGGTTGAGGCTGGCTGTTCTTAATTTTTTCAGAATTTTCATGCTGAAATGTTCTTAATTTGTTCTTATTTTAGAGAGCTTTTTTAGGGTGTTAGTCTTTGCAGAGGTGTGAATAAAGATAAGAAAAACACATAATATTTGGTAGCAAACCCAAGATAAAATGTTAAAGCTTTATACAATTGAATCTATATACATAAAATCGTAGTGAAAATGTACAAGACGAAAAAATCGAAACAGTTTCCGAATGTATTTTTTTAGATGGCCACATTGTCACCTGTTGTTCTTAAAAAATGGATCTACTATATTTATCCGAGGCTGAGGTTGTTCTTAATTTGTTCTAAATTTTTTGCATGATTTTCAGGCTGGTGTCCTTATGAAATTGTTCTTATAAAAAAAGAGTGTATTATAGAATTATCCTGATTTTAGAATTATCGTTGTGTTCGAGAATGACTCCCCCTTTTGGAAAAGGTGCCCCTTAGATATTATACATTTTTCTTCACTCACTTCAATCAACACGCTCATAAAAATTATGCCGCAAAATATTGCAAGGTCACTCCACCTCAACTAAAATAGTCATTTGCTTTAAAATGTTTTTTCTTAATGAAACAACAGTGGCGGAAACCTGACAAAAACTACAAAAATATCGCAGTGCGCATACTAAAACGACTATCGCCATATATAATAGGGAGATTAAATAAAACCTGAGACGGCGACTGCAACGCGCGTGATGTAAACAATCTAACTGCGCATGCGTTCTTAGTGGAACCCCAACGTTCATGTTTTATACAGGCCGCGACAGCTTCAAATTAACAACAAAACAATTCCTGTTTGCTGATTTTTTTTACAAAAGACAAAATGTTATTGAAAGATGAAAAATAACGTTTTTTATTGTTCTATTACAATTAAAATTACAAACATTCATTAACTTATTAAACATCGCATAACTATTGTATTTTCAGATCACGCGTTTTAACAAAACTTTAATTTTGATGATTTGAAGTTGTCGCGGCCTGTATAAAACATGAACGTTGGGGTCTCCATTAAGAACGCACGCGCAGTTAGATTGTTTACATCACGCGCGTTGCAGTCAGTGTCTCAGGTTTCATTTCTTAATCTATTAAGAAATGTTTTAAATGCATGTTTTATACAGGCCGCGACAACTTCAAATCATCAGAATTGGCGTTTTGTTAAAACGTGTAATTTGAAAATAAAATGGCTGAAAAAAATTGGTGAGATTTTCCATTAATTTGTTTTATTTTTCTATATTTACTTGTTTATTTATTTATTTGAAGCCACAATAATTTGTTTTATTTGAAGCCCCATGCGATGGACATCAGTCCATGATGACGTTCTTGTGAAAGAAGTTCTTCTCTACGAACCTTTCAAATGTAGGAAAGGATCTGTTGAAAGAGGGAAGGTAAGATGTACTTTGTTTTAGCAGTACGATAAATATTTTGCCTAAAAACGATCTAAACAGAGTTTGTTTAACGAGCTAGTTAAATGGAAAAGTTCCAGAAAAAATGTACCCACATCCCCAACCACCCAGTTGGAAACGCTGAAGTGAAGCAAAATGTTGAACCCCTTTGGAATTTCTAATTTTAACCATACCCTCTTTTTCGCTATGGAATTTGTTAATTTAAGAGTAAACCCTTTCGTAATGATCAAATTAGAGTAAACTCTTTGGAAATTCTACCTAAGTTGAAAATAGATTTTGCTTCCAAAGACGGAACATTTTTAAAGGGGGAGCATCCATTGTTATTTTATTGTATTTTTTCCTCTTTTATGTTTGTAGGTCTGGGATCTAATTGCAGAATCCCTTAACAAATCCGGTCATAACTTCCGAGTATGTGGTCGCTCAGTGAGAGATCACCTAAAAAACTTGATGGTCAACTTTAAAAAAAAAGATCGAGAGGAATTGAATGCTTCAGGAATTAGTCCTGATGAAACAGATATTGACAAAAGTCTCCGGGATATCATGCAGCTGTTTGAAGAGGCTGAGGCTGAAAAACAAAGAAACGTATGCGAAAAGAAATCAAAAATTGAATCAGATGCTGAGAAAGCAACAGAAATGCGCAAACGGAGTATAGAAACGCTTTCAGAGCAAAAAGAAAGGTTAGGTGACGAAAATCTCCCTAAAAGAGCAAGAAATAATGGGAACGACACCATCGCATATTTGCGAGAAAAAACAGAAAAAGAGATGAACATTAGGGAACGAGAACTCCAAGCAAAGGAGCAGGATCGCAATAACAACAAAGAAACAATGACAGCCCTAATAGCGCAACAGCAACAAATGTTGCAACAAATGATAACCCAACAGAACAATAATATAGCACAACAGCAACAAATGATGCAACAAATGATGACGCAACAGAACAATAGTTTAGCGCTTATACAGCAGCAGATGCAACAACAACAACAACAGTTTGAACATCAACAAAACATGTTTATTTATTTCTTTCAAACTTCTCAAAAAAAAGAATAACATCTTTGTATGTGTTAAAATTATTTAAAAATATCTATTGTTAAACAATTTTTCTTTTTTAAAGGTCTCTTATTATATTATACAACCATCTTTCAAATTAAATAGAAAAATCTGGAATCAATTTTCAGGGGTAAAGACATAAATTTTTTAAGTAACTGTTAGTTATATAAGTTATGGAATGTTTAATAAGTTAATGAATGTTTGTAATTTTATAAGTTAAGACTTATCAACCAGGATTATTGTTTTAAGGGTAATTGATAAAGATTAGGTTTTAAATATGTATTAGGGGCATCCATAAAGTATGTACGCAGGTAGGGGGGGGGGGTATCCAAAAGCGTACACATGCGTACAGGGGGAGGGTGTCAAAGACAGCGAGTACGTGCGCAGTTTGACTATCTTTCTCGATGATTTTGTTCCTTTTAATCATTTTTAACGATGAAATATTTCTTGAAAGTGTCTAATATAATTATATAACATAAGATTTTGAATATGGTTTAGTAATAATTATGCGTACGTACGGGGCGGGAGAGGATGGTCCAAAATTGACGATTTTACTGCGTACGTAATATATGGATGCCCCCTTATAATACAGCATGGACATAAAAATGAAAACAATTTTGCTATTGAAAGTATTCTTCTAAAAATCTCCCGAAATATAGGCTTAATGCACAGAGCAAAATCATTCTTAAATAAATCATCTTTAAAGCAAATTTATTTTTCATTCATCCACAATTATCTTATATACACTAACATAGTATGGACAAGCACACATAAATCTCACCTCAAAAATCTCCTTAATAAGCAGAAACGAGCGGCTAAAATTATAAAAGGCAAAAACTGTGACATTTCATCCCATGAAATATTAAAAGATCTAAAGATTTTAAATATCTACCAAATAAATATTTTTCAAACTCTGATCTTTATGTATAGAGTAAATAATGGATCAATTCCAAATGTTTTCCAATCTCAATTTCAACTTTGTTCTAATAAATATAATACTAGGAATTCTAATATAAAATACAAGTACCCTTTCAGAAAAACTACAAAAGGCCAGTTTTCAATAAGATACCGAAGTCCACGCTTGTGGAACAATTATGCATATAACACTGAGTGCGGATCGTTACAAATTTTCAAACGCCGAATTAAAAACGAACTTTTGAATTCGGATAGTTAATTTTTATTATTATTATTTTTTATATATTTGTTATTATTGTTTTTTTTTCTGTGAGATTGTGTATTTTTAATTTTATAATTTTCACGTCTAAACTCTTGTTCTTAATAAATAAATGAGTGTATACAGGTGTCCAATGAAAGGACCGCTTGGTCTTCTATGGATTTCTAGCCATTTTTTTTTTTGTTCTGTGGTTTATATATCACGCACTGATTTGTAAATGTTTTTTATTTGGCGAAATAAAAATAACATAAAAAAATATATATAGTGTTTGCGTTTTCTATTACAACTCGTTTCTTTTTACCTTTCAGATATATCTGTTTTTACGTTTGTTATTACATTTGATGAATTAATTACATTCTGCGTGCGATTTTAATTGTAATAGAACAATAAAAAACGTTATTTTTCATCTTGAATAACATTTTGTCTTTTGTAAAAAAATTAACAAACAAGAATTGTTTTGTTGTTGTCGTTTTTGTAACTTAACTATTTTATAAGAAAACGTCAACCGGAACACAAGACGTCTCGTTTTCGAATTTCGCCGTTGCCGTCCCCGTTGTAGATTTGTTTTTTAATCTCCCTAATGATGTAAAAACAGTACACTCTGTACAAAATGCTTCCAAACTGTTTCCATTAGACAAAACGGTGCGTGTACAGACGTTTCGAAACTGACGGTTCGAAACAATATTGTTTTACGTTTTTAACCTTCCATTAACGTTTTTTAAATTCGCGAATTCGAATCGCGAATCAATCAAGTGGTTTATCTTGGAACGATATTACGGTTGCCTTTATAGGCGGCCACGTGATAGGCATTTGAAATGTTTCCGCACGTTCATGTGACGGAGCTTGTGTGTATTTGTTCAATATAAATTTTGTGATGAGCTCTCTGATATCAATGATTAGTAAATGAAATCTTAAGTATTGAAGTCCAGAGGCTCGATGGCGAAAAGAAACGCTCTATTATCTACTCTATTTCTTATAGACCTCCAAATAAACCGTCGAAATCTATTTATTCATTTCTCTCCGAACATTTTGAAAGCAGCGATAAAAAATCCATTTAGTTTGTTGGTGACTTCAACGTGAATTGTTTGAATTACGCAACAGACGGCACCAAAATAAATTGCTTTCTACACATACCATTCTCCTACGCCGTGTGTATTTACGCGTGAAACGAGGGCAACAAGAACATCTGTAAATTGTATATTGCTTATAAGATTATTAACACTAAGATGATTTTAAAATTAAAGAAAATTCCACAGTTGATGTATCGAATCGTCAATTTCGAATCGGCAGTTTTGAAACGTAGTGGAATCAGACAAAACATATCTATGATGGCCCATCGTTATCACATCGAATATAATATTTAAAAAAATATTAAAATTGTTTACGTAGGCCATCGCTATCACTATCATAGCATTTTTGTCATGTCAGCAAAAAGAACACGCGCTGCTTAAAGAAGTTAGTTTAAAGGGGTGGGGGAATGATTAACGTATTTTGGTCCATTAACGTAACCAATGATTAACGATTAACGGAAAGTCCGAGTGATTAACATAATCTCTAAGTCATTTTGTCGACGATTAACGGTATAGTAGGGAGTACAGTGGAATCTCCCTAAAGCGGACACGGTATAAAGCGGACACCTCTATAAGGCGGACAGTGGCGCTTGGAACGGATGGATCTTAGATTAACTCTTATAATGGACTCTCTATAAATCTCTATAAAGCGGACACTCCATAAAGCGGACAATTTTTTCTGCACCAAATAAAATTTTTCACCATAAATGCTCTCTATAAAGCGGACACTGCAAAAATAATATGACGACAAAAATTATTTATAAATTTTTTTTCTTCGATTGGCGACAACGGGCCAGAGAAGACAGCATTAATGCGATTCAGAATCCAGAAATTGCAAGTGATCAGGTCGAAGAGATTTCCGATGATGACGGGAGCAATGAGGAGTTGGAACAAGAAAGCATGGATTTCAAAGAGATAATCACAATGCTTGACAAAATGAAGCGATGCCCTGTCTTTGACGGTGATAGCCAAGATATGTTGTCTGCGATCACGAAAAGGATTTAGGACCTTTAACTGAACAATCGGAAGCAATCTTTAATTAAAGCATATTTTAACAAAAGCTTGTAAATATTTTTGAATCAATCCTTTGTCAAAGAAACAAGTAAAGTACCTAGTCTTTCAATTACAATCCTCGTAAAGAAAAGTATGAAAAATTTTTTTTGGTCAAAATTACGTCCAAAACTGAATTTTGGTCAAATCTCTATATAACGGACATCTCTATAAAGCGAACAATTTTTCTGCACCAATGGTGTCCGCTTTAGGGAGATTCTACTGTATTATGTAATTCGTGTGCAACGACTTGTTACAAGCAAAAGTATTTTTCAGATCGATTCTTTAGTTGATCTGGATGAAAAAAAAATATGGTGTCAATTTTTTTATAAATGGGTGCGGCTCCTGCGTGACGTCGTAGTTCCCCCAGTCAGATAAAAACGAAAGTTAAAACTAAGGCTTAAAATATAGCTTATATACATCATAGATCTTATTATGAGAAACAAAAAACATAAGAACACTATGGGTCAAAATTCAATACTTCCAGAAATACGGGGGTTTGAAATTTCAGGAATCCAGGGGGTAAATTTTTTTCTTTTGAAAAAATACTTCGATATTGATTAATTTGTGATGAAAACAATGCCCATTTTTCTTTATATTCATTTTATGTTGCTATTTTAAATTAAATATTATAGACAAAAACGTACGAAAATATCAGATTTATGTTTAATTTTATCAACGTTGTACCCCCGTCTATAACTCAAAAGGTATTTTAAGTCCAATTACGAACTAAAAACAAATAGTATTGACGAGAAATTTAGCTAATATATTGCTAGTGATAAAAGAGCAATATTATGAAATAAATTGTTCAAAATGGTAGCCTATAAGAGATGACATCATCACAAAATGTATATATAAAACAAGTCATCGTCACTATCGTCTTCATCGTAATTTTCATACGCATCATTTCGATAAGCGCATCTGGAGCTGGTAGGTTGTCCATGAGAATCGGTACAAGTACTCCTTCTTTGTTTTCCCATCCAATATCTAAATCGTTCACCTTTTCCGGTTCGAAAATACGTCACCTTAAAATAAATTTTTCAACACATAAGATGAGATATACATCTTTTCAAACTCAAGACAAATCAAAGCTTTATAGAAAATATTGCGTACGTGGTAAAGATTCGTAATAGTATACTGTAGTAAGAGGAAACACGTCTGTATCTGGAGAATATACCACGCATTCTGTTAACGGATCAAGTTGTGCAACATTGATGGATTCGAGAATAAGTATCAGCTTCCTCATGATCGTGACTTGTTATTCCATGACCTGTGATATTACTTTCACTAGATGTATCATACGTTACTAAATAGTTGATTCCCTTCTCCTCAAGAAAGAATTTAACCTTTTCTGCTAAGAAGATTGTGAGTTCCTGCTTTGTCTCAACATGTGACATCAACTGCTTGAGTGAAACATTTGCAATATCAGTGACGTCTGTAATCTTGTATCGTATTTCATTCCCAGAGGTTCGTTTATCATGCGTTCTTGATTTCGAGGAGTTTTTAAGATAGCGATCGAAAACTAAGCGGACTTGCGGGAATCCTTGTATCACACTCATCTGAGTATTGAATCTTTCTGCAAAGTCCTGACAAATCTATGATAGCTAAAAACAACAGCAAATAGTTTTACAACTAAAAAGTGGTCCCTTTCAACATTACTTTGTACTCGAACACTTTCATTATCATATTATCTATGATACAATGACGTTGAGCTTGCTGGCTGTAATGCCCTCGGTGTTCAGCTGCAGAACAGTGCAAGGACTGCCGCGCCCGAGAAGGGCGTTTCAGATAATTGTAATTACTTAAGAAGGTTAATTTGGCCTCTGCTTTCAAAAAGGATCTCAATAGTACGGTAGTTGAATGGGGTAAGCATTGGCTGGTTAATTTCAATCCATCTAAAACTAGTCTTCTTTCCATTAATCATTTCAGAATTTGCCTGAAAACAATTCATTTCGCCTTCTTGCTCTCATATTTACTAGCGATCTCTCGTGGCGATCATACTTTGAAACCATTGCAAAATCAGCTGCCATGAGGGTTGGTTCTCTTTTTAATGATTTTTTTATGGACGTTTTTCAAGAAATCTATCACTTACACCTTCTCCCAGAATTTTTCAATTATGTTTTCGTCCTCTTCTCATCACTGGACTGTTTGTGTTCCAAACTGTCACAGGGATTTCTATAAGAACAGTTTTTCTCCGAGAACATCTAAACTTTGGAACTCCCTTCATTACATGCTTTCCATCTGTCTATAATCTTCAACTGTTCAAATCAAACGTTCATCGGTATCTGAAAACTGCTTTCTTTGTAACTTTTCCAGCTCTTTACACACAAATGACTTTTTAAAAAGAAAGAAACTTAAATCATTTTTGTATTTTAGTTGAAAAAGAAACTCTTTTAAAACTGTTTGAGTTATAGACGGGGGTAAAGTTTAATAAGGATTTAACATATATCACATATGGCAAACTATAATATTTAGTTTAAAATATAACTTTGTAACATAAGATAAATATAAAGAAAATTATGAATTTTGTTATCTCGAATTAGTCAATTTCAAAGTATTTTATCCAAAAGAAAAAGAATTTTCCCCCTGGATTTCTGAAATTTTAAACCCCCGTATTTCTGGAAGTATTAAATTTTGACCTATAGTGTTCTTATGTTTTTTGTTTCTCATAATAAGATCTATGATGTAAGCTATATTTTAAGCCTTTGTTTTAACTTTCGTTTTCATCTGACTGGGGAACTACGACGTCACGCAGGGGCCACACCCATTTATAAATAATATATAAAATAATTTTGCTTGTAACAAATCGTTGCACAGAAATCTAGTTTTGCTACACAAGGCGCCCTACTAGTATTATTCTTGGCCATTAACGTAATATTATAAAAGGTGATTAACGGAGCATCTATGGTTATCTGGGAAGTCATTAACGCATTCATTCATTAATGGAAATATGATTAACGGTTATTTGATTAATGTAGAGTCTTTAAAAATAAAATATTTTATTTCAAATAATAAAATGTCTGGTTGAAATCTAAAATACAAACTACATGTCTAAAATACAACTACAGTATACTCCCGATAACTTGAACCTCCAAGGGACCGGTGGAAATACAACTACAGTATACTCCCGATAACTTGAACCTCCAAGGGACCGGTGGAAATACAACTACAGTATACTCCCGATAACTCGAACCTCCAAGGGACCGGTGGAAATAGTTCGACTTAGCAAATGTTCGACTTAAACGAAGCGCCCGTTAAGTCGAATTCTGGCAAGAATGAGATATTTGTTCGAGTTAAGGCGATTTTTTCTTCAGATAATATAATATAAATAGTATTACTAAACGCACCTTAATAAAAAGCTTCACTTCAGTAAATTAAGTTCCTTATATCGGTTTGTTTGAGTTTGTCAGAAAGGTCATCTTCTACTATTGAGCTTATTTGGTCGATACATTTGTGAATTCACTCCCCGTTTTCACTGAACAACATGTAGCTTCTTATTAATTCCAAAGCCTTACATACATCACTCGAGTTAGGGCAAGTCGGTTCGATCAACATGTCATAATCATCATCTCCGTCTTTTTCAGCCTCAAGATTTTCCTCATCCAACACATTGGATATAATCTACTCGCAGATCACAGATAGTTCACCGGGTTATGTAAATGGAAAAGAGTTTAATTCATCTTAAAAGACTTAGCACTATTAGGTGAAGTTACGTGAAAATAACCAGTAAAAATAAACGTTTGACGTTCACAATTTTCTTTCTTATGTTCACAATTAACAATTCTCCTTCTAAATAAGACTAATCACGGGTTCCGTTAATCACGGGTTCCGTTAATGACATTCTAAATTAGACTACGTTAATCACTAGTTCCGTTAATGACCTTTCAAATTATGAAGAGAACTACGTTAATGGACTTAAAATTAGTACGTTAATGGACTTAAAACTATATGCGTTAATGAAGGAATACGTTAATACTTTACTCCGTTAATCACCCAATACGTTAATCACCCACTACGTTAATGGACCAGAAGAATAAAAAAAACTACGTTAATTGTTCAATCACCCGTTTAAAGATCAGTGGAATGCGTACCAACGAGAGCTTGCTGAAAAGGAGATTAGGCATAGCTAAAGGTGGACATACCAACATGAAGAAAAAGCTTGCTGAAAAAAGATTAGTAGTATGGCATACTGAAGCAACCGTAAAAGCTAAAGAGATTATTGACAAATTTGAGAGACCATCAAACACAATTGAATTTCAAACTAACATGGAAACTAAAGACAGGCAAAAAGAATACCCTCAAATTGTGGAAATTCTTGCTAGAACAGTTCATTTAATTGGAAAACAGGGACTTGCATTCAGAGGACGTCGTGAGAATTTAGAGAATGAAGGGAACATAGGCAATTTCCTGGCGATCGTTAAAGAAATCGCAAACTACAATCCATTATTGAAGAATCACATCGAGAAGCCGCTGAGAAAAGACGTAACGTATTTGAGCCCAAGTAGCCAAAATGAACTGGTTGATTTACTTGGTAAAGAAATGATTCAAGCGTTTATTGAAAAGATTAAATGAAGTAACAACCTCAAACGATGAAGTATTGTCAAGTTGTTTCAGGTACGTTGATGGAAATTTAAACATACGTGAAGTCTTTACGGACTTTGTAAAGCTAGAACGTACAACTGATGAGCACATTGGCAATAGCATATTGAAATTTTACGAAGATTCGGGGCTTGATATAAAGGAATGCCGCAGTCAGTGTTACGATGGGGCCTCAAACATGCAGTCACTGAAAAAGGGTATGGCCAGTGTCATCTTAAAGGAATCACCGCGAGCAATTGTTACTCATTGTTCTTCCCATAATCTTGACTTGTCATTGGCTTCTTCTTGTAAAATAGCAGCGATTGACAATGTTTTAGATACATACAAGAGCATTATCATATTTTTCAACATTTCTCCAAAAAGCGAATCTTGTTTACGCCGTTAGATGTCAATCAACTGAAAACAAAAAATTCTACTTGGACTTTGTAAATCTTGTTGGTCTGAGCGGGATATATCCTATGAACGTTTTTATCTGGCATGCCGTTTATAGCTGAAAATGGGAATGAAACTTGATGTTCAACCAGCAATACCAAGGATTACAGCACGACAAATGCACCGAAACAACGTACCTGCATACTCACCAAAAAAGTATTTCAAGAGAGCTTTTGTCATTCCCCTGCTTAATAAATTTATATTTGATTTTGAATTTCATTTCAATGACTTAAGTAAAAAATCTAGCAGACTTTTAAATCTCGTATACCATTTCCACGATATCTGCATTCCATCACCATCTTCACGACATCTGCATGCCATCAGATTATACAGCGGCAAAAACTACAAGTTCACTTTTTTGTACTGTGATATCATATTTATCTACACTATTAATGGATTCTATTTTCCTTTCAACACGTTTTTGTTCACGTGATATCCCTTGACAAAGGTAAGAATTTCCATATCGGTTACAGCAAGTATTTGAATATCATCTTCTAACTCCATCTTTAACCCATTGCATGTAATTTGAAAGACAAATAGAATGACTGATTCTTAACGCAAAAATGTTCCATGAAATGGTGTTCGCAAAAATGTTAATGTTGCAAAGTTTTCGAATCCAGCCATTTAAACGTTCGAGTTGTGTTTGGATGCAATGCCTTATTTGATGCAATGCCTAATTAGTTTACAAAAGAATTGTAATGTCCCTTGCGAGTTCGAGATAGACATATGAACCGCTTTTTTATATATTATCTCTAACTGGATTTTGTTCGTCTTATTAATCTAATTAGCATACGAGGTCCCGACTGATTGATGTTTTACTATCATCTTTCCTTAAAACATAACATTCAAGAAAAAACTCCGCGCACAACAAACGAGACCATTTAAAGTTGCAATATGTATATGATTTATTAAGAAACAAGAAAACATATATATATATAACAATATAAATAATCCAGTAATTGAAAACAGGAAAATATATTTTTAGACAGTCATCGAATATTAATTACAACTGCTTTCTAAATCTATCTTCAAGTTTTCCCTTCACAGTTTTTCAATTACAAGAGAACAATATACAAAAGCATCACTCCGCGAACCACAGATCGAACGGTCATCTGGTTTAGATTTAACATGCGTACGGCGATCACCATGTCGACTAGAAGAAGAGCATGCTTCGTTTCTGCTGCATTTTCTTCACGCAACTTCGTTTTATGTTCTCTCTTCTTCTCCTTAGTACTGCTTTATTTTCGGCTGATTCTTTCGCCATGTCTGGTTTGTCTTCTGCAACTATGTAAAAGGATTTTAACAAATAAAATTTTCCCTCAAACCTCCACAAGAACTTTGGGCTGTGATTCCTATTCCACCATTTATAACTATTTATTTGCAGTGAAGTAGGATTTAGGATGAAGGATTTCATCCTTTGAATCATAACATCGTTGTGTATGCCTCGACATTACAAAATACTATTTAGTAAGAATGCGTTTGTATCTTTTACGATGAATGGAACACAAAAGTACACAATTTTTTAATTTGCAACTTTTGAAACGGTAGTTTTGATATCGCTAAACTAAATCTTATTAAACTTATTGAACGATGTTGAATCGATTTAATAGACAAAGATCCTTTGTGTCTGATTACCTTTAGCTGAATTGTCCGTATTCGATCCAGGCCCTGTATTCTGCAATTTCATCTTATCATCGGATAGCGTTGCAGATCGACTAGCTGCTTGTTCTAACATGGACATACAATTCATAAAAGTAACAGAAAAAGTTCTCCGTCATTTCGAACGACCCATACATCTACTTAACAATTAGATAACACGTTCAATTACCTGGTGATGCCTCCCCCGTCACTGGGTCAGGATTGGTTGCCTGCGCTGGTGCAGCGTCATCACCACTACTAGCCTTGCACGCACTCACCAAAGCTTTGATTTCATCAGGTTTCAATGCGTAGTTATATATCCTAAACTCGTCAAGCGATCCTCTCAAAGAGCGGCATTTCTCATGATCACCAATACCAGCCCTAACACCCCAATCACGTGACAGTTGTCCGTCGCCTATAGATTGATTTCTTATTTCCCCATTGATGAATATTTTTGCTTGTTTCGTTTTGTAATCGTATGTTCCAGCAATATGAGTCCATTTGCCTTGAAATAAAAAATGTAACAAAACCTCTGACAGATGCCTCACACGTAACCTCATGCCTACTTGTTTATTACTAGGTCTATACTTATTATGGAGCTTATTTTCACCTTTAGGTACTGTGTGAGCCATGGTTTCAAAAACAACCTCTTGACATTCGTTTCGGTGGAACCAACGCACCACTCCATCATTAACTTCGAAATGAAACTGCCCCTGAGCGTGAGATAATCCAACCGTATCAAAAACAGAATGCTGACCACTCCTTTCCTCAAGTTTTATCCAGGCCGCAATGGTGATAGCAGATTTGGGTTTAGCTTGAAACGTATCGCCTCGCAAGTAAATATCGTGATTGTACAGACGTGCAGCTTGGTTGCAAGTATAATCCTTGTCACTAAATTTGAGAATTTCTCCCCCTTGTCCCAACGCACCGCTATTCTCATAGCCAGATTTGTCTGCAACTCGTCCATGTTTATTAATTTTTTCAAAATTAAAATACACTACCAGTCGTTCTAAAAAGATTAATTTAACTTAATTTAAGCGTGCTTTGTAAATTCTACAAAAACTGTTTTGTTCTTTTTTCAGATTACTTTGAAAAATGATTATTTTTTTTAAGATTTAATAGATTTACTGGGTTCTTCATCTTCGTCGTCATCAGGAGAGACATCATCTCCTCCCACGTCCCCATTCAACATGGATCTTTTCAACCTGCTACCTTCTGAAGACAATGTGCCTAATTACAAAAAAAAAACAATCAATTAGAACAAAAGAAACTATTCCGCTTCATGACTAGCGTAATTAAATATATTTTATTTATTTGCGTCGAATTTGCAAAAAAATTGAAAGCTGGAGACATTTACAGTTATTTTCTCGGTCAACTATGAAAACTTCTGTATATACGTCCGATATTATACTCGATAATTTGAATATTCCGCAATAATAATACCGAAAGCATTTGAAATAATGAAATGTAATACACCTATCACCAGGTTTAATGCTGTGAACGATGGTGATGACAATGAATTTCACATAATAAAATAATTGAAGTAGAAATAGCATTGCGATAATAACTAATGAATTCATTTTTTTAACTTATTTTTTTAATTATTACCCAATTACTTTGTTTCCTTCATCTATTTTTTCTCTACATTTTCAATTTACCAAAAAATTTATTCATTTTCAAAACATTTAATGTAACAACAAACCTTACGATACAGGAAAACAATATTGGACTAAATCTAAAACACCAACAATATTTATACCTTTTAATTTTTATTTACAAATGAAGCAATACAATGAACACCTGTTAAAAACACCATCATTCTACGAAACTCGCCTGTATAAAAAAACAAAAAGAGCGACCCTATTATCCTGCATAAATAATTCCAATCATTACTGGTATATTGACAAACTTATTTGCAAAAATGAAAAAACAAAAAAAAAACGATGCTGTAGCAATTCCTTGACTTCTTTGTTCCTGTTGTAGGTAGATGGTTCAGTGGTTTAAAAACTCAGATATATGCTTCTTTTTTTAACACATGTTTCCTTTCCAACTTCCTGCCTTTTCCTCGCAGTCTGATTTGGGTGACCGGCATTTCTCTTCTTTCTTTTACGTTCATCAACTAAAATAACAAATAAAATAATTCAACAGTGTAAGATACATCATTACGATGTTCCGTAAAACCATAGAAGTTTGAGATATTACAAATGAAATATTACTTTTCTTCACGGAATCAGATGAGCTCTTATTTTCGTTGTCTGGTTCAGTAGTCTCGGAACGTGCATCGGGAGACTCTGCCCCCCTGCATGCACCAACTAATGCTTTGATTTCGTCAGGTTTCAAAGCATAATTGTATATTCTAAATTCATCAATAGACCCTCTCAGAGGTCGATGCTTTTGATGGTTTCCAATACCAGCGCGAGTGCTCCAATCTCTTGTCATTTCTCCATCACCGATAGACATGTTACGTAAGTTTCCGTTTATGTAAACCTTAGCTTGTTTTGTCTTTGAGTCATAAGTACCTGCCACGTGGGTCCATTTTTCTAAAGGAATGAAATAATGATATATATTAATAAAGATAACAAATATATAGCAAGTAAACGCGCAAACCTTTTGGAATTGTATGTGCCATTGTTTCGAATACTGTATTCTTGCATTCGTTTCTGTTAAACCATCTCAACACGCCATCATTGACCTCGAAATGGAACAGACCTTGCGAGTGACGTAATCCAATTGTATCAAAAATAGAATGCTGTCCAGGTTTCTCTTCAAGTCTTATCCAGGCAGCAATTGTAATTGCTTTCTTTGGTTTGGCCTGGAAGAGGTCGCCTTTAAATAGGATATCACTCTCCCATAATCTAGCAGCTTGGTTACACGTGAAGTCTTTTTCACTGTATTTTAAGATCTCTCCACCAACTGACAAATCTCCATTGTTGTCATAACCAGATTTGTCATTTATCACTTTGATCGTACCACTCTTTTGCCTTTGTTCTGGTTTTGTTTCAAAGTTTAAATAACAAACAAGACGCTCTGCAAAAAGATGGTTTAAAATTACAGATAATTCAATCAATGAGCCTTTCCCATAATTGTAAATTTGTGAATTCAACTACCAGAATCCCTTGCGTTTTAACTTTTAAATCCTCTAAATAAATTGAACTACTAACGACAAATATTCATTTCTAAGCACAAATTATTTTAACTATTAATATGATTCTATTTAATGTGTTTTCAAATTAAAATTTGTTTTATTCAAAGATTTAACGCAAAGGATTCTGGTAGTTGTATTCATGATTTTATAATTATAGGAAAGGCCCATTACATACTTGAGAGGAAGATAACTGAAGAGAGAGTTCTGCAATTCTGAACAGCAAAAGTTTAGCCTGAACTTATCCTTAAGGAGTTAGAAGTTAAATCTTTAAAGCAAAATATACCACCCATCCTAATTAAAATCATTTTGTCAAATTTGAAAAAATACATTAAAAATTTTATCAAAAGAATTTTAACAAACGTTCAATTATAACTTACTCGGATCGTCTTCATTGTCACTGTCATCTTCTTTTTCATCAGATGCTACTGCGACCAACTCTGGGATTTCCTCCACTCTATTACGTTTACTTGCGTTTTCACTGTTTTCGCCTATATCGTTAAAGACAACCAAGTAATTCCAGTAATAATTAATATGTCTGGTACAAACTAAAAATATTAAAGCGCCATATTTCCACGAATAAACGAACCACGCTTAATGGGATTTAGAATCCACTAGGCCAACTAAAAACGTCTTTTTAACAGAAATGAAACGGCAGGGTGTTTATTCGTGAAAATACGTGCCCTAGGTGAATGAAGACTGACTCACCCAGTTTAAATGTGCCTTTTATCTTCATTTAGTCTCATACGCCGGTGTTTCTTCGTATGACCACGAATAAACTCCCTACTTTTGTTAAATTATGACCTCAAAAAGCGCGTTGGGTGTTTAAACGTGAAAATACGGCGAGTGGAAAAAAGCAACGCAATCGTTAGTTCGATTATTAATCGCAAGAATATATGAAAAGTTACCTGTAATAAACAAACAGCACAAGGCAAAACACAAAAGCCTCATTGTTACGGTCTAAAACAAACCAGCAGTCAGATCCAATTCGCAATACACGTCCCTATATTTAATTGTTTACCTAAAATCTATATCATCCGCGGCCTATAAAATATATCCTTGCAGAATTAACGTAAAGTTACAAATAGCGCGTCGATTCCGAAAAGGCATTTTTTGCGAATGATTTCGATGCGCTCAATGACCTTATTCAGACATTCCACGGTTCGCTTAACGCTATCAATTCGCGTCGCCGTTTGATTTCACGCTTTACTTAGTCGACACCATTTACAACAACTTTTAGACTCGATCTGGCATTTAAGATTGTTTTATGCCTTACAGCTAATTCGTGTGATGTAGCAGTTTTGTTCAACCTGATTTTGTCGAAACAATCTCGACTGTTAGATGTCACATTCTTTTGTTTCAAATGTGAGAGGGAGAAAAATTAAGCCTAAACACCCACACCAATAGCGCATAATCATCATAATAAATTAAAAATGCTCCATGGCGCTTGGTTGCAATGCAAAAATGAACTCAATAGTATTGCTTATTGCGTAGTATAACACACCCTTCAATGTAGCTGAACATAGCTCATGAAGCAAGAATCATGTTAACATGTCAGCACTTCTTGATGAGGGTCATACTGAACAAAACGAATTTTTAAAATTTTTAAGAAGAGAGTTCCTGGCTTTGAAGTAGACAACAACCTATTCATTATCATTACGTAATTTAGGCTTTGAAACATGAAAGGGAGATTATTAAGGATGAAAGAAATCCAGTTCAAGTGCTGGTGGAGACGCTTGAAGAGTATTTTTGATTGGTTAAAAAGATTTGCTAGTAATTTTACCGACCAAGGGCAGGTGTGAGCCAAACCTCCCAAGATCTTATAACGAAAGGAAGGAAATAATGCTCTAGTAAAGAAAAAGTTGCTCTACGAACGAGAGACGATAAATTACGGTTAGGTACATTCATTTAATTTGGGCGCCTCTAATTCCTGACCGAATGGGTAATTCCAAGTAATCTGAGCGCGCTCTTTAGTCTAAAATCAAAATTCTATTTCAGGTTTTCATACGATATATCAGAGAGCTGGACTCTCACCAAGACGATGGAAAACGACTTGATGGAAACTACACTAGACTGCTATGAAAAGTTCAGGATATACCTTGGGAAGAGAAAAAAACCAATAAAGAACTTTATGGCAAATTATATCCTATAAGCAATGTTATCCGAACAAGAAGACTTAGATTCATAGGGCATGTGTGGCGAAGGCAGCAAGAAGAACCCTTGCATCATCTATTGCTATGGGAGCCCACACATGGAAAAAGATCAAGAGGTCGTCCTCGCACAACATTTTTGGATCAAATTTACAGGGATACCAACCGAAGGAAGCATGATCTTACAACATCAATGCTGGACCGGGAAAAATAAAGAATTGCCAAAGACGTCCTAGTGCGCTCAACCTGATGATGATTATGATACGATATAGATGTGAACCATCATTTCCGTCTTCCAATGCTTCTTGTACATCCAGATGAAACCATAAAATGTTAAAGGAATGCTTGGTAATCCGTATTATAGTCGATATAATGTCTGATGTTGGTACTTAGTAAGACAGCATCCGTCAAAACCATATATAAAAAATACGTCAGTTTGGAACTGTTACATACTTTTCAAACGACGTGGATCAAGGTGTGGTAAGACTCATGGATGATTTTCGAATTTTTTAGAATATAATTTTTTATATCTTTACTAGTTCATTCCCAAGTCGGGAACATTTCCTTGTTTTTTAATGTAATCAGATAGTCAAAGCAAAGCCACACTTTAATGGCTTATTTTAGAGCAACGCCATATATAAACGAATTCGATTAGATAAATAGCCAAATTTTCAGTCGCACTAATATAGTGAAAAGAGGGTATCTTTCCAGACACCCTGATGGTGAAGCGAATCATGCAAAGTACGCGCAATTCGAATAGTTTCAGTTGACATATTATAGAATATAGGATTATATTTAATATTTCCTCGATTTTTATTTTCCCAAATAATCAACATTCAACTCCTAGCATAGATCGTTCAACAATAATATCTTTAGCCAACCACTTATTTTATAGGCTTTGGTGCAGCTATTGATACAGTAATTTACTTTAATCATATTGGTTTTTAGTTTTTTGACAGAAGGTCAAAATTTATGGAAAAATCGAACGTGAAACAATTTAATTCTGTCAGGTATTTGTATAGGTTGTTTGTTTGGATGTTGTCAGTTAAAGATATAATAATCAGTGAATTAGTAAGTTTAAGTATGGCCACAGAAAGGGGTCTCGCGTGTAGTTTCTTGTTGATAACTTAGTGAACGTAGCGGATAATAATAATTTTTAATTAACTCCGCGGCTTTCCCTTTATCACAGCCTATTATTAAAACTGATTTTATTAATTTGTCCATTCAAATTTCAAGTGTTTTCAACACGCAATATCTTACGCGTCTATATATATGGCACTGCTATTGTATAGTAAATCGCTCGGAGACATTCCCGGCATGCTTACAGAACAATGATATACAATATAAAATAAAATATACAATCTAATAGTTAGCTAATAAATTTAAAAACATTTTTATAATTTTAAGTTTTTTAATCTCACTCAACCCAATGTCAACTCTGTCTACTGAATTTAGTGGAGTATTGTAAGTGTCTTTGTGGTAGATGGTCTACTTCCTCTAATACATACTCCTACGGCTCTCATCAGAGCAGTTTAATTTTGAGATCATGTAAGTTTGTTTAACTTTCTTTATTGCACTGCTATTTGAACGCATTGACCACGCATGCGCGAGACCACACAATCATTGTGACGTCAAACAACAACAAAGATTTGAATACCGACGGAATTTCCCGTGACTCTCGTTCCGAATTAACAGCAAGAAAATAACTCCATGATGTTTCCACGAGATTCTATAAGTTGTGATGAGAGTGTGTAAGGAAAAATTTGCTCGTTCCATTAAATTCGCTTCATCAAAGGCTTAATGGCATGTCTAAGAGGACTTCAATCAAATCTATTTGAGCGATATCAAAACAAACAGATAATTATCATGCAGCCTTCAGTATCGCATAGTGGAACGTGTATTTCAAAGCGTCAACATATTTGTTTCGCCTAACAACGGTATCATGTGGTGATGTGAAATTCTTCTGTAAAGGAAGATTGCTATGAAATTTGTTACCATTGAGAATATTTTCGTAGCATCCTATAGAAAGACATTTTAAGTTTTTTTATTTTAGACAATTTCTTCATTTACAAGTCCATCTTAGAATACTTAATTAATGCCGACGGTTAACTGCGGCATCAAAGCTATCGACGCAAATAATACGCAACGATTTCAGATAAACTCCATGCAAAGAGTTTAATTGGCCTAAAATCTCATCCTTTTTAAATCGCATTACTTTTTTTTATCAAACACTGGCATGACGTGCTGGTACAGATGAAAATCGAATACACGATCGAAACACGATTAATAAAGGTAAAGAGTTGGTCGGACAACTATCAGCATTGGCGCATTGTTTCACGGTATGTTTGCATAACTGATATTTTAAACGCATCTAATATGAACATTCAAACACAATATTATCTTGATAATCATTCACTGATAAATATCCTTACCACAGTACCATTATACCATAGACTCGATACTTATCATAAACTGGTCACCTAACATAGACTATTCCGTGCTAGTAATTGGGATTTCAAAATTGCTACTCGTCTCTTTTAAACACTCAGCAATGTAAACAACGTTGATAAAGTGGCCGTCCATCCGTGAAATGCCCTTAATATTTTCCCTGTGACGATTAAGCGGCAAAGAGAAAAAACTATGTTTAATTATAGTGAAATATATAAAGATGTTTTATTTTATTTTAATAAAGTCCTTTTGCAACTTAAATCTTCAACCAACAACATCATGTTGCATGCTGGGAAGGAATGTTAAACAAGCATTCCTCAGAAAACGTCTTCACATCGGGTGGGCAAATCTCTCTTTCAAAACAAACGGCGAATGAAACGCAGACCAGATTAAGCTCAATTAAAATATCTTAAAACGTCTATTACGTGTCGATGAATAATCAAAAGTTGTTCATGTTTCAATGATAGAGAGGTGTTAAATGGTGCAATTGACCTTTGCAGTTATTTCTACGACTGAGTAATAAACAAGCTACTCAGATTGTAAATAAAAAAAACACACACAAATCTTCAAAGGGGATGCGAGTTTCGATTGTGCTTCCGCTACAAACATGTACTATAATATAGTATTGTTTAAATATTGCAAAAATATTTTGGCATTTTTTTCCGCACATGAAAATTAAATATTCGCTACTAAAATTAAAATTATTCATTACGAAACTACAAAATACAACGCAAATATGCAGAGCATGATGGAATTTAATAGCATCGTGGATTTTCCTTAATCATGTTTATTTGGTTGCGCAATAACGCTTTTTACTTCTTTAAGAGAAGCCGACTAACTGCATTGACGTAAAGTTGTCGTATGACATAACACAATTGTTAAAATGAATTCTATTAAAGATAGCAGATGAAGGATGCGAGCTATCTGAGATGGGTGTTGCTGATTAGAGGTTTCGTTTTTTTGCAATTTGCCTTCATAATTCATGTTTATTAAAACGAAAAAGTTATTGTCTTTTCGAAAGCTTTCAGCAAAACCAGTTTAATTGTGGCATGTATGGAATTCCAGAAATAAATATCACAGCGAACGAATCGTACCAAATAAGTACTCCATATTAATCCGTAGACTTTTTCCGTTTGTTCGCATTCCGCGAATCGATAGGCTATTTGAAATATGCGTGTCCTGAGTCAAAAACAACGAGATTTCCGATGATAATATTTAATTGCAATCGCGAGATATAGTTTGTTTATTTTTTGTTACATGTTTGTGTTTTGGATGGCTGTAATTAAGATTAAAGCAAAACTCTTCACTTAAATTCCTGAACGCTATTCATGTGTCAGGGAAATATTTTGAGCTTTTTCCAAAATAAACACTTTTGAATTGACTTATATAAAGAACCCAGGAATTTTACTTCGCGTGTGCTCGTAGACGATGGTGAATGAAGTGGCCGATGAAAATGTGGCGAGGGTGGTAGTGCTGGGGCGAAAGGGTGTGGGGAAGACAGGTATGCTTCTATTCGTTTACAAACCAAACCTAAGTTGTTCACTTTTTTATTTGAAGCTTTGATCGTGCGCTGTTTAACGAGAAGGTTCCTCCCCGAGTATGCTCCGAGTAAAGAAACTGTTTACCGCTATAAAAACACGAAAAACGGCAAACTGCTGGAGATGTCGATCGTTGATTCTGACGGCCAGGTAAAATATAAAGAACGTTAGTTTTGAAAAAGCAAATAAAGAATTTATAATAATGAATCGTTGCGATTATTCACTCAAATGTGAGTTATTTTTGTTAGAAATCTCATGAAAGGGTATTTATGTTTCATAAAAACATCTAAGAAGGAGTTAACAAGAAACGCCTGCAGAGGATTTGGCGGCATTATTTTGTGAAAAGTTCCTTTCTTTTTTAATGAAATGCAGATATTTATATTGTGTATTTTTGTATCCTACAAGAGCCTCGTAAAACATATTTTAAAGAGAAATTGTTTAATGGAGATCTTCCAAAAATAAAATAAGAAAACAGTTTCCCCTTGATTAAGTTATTTTGATGAGACCAAAACTCATATATAAAGCAAATGAATGCCACGTTGCGTTTAGAATGCAGAGACGTATCGGTCCGCAGAAGCGTTCATATTGGTGTACTCAATTACAAGCAAGCGTAGTTTCGAAGCATTGGAATCGAATATACAGAGGATAAAACTACTCAATCAGAACGACGCCATCATTATCATAGTAGCCAATCAAATAGACTTAGTGCAAAAGCGAGAGGTCACCGTACTGCAAGGGACAATGCTGGCCGACAAACTTGGCGTTGAACACTACCAGGTGTCAGCGGCCAGTCATGTTGAAGAGGTAATAAACATTTTCACGCACATCTGCCAGAGAATTGTTCAAGATCCGAAGAAACGAAAGTCGCAGAAAATTAGGAATCTTTTTAAAAGACGCGGCTCCACTTAAATTTTATTATTGCTGTAATATTAATTGTGATTTCAAATTCGTTCAATATTGTAGAAGAATTATAAAGCACCTCATTGCACATTACACGATTATCCAACAATTTATGTTCTCTTGTGTGTCAGACTTTATATGGTTATTTAGGGTATTTTGTCTCTTTTCAAATTACATCAAACCTTAGAAACCACTTCACCGTTTAACTAACCTTCAAATCACGGATTTGATGTAATCGAGTGAATGTGTGTCATCCAACGACTACCCTGTTTTGGCATCTATTAAAACTGAAAACGTGGTGGGAACGTAACAACACGTGGTGAAAACGTGACAACACGTGGTGGAAACGTGACAACACGTGTTGAAAACATAATTTATTAAAATATAATTCATAAAGGAAACATCATTTTTATATGCACCACGCATATATGCTAGAAAGCATTAGACATCCTTAAATACCAATTTAGCTCCAAGTTAAAAATCCTTATCAGTTTATTTATCTTGTCGCGAACATGTCGGATGCTTTAACATTGTCCATGTAAAAACCACGCACTTTCAAATGTAATCCAATTGTTCCTTCTGTCAGTATGGATTTTCCATTGCTTGTTTAGGAAAGACTTCTTTTGGTAAGCTGTGGTAACATTGATGACATTAACATTATTTTGTGGTACTTGAAAATCTTTTCAAAGGTGGCTGGTAATTTTATCGGGGGAATTGCTACTGGCTAGGGATACTCCCGGCCAAATGGTGAGATGTAAGCTCAAAGTCAATGGTGAGATGACAAATTGAGGCAATTTAGCAAATTCAGCAAATTTATAAAATCTGACACGAGAATGTTAAAAAACTCATCAAATGACGTAACGTATATTCCCGTATTTTATTCTTTCGAGATATTATTTCATATGTCGCGTTAAGCTTATATCTTTATAATTGTCACGCTTTCACGAATTAAGTGTTGTTGAAGGTCTTCGTGTAAGTTTTTACTTTAGAAGGTTAGTATCAGTCGTGATGTTGGATTCATAGTGTGAATTATATTTGTTTACTTGCTAGCCAATAGTCAAGAAGGTCTACTTTTCCTTTTAATCATGACTTTGATTAATTCTTTGTCACTGATAATTATGTTGTTGAATATGACGAAAAAGTAAAAACGGACTAAAATTTAGGGTTCCCACACTAATCCGACCCTGAAAGTTCCTTTTACAAAAGTCAATTTTTATGATATGATTCTACGAATTAAAATTATTTTTTAAAAGTTAGTACCATATATGGGTGTATATAAAATCTATTCAAACTCAGCCGTCTTCAGCTTGAAGTCCACCTCGCATCTGGCGTATTCCAAAAGGAAGTGGAAAGAGGTTGTCAAAAATACCATTCACAATCGTACGTGTTGACAAGATTTCAGTGTCAGGCGAAAGTGATGAAGAACATTTGCAGAACCTCTCAACCGTGTTAGGAATCATTGAAGACTGTGGTCTCAAACTCAAACGGTTAAAATTTGAAGCTGCGTACGTTAGTTACCGAATAGACAAAGAGGGCATAGCGCCTATTCCAGAGAGGATAAAATCCATCACCAACGCATCGACACCGGAAAATGTCGCAGTTGAAATCCTTTCTAAGGATGTTAAATTGCTACCATTGACACCTGCTAAACTCAGCAGACACATTAGAGCCATTACACGCCTTGCGGTCTTGTAACGGTTCTCTCGCACACCACCGAGTAGAACTCAGAGAAACCAGTAGCGTTCACATCACAGACATTTGGGCCTTATATTTGCCGTTAAGAAGTTCCACCAATATATTTATGGACTGCATTGACAGCAGAACAAGTCAGGCTCCACACGGGCAGAAACCCGTGAAACAGCAAACTCGTATAAAAGCTGAAGATTGAATCCAAACAATCCTTCTGGAGCGATCGTTTAACCATGTGACGGTAACCTCACCTCTCCTAACCTCTCCTCTCCTCTCCATGGACTTGCGTACACATCGATTACACAGGACCATTCCTGGGTAAAATGTTTTTGATAATAGTAGATGCATACATAAGCAGCTCCCACAGATCATGGCAGTGACAATAGTAGCTGTTTTATAAGTGTAGAATTCCATCTATTTACAAAAAAAAATGGCATACGTCATGTGAAAAGTGCACCCATCAAATAACGGATGTGTCGAGTGAGCAATACAAACCTTGACTGCGATAAAGAAAATCGGCAAACGGAGGGTCGTAAACCACGTGCTTATATCGGTTCTTGTTTCAATGCCGCTTTCATTAACGCCGTCAACCGCAACCGGAATAACTCCTGCAGAGCTCTTCACGGGAAGGAAACTAGTTTCCGCGCTCAGTTTGTTAAAACCTGATTCATCACGGAGAGCTAGATAGCAAGAAAATATCATCGCTTACCAACTCGCGGCTCTCAGTATGGGACCAGATACTACGGTATAGGTCAGGCTACCGTCACCAGCTTTTCCTCTGTTGTACTTGCTGAAGAAACTATGGATTATTTCATTTTTCTTCTTGCCTCTCTCTTTTATAAGATGTTCTTCGTCTACAAACATCTGAAAGGAATTAAAATGAATAATTTACATTGGCTTCGACAAAAGGTTGATGGAAACGTTTATTTTCTACAAGCTTTCTTACGACAGAATCGATGTCGGAGAAAAGACCACCGGATTTTGCAATTTATTTTCCCAGTGCGTCAAAAAACAGGCTATGAAATTGCGATGTTTCTTCAGCTCCTATTCCACATACAAAACCCTCGCAATAGCAAGATTATAAGTAACTGGTATACTGGTCATATTGCATTTGGATGCCAATTGTTGAGCTCTTTTCAGTGTTTCTCTTACTACAGCAGTCGAAGTAGAGGAAAGATTGAAGGAAGCAATTTTTTAGTTTTATTTCTTGTATGAAGGCTATATTTTATTATGTAACTAAGTACGAGGTTTGGCACTTTCCTGTTAGTCCCACTTTCCTATTAGTCCCACGCCAAAAAATATATATTTTATTTTGTAAAGGTTAACAAAACTGAGATATAAACAAACTATAAACAACCAATTATTTAGGTGGCCAATATGCAGCGATATCTTGGAAGATCTTGTCGAAAAAATTCAAATTTCTATGTCTCTGTCGCCACATCCATTCACATGGGAAGGAGTCTTCGAGTGAACTAACTCTCGTCTATCTCCACTTTGAAATTCGGTATACTAATAGCAATTGGATTCTGAAGCAAGTCCATCGCACAAACATCGCGTAAAAAGTTGTTCCAATCAACAACTGTGTTTTTGTTCATAAGCAACTCCGCGTTCACAAAAGTTAATAGAGGTCATTTTGTAACACCAAAAACTGGTGATCTCCTTACATACGCCAGCCATGCCTGGTCCTCCGCAATAGAAAATTATGGTGAAAATCGCATTTTATCACTCGACATCTCCAAAGCATTCGACAGGGTTTGGCACAAAGCTCTTCTTGCTAAACTTCCTTCCATCGGATTGTCCGCGAAGCTTTCAAACTGGATTAAAGACTTTCTAACAGAAAGGTCCATAGCTGTTAGAATTGATGGCCACCTATCTAGTATGCATCGTATAAACGCAGGAGTTCCTCGGGGCTTAGTGATGTCACCAGTTCTCTTTCTCATGTTTCTTGACGACCTACTGTCCCTCTTATCCTCCTCCGTACACTCCTACGCTGACGACACCTACCTCCATGTTACTTTCACTTTCGCTCGTGTCAGTGAGGCCACAGCCAAAAACATTTCCCTTAGATCTGAGATCTGAGGCTGCAAATGGTTTAAAAAATGACCTAATTACGGTTACGGAATGGGGAGACCACAACATGGTCAAATTTAATGCCAAAAAGACCAATCAAATAGTTGTTTTCAGAAAGCGGAACCGCTCATTCCCAGATGTAGTTATGGGTAACTATACCCTCCCTTTTTCCTGTCACCTACCTCAACTCGGTCTACGAGTGAGTTCTGACCTACACTGGAATGAGCACATATTTGGTTTGGCCAAAAGAGCTTCGAAGAAGTTGCCGTTTCTGTTTCGTGCCCGGAAGTATTTCCCCCCTGATAAAATTCTAGTTTTATATAAATCTTTAATTAGACCTCAACTAGAATACAACTCACACCTCTGGGGCGGAGCTCTTAAGTCTGTGTTGTAAATTCTTGATCGCATCCAGCGCAGAAAGCCTTCAACCATTAGAACACAGACGCAGGGTAGCCGCACTTTGTTTGTTTTATAGATACTTCTTTGGTAATTGCTTAGTGAACTGCACTCTACTGTCCCACCAATTTCTGTATTCCCCAGAAACAAGAGGTACTCTTCTAACTGCCACCAGTTTAATGCTCCAGTTCCCTCCTCAAGGACCGTCATGCACTCATCTTCCTTTTTTGTCCGGGTTTCTAATTGGTGGAACAAGCTCCCATGTTGTGTATTCCCCGAACCGAAGACCATGTTTACCACCCCCAAGGCTTCAAACAAAGGATGAATTGTTTAGACCTAAGGAAAATTTCTTGACCTGATTTCAGCCCTCTGTACTCATTTCTCATCTACTCTTTTGTCTACCTTCCACTTAGTCTATGACTCTTTTACTGATCTCTCTTTCCAATACACAGGACTCTGTTGAGCCATAGGCCCTGCCTCTCCTGTGTATTTCCTTACTAAAAAAAAACCCCAAAAAACAACAATAAATAAAAAGAATAATGTCTCTATACGGAAGTCGGGAATTTAAAACCCAAGTGTCTTTTCTTAAGCCGACTTCTGTTCGACACTGTCTTGAGTTGCACCTCCAGCGATCGCCGTGGTCTCTCAACTGAAGCACCATGTCATGACCATTTGCACAAACTCGTGGATTGTGTAAAATCCTACGCTGTTGCAAAAACAAAACACTTGATTGCTTGTCAGGTATCTGAGCTGATAGGTTTAAATAATTCATTTTCAAAATACCTTTTCTTGGTCTACCACAGCATGTGCAAGTTTGTTTACAACTCTTTTTGTCTGTCTGGAAGTTACGTATGTATAAAAATAGATTTGTGTATAAAAACTGTCTGATTTTTTTTGGCGGGGGACTAACAGGAAACTGTCCGAGGTTTATATGGCAAGTCGGATGTAACTCTACCTAGCTAAATTGTACTAATCACTTCTTAAGCAATATTAAATGAAATTAAGTGTTAATCAATAAATAGTCCAGCTGTCAAACCTCCAAAAAACATCCATTCATAGAATCCCGTGCAATTTTACAACCTTTTGTCACGCTATAAATAAATCGTTGATGATAATCATTACAAATTCCATATACTATTGTTCTCTGGGACTCAAATAAATAAACCTGTAGAAGAAGATTTACAATTATGTTTGGGTTTGTGACAACATAAAGTGAATGTAAATATTATACAGTTTGAAACGATAATTGAAAATATTATTCCTGAACATCAACTCCTGTGTTGCCATAACCTAAACCATTGTTTGAATGCACAATGGAATTTTTATCCTCAGATAATATCTCGGGAACGTCGTCTAACTCGTATTCAGCATTATCCGAAGTTTTGAAAGCTGTTGAATTATTGCTGTGACAACATCTAACAAGTACTAGGCATAGTATAATTAAAATCACAAAACCAACGATGCCAAAGATTGTTGCATACAAAACAACTACGCTTTTTGGTTTGTCAGTGGTAATAATTGGAGGAATAGTAGTGTTATTCGAAGTGACTGTTGTCGATGAACTTGCGGATTCCATAACTTCAGTTGAGGCCGATTTGCTTGGACTTAGTCTGACTGTTGTTGATGAACTTGCCGATTCCTTAACTTCAGTTAATGCCGATTGCCTTAGAGTTAGTCTGACTGTTGTCGATGAACTTGCCGATCCGTTAATTTCAGTTGATGCCGATTTTCTTGGAGTTAGTTTGACTGTTGTTGATAAACTTGCCGGTTCCTTAACTTCAGTTGATGCCGATTTGCTTGGACTTAGTCTGACTGTTGTCAATGAACTTGCGGATTCCTTAACTTCAGTTGATGCCGATTTACTTGGAGTTAATTTGACTGTTGTCGATGAACTTGCCGATTCCTTAACTTCAGTTGATTTTGATTTGCTTGGAGCTAGTTTAACTGTTGTTGATGAACTTGCTGATTTCTTAACTTCAGTTGATGTCGATTTGCTTGGAGTTACTTTTTCTGTTGTCGATGAACTTGCCGATTCCTCAACTTCAGTTGATTTCGATTTGCTTGGAGTTAGTTTGACTGTTGTTGATGAACTTGCCGATTCCTTAACTTCAGTTGATGCCCATTTGCTTGGAGTTAGTTTGACTGTTGTTGATGAACTTGCCGATTCCTTAGCTTCAGTTGATGCCGATTTGCTTGGAGTTACTTTGTCTGTTGTTGATGAACTTGCCGATTCCTTAACTTCAGTTGATGCCGATTTGCTTGGAGTTAGTCTGACGGTTGTTGATGAACTTGCCGATTCCTTAACTTCAGTTGATGCCAATTTCCTTGGAGTTAGTTTGGCTGTTGTCGATAAACCGGCCGACTCCTTAACTTCAGTTGATTTCGATTTGCTTGGAGTTAGTTTGACTGCTGTTGATGAACTTGCCGATTCCTTAATTTCAGTTGATGCCGATTTGCTTGGTGTTACTTTGTCTGTTGTCGATGAACTTGCCGATTCCTCAACTTTAGTTAATTTCGATTTGTTTGGAGTTAGTTTGACTGTTGTTGATGAACTTGCGGATTCCCTAACTTCAGTTGATGCTGATTTACTTAGAGTTAATTTGACTGTTGTCGATGAACTTGCCGATTCCTTAACTTCAGTTGATTTTGATTTGCTTGGAGCTAGTTTAACTGTTGTTGATGAACTTGCTGATTTCTTAACTTCAGTTGATGTCGATTTGCTTGGAGTTACTTTTTCTGTTGTCGATGAACTTGCCGATTCCTTAACTTCAGTTGATGCCGATTTCCTTGGAGTTAGTTTGACTGTTGTTGATGAACTTGCCGATTCCTTAACTTCAGTTGATGCCCATTTGCTTGGAGTTAGTTTGACTGTTGTTGATGAACTTGCCGATTCCTTAGCTTCAGTTGATGCCGATTTGCTTGGAGTTACTTTGTCTGTTGTCGATGAACTTGACGATTCCTCAACTTCAGTTGATGCCGATTTGCTTGGAGTTACTTTGTCTGTTGTCAATGAACTTGCCGATTCCTTAACTTCAGTTGATGTTGATTTGCTTGGAGTTACTTTGTCTCTTGTTGATGAACTTGCCGATTCCTTAGCTTCAGTTGATGCCGATTTGCTTGGAGTTACTTTGTCTGTTGTCGATGAACTTGCCGATTCCTCAACTTCAGTTGATGCCGATTTGCTTGGAGTTACTTTGTCTGTTGTCGATGAACTTGCCGATTCCTCAACTTTAGTTGATGCCGATTTGCTTGGAGTTACTTTGTCTGTTGTCAATGAACTTGCCGATTCCTTAACTTCAGTTGATGCCGATTTGCTTGGAGTTACTTTGTCTGTTGTCAATGAACTTGCCGATTCCTTAACTTCAGTTGATGCCGATTTGCTTGGAGTTACTTTGTCTGTTGTCAATGAACTTGCCGATTCCTTAACTTCAGTTGATGCCGATTTGCTTGGAGTTACTTTGTCTGTTGTCGATGAACTTGCCGATTCCTCAACTTCAGTTGATGTCGATTTGCTTGGAGTTTTTTTGGATTTTGTTAAACTTGGATATTCATTGTTGAGAACTGCTCTCCTATGGATATGATGCTTTCCAATGCAATGCTTTTTAACCAAATTACACTCCTCCACACTAACATCCTGTTTATAATAATTTTTAATTGAATGTGAAGATAATTTAATTAAATCAACTACTTACTTCTGTCTTTTTTCTAAGAATCTCTTTTATTTTTCCATAGTCTCGGAGAAAAGCTATAAAACAATTGATAACTGATTGTGTACCGATTGTCAATAGAACTTATTTAACAAATATTATTCTGGGCAAGTTTGAAATATTAAAATACTTCAGGATTAAAAAATTTCGCGTCAAGTAACTTTCACCAATTATGAGTCAAATCATATTAAAAGTTTATAATGGCAAAATGTTTGTTAAGCTTTTCCATTTTTAGAAATTCAATTGACAGGTCGTTACACTTCGCAGTTTATATGTGTTACATGGCGTTATTTTTATATTTCAAAGGGTAAAGAGTATAGGTACAACAAAGATTTGCCAATATTTAAATTCGGTAAATATTCTATACGTGATTCTAGTATAAAATCAAATTTTACCCAGGTTGTTTTTTCCTAGGATCTCGAATGTTCTAGAATGTTTTTTTTTAACATAAAATAAGTACAGTAATTGATAAATTTTTAAATTCTTGTTGGATCTTGTTAGATATATTCAAAGCTATGATTCTACTTACATGATTGGTCCAAGGGAGCAATATTTCCACTAAAAACAATGAACGTTACAGATGATGTAGACTTATATAAGTTAATGAATGATCTTTGTCGCACAAATCGTAATTAGAGTTATGGATTAAAAACTATAGACCTTTAAAAAAACATTCTAAATAACGGTATGTGGACGATACTCTCTTTTTTTATTTACCTGAAGAATCATCACAATATAACTATAACTATAAAAATAATATTAATTTCACCTTGAAAACTAACAACAAGAAAAAATACTATTTTTAGACTCGCATATCACTAACGGCAAAATAATAAGCATCACCTATCATAAACCAAGGTTCACAGGCCAATTTTATTAAATATATGCTATACTCTATTTTCTTACAAACTCAACAAATTTATCTTAATTTATCTTAATCTAATCTACTCAAAAAAAGATACGCCTCAAAGCCCAGGCAATAAAAAGCTTTTCAAACTTCTTTCCTTCCTTGGCTCCTTACTCTCAACAAACTTCAAACAAAATTCGCAACCTGAAAAAACCGTTTAGTTTTGTAAGAAAATACTAACTTAAAACTACTATTTACACCTTTTAAAATAAAACAATAGTTTTCATATAAACCCTTATCGTTTCTGATATGAAGTTAATCTTGTCTTCTCCTGAGTCATCCGATGCCTTGCCGCGGTGGTGAAACATTAACAAAGTTAGCACTTCATAGTACTCTGTCACCCATTGCAGCTAGAAGATATGCTCCCGTTAAGTCAGTGTCTTCCTCCATGATTGACTTCAGTGTGTTAATGGGCGTCCAGCTCTTCTCTTCACGTCCGGAGACCAGAATAGCAGCTTTTCCGCGTGTTCGTCATGAAAATTAGGGAGATTAAGAAGTAAAACCCGAGACGGCGACTGCAACGCGCGTGATGTAAACAATCTAACTTCGCATGCGTTCTTAGTGGAAACCCCAACGTTCATGTTTTATACAGGCTGCGGCAACTTCAAATCATCAAAATTGGCGTTTTGTTAAAACGCGTGATTTGAAAATACAATAGTTATGCAATGTTTAATAAGTTAATGAATGTTTGTAATTTTAATTGTAATAGAACAATAAAAAACGTTATTTTTCATCTTTCAATAACATTTTGTCTTTTGTAAAAAAATTAACAAACAAGAATTGTTTTGTTGTTGGCGTTTTTGTAACTTAACTATTTTATAAGAAAACGTCAACCGGAACACAAGAAGTCTCGTTTTCGATTTCCGCCGTTGCCGTCCCCGTTGTAGATTTGTTTCTTAATCTCCCTAATGACAGTGTTACAACGTCAGAGACGCGCGGTAATTACTCGTAAAGTGGCTTGTTTTTCGGTGACTTCTCCAAGAGATATTGTAAGATGCGCATAGCATTCTAGTGTAGTTGTTGTCTAGTCGTTTTTTAACGAGCGACATTTAACGTCCAAGACTCAGAACCATACAGAAGAACTGCCTCCATGGAGGCCGGACTCTAGGACCGAGCTATTCTCACATTCATGTCATGATCAGTGTTCGTGTAGCCACCCAAATAGTTAAAGTCGTGTACACATTCAATGTCAGGACCGTCAAACACAATCAATTTTATGTCCGTAGATGGGTTCAAATGCATATATTTCGTTTTTGGTGCATTCAAAAACAAACCAATTTCTTGACAGGCTTTCTTAACTCGGTTGAAGAGATTCTTTGCAGATTCGATGCAGTCTTCAAATAAAGTGATGTCATCAACAGTCGAGAACAATTATGAAAAGAAAATGTCAAAAAGATACCCCTGAAGAACGCCAGGGTATATATTAATGGCATCCTTCTCTCCTGCGGGTGTAATGACAACAGTAGAAGTGACTTCGTACATCACACGTATTGCATTGACGATGTCCAATGGAATGCCATATACTTTAAGGATTTCAAACACTCTGTCACGGTTGAGTCAAAAGCCTTGCGGAAGTCGATGAAAAATATAACAGTTTCCATCTTATGGTTTTTCAGTTCCTCCACAATACGCCGAAGAGCTAGAATATGTGCAGTAGTTGTACAATTCTAACAGAATCCATTCTGGTTTTGTCGTAAAACCTTGTCGATAACTGGACAAATTCTGTTCAAAAGCACCTGTTACAGATCTTGGCTGTTAGTTGAGAGAGTGAAATGCCCCAGTAGTTATCAGTTTTTGTTAGATCGCCTTTCTTTGGTATTCCGTAAAAGGCCTCAAAAGGTTACAAATTATATTATGTTAGCAGACATATTCGAGTAGGAAGGGAGAGTATATTAAAAAGAAACTATGCAATAAAGAGATACAAGATTAAATGGTACCATAATATATTATATATATAGTATAAATATATAGTTGTTATCTATATTGGTAACTTACTTTTGAAATCCATTTAAGCAGTCTTTTAAATGTGTAGAACATCTTTCTAAAAGATGAGAAAAGTGAACATTTGTGAAACAAAATGAGCATTTAAAAAGCGAACTTACGGTTGTTTGGAAGCACAATTCCGCAGAGGATAAAAGGAAGCACAAGTATTTTTAACAATACCATGATCTGCAAAAACGTTTTTCAATTCCAATTTAAACAGCTTCTTTCCTTTCTTAGCCAAATAAACGATAAAAGTCAATAGTCTATGTTTACTTGGTTATTATATACTTGGCGGGTTGAAAGAGAAACTTGTTCAGATTTAAGAGATAAGAGATGTCTTTAACCACTGCCTGTACAGCATAACAAAAGAAATTAAATATTTTACATATTATATTCGCGTGCTTTGAAAAGCTTTAATAGAATTAACGAAGGCCTTGGATTTGGCCATTTTTACATTAAATTGAAAATAAATATACCTAACGATGATCACTACGTGAAAGTAAGCCATAGGAAATTGATCATCAGAAAACTTTGATTACTTGCTGAACTTTATGTTGTCGGAAAAGAGAAAGATTATTATTTAGTGATGGATGAGGATAATTGAACAGATGATTATTTATAAAAGTAATTTCGAATCCTTTCTTATAAATTGTTTTAAAACATAACAAAATAACACAATAAAATTAGAAAAATGTACTTTTTAAAAACACTTAGCTTTTGATTTTCCTCTTAAAAGTTTGTTGCAGTGCCTTTTTTTCGTAAACACTGAGCGAATTTGGCTCCAACGCAACATTTTCTCATATTTTTGCTTGAAAATGTTGGCAAAAGAAGAAGTTTGTTTTGATGTAGAAAAAAGCTGGTCGCTAAATTGCATAAATTACTTAAACAAACTACAAATCATTCAAACTTTTAATAAAATCACTAACAATTATATTTAAAATTTGCGGCACCAAAAGGAAATTACGTATATTTAATTCAATCAATCAAATCGGATACTTTCATTTTTATTAGCGTTTTGTTTTAAATTTCCTATAGTAAGTGTGTGTTATCGGAATTCGAAGAAATGTGAAGGGCATGGCTATATTATTGTTATAGAAAGATGTGCCATGTTCAATCTGTCGAAACATAAGGATTTCAATGTGTATATTTCATGTGAATTAACAAATGCACCAAAGATTAATTTTAAAGATCACATATGAATGTATTAAATGACATAAATATGTGTTCAATAAATCATTAAACAGTTCAGTGAGAATTTTCCTGCTTGGATTGCTTGCAACGATCGCTTGTTGGTGATAATGACGTTCTTATTTTCGAGCGCCATAATGGAAAAGGGAGAATATAGACAGTGTAGACAGGGAGAAGCGCCCATAGAAGAATATATGCACAAAACAGAAAATTTTGTTTTGCACTGCACAAAGTAGAGGTTAATGCGATTGTAGATAGGCCTCGACCAAAGCTAAATTAAAGATTGATCGTAAATAGGGAGAAAAATTTGTGTGACCTTATGCAATGCACATTTATGCAAATTTGTCAGGATTAATTGTAACTTGATTTGGTAGGGCATATGTTAGTAGAAACCCTGTGGTTTTACGGTTTCTACGTGATATAAGGTGGTGTATTAACTGCCACAGTTTGTCAGACAAAATTCCGACAGCCTGCACTTACGTAAGGTAGTTCGGACATCCCAATGAATATGCGTATTTGTCAGCGCGGATGGAGTAAGCAATTTAAAACCTTTTTTTGTAGTATTATTTGGAGCCAGATAAAAGACATATAAAAGAGGAATACCAAGATGTACACATTCTGGAAGATGATGGTCATACTCACTTAATGTGCAACGTAAATGACAACACTCACTCGATGTATAGTGGAAGTGGTCACACCTTGAGATAAAATAAGCCTGTTAACGATTTTAACTAAGTAAAGCCGCTGACGTTTTGAATTGTATTTTTATTGCTGTGTTTTTAACAATGACATACTTTAAAGAGGCATTTAAAGTCTTTAAAACGCTGGGTATCTACTTTTCTATTGATCTGATTTCAATCTATTAATCGATTGATTATGTTGCAATTTTTGTATTGCATGAAAAATGGCGAGCAAAAGATAGACTAGCAAAGCTGCACGGATTAATACCACATAAAGATTCAAATTCGAACACATACATTTAATTTTTCATAAATACAACGTCTTCTTTGCGGCTTTATTGCGAAACAAAGTTGACAATGAGCGTTACTTAGATGGAAGTGTCGGGTGTATTTTTAATTGAAGTATTTTAAAAGAAAAACAAGATTAACAGATAAACTACCGATCATCCTGACAGTTTGACAACAAATTTGGACCCGAAAGCTGGATTAATACTTGGTTGGTTGTCAGAAGACGTCGGAGATAATATACAGTATGTGTCTGCCGGTATTAGAGAAATTATCGGACATTTGAAAATAGAGAATGTTCTCCCTTTGCAAAATATTATATTAAATTTTAATTAATGTACACCACATATTACTGGCAAATTGATTGATTGGCTGTCAGTCTCAGTTCACGCAACATGAATATTAACGGAGTAAAAAATCTTGTATCGGTGTCGACATAACAACATGATTTGTTAGAGAAAAATAAGAAACTTGTCTCGGATAATTTCAATATTTTCCCTTTCATTCTTTCCACCGATTCTCATCATTTTAACAGCTTCCCCTCCGATACGATTTTTTCAATATATTGTTGTTTTCTTTCGTGCAGCTTGATGATATAGCGTTATTCAATAACCTTTTATATTCCTCTTTCGGTAATTTATACATGTTTATTGTTTTGCCCGCAAATATTAGCGTAATGTAGTTAACGGTTTTTAAATCTTGTATTATTTTTGTATAGTTTCCGAACGGTATCATTTTGTTTCTATGCGGAAGATAATTTAAGCTTTTCAATCCATAATTTTCATTTATCTTACTTTCGAGCATCTTCTTTATTTCCACTTTTCAATTCACTTACATTTTTTTCATCATCTTTATTAGTTAACTCTGTTTCGATGGTGTAGGAATATTGAAATCGTGGTCTATTCATTTTGTGGTGACAAATCACATAATAGTGCTCAATCTTTCTTCTTCTTTCGTTCTACAATTGTACATATACATTAATTACACTATTACAATTAAAAACAATGCTATCAATGTAGTCCTGTTATACAACAAAATGAAAAATGGATAAACCTTTTAAAAGAATGTTTCTAGTAAAATTAAAATAATGGACAACAGTGAAGTTCAGAGCGTAATAAATAATAATAATAGTAATTTATTCGTTTGTTTCAAATATCCCAGAACTGCTATTGTTCTTATAATAGGTGATCGTTTGTTATGAAGCAATAATAAGACTTCGTACTTCTGTCTTTACATTTGACAAGTTACTGTTTCTGGTGGTGCGTCTATTCTTGATTAGCTTGAAGTTTTTTGAACGGACTGCGTGTTGTCAGGGCTGTCTATCGTGTTGTATAAAGACACAACTTCGCAATTCTGCAGAAGTTTATGATAGAGATGGTATTCGTATTGTATACTTTTTAATTTGCATTTGAAGCCAGTAACGGTCCTAACTGTATTTAAATTTCTAATCAACTTTCTGATACCTCTTACTGAGGTTTTCATGAAGATTCATTGTTTTTTCTAGTGTGTATCTCAGGCCTGTGTATTCATAGGCATTTTGAGAGCTATTTAGCTGTCCTATTTGCACACCAGTACTTGATGGTACTGGTACATCAGAAAAGACATTAAAATATGATACAGTCAATGACAAAAATAATTACACGTTTATTCTAAAGTAATTAATGCTTTTGTTTGTAAACGTTTTTAGTGCCCAATTGTTTCCTTGTTTTGATATTCCTTGCTATTTACAGTAGTTTGTCACGGTAACACATGCAGTGCCAGTCATCTCTATCCATGATGGGTTACTTGATGGATCATAATGTAGAAAAACATGGTAATGGAAGTGAGTCAACCCCCGTGATAAGAACATTTCTTATATATTCAAGTTATGATATATGAATGATAATTTGCCAGACAATGGAAAATCCTTTGATAAAGATGACACACGGAAATGAAAAAACATTAAAACGAAGGTTGTTTTTCTTAAACAAAACTGTAAAGAGCACGCAATGAATTGCAATGTTACAAAGAACGTTTTACCCACAAAATCTTCATTTCTCATCACCGTCGAGAAAGACGGAGTCATATACGATCCTTCCATGAAAACTGGTATTGTATAATTATAAGTTAAATCAACTTTTAATATTTTTTACTCATTTTTATAACTTTTAATCTATAGGAAAAATCACTCCCCCACTTCGAACCCGCTATAACTCAAACATTCGCTAAGTCGAACCATTTTACCGGTCCCTGATGCCACTATCCTCTCGATAACTTGACCATCAGGTTTGATGTTGCAGAGGAAAAGTGAAGAAAGAATTTTAGTAAATAAAGAAAGAGTATTGTTCCGTTAAAGCCGATGTAAATTTTCTTTGTCCAACCAGTAATATGTAAAATGCAGGGAACTTGCAACCGCTGGCCATCAATAAGGTTAAACCTTTTGCCAGTTACATTTTCTGTGCATTTCGCTTCAGGGAGACTTAATGTAAATAAAAGAACACTGCCTTTGCAAAACGACCTGATTTTCCATTCTTCAAATGTCTAATTACCAGGTTTTAAACGAAATGCATACCTATTTACAACGTTTTCTAGTTACTGAACATTACTGCTAAACTGGTACATTACATGGAGTGATATTAGAGTAACGAGTTTCCATACATTTCCATTTCATGTCAGATATTAACGGTCAGGAAAGAAAACTTTAATGCCTCGATAATTCGAACATTCGCTAACTCGAACCATTATCTTGGTCCCTTGGAGGGTCGATTTATCTCGAGTATACTGTAGTATAACAAATTTTTTATTTTATATCCACCGTCAAGAAATAAATTTCTATTTCATAGATTGAACTGGTCTCTAGCTCTATTCACGATATTTGAAACATTCCCTATCTTTTTAATGCTGACTGTTTTTCTTTATTAAAAACAACAAGATAAGAAACGACGGGAATATTTTTCCAGCAATATTTATATATTTATGTTATATTTTTTAGTTCCACTAGTATTTTTGAAATGATGCTAGCATTTCTGTAATTTCACCATGCAAAGATTACAAAGTTCATACATATATATTGTTCTCTGGTACTCAAATAAAAAAAATCCGTTGAAAGATTTACAGTTATCTTTGTACTCGTGACAACATAAAGTCAATTTCAATATTATACAGTTTAAAACGACAATTTAAAATATCATTCCTGAACATCAATTCCTCTGTTGTCAAAACCTAAACCGTCTTTGTTTGAATACACATTTTTATCCTCAGACAATGCCACTAATTCCCATTCCGGTAAGTGGTTGCCTAACTCATAATCATTATTCACTTTGTTTTTACCGTCAGTTTTCGTGGTGTTTATTATTAAAGGTTCTGGTCCGTACATGTTTGAGATTTTAGCTCGTGGTAACGACTGAAAGTTGTTTAATTCATACTCAACATTTTTTGAAATTTTAAAGGATACCGACTTGTGTCTGCGATGACATCCAACAACTACTACACATAGTATAATTAATATCACAAAACCAATGATGCCAAATATTGTTGCATACAAAACAATTAAATTTTTTGGTTTGTCAGTGGTAGTAATTGAAGGAGTAGTAGTGTTAGTCGAAGTGACCGTTGTTGACAAACCTGTCGATTCTTTAACTTCAGTTGATGTCGATTTGCTTGGAGTTAATTTGACTGTTGTTGGTGACCCTTTCGATTCCTTAACTGCAATTGATTTGGATTTGCCTGGAGTTAGTTTGACTGTTGTTGATGAACCGGCCGACTCCTTAACTTCAATTGATGTTGATTTGGTTGGAGTTAGTTTGACTGTTGTTGATGAACTTGCCGATTCCTTTACTTCAGTTGATGCCGATTTGCTTGGAGTTACTTTGTCTGTTGTCGATGAACTTGCCGATTCCTCAACTTCAGTTGATGCCGATTTGCTTGGAGTTAGTTTGACTGTTGTTGATGAACTGGTCGATTCCTTAACTTCGGTTGATCTCGATTTGCTTGGAGCTAGTTTGATTGTTGTTGACAAATCTGCTGATTTTTTAACTTCAGTTGTTCTCGATTTGCTTGGAGTTAGTTTGACTGTTATTGATGAACCGGTCGATTCCTTAACTTCGGTTGATCTCGATTTTCTTGGAGTTAGTTTGACTGTTGTTGATGAACCGGTCGATTCCTTAACTTCAGTTGATGCCGATTTGGTTGGAGTTAGTTTAACTGTTGTTGATGAACTTGCTGATTCCTTAACTTCAGTTGATGCCGATTTGCTTGGAGTTAGTTTGACTGTTGTCGATGAACTTACCGATTCCTTAACTTCAGTTGATCCCAATTGCCTTGGAGTTAGTTTCACTGTTGTCGATGAACTTGCCGATTTCTTAACTTCAGTTGATGCCGATTTTCGTGGAGTTAGTTTGACTGTTGTCGATGAACTTGCCGATTTCTTAACTTCAGTTGATGCCGATTTGCTTGGACTTAGTCTGACTGTTGTTGATAAACCGGTCGATTCCTTAACTTCGGTTGATCTTGATTTGCTTGGAGTTAGTTTGGCTGTTGTCGATGAACCGACCGATTCCTTAACTTTAGTTGATTTCGATTTACTTGGAGATAGTTTGACTGTTGTTGATGAACTTTTTGATTCCTTAACTTCAGTTGATGCCGTTTTGCTTGGAGTTAGTTTGACTGTTGTCGATAAACTTTCCGATTCTATAACTTTAGTTGATGCCGATTTGCTTGGAGTTAGTTTCACTGTTGTCGATGAACTTGCCGATTCCTTAACTTCAGTTGATGCCGATTTTCGTGGAGTTAGTTTGACTGTTGTCGATGAACTTGCCGATTTCTTAACTTCAGTTGATGCCGATTTGCTTGGACTTAGTCTGACTGTTGTTGATAAACCGGTCGATTCCTTAACTTCGGTTGATCTTGATTTGCTTGGAGTTAGTTTGGCTGTTGTCGATGAACCGACCGATTCCTTAACTTTAGTTGATTTCGATTTACTTGGAGATAGTTTGACTGTTGTTGATGAACTTTTTGATTCCTTAACTTCAGTTGATGCCGATTTGCTTGGAGTTAGTTTGACTGTTGTCGATAAACTTTCCGATTCTATAACTTTAGTTGATGCCGATTTGCTTGGAGTTAGTTTGACTGTTGTCGATGAACTTGCCGATTCCTTAACTTTAGTTGATGCCGATTGCCTTGGAGTTAGTCTGACTGTTGTCGATGAACTTGCCGATTCCTCAACTTCAGTTGATGCCGATTTGCTTGGAGTTACTTTGTCTGTTGTCAATGAACTTGCCGATTCCTCAACTTCAGTTGATGTCGATTTGCTTGGAGTTTCTTTGGATTTTGTTAAACTTGGATTTTCATTGTTGAGAACTGCTCTCCTATGGATATGATGCTTTCCAATGCAATGCTTTTCAATCAAATTACACTCCTCCACACTAACATCCTGTTTATAATAATTTTTAATTAAATGTGAAGATAATTTAATTAAATCAACTACTTACTTCTGTCTTTTTTCTAAGAATCTCTTTTATTTTTCCATAGTCTCGGCGAAAAGCTATAAAACAATTGATAACTGATTGTGTACCGATTGTCAATAGAACTTATTTAACAAAAATTAACGTTGCTTAACACTGTCTGGGCAAATTTGAAATATTAAAATACTTCAGGATTAAAAAATTTCGCGTCAAGTAACTTTCACGAATTATGAGTCAAATCATATTAAAAGTTTATAATGACAAAATGTTTGTTAAACGTTTCCATTTTTAGAAATTTAATTGACAGGTCGTTACACTTCGCAGTTTATATGTGTTACATGGCGTTATTTTTATATTTCAAAGGGTAAAGAGTATAGGTACAACAAAGGTTTGCCAATATTTGAATTCGGTAAATATTCTATACGTGATTCTAGTGTAAAATCAAATTTTACCCAGGTTCTAGAATGTTGTTTTTTTCACATAAAAAAATTTTTAAATTCATATTGGATCTTGTTAGATATATTCAAAGCTATGATTCTACTTACATGATTGGTCCAAGGGAGCAATATTTCCACTAAAAACAATGAACATTACAGATGACTTATACATGTTAAATGTTACTTATATATTTTTAAATATTATGTAATAAAACATTTAAACAGACGAGACAAAACTTTATTTCTTCCTTAAAATTATTGTTTAAATTTATTTGAACTGTTTTTATATTGCAAACAAAAAAACAGAATTGCAAAAAATACAACTGGTAGATATTTTATTTATTGGTTATAAAATTGTTAGCAAAAAAGCTCGTGTCTTCATATAGTTTCCATACAACAAAACATTGCTAACTTACTTTTGAAATCCATTTAAGCAGTCTTTTAAATGTGTAGAACATCTTTCTAAAAGATGCGAAAGGTGAACATTTGAAACAAAATGAGCATTTAAAAAGCGAACTTACGGTTGTTTGGAAGCACAATTCCGCAGAGGATAAAAGGAAGCACAAGTATTTTTAACAATACCATGATCTGCAAAAACGTTTTTCAATTCCAATTTAAACAGCTTCTTTCCTTTCTTAGCCAAATAAACGATAAAAGTCAACACTTTGTGTTTGCATGATTATTTTACACTTTTAAACAGAAAAGTTGGTCAGCTTTCAGAAGAGATGATTTTAAAGAATGCAAAGCTTTTGTTACGCCACAACTAAACCCTGACTAAGTCGATAAGCCTGCAAAAACATTGACCCGAACACAAAAAAATGTTACCAATCACCATCTACGAAAACATAGTAGCTGTCTATGCTTAGTCAATCAAGGTGGGAAAATACAAAGTCCTCGGTCATCTCCACAAAACCACATTGTTTTTGAGCAAATATTAAATAGAATCACATCCTGATGAGTGAGTTTGTAATTGAAGACGATTCGTGTGGCGTATTCAAAACTGCTATTTAATATCAAAATAATTTTGCAATATGTTTCCCCCGCAATTTATCAGAGATTTCTATACCCTCGAGATTTCTTGGCATGCTAACGTTTTTCACATCTTTTTATTTGGGTCCAAACAATCTGTTAAACTGTAACTATGACGTCATTGTAAAAATATTATGGCGAAAACATAACTCCACTATTCCGCACAGTTTAAATGTGTTTACCTAAGGTTGATTTACTCAAGTTAAACGTTTGCTGAACGGCTCTCCTTGCCTTGGGAATTTTCTCAAAGAAGCTTAACATATTTGCTAACTGTTTTGGTATCACCAAAAACTATGATTTACGCAACAGAAGGTTAACGAATTTTTTTGTAAAGAAGAGAAATTTGTTTATGTCGCTGCGAAATTTGTTTAATGATTTAAGGATTAAATCGTGCCATCGAGAGAATATCTGTTTGTCTTTTGCATTAGCTAATGGAAAGCACGATGTATTCACGTTTATATAATGTTTCTACGAAAATTCGGACATACTTAATTCGTATTACATATTTGATCAACGGTTTATACCCCATTATGTTCATGTTTATATAAGTCGGCACCGGCTGAGAAGAGCCATATCTTTTTTCTCGGTCACATAGGACCAAGCCTTGGATGGACGAAACATCAAATTTCAAAAGTTTGCAATGAGTCACGGTTCCGTGATTCAATTTTGTGAGTGTTGAGATTTAAAAAGCCAAGCGAAGGAGAGCGTTTTTGCTCAAAAGTGTTTTTTTTTTCCTTAAAACACCGTTTTACTTTCGATATTTGTGCAAAAAGAAGTTTATTTGCGCGATAATTTTTTTTATATATATTCGCTAAAAATATTGGAAGAGAGAGGCAAGGCGAAAGTTGTTTGAAGAGAGATACACAAAAATATTTGGAACTTGGACAACTTTTATTTTCTTATTGATTTGCTGAAACTGAACTTTAGTTTGATTGGCTACTATTTATAGAATTCCAAGCGGTCTACAAAATGTTCAAAAAACTTCATACTTCATACATTTTTCGCCAGGTATGAAGCATATTTTACAATACGCGTGGTCAGAAAAAAATCCGCGCGGTAAAAGCAGACCACCCAAGGAATAGAACTCGGTCTTTATTAACTGTGACTGCTGTAAACACGCAAAGACGGACTGATATGGTTACTTTCAGTAGGGAGTTTAGTTATTTAGCATTTAGCATTTAGTTATTTAGTTTAGCATTATTTTTCATAAACATTACCCCCGTTCGGAAGTCTTCAGGAAATACAGTTGACTCTCTCTAATTCGAATCGCAAGGGGAAAATATTTTATTCGAATTATAGAGAGATCCGAATAGTAGAAAGTCTCTCTTATTCGAATTTTCAGGTTTAATGGGTAAAAATTCGAATTAGAGAGAGAAATCGGAATTTTTGAAAAAATGAGAAAGGTGAAAAATGAAAAAGAATGATCGAGTTTTCTTTGATAGCTACCTTTTTTTCAGGTCAAAAGCGTATAGGCGGGATACCAAAGATTGTGTCACTTCTTTATTGGACGTCCCTTTCTCTAACTCGAATAAAGCTTTATACTTTGTCTCAAGCTTTCGAACTATATGGAGTCGTTTAGCCATTTTGAACGAGATAACTGACGCAGTTCATCAAACCATATAAAGTCACAAGAAAATATGATCAAACTTCATACAAAAGACGTGTATTTACAAAAAATCAAAACATTCGAACAGAAATGAATTTTGAAAAAAACATTCGAAAGTGTTAATGGTTAGCTTACACTCCGAAAATTCGAATTACAAGAGGATTTTGCTGAGGGGACCTGAAAAAGTATTCGAATTATAGAGGTTTTCGAATTACAGAGATTCGAATAATAGAAAGTAAATTATAAGAGTTTCTTAAGGAGAATTGACGGTGACTTAGAATTCGTTCGAATTATAGAAAGTTCGAATAATAGAGATTCGAATTAGAGAGAGTCGACTGTATGAATTGTCTTCGATTTGTCTACTTTCTTTGAAAAAGAGCTGAAAATTTTCAACTTTATTTCAAATAGATTACCTAAAATATTTAGTCGTAAGAATACTTGTATATATATTATATATTTACTAGCATTAATAGTATTTTGTGCGCGCGTGGTCTAGTGGTCAAAACTTATCTGGCCGCAATAGCCCAGGTTCGATTTTCGCTAGAGACAAAAAATAAATAAAATAAAAATTGTTCAAAACGAGAATCACCTGAGTGCGCGCGGCACCTTTGGGAAGTGCCTGAAAAACTTACCACGGGTTAACCAAAACCTTGTGAGGGAAATTTGGTAGACTAATGATCGAACCCGGAGAAGGGATTTGGGACTGCAAAGGAGTTGCGCCCCACAGTCCTTAATTTAGCATTGTAAAGCCAATTCGGCTCGTCTGTATAAATATATATATATTTTTGCGAGTGGAGGCCAAAGTAAGTAAGTAGTATATACACTAAATTTTGCGTGGTGAGTGATTGGTCAAAGTTGATCGATGGAACTGGAATGTTCAACTTTTGGGCTTGATCGCATACAAAGAGCAGCGTGGATAGATGCAGTTTTCATCTGATGGGTTTAAATCGATGATGAGCAAAAAAGATATTTCATCTTTCCTCTGGATGGCTGAAGTTTTGAGTTATACTTTGCATATACCCTGACCAGTTACTATTTGCAGATCGAAAAAACCAACTAGATCGCCATAATGAATTGTATTTCTGCGTATCGGCGTGTTTATGAAGAGTTGAAAGCATTTTTATCTCGAATTTCAATGTCAAAAGACCTTCTGCTTCCATAACTAACGATTGGAATTCTCTTATTGTTGACAAAGTGTTTAACTTTTGTTTTATCCTTTTCACAGGAATATCATTAACGAATGAAGACGACAATTGATTGAGATTTTACCCATTCATTGGAATGTCCCTTAACCAGTCAGTGTGATTTGATTGTAGTCAACATTATCCGCAACCCATTGACAAAACTTTCTGCAGTTGGAGACTCCAAAGGAGTGTTGATTGCAGATAGTTTAAAACGTACCACTTCATCACATGAGTAGCAGCCTGCCTTGTGTAGGTGATTTACAAGATCTACGTGATCTACTAACATGCTAACTTACTATAGATGTAACCTGTTTTTACAATACTTTTAGAATGAGTTAACATGCTGCATACTTTTCTCTTTTTATCTAGTAAATTACACTAACAACTGAAATAAAAAACCATTCTCCATTTACCTCAAAACCTTAATGAAGTGAACGTTTACTGGGTTTACCTTCTTCCTTTCTCAATTAAACGTGCAATCTTTAAAATGCTATTATCACGTGTTTATTTTATTCTACAAATTTCTTATACACGCTTTTTTTTATAAGCATAGACTTGATTCGGCCAGGGTCAAGTATTCTTAACTTTTAACTCCAAATCAGGCTGAAATATTCTTAGCATATTCCTATTTATTTACTTAAATTAGGTTTTATTCTTATTTTTTGTTCCATAAAAATTTCTTAAAATGAAGTTTTTTCTTCTATACTGTGCGTACATGTTTTGATCGCGTATGTATTGACATTGCACAACTTGTCACAATTTATAAATACATATCTTATTTTCTTCTATCAACTTCAGCTATATTTCAGCAAAATATTCCCCAACACAGTAGAATTCTCACCCTGGGCATATTCCTAGAATATTCTTCACAAAATGCCTATTTTCACCCTGCTATTCTTATAAAAAAAGCGTGTATTTATCTTAAAGAAGAAACAAATACGTGTAAATAATGTATTGACTGGACTAAAAGCGTGAAGCAAACAAAAATAATAGATTCGATTAAACATTCGAAATAGCGTATTTCAATGCAGTGACTTCTTTTTAGACCCGATTTAGACTATTTGTGTTTCAAAAATGAATAAGTATAAAATTTTCTTTCGAATGAGCCCAAAAACACCTGTTTTTGGCAATTTTAATAATTTGGGTCTAAGACGCCATTATGGATTGAAAGGGTTTCCCGGGTGAGATTCTTTTTGGTGATTATATACATAGTAGAGAAAATTTGAGCCAAATTTCAGCTTGATATTAATTTTCCCAGGTCAAAACACCCAACGACCGAACTAATCGTGTAATTGATCTAGCTTATTCGTACTCGGGAGAATGGAAATGAAAATTAATTGTAAGATTTAAATTCAAATTCACAAACTCTTATCTCGCAAACTAATCGTACGAACAAGGCACTCATGTCAAAGAAGATGTCTTCACCTCTCAATTTCCTATGGGCAAGGATTATGACACTTTACACACAAAACGAACAATATAACAATTTAACTTTAATGACTCCGGTATAACTGTTACTGCGTGAATAGAAATATGCAAATTTTTAAAATCCACAGTATACTATGGCACGTTCTTCAACAAAATACAAAATTTTACCTTTTTATAGAAATTATATACAGTTTTGAAAAAGAAAGTCTAAAGTTTTTCCAACGTCAGTATAAAGTTGAATTCCTCTTCAGTGATTGGTTGCACAGATAGTCGAGGTTTTGTAAGCAAACCAATATTTTTCAATGGTCCGTTTGATTCCTTATGTTTGTTGTGCAATGTCTTTAGTTCGGATAATGGAATGTACCTTTCCATCATTCTTTTGTACTTCACGTCCACCATGAACCACTTTGGATCGGTTTTGTTGGATTTGGGATCATAATGATTGGAGGCAGCATCAAACTGAGTGTGGTCAGGGTAACCTGGCTTAACAACAGTCACTAAGCCAACAATTCCAGGTGGTTTGCAGTTGCTGAAGGAAAAATGTAAACATTTCAAGTCGCTGGTTTTCATTTGCTTAAAAGTTAAACTTGTATTATTACGGTTAGAATTATTAGCCTCACTGAGAAAGATACCACAATGACATGGTTGAGTTGTTCTTTGGTGAACCAACATATTAAACCACTGAGAGATTCACCTGTGGTAGAAGAAAGCCTCATCCCCCTCTGAAAGTTCATCTCTTAGGAGGTTACGTGCTTGGTAATTCCTCACGCCATCCCAATATGTTGTTTGCTCATCTTCCTTCTTTAAATCCTCGATACCAAACTTCACATCAACACCTTTTTGAATACGACTCTCGGGCTCCGACTTCAACAACCAGTATCTTTTCGGGATCGTTGAGTTTTTCTCATGGAGTACCTGCAAATAAAAACAAGACCTACACATACTCGATGTTCAGATTTTCAACCTGAAACATGTCTTTAATGTTACTTTAAAATGAACCTTTCCACATAGGAAAGTAGTTTTTTGGGTATTTACATTTAGCTGAAGACATTCTAACATCCTTAGGCTTCTTTCTATTTTTAAAAAGAATGTAAATGTAGTCAGTGTTGTGTAATCTCTATTGACAGTTCGTAAATGAAAATTATGTATTTCTAGCTTTACTGACTCTAACATGTTAACTTGGCCTTACAATGTTTCTTATTCTTTAAGCAATTTGAGCGTCATTTTTCTTATAAAAATATTGTTAATCAAATATGATACGTTTTTTAGATTGGAGACATGAAAGATTGCTGTCAACAAATTAAGGAACAAAATGGTAAATGATTTGAGAGAAATACAGACATTTTGCCAGCAAGAACAATCAAAATTGTTATTATATTTCCATAATATTTTTACTGATTAAATTAAAGACACATTAATAAATAAACTTATAATAATAATAAAAGATTGGATCTTCGGTCTTCTATATTGAAGACACAAAAGGTTTTGTATCCTTTCGTATCCTTTCGACACTTGATGATGTCAAGGTGGCCATATTTTCATTCACCGCCTTTTGAGCAAAAATTTATGAGGAGCAGCTAGCAGTTCAATTTAGACATATTGACGAGACTGTTTGAGTCAGCTCGTCTAAAAGCAGTATAGCCTATTAACTGTGGTTCGTCAGGTACTGTAAGTAGGTATCTGTCAAGTTGGCAATACAAAACTAATTTTAAAATCCCACATGATCACTGGATTCGCTAAATATCTATTCTCGTGGTCAATACAGTTTAAAAACAACACTTGACACACACACACGTTATGGTCAACTTTACAGACTTCATTAGAGATAATGACTGACTAAAGGAAATGTACAGAAGCACTTTACATGGACCTACGTAAAGCATTTGATAATGCAAGTCATTCATATATAATTCAAAGACTATCCTAATATGCAACACCGAGCTGCAACGCCTACCTGATTATTTATTCAATCGCACACAGATAGTCGATTGATAGTGAGGTTTCGAAGAGGAAAGTGATCACTTATGACGTTCCCCAAGAATCCAGCTTTAGCTCATGACACAGTAATTTACTTTGCTTGTAAAGATTATTGTCTTTATCAAGTCTGTCAGGAAAAATTACTATCATTCGTTCATTTGGTTTTGGGAGGCTCCCAGAACGCTCATCAAGCATTATTATAAAGACCTTATAAAGACCAGAAGTTTTAGTGTATTTAATTACTCCCATTTGTGCTACAGTTATTTACTAAACAACTTTGTAATAGCATGGTCTCAAGCCCAGAACCTTTCGGGCCAAATGACTCTTTTCGAAAAGAATAAGAAAGAGACCTTTATCTAGCACAGGCAATCCCAAATGAAATAGATGTCTGTTTTCCCTCTCACTGGAGTTGACGTTAGGAAGGGAATCCAGCTGTAAAAACATCTGCTCCAATAAATCATTAAATGATTAAATCTACAAAATTGTGGGAAATATCATCTGTTGAAACCCTGTCTAACCCATGCTAGAATGGAAAATAATAGACGTGAAAAATGTAAATGATGATGATGATTTGTTCACGGACATTGATGACAATAATTGCAATGACTGGAACAATAAGAAATAGATGTTTGCCATGAATTTTTCTTTAAATGATGTAAAACCCTATGCATCTAAAAAAATGTAGTGATTGACATTCACAAAAAAAAATTAAACTTCTTTTTTCTCTTTCTCAAAAACTATACCACTTAGGACACTTCCAAGCACCTTGGGAGTAGGTATATACGCCAAATCGGTTCACGGGTTGTATTCATAGAAATATATATATATTTCGTGTTTGCCATGATGAACAATAAACCTACAAATCTACAGCTACAGGTTACAATTGATATCTTCTTGAAATTTATAGTTTACTAAAACTTTTGAACTTGAACAAGTTTTTGAGAAAAATTGAATTCAATAAAAAGTTGTGAATACCTTTTTGATGTTTTTGTTTTCGACTTCTTCAATCATTTCCTTTGATTTTAACGGTGACTTGCCACTTTTTATCGGTTTGGCAAGTTTTTCTGAGATTTTTTGCTTCTTTTTAGCAGGAGCCATTTTTCAAAACGCACGTGTGTTTATCGAGGTGTGGAAGATATCAGGAAGATGTTTAAATATAGAAGGAAAAACATGTTCAGAAGAACTATTGTTGTATGTTTCTTAGAAATGCAGGTGGACATTACTGTTCTAATATTTTGAATTTAGTTCGTAAGACTCGAATTGTTATGTAAAACATTAAGCGCCGACCGAGGTTTAAAATTAGCCAATCGAATTCGTATTACAATCTCTCGGTTTATTTATTTACCGCATTTGGCGAGGGCAATACTCGTGGAGAGAAAAAATATTACACTGGTAAAGGCGGAAAATGCTATTGGCCATAAGCGATTGCGCCTACGTCATAATGCGCTACACGTGACTAAACACTAAAATATAAACACTACAACATAAGTCTTGCGATAAGGGAGATAATATTTATTATTTTTTCCAATTACAGTTTTATAATAACAAAATATAATATTATATTAAATATAAAAATTTAACGATAAAATGCCGCTAAACATGTACTGTAATAGGTCACTTTAAAGATTTTTTAAGTTTCCGCGGGTTTAACTTTACGTAAATCAGGCGAGCTAGTACCTACTCTCCCCTGCCTAATTGTAGGGGAGGGTAAATCTCCGATTTTGGGAAAAAAATCTCGATTTCAATTAATTGTGACCCTCCCAATCAATAATGTTTTCTTCAAAAGTCACTCTCTAACAATTGACACCACAAACTATGGAAATTTAACACAATTATGAAAAGGATAAATCAATTTTTTAACACAACTGAAAATTATTGATAATAAGTTTGTCTGTCAGTCTATTCAATAAGTTCTGATACGTTTCCGTCTCAAAAACATTTCATAAAAACATCAATAAATCTTAATAAAACGTTCGACTTGATTCCAGACATTCGATCAAATTCTCTTGAAGCCCTATGCACATGGAACAAAGTTTAACTCAAATTATATTACCTCCACCTCTCCCAACTATTGCCTACCCTCCCAATCTACGGTAATATAAAGATTTCTCTACCCCTCCCAACTATTATAACCCTCCCAGTCTATGATGTTTTGCCTTTGTCTCCACCCACCCCAGCTATTCCACCCTCCCTACAATTAGGCAGGGGAGAGTATATAATTTGACCAAAATTTATGATATTTAGTACATCAAGTTGTTAAATCTTACAAGTTATTTTCAGAATTAAGGAAAACTGAACTTTGCCGTAAACTATTACCGTACACAAATATCTACTTCTACAGTTAACTCTTATATCCAAAAAATTCAGAAAGATTCCGTAATTACAGTTCCTGAGAAAAACCAGGGGTATTTTTTATTATTATTGAGCTATGTAATGTTTTAATTTTTTGTGACTTTAAAAAAAACCGTTTTAGAGTGTCTGAAAATCAGACTTGTGGCTTTAAAAAAGCAGGAATCCATCCAGCACTGCGTTTCATCATCTGGAAGCTCAGACACAACTTATGTCTCGATTTTAGAACTTGATAAAGGTTGATGAACTTCAACTTCAATGGTTGAATACTTTTTATTGTTTTCAGCACCAATCAATGCCAATTCAATGCGACCTGATAACCTTTTCTTTGGCTTTGGAAGTTGAGCGAAAGATGAAGATTTATATTTCTTTGCCAATGGTGGCTTCTGATGAAGCATCAAACCGTGATCAATAGGGCAGTTTTCTTCTGCTACCTTAATGTGTTCTCTCATTTGCTCATTGAGGACATCAAACGCCTCTTCGTTGTCAATTAGAAAAGACATGGAGTGGAGCTGCTTTAAATGTTTAAATGATCAGTTATGCCTAGAAAGAAACAAATAAATTACTAATAAGTATTACAAACATGATACAAAAAACAACAACACAAACTAAAATCTAATCACCTTTAACTTAGCTAGCCTGAAAATATTTTTAAATTAAAACCACAAACTAAATTTTAAAAACATAAACATTATTCAATAACGAACATGTGTGTTCAATTGCAAAATGAGAATAAATAATGTTAAGTTTAAAAATATATACCTTTCTTTCGTAGAACATCCATTTTTACTAATAAACCTTATAAACCTGTGTTTAAGTTTTGTTTATACTGCGAAGTAACTAAAATCGTGTAAAAACTAAATTCTAAATAATGGAGATAGTGTTTAGTCACGTGTTTTATGACGTAGGGCGCAATCGCTTATGGCCAATAGCATTTTCCGGTAAAGGCAATGAAGTATAAACGAATCAAATCCGTGTTATTTTATCGTTAAAATAGTTTGGTATAATAATATAATAACAAAAGAATCGTAGAATAAATTAAGCATGTTTAAACTACCTTAAGGACAGAAAATAAGGCGAGGATAAAATAGTGCGGAATAAAATAGTGCGAATTAGGGTGTATTTCGCACTAATAAATTCCGCCAAAATCTGATCGAGCTCTGCAATTCGTACTAATAAATTCCGCCCAACGCAAAAAAAATAGCAATTTGCACTATTAAAATCCGCCCAATGTAAAAAAATTGGCCAGCATTAGAAATTTCCCTGAAACTCGCCATGAACTTAGGACTTTCACACGTCTTCAGATATCTAAGTCTTTGAAAATAGGGCCGTTTGGGGACCTTGCTTGCGAAGTGAAAAAACGTACGGAATCGCATAAATTAAATCCGCAAATTTGATAAAAATTTCAAAATCGCACTAATTAATTCCGCACATTTAGCCATTTACCTCGATTCGTACTAATTAATTCCGCATATAAAAAATTCGGCTCTTAAATTGCACTAATTTATTCCGCATTTTTTTATCCCTGACTTATTTTCTGTCCTTAAGGTAAGCAATCACAACAAATTTGAGAAGGTTTTTCCCCTATTAACTCTGAAAATGACCTTTTTTTGGGGAGAGGAAGAAAGCAGGGGAAATTTGTGCGAGGAAATTTTGAAACTCATGTAATATCCATTTTCAGTAGCAAAAAATATGGGGATCTGGGAATGATTATAATTTTCTGAAAGAAGGCAGATTTACTTTTATAGACACCTTTTATGACATATCTACCGTAAAGATTTGAATAAGCGTCCAGCTTCCTTTAACCGCCCTTCTCGAATAAGCGCCCAGGGTAAAACGTAAAAATTCGAAAAAAGCGTCCGCTTCTTTAAAGCGCCCATCTCAAATAAGCGTCCTCCCCTAAAAGGAGAGGGCGCTTATTTGAAAAACGAGCTATACACCATGCAGAATGGACGTTTATTTGATATAAATGAGTTTATGCTTAGAGAAAATAATGACAGCGTTATTAAAATAGTTATCTATTAGTTTGCCCTTTTAACTAATACACAGGAAATTTCCTATAAATCCCTTTCTTTTTATGCTTGAGCTGAAGGGATGAAAACATTCCCTTCTTCTTTTGTAACTATTCATCTAGAATCCTCGCAGTTCGTTGATTCTTTGTTCTCTCCGAGTACCTCCCTGGTTCTATAAGACCAACTTCACGTTTTCGGGCTCTAGTAACTTTGACATGTATCGAAACATATAATAAGCACCCGCCTCTTTTAAGCGCCGGTCTCAAATAAGCGCCCAGGGTGAAAATCAAAAAAATTAATAACCACTCAGGGCGCTTATTCGAATCTTTAAGGTATACTAAAGGATGTTACTTTAGTGTTAATATTAATCAGTAATATATCTGTTAATATTCTACTATGATTGTAACGATAAAAGACGGTTCTCGACGATAAGACCAATCAAACGGTCTTCTACGAGTACCGCAGTTGTATGTACAAAATTTATATATGTATGTATATGCAATTGGAAAATAAATTTAAAAATAACTAATTATAATAACTAATATAATTATAATAACTTATTGAGCAATAATGAAATATTTTGGTAGGAAAATCACTTGTTTATCTGTTTCTTTTTATTAACTTGTTGAAAATAGAAACAGCCAAACATTTATTTTGGGCCTGGCGCTAGTAACAAGCTATATTCCGTTTGTTTAGCAAAACGGTTGCAGGAATAATAGAAACACGAGCATCCGATCATGTTATTATATGAAAATACACGCCTCTAAGTGTTCGCATATTTATGCAATATATTCGTACCGCCATCCCCTTGAATAAAAGATTAGATTAAAACGGATTGTGGCATTCAGTCGTCACATCCACGCATGATAAATATCTAACTCATTAGGATATAGGCTTGAAGGAATTGCTGACGTGTAAAAAAGCTCAGTAGTGTGTTGACTATGGCAAGTTTGACCATGGGCCTTAAACTAAAGCTTCTTAAGCTTGGTTCCCACTGAGGCGATAACGCAATAACGCGACGAAAAAACGACGACGAATCTATTTCCTTCAGTGGGAACTAAAAGCGATGAGTTTTTGAAAATTCATCGCCCAAATTATACGCGATGAACGAGGTGATGAATATCAAAAAGTTTTGATATTAATCGCGTAAATTCATCGTCTATTTGTAACATATCAAAGAAATGCCGACATTCCATCGTGAAATCATTGTTTTCGAATTTGTTTGGTAATCAAAGGTTTTTACTTTGTGATTAAAGTCGTTTATTTTGTGTGTGAATATTATTATTATAGGATCATAGGAGCAACCAGGAAGATTTTTTAGGTCTTGGCACAAACAGCTGGTTTCTTTCCAATCCATTACCAAATTCACTATTTGCTAGTACACCACTATCGTTGTTGCTTCCGTATGTCCTACGGCAATATAGGTGAAACAATATTTGGCATGACAAATGGCGAACAGTACCATACTGAAGAAGCCTTTGTAATTATGGTATTGTGCTTCTTCGCAGTAGCTTGTACATTAATATTATTTCACATTTGTCTGCCATCATTGTTTGTAAAAATGGAAAGACGATTTATTTTTGTTTGTTTTTAAAGTCAAGAATTTGCAATAGGCAACAAACTACTTTAAAGGAAGAAATTGTTGTGGGAAGAAAAAGTTGCGGGAAGAAAATGTTGCGAGCAAATTTTCGCAACTTTCGCGACTTTTTCCCGCAACTTTTAATTATTTCCAGTGTTCGCAACAATTTCTTCCCGCAATTTTTCTATTTTTCTTGTTATTTTATAAAAGCATCCGAACAAAAATTACCCCGAGTTTGGCTGGTCCAATTGTCGTTTTTTGGGAAAATTTATGTGGCCAAATTCTAATGATGAAAATGTTGTCTAATATTGTTTTAAAAAGTTATCTCCTTGGAACAACGACAAACGCAATGTGCAAGAATATTCGTCTATAATTTTTTTTACAGAATCGATCAGATTTCAATGTAGATTCTAATCAATATTTATTGTTTCTTTCTAATTTTGTCTTGGTCTTTTTTGCCTTTATCAGATGACTTCATAAACCACTTGCGTATGGCAGCTTGCTTTCTCTTCATCGTACGTTTTGAACTTCGTTTTTGGACCTTTTTTGTATAAGTAAATTTATATGAAGTTTACACCTTTCTGTGTACATTGAGGTATGAAAATATTAAAGTCTGGTCCGTAGAAACTGCTTATAAGAAAATCCGTCTCCGATTTCTCAAATAATCCGTAGTAGACTGGAATAAATTGATTGTCCAAACGCTAAGTTGCTTGGAACGACAAGAAAAATTATCGTAAGTTCAACTTTACTCGCAACATTTTATGTACGCAACGTTTTATGAATGTCCTGTCTCGCAACATTTAATGTACGCGACTTTTTCTTTTAAAGTTGCGAAAATAAAATCGCAACTTTTTCTTCCCGCAACAATTATACAAAAGTATACACAGTGGGAACAGAAAGTCGATTATTTAGGCGATGAAATAGATTCGTCGCCAATGCATTCGTCGCGTTATCGCCTCAGTGGGAACCAAGCCTTAAGCGCTATTGCGAGTGGATGGAAATGTACATTCAGCTATTGTAACTGTCGATACGCTTGGTTGAATCTGCACGCTTCTCTGTTTTTAAACATCTTTCAAACATTCAGAGTTTATATCGCATCTATCTCATACTTTTATGAACGAAGCATTTTTTTGTTCCCTTGTGAACCTAAAAGTTTACGCTTTCGCGATACTTTTAAAGCCTTGGGGTTGGGACCTTAAATTTCATGAATTAATTTTGCTGAGGGAAAGTATGTGAACAGATTCAAAACATGATTGTTTCTCGCTTTTAAGTTGCGAAATCAGTTTTCTACAAACGAAAAGGATTTTACTCAAAATTGATCGTGTCTAACTTAATTATTTGAGAAAATTGAGTTAAGTTCACCAAAAAACAACTTACAACTTGAAATTATTTTTTTTTGGGGGGGGGGGGCAAACTTAGGAAAATTCTTTAGGATAAGGGAGTGGAAAAATTGTCAACCACGGTTGGCCGACGAAGAAAATTTTCTAATCTGAAAGCTTTAAAAGCACATTATAAGGCTATTTTCATCCCTTGAGAAGAAAATTAATTGTGAAATGTTTCACTTCCATGAAACTTAATAATATGTAAAGTATAATCGAAAATATTTTTTGGGGGGCCATGGCTCCCTAGATCCCCGGTTGTTACGGCCATGTAACTAAACATTTTCCCGAATTTTCTCGAACAGAAGTTCTTAGACATTGATTTCTAGAGAAAAACGTGCATCGCACTTAATAGAATTTGGTGTATATGTTACCCGAAATCAACACAAGAAAACACATACACTCTTGGGCGTCGTATTTTTTCGAGTATAAAGTAGTTTCCCTCGACAACCAGAATGCATCTACTTAATGGTCTACTTGCATGGAACATTTTCAAAAACAATTTTTAATTACAAACGATAACTTAAAGGACTTGTAATATCGGATATCGGTTTTTGTTGTTCAGGACACATGTAACTTTCTGAAAAACTACTTATTTTCGTTTCTGTGGTAAACCATATAGATATGTTACAGCGAAAGTCTTTGATCAATAGCATATATTTTTGTTTATTTAGACTTCTCTGTTTTAATGGGCGCAGCTAATAGTTAAGTTCGGTGTATTTTCTACGTATAAATACGAAAGAAATTTTGCTTAACTTAATTGTTAGGACCTAACTACGAGATTATAAATACAACAATATTTGAAAATGTAGTCATTTAAAAGCTATGCGATTGCATCTCATTTTAACCCTATCAGTGCAGAGTTATTTTATTATTCGACGATAGCGCAATGGGAATGGCGTTCGGCTCTTAATGGAAAGGTCTGGGTTCGAGACCACCCTAACACAGAGTTGTTTAGTGAGCGGTTATAAATAAAAAACGCATCATCATTTCATCAAAAATAACCATCACAAATGGGAGCAATTAAATACACTAAAACTTCTGATGGAGGTCTTCGTGATAATGCTTTATCAGCGTTCTGGGAGCCTCGTTATATATGTCATGGGTTGTTGTCTTCCGCAATCGTTTAAAAAACTTTCCGCGACAAACCACGTATGTATGTTACAGTCAATATGCCAAACTAGGCAATCGACCAAATGTCTGAATCGCTTAATTGGAGTGTATCTAAAAAAGGAATTTCAACTTTTATTACATATTTAACGAGATAATAGCTTCTGATAAAAGAATTTGTCAGAACAATTTACACTTGAATGACATCGGCTGTTACACAAAATATTGGTCTCGAAACATGCACACGCTTGTTTGGCATTTCTTAGGTACATTGCAATTACATTTTGTAAGGTCTTGCACTCACTAACATCCCACTTAACGGAACCATTGTCTTAGTCATTGTCGTTTTTGACATTTAGGTAGAAGCAAATGGCTTTCTTAATTACCTAAACAACGATATTAACTTCACCATGGAAACAACAACAAAATAGCTCCTCTACACACGCATAGCATCAACGACAAAATAATAAGTCATAAACCAACCAATAAATCATAAACCAACGCTCGCAAGACTTTTTTAAAACTTAATTTAACTACATTTTCTACTCAATCTAATAAAATATTTAATTCAAAGGTTATTTAAAATTAACAAACTTACCTGGGCTTCCAAACATTGAAAATCTCACTACCACATTTTCTCTTAACGCTTATGCTACATCCTTAATTGGAAAAGAGTAATGACTTTAAAAAACGGCAGATATTAAAAACATTTTCAAATTTCCTTACGTTGGCAAATACTCTCATCAAACCTCATTATTAGAAAATTCGCAACCTGATTGCCTTTAACCTCAAACCAATAATGAAGGCAATATTAAGTAAAGGTTCGTATACAAACCCACAATTTGGTTCCAGCTATATTGACGAGCATTAAAAGCGATACAAACTCTCGTATTTTCAAGCAACTTCGTTCCAATCAAAACTGTTTAGAGAAAAGTGACACATCAATGGCAATCAATGGCAAACAAGCGTTCTTCCTATGCATGCTTTGTCCCCGAGTAGTGTCGTCACTATGCCAACCTTTTGTCAAAGCCCGTTATGCTTTCACCCACGCACTTCTGTTGCGATATTTCACGCCCGGGTTGTATAGCATTGTAGCAATTAATAAGTTGTTCAACTGGCGACTGTTCTTGAAAATTCTTTGGAAATTTGAAACTTTAAAAAGAAGTATTTGAGAGGGAGGAGATAACTGATTGGATTTATTGGGGATACATTATTTTCATAAATGAACGAGTAAAACGAAAAAGGAACTTAAGCTATCTAAAGACAAACTTCACAGGATAATCATATATCACAATCATATCAGACCGCATTTGTATGCCTGTAATAGTCACAGACGGTTAAGAAAAACGCAGATTTTTTTAATAGCACTGATCACATTGTAAACAGCAACAAATTGAAACTCACGATGGAAAATCGTAAAGAATTCTTTTACCGTAGATTTTAGATGTTTAAGGATAAAGAATTGTAAACGATCTTGCAAGCGAGTTTTTAATCACCTCAAACGAGTTTCTGTAATGCCAATTAAAAATCCGATGTAGTCGTTATGACGTCTGCAAACACGTTGAGTTGGCCGTGTAACGCTTCCTGCATAAGAGCCATATAGAATATATGAATGTTATTCCACACAAGTGGTTGACGAAGAGTCAATTAGTAGATCGAATAACACACTTAGTGCCTTGAAAGAAGAGAAGCAGGCGGCTGTATTTTCCAGCTATGCAAAGAAAAATGAATGAATTCAGTTTTAGACTTCCTCTTTGTAGAAGGAGGAGAAATCTGTGTCAATCATTCTGAACAAGAAGACATTACAGTCTAAAGTTTTAATTCAGAAAAAAGATAGGTCGAATGGAGAAAATATTCTCGTAACATTCATAATAAAAGTTCGTCCTCTGCTTGACTTTGTGTCCGTACCTCTATTTAAAGGTAAACTCAAATGAGCTCGAACTAATCACATCATAATCAGCGTAAAGCATAATGGCAACGATTAACATTCCCAGGTGGTGCGTGCGTGAGTAATTGCGAGATGTTGTAACCTTGGTAACCCTTTCTCTAAATAATTGATACGATTTTCAAAAATAGCAGGAATTAATTAGACAGCGACTTTTAGGAGATATTCTTGTTGCCAACGCAACAGAAGATATGGTCAATGTATTATTTTCTGTTTCTACAACCGATTGTGGAGATTAAATTTTCCCAATGACCACTACGGACGAATACAATAGGAAAGTTCGGAAGCTAACGAACTCCGGTTGTTCCAAAGTGTTTTAAACAGCCTATTTAAGCACTTGTTATAATCTTGTTTTGCTTTGTTGTGAGGGATTTTAAAGTACAGCCTCGTCATAAAATATTCATTCCAATCGCTCTACGTAAAAAATTTATAAATTTTTATAAATGCTTTTAATGTTTAAAACACAACTAACTCACCATTGCTAACCTTGCTGGTAAGTCGTTTTTCGTTTCTTCAAATATCAACTAAGTTGAGAAACTGCCACTAAATTCGTTTGGAATGTTGCCTAAATTTCGAGTGGTGATATACTGTTCTAAAAAAACTACAAATGAAGAATTTGTTAAAACAATAATAGCTATTTCCTTTTATTTAATACTCGTTTTTGCAACATGATTTGAAATAAAAGATGGAAAATGCAAATTGTGGAAAGATGTTCCTGCGCGTCATAAAACCCGCGGAGAAATGGTCGAGTTGGTGTAAAATGGCCGAGTTGATGTAAAATGGTCGAGTTGATTTAAAATGATCGAGTTAGTGTAAAAATGGTCGAGTTGATGTAAAATGGTTCCATAGGAGACACGTTGTTGAAAATTTGTGGAAATTTCTTTAATTAATATTTCATAGCGATTTACTACGATGGTTATTTAGATTTTAAGTTTTTATACATTTGAGTCGTACCGTACCGCCGCAGTTTTTAGAATGTTTAATGCAATGAATGAATTAGAGACATATAGAATAGAATATAAGTAACAAACATATAATGGCAACGAAAGGAATGCCGACTGCTGACAAGAATGGATTTTGTTAAGTTAAAGACGACAATAAAATCTGAACCTTTGTTCTCAGAATACACGCTTTTTTATAAGCATAGACTTGATTCGGCCAGGGTCAAGAATTCTTAACTTTTAACTCCAAATCAGGCTGAAATATTCTTAGCATATTCCTATTTATTCTAGTTAAAATAGGTTGTATTCTTATTTTTTTGTTACATAAAAATTTCTTAAAATGAAGTTTTTTCTTCTATACTGTGCGTACATGTTTTGATCGCGTATGTATTGACATTGCACAACTAGTCACAATTTATAAATGCATATCTTATTTTCTTCTATCAACTTTTGCAAATTCAGCTATATTTCAGCAAAATATTCCTCAACATAGTAGAATTCTCACCCTGGGCATATTCCTAGAATATTCTTTACAAAATGCTCATTTTCACCCTGCTATTCTTATAAAGCGTATTCTTATAAAAAAGCGTGTACTTAGAATGAATTAAAAGTAATTTACCGCATTACCGCATTACCATAAGGGAAACCATAGCAACAATAAATGGTTTAGAAGATGTGTAAAGGCGCCTGTCACTAAACAACGGAAAAACCGCAGGATTTTTAATTTTGGTATAGTCATCCGTTTTTAATAAAACGACAAACAATATGTGAAAAATTCACAATAAAAAATGCTGCTTCAAACATTGAATGATTTAATGACTGGTTGCGGCTTAACTTGCATAACTCACAGGCCGGTTGTAGTGACGATTCTAAAGTTCACGGCGCAATTAAAGTAATCATTCGTACAAAAGATGTCTGAGTTATGCTCTCTATTAAAAGCGGAGGCAAATAATTTTGAGGGTTATTAGATCCTAATGTTTAAAGTGTTGCTGTCAACAAGTTCATTGAAACGAATTTGTTTAGATTTCGTCCATTACTTTAAAAGACAACAACAAGAGGTTTTAAATTCTTGCTCATTTATAATCTCTGCGATGGAGAACATCGTTTATCTGAAAACAGGGATATCTTTTGACACTTTAAAAAACAAACAGTGGCAGACAAGATGTGTCTAATTTAGGTAAAGGAACTTAATTTCTTTTTGTACTGCAAGTTTTTGTTTAAAAAAAAAGCTAATATTTTGACGCCCTTGTTAAAACTCAATTTAGTTGGATATGGCTTTATTGTATTATTCATGATTCTCATAAGAATTGTTAACTGTATCTATTTACGTTCTACGGATGACTTGTGCAGTCACGTTGTATGCTTTTATCTCGATTCTGCCATAAGTTGTCGCTTTTTTCAAAACTTATTATGGATCGTAAAAGAGTTTTTCGACTAGACGTTTCTGTAAAATATCGTGTTTTTGTGTGTGCAGAACAGGAAATGTCATCGTGACGATTATTTTTAAATAGATTCCTTTGTTACAGAATTACATATGGTAATCGATTTATATCTCTAACTGTATTAAAGCTTTTGGCAATAATCAATCCGATTGGAAAACAAATCGTGATCTAGCGTAGCTTGTATTTATCTCTAGGAATCCCAAAAATTTTTACAACTTGATCTATTGTTTAAATTTTAACGGATTATATCTGGAAGAAAATGAACGCTTTACGTTTCATTAAACTCGTGTCTGATTAAAACTCAATAACAGCGCTAAGAAAGAACTTGAAAGCCAAGTTTTTTTTTTCATTGAAACCGAATTTCTGTATTACAATACAAATGTTCTTGCGTGCATGACCTATTTTGTTCTCCCAGCTTGAAGTCTGTTTAAATATATATATAACAGATTGAGAATTTATTTGATCTCCTTATAATCTATGCTAAACAGGAGAAAAAATTAATTTGAAAAACATGCACAAACGATTACGGAACTGTGTCTTTTGGAAGTTCGAAGACTAAACTTCGAATCTTATCGTCGCCATTTTTTTCTTTTTGTATATTTCCAAACAAAAAACGACATTCTTTCTTGCCGAAGGTTGAGATATGGCATGCGCAAGATATTTTGTTGTTGGAAACATTTGAGTACACTTACTACCTGTCATTGTTTTGTATTTTTAAACAACGTAGTTGTAGTTCTTGCGGTTATTCATTTTTGTTGACATTGAGAACAAACACAAGATAAAAGGTAAGGTATTTATATTACGTGGCTAACTATTCGTTAGTGAACAAATAGAGGAGGAGCTACTGCGTTTTCAATTTTTTTTCTTTTATGTTTTTGTAGAGAAAGACTCAACATACGTTAATTAAAGAATTCAATAATAGAACTCTATAGATGACTTCTAATTTACGGCTTTATTTAAAAAGCTCGTATTATTTTTATTATGTACACTTTTAATCTGATCAAACAATTTTGAAAGCTGTTTTGTCATTCTTTCCTTTTAAAAAAATTTCATGTTTTTTGCACAAAAAAATGTTTGAGACAAAAAACGAAAATATATAATATACGACATGTTTAGAAAGATTAATTAAGTATTCTGACTGTGATCTCTCAAGCGTAACAAAAAACCCGCGTGTTACGTTAATGTTTATCTTTATCTGTGACAACAATCCCGTTTAATTATTTATTCAATAGACGATAGAATTGAATGGCGACCTGTTAGATTAAAGCAATGGTGCTTTGGTTCTGGAAGACGCGCGGTTATTGTGTTGAAATAATTGTTATAAAATTCAGCTAGCATTTAGTATGTTTGTTACAAACTGGCTGTGGAAATATATCTTTATAGAGAAATATTTTCGCCAGGTTTTAGCGTATATTTACTTTTAACATATGCATGGAAAGTTTTCTTTGTTTTTGTTTTTTATTTCCAATGTTTGCGGCTGTATGGCATTTTTCTTTCTAAGGTGACCGTTCTTTGGGCATGATTTTGAAAGCTGTTGAAGACGGTTCGCTGTTGAGCTAACCTCTAATACTTTGGGTTAACCTTGTCACGCTGTTATATTTGTACAAACTCGTTGTTTGAGTGGATTTTCTCTTGAGAAAGATTTTTTTTGTCCACACGTATCGCTTATAGCTGCTGCAAATATTGCTATTATCTGTTTACAATAGATGGCAAGTTGGAAAAAATGAGATGGATTATAAGTCATGTTAAACGTTTCACAATTTTACAAAGAATCTGAGTTTTAATGTTGATGGCGGTGAACATTTTGCGTTTCACTAGACTGAAACGTTTACTTTCAAAATGTTCTTTGCTCGTCTTAGCATGTTATTCCTTTGTTTGAACACGGGGTTAAAACTTAACGCACTTTTACTTTGAGAATAAGAATGTTGTTTCGGCGAGAAAGAAGTTTTTTGCCCGGTTTCCATTTTACGCATTTATCAATTTAAACACGAAAAGTTGTTAAAGTTCGAGTTGTTAATAAGTTTATTATTGATGAGCTTGGCCGTTTTGAAAGATTGTTTATGCTTTATTGAGTTTTCTGGCATGTTTACCAATTATTTCGTCGTTTATATGAGTATTGGCGAAATAATCTATAATTTACCGAAGTTATTTCGGCATGCGTTTTCTTGAACGGGCGGGTTTTTGTGGAGGCAAGAAAAAACTTAACGGTGATGTGAAACATCTCCAGAGATTTAATTGAATGGATACGTATAGTGTTCTACTTGCGGTGCCATTAAAATGGACGCGTGGAACAAAGTATGTTGGTTGGTGTGACGTTGTTTTTAAATTATTCCGCTTCACAGTTTTCTAAATCAGCGAGTAAAACTTTATCTGCTCTATTATTTATAGCGCAGTTCAAGACTAAAAAACAACATATATATATGCTCTTGGTTGTTTGGAACGAAAAGTTGAATAAAAGCGAATATTGTTGAGAGAAAACCGTTTCAACATGGCTGAATGTAACCTCGAAGAAAAAAGATCAAACGATAAGAAGTATGACCAAGTCACCACTTATAACAACGGAAAGGAAACATATCACATTGGAGGTATGATGCGTTTTGTTTCCTTGGGAGAGGAATTTTGTTATTTACCAGGCGATTCACGATGACGCATTATTGCTGTTGTTTGCTCTGCACGAGCGCGCATGTAAATAGACCCTCCGTAGCAGAGGCCGCACGAATGTCAACAAACCTTCAGGATTTGACCTGTTGACTTTAGCGCCTTCTATTTCCTCTCAAAAGTCCCTCGATGAGAAAGGCGTTCGTGACACATCATTCGTATGTGTGTGTGTGTGATCGAGCTTTACGAGATAAAAACAGAAAGCAAAGAATTTTAAGCGGTTTACCTCGTGAACTCTGTATTAAAAGAAAAACGCAGTCGACTTTAAAGCACCTTTTAAAGATGAAAAGCTTGGAAAATGTAATGGAAACCAGGTTACCTTAAGCGTAGTAATTAATGTTGGATTCATTTTTGCGATTCGATGGTAAAAAAAAATTGTGTTTTGCGGTATTTATTTTTGCGAATCACTCTTTGAAAAATTTTGTGGTATTTATTTCTGCGAATAACTATTTTTGCAAAATTGTGCGGGTTTATTTTTGCGATTTTAGGCCAAAATCGCAAAAATAAGTATCGCAAAAATTAATCCAGCATGATTTAACCAGCATTAATTAATACGCTTAAAGTAAATGTTGACATAACTGTAATGCAAATGTCTGAACATAATCTAGCCAACTGGTGCGAACATTTCATCCGTTTGAATAACAAATATTCACATCTGCATTATTGATGAGTTTTTTCCCACAATCATATTGCTTTATATAATGCATAACGCGTTTCTTTTTAAAAATTAAGTAGCTTTCGTCGGAGTAAAGAACATGTCATAGCCTCCGCTCGACATCAATTGTCTCGCTTGCGTACAAACCCTTAGGATTAAAAGCTCTTCAAGTCAAGCGTCTAAAATTAACTCCAAAACTCACCTGTAATGATGCTTTTGCGCTTAGATACGGTGTACATCGAAAGTCAACGCTCGGACATGCCTTATTACATTTGCGCAATTCGAGATTTCAAAAAAGTAGGTGGTATATTCTATTGAGTTTCTTTCCGTGGAGACGATCATCTTTACCTTTCATACAATTTTAATGGTTGGATTCAAATACGAACAATGAAACCAACGACGTATTCTTAGAATCAGGCTACTGACGTAATGGTGTCTCGGGAATCTTTTCTCGCTTTTAAATTAATCATTTTGAATTCAGACGAAAAAAGAGAACGTCAGCATCGACGTTGTGTGGTTCTATAGACCATGCGAAATACCGACATCCGTCTACCAACTTCTGCTACAGGACAGAAACGCCGAAAACGGTAAGTAGCCAAGAGAAGGGCGCTAAAGGAACTTTTTGCGAAATATTCTTCTTTACCTATAGGATCGGCGGATAACATCTTAGAGAGCCCTGTGGTGAAAGAAAGGGAATTGTTTATCTCTGATGCCGTCGATATTTATCCTGTCTCAGCCCTACGGTATGTTGTTGAGTCATGTATCAATGCGCGAGTGTGACCAACGCTCTTGATTTTAGGGGGCGGGCAAGTTGCGTTCCATTTTCCGAGATCAAAGAGAACATCATGAATTACATCGGCGATGAAAACAACTGGTTTTACATTCTTCGCTATAATCCCGAATCAAGGTAATCTACACGTTCATCTCCTTTCATCATTGCTCATCGCAAAATGTTGTTAATCTAATCTAGGAGAATGGCGAACGCAAAAGGGGAGATCAGAATCGGAGCGAGTCACCAGGTAACCACTAATGACGTCACAATCTTTTATCTCTTAACTCGACGTGTGTTTATGTTGGATTACATTGCGGATTGTTTGATGAGATTATTTTCGTGACTAGGAGATTAGTTTTGATTGTTCACCTCTTGAATATGCTGCGTACTGTCTGTATGCATGTGTAATACTTTAAAGTAAGAAATTGTCGTGGGAAGAAAAAGTTGCGGGAAGAAAATGTTTCCTCTTGTTATTTTATCAAAACATCGAAACAAAAATAACCCCGAGTTTGGCTGGTCCAATTGTCGTTTTTTGCAAAAATTTATCATAAAAAGCAATGTCGGACAAAAGTGGCCAAATTCGATGAAAATGTTGTCTGATATTGTTTCAAAAAGTTATCTCCTTGAAACAACTAAAAACGCAATGTGCGAGAATATTTGTCTATAAATATTTTTTACAAAATCGATCAGATTTCAACGTAGATTCTAATCAATATTTATTGTTTCTTTGTTATTTTGTCTTGGTCTTTTTTGATTTCCTTTATCAGAGGACTTCATAAACCACTTCCGTATGTCGCTTGCTTCTCTTCACCATACGTTTTAAACTTTGTTTCTGAACCTTTTTGTTGTTCATGCGATGATGATTTTACTATTGGCAGTGTTAGCTTTCACTTTTTCCACAAACGAGCCGACAATAACTTCTTTTTTAAAATATATATAAAAGTCAAAGAGACATTTTTTTTTATTTTTTTTATTAAAAATATAATCAGAAGCTTTTCGATTAAAAAATCATCATCAGTGCTGTATACATACAAATAGTAAAATATCCACTTAATTTACTTTGACGACAGAAAGATAATGTTCCAATAAAAGTTTGTTCTTTTTTGTGGCAATCAATTTTGCTCGGTAAGGTATTTCGAGGCCTCCTTGAACTAAAACTGATTTTCTGTAGTGTGTACTATTCAACTCTGTCGTCCCACGATCTAATAAGTTGTTTATTAAATGTATTTTCATAAGTATTTCCTGATAAGGAAGATGGAGATGATGGCGGAAAAATTCTCCCGGCGGTCAACGTTGATGCTGATGCAGAAGATGATGAGTCTTAGGATATTTTCATTGTACTTGCTATTTGTAGTAACATCGTTGTTCTTTCTTCGAAGCTTATTGAAGCTTGCGCGAAGTTGTGTTTTCGTCTCGATTAGTGCATGTTTATTGAATTAGATCTATTTTCACCCAGTGTCCTTGTATAAGTAAAGTTATATGGAGTTTACACCTGTCTGCTGTGTACATTGAGGTATGAAAATATTAAAGTCTGGTCCGTAGAAACTGCTTATAAGAAAATCCGTCTCTCATTTCTCAAATAATCCGTATCTAAACGCTAAGTTGCATGGAACGACAAGAAAAACTCACTCGCACTTCATTTTATGTACGCAACTTTTTATGAATGTCCTGTCTCGCAACATTTAATGTACGCAACTTTTTCTTTTAATGTTGCGAAAATAAAATCGCAACTTTCGCAACTTTTTCTTCCCGCAACAATTTCTTCCTTTAAAGTACTTCATTTCAGGCGATTCTACCCCCCTACGTCCCGTTCAACCTACGCACAAAGTGCGAATTGAAAGAGCTAAAGCAAACATGTTTAGAGGAGTTGGTAAGCTGGTTTTTGTTTCTCATTTTGTGTGTTTCTAACACCGCTCTCTTGCATCAGGTTTGGGAACCAACTATGTCAACCTCGAAACTGATGTTTTACTTGATGGCCGCGCGAAGCATTACGTCATACAATGGTTATCGAGACAAAGATGAGGGTGGTCCTAATAAAGCTCTTGAGTCGTTCTCCCAAGACAATACGACCGCTCATTCTTACGATATTGTAGGTTTTTGATAACATTAAAAGAGGTGTGTTTTGTGAAAGGATGTTTGTTATGTTTAGCTCCATCAGCTCAATTACAATATCTCCGATGCACTTCAGGAACTCTTCAAAAACCCCATCTCTAACGAACCATCCAACCCCTGGACGGATGAGGAACGAGTGAGATAAACCACTCGGCTAGCAATATGATCTAGGGTTTTACTTTTTGTTTGGTTTTTGTTTAGAAAAAGTTTATGAAAGGTTTGCGATCGTACGGAAAGACATTTCATAAGATTCGCAAAGAACTGCTCCCTAATAGACTCACGGTGAGTGACCATCTTTCCATTTTTCATATATGCTTTCGAACAAAGTGCGCGTTTGATTGCAGAGCGAGCTGGTTAAGTATTACTATATATGGAAGAAAACGTCATCGGCCATCAATTCCCGACCACACAAGAGAGGAAATCGACGCAATAATAATTTGGTGCGTAAAACACGAACCACGAAACCGAAAGCCACCGTCGCATCGGAATTCCGTGAGTATTTTGTAGTGTAGAAAATTAACATCAATCTACAGGGCGTTATTTAGTGGACTTGAGTTCGTGCAGCGAAAGTGAATTTGCAATATGCGATGACAGCGAAAACGAGAGAAACTTGAGGCATGTCGTTTTTCATTTAAAATTCACAAGTTTTCTTGAATTTCCTTCCAAAATGGTTTGTCGAATTACAATCTTTGCATAACTTCTTCACTTTGATGATGGTAGAATTTTCTTTTTCAGCTTGTACGCGTGTCGACACTGCTACACTACAAGTAAGTGGTCCACTCTGTTTCCTATGCGTTTGTTCCGTGGTCCACTCTGTTTCCTATGCGTTTGTTCCGTGGTCCACTCTGTTTCCTATGCGTTTGTTCCTCAAAATGCAATATTCTCAAAAATCCGAAAGAACGTTTTCTTGTGTTTTGCGAGATTTCTTCAAATCGTTTGGAAAGAAAATGGTCAAGTATGGCGGTCCATCATTAGCACATCGAAAATAATATAAAAATATGGCGACGGAAGTAGCATGGAAAACAGATATACGCTTTTTTTATAAGCATAGACTTGATTCGGCCAGGGTCAAGTATTCTTAACTTTTAACTCCAAATCAGGCTGAAATATTCTTAGCATATTCCTATTTATTCTACTTAAAATAGGTTGTATTCTTATTTTTTGTTACATAAAAATTTCTTAATGAAGTTTTTTCTTCTATACTGCGTACATGTTTTGATCGCGTATGTATTTATAGAAGACCTTGCACAACTTGTCACAATTTATAAATACATATCTTATTTTCTTCTATCAACTTTTGCAAATTCAGTTATATTTCGACAAAATATTCCCCAACACAGAAGACTTCTCACCCTGGGCATATTCCTAGAATATTCTTCAAAAAATGCCCATTTTCACCCTGCTATTCTTATAAAGCGTATTATAAAAAAGCGTGTAGCTCTTAAAAAGTATGTGGTGCAAAATATGAAACGTTTAGAAGTTTTGGATTTTGTCAAAAATGACTACCCTCATTATGCTTGGAGTTTACCAACTTTAGACCGCAGAATGAGGTATTTCAATATCAGATACATCAATAAGACAATACCATTAGAGGTTGTCAAGAATGCTGTTATAAAAGAATTGGAAGGGCCAGGTCAGCTGCTAGGGTACAGGGAAATGAACAATAAGTTGCGAACAGAACACAGATGTGAACATTATGTGTGATATTATATTATGTGCACATAATCAAATTCTGACCACCAGTTTGTCGAGTGTCATTATTTTGCAAAGATCTGGAAACTTGTCAGAAGATTTGACGTTTCTAGGGTTTGGCACGTTTTTTTTTTTGTAAGAAACCAGTCTATAAGAAACCGTAGACTCAGGTTTGCCAAAAATTAAGAAACTTTTAAGAAACTTAGGCAGTCTGAAACTTTCCTAGAGTTAAGAAACTTTTGTTTATTATTAAACTATTTGAAAAATATTTTCTTATGCAACAGTTCAGGCTCAATTATTCTTAGTATATGTATACGTTCACAACAAAAAATTTGGGCGAAGATTTTTTTTGTTTGCATTGCGTCGATCGAACGTGTTTAAACAATGAACACATTTGAAAAATTAAATTAACTAATTTATAGGTAAAATTTAAGAAATTGTTGAGAGTCAGAACAAATAAATTAAGAAATTTTTGAGCCTCAAAATGACCAAATTTTAAAAAACTTGTGGCTCATCCCATTGCTTAGGCCCTTTTTATTTTCCTTCTCTGGTATCCCATCGACTAATAGGCGGCTATTGTATGTAATATTGTGTATTAAAGATATCTACCAAAATTATTTTTTGTGGACGTCTCCCCATAAAAGGATTTGCCGCCCCCCCTCCCACCCACATAGCATCCGCATCCATCCAAATTTTCGGCAATTTTTTATATCAAATTGCTAAAGCACCAACTCAGAGTTAATTTCTGACTTTGGTTTAACTAATTTACCAGCTTTTAAAGCATCTAATATTGACACAGAATTTGGGAATTTTGGTTTCTGAGATAATTTTCTTTTCCTCACTGACGATGTTGCTGTGGGTTCACTCTTGCCCATTTCACTTCTGTTGTAACTTGTGGTAATGCTTCTGCTGCTGCTGGCTATTGTAACTTTATTTTGAACATGCTGATCAGGATCATGCTCTGCATCTGGCTGAACGTATTAGAATGACTTTTTTCTCCAGTCAGTTGCCCATCATTAGTACACGATGGACTATATAACACATTGCAGGAACCTGTTGTTTCCCCATAAAATTTCTCACAAGTTTGTTTAACATTGCTTAATGTCAGCTTTGAAGAGAAATCTACAAATTCCCTAGCTCTTTCTGGTTCGTATTATTTATTGTGTTTTCCTGTAGGAATAAGGTTCATCTTCTGCACCATGATCGTTTTTCGTTTCTTCATGTTGGTATGTCCGTCCACCTAATATTTTTTTTCAGCAAGCTTTCGTTGGTACACATTCCACTGATTCGCCATCTTTAAACTAATTTCTTTAAGCAGCGTGTGTCTTTTTGTCGACATGCCAAAAAATGCTATGATATTTAATATTATTTTCGATGTGATAACGTTGGGTCACTATGGTGAAGATATGAGTTGTTTAAATGTAAATCTATGCACGTCATTAATGCTGACTCCTATTATTCTGTCTTAATTTAATGTTTTTCGAATGCAGAATCTTCAAGCTGGCATCACGCGGGGAAATTGAAGCTGTTGCTATGCGACGATTGCCGCATCCATTTCAAGCGATACGGGCGCATGCGCACGTTGGAGGGGAAGGATAAAAGAGAGCCTCCTACATACATATATAAAGCTGCATTCGCCAACCTCGAGGAGCAACTGCAGTATACTGGGCGCATGCGCACGAGACGTTCTTCCACGCCCATCTTCACCTCAGTGAATAGCGTCCGCTCTCGAATCCTACAAGAAGGTGACACTTTCGACACTTGTTTTTCGTATAACGAATTTATTCGCTAAAATATATTAGGATTCCTTTAACTTATAAACTTTTTTAGTTGTTAATTTGACTATTTATTTCATTGTGTTAACAAGAACAAGAACTTGTAAAGCACACCAATATAATTTATAATCAGTATGTTATCTACGCACGTATATAATTCCATCACACCATTTATATTGGCAGCGTCCTTCTGTTAATCCTATTACTCCATGTTGTTAATATGATTAACACGTGAACAATTTCTTTCCAGCTAAGTTATGCAATCGCAAACAAGTTACTGCAGCGAATAAGTCTGATGATCAGGACGCCGTGAAAGTAAGGGCTCTTCTATTATAAAGCGTTCGTGATTGTTTTAAGTATTCGTGCGTTTGTGTAGCACCCGGCGAAACGGCGGAGTTCAAACGAAGAAAACGAAGGCGACGCAGAAACACCGAAGAAAGCTCGCTTAGAGGGAGATGCGGGAGAGGTGAGGATTGCTTAGCGTTTCCTCCGCATTTCGTTTATCGGTGGTTTATATAGGAAGCCGATGATGAGTCTGATGGAGAGAGCGAAAGCGAAATTCGCAGCGACAGTACCGGACAGATATCCAATCATAGTTCCCCTCCAACGAAACCGGTGTCGAACACATTCGTTCCTATCAAAGAGGAGGAGGTAGAAGAAGAATCGTCGCCGGATGTTCCCGATAATCTCGAGAAGTGCGAGAAGATATCGCAAAGGTTCAAGTACATGACGTCAGAAGCATCGAGCGCTCGATGTGCGATGATTTACGTGTTTAAGAGAGGGAAACAAGATGCAGATGTGAGTTTGATATTTCTTGGGGTCTTTTCCTTACACACGCTGTGTTTATGTTTAGAAGAATCGCGAGGAACACTTTGAAAGGTTTCGCGAAAGAGAGCACGGATCCCCTCCTATGAGACTACAACCGGCGAAAATTACGTCACATTACGAGACGATGCGGTTGTTTGCCGCGAGGAATGAACCTCAGAGAAACTGGCATCCAGCCTACCCGGCCGACGCTCGGAGTCCAAGAACAATGAGTCCGAGAGAATACCTCAATGATCCTTCGGGAAAGTTTAATCATCTCATGAAGATGTTTGAACGTCAACCGCCAGAACACCGCTCGGCGCATGCGCCGCTTCACCCGAACGCCCACCCGCACCACCATTCTTTCGCGGGAAGGAGCGCTGAACACGATTTTCGTAGCGCTTCTGCTAGAAGTCATATCTCTTCACATGTACCTGCGGCTATTGAAAATCTCTCGCGCATACCTTCGGGGTTAGAGTCGATGGACAGAGCACCGGGTTTAGATCGACCACCAGCGATTGATCCTGCCACTGGCCTTCCTCCAATACAACCTCATCTGCATTCACATCTGCACACACATACGCACCTACATGTGCACCCGGAAGATCTGAAATACAGAGGACGTAATCCACCTCCAGAAGCTGCCCACCATGAACGCCATGAAAGAACTGCCCACCCCCCACAGCCACCCCTTCCACAGCCTCACCGGCCAAGAGACAGGGAGTATCATGAACACCTTCTTAAACAATATCCCGAGCTGTTGGCGCAAATGCATCATGAAAGTCAAATTCGAGAGCCATTCTCCCGCCATCTACCGGTCGGTAGGGAGGGCATCCACCCGGCAAGTAGGGAGGGGGCAGTCAGTCCAAGCATACCTCATGAAAGCCCGAACATGCATAGCGACCCTGTTGCATATCACTTATGGTTAACTCAATACACTCGTATGCACCAAAGATGGAGTTCTCACAGCGGAGTGCCCCCACCTCACGGACAAGCCCCCGACCTGAGTCCTCATGGCATACCACCCCAACATCCTCACCATATTCGTAGCGAACACGAGAAAATCATGCACGAGAAGTTGCTACACGAGAAGATAATCAACGCTGAACGGGAAAAGATCGCCAGGTCGGTAGAACATGAAAAATACATGAGACATATTTTAAAGAGTAGGGAGCACGAGAAATTTAAAGTGGAACACAACATGCAAGAAAGACCGCCGTCATTGAGGGCGGCTGAAATACATTCAGCGCATCGACCTTCTGAACTTCATTCAACCATGCGGCCTTCGGATGTCCACCGCTCCATGGAGGCCCCACACAGAGAACTTCACACCGCCTACCATAACAGCATGTTTATGGAAAATCTAAGACGGGTGCAGGATATTCGAAGTTCGCACCACGAACGCACCATGCATGAACGTTATGCGCACGAAAGAATGTCGCACATGGAGAGACACTCAGAGAGAGCCATGTATCATGATCGAACCAGGCACGAGCGTCCAAGTATTTTCGGACACTACAAACCCGAAACTATTGACCTTTCAGAGGAATAAATCCCCCCCCCCCCCCCCCCATCTCATGCGTTCATACGTTTTAGTATGCTTTTGTACATGATTTGCCATTGAGCGTCAAAACCTTCTGTTCACTGGATTGAACGGAGAAATACACTTGACAAAAGTTAGTTTTTTTAATATTGAATTTATAAATATTAGCATTTTATATTGGAGGAACCTGCAGCATTAAGAAAGAAGTCGCAATTTACCAAACTTATCAACACTTTCTTGTGGATTTAACGGTATTTGGCACGATGGATGGTGGAAGCAACAATTCATCCAATGATTAGAATACACAAAAATGACTAATCGTATAAATGGCTGAAAAAATAATACACTTAAAACTTGTTTATTTGGTCGAACTATTAAGCAGTTTTTGAGGGCTTTACCCTAGTTGTTTATGATAAAACATGTGTCTTACAGGAATTTACGACATAACATAAATCTAAGTAAGGCGAAAACTCAAAATCGTAGTTGCGTATTTCGTTCAAATCATTGAGAATTTTTAACGCAGTTCTTTAATCATGCGTATTTCGATGCCCTTATTTGCCGAACATTTAAAACAAACGGTCTCATAATTTTTCTTTCATTGACCAGCCGGCGTGTTTTAACACCTGCCAAGATCAAAAGCTAAATTATTTCAAAAGAAACATGCGAAACTCACATTGGGCAAGTGTACAGAATGTTTCTCTGTTGCTTTTTCATTATTTTGTATGAATGCATTTACCGCGGTTTTTTTCGGTGGATTTTTTTCTTAAAACCCCCGAAGTCAATTTTAAAAAAATCTGTTTCATAACCTAATCTGATTGGTTGCCTTCTTACGACACACGTGTCGAAAATGAAATGAAACCGAATTTGATTGGTTACATTTCTACGTGTCGAGAATATATTGTGCGGTGTACCGAATCTGATTGGCTAATGACGAGCTTGATCATTTGACACCATGGCTATTTAGATAACTTCATAAGGGGGTATACGGTTAAGACAAACAATCTTGCCATGCAAACTTAATATCTATGATGGTTAAGAAGACTAGAAGAGTCAAGAAAATTTTGTTTTTTTGCTATAAAATATAATTTATTAATTCGGATCCGACAAATCTAATGCTAACAATACTTCATTCGTGTTCACGAATTTTTTCTTTGCCATTAATTGTCGCGTCCTGTTTGGCATTCGTTGCGTTGTACAAAAGTGTGTTTTAGCATTTTACTGTTTTCAATGGATTTAAAAAAGAACTCTTAGCGCGTTCTTTTCGACTTTTCTAACTTTTCATCATGACATTTTAATATATAAAATTTGGTATCATAGAAATTTTTTTATAAAAGGGACAATGTTTTCAAGAGAAATGTCCCCTTTTATATGACGACTAGTATTTGAGATGTCGAGTGTGGTGTGCCTCGAGGATCTATTTAAGTACCACTTCTTTTTCTTGTTATGTCAACAACCTGCGAAACCACAAGTAGACTAAACTACGTTTGGAGCCGACTTTGTCATTGACAGACAATGATGTAAATACTTTATCAGGAGCGCCCCACTGAGTACAGTTGGTACGGTTTCCGCCGTACCTGTTTTTTTCCCTTAAGTGGGAAAGTTTAAATTTAAATAACAACGCATTTTATACATCATTTTCACACAAAGTACTTTGATTGAAAAGTGGTTATTATATTTGTTAATTTTATATTAATATTTAATTTTGGTCAGAAAAATGATAAAGAGATATAAAGTACCAATAAAATATTAGACAATCTTGACGTCAAACGTTTTTGTCAAAAAAACTTACTTTTTTCGGCAAATGACCCACTGAAAGATCGGTTCGGAAAGTGTGTACCGATGTACCATCGCCTTGAACGTTTTTTACGATAGTCGGGAAATTTCCTGGCATTTTTTCCATCGAACTAAATGGTGATATTATGTTATCCAAAACAAAATTCCAAATATTTGCAATGCTTTTACGTTAAAAAGACACGATTAAGCAAGCCATTTATTCATTGAAAGTATCAAGACGATAGTTTTAAAAATGATAAATCACTTACATGGACATCCGTCGAATAAAAATTTGCGGACGAAACAGTCAAGTCATTTTGCTCATTTTGCGATGCGCAAGTTCTGAATGTTTCTTTGTGTTGTCTTGAGGAGAGAGTCGCTAGCTGTTAACGATGCCATATTCGTTTGCGAGTGTTTGGATGGCGGATAGATGCATTTATTCAACGTGTTAAGTCGTTTGGAAGAAATTAGCACACTAACGGAGCCCTGTTGACGTCACTTAATGACAGGGGTGGCGCCAGGGTTTTTCCGACGAGAGGGCTTACAGTGCCGACGGGGGGGGGGGGGGGGGCTAATTGCTTGACTCTAAATTTAACACAAAACTCATTGATGATCAAATCTATCGCAGATTTGCACCTCTTTTAAATTTAAACAATCTGCCATGAAACTTGATATCATGATAATTGTATCTAAAGTGCTTCCGCGTATTTGTTATAAAGCAATTCGGCATTTTGGAAACCGGGCTTTAAACGTGTTCACAACTTCATCTAGATTCACTCGACGGCTGCAATCTGAATGAATTCCCAGCATCAAAAGGCTGTCGAGTTTTTCCCCTTCCATCATCGAACGTAGATTGTTTTTAATCAATGCCATTGAGCTGAAGTTTCTTTCACATTCAGCAGATGAAACGGGCAATGTACACGCAATCAAAACGAGGCAATGGAGCTCATAGAAAGCTTCTTTAAATCTTGACAAGTAGGATTCGAGCTCGAGAAGTATGTTGGGGCATTCAGTTTTTTGTTTCCTACCAAACATGCATTTGAAGGTGGCAATTTCGCACTGAAGATTTTCAGTCTTGGCTTTAAAAAGCTTGCCAAACGTGACAAGCGTTTCTGGGTCTAAAAAGCTTGTCGATGTAGGACACAAAGCAGTTATGCCCTTCATTATAGATACATTTATCTGGTTAAACCTTCTTGAGAGCTCTGCATTCACCTTGTCTATCAGTTCATGACATCCTGTAAATAATTTTTAAACCCATTTTCTTTCTGACGTAAGGGGGCTTCTACAATGTACTCTTGCATAGCTGAAGGTAGTTGTCTATGTCTTGCCGATAACATTCTTCCCTGAATCTCGGGTTTGAGCTTGTTTATGAGTTCTTGTTCTGTATCCCAAAACTCTTGGCATCACTCTCTGGTGCGGCATGCATCCATCTCAGCTTTTAAAGTGTCAATCAGGTCAACTGCTGCTGTCAGATCATTTGTTTCTTTTTGCAACATATCAGACGCAAACTTCACCTTCTTTAGAATATGTCTTACGGCATAAAGATAACGCACAAACTTGCCAACAATTTGCAGCTTAAACCCACTCGCTGCAATTCTACGGTCGGCATCCTTGTCGTTGGCTGTAATGTCTTTGAGAACCTCGATGATAATATCCAAGCGTTTCCATATAACATTAAACTGCTTAGCTTGGCAAGACCATCGGGTATCAGAAACTTTTCCAATCTCCATAAGCTCAAGGCTATTGTCCTTTTGGATCTCTACCCACCTTTTGTGAACAGTGCTGCTACAAAGGAATGAATGGAGCTGTTTAAAAAGAGAGATCATGTCCCCCACACATTTGACCGATTTAACTACATCAACTACAACCAGATTGAGCCGATGGCAAAAACAATGCACATAATATGCCATGTCAGCATTTGTCTTCTCGCGTAGTTTTGTTTGAACTCCTTTTAAATGGCCTGAGACCATTGACGCACCATCATAGCCCTGTCCAACACAGTTTCCCATAGATACACCTATTCTTCAAAGACATTTGATTATCGTTTCTGACAGGCTTTCTGCATCCAATGCTTCAACTTCTGCAATACCTACACTCTTCATGGATTGCATTTTTGTAGCAATATCGAACTGCAACAACTACTTGCTCTTTTTTACTGGTATCTTTCAATTCATCAGCCAACACAGTAAACAACTTCGCCTCGTGTACTTCCTCTTTTATTTGTTCCAAAACCATTTCTTTCATTATGTTCAAAAGCGAATTTTGTACACTATGATGAGTATATTTGGCGTTTCTTGGCCCAGAGCGTATCTTCTCTGCAACTATTGGGTCCCGCTTGGCAAGAACTGCAAGGATCGTCAAAAAATTACCACAAGACGGACCAAAATTAAGCGCCTCTGTATCAATATTTCCTACTCGAAATGAACGTCCTGTCTCACGTTGAGCGATTTTGCGCTGGGCTGTAAGCAGTAATATTTCTGCAATACTTTTTAGATAGTGGCGGTTTTCTTGAACAAGTTTTGCATGACCATGATCGTGCAAAACCGCAACAGATTGAAACCTTCCAGACTTGACCTCTTTGTAGTGAGCACGAGCATCCACGCTCTGAGCAGGAATAAAACTTTGTTGGTGCTGCAAAAGTTTGTTGTCCTTTCCATGAGAACCATAACACTTTTTCCAGTTGCGGAAGCCCTGCGAAACAAACGTTGGCTCTTTGGGACTTTTAGCAAAATGTCGACAGTGAAAACAATACACTGCATCTTCACTTGACGAGTATTCTAACCAATCATATTTTGCAAAGAGAGAAGGCACAAATGATCTGTATTGCGTACCAATCGAATGTAAGGGGAATCTTGTATTTATAGGTTGAACTGGTTTTTGATCCTTACTTGCTGACAGATCCGCTGGTCCAGGTAGCATTTTTTCGTGACCACTTTCTGTAGGAATATTTTCGAAAGCTACAAAATTCAAAAGTTCTCAAAGTTACTGGTTTCAAACAAGTTGCAATATAAATATATATAAAATATGATTAACCTCCTTTCAGAATCAATGGATTAGGTTACCCTTAGAAATTAACCTGAAATGATGAATGTCGTGCGATGATTCACTGAAAAAACCTTACCTTCAGTTGTTTCCTTTAGCCCTGCAGGGTCCTCTTCATCTTCATTTGTTTTGTTCTTGTTTGACTATCCATGTCTGGAGGTTTCTTCCTAGGAATGTTGACAAGACCCGATATTGGTCGCATGTTCTTTCGTTTGACTTCTTTCATCGAAAATATATTTTCCTTTCTATAGTGAAAACTTCTATTTCTGTAGTGAGCAGTGCAGGTGTAAACTAAATTGTTTTTAGAGAATAAATGACCGTTAGGCCGTAAAAATTTTCGGGACTCCGCCCCTATCCCCGTTGGGGGATGCTTACAACGCCTCAAAAACCCCAGCTGTTTTTGGACTGTTTCACACTTCGTCCACAATTTGGCTGATCTTGACAAAAATCCTGGATCCGCCCCTGTGGTGCGCGGTGTGGTGGTGTGCCTCGGGGATTTATTTAAGTACCACTTCTTTTTCTTGTTATGTCAACAACCTCCGAAACCACAAGTAGACTAAACGAAGCGACACAACTTTGTCATTGACAGACAATGATGTAAATACTTTATGCAAATGTATAATCAACAAAAGTTAATCAGCTTCTTGTTTCAAGGCTTTCTGCTAACGGAAGAAAACAAAATACAGTACAATCCCGACAACTCGAACCCCTGATAACTCGAACTCGCGTTAACTCAAACTGTTTTTCAGTTCCCCTTCCCTAATGTTTTCTCATAAAAACTCCCGATAACTCGAACATTCGCTATCTCGAACTTACTCTGTCCCTTGGGGGTTCGAGTTATCGGAATTATACTGTACATGCTTTTTTGCTATCTTCAAAAATTTACCTATTGTTAACCTTGATATTCATGGCCACCTCTCATAAAAAACATATTTATCTCTGGAGTTTATTTTTTTCATTCTAATTAGGTCATGATTTTAATACTCACAGCATTTTATATTATTAATTGTAAATAATGCTAAAAACACAAGTGTCGACACTTGTTTGACGTCGTATGTGGTGCCGAAAGAACGTTCGTAACTGATCAATATATTTGATTTACGGATTGATTCAAATGACGTTAATGATTTTATGCAACAGTGGTATACCAAATTACAGAAGTTCATTGATTATCTTTTGTTAACGATAATTTTAAAATATCTGTATTAATTTAAAAAAGAGACATTTTCTTTTAGAACGATATTTATTTTTGGGCGCGCAACTCAATAAGTTCAGTTTGCGCACGCACCACAAGCATAACGATAGTCATTTAACATGCTCTATGCAATGTGCGTAAAGTTACTTCGGTAATGGACTTCTGGTTCATTTGGAAATGATGAGTCAGAATTCATCGTTATCGGTGACTCGGGTAATGCCCCCTTTGTTACGCAGAGACTCGTTAACTGACCTGATCCTATTCCAAAAGAGTGCGATAATGCCTCCGTATTGATAAAGACAATAGAATAAATGTTCGGCTGCTTTTATTTTCGGCAACTTAAACGAGAAGCAGCAGATAAGTGTTTTTCCTATTAAGAAATTCTTCTTCTTCTTGGTTTATCCGATTCCGTCAGGAGTCAGGTGAAGCATTTTTTTTTCAAGATTTGACCTGAGTGGGAGTCGAACCAGGGACCTCTTTAATCTGAGCGCAACGCTTAGACCACTGTGCCACTGCTGAACAAATATTTGCATGGACATATTTACTAACGCCTTCTACGAACATTACTGCAGGAAAAAGGAAATGTTCACTGATTCTCCAATATCACGCGTTGTCATTATTAAAATAAGTTTTACTACATATCTGCTTTTTTTAACGAGGCTTCCAGAACGCTCATTAAGCATTATTATGAAGACCTCGACCCGGAGTTTTAGTGTATTTAATTGCTCCCATTTGTGCTACGGCTATTTTTGATGAAATACAGTGTTTTTTATTTATAACCACTAAACAACTTTGATCTGAATGGACTGTATACAGTCGACTCCGATTTCTCTCTTTAATTCGAAATTTCATCCTTTAAACCTGAAAATTCGAATAAGAGAGACTTTCTACTATTCGAACGAATACTAAGTCACCGTCAATTTTTCTTAAGAAACTCTTATAATTTACTTTCTATTATTCGAAAACCTCTATAATTCGAATACTTTTTCAGGTTTCCTCAGCAAAATCCTCTCTGTAATTCGAATTTTCGGAGTGTAAACTAACCGTTAACACTTTCGAATGTTTTTTTTCTTCAAAATTTGAATTTCTGTTCGAATGTTTTGATATTTTGTAAATACACTATGGTTTGATGAACTGCGTCAGATTTACGTTGATTTGTGGAAAGCCTCAGCAACGCGAGTCGTGTGTTTGACAATCTATCTAACATGAAACAATAAAAAATTGAACACTTTTTCAGCAACTGACACTTGCTCATGGATTATCGTGAAACTTAGGAAAAGAAAAAAAAAGAATCAAAGAAAACTCGATCTTTCTTTTTTATTTTTCACCTCAATTTTTCAAAAATTCCGATTTCTCTCTTTAATTCGAAATTTCATCCTTTAAACCTGAAAATTCGAATAAGAGAGACTTTCTACTATTCGAATCTCTCTATAATTCGAACAAAGCTTTTTCACCTTGGGATTCGAATTAGAGAGAGTCAACTGTATATATAATAAAAGGTGAAAAGCAAGGCAAGGTCAATTCTCAAAAGAATCTCAATTCGAAAAATGTTTTTCGAAATCTTCGCTCATGTAGAGAAATTTGCAAAAATTGATTCCCATAAACATATTGTTCGCAAAAATGAATGCCCTTAAGGTATGCTAGACGGCTCCACGATTCATATCAGCTGCATGTCTAATGATGGTATGAGAAATCAATATTTAGATGCGGGCTTTATTAGAAATATGACTCACAACCGACGTTAAAATAAAAGGCTCTTTATGTTGTTTTTCGAAAGGCGCCTAAATATTACCTATTTTGACTAATCATGCCAAATATGTCCTGTATAACACACTTTACTCTACTAATTGCGGCTTTTCCTTCCTACGAGGGTGATAGAAAGCAGCGCAAATACCGCACAACTGTTTCATAAGCTCACCGCAACTTACAACGCGATATTTCTTTTTACAGAGCGAGTCACGCAAATATGATATTACAAAATGATTATTTTTATCGAACGACTTTTTCAGTGGTGCTGGTTACGTAGCAACAACCAATCAGAACATGTCAGCGATACCTTCCTCCACAAACCGCTTATAGATGCTCATGAACTTCACCACGAATGCCTCCATGTGATAGATAGCCTTCGTTCCGAGCTGTAGCCTGTGTTCGTAATGGGCAGCTAGTTGTATCGCCTCACATTTCAACGTGTCGTCGCAATTTCTCACGAGTTGCTGGAGTAATCCCTGAAAGAGCAACGCAAGCAAATACCTTTTTCTTTCTTAACATTCGGTTTTTAAGATAAAAGGTTCACTTTCAAATGAAAGAGAAGGCTGTTGTTATTGTTTCTGCTACCTGTCTCATTTACATGGCTTCGAACTAAAGAACTATGTTTTCAATAATGGGTACTATTCCCTGAAACCTTAAATCAAACGTACAAACGTTATATCTAACGATTAAACCATCTATCAAGATCCGTCAACTTCAAACATACTAGAGATTCCGTCCCCTATTCATTGCGTCGATGAAGTTGAATGAAAAAGCAACAATGAATGTACATTTCAATTAATTTTGAAGAAACAATTGTCTTTTTAGATCTCCTCTTTCATGACAAATTGCAGCACAAAATTGATGTTTATATCACCACATGTTTCAGCGCTATCCTTGGTTGTATGTAGCACACCGGTTTAAATTACACGATAAAAATTAAGATTAAGAAAAATGAATGTCTTGTAAAAATCTGTTAAAACATTTGTGACCATTCGTTTCATACCAACATCGCATAAAGAGACATGGTCTCGAAACGAGATGTTGATTAGTAATAATTGATGAATTTTATGGACTGTTGCAAGAAATAAACACAAAAAACAACAAGCTGAAAGCACCGGTTGATACAGGCTACCAAGTCGTCAAGGACGTTTTATTGGAAATCTTAATGATACAATCAACAAAAATTCAAAGGTATAGTATAATCTTTAACTAAAAAATGCTGGCATCTAATCAATTAAGTGACAACAGATCATGTTTTGATGGTAACTGCAGATCAATATGTTTGTTGCATGATATTTATAATAAATGCAGAATTATGAAAATACAACAATACGACAAACAGCTACCTTAATAATGATGTCAGGTGGTATGCAATGGGTTAGAAGCTCATAGAGTCTTGTTCGAACCTCCAACAACCTGATTGAAAATTGATTCGAATTTGAAAGTGGCATGGAAAGAAATAGTGAGAATACATGCTAGCTACCCCTGCAAATTACAGCAACCACTTCTTATATAATGGAAATGTTGCGTGTTTGCAACGTACCTTTTTGGTGTTTGCTGTTCGATTATGGAAGATGCTGTTTGTTTTAAATAAATTTCCCAATCAGGTTCTTGAATGGTTTGGTCATCGCTGAATGGATATCTACAACATGATTTGGCAGTTATTATTTGCAGTGTTATACAGTTGATGAAAACAAATTATTGGCCATAATGACAGTATATTCACGCTTGTATAACAGAATGAGTATATGTCTATGCGTTGCAATTCATTAAATCAAAAATCAATGAAAAAATGTCCTGTGTACAACAGTTAGGTTAGGAAGCGGACGAGAGCTCAGAAACCAGCTCACTAAATGATTGGGGAAAACAACTTTGAATAAAGAAAAATGCAAGCTTACTGTTGGACTCTGCATGCTTCACACATCAGCAATGCCCTCCTCAAGTTTCCGTTGGCCTTTTCAGCAATTCGTTGCGCAAGTTCTGATGGCAGAGACAAACCTTCCTTCTTACAAACCGTAAACAGGACCTGAACAACCTAATAACACAAGATATATATATAGTTAAAAACTGGTGGTCAATCATCTCATCCATAACATAATACGTTTCTTACAAACATTGCACAGGTGAATTCCGAACAAGTTTAAGTTTGAGAACCTCTTCATTGGATGGCGATGGAACTCGAATTCCTAAGCATCGACTACGAATCGCTGGAATAACTTTACTCGTTGAATTGCAACACAATATCAGACGACATGTTGCAACATATTTCTCCATTGTGCGACGCAATGCATGTTGGGCATCTTTTGTTAGTCTATCAGTTTCCATTATTAAAACAACTGTACAGAAGAATGATGTTAACATTCAAGTCTTCTTGATTTTAAATCTACTTACTTTTAAATGATTTCTGGGAATGGGAGTCCAATTGATGAACCTGCGCTGTCGTTTTTATGAGCTCTTGAATCACAACTCGATCATAAATACCCGCATCGCTAAACAATTTAATATGATATTTATATCTCCACATGTTGTAGTGTCACTGGAACTTGATTTAGACAATAGGGCTTAATAAGTACCTTGGGTTGACTTCAATATGATAATTACTACTGATTGTAGATATCTCAATTTTCTTTTTCGAAGGTGTCTAAACAGAAATCATGTATCTTTGTTGCAACAAATAACAATTCAAGATTTTGCTCACCAGAAAGTGTTGCTGTTCTAACTTTACTTTCTCAACACCTGAACCATAAAGCTCCTTCAACAGACACATAATTCTTGTCTTTTTTCCTGCCCCTGATGGACCATATATCAGTAAATGGGGGAAATCACCACTGTTTACCTAGAAGTAGTAAACGTTTATATTGAATTTGAAATAACTTGTAAGCAGACATATCTACCAGTCTTTTTAGTCTTGCCGATTGTTCCAAGTGGTAAGTCAACTTGGATAAATTGGTTGGTCGATGCTTATCTATCCACAAACTCATTTTTATTTGTTAAATAATAAGTCAATTCTGTAGAGGTGCAAAAAGTGACTCAACACTGAACAGCCAACACATTTTCGAGCATCCAAAAAGATAATATTATATATAAATATATATAGATAGTTTTCATGGGTTGCTATAGATATACTTTCAGACTTCCCTCTATAACTCAAACATTGTGTGTTTAAAATAAAAAAACCATTTGCAAAGCGGTGTCTAATTTTCCCGCTAAAAAATGTATTTTTTCGGTAGCCGTCATCAACATATTACTAAATAATATTAGGAGGGGAGCCATCCAAAAAAGTTTAACGCACTCGCAAAAAAAACAAAATGGCCGCCACGAATGTAAGAAAATGAAGTGTTTTATGTATTGCTGGCTATGAATGAAAGGCAAAACATCCAATACATACGGAAAAATGTGTGACATAACAAAAGTTAACAAGCTATATAACATTGTTACAAAAATACCTCATCGTTCATTGCATTTACAATTGCAAAGAGGTGAACAGATGAGATTGGCTTTGCCACACTTGCAGTTTGAGAAGTTTCTTTTATACGAACATTTGATAAGCTGGCTACATGCTTTGGAGACTTCGGGGATAGTTATCCACAATGGAATCCATGAAGATAATGGCTCACCTATGGCTACGTTAACATCTTCCGTCAATTATTTACTGCATCTATTTAGGAACGGAAATCAAGAATTCTGATACTTTGCATATTATCTATCCGAGGAATTTAAACTCACTAAATACACATTGTCTTTGACATACAATTTAGGTCAAGTTTTTAACGGTAAATATCCTTTGCCAACAAACTTTGAAAATAAATATTTTATACCTAAGAGAAGTAACAATTTGAAAAACTTTTCAATTTTCTACAGAATTCCGGACAGGGCCGCCAAGAGAAAAAAGGTATGGGGGCAGAAATGTAGTTGGGCCCTAGAACGAGCGCGCAGCACGAGTGTTAGTTTCGCCGGAGGCGCAAACAATTTTTTAGGAGGAGGCTATGGAAAAGGGCTTATGTCATTACAATGTAAGAAATAGTAATTGAAACAATTGAACTGCAAATATGAATTTGATGAGAGTTTTGCATCTTATCTCTATGGCTGCTTAACTCAAATTACTCATTAAGTGCTGAAGCATCATCCCTTATTTTTACTACATTGCAATAGGCAAAAACAGCTGCTATTGATAACAGATTATGTAAACTGTTATTTGCATTGCACTTTAGGCCTACTAACTCAATAGACCAAATAATTATTTTTATTTTTTAATTTTAAAGCATTTAAGCCCATTGCTAAACAAAACAAAAATTGTTTCAAATATTTATGGGCCCCTGTTTAGCATGGGCCCCGAGTACTTTGCCCCCCTTGCCCCCCTCTCGGGGGGCCTGGTTCCAGATATCTGGAACAATTTTAAAAATAAAAAAATCGGAAAGTCTTTCTATTTTCAAATCACTTAATAACTTCTTGATTTATTGTTTTATGATATTAGTTTTGATTTTTTGCAACTCTTAACGTATATCTAGTATTTATCTTGAAAAATGAAAGAGTAACTGAATAAGTTAAGAACAAGTCAATTTGGTCTTCCCTGTGAAGGTACCATTTCGCATTTCAACTTTAATATTTTACACTAATTATCTCTGCACATAAAGTTTAACGTTTATTGTAATTATTGTAATTTTATAGTAAAACGAGAATGTGAAGATACACACAAAAAAATCAAAAAATCAAATTCTTTTTTCAACTTTTACACAGAACATTTGTAACAATTTTGAAACCTCAAACTTTTCTTAAAAGCTTAAAACATTGTTTTGATGTATTATGTATCAGAAACGTGGGCGACAGCTGCCTCCTTTGATAACAATTCTAATTATAAATTGTCACGGGACAACCTCGTTAGCAAACCACGAACAAGCAAACCTCATCGTGGAAGTGGAGTTATATTTTATCAAATTTACTATTTAAGGTGGCGTCCACTTTTAACAGCGGGGAAATCGACAAAAATATTTAAACTAAGATTGCGCCTAAAGTTCTCAATATATTTCAAAGCAATTTTTTAAAACATATCAATATTAAAGAGCAAAATTTAAAAATAAAAATAAAAAATAAAAACCACCTGCCAGGGGGTTATCCAAAACACAAAAGCGATATTTTTTAGTCTGCAGTAAATATCTCATGTTTGAATTATGGTTATATGATGAAACTTTGTGCAAATCCGGGGGTAAAAGTGCAAAAAAACCTTTTTTGAGAATAATTAACCTTTTAAATAATTATTTAAATAACCGTAAACAATATGTTGTAAATCCTGCTTGCGGATTTCTTCCAATTAAATGTGGTGTACACTGATGTCTGTCTATTTTTTGGTGTCCGGAGAATTCCCACCTGGAAAACTCCCACCCGGATAATTCCCACCCATATTTTTTTTTGACACACCCCTGAACTTTGTATGTTCTTATTTTTTCCAGGATTAAGGCTCAGATTATTCTTAATCTGTTCTTATTTTCGGCCAAGCATAAATGTTATAACAATCGTAAATGAGGCTAATCTTGTTGTTATTTTCAGGTAATATGAAGTTGGCTTCTTCGTGGATGAAAAAATGCTCATCAATTTCAAGTTAAATTTCAAAGGTTAAGTTTAAAGGTCAACTTTATACCATAGATAAAAGGAATATGTACAGATTAATTTTTATTTTGTTATAAATCTGTTATAAAACATAAAAAATTAAGAACATCTTAAAACCAAACAAACAAAGAAGAATTTTCGAACTTAGTTAATTTTTTTTTATTAGGTAATCTATGATAAAACCTCTTCTGTTTTCTTTGAGTTTCTTAAGCCATAAAAACGCTGTATTTGCGTATGATAATATGATGTATTGTCTATACGCGTGTGCGTGATTATACACAGTACAATCCCGATAACTCGAACCTTCAAGGGTCCAAATAAAATAGTTCGAGATAACGAATGTTCGAGTTATTGGGAGTTTTTATGAGAAACTATTAGGAGAGGGGAATGGAAAAACAGTTCGAGTTAACGCGAGTTCGACTTAAAGAGGGTTCGAGTTATCGGGATTGTACTGTATATATATTTTAAAGAAATTTATGTTACTTTGTGTAAATGGTAAAATAAAACTTAAAATATATATATATATTTGCTTCTCTCCTGACACCAAAATAAAAACCCAACAAATTTATTTGAAAAATAAAATTATATTCTCCAAAGGTGCTTTAAGTTCCTAGCCATTTCATGAAATTTTTGCTTGGTTGATGAAGATATGTAGAAAAGATAGCAAACGTTGTAATAGTATTTCATCCGTTCATAAAAACGTTCGAATAAACCGAACCAGAAAGCATCTATTTGGATAAATAGGTACTCAATCAAAAAGATCCGAAGAAAAGCTAAAAAAAACATAACACTTGAATGAAACTACTTAATTTCAAACGACTTCTTGTTTGTCTTTTTAACACACTGTAGTTATCTTATCGTAAACTTTAAATTTCATTCGTTTCTTTTGTTGTAATGCAAGGCTTAGTACCAAAGAGATCAGAACAATAGATAGGAGATAGGTCATTAAGTTGAGGTTTAGTTTAATGTCGGGAACAATTTCCGTACCAAGCCTGGACCAGCAGATGGAGGGAGGGGAAACCTCTACCCTCGATATTAAAGGGAATTTTGCCCTTCTTTCTAAAATGTGAAAATATTTATTTAAGAATTATTTGTTTAATTTAATGAGAGTCTCACTTATTCAGGTTTCGACTTATCGAGATTATACTGTATTTCACATTTGAAACTGTTGCGTACATTTGTAGCGTTAGAAAATATGCCTTTACTTTAGAATTTTATTTTCTTCTGTCCTAAAAAGTACTTCGCTATTCGCGCCTGTCGCGCTCACATGAAAAGGCTTGTAGGATTATGTTTTTAGTATAACTAACAAGTTTAGTTTTCTCACGTCTAGTGCTGAGCTTGAGCTTGATGGGGTGAACGTAATCTTTTTCATGAACATGCGGACCGTCTTTTACTGTCACTTTTTTTTGGATCTTTCCATAAGTTTGTCAGTCATAGTGTTCGCAAATCTTCTTAAAATATAATTTCAATCCATACTTAATAATCCGGCTATTTGGGGCCATTGCGAAATTTTGACCACATTTAGCGTTTCATTGAATAATAATTACGTCAACGAGAACACTCAATATTCTCAGATGCCATATTTCTTCTTGATATGATAATATACGATGAGTTGACTTCATCAATCATATTCTACATGACGTCATGAGTAATCAATGAAACAGGATCAAATTTGCAGAAAATTGGAATTGAACCCTTACGCAAACCATATGTTTTACTTTATTATGAAGATGAGGATCACAAGCGTACTCAGACCATCACGTTACTTTACCCCCACCCGCTGGACAGTACAAGCAAAATCATTTAGAAGCATACTTGATAACTTCGATTAATCTAAAAACGTTATGGAAGTGGTCAGTTGACAACGTGTCTGATACAGAAATAAAGGCTCGTATTCGCGGAGTTGATGTGAATATGCGCACATTTGATTACATATTTGGTGCATATTTAGGTGAATTGATTTTAGGCCATAGTGACAACTTGAGTAAAAGTTTGCAGAATCCCGATTTGTCTGCCGTTGATGGTCATCGCACTGCAATAACAGAGTCTTTTTAATATGTTCTCTGATTAGGACACCTGTATAAATATGAATCATAATAATAATATTTTTTTGGCAGAAACATTGTGGCAAAATATTCATTTGAAATAATTTGTTACCAACAACATAATATTATTTAAGCAATATATTTCGATTTAAATATAAATCATCATCAGGCTAAAAACATAAAATGAACAGTTTAAAAACAGTTAAAAAAATATTGTATGATATACTACAGATCAGAATATGCAAACAGTCAAAACACGTATAAAATATTCAAAGCAAATGGAGAAATTGTGAAGTCCACGGAAAAGCTGGACAATATGAGGAATGATGTAAAGCAGTTAGTACCAGTTAAATCCATTCCAACCACCAAAATTCGTGTTGGAGACTCTTTCGTTGGGTCCCAGACACTCAATTTTGGAAAGGTTTGATCAAAAAGACGTGTTGGCTGAACTAGACAGTTTAATGGAATTTTGTAGAAAGGAGAAGGTCGATGAGGAAACCATTACCGACATTAATGTGAAGACTCTATCGTACATTAAGAAGTGTAAGAAACAAAAGCCTACAAGAAACATTTATTTAACCCGACGTTACTTGAATAATAACAACTTACTGGCAATTCCATTCGATAAAGGCATTGGCATTTGTCTGATGTCAGTTGCAACGTACAACACCAAACTGAGAGATATCACAAACCTACCACAGTTTGAAAAAGTTGTTAAAACTAGAGCCAACGCAAAGAATCCCATTCTAAAGGAAGAAGAGAGAATCACTTCAATCCTGAAAAGAATGAGGGATACACAAAAGATTGACGATGGGTTATTGAAAAACTCCAGCCAACCGGTAGCCAACCACCACGACTTTACGGTTTGGCTAAAGTACATAAAAATGAGACTCCACTCAGACCAGTTTTATCGATGCCAGGATCACCCTACCACAAAATTGCACTTCAAGTCACTGAATGGTTGTCGGTAGTTGAAGAAAGCAAAATAAATGCTTCCACAAAAGAGATATCTGAAGTAATATCTGACATTCAACTTGATAACGACGACGTTTTAATTAGTTTCGATGTGACGTCATTATATACCAACGTTCCAGTAATTGAAGCCATTGAGGATTGTACTAACCTCCTTTTTCAGGGATGTATAAATTACCACCGGTGGATAAAGACACCTTCAAAGATTTGTTAACAATATGTAGTTCTAATGTGATAATGCTGACAAATGATGGATTCTTTCGACAAAAAGATGGTCTTGCAATGGGAAGTCCTCCCGCCCCCTTAATTGCAAATTGTTGGATGAGCAAATTTGACACCCATCTACGTGATGACGCAGTTTTATTCTCCCGATACATGGATGACATATTAAGAAACATAAACAAGAACAATATCGAGAGTAAAGTTGCGGAAATCAACAACCTGCACCCTTCTCTGAGTATCAAGTATCAAGTATCAAGGTAGTATCAAGGTAGTATCAAGGCTAATACACAGAATCTTTCGAGCGTGTAGCACTTGGCAGAACTTTCACAAGAGCTTAATAAAAGGAAAGTTAATGTTAGAAAGCAACCAGTACCCAGCGTCATTCTTTGAGCCAATCATCAACAAGACCACCAGCTCAATAATCGCGAGGCGTAACCACGGAGGAACAGAAAATGTAGAAAAACAGAAGGATGATGTTGAAGAGAAACCGGAGAAAAAAATGCTTTTCTTACAATTTAGGGGTAAAGTATCTGAAAAGTTTGAAATCGCATTAAAGAAACTGCAAGCTCCCTGCAAGATCGTTTTCACATTGAAAAAGCTAAAAACTGCTCTACCACCACTAAAGCCGAAGATTGATGTTTCTCTAAGAAGCAGAGTTGTATATAAAATTACATGTCCATGTTGTAAAGCATGCTATGTCGGACAGACTATCCGACATTTACTCTGTCGCTTTAGAGAACATCGCAGATCTTCTACTCCCGTGGGGGCTCACTTCCAAACATGTAATGTTCCACTGACAATAAATAACGTGACCATCATTGCTAGTTCTTTAAGAACTGTGTCCCATTTAATGACTCTCGAGGCGTTATGTATTAATGAGTTAAAGCCATCTCTCAATTATCGCACAGTTCTTTTTAAGTGCTCGCCCTTTAGTTTATGTTGTTTTTGATTTTTCATACGTATTAGCATTCTCGTGTTTTGATTGTTTGCATATTCTGATCTGTAGTATATTATACAATATTTTTTAACTGTTTTTAAACTGTTCATTTTATGTTTTTAGCCTGATGATGATTTATATTTAAATCGAAATATATTGCTTAAATAATATTATGTTGTTGGTAACAAATTATTTCAAAATAATAATAATAATAATAACAACTGCTACGGTGAACACTTTGAAAAATATTGGAAGCAAGGATGGTTTTAACATGTTTTGGGAAAAGATTATGATACATGCTAAGCGATTGGATGTGGTCAACAAAAGCTTCCAAGACGAAAAGCTCCTCCTAAGTCTTTAGAAAACTATTTTGGGTACGGGAAGCGTTCTGAAGCCGTGCACGACTCTCCAAAAGACCTATACCGTAAACACTACTTCGAAGCGGTTGATACCGTAATAAATTGCATTAATGATCGTTTCGAGCAGGAAGTTTTAAGATTTACGCCCAAATGAAGCAGGTTGCACTAAAGGCCGCACTTGGCAAACAATACGAGGACGAATTAAAAAGGGTTATTGAATTTCACAATGACGATTTTGACGAATCTACGCTCAGAGTACACCTACAAAGCCTTTCGAGCAATTTTGTACCCGTTGATACAGAACTCACCTTCTCTTCCATACGTAGGTACCTACAGAGCTTGTCGCCAGCAATGAAATCACTATTATCGCAAGATTGGTTAAACTAATATTAGTTGCAGGAGCTACGAATGCCACAAGTGAACGTTCGTTCAGCGCAATGAGACGAGCGAAATCGTACCTTCAAAGTACCATGAAACAGGAACGCCTTAATAATATTATGGTACTCCATATTCATAAAGGTCGAACAGATAAATTGGATATGATTGATATCGCCAATGAACTTGTTGCAAAGTGTGAAACTCGTCTTTCACGATTTGGTCGATTCGACCATACTGACCGTCGACGCAAAATTGTTGCAGCTCGATCAAGGTGTACACAAACAAGTTCTTCAACAACAATACGAGTATACTCCAGTATAATTATTTCTAACGTATATTCTATGTATATTTTATATTCTATTTATGTATATTTCATGCTGTTGTAGTATGGCGGCCCATAATCAATTTTCTCATTTTGTTCCAAGTATTAGAAACCTTTCTCCATATTATCTACATATTTTTCACAATTATAAATAAACTTCTATAATCTTTTTTAAGAAGTTATCTTAGATTTTCTGAGAAATCAAATCGAAACTGAGAATGAAAATGAGATGAAATCGAAGCTAGAAAGAGTGAAATACATTGTTGAATCTTTTTTTCAGGGAACATCTCTAGAAAATATTTGAAATTATTGTAAAATATTTTTTGAAGAAGCAGAATAAAATTGGTTTTGTGCCACCTATCTACTCACACATCTTATTTATTTTATAGGAGAGATTTATAAGAAATTAACCTGAAATTAACTGGCAAATGTCTCCGTGAATGTTATCCAAAATATCTCAGTAAGCTTGAAAATAGTATGAAAATTCAAAAGATTTCCCCAAACCCCCTCATTCATTCATCACCCCCGTGATTTCACTCGATTTGCTCGTTCAGATTTCCGCACCACCTCAAAAATGGCTCCGCCGGGCTTGTACAGATCAGATCTCCAAAATTATGTTTAATAAATGAAATTATTGAACGGTGATCAGCAATTGGAGCTGTTTTGAAATTATTTTCAGGTAAAAGCTGCAACAGGCAAGTGTTTTTTAGTTATGGTACGTAGTCCTACTGTAAATAGCATCTACTTTTAAACGAAAGCGAAATCTCCACGCGAAATAAACTACATTTGGAAAAGGCTATAACTTTATCTGCTTTTGTCTTGATGACGGTTATTATGTATGCAATATACTTTATTTGTGAAAGTCGTCTTCTGTGCATTTATTCGTAAAATATCGATGCTCTTTCTCATTTTTAGAACAAGATATCCTCAAATCATTTGACAAATATTGTGATGTGGTGTCTTTACAAATTCACTATTTTTGCATTAATCATACGAATTAATGGTGAAACTGGCGCGAAAAACGAGAGCAAAGCGATTTCCAGAAAGGAATTATGTATCTTTTCAATTTTGTTCTTGCTTTTGATGCGGTATTTTTTTTTTTATTATTGAAGATTGCTCAAAACAAGGCCTAAAAGGCCACTTTCGAGTAAAGAGCTACAGAAGCTACAGTATAGCTTTAGATGTGTCTGGCTAAATTTTTTGAGCACCCACTCTTATTCTTAGCTATTTTCCTTTATTATATATATATATTTTTCTTAACAATATTCTCAGATCAATATGGATTTCAGATAAAACGTGCTGAGCAAATTGAAGGAGTGAAAAAGATTTCAAAAATGGAAGATCAATCTAAAAAATCAGCAATGATAAAAATTCTTCTCGAAAAGCTTTTCATGGTAAGAGTTATTTTATATATATATATATATTTTGAATTCCACAGAAAGAAGAACATAAAATAAATTTTCAGACTAGGCATTGTAACGTATAATCAATTTAAAAAGTCTCATAAATATCGTTTTATTTTGTAGAAATGAGGGGTTTCCTCAAGGCTGGGGAAATGTCTGTTAGTCACAGTTACAGAAAATGATCATTTTCAGTTTTTTATGGGTTAAGAAATGGAATGAGAACAAGAAGATGTTGTGGTTATAGCTTGGTTTTCAGCAATTGAACATCAGCTGATAAAACCCTAACAAATTCTGAGTTATAAATTAATGATCTTAACTCAAGTTTGCTTTCCATGCAGTTAAAAGAGTTGCAATAAGTTATTTTTTAACATCCAAGTTATCTCCATTGTGGAGTGCTATTTGCTCTAGTGTGTATATTATTGACCTAGAATTTCCAGCAAATTCTAATCTACAAGGTTTTTTGGTGATAAATTAGAGACCAGAAAACGCAAAAAATAGTTTTGAAAACTTATATCGTAAATAAAGCCGAAAACAAATATCTGTCACAAATGAAATTCATGATATATATATATATATAATTTGTTTGGGCGCTTTTCATTTTAATGTCAACATGTCATATATTTACATAATGTTATTCTTATATTTTCATTAGATTTCATATTTTATTATTCTATAAAATATTATTTTATATTAGTTTTAATTTGTTGCCTTTATCCTTTTACTTTAAATCACTGTGCAGAAATGATGTCAATTTTGATATTAAGGTGCTTATGAAAGCCAAGTTATCTGTGATGGAGTCTGGGTATATTCCTGGTGATGAGTTCCCACAAAATCAACAGGATTTAGATGGTAAGCAATAAACTACAATTTTAGTAAAATTCAAATTGCAAACCCGATTTAAGTGTTTTTGCTTTGGGTATGTGGGTCATGTGACATTTTTGATCTCATGCCCTTTATGTACTGCTACCACAGAGTTTAAAATGCAAAGTTGGTGGATCTTGCGTGGGTTAACTCACCACTGTTTTCCTTTCATTGGGGTTGGCGTTAGGAAGGGCATCCAGCTGTAAAAACATATGCTTCAATAAACCATCAGTTGATTAAACCTACACAATTGTGAGGATTATCTTCTTTTGAAAACCCCGTCCAACCCATGCTAACATGGACGTTAGTTGATGATGAATGTGATAAATGTATTTGTTTTTAGCTCTTGGGAATGTGTTTGAAAATGTGGCATTCTTTGGTGATTTGGTGTTGAGATGTCCCGATGTTACTCACAAGGTTAACGATATTCATGGACCATTTCGCAGAAATTAATACAGAAGAAGTCAAGATATTATTGAGTGAAAAACAGGGAAAGTTTTTATATATATTTTTTCTTTCATTTCAGATTTACAATAACAACTCTGAATGGAGGATTGCGATGAACTGGGGGGTTGTGTTTTCTAATCAAACAGGAGTTTTCTCTGGTAGTTCAAATGAAAAATTCCTAAACTTGGTAAGTTTTTCATTTAAAGTTTAAGTTCCATCTGTGAATAATCTGTACGCACTGAAGATTTTAATGTCTTTAGTGCACATTGTTTAAATATGTAATAAATGTACCAATATGTTTTAAAGGTTGCCCAGGAGTTGAATATTATTCCACGTGACAGCAGCTATGTAAATCCATATAAAGAGGCCAATATTAAAGTAAGTTTGTTGTTTGTTCCCAATCTTTTTTACCTTATGATAGCAGAAGATAGTAATAGTTCATGAAAAATTACTGGGCTGCACCAAGTAAGAAGTTAGATGCAAAGCTCAAATTATTTTAGATGATCACAATTCTTTCGCCCATCGATTCACACACACTGCAACAAAGTTGTTTTTTCAATTTAAAGCAGCATTGGTCTTTTCAAAACGAGACCATCCAAATGTTAGATAGTGTAAGGGCCGTGTGTTGGTCTGATTAACCATAAAAGTATGGTTCAAAATACCAGTAGTGTGTTTTCCATTCTTTTTGTACATGAGGCCATGCATATATAATTTCAATCACATTTTCTCATGAGTTTAATGTTCAAAATGTATTTATATTAATTCTTCTATGACTTCCCCTCCCCCACCCCTCCCCCACGCCTGGTGCGACCTTGAATTGTCTAACAAGCTGATAGTGCCTTAGTTGTTTACGGAAATGATATATTTAAGGCCGCCTTAAAGAAGAAAAAGGAAATGGAAGAAAAAGTGCTCAAAGAAAAGGAAGCAAAGAAGAAGGAGAAAAAGATTAAAAAGCAGAGAAAAGGGCCACGTTTAGGAGGTTCGAGTGAGTTATAACGAACGGTATTTTCACTATAAGTGTTGTTAGAAAGCACTTTGACACCAACAACGAAGAAGAAATATGTTTGCATATGTGTTAACTTATTTGTACTGGTTTCAAGAGAAATTTGAAAATGGAAAGATGTAGATTGTGTAGCGTAATAAAGAGAAAGCAATTCATTTTCATTTTGTTTTTGGATTGAACTGAAGGTCAGTAAATCATTGGTTCAATTATATCTGTGGTCGGGTTTCATTGCGAGAAAGACATTTTTACAAGTCTACTACCAAACCTTATACCTGGAACTGATATACTAACTAACTAAAGTTGATTGAATTTTGTGCAGAAATACTCTTGGGTGTTCTGATGGCTAGTTTTTAAGCTTTTTGATCATTTCCCAATAGGCTACTTTGTTGACGTCAATATAATTCGTTACGTCACTAATCAGCTTACATTTTACTTACACTTCGTTACGTCATAAAATGTACATCATAACTCTCTCCATCATCGTACAATTTACTCTCCACCTTCGTCTTAACTAGTTTCATGGAACGAGAAGAAAACTCATACACTTACCGCTTGAACGATATAACTTGATCACGTGCAGTTTCCCTAACTAAAAGCAACATGTCAATTTTTACGCGTCTTAAATACAATAGAGAGTTTACGATTCACAACTCAGCTCACAACGACGACGGTTGGAGGTCTGTGATCTAGCGCGGTCGGGGAATCACCTTTTTGCTGCGTCGTCTTCACTCGTGCCCGGTGAATTGCCCCCCCCCCCCCCCCCCCCAACAAATTGCCCTCCGGTGAATTGCGGGTTAAAGCGGGAATTAAACGTCGAGCAGAAACATCAAACGATCCGATTCGTCAAATTTTAGCTGCGGAACTTGGTGGAATAACAGAAAGCACAGCTGTAAATTTGCCTTCCATGGATGCAGCCTTAACAGATTTTGAAAAATCACTTCATTTTGAGCATAATATTCAGTTTTGCAACTTACAATAAGCCATTAGAAAAAAAATTTATGTTTGATGTAAACAAATCTCTATTTTATTTGTCAAAATTTCAAAATTAGAGAAAAAAACTGCACGAAAACCGAAAATTGTGAAAGTTTATCCTACGCCAAATCAACTTTTCCAGTTGAACGCAAAAGATTATTTTATGAAATAGATTTAATCGAGTGATTCGCGGAAGTAAATCCCTAACATTTTGCGTTTTTTTCCTTCGCGAAACTTTCTCTCCTTAAAGTATATGAAAACTTAAAAAATCCATCCCGTCCCGGCAAAACGAGATCTCGTTTGTTTTAACTGGGATCTAGCTTAAACGGGACGTTTTTTCCTCATATAATCGTAGTATCTCGCTTTGCAGGGACGGTAAAACAATTTAACGCATGATGTCGCAAAATGTCCCGGGACAATTTGTATCCCGTCTTGCCGGGATACAAATCTCATATAATCATGATGTGAAAACTGTCCCGGGACGATTTTTAATATAATCAGCCCCAAAAACGTTTAACAACTCGTGTTTCCGAGGATAATGAAAGATGGAAACACTTTGAAAAGTCTGCGAAAGTACTCTATTCGGCGGATGGTAAAAGGAACTAATACTGATTAATTTAGAAAGCCTATCATTTAACTAAATGTTTTCAACCTTCCAATCGATACAAAACCTTTTTGTAAAATTATAAATCATTTCATGGCATTTGTATTTTGTTCGCCACCGTGGGAGGTAGACTGTCGATTGAGTAGATGGGTTTTATATCATCTCAAGAGGTTGTGATTGATATTTGAAATTTACAGGGCAATCGATCAGGATAATCTTTCGCAATAATTAATGCAGTTAATGTCTAATCTGTGTTAGTAATAACGATAATATTTTTGTTTTAGAAAGCAGTAATAAATATATTCGATAATTTAAACTCTGCGTTATATACAACACTTGCAATATAATATTTGCACTTATAAAAGAAAAGGTTTAGTTCTTCACGGCATTTCAACACATATTTCTTTCGTTTTGTCTTCAAAACAGTTTCTCGTTTCGTACCGAAATAGTTCTTTGCGGTTTAACCCAACCACATGTTTTCGACATCTTGTACGATAAAAAAAGTGGAATTGTCACCTAAACGTGTTTTCGACGGCCTTCGCACTTTTCCATTTTCTTTCAAAGCAAAAAACCAGCCGTCTTCGCCATCTGGACTCCGTGAATACTTGTATGACCAGAAGATGTGGTAATAGTTCTCCTCCAAATACTGCCATAGTAGACATTTAGGAATGGGTTTTCCCTGAATACAAATAACAGCAATGTCCATATCGAGAACTTTACAGTTATTACGAGTATTTCAAACTTAATACAGTGGACTCTCTATAACTCGAACACCCACGGGAAAACAGAAATCGTTCGAATAATAGAGAGTTAGTTTTTATGAGAGTTTATTAGGAAATTTCCACCGTTCCAGTGAAATTGTTCGAGTTAAGGAGAGATTCGAGTTATAGAAGCTTATGAGACGCCGTTAACGAAAGTTAAATTAATAGCCTAGTCGACAACATTGCCGATTTAAAAATTGTCTGCAACGCAAGCGTAACTTATCAAGATGCAAGCATCGAGCTAAGCTAGGCTTTCTTTACACTTGCGGTGCAGTCGAATCATTGCGGATGCGCATGTAGTTGAAAACAAGCACGGGACCAACATTAGAGGGGAGTGAGGAAAATGTTAAATGTAAAACTAAGAGGGTATAAAATAGAAAATATTGGGAACGGCAATGTGCAATGGTTACGATGCGTCCGCGGTCGAGTTGCAGCTTGCACATGAATTTGGACTATTTCGAGCTAGCAGAGTGGCAAGCATCCGTCGCATGGCTAATACACCAATATTTCTACATTGCTGTTTCTATGTTATGTTTGCGATTTGCATCCACTTTAGGGGAAGAAATTTTGGCGCGAAGAAATTTTGGTGGAAACAAAATTTGGCAGAGTTAGCGGGAATTTAATTTGGCTGATGCGAAATATTTTTAAATTTGGCGGGAATTAAATTTGGCGCGTGCCAAAAAATTTTAAATTTGGCGGGAATTTAATTTGGCGGATGGATAAAAAGTCAAATATAATCTGTTTTTATTTAAGCAAAAGAGTTCGAACTAAACAAAATGAACTAAACAAAAGAATAAAGTACGCACTGAGTGAAAATCACTCGTCAATAAAAAAGTCAAATGCATTTCTTTCGAAATTTTCGTCGCTTTCACCTCCCCAATCAGAATCATCATCATCATCATCATCACTAGCGAGTCGAAGATTGACGAAATTCTAGTCTATCGGCGAAACAACAAGACGTGTCAAATGGGAAGTGAAACACCAGTCGGTCATCTTCCAATGGATATTTCAAGGGCAACTAAGTTTCTTATTGGCCGAGGCGCAGACGTTACTTTACAGTTAATTGGTAATCAGTGCAGGAGATCTCCATTAGTTCAAGGCGGTATTGAGATTCCATGCAAAGTAACAGCAAAGATTTCGGGGACAGTAATTAATCTTTTGATCATGGAGAAGTACGCACAACTTGTAAAGGAATTGTATACAGAACCTAAGAACGAAAAGATTCTGGGCTCTTTCTTGCAAGCTGAGACTACTGAAGATCCCTCGATAAATGTAGCAACAAGGAATGTGCGTGCTCCAAAAAAGAAAAATCGATCGAAGTGCAAACAAAGGATATTCGACAGTTTTTTAATCAAGGTGAAACAAGTACTTAGTAACCAATCTGAACCAACATCATACGAAGAGGAATAGACGAACGAGACAATCATAAATTGAACAAAGCATAAAAGGAAAAATAACGATAGCATTACTTTATATTTCATAATATTTCTTCTCAGTTTGTATCCTTACATTCTCCAAGTAGCAAATATTCTTATTTTACTTCGAAAGTTTGGCAAATTTTCATATTTTTGGCTGTGTGCAGATCAAGCCGATAGAAAAAGATGATAAACAAAGAAAAAATAAGTCAAAACAAAAGGAAAAAAATTTAATTTGGAGAGAATTTAATTTGGCGGATGCCAAAAATTTTTAAATTTGGCGGGAATTTAATTTGGCGGATCCGATACGAAATTCGCCAAATTTTCTTCCCCTAACGTAGATCTATTTTATATAGTTTACAGAAGAAAAATAAGAAAACACCGGTAAAGCGTTCGGCTCTTTAGCCAAAGGTTTTGGGTTCGAGACCATGCTATCACAAAGTTGTTTAGTAAGCGGTTGTAAATAAAAAAGCAACATAGTTCATCAAAAATAACCACAAATGAGAGCAATTAAGTACACTAAAACCCCGGAGTCGAGGTCTTGATGATAATGCTTAATGAGCGTTCTGGAAGCCTCGTTAAAAACCAATCAATATAACATAACATGGGACTCACCCTTGTCACGATTCTCCCGCTTTCATTCATACAAATATATTTCCCAGCATGCTCTCCTTTGATTCGAATAACACCTCGCGACATTGCCTCGATTACAAACACGGCTAAACAGGAAATAATATAGCATTACAGAATGCATTCCAGACTACCCTTGACGCGGTTGGAGACCTATACAAATTTATTATGGTCATTATGGTTGCACGTTGGAATTCTTTCGAAATTTTCATTGTCTGTTCAAACCGTTAAAACGCTTATTTTTTCAAATACCCGAAATCCGGGAAAATTGGCGCTATAAGAATGTCCGAGATTGCTACGACCACGCAGTCGTCGTCTGCTTCGTCCATAGGAATATTAGTAAACAATTCAATCAGCATCCAACCTACCTCCTTTGTCTCGGTAGTCATGCGTCCCGCTAATGTGTCCTTTATCACTCATCTTTAAATACAGTCTGCTTTGCTTTGATACAATGTACACGCGTCTTTCGTTTGTTTTTACCTTCATTATCTTGAAAACGTCTCTTTCTTTGCCCGACAGTTTTTTCTCTTTCGCCACACCCGATTGCAGCCAGTCGATGTCTTTGTTCAACTTTCCCAACAAATCAGCGGATTCTTGAAGCGGTGGCGGTTGCTTGGTGAGTGTCCTCACGGAGGGCGTTATTTTTTGCGACTTTAAAGATGACGCAGTGAACAAACGGTAATCTTTGCGCGGTAGAACGAGGCTGGTCGTCCATAGTTTCGTGCAGCATGCGATGAAGATTATTCCCGTCGCCTGAATAAGAAAACACCGCATGACAAACCCTACGAGACACGTAACAATATGGCCGTTTACTTTCGTATTCATTCTCATCTGATTCATATTACACAATTCGCGCGAGTTTATACAATGAGTTGAACCTCGTTAAATGCGCAATATAAACGTGTTCAACACCCGCAATTAAATGATTTATAAACAATTTTCGCCTTACGACACAACAAAAATGTTGAACGGTAATTGGCCACACACTAAAAGTAATTTAAAGATCACCTTCCTGGCGAGCGTTCTCGTGAACATGATGCCGCTTCTCGCTCATTCATACAAGTCGCGCACACATATGTAAGCCTTTAGAAAATCTACAACCATTTGCTATATAAAGGTCATCTCCGGTGATAATAGAAAAGGTTTTTCATTGTGACAAAACAGAGTTTTAGCCAACTTCCGTCTGTCGGAACGAAACAATCCTACCGACACGTTTGCTGTTGCATGTCACAAATCCTGCAAACGAGCAGCTTTATTTTCTTCGCCTGGCAATAAACGACGGGTCTCAGATTTGGGCGGCGGCGCTGGGTCTCAGATTTATGTCAAACATTGATTTCATGCATTGTTTTCATTTTATTTAGGTGTGGGCTGCGAAGGTTTATTACGTGATTATTCGACTATTCAACGAATGCCTTCAGATGCGCAATATCACAATATATACAATATACAATAGTTTGAGACTAGATATTATTTCCGTCAATCAATTCCTGTTCGATGTTTGATAATTGCCCCACTGTTTTTATAATTTTAGGTACTTTGACATGAAATAACGTCTTGATAATTATGCATGACGACAATGCTATTGTATTTGTTTGTCAAACGGTAACAAGAAGGTCGCCCGGGGAAACCGATATTATATATTAAAGGTAGCTTGTAATTAATTCTGTCGGCTCTCAAGGCGATCAATATGATTCTTTATAACTTTGTAAACAATAGTAATCCAGGCTAGGCGCCGTTCTTATCCAGGCTAGGCGTCGTTCTTATCCAGGCTAGGCGTCGTTCTTATCCAGGCTAGGCGTCGTTCTTTTGGCATGATTAAAGCTATAACACTAGATATTTTGATAGCTCTACCACGTCGGTGAGGACAAGTTTCAATAGTTACGATATGGCTTTATTAAATTTGTATCTATCAAATATGTTTTCTGAGAAAGTCACCGATGCGAAATCGAACGAATCATTCGTTCAAATATCAATAAACATTTGGAGGTCTATAATGGCGCAATTAATGGCTGACATTCGATGTCCATTTTTAACCCGTTGTCAATCATAGATTATCTGAAAATATCAACAGAAATTCTTTCCGTGCTTAAGCTTTCTAAGCTTATTTTTAACTGTCTCTGGCAAGGAATATATCTACCGTTATCATGATTTTCTCTTTGCCGTCTATACCACAAATCAAAGATTATCCAACCAGCTTATAGCTGTTTTACTTATTAAACATCTTTTCCGTTCGTAGTGTGAAATTGTTGATATGTTAACCGAAATCATTTGCAGCGTTAATTATATTTCATCTGTCAACTCGTAGGTTATAAATACGAAATGTCTCCGCTCCTTATCCCCTTTACTTCCCACCTAATTAGCATGAATGGAAAGTTAGATTGCAAAGTAATTATGGGGGCGGAAATATCATAACTACGCCACTGAAATACCTGGATCTAAACAGACACGCGTCACTCAGCAGTCATGTTGCTTTCCTTCATCCTCAGGATATAGTTCGCTTACAATATCGGATCTTTCTTGTACGTTTTCATTTCCGCTAATCACCCTTCTGGATCTGATAAAAACACTCCGAACAAAAATGATGTCATAAAGAATGAATGAAGCAAATGTTATAAAGTCTTTATATGTCGTGTTCGCCATAGCAACAGGGGTCGTAGAATGATTTAAGCACGTGATCAACTTGGAAATATGACGCACGTTCATGAGAATTGCCATGCCTTCAGAGAATTGATTGTTGTTGTTTCAAATTTTAACGATATTAATTAATTTCATTATTACGTGGAAACAAGCTCGCTTTCGAATGTTAAATCAATGATTTCTTTCAAAAAAATATTTCCCGGCTACAAGTGATGGTGCCTTATTAGGTGTTAAGGCATGCTCCAAAATTAAATAGATTCAAAAATCTTTGAAAGGTCTTTTAAATATAAAACGAACATGTTTGTCACTAAAAACCTACCTGGCACAGTTTCACTTTCAAAATGTCATGAAACATGTTAGTTTTCCACGGTTGCCATCAAATGATTAGCAGCAGACTCTCTACTGACACACACTCTCTGCGAATTCTAACATCACTTTAGTTATTAGTTTGTTTTTATTTTTAATCTTGCGTGTATGTATTACATTAATATATATTGGTTTGTGTTGTTGTGTTGAAAGTTATTTAGTGAGCGGTTATAAATAAAAAACAACGCCGTATTTTATCAGAATTAACCTAGGACAAATAGGTTCAATTAAAAACGCTAAAACTCCGGGTCGAGGTCTGGGAGGCTCGTAAAAACCAACTTAACCAACCTGAGCCCTCAGGGTTGCTAAGGATGTTACTTAGCTTTAGCCTTAGCAACCAAGTTGCTTATAAAACAACACGTATACCTAACTTTATATTATGCCTATTGTTTCACTAGAATCTGAATGCATAAATACCTCTGTATACATAAATTACCTATGAATGCATAAATTATTTATAAATGCATAAATTATCTATGAATGCATAACTTTATTTTACTTCCTCCAAACAATTTCGGAACAATGAAGACTCGAAAACATATTTTGTATGACGTCAAAGGACAAAGGCAGTCAAACTAATGAAACTAATGTATTGGTATTTTTGTGGAACCTTAGTAACTTTACTTTACCGTTAAGATGTTCCACAGGAATGTACACCTATATGCTACTACTACACCGTCACATGTTAATCCCACCCCTCGTGCTACTACACTGTCACATGTCAATCCCACCCCTTGTGCTACTACACTGTCACGTGTCAATCCCACCCCTTGTGCTACTACACTGTCACATGTCAATCCCAACTTTCCTACACCGAGACTTGAACGTGCAAAGATTCAACTGAATTCAACAACTGAGGTCTGGAATGCCTTCATTCGACGATGAGATGACCTTTTTCCTTGGTTCGGGATTACCAACGCCGTTGGTCAAGTTTTGGCCGCAAGCGAGCAGCTTGCCAACATTCTGTTACGAGCTGACTCGACCTTCACCACACGTCCCCTCGGTAAAGCTATGACAGCTCTAAAATCAGTGGCTGTTGTCACTACCGCATTAGGCGTGTTTCAATCTGATCTTGTTGTAATTCGACAGAATTTTGATAAACCGTTTCGGACATTCGGTGTCCGTGTGGAGGGAAAAGCGGAACCTTGTGAGTTCAGAACTACGATGGCGCCGGAACCTGTAACGCGGTATACTACAGCGGCGCATATTACACAGACGAAGTTATTCGTGATGTAACGACATTACGGACATTGATTAAAGGTAAATTCGACGCATGCTAGTTGCATAATATCGAGATTTACCTTTGAACAAAGCAGAACGAAGAAACGTCAATCGGTCTGTGTGGAAATACGCAAAACAAATGTCGCCAATACTCATCAAAACTGTGAGAGAATATTTCGATCCCAAAGAAGACTTAATCAACATATACAGTAACTAACAATGTACTCTTGTATACGAAAAAATTGTATTCTGGAGGAAAAATCTCTTTATCTTGCCGACGGGCAAAGCTGGAAAATATTATATCGATGAAACCCGTTAATTTTCAAACTAAGACGCACGTCAAAATTTTTATATTTGCTTAGTATACTTTTATCAACTACACCAAATTAACATTTCTAAAGAAAAGACTTTTTTGATTTTTTGTTTGTTCCTGTTAAATTTTGGTATGTTCCCCTTTGGGAACATTGGGAAGTCGATGTTAAGCAAAATTCGCTTTTTGGTACATATGCGCTACGTTATGCAAGCTGTAATTAAAGTCGCTGTAGTGAGAATATTACCATACCAATAGATTGAATGCTCGTATTTTTCAGAATAACGAAAAGGCAACGAAAAATACAAGTAAAACCACAAAACATATGACACAAACAAAAGCTAATTCAACTGAAATGAGAAAGGTTTTCGGTGGATTGTTCTCAATTTTCATTTTTGTGAAATGCATCTACAGTGAGCGTGAAGTAGTACATCACAAAGCTTGCACATGCTTCGTGTATTATTTTACATTGCTTACATCAACCTTGTTTGCCAGCTGGTACACAGATGTGTAATGCGCCTGACAGCCGTACTCTGTCAACTAGCGTTTTATTTGGGCCCGGTCGAAGTGGCTTATCCTCAAGTTTGGTAAACAATGTTCGCACAAAATCTCTTCTAAATTGTAAGACACCAATATCCTCGTCATTTGATCAATGCAACCGCTCTTTGAGGGAGGAAGTTGTAAGGACTAAGAAGCAGAGTACCTATAAACACATCCAGATCAGCAAACGGCAGTTCAAATGAATGATTAAGCTTCTGCTTTGCATGTCTCTCAGATTCGATGGTGATGAGAGAATAGACATTCTCATCATAATACAACTTGGCCAAATCATCTGGCGAAAGGTGAAGTATTTCAGGGTTCGTTTCCTGTAACGGTTGAGGTTTGCCTTCAGGCAATGTTTGGGTCAATTTTCTCTTTTTGCCTTATTGTATTTTGGCAACTTTTCTTTGCTTTGGTTTTCCTGTGCTACATGGTTTAGAGCAATCTTGCTTGTCTTCCAGTCTTGGGTGAAAAACTTCAACCTCTCCCGCAACATCTTGTAGAACACGAGTTTCTATTAAATCTTCGTCGTCATTCTCTTCATCTATGACGTCACTTTTATTTTCTGGTGGGATGACCACTAATTCGCTCTCCTCTGTATCACTGAGGTCATCAAGCAAAGTAACAGTATCTTGAACTGTCAGCAAACGTTTAGACATTTTCAGTATATTAGCATGTGGCTTATTCCTTAGAGTTCCTGAAAGCAATTTGAAACAAAGTTAGTCTTCCTATGTTGCCTACAAGTACTTGATTTCCCCAAAGTTAAACTCTAGCAAACATCCACGCTAGCCCATAACATAGTGAGTTCTGAAAAATGTGTTGTTACCATACAAATCGACTTGTAAGATGCGTTGGTGCCTCAAAAAGGTTGTCTGTGCTTGCGGCAATGCGAAACCTCGATATAGTATAGCAAGGAGTTCCCAATGATGCCGAATGGGAACTTCAAAAAAGAATGGAAAAATAGTTTATTTTAATAGTTTTGAAGAAACATGAAAATAGATATGCAAGAACCCAAATGAGTTGCAAATAAGATTATAACTCAAACGTGTTTTTAACATTTCCGGTCTTTCAGAGAACTGACAAAACGTGAAGTGACCTCGAAAAGTCGAATTTAGGCTGAACTTTGACCCTTACACACGGGTCAATAAACATTTCAGAAAAAATTAATTATGATTATTTAGTAGTTCCAACCTTACTCCTTTGACAGAAACAACTTTCAAAAATATTTTCTTTACATGCAGACAATCTCTGTCAAAATCTTGTTCCCATACGGGATCATTGGGAACTAAAGGGTTAATGCTCGCTTGGATAGATAACACTGCATTGAAGAACATAGCCTAAATAAGCCCTAATTGCTGCTTCAATCCTTCTCGTCTGTTCGTTATTGGTGGTTACGAAATCAAATCTTTTGCTGTTGTTACTTGAAATGACGACTTCCATACCTGATAAAACAACAAGAATGATTGCTTATGCGGACGACTTTACTGCTGCCGCAAGAAAGCTTAAAACGGTGATGGGAGGAACTTAACTTAAAGTTAAACTTGGTCCAAAGTTCGGAAACTATCCACAAACTGAAAAATCTTGGTTCATAATGAAAAGAAGTGTACTTTTGAAAACAAAAGATCGATTCGAAGATACTGAGATAAAAGTTACAGCAGTTGGTAGAAAACATGGTGCTGTTATTGGTTTGAGAAAGCTCAGGATTGAGTATATGGAAAGCAACGTTTCACAGGTCAACAAACTCCACCGCATGGCAGCAAAAGAGAGTGACGACGAGCCCGCATCACAGAGCACCTTCGTGTACCAACATATGGGGGCATATATATATATATATATACTCTGCCGCCCCAGGTGTAGAAACCGCCAATTTGTCGGAAGCCATCACTAAATAAATTAAAATACCTTACCCAATCAAATGTACAAGCGTTGCTAAAATCACATTAATAAATAGACCACTTTGACACCCAGTTCCTTATACAATCGACGAAGGAAGAATTTCTATAGCAATTGCAACTTTGTGTATATGGGGAAAAACAGTTAACTATTAACTCACAGCATACTGTGGGAAGCTACCTAGTATCCTTCAAGCTTTAGACTAATAAAATCTTTTGTAATCTTTTTGTTATTAAAGTTTTTTCCTCTTACTGGGATTGGCATTAGGAAGGGCAAAATGATGATGTAAATGACGATGATGATGCTAAGGTTCTAAACTTAATCTTGATTTGGGCATTATTTTGCAACGTGCTTTTGTTTCTCATTTTCCCTTCAATGTCGTAAATGTAACAAATAAACATTGGTAACTAATAATATTGCTTTAAATTTACAATGGTTGTCATGACACCGAATACTGTTTTTGAATGAGACGAATGAAATAGAGGAACAATGCAACGACTATTGACCCAGCATATTTATAACCATTTCACGAAGCTTAAAACTGTGCAAACATAGTTGGACGCTAGTTGGGCACTAGGTTTCACAGTTTTAAACGTCGTTAAATGACCTCAAATACTAGTCTTTTATTGACAAAATTTGCCATGGAAACAACTACAGCATACGATTTACCGCTTTGGTAAAACTGTACCCTAAAGGAAAAAATTGATTGGTAGAACCATTTAAAATATGTAGAAATTTAAACAATATAGCTAAAATTCATTTCAATAAGAAGATACGAAACCTAAAAAATCACTAAATTAACAAAGATTTGCGCTGATATTGAATCATTGGTATCAAATGCATTACCCTCATTGAATTTGGTGTACCGTTAGTGCGTATTTTATTACATTTTCAAGGGAGTATTCTCGTCCGCTCTGTGCATTTTACCGAATGATATATATATATATATTAATTTCCTCTTTCACTTTCTATGCTCCCCTTTACACGAACCCTCCAGGTTGCTAAGGAAGTTGCTTAATTTGAGGCTTGAGTTGATGGCTCGGCCCTTGGCAACCAGGCTGCTTATAAAAAAACAACGTGTAGTTAAGTAATAAGTCTGTTGATGAGAGGAAACAAGACATCAATGATTTATATTCTTGCCATAGAGAAGCGGACCACAGGTAAGATTAACTCATTTTAATAGTCTGAATTATGTTATTACTTATAATTGTGTAATAAATAACTAATCAATTAAATCTATATTTCCTCTAGGTTAGCATTTCATGCCATGTTCGCTGCTAATACAACCTCCCAGGCCGTATGCATTGTTGCTGATGACACTGACGTTTATATACTCTTGCTGTATTTATGTCAAACTACAGACATCACCTTTTACTTTCGTCAAGGCACAAAATCATCTAAAGCAGGTATAACCTATCATAATATTTCTACACTTGGCAGTATGTTGGGTCAAACAATTTGCAATATCCTTCCAAGCTTCCACGCCCTGACAGGCTCAGACTTTACAAAAACATTTTTTCGAAGATCAAAGATTCAAAGTTTTAAGAAGTTAATGGTAAATCCAAATTACGCTAATTTGCTTGATTCTCTTAATACTGAGCAGGCAAACATATATGATATTACCGATTTTGTTCTGCATGTAATTTACAATCGTCCACGTAGAGAAAAAACATCAGGAGATAGTCGCTATGCAATGCTGTTTGTTGGAAAAGGAAAAAATAAGAAGTTTGCATCAACTAAGGCCCTCCCACCAGACCAAACGTCTCTTACGATGAAGATAATGCGAGCAAATATCGTCAGTCACAGTTGGGCAAATTGTATGAATAGATACTACGAACCTTTGAATCCTTTGAATTACGGGTGGAAATATGAGAATGATATGTTAAAACCTGATTGGTACCATGGACCCTCTTTACCTAGTCAAAGTTGCATAGATGAACAGTTCCAACAACGAACCTTCGAGCTGACAGTGAAAAATTTGAAAATCAATACGATAGTTCCACTGAATCATGTGAAGATGATTTCGATATTTTATCTGAAGTGGACAGCTCAAATGACGATGATTTCTAGAATTTTTTATTAAGCAACTTTAAGCAACTTGTGTTTTTAAAAAGTCTTTAATAATGAATAAAAATATTCTTCTTAATGAAATCTTTATTTTTCGAACTTAATTTTCGTCCTATAAAAATAAATATGTAAATTAATAGTTCCAAAATGAAATTATTGCACTTGAAAAATAATATTAGCGTCATCAAACATCGTCATTAGGTAAAATTTGGCATTTAAACTATTTATTGTAAATATCAGGGGGTAGCAATTTTTAAAAATAATTAATTATAAACCCCCGGCATAGTAAATTATTTTTCTTTTCAGATTCTTTATTTGTTGGCAAGTCGACATAGATAATAATATATAAATTTAATAAATATCTTACAAAAATATGGTATTAAATGATAAACTATTTATGTGTTTTACCCCCTGGATTCTAAAAACTTCTAGGCTGTATATCACTAGAGTGGTTCATTTTTTGATTATACTGTTTTCATATATATTTATCCTCACTAAAATATCTAACCGATTATATGACTGGTTTTAATTATGGATGATATCAAAATTTGGTCCTATGGGAATTTAGGCCCAAATTTCAAACCCATATGTTGACACTTTGGGCACATAATTTAAAAAATCAGTCGACACTATGAAATTATACTACTTTTGAAGAAACAAAATCAGTAAAATTTCGTAGTTGAAGGGCATTTCCCATTTGAGCCCAGCTATGTGACAGACTAATAGACTTTACAGTCCAACTGCCAACTTGTCAAAAACATTAGCACAGAAAGAAAGAATGAGTGCATTGAATGGACAAAGTAGCAAGCCTCGCAGTTCAGACATTGCAGGGGATGAGAACAAGTCAAGCTTTCGACTTGCGTTTTGAATCGGTGACGAAAAAGCAGCAAAACTTGATGAGGAAGAACCGGCATTGCCTAGAAAGCGTCGTTGACCGAATTATTCAATCCTACACCATTTTCAAAGCCACGAAGAAACAGCTTAAAATTTTGAGGCTTTCCATCCAGAAACAGCAGCCGATCACTACCGAATTGTAATTAATACCGTAATTATGTCAATTAAAGATCGTTTTGAGTAATCAAGCTCAAGCAATTCTTCTTTGACATAGAACAGTTTCTTATAACGTCTAGAGAACCAGAGTTAGTCCCTACCAGACGGAAATGGACGCTCTTGAAAAATGCAAAGGCGACCTCGACACGTCAGCATTACCTGCAGAAATCCAAGTTCTGCGCTTCGTTTTTAAAAACGAAAAAGTTGCTCACTTTTAAGAGATAAAAGATAAGATCGTCAAATCCAGCAAAGTAGAACGAAGCCTTTTCGGAAACGTTCTAAAGTTAATGAAGCTAGTTCTTGTTGGTGCAGCTACAAGTGCAAGACCTGAACGATCTTTTTCTCTTGTATGCAGAATGAAAACATGGCTTCGAGCAACAATGACCCAAAAGCGTTTCAATTCGTTGGCTGTGCTATCCTTTCACAAAGAATTTACAGATGGAATATCTTTGATAGATGTAACTACGAGTTTGTTACCTCAAAACCATCTAGAAAGAATGTTTTTGGTAAATTTGTTGAAGGCGACTTGTAAATAATGTAATTTATGACAATATCTTTAATTGTATATAGTTAGTTTTTAATATCGTTTAGGATTTCTTTGTAAAAAGTTGTTTGTAAGAGCAAAAAAAATTCTTTAGGGTAAGTAAAGTAAAAAATGTCAAAAGATTTCCCAGGTTGACTCAGAACTAGCAGTTTCAGTATTTGCCATGGCCCCTCCACTGTCAAAATCGTAGCCCTGTATATGCGAACAGTCTATAAAAAATAGCATGGACTACAAGAGAAAGACCAGTGACAATTTTTATTAAAGTAAGTATAAATTAGCAGAAAAGATATTTATAAAAACAAATATATATTGCCTACTAATTGCTTTATTTTTGAAGGTAACAAAATTGGGAGAATTTTTTGTTTCTTCCTTTTCAAAATTGTCCCAAATTTTAGGAGTTCTGTATGATTAGAAAAAGGTTTTGGTAAAAGATACCTAAGCTTACCTGGCTAAGCAGTAAGAACGTAAGATAAATCTTTCATTTACTTTTCTCGTAATATGTTTATCGAAGACTCGTGGAGTCAGCTTGTACTGATATTTAAAACATAAAAGCATCATCGATGCTAAACATAATTTTCAATAAGTTTTCTATCTTACTTTCAGAAAGCGAACAAAAACTAATAAACTATGAACAAAATAAATAAGGGGAACTCACAATTACCAGAATGGCAGACGAAATGTTTCTTGGAAGAAACAAAATGTTTTCACGAGTAACGAGGGAGGGGCTTGTAGACTGTTAACAGGTTGTGGGGAGTAACGAGGGAAGGGCTTGTAGACTGTTAACAGGTTGTGGGGAGTAACGAGGGAGGGGCTTGTAGACTGTTAACAGGTTGTGGGGAGTAACGAGGGAGGAGCTTGTAGACTGTTAACAGATTGTGGGGAGTAACGAGGGAGGGGCTTGTAGACTGTTAACAGGTTGTGGGGAGTAACGAGGGAGGGGCTTGTAGACTGTTAACAGGTTGTGGGGAGTAACGAGGGAGGGGCTTGTAGACTGTTAACAGGTTGTGGGGAGTAACGAGGGAGGGGCTTGTAGACTGTTAACAAGTTGTGGGAGTAACGAGGGAGGGGCTTGTAGACTGTTAACAGGTTGTGGGGTTTCGTATCTTCTTATTGAAATGAATTTTAGCTATATTGTTTAAACGTTTCACAACTCCGTTTTCATCGAATGATGAGTTTGGATTAACCATCCATGCAAGTAAATTAGAAAGACTGTCGTTGTTCTGATCTGAACCTTTTTTCATGACATCTTGAGGTGTTGGAGGCCATTCCTGTTCTTTTTCTTTGTTCTTGGACTGAATTTCCATGCTAATGGTTTTAGCAACATTTTTGATGGCAACTGCATGCGGGATACCTAAATAAAATGTGAATTTTAGATTTATAATTTTTCTGTTGGACAGTAATATATACACATTACACCTTTACAACATTACACATTTATACCTTTACACATTACACCATTACAAAAATTTTAATTAGTTACAATTAAATAACAATGTAAACAATAAACAAAATACAAATAAAACAAAAGCAAACCTTGTGTCGCTGCATTGATACAGTCTGAAATGAGTTTTTTATCAGCAGAATAAACGTATTCCGAAGCCTTTGATGAAGAAAAATATGACGATCTCGAAAATATTAGTTTACTCTTAAATCTCTCTACCAGTTTCTGCTTCAAGTCAACGCTTCTCAATTTTGATCCAGAAACACCTATTAACTCTTGGTATGAACTTCGAAGTTGTGCAAGAGTGTACACTTCATGACGTTCTAAAACATGGTGATTGATAAGGTGGTAAAACTCCTCATCGGTCTGTTTTGTATTACAAACTTCTTTCAATTTGATTGAAGCAAATTTTTTTTGCCACCAGGGGCTTCTGAATCTTTGGTAGCATTGTCTATGATACGAAACATCGGCTGCAAATAGACTACTGGCATTACATCTCAGTAGTATTCTGTTAGCACTATCTATGTAATTTTCATTACCATTCTGTAAGTGGATTTTTGCAAACTCTCTCAAAGATTTTTCAGATTCATGTATATCTACACCTCTTTTTCTTAGCGTTATGTCAAGCAGAGGGACCACTCTGCCTTTTGAATACTTATTTTCCTTGAATTAATTTTTGGTTTGTTCATGACGAGGTCTTCATTGGAGGAATTTTTTGGAGGAGCTATAGCGAGTGTGCTAGTTTCATACACATGAATTAGCTTATTTTGAGAACTTAGGTAACTTTCTTTAAAAAACTTCCCCTTACAAGCTTTATGTGCCATTTTAAAGTTCGTATCGCTCCAATCAACAAGTGAGTTAATGTTATTATAGGAATGGTCACATAACTTCCAACGTTCTGCAAATTCTTTGAATATATTTACATTAGTAATTTTTTCAAATTTATCTCTCTTCAAATTTTTCTTCAAAGAGCCTGTAAAACATATCTGGCATAAAACCCGTCCAGTATAAACAAACTGTCTTCCTTTGAATGATTGTTCCCTACACTTTGGAGAGGAAAGTGACGATGCAAGTAAATCATCTATGTTTTTGGTTTCTTCCATAATACCTTCAAAAGAATAAATGAATATGTTGTAATTATTTAATAAATATAATATTAATTTTTAATTTATTAATAAATGTAATGAAATTTAATATAAATAAAGTTTGTATGTACTGTGATATTTCCACACTCTTTTGCAACAAAAACAAGAAGAAATAAATCCTAATATTTAAATGGGATAATTATATAACTGAAACAGCAATAACAAATCGGAGTTATAAAAAGGTATTTACCATGCTATCTTTTACTTTAGCAATCTTTAGATATAACATTCACTCACAAAATGGAAGCATGGTTTACTATTATGTTTATACACACTAAAAAATAAATGTAAACATTTTTATTAATATCAGTCTGTTAATTTCATTGCAGGTGTTATTGTCATTAGGTAAAATTTGGCATTTAAACTATTTATTGTAAATATCAAGGGGTAGCAATTTTTAAAAATAATTAATTATAAACCCCCGGCATAGTAAATTATTTTTCTTTTCAGATTCTTTATTTGTTGGCAAGTCGACATAGATAATAATATATAAATTTAATAAATATCTTACAAAAATATGGTATTAAATGATAAACTATTTATGTGTTTTACCCCCTGGATTTTAAAAACTTCTAGGCTGTATATCACTAGAGTGGTTCATTTTTTGATTATACTGTTTTCATATATATTTATCCTCACTAAAATATCTAACCGATTATATGACTGGTTTTAATTATGGATGATATCAAAATTTGGTCCTATGGGAATTTAGGCCCAAATTTCAAACCCATATTTTGACACTTTGGGCACATAATTTAAAAAATCAGTCGACACTATGAAATTATACTACTTTTGAAGAAACAAAATCAGTAAAATTTCGTAGTTGAAGGGCATTTCCCATTTGAACCCAGCTATGTGACAGACTATATAACTTCATAAAAGGCCAAAGAAAAACAAGAAAGATTCCATTTGTGATTAGCATCCGATTATGCGAGCACGGACCTCCATTTCTACCTTTTCACGCAAGCAAACTTTCCATAAGTTCTGGAGAGAATCGTGATGATGCCATCCAATCATCCCAGGGTTTTTTCCCTTTTAGGGAAATATTTGACCAGACACAAATCTCTCCAACGGTACCCACTGTGTTAGATAGAACGTCACACCAAGAGATCAAATCTTTAACAGCTAGACGAAATCATAATCGTTTCTGAAATCAATGAGAATGGACGTACCGTATTTCCTCTAATAAACGCCGCGGCGTTTATTACAAAATCCAGCTTTTGGATGCGGCGTTTAATAGAGGGCGGCGTTCATTAGAGGGCGGCGTTTATTGCAAAATGAAAAATGAGATGAAAACAGACTTTCAACAATGTTTTTTTTCCTAAAAAACGTAGCAAAAGATTTTGTGAAAATGTTTTACACAAAAGATGTGTTCACGTTATACAAAGATGTCAAAGAATGTCAATATCACTGTCGCCATCAGAGTCCTCTTCTATGACAGGAAAACTTTCATAGCTTTCGCTGACGTCAGACTCAAAAATTTGAAAAGGATTTTCAGAAGATTGATCTTCATCCAGTGCTTCCGTTGCCTGTTTCAATAAAGCAGCACCAGTCAAACAAGACGAATCCGTTTTGAAACAATGGATTTGCCCATCTTCTGATCCATCCGTAGCTATGTTTAAACCACATGACTTGAAAGATTTGATGATCATCTCACTGCTCAATCCATTTCACGCTTCTAAGACCCATTGTATAAGCTTTCGTCGGGGTGGAGGTTTCTGATTTCCCCCTTTTGTTAACTGCTGTACGCTTTCCACCATCCATTCATTTTAAAGATCTATCATGCGACTCTTGAAGGGCTTGTTCCATGATACATCTGGCGCCTGTATGTATTTTGTGCAACCATCTGGAATTATGACATTTTCAAATTTTCCTTTTGACAATTTTCGCTTAACGGAGCCCATCATGTGGCACTCAAAAAAATCCCAAACGAAAAGCCGCCGGTTAAAAGAAAATCTGCCCAAAACTGTTTCGGCAAAGTGCAAGGTGAGTTCCTCATTCATCCATCCATGCATTTTTTGATGACACAACGACACATTTATTTCTAAATTCAGTGTTAAGTTCTTTACATTCACGTTTTGCACCACCAAAGACGATAAATGGTTTCAATTTAGTCCCATCAGCTTTTGCTGTCAAACAAACAGAAATCCTGACCTTTTCATGGCCAGTTGACTTCAGCATTACTTCCCGTTTACCTCGTCGCTTTACTGTTGTTGGCGCAGCCATATCCACCCATACAGCTGTTTCATCCATTGCAAGTATCGAACTCGCATTGAATTTGTACTTTCTTGACATTCGTCGGACATGAATCACATATTGTACTAATCTGTCAACAAGGTATGCAGGATCTTTTTGGATCGTTGTTGTTCTGCGCCGTAATGAAAGGCAATTCCGTTTCATAAACTTCTCTAACCAACCACGGCTAGCCTGGAAGCTATTCTTTGCAACAATATTTTCCCCAGCACTTTCATCATGGATGGCCTTCGCTTTTCTCATAATTAGTTTTCGAGAAACACGCAAAGAACTTGCTCTTCTTTCATGTATCCATTCGAGTAGGTCTTCTTCTAAGTCGAGGTTTTTGATTTTACATCCTCCTCTTTCTAATTTCATTCTTTTTGCTCCTCCTTGTTTCAGCTTGTCCGCATTAGCTTTCCATTCTCTCACTCTTTTTTCGTCAACACCGTATTTTCTTGCTGCTTCACGATTAGTATTACTTTTTGCGTAATCAACAACTGTGGACTTAAACTGAAAAGTAAAACTTCGCTTTTTTCCCCCTTTATGGGATATGGATTGTTTATACTCTTCTTCGTTCGACATTTTTTCTGCTCTATCACAACATAACTCTCTTGACATAAATTGTGAAGACAAACTTTCTGTCCATGTGTAAGCGGCAAGCGGCACCTGTGTTTGTTCACACCATATGAATAGAATTCATTCAATTGAAACAAATCAATAACAATCAAAACTAATGGCGTGCCTTCATGCAGATCGTCCGCAATTAAATCACACTTTCCGAATACGAGTAGGAACAGCTTACATGCAAATGAGAAAAGATTTGTTTGCATATTACGAAGAGCAATTTCAGAAAAATGGCTCGAACGATTCCAGTACAATTCGAAATGTATTTAAATGTAAGATTTTCTTCGAATATCCGTGGACACCATGTTTACAAAAACATCTGGACACCCAAGATTGGAGAGTCTTTGGTTTGTAAACGCGATGAGCTGTTGGAGGCCAAAGAGCTGGATGAGTATACGATTGAAACGTACAAGAAGATGTCAGACGAGGAAATTTTAGTGGGACATTTACCGATAGAATTGTCCAAGCTCATAGCATTTTTTATTGAAATTGAAAATAATCACGTGCACGCAATTGTAAATGGTAAAAGGATACGAGAAGTTGGTTTGAGTGTTCTTGCGCAATTCAACTGTTACACATCAAGTAAAATTCATTCAAAAATTCTTCATGACAAACTGTTGAAGCGGAAAAAGCAATATTCGTTTTTATCTTTAGTTGTGGAAGAATTTGTTGATAGAAAACAAGTAAAACTTGTATAAACTATTTGTTATTTCTTGTTTGGTCTGTTTTCTAATAAACGCCGCTTTTCAAGGTGCGGCGTTTATTAGAGGGCGGCGTTTATTACAAATGTACGGCTAAAAGTGCGGCGTTTATTAGAGGGCGGCGTTTATCAGAGGGCGGCGTTTGTTAGAGGAAATACGGTACTTAAATTACAACGTTTTTCCTGTGGTGAATTTTTGTAATGTGTGTAGTATTGTAGAATGGCATGAAACAAGCAATGACTACAAAAGTTAAACAAGGATGAAGTTATTAACAAGTTCTTGAGTCTGCAATCTGTTAACCTTTCACCCGAGACTGAATTGTTGAATTAAAATCTCAAGTATTGAACTTGACAGCGGCGGTAGATGAAATATGTGATCAACATCGTGGCGCAGATGAAAATGAGGGAATTATTGGATTATCGACTCGGTTGGAAACTTTGGTGCGCCAAATTTTTGCATGTTAACAATATTCCAGATTGTGTACACGGCATTCCTAGCTCAGTTAGTGATAGCGATCTGGAGGGAGAGGTATGTGATGTTTTTGATTCGGTTAATTGCGCTGTTCACCCTAATAAAATTCAGGCTTGCCATCGTCTAAAGGCCCATTTCCACTTCAAATGCAATTCGCAAATCGCATGCGATCCTTTGTTTAAAATTCGCTTGCGGTTGTTCGTAAATCGCATGCCGTTGTTTGCAATGCGATTTTGAACTGTTCGCAATGTTTGATTTTTTGCGAACATTCGGATGCAAACGAGAGTCACGTGTTAAAGAGTAACCAATCATAACTCAGCTTTACCAAACACAACCGCCAAAATTTAAAGACTTTATTTGGAACTCAGTGACAGTTATTTCCAAAAAGTAAAATGACGATGAGCGCGAAGATTGAGTGGACTACTGAACTTGTAGAATTATTAATTGAAAGTGTGCGTTCAAACAAAGTTGTTTGGGATACAAGCAGTGGAAATTATAAAAACAAAAATGCACAGGAATATTTCATATTTCTCCTGTGTTGTCTCCTTTGTATTAAAAGTAATAACAAAAGGCTTCAAAATTTAGCCATCTCGTTTGAAAATATTCTTTTCGTTTGGTGTCAATTTTTTAATATGTTTTTGTGCAGATAAATGTGATTAAATTTGATTGGCTCACCAAACAATAGGAATTCGTGCGAACATGGTTTGAGTGTGCATTGAATTCGCAGGCGCTCTCAAATCGCAAACCACAAGCGATTTGCGAATTGCGTTTGAAGTGCGTGGAAATGGGCCTTAAGGAACGGGGGAATAAAGATAGTTAAATTCGTAAATCGTAAGTCGGTCTCGTAAATACTTTCAAAAAAAATATATCTGAAAGAACTATGCAATAAGAAAGCGCCTATTTACATCAACGAAAGTCTCTGCCCCCACTATAAATTTTTATATAGCAAATGTAAGAAATTATGGCTAACGAAAGTTATTCATTCTTTCTGGTGTTCTGGCGGTGCTGGTGAATAAGCGAATTTGAATGATCCTATATATTTTAATGTAAATTTTTAACGTCTGATTTTTGTTTTCTTATCAAAACAACTTTAAAATACGCCTTCTTTAATTACGTTCTCCCCTGGGGAATTATCCTTTGCATAGGGGCCATACATTTATGACGTCCACAAAAAAGTGCTGAAAATTTGACCCACCCCCCCTCCCTATCCACACGCGTCCAAACTTTCTACCCCCCCCCCTATTTTTGGACATGGACGTCCGAGATCTAGGAATATTTGGCACCCCCCCCCCCCCCCCTTAATTCTAAATATTTCAAATTTTGATTGTTCTCAGAGGCGGATGTAGACACCAAAAATTTGGAGAATCGGGGTTTAAAGATTTATCTGTGTTGTTGTGATGTAATAGAATAAGATCGTGAATCTGATATCTGTATTAGAAATTAAGGTTTGAAATACATTTTAAGAAATCTGTATCAGAATTGGAATATAAAGAAAAACAGTTTTGGTAAAACAAAAGTTTTTTCTTCTTTTTATAAAAATAACTCTTATTCGTCATCTTCACCATCACTCGCGTCTAAAATAGGTGAATTGGAAAGAATCTCATATATATTGAGGACTGGTACTGACTCTTCCGCTTGTTTCACGCTATCTTCTTCTTAACTGTCAGTGTATTTCCAGCGCATCCATCATCTTTGAGGTGACGTGTAACAGCAGCTATGCTAGGAAACTAAACGTGACAATCTTTGCAGATTCGTTTGGCTAGATCCTTTTGCACACTTGGAAAATACAAATCGTATGGCATGTGTACATAATCACATTCTGAGACCAGTCTTTCGAGTGGCGTTATTTTCCATAGATCTGGAAACTTGTCAGAAGATTTGACGTTTTTAGGGTTTGGTATACATGATCGTTACGTGTACGCTACTTCGCTCCGGAATACGGACCAACAAATTCAATAGCCCTTCTTTATTTTCCTTCTCTGGCACCAGGACTAATCAATGTCGTCGCTGATTCATTCCCTCCATTAACTTTGAATGAGAGGTGTTTATTTGTAGGCGGCGTATAAAGAGGAAATACGATAATTGTCTTAGAACAATGAACTTGGAAGTTTATTGCGCAGATCTGGTACAGGCTATAAAGTGAAGATTGTGTGTTGTGTATTTTTTCTGTGTATTAAAGATATCTACCAAAATTATTTTTTGCAGACGTCTCCCCATAAAAGAATTTGCTCCCCCCCCACCCATATAACATCTACATCCATCCACATTTTCAGCCAATTTTTTCCGACCACCCACCCCTCCCCCCCTTCCTCCGTGTGGACGTTATAAATGTATGGTCCCAACAGGGGCGTAGCCAAAGGGGGGGGGGGGGGGGGGGTGCGGCACCCCCCCCAACATTTTGTTTGTCGGCAAATTCCCAAACCCTGTCGGTAAAATGAAAATTTCCTGTTTTCTACCTTCTTTCTTCTGTTGTAATGCTGAACAAAAAACGTCGTCATTATATGTTATCATTGGATCAATAACTTTTAATTTCTACTTTGTGTATGTTCATTACGCAATTTTCATTGACTGACGTTGACAACCAGAGTGAGTGAATCATCATTCATTCATTCACTCTCATTGTCGTCGACGTTGTGACGGATTTAATTGCATGAAAAATGTAACAATTATGCGAGATTTAACAAATTCAAATCTATCATAGAATATTATTCTTAGATTTATTATAAATCTAAAACCAAAACATTTTCACATGAAACTAATTCAAATGATGAAACAATCACATGCAACATACATTTCAAACTATTTTATTGAGTAATCTCAATCAAACGAACACAAATGGTAGCCAGATCAAAAATGCTTGACGACAGACTTGAGTTAATGTTAATGGCTTGTGAAAGAGACGTCACCGATAATGTACGTGTTGAAAAACTAGCCACCATTTGGGCTACACTTAAGACCAGAAGAGTCTTAATATCGAACAAATAAACACACATTTCATATATCCTTTGGTCTAGTTTTTATGTATTGTTCAGTTTTTTGTGTTTATTGAATAAAAAAATTCTTGTCGGTAAATTCGGCCTTTATGACCCTTGCACCCCCCCAATATTTTTTTCTAGCTCCGACCCTGGGTCCCAAACAAAACATTGTGGATTCTCAACAAAATAAAGGAAAATATTTGGCCGATGTCATAAGATCATCGACGATTCTTGGCGAGGCAAGGGAATCCTGGAGATGGCCACTTCACCCAGCTCCTTTTGCTACTCGCAACAAAAGATCCTTCGATTCACTCGAAATTGGAAAGGGCTCGTTTGAAGCACACCCACAATGACATTCAAAATGAACTTTTGGATTTAATGGTACAGCATGTTACTCGTGAAAAGTTAAAGGAAATCAAGAAAAACAACTTTTTCGCGATAATGGCTGACGAGTACACTGGCATCAGTAGCCTGGAGCAACTGTCAATATGTTTGCGGACAGTCAACGAAGATTTAGAAATTCAAGATGATTTTCTTGGTTTCTACGAATTGACGAATATCAATAGCGAGACGATAGTATACGCAATTAAAGATATCCTGTTGCGATCAGGTCTTTCGCTCGAAAATTGCCGTGGTCAGACTTATGATGGTGCTAGCAATATGATGGGGAAGTCTGGCGTATCTACACAAATTCAAGAGGATCAACCAAAAGCCTTTATTACCAATTGCCACTTCAATCAATCAATTTTTTTACTAAAATATAACTTACAATTATAAAATAAACTATAAATACAGCGGAAACTCGATACAAAAACACAACAAAAACAAAAACTATACACAGTTAACACCATTTAAAGATGTCCCTTGTTTGAGAGGGTCATCTTGACTAAACGAAAAAATTGTTTTCTGCTTACTCTTGTGTGCCAAATAAACGGCAATCAGTAATGGTCTGGTATTTTATGGAATATTTGCCATACGTTGAAGTTTTAAAATGAGGTAACAACAGCATTTCGTGTTCCGTGTTGGTGGAATTAATAATTTTAGAGAAAAAATGACTAATTGAAGAAGGAACATATTGTTTTAGTGAATCGAAAATAAACAATATATTTGAAATTTTGATATGAAGTTGTAAAGGTCAAATATTAAATTGTTTCATAAAATCAGATGTATCAGAGCGAAAAGGTTAAAAATTTATTATTCTAATCGCAGAGCGTTGAGATGACAATATTTTATTAAATTCAATACTTCCTCTTTGACCCCAAATCAGACAGCAGTAACACAAGTGAGAAGAAAATATTGCAAAATACAAATCTTTTAGAATTGATTCATTAACAAAAAATCTAACTTTAGCGAGCATACTGTTTGCTCTGTTTTTTTTACAAATTTCATTGATATGAATTTTCCATGACAGGTTTTCGTCTATTAAAACCCCCAAATATTTTATAAAACGAGATTGATACAATCGTTTGCCATTTAACACAATTTTAATTTCGTCATCCAATGTCTTTTTTGGTCTGCTAAAAATCATGAATTCAGTTTTATCTGTGTTGTAAGGTTTGCGTTTAACCAGTCATTCAATCCTCTCGTTTAACTAGTCATTCAATCCTCTCGTTTAACCAGTCATTCAATCCTCTCGTTTAACCAGTCATTCAATCCTCTCGTTTAACCAGTCATTCAATCCTCTCGTTTAACCAGTCATTCAATCCTCTCGTTTAACCAGTTATTCAATCCTCTCGTTTAACCAGTCATTCAATCCTCTCAAATCAAAATTACTTTTACATAATTGTTTTGTTGACCTATTATTGTATAATAAGTTTGTATCATCATGTTATTTTCTTCAGAGACGATCTAAAACCATTTATCGAAACAAACTGTTGTCGATCTGTTAAATAGGACGCAAACCAATCTTCTACAATGCCTCGTAATTCATAGTGGCGAAGCTTCTTTATTAGAATTCCACGGTGAACGGTATCGAAAGCCTTTTTTAAGGTCAATAAAAACACTACATGCAAAAAGATCACTATCAAGAGCTTCTCTTACTTTTTCAGTTATGCTTATTAAAGCATAATTAGTGGTTTAAACTGTGATTAGAGTGATTAAATTAAATTAGAGTGATTAAAACGAAACCCAAATTGTTTAAACATTTACAGCAGTCAAAAAAATTATAGATGCGAGAATGCATAAGTTTTCCTAATAATTTACGCTTGATAGAATAGATATCGGTCTGAAATTTGTACACTCTAGTTCATAACCTTTTTTAAATCAATGCAGAGTCTTTAGGATATTTGGAAAAACACTTTTGGCAAAAGACATTAAAAAGTTTAGAAAACACAATGGATAATTCTTCGATCAAGTCTTTCAGGATAAAAACAGAAATGCTATTAGGCCCTGAAGCCTTTTCAAAACTTAAGTTTGATATTAATAACGAAATCTCTCCTTTGTTAGTTGGTGACAGGAATACGGTATTGGGATTAGGATTAATTAAATATTTTTCAAAACATGTGTGCAAATGATGAATTTTCTTTTAAGCTAAGAAAAGTACTGCATTCATCGAAATGTTTGTTTAGTGAGGATATGTTTAAATGAAATATTGAAAATGGATTACTGATGCCATATTTTGAGGTGCAAAAGTAACACTTGCTGTTAATAAGATTTGTAAAAGTATTATTTTCTTCGCTCAATGGTTTGTGACATTTTGATGTAATGAATTTGTTAAATTCAGAAAACAATTTGTTTTGTTCATTAGACGGCAAAATCTTTAAAATTATTAGATTATCATTAATAATTATATTTGACGAAAATAAAACACTTTAATTCTTTATTAGATATTCTACGGAAAGGAATTATTTGACATGTACATAATATACAAAACCAATCAGAAGCATCAGATTTCAACAAGCGATAATCAATGTCGTTTTGTTCATTACACTTTTTATGAACTCAAGAGATACACAAATCACCACATTGATGGTGACTTCTAACTGTTTTGTTACAAACATTGCAGAAATACTTTTCCATTTGTATATTAAAAGCAAAATTTTCAACGTAAGAAGAGACAATGCATCGTTAATCCCGTGGTTTTTTTTTATTATTATTTGAATATTTAAACAGGTTTAATGGTTTGAAAATTAATTAATACACTCAACAACTACAAATATATATAAACAAATCCCATTTAATGAAAATATGCGTGTGATTTTAAAAACAAAAACTTAAAACCAAACTCAACGACAAATTTTTCATAAGGTTAATTCTGCAACATCGGAGCATCTGGTTACATCAGTTTCTGGTGATGCAACTGCTTTGTGGCAATTCGTTTACTGATGTGTTTCGAAGCACGTGCTTTTTTCCACGAATTGACACCAACGCTGATGTATGCTTGTTCCTTGTTCGTTCACTCAACAAACCGACGTTCTTTTCATGTTTCAAAAATACAAAACGTAATAATAAAATAATTAAAGTCAAACTTTCGAATCGTAAAACAAACAATCGAAACAACATGTGACTGAACACGAAAAAAAAACAGAATAAATGTCAATTAAGATTTTAAACTTACTTTTGTATCATAAATCAACCAGGGAAACTGTTTAAACCATTGATGTTGACACGAACGATTTCTATCTCCAATTGTCGTCTTTGAAAAAGTAAACGTTTTGGGTAGCCGGCACAGGAATTCTTCAGTGACACCATAGTCATAAGTATCAACATAGTTGGGCACTACCGACCGTGGATTTACAGTTTTCAATGTATTTGACGAATGAGCTCGAATAACAAAAGACCGTGGTCCGTACCTGTACTCATTTTTTAAACATGGTTGAAAATATGAAGGATGGCAATTTCGAAGAAAGTTTTCAAAGGATGTTTCGAGTTGTTAGATGACGATATATTAGATAGTGATGAAATAAATTTGGAGCTGGAAAAGATTAAGAAGAGGTATTATAATTTCACACATATTACCTGATAAAATATATATCCCACTAAATTTCTGGTTGTTAAAACCATGCAATAATAAAAAATAAAGGATTAGTTTTTGTATCATCCGTACTTCTAATCCAGGTTGAATAAATAAACTTTAAAGTATTGACAACACCGTTTTTGAACTTTTTTTTAGCTTGCGACCTTAATAATATTTATATATATATAATGGCTATTTATATAACAAGATGGTGTAGACATTTCGTCAATTTGTTGGGAAACAAATATATATATATCATTGAGTTGTCACTATGTAATATTTAAACACAAACAAACAAACATAAACACTCACTGTTTTGAATTATTTATTATGAGAACTCATTAATATGTAACTTTACATATATATTTATTTTAGGCAAGTGGAGGCCAGCAGAACTTACCGCAAGAATGCACAATGACAAACATGCCTTGCACATTTGAGGGGTGCAGAAAAAAGTATAAAACGCAACAGGGGTTGAACCGCCGTATTAAAGCCAAACATACAAACAATATCGAGCAAACAGAATCACTTCAGAAGCTTCATCCATTAAAGTTAAAAATAATGTTACAAGATAATGCAAAAAAACTGTTTGAAAATCAGTGTTTTCCTGACTCGACGTGGGATGCATTTAGCGACTTCAAACCTACCAATGAAGATTCTTATGAGATTTGGAAAAATATTGAACATGTGATTGAAAGATTTAAAGATGATGCAGAGAAGTTTTATACTCAAATATACAATATACTGTTAAATGACTTTAAAGTCAGTAACTTGAGTTATAAACATAATAATAACACAATTTTATTCCATTTATCAAATGCTACAGTCCATTTTGAAACTACCGAGCAGCGAATCAATCATCTAAAGAAAAACGAAGTTCACGCATTGCAATATTTAGGTGGCAGCATATTTTCTAAATTGTACAGGAAAATAAGATTAAAACGCAACTGGAAATGATTATTGGATTATTTATTCAAATTAGGAGTCATTCATATGCGAAGGACATTAAGGAGAAATTTAAGCTTTCAAAAGGAGTAAATCGGAAAAGATCACTGAGGACAGAAATAAAGAAGGCATCACACCTTAAAACGGGTGGTGGACATTAGATGTAACTTTTTTATTATCATTTATTTTGTCTCATTTGTGTAGTGTTTTATTATTTTTTTACACCAGACCAACTTAAATTTTGTGAGAGGTCGGCCAGCTGCAGTGTTTGTGGTTTCCTTCCATAAATGCAATCATAGTGTTAAAAATAGTATTTATTGGCTATTTATTATGATTATTATGTCTAGACGAATTAAAGTGCTGTCACATAAAGATTTGTCAGTGTAAAACAGCAAACTGAATTTTTAACACAGTTTTGCGACTAAACGACGCACGAATTGAATTTCGAAAGAATTACAAATCTTCGTATATGTGAAAATATGATAAATCTTTCAGACTATATTTATAAGTTAGTTGGGTGAATTCTTTGTGTCTTGATTCGGATATTTGTCAATATCCTAGTTAAAGGTTTGTCCATAGTCATAAGAAATTGTATTTTTATAGTTTGTCGTTTGAGAGGCTTCTGCCGTTAAAATTATCATCAGCACATCTTTCCACCAGATCTTCACCAATTTACTGTCTTTATCGCGGCAGGTGACTGATGTTTTGTGTTCATCAGCTCCTATGCGTTTTCTTTCTCATTTTGTAAAGCGCGTTTGCAATTCATTCTCTCAGCTTTTACACTCCAATTATGTCCGGGGACGAGTTTTCGCCCTCGCAATCCTAGACCCGCCCCTTGTCATATCCTCGGTATGGCGAGTGTAATTACAGTAGCCGCCGCTTAACTCGAACCTCCGGGGGGAAATTGGAAAAAGTTAAGCGGCTTTCGACTAAAAATCGAACTAAAAAACTGAATGAGATGGACAGTGTTAATTACAGAGGGGTGTTTCTCGTTCACAAAATGTGGTTCGAGTTAAACGGTATTTGAGTTTTCCGGTGTATTTATGAGGGGTTTGATAAGCAAAACCCTTGGAGAATTCGAAAAAGTTCGAGTTATCCCGTATTTGAGTTAAGCGGCGGCTCAAAATTAAGTAAATTTTAAAATCAATCTTTCAAAATAAAGGAAATAAGAACCATAAGAGGGGAGCACAAGTTGAAGTTAAGGTTTGGGGCAGGCATTACAGAAGAAACCCTCTAGTTCAAGGTGGAATTGAAGTGCCATGCAGAATAAAAATCAAATGGTTGGGAGTATCGTCAACCACTTCATTCTAGTGCGATACGAGTAATTAGTAAATTGACTATTTCTACTGAAAAGTAAGCGTGTCTTTATTGAAGGTGAAGTTGGAAAATGGTTAGTTTTATTTTTTTGATTCAATGGAAGGTCTTAATCTATTATTAGTTAAAAAATAATTGTATTCTTATTATTTTTTATTTTTTCTCTCTCGTGCGTTTTTCTCTCTCTTGCGCGATCGCTTTAAAAATTGTGGTGTAATTAGTTTTGTCATTAATATTGTTTTGTGTTTTTAAGGGTTGTTTCTATAGAATATAGCACCACCGTTAATAAACAAGCCGACCAGAGTATTTAAGGACAAAGCAACAATTATCGATCATATATCCACGAATAATCTTATCAATAGTAATTACAAATCGGGAATTATTAAAACTAATTTATCAGATCACTTTCCCGTATTTATAATTACAAACATTGATTTACAAAAAGCTCCTAAAAATATAATTATTTTCAAACGTATGATTAATGATGAAAGTAATAATAATTTTAAAGAATGTTTAACAAGATCCAACTGAGCTAATGTTTATTGTTGCACAAATCCAAACGAAGCTTATAATAAGTTTTTTTAAATTGTTTTCTGAATTATATGAATTGTCTCTTCCACTAAAAAAGATTATCGTTAAAGGGAAAAATGTTGCTAGTCCTTGGAATACAAAAGGAATCATAAAATCATCAAAAAGAAAACAAAAACTTTACGAAAAATATCTTAAACGAAAGATTTCTCAAACTGAAACTACTTATAAAGACTATAAAAGATTATTTGAGACAATTAAACGGAAATCAAAAAAAATTATACTTCCAAGAACGTCTAAAACATTTTAAATGCGATATTAAAAAACATGGGATATAATAAGAGAAGTTATTGGAAGAAAAAGTTATTTTAAACAAAAACTTCCCGAAAAGATCTTAGTCGATGGGATTGAATTTAATGATCAAAATGTAATTGCGTCTCAGTTTAATAAATACTTTTCCAATGTGGGCTTGAAGCTGGCTGCTTTAATTCCGCCAAATTTTCGGAAAGTTTTGCACATTTTTTATTTGGGAATTATAGTGCTCTCGAAGAATATCCTCTTACTGATAAAGAACTTAAAGAATCTTTTAACACATTAAAATCAAATAAAAGTCCAGGTTTTGATGATGTTAAATCCAATGTTATCAAACTTGTTTCTGACGCATTGCATCAACCAATTAAATATATTTTTAATCTTTCTTTGAAAAGCGGAATATTTCCTGAAAGCTTCAAGATCGCTAAAATTGCACCTGTCTATAAAAAGGGAAATAAGGCACTAATAAGTAATTATCGACCCATTTCAGTGTTGTCTTGTTTCTCAAAAGTCCTTGAAAGAATTGTGTATAACAGACTTTACACGCATTTTGAATTAAACAAGATTTTTTATAAAAAACAATTTGAAAAAATTATTCCACTGATCATGCAATCGTGCATTATTCCACTGATCATGCAATCGTGCATTATTCCACTGATCATGCAATCGTGCAATTGACAGATCAAATTCATAAATCCTTTGAAGAAGTTAACTTTACAGTTGGACTCTTCGTAGAGATATCAAAAGCGTTTGATACGTTAGATCACAATATTTTGTTAAGTAAGCTTTTCTGTTATGGTATTTATGGCATTTATGGTATGGCAATTATTTTAAATGGTTTCAAAGTTATTTTCTCAATAGACAACAGTACATTCCGACGAACCAAGGCGGCACTGAAATGGAAAATATAAGGTGTGGCGTGCCACAAGAATCTATATTGGGTCCATTGTTATTTTTGATTTTTGTAAATGATTTACCCCAAGCAACTCGTTTGGACACTTTAATGTTTGCAGATGATACGAATTTTTTTCACTCCCACAAAAATATTAATACTTTGTTTAATTATATAAACCACGAACTTTTAAATATAAAAATATGGTTCCAGGTAAATAAATTATCCTTAAATGAAGATAAAACTAATTATGTCTTATTTCATAAGAAACGTCAAAAACGTAATTTGCCAAAGATACTTCCTACCTTGTTATTAAATAACATCGAAATTAAAAGAGAAAAGAATATCATTTTTTTGGGAGTATTAATTGATGAAAACATTACATGGACGAATCACATTGAATTAGTAGTGCGAAAAATCTCAAAAAATATCGGGATTTTGTACAAAGCGAGCAAATAGTTAAATATTAATTGTCTAAAATGTGTATATTTCTCTTTAATTCATTCTTATATCAGTTATGCAAATATTGCATGGGCAAGTTCATACAAATCTAATCTCAAACCCATTTATGTAAAGCAAAAACAAGCCATTCATATCATTCTCCATAAAGATAGATACCATCATTCAAGACCCTTAATGAAACAAATAAACGCAATAAATGTTTATCAAATAAATGTTTATCAAATAGCTAAATTTATGTATGAAGTAAAAAACTGCACTATTCCAGAAACGTTTGAGGACATTTTTTCAAATGTCCAACACTTGTATCCGACGCGATTCGGATTAAATTCTTTTTAAGTGACTGGATCATGCAAGACACCAAGATTCTCCCTATTAATCCGTGGTCCAAAAATTTGGAATTCGCTTTGTGATGAAATTGTATGTATTAATCTAACCTCCTTCAGAAATCATATCAAAAATAAAATTCTTAACTTTGAAAATGAACTTATATTTTTTTTAATTGTCACGAAATAATGAAATTAGTCTTTTTGATTTTAAATCGGAACGTTGTCTGTGATTCATCACATGATTAGGGGCTTGATGATAAGGTCTATTTTTACTTTCTCCAAGCCCCTGACCATATAAAGTTTATTTATATAGAAACGATTAGATGTATAACTTAATACCTTATTTGTAATTGACTTTATTTGGTTAAAAAATATGAAAAAAAAGAAAGAAACAATATTCAATATACACACAATATTTTAACTTAAAGTAATAAAAATATATATAATACTTCGTCGTGGTATTCAAAAGGTACCTCTGTTCCATATTCGATAAAATAGTACCCTTTAAGTAAATAAAATCGACCCCAGTCATGTATCACCCGGGATAGACGTCCACAGCAAGTTACTTTCGTAATCCGTTTCATAGCAAGTTTCACACCATCTCTAGAATCACTGCCACCAATACGATTGATTTGCTGAATCTGAAATACAATGTCAAAGAATAACGAACACCGTAAAATAGATTAATTTTTGCGTGGACAAATTTTCGGAGGAAATCGGAAAATTCGCGAAAATGAATCCAAGTGGTACTTTATGTTTATGTGCAGTTGGTATCTAATGTGTATAGATTCATGCGTGTTTGTGGTTTGTCTATTACAAAACGAAAAAATTGCACGAACCCACTAGATAAGGTTCATATTTATTAATGTTACTTACCAACTTTTTACGAGTACCATCATCCGTCAATAATTCCTCAATATCATTAAGCTCTTCTTGCGAGCTGGCAATGTCAATCTTCCAACTTGACTAAATACTTTGTACTTTTTAGTTACCGCTCAGAGACTAACTTCATTGATTCTGTTAAAGAATAAATAAAAAATGTAAACTTGAATTTTTGTAGCAAGAACACAACAAATAATGAAAATGTTTTTCTAAAATCTCCAGCTCCAGAGACGGATCTAGAGGTTCTGCAAGCATCTGAGCAAAAAACACTATTATCTGTGGAAATATATTTAAGATAATTGAAATTTATGTTCTGATCAATGAAAATTTTACCAAAATAATTAAGAGAAATCCGAATCAAACTATGTGTTGTTGCAAGCAGGGAAAAATATTTAGTGCTTAAAAAGTGCACTAAAAACGTTGCAGTAGAAAACTAGGAAATTGGTTAAAAACTATCAAACTATGTATATACATATATTCTTTTTCAAACAGGAAAATATATTTACTATATTTAATACTATAATATATTTATTATTTAGCAGGCAAAATATAGTAAATGTCACAAAAGCTATTTTGGGATCGTCCCTAATTTAAATTTCATTCATCGTTTTACTTGTACAAATATCAGCACAGAAGAGAAAGTAACATAGAAATGGATACATTTATTGCACTTATTCAAACTTTTGAAAATGACTCTTTGGCAACCCACATGTTGAATTATAACACACTCATCATAAAAGTAAATATTTTCAAATTAGTTTTTGTTACAGCATTTATAAAAATAGAAAGACAATAAAGCGATTATAATTATTATAATTACCTGATTGCCATACAAAGAGTTTTGTTGTTAACAATATTCGATGGTAGGTAGGTTTCAGCAAAAAAATTTCTATTTAATTCGTTATGAGCTGGACCAACTAAACTAAACAGTTCTCCTTCTTTTAAAAATGACTTTGAACGAAACTGTGACTTGAATTTGTCAAAAGCGCTCAGTAAAAACTTGTAATTGTTTTCTTTCAGAGCAGAAGTAACGTGATCCAACCTCAGCTCAGACATCTTGAGTAATATTCCCAGCAATTTCTTTAAGTTTTTTTTTGTTTACGACTGAGCTGGAAAAATATCACATTCGCCGACTTAAAAATACTTGAACAACGGTCAACTCAGTAAGGATGTTACCCATATATCACTTTCGTCGGATGCCTTTAAATTTACCAATTCAGTCGAAATGGGGTTTAAGGCAATAGCGAGAAAAAAAAATCATTAGAAAAAACAGTCGCAAACCAGACCAATGAGTTAAAAGTATGCGCCGCCAGAGATTCCGGCAATAATTCAATTAATCCGGGGCGCGCGTCTAAAATAATAATGGGACAGAGAAAAAGAAGACCATGTTATAATAATTTATTACATATTTATTTTCTTTTTTTAATAGTGCCAAATACTATAATTTGCTAATTTTTACTACGTCGCGCGACGTAGTTGACTGGGTCTATAAATCCGCCATTGAATAGAGCAGTTTTCGCCAACCATATCGTTTTCGCTGTAATTTGATATTAAACCTTGCGTTGTTTACATTTTAAATACAGGCACGGAGGTATGGGTTCTACCAAAAAACGTTTGAATAAGCTCTACGCCAAAATAACAATGCGCTTCAAACTATGTTAATTCTTATGACTATGGTGACACTGTGAGAAACATCCCCTGGAACAGCAGGCGGTTCAGCCGGTTGCCGATTCAGTTGAATCTGATGATGAAGATTTTTTGATGAAGATTCAACAAGCGACGTTCGGTGTTAAACGATTTAATTAAGACTGTGCTCCATGTTCCTCACGCGATTGTGTATATCGTTCATTTATTCTTTTGCATCAATGAAACGAAACAAATGTTGATATGTGAAACAAGAATCTTAACATTTTATACGTTCGACATTATCTAGTGGCAACTAACGATGTCTAAAGGTAACTAACGATATCTAGTTGCAACTAACGATATCTAGAGGTAACTAACGATATCTAGAGGTAACTAACGATATCTAGTTGCAACTAACGATATCTAGTTGCAACTAACGATATCTAGAGATAACTAAAGATATTTAGTCGCAACTGAAGATGTCTAGAAGTAACTGACGATGTCTAGAGGTGACTAACGATGTCTAGAGGTGACTAACGATATCTAGTTACAACTAACGATGTCTAGAGGTGACTGACGATGTCTAGAGGTAACTGACAATGTCTAGAAGGTAACTGACAATGTCTAGAGGTAACTAAAGACATCTAGAGGTAACTGACGATGTCTAGAGGTAACTGACGATGTCTAGAGGTGACTGACGATGTCTAGAGGTGACTGACGATGTCTAGAGGTAACTGACGATGTCTAGAGGTGACTGACGATGTCTAGTGACCAAATGTCTACTTTGGTTAGAATAGAAACTTTATAATTAGTGAATATAATGTTGATGGAACTGTTATAGTTGCATTTTCGGCATGGAATCCACAGAAATTTTACGAGCCTTATTATTGTGTTCACTTTCTTACCTATTGTTATAACCGGTTATAAGATTCCACAACCAAACTAAACAGCATTAAAAATGTCAAAAATTTAACAGAAGAAAACTTATGTTATTAACCTTTATTAAGCCGGTTAAAAGGGAAATAACATCTTATTTAAAGCATCTCTCAGATGAAGTAAAATGCATCTATAAATGATGTTACAGTGAAGTGAAGGAAGGTATATTTTCTTATTGTCACAGAGTGAAATATGCCCTTCTATTAGTTGTTGTTGTTGTTATCGAATTTGAAATGCTTCCAAATACGTTCGCTTCTCGGTGCTGACGTTCTAAAACGTGTTTTTGTTTGTCTTTCTGATGTTTGAACTATTTACACTTTCGTTGTTTGTTTGATGACAACTTTTTTACTTAATAACATTCGCACATTATATGATAAATTCATTTAGTTACTAAATTTCCTCCCGGCTAGTAATAATATTAACTACGATTTTTTCCAAATTTTCATTTACCTGTCTATTTTTTCCAAGTTTTGCAATCCTGTTCACAATCCACTTTGAATGCAATGGAAAGTAGTTTTGGATTTTTGGTACTCCACCGGATTCGGATTGCTTAATATACGGTTGTTTTTTTTTATCTCCAAAATCTAAATTTAATCGAGAAGATGACAAATTTCAGAGGGTGGTCACCAATCTTCCCCGACTAGCCATAACCATGATTTTTATCGGCGCTTCACCAGACAACCCACCATTTTGAGCTAAGCTTGCATTACGCATCGCAATGAGTTTTGCTCAAGAACTCAAATCTTACTCAAAAAATACAATATGACCCGAGCTGGGTTTCAAACTACTAGTGCCGTTTAATTTCCATTTTGTGGGTGGAATGCACTGACCACTAAGCTACATAGCTTACTATACTAAGCTCCGGTCATGGAATGTAATATCAATACAATGGAGTCGTTTCTAGAATTCGGTTAAAAATTAACAACACTTAAAACAACAGAAGGTGTAATCATTAAATATTCACACGGACCCTTTACAATCCAATCCCGATAACTGAAACCCCGTTAAATCGAACTCGCGTTAACTCGAACATATTTTCCATTTTTCTTTCCTAATAGTTTCTTTCATCTCTTAAAGGTGCAATGTCTATTCCAAACTACATTCACATGTTATCATGTTTTCCAGTATACCGCCCTAAAAGAAAACAGTCGGCAAATTAGCCCGGAAAATCCTGTATAATTGTATCCAGACTAAAAAGTATCCAGACTAAAAACAGGTTGATTGATCTTATGTAAGAATCACCAGTCTCTAAATTGCAAAACAAAATAATAACTTTATTAAGTTAAACGATATATCATTTATCCTATCATCAAAAAAATTTTATATATAAAAACAATCAATATTATCTTTATTTTAAGGAATAATAATTATTGAAACACAAAACACAATAACTGTCGAGTAAGTACATGTTAGAAAAAGATTACGTAATTTTTTTCAATCCCAGAATGCTATTGAGAGTATTGATTGATAGAAGCATTGAGATATTGAGAGGTGATAGTTGGAATTGTTGATAGACGAAAGCAGAATTGCTGCATTTTTTATTTGTATCGGATGGTAAACCTCGAAAGCTTTCAGGATTTAAAAAGTTTTATGTCAATGTTTTCTCGATGCTTTCTGAATCAGGGATAGACCTGGACTTTGACGTCTTTGCGGAAATAGAGCAAGACCATAAATACTACGAAGTGAAATCTAAGTGTTTGACTCCTTCGAGGTAAGATTTTGATGGATCAACAATGTTTAAGGTTTTACAATCGTTTTAAAACGGAATGCTAGCTGTTTACACCATCATCTTAGAAAGATGACAAAATATTGTTAACCATTAACTCTGATCTGAGGAGGAATGTGCATCAAGTGCAATTCTTTTAAAAACAATAGTATTTCCATAAATCTATAAAATGGCCGATGACATCTATATTACTTTTGTTGCATCCATAAATAGCTACCTCGAAAGTAAAAAGGTTGGCTGATCATAGAAAATGGATCTAGTTCCTTAAATGTGACATTAAACAATATTTTATTTAAATTACATGAGTTTGGTTGCTATTTTGCTCTAACTTAGTAGTTTATAAAAGAAAAAGAAAATTGATGGACTAAGCTTTATTTTCTTATTATATTAAAGTTAATATTTTATAATTTTCTTATTGTGCTTTAGTACTAAAAAGTGACATTAAAACCAAACTTCAATTCAAATATTATAATAAATTAGAGAAATTTTCCTGGAACAAAACTACATTAAAATCTCAATTTTAAATGTCTGATATTTGACCGGAAATATATTTTTTATTGTCTTGTTTTATTTTTTTCTTATTTTCACACCTCACAGTGGTCTGTGTCCACCTCACCTCTGATAGCGGACCGCAAATTATATATTTTATTAACATTTATTTCATAACTTTTAATTTAAAATTCTCCAACCCGAGGAAAACAATTAGTTAATTTTAAATATATATATTAGTTGTATAATAGAAAATATTAATGATACAACAGTCTAAATGTATAATATATTTTTTGTGAGGAATTGTTTATTTTTTTACATTGATATCTTTCAAATATTTTCGCAATGCAAAGTTGTTTTCTAGAACAAATGAATTGACCGTTTTACTTTATTTTTCTGTCGTTGTTTACTATCTTCTAATCTTTAAGATTTCTTTTCATTTGTTTTGGGTTCTCTAATAACTTGTCTCTATGGCTGTTATGGAAGCATACATTTAAGGAATTCTTGTGGGGGATTTCCCCTGGCTGATTTGTTCCTTTTGTTTTGTTTGTGAACAAATACTGATGTCATATTATATCGTTTTTTTTGAAAAATAATTCTTAAATTTCTGTCCAAAGAAAGAATTACAAACTAAAGATTTATAATACAAGATATATTTTATACAGATTGAAGTTTCACATTTATGACGCTTTCTTCTTGTATTCAAATTGCACTGGTGTTCTTCTGGTGAAGTTCTCTATTGTGCATGTGAAACTGTGTGTGAGAGACATGGCTATTGTCTGCAAAATGTATTATGTAACTTGTACATCTGTTTTTTAGCCTTGTAATCAACTGATTATATAGCTTATTTTAACTCCGAGCTGAGATTTCACTTCATAGATTAGTGATGAGAAATAATCAGTGATTATGTGGAAATCTGGGTTGACCTTGTGAAAGTAGAAACGATAGTGAAAGCAGATAACACCAATAACTTTTATTATATACGTAAACAAATTTAATATTTAATGATTAACATTCAAAAGGTTTCACTTTCTTTTCAGTTTCGAAAAATTTCCCAAGCTGAGCTGAAATAATCTCAGCCTGGGGTTAAAACTTGACACAGACCAGAAGTTTTGTAAACATTCATTTGTCTTTTGAGAGAATGGAATGTGACTGGTTTCTCTTAAGCTCCACAGTAAATTAAGAGTGTGGTATTCTTTGAATGCTATATTGTTTCAAAGAGATCTATAAAGTGTTCCATTCTGTGACAACATTTTCGAAACTAAATAATGACCAAAGCTAAATAAACAACTGTTGACAAACATTTCATTAAATTTGTCAGACAACTGATTGACTTTTTCAAATCATCCTCAGAAAAAATACTTTTCCCAAACTGTAGGCTGACCTTGAGTATAAACAGCTCTCATTCTAAATAACTATAATACTATTTTTTTTTTAAACGGTCAAATTGTGAAAAATTAAAAGGAGTCTGTGAGATGTGGTAACAATCCCCACATCTTTTACATTTTTAGGAACAATCCATCTATGCTGATGGATCCCGATAGGACTCCTATAAAACCTGATCCAGATGTCTTCGACAGTTCACTTGGTAGCAATGTTTCAAGAACAAGTTTTAAGTTGCAACTCCAGCGAGAACACTTGATTGAAATGGAAAAGAAAGAGCAAAACCGACTAAAAATGTTGGCAGCACAGCAATCGTCCAAGCGACTCAGGTTGAACTTTTCTAACACTTCTGCTGTCTCCGCTCCATTTTCTGTGCCACAATCAACAACAAATATGAGATCCCTATCCACAAACCTGCCTACTAGTGTACTAAAAGTATGTGATTTTCATTATCGTGTACATTATTAATTTCTTTTATGTTAGCGTAAGTTTATGGGCAATGCCACATGTTCATGGGGATTTTTATCTTGCAAAATTCATTTTATCGTCTTTGTTTGTGAAGACTGTGATTGTTTTTATAAATATCTCCGGTCAACTTACATGTCAATGCAGAGCTAAACATGATTTTGAAACTTAACAAAAATATTTGTAATGATTATACTTTTCTGATCAACCGTCAGTGGACATGAAATTTGTTAAATTTGAAAATGTGTTGTTTTTGTGCTAATAATTTTTTTTAAATTTCATTTTTGTTCTTGTTTGTTTTCTGATACGTCAAAACTATTTTTTCACTTGGAAAAAGAAACAAGGTTTTAATCGGTGTGTTCCACGCTTGTAAACAAAGTTTCGTGTTTCTTTGTCTATTGGTATTTTGTTGGGTTTCTTTTGTGTAATGTTTGCAAATGTTGAAGAAAAAACCGTTAACATTTGCTCAATTCATATCGGCTTTACGCATTTATCTTTTCCCCTTTGCGCACTGGTTATGTAAGTTTAATAGGTGTTTCTTTTCTCCAATATATATTTCAATTCTTATAAACATTTTGTTGCATTCTATTCGATTAATTTTGCTCAGGTTGAAACCAACCTTCAGAACCCCACGCAGTACTACATCAAACAGCAGCAAAAACGACAAGTGCGTCAGTATCTGTCCAATCAGAATCACAGCACTTCTGTAATGCCCGTTTCTGCACCCACCACATTACAATCGTTTAACTACAATAGTGACTTTTCATCGTCTGGCTTTCATATGACTGCTTCGCAACTAGCTTCGCCAAACAGTCCTGATACTGTCAGCTCGGTTGCTAGCGGAAGCGAGGTGATTTTCTCACTGGTTACTCTTACTACTTCAAAATTAAAAAGGACGCAAAAGTAAAGTTCAATGAAATATAGCGCTGTCTTTGTTTACTTTAACGAATTAAAAAATTGTCCTAGAGTCTTTTATTTACCTTGTTTAGTTTTTACTTTTCAAATTTCATTCAGAATTTTTTCACGGTTAACCATTCCCCATGAAACTCAATTGATTCATGGAGAAAGTATTGAGACTTTGAATATCATTCAGGTGGACAGCGTGTTAGAAGATCTGTTTGGGTGAGCAGTGACTTAAAAAATCCATGTGTAGTTTTTCGACGTAATTCTTTGTGAGAGTAATATACAAATACAGTTTTATCTTTAATGTCAGCTCTGCACAAAGCAGCTTCCAATGTGGTTGTTCGCATAGTTTTTTTAAAATAGGAAATGCTTAGCAATCAAGTCTTGCTTGCTATTAATCCATCCATTAATCCATGCATGCATAGCGGAATGGCGTTATAATAGATTGTAGTCTTAATATTCTATCAACTTTGTGAAAGCATTGTTTATAATGGACATCTTATTTCAGATTAGTATTTGTGTTGGATATTAACAATCTCACTTCTTGTGGGCTACACCTAAGTAATGAAGTTCATGTGTCATTATAGACTGGAAAACTGCGTTGATCAAGACTTCTCCATGTTTCCTGACAATATCTTTAATGCAACTACGGTAACGTTACAGATGTATTATTTTAAATGCTTATTCGCAAAGCAGTATATTTGCCAAATGTATCACTTACTTGCTTTAAAAAAAATGTTTGAGGATGATTTAATTTAAGTACTTTCCGAACAAAAACAAGCATTCACTGTTTCCTTCAAGTGTGAGATTATTGTTTCCCCTCGTGGTTATTTAAAATACCGTTTGTAATCGTTCTCCTGTTTTCTTCCAGCTACCGACTTCAAATAATATCTTTGACTCTTATGTCAATAACAACAACGTCCAAGATGAGGTATAGAGGCTTGTTGTAGTTCACAAGTCATTGATCGCTAACCAATCGTTTAATGTCTTTTAGAACCAAGACTTAGTTTCATCATCATGTCCCGTTACTGTTAAAAAAGGTAAAATTGCATATGATTCCTTTCCATACGTTTCTCTTGTCATTTGAACCTTGTCTGTACAAACTATTTTTTTCGCAAGTACATCTTACATTTCTCTTCTTTTCAGAGCCACAAGAAGTGGTTATAAAAGATAGACAGAAAAAAGATAACCACAATTTAAGTGAGTGAAAAACCATTTGCACGTTCTCCATTTCAATGTGTTTTTTTATTTTAGTTGAACGAAGGAGAAGGTACAACATCAATGATAGAATCAAAGAATTAGGAACGCTCGTTCCTAAAATGGACAAGTAAGCCAACATTTGTTTACATCTGTGTTCTTAGTTGATAGAACAAACAACATGTTCCTTATTGTTATTATTTGGTTAAAAAATGAGGGAAATCACAAAAAATGACAAAATTAATGTAAAGATGTGTTCAAAAGTAACTATCTGGGAATTGTTTGTAATGTTTTATTTAGGCAGAAATATAAGTATGCTTTGATGTATCACATTGTTCAACATCAAATGACCATAGAATGGTTCATGATAAACAGCAAGGTGTTTTGTCACATGTGGTTCGAAGAGCAGATTATTTTCTAATGACTTCTGTGCTCTCCTGTTCATTTTGAAATGAATAAAAAATGCCATAGGTAAACCTTTTGTTGTTTTCATTCAGTGATTTCAAGCAGAACAAAGGTACGATATTAAAGTCCTCAGTGGATTACATCAGAAAGTTGAGGAAAGATCGCGACCGACTAAAACACTATGAAGTGCGCAATCACATGTTGGAAGATGTTAACAAAAAGTTGACATTGCGCGTGCAAGTAGGAAAATAACACATGTAGTTTTGTTTTCTGAATGCAATGTTATCATTTTCATTAACAATGCTGTATAACTTAATGTATATTTTAGAGGTATATTCTCACCATTTGTCAGTGTAACTTTCATAAATTAAATTTTACAGATAATATGTTATTTTGCTCGTTAGGAACTAGAGTTGATCCTTCGTGCGTCCAACATCTCTACAGTGCTACCTGAACCCGATCTCAACGCTTCCGCTGCTCCACAACTAACTCATCTTCTCACTGCACAAAAGAACCTCTTCCATTCGCATAACACCAGCCTACACAAGCTGCTAAGCGCTCCTCCTACGTCACTGACTGGTACCAGCTCTGAGACTGTAGCCACCACCATAAGTGGAAGCGTCGACAGTCCACGGTTACTTATGATGGAAGACGATGATCCTATCGTCATTGATAACGATTAGAAATGTTTGTTTCCGTTGTAAAATATGGTATAAAAATAAATATAAAAAAAGAAACCTTTTGATAGAATTAATTTAAAATATGATAAATGTAAATACGAAATTTAATGAAATCTTTAATAGACTTCGCATTTCTCCTTCATTTAAAAGTTGAACAACCTCCTTCCCAACTCACTTGTTCCTAGGACCCATATTTTTATTGAATTCTTTTTTGCGAGATGTAAATTTTTTAAATCGGGATTTTTTACCAGTATTTTCTACAATTGTTAGTATTTTTATTATTTTGTAATCGATGATTGAAAGGATTACGAAAATCGGTTCCTCAATACTTTTGCGACCTTTTATTTTTCAATTTGATGAAAATGCAGTTATCTGCGTCACTAATTTCTAGTATTTGAGCTGTAAATAGTGTTTTTAGAATATTTTTTTCCATACGAAGGTCCCGCGCAGTGTTTTCCTCTGTCTGTTGTACTTTTCATCGTTTAACAACTCTTATTAATGCTCTTAAGGGATGGCTTTGAAACGGGTAGTTCACAATTTAATTCCTCACATTCGTCTCGTCAAATATTACCACCCCTATATTCTTTATGTATTTGATAATCTTCGAAAATGAAAAATTACGAATTTTATCGATACAGGATATTTTCTACGGTGTTTACCATCAAACCAATGATATAGAGAAAAAAACACTAGATGTCTAACTCGCCGTAAATAAGTGAGGCAAATCCAAAGCAAATTTATTCTAGTTTTATTTATAGTTTAAATATTTATATATTTAAGACTGTAATTTGTGTCGATTTTGAAGTAGATTAAGTTTAAGGCAAAGTAGATATTCGATACAATAAGGAGTTTTAGGGTGACATTTTGCGTTGCTAAGACGCGCTGTTAGGTACTGAATTATCGACTACCTATTATTCAACTAAAGATATCTCAAATAAAAAAAAGATATCAAGTTCTGGTTTTTAGTGAATGAAGACTCGAAAATTTGTTATTCATATGGGATTAAAATATAAAAATCATTTTTTTCGAAAACCGGTATTTAAAACACAAACAACCAACCTCGTATATAAACATGATTTTTTTTTCTTCTTGTTTTTTTTACCAATAAAAATGTACAATAAATAGTTTGTTAGTATATAAATATGTAAAATGTTACAATAAAGAAATTGTAGCTAATCGTATAAAGTACAGTGTAGGAAATTATTGGCGTGGATTTAAAGAAGGCCTTGCTGACAAGTCAGTCAATCCTTTTCATAAAACCCACTGTTGTTTATCAACTGTAGCAATTTCCCATATTATACAATGTGTAATATATATAATTCTGCGTCAACTAGATATTATCAACGTAAAAAAAGACAAAGAATTAGTTATATTTTAATAAAATGGATTTCTTTGTTGAATATTTGAAAGCGATTATATTATTTGCGTTCTTTAGGGGCTCATCAAAGTTATTCCAAATGAGAGGTCCTCTATGTAATATGCAAAATTCACATTTCTTCTTTTTAAATGATATACTGTTAAAATTAAATAATTCGTGAGATCTAAGGTTATATTTGTCGTTTGATATTCTACAATAGATGTGATTAAAAATGACAGGGAAATTGTCAGTTTTGAAACGGTACAAAATATAAGATGTTGGTAAATATTAATATCGTAAATCGTTAAAATATTTAATTCGCTCAATAAGGGTAAAGCATGTTCCATTTTGTTTTTTTTCTTTATATTTCTACACGCATGCTGTAATCAAATAAGTTATAGGTGTTGATTATCATTCAAGTTATTTTTGACAAGTTATTATTGTTGATGACGTGTTAGTGAAGAGTGAGTTATTTCTGTAAACGATTTACGGTTAGCATGCTTCCACATGTCCTAGCGTTGATTTCACGTTAACATTGAAAATCTGTTAAGTGTAGGCCGGGGAAAGAATGGAATGTGTAATGACGTAATACATAAATAGATTGGCGGTTTTTATAGAGAAATTTACTCGCGAAGCATCTTGAACGCGTTTACAATGTGTTTGGGGATTTTCGGGAACCGTTTGTCTCTGTGACGCTTCTATCAGCATTTTAGCAGCTTGCGGGACTATGATTTTTTGAAGTCAGCACAGTTTTTATAGTTAATGAGCTATATTTTCATGGTGTAACTTTATGTTTTTGCGTTTCCTGTGGAACAGGATATATTTAACCAAATTAAGCTTTTAATGTAATGACGTTTCATGGAATAACTGATAACTCATTCACGCGAGAAGTCTGTTTATTTTTGTGCCAGTGTAATCATCGTATGTGCATTTGTTTGTAAATATATACATGTTTCTACGCGTTGTAATGTTTATTATGCCCTTAAAATTTACACGCCTCATTTATTGAATGTCAGACCGCTTTTGTTTGTTTTATTAGTCAAGTTAGCAATGCAGTAAATAAGAAAACAAGTTTGTTGATATTCGTATTTTTCAGACATCTTCTTCACATAAATCCAATTTAAAAATCAAAAGAACAAATTTACGGCATCAAAACGAAATCACGTATGATCAATTCAACCAATCAAATCGTTTTCCTTGGAATGCCGCCGTTTTGCGTTTTATTCGATTTTTATTAGAGTTTGTGTGTGCGTGGTCTTCAAAGAATGGTGAGTGAAACGACTATCAATTGTCGTTGAAGATGTAGGGCTTAACTAACTGGAGGGGGCATTATGTCTTTGCGGTGCGGTATTTTAGGTTCACGTAGTAACGTTACACTATACAAAAGGGTTCGTTTGCTTTTTGTTGAAATTTGATCTAGATTTCTCGACAGGAATGCAGAATACACTTACGACGCACGAAGCCTACAGATAGTACCTACGCAGTTTAAAACTTAAGTTTAAAACATAGCAAGGTTAGTGCATCCATTAAAGGCGGATGTAGGATGTTTTTATCGAGATGCCCAAAATCAACTACCGCTTTTGAAAGTCCTCCTACGGTTTGGACGGAAGCAAAATTTCTTACTTGCGCTGCGAAAGTTAAGAAACAGCTACGTCAGCTAGGTCAAACATTTACAACAATGAAATCGCTCAGCCAGAAATTGGTACTGACTTAAAGTATTAACGTTATTCTGGAACTAAACCATCGTTTTTAAACGATACCGTCGAAAACAACAGACAAATAGCGAAATGTATATTTTTGATAAAACTTTAAAATTAGCGTAATAGTGTTTGTGTCAGCCTTTTTAAATTTGCATCGTCACCACTTATTTATATTCTTTAAATGCAGGTCAAGCAGGACTAGGATCAAAAGCGCAAAAACACCGAGAGCATTAGAAACTGCGGTAATCTTGGGAACTGCCGTTGTAATCTTGGAAAGCGCTTAAATTATCCTTTGAGAGGATTTCGAGATTTTATAGATTCTTTAACACAGAGTCCTTTGGCACCTGTAATCCAGTTCATGTTGGAACTTATTGTTGAAGGCTAATACAGTACCCTAACTACAAAACGAACTTTATCATTTTCCAATTTTCTTTACTTAAAGTTATTAGTTTAGGTTAGGTTTTGAGAGACTCATAGCGTATTGCAAGTCTAGCAGAAATCAGTTGCCTTTGTGGATGGAAGAATTTATTTGGCGCAACACCCTATGCACGCTAGGAATTAAGCGCGGGACACTCATGGGAACATTGTCAAAGGCAATTTGTTAGTTACCACAGGGCCGGCGAATTACTTTTGAAAGTGGGGGGGGGGGGGGGGGGGCACACATTATATACTATCGAAGGAGGCGCCACCATGGTTGTGGTTAACGAGCCACGAAAATATTTGAAAATTACACCCTCTAGATAGCTTTAAACGTACTAAAATTCACGACACAGTTATAAAAATTTGATATACATGTGTTGAAACTATACTCCTTGGCTAATAGACGAAGGGCCATATAAGGAATATTTAGAGAAAATCAGTATGATATGTAGATGTAAATATCTTGTAACTTTCAAAAAATTCTGCATCCTATGATCAAGACTAGAAAACTAAGTAAGTAAAAGAAAAAGCTTTACATATATAACTATGAAAGTAAAGTTGAAAAAATCTACTTATTAATGATCAATGAAAATTAATTATAGAATATAAATCGATCGTGAAAAGATATTATGCCATTCAAAACTTTCATGTTTTAAAAACTGTTGAAAACATCATGAGTCATTACTGACGAAACGTTTTTTAAAAATTGTAATGCTGAGTCTAGAAAATGTTTATCACAAAAAATCTCCAAAATATTTTTTTCGTCCTTCTCTAGCGGACCCAAATTCTCTACCCACTTCTTCCATATCAATTTTGTCCGTTAAGTCTTTGTGGATGTTTAAAATGGCAAGTGCATTAAAACAATTGCTTTTCATGCTTGAACGAAGCCAAGTTTTGAGCCTTCGTGCTGTGGAAAACGATTTTTCTGGAGTACACGATGTGGCAGGGTTAACAAGGAGAAGTTTTACGATATGCATAATGTTAGGTATCATCTCCTTCGTAGCAGAAGATGCAGTTTTCAAAGATATGTATATGTCCTTGAAACAAAAAACTTTATTAGCTCCAACAATTATTTTGAAAACATTAAACTCGACTTCTAGTGCAAGAAAATCAATCTCATCTTTATATATATGTTTAAAACGTCGTCTTCCTCCTCATCAACATTAGCTGGGTTGATTGCGTTTAAGGGAAGGTTTTCGAAAGCGCAAAAGACTTTGTAGCTTCTCTGATTGAATCGTTCATTAATGGCATTGATTACCAGGTCCAATACCTCAAAATAGATTCCCCGATACAGTTCTTCCGGTGACGTTAGATGATAGCCGGCTCCCCTTGTGCCTCTTTCCACGTTAAAGTGGTCTGTCATCCTTTTGTAATTGGGGATTCTTCTCTTTCTGGGCAGAACTGGGTCTTCAACAAAGTCAAAAAAAATTGTATGACTAAGATTAAGTCCATAGAAGAAGCGAATATCCGACATTTGTGTTTGGCATCCTATTATTCGGGAACGGGTTTCACGATCTAAATTCCCTGCTAAACATTCATCCCAAAGTTTGTACAATGCATCATAATTGCTCATCACTCTGTTAAAAGCGGTTGCTCTAACAGTCCATCGAGTGACACAGAGTTTTGTTAAAGAATCAATGTCTTTATAACTCTCATCCTCATTTTCAAATTCAAAAACTTCCTTGATGCTACCAAGCATTTTTTCTCGCTTTGGTGAATACTTTATAAGTGTTGTTATTTCACCAACTGTTCCCATGACATCACTTAGCATCCTTGATGATTTCGTTACATCTTTGACGGATAGACTGAGCGAGCGTCTATTGCAGTGTGTCTCCACGGCTTTTGGCTGAATTGCTTTGATTTGTGCTGCAACGCCACTTTTCTTTCCAAGCATATTGCTAGCACCGTCATATGTTTGTCCTCGCAGATTTGACAGTGGAAGATTGAATCTGACTAAAGCATCTTTAATACACATGACAATAGTTGCGCTCTTGATATTAGGTATTTCGTAAAACCCTAAAAAGTCTTCGCGTGGGTTTAAATCTTCGTCTATCCATCTGGAGAACAAGGAAAGTTGCTGTTTGTTAGAAATATCAGTGTATTCATCGCACATCAAGAAAAAATTTTTACTGTTGTTTACATTTTTACAGTTTTCGTCTTAACACTTGATTCCCCATAATTTTGAGAAGTTCATCCTGAAAATCATGATGTGCATATTTTCGTGCACCCACTGTCTTTTCAGTAAGTCGGTCATTTATCCACGGATGATCTTTGCTGCGCATATATAGAAGCTGAGTGAGGTTGTCATATCCATCTTCGTTACCTCTAAGTGCTAAACCCTGACGAGCTAAAAACTGTAATGACTCTATTACAATTTTAAGGTACTGTCGTTCTCTTTCTCGCGTTTTGATAAGTTCGGCATTGTGCATTTCGATTGGATCACCAAATTGAGGAACAACGGTTTGATAGGTCAATGAAGCCGCATGACATTTGATTTGTTCGTGTTCTTTGAAGCATTTTGGGGCCTTCTCCAATTACCGAATCCAGTTGATATATAGGCTGGGTCTTTGTTATGTTCAGCAGTCAGTTTCGCTTGATGAAAATGACAGTAGTAACACAATACTTTGTTAATTTTTGCGTCATAATGCAGCCAAGGGAAATTGTGGAACCATTGGTGTTGGCACCGACGTTCGCGTTTTCCAAAAGTTGATCGAGAAAACTCATAATCTTTATCCGGACGGAACTGAATATCAGTTTTATTGTCTATGTTCATATTTACACTATTTACATTATTTACACTATTTACATTTTCACTATCAACAACAGGTTCTTGGTCTTTTGTACTATTTACAGTATTTACAGAGTTCTCATTAGTCTTCTTGAAAAACGATTGAATTGATTTCTGCATTTTTTTCAGTTGACTACAATGGAGATAAATTTAATTCAAAACGTAACAGAATTACAATAAGTAAATATAGCATTAATCAAAACTCAATTAAATCTCATTATCACCAGTCAAATTATCAATAATATTCGAATCTTTAAGCGCACTCACATTAGGAGTGCTATGAAGATATCTCATCTTCACTAAAAAAAACTCTAACGATACATACGAGATACATACATATGAGAAAAATCAGCCCGGCAAAATGGGCTATCTCGGTTGGCTGAGATCTCGGCTCTCTTATCAAATCCTTATAAAAATCTACAAGCTGTCATATGAAACACGAGCCAGCCCGGTTAACCGGGATCTCGCTTTGTTCAGCCGGGATCTCGGCAAGACGGGCTGATTTTTTGCCATATGACAGCTCCAGCCCTGTTTGTTTGGCTGAAAAGCTATCAACTGCGCATGCTTGTCAAGAAACACGCATTACAAAACAAACATTGTCACGTGGTTACTCTGGGAAAAAGCCGGGCTGAAAATTTCATGTGACAGCTTGGAGATTTCAGGAAATGTCAAGCAAAATTTATGATCCTTGCGAAATACGTGATCGTGCATGACGCTTGCGAAGTTTATGACCCGAAAGAAAAACAGCTATCGAGTATATAAATGTATACCGCATACAAATATATACCCGAAAACGTGCAGTAATCGAGATATCTAGAACTTAATTCTGTTATTTTATTATTGCCTGGTTTTTGATTCACTATAAATGGTCAATGCCACGTTTTCTCATATATAATAAGAAAGATATTTGTATTAAGATCCTTAATTGTATTTTGGCCATACACTCGAACAAACAAAACTTGTTAAAGAAAAATTGTCAAGGAAAATTTGCTCGTCTGTGCGGGGCTTAAATATGTGCTTATCATAAAATTTACCACTGGGAAGTTTCAGAAAATTTTCATTCCAAGAACAATTACTGCGGAACTACCTTAATGAAACCCCAGTTACCCCACCAACTTCTAACCTAAAAATCATTCTAGTAAAAGCTGGTGTCTGTTAACTTATAAAAAAACTTCACAAATAACACACTGTCTCAAATTAATTTTCACTCTATATTTACATAATTATTTTAAAACATTACATAGTTATATGCAGTATGTACAGGTATAATTTACACAGCAGTCCTAACAATAAAGTTTTGAGAGAGGGCTGCCAAAAAGTTAACATCACTGCAACTGGCATGAAAAAATTGTCCACATCGGTCACAACCGAGCCAGTCGTCGCTATCATCCTTTTTGCAAATTTTGGATAATGCTGTGTTTCTTCCACTGCAACGAGAAAGATTCCTGAGCATTAGTGTAAATTTCAACGATTGATCAGTTCCTACAGTAGCTAGTCAGTTATACTGTAACTTAACGTTATCTGATAAGTGATAACTGAGCATGCTATTATTTATTACAATTTTACCAGTCCACGTCATCATAACAGAGTCCACACACAGTTTCAAATATCGACTTGCGTTCTTTATTTGGTTCGATGGTGCTGGTCAAGTAGCAACCATGAGCTACACAGCGCGCAAACTACAACGACAAAAAAATAATTCAAGTCACAAGTATTCAAAATGCAGAAATTGTTTTTTAATTTAGCTACAGAACAACCAAAAAATATACGACTATGAAAACTTACAAAACAAACAAATACTCCACAGTTGTAGTTATCACTCTGCCTACAATGGGCAGGTTGGGAGCATGACCACTTTCGTGTTTTCCATCCTGTTTTCGTATCAACCAGATCGCTTTAAAACGTAATTGTATACAGTCAGTTTTAGAAAAGTCAGCATAAAATATTTTTAAAACAACAAACTATTATAAACGTTGTTGCGAACTTTCTGACCGGATGTCAATCATGCGCACCGTGTGCGCATGTGTAGATCTGTCATGATCATAAATTTCGCAGGTCATAAATTTCGCGCGACACCAAGCCTCTTGTATATCTGTCTCATCAGGAACGAACGGATTTAGCCCCCATGAGGGTTTAAGTAAACACAAAATTGGAGCGGGGGGGGGGCTAATTCGAGGGGGGCTAATAAAAACATTTAGATTCAAAGATTTCTTAGGCAGATTCTAGCTATTGTCTATACAATATAATCCCAGTAACTCGAATACCGGATAACTGGAACTCGGGTTAACTCCAATTGTTTTGCAATCCCTTCCCTAATACTTTCTTAAATACCGTAAATCCTCGAATTGACCCCCCCCCCCCTTCGAATAAGCCCTCCCCTCAAATAAGCGCCCATCATTGAATCTAAATGTTTTTATTAGCCCCCCTCGAATTAGCCCCCCCGTTCAAATTTCGTATTTACTTAAACCCTCATGGGGGCTAAATCCGTTCGTTCCTGATGAGACAGATATACAAGAGGCTTGCCCTCCTTACTTGATCCTCGATGAAGCAATCGATGATGCCGAGGACATTGATATTTTGAACTAAACACGTATGAAGTATTGATTCTGGGTTAGTCATACCACATTTTTTTATTAGCCCCCTCCCCCTCAAATAGCCACCCCCCCCCCCTCGAATAAACCCCCACTTAAAAAAATCATAAATTAATTAGCCCCCAGGAGGCCAACTCGAGGATTTACGGTAAAATCACTCGATAATTTGAACATTCGTAAACTCAAACCATTTTCATGGTCCCATTCATTGGTGGTTTTCGAATTTTCGGGAGTACACCGTAGTTGACGACATTGACGGTAAATTCATGCGCAGGGCAACCAACTTGCCAACTTCGAACCCAGTGTTCTCAACTTTCCTTTCGAAGTGTCGATCATTCAAGATGGCGACTCAAATCAGCAAAAAGAGAAAGGTTGTTCTCGATAATCGATTGTTTGTTGTTAACTTTCCAACAATTTTATAAAATTTGGCTATGAAAAAGTAATATGTACTTGTAATTCAATAAAAAGTTTTCTGCGAATTCTATATTACAAACTATTAAAAAGATATTTCATGATTTTGTTCACTTATGTATGACCATTTCAAGTTATTTTTTATGTTAAATTATACTTAGTTCGTTGCTGATGGTGTATTTAAAGCGGAGTTAGATGAATTTCTGAAACGTGAACTTGCAGAAGATGGTTACAGTGGTGTCGAAGTACGAGTAACGCCTCTACGAACAGAAATAATCATTTTGGCCACAAGGACGCAGAATGTTCTTGGCGAAAAGGGAAGACGTATAAGGGAATTAACGTCAGTTGTTCAAAAACGATTTAATTTCCCAGAGGGAAGTGTTGAGGTTGGTCTTTAAATATCTGCTACATCAAAATGAACTTTAGTTTTCCTGTGTTTCTGGTTCTTGGTTATTAATCTGTTTTTGTTGATGTGTAGTTATTATGTTGTTTCTGTCACTTTGTTTTTAAAATATATTGCTGTGTATATTGGAGGATCTTTCATATTTTTACACATTATTTTGGTATAGATACTAGCTAGATGGCCGTGAAAGTTTGGCAACTCTTGCATTAATACTTAAGCTTTTAAATCCACACAAAGTTTTGTAGGGTACACTGTAGAATTTTCTTTTCTTCCATGATGTAGTTATACGCTGAGAAAGTGGCTACCCGTGGTCTTTGTGCTATTGCTCAATGTGAATCTTTACGATACAAACTATTGGCTGGGGCACCAGTGAGAAAGTAAGTTATTAATATACTTAATTGCTTTGTGAGTGATAATGGTGTTGTTCGTAGAGCCTGTTATGGTGTAGTGCGCTTCATTATGGAGAGTGGTGCTAAGGGTTGTGAAGTTGTTGTTTCCGGTAAACTTCGAGGCCAACGTGCAAAATCAATGAAGTTTACTGATGGATTCATGATCCATAGTGGTTTTCCAATCCAAGAATACATTGACACTGCTGTACGGCATGTGTATCTACGACAAGGTACCTTGTGTATTTTTCATCAAGTCTTAATTTTCCTGTACTTTTTAGGTGATAATATTAAGAGTTGTTAGTGCATATTTGATCATTCAAAAAGTATGTCACTAAAACTTTGTAAACCATCACTCTGTTCACTTTTGTGCCCCTCCCATATGTATATGCGCAACATGGCAAATTGCTTCCAACAGCATTGTTGTAGAGTATTTAAAAAGTTTATTTTAAATCATAATTTAAATAAGTTAGTTTGATGTCTAAATCGTGCTAAATATTGTTTTCATTCCTTTTCAAAGGTGTCTTGGGTATCAAAGTTAAAATTATGTTGCCATGGGATCCCTCTGGTAAAACTGGTCCCAAGAAACCTCTTCCAGATCACGTATCAATTGTTGAGCCCAAAGATGAAATCCTACCACTGGTGCCATCATCTGAACAAAAAGGTGGAAAGGTCGAGGCAGCTGCCACGCCAACTATCATGTGAGTTTTGCAATTCAGATTTTTCCACTCTCCAAATAATTGAGTTTAAATACTAATTATTGAATTATATTTAGTTAAATTATAATGAAACTCGTAAGATGACAACAAATTTTAATGCTTATAAATACTTATTACCTGTTAAGGCCATCTGAATAGTATGGAAGTATAATTTTTTTTTCAATTTTCAGGTAACAGAATATCCGGGTGTGAGCTTTATTCACCAAATAAAAGAAAAACATAAGGAAATTATCGTTGTTGTTTCATTCTCCCATTTAAGTGTCCCGTAATGTGTTTAAGTTTAGGCTTACTTCAATATCAGTGAGATCAACACACCAATTTAGTATCTGCGCGCACCATTTCTAGATTCGTGACAGCTTCTTCAGTGTACTTCAATCTTGCTTTCTATCATTACTGCTACCACCATTGATGGTATTATCAATACCATTATTTTGGGTTTGGGTACCAAAATGTTTTTGAGTTTATGAACCTCAGTGAGGAAGATAAGGATAAGTTAATAGCAGTCACTTCTACGGTTGGGGACAATGAATAACATGAATCAGGTAGTTGTCAGACACAGATAGACTACCTTATTCGTACAAATTTTGGCGATGGACCAAAATGATTTTTTTGGCGTAGATTTAATTTGGCGGAGCAGTAACACTATAAACGTTGGTTGTAGTTAGACCAGTTTTATTTGGGGATAGGTAAAAGAAAGGCGTAACAATGTGACGTAAGCAATGTAAACAATCGATGCTTTATGAAACAAAAGATAAGAACAATTACATAACTAATTTAGGCGCACATGTTTTCTTCATCGTCAATTAGAAGATCAAACCGGCGAATTCCTTGGCAGGATGATAGGGTTGTATCAATTCTCACTTTGACCAATTACTGTGTTTCGTCGCTTGTACAAGGTGGGCCAGAAATTCCGTGACGAGTTGAAATGTATGTCACCAACAGTTAAAAACAAACAGTTTATTGACACATATCGAAACCATATTGACCTGCTTTATTACGAGAAAGATATTTGTATCACAGTAGGATTATTTATCGTTGGAGAGGAAAAGTCATCATCTGAATTGTTGAAATTCCGAGAAGAACAATACGAAATTGCTATCACGCCACAAAGATATACGGTCATTCTTCGTTGACAAAAACGGCAGGGTCAGAAGTTTGCCCAAGCAAATGTCATAGAACTGAGTGACACTGAGGAAGACAGATGTTTAGTAATGAACTTTTCAGTATACTGAAATGATGCTTGATACCTCTATTGTATTGTTTTTTTAACATATTAAGTCAGTTACTCGAAAACCATAAAAGAAACAAGAGGCGACATAGCCCGCGCGGAAATGCAAAGATAAAGGTTGCTGGACCTAAAAATAATAATATAAAAAGTTAGCTGATGATAACTGATGATAACTTCATTCGGGATATCTTCCACACTAAGATTGCGGTTTAAGTTTAATGACTTATACAATGCATCACCAACAACTAACACCTCATTAAGGTCACTCGACTTCCAAAGTGAAACTTTTCTTAAAATAGACCAACAAATTGCAGTCAAAGAGTTACACAAACATTGTTGACCTGCGCTGTTGCCAAACATTGAATTAGCCTGATTAAAAGAACCTTGAACTACTTTTTGCAACTGGTATAAAAGCATTTCTTCTTGCAATTTAAAGGTATAGATCAAGTATTGATAAAGTATATAAAGCTACTGATAACTATTGCAGATTTGATATCGAAGTTTTTGAAATTGTATTTAGCTAGCAGCATTGATATATTTTAAGTTTAAAAAGTAATAATGCCAGTGATGGCACTTAATAATGAATACAATGCAGCTATATGATGGCGTTTAAACCCGTGCCAGCATGGAAAATAGACGTTAAATGTATAGAGAGAGAGACAGCCAGTGATGACAATTTTTTGGACATATGACAGTGATGGCGTCAGTGATGACAATTTTATGAAAATATGCCAGTGATGGCGTCAGTGGTGACTATAAAATCAGATCAGAATCAGCCAGTTGCAGTGCCTGTAGCTAAAGCTTTAAAAACACTACACACAGCAAATAAAAAACAGTAACAAAATACAACACAAACAAACAACAGATCAGACGGCTATATAAAAGCTACTACAGCGAATAAGCAAACACTTTTTTTAGCTTCTTACCACTCTATTTAAAACTTCCTTGTCGTAATGGAGATAAAATTCTGGAAAGTTTAATCTGCCTTTTCACGGCCCCGTATCACACGTCTCAAAACAAAAATATAAATTAATACTGTCAAAATGCTTGGAATTGTTAGGCCACGCTTTGCACACAAAAAAAACGTGCGTGTTCCGTACGGAAGTAAAATCTGTTAGATGATAGTAAAGTTGCATTTCAAAAGCCCTTGCGTACCGCGGGCTAAAAAATCCGGAACTTATTTTTGCGATTGACTCATCTAAACTGTATTTTGCCGATCAAATTTTTGCAATTAGAGGCCAAAAAGAGACCTAAGAGAAAGGATGTTAATGACGGTGTCACAGTAAATAAGGACTCCCGTAAATTTGCTCTCCCCAGTCATTATTTACAAGTAGATTATGACTTTATTTAGTAGATATTCTAGATATTTGATATTCTAGTAAATAATGACTCAAGGGATTCAGTTTTTTTCTAGTTAATAATGACTCCCCCCAGTAAAATAATGACTCCCCTGGGTTTTATAAGTTTTAACTTAACCAGAACGTGGCATTGGCATACTCTTTTAGGGATGTAAGCAATAAGATAAATCTTTAACAACTTCGTTACAACTAACTAAAAAATCTTTTACAATCGATTGGCCTTCGCTTTAGGGTTTTCACCAATGCTAGCATGAATATCCTCGATTATTTGACGCTGACGCTCCTTCAATGAAACAACAACTTCTTTTTCGTTACATATACAAAAACTGACTATTTACAACACAAAATACAACAGAGAAGGGGACGCTTAATCGAGGTATTACGGTATGTAAATTAAATTCAGTGTTCGAAACCTTTAAAAAAAATTTTTGTTTTAGTATATTTTGAGAATATAACTTATTAGTGAATAAACTATTAAACCATTATTTATTAGGGAGTACTTATTTTACAAGGGGAGTTATTATTTTAAAGGAGTCATTATTAACGGTTACACCGGTCCTACTTACATTGCAATTAGAAGTGCAAAGCATTCTGGGTCATCTGCTTTCCACCGCCTTCAAAACATGAACAGGGAACGATCTTTACCAGAATTCACTGAAAGTTACCAGAACCAACAGTCCCAAGAAAAGAAAGTGATGATTGTTACAGTTAACGGAGGTCCGGAGGAGAACCCAAGGTATTCAAAGAACATTAACTGTGCCATTGAGTATTTTTGTGAGCACGACCTTGATGCTTATTTCCTTGCAACAAATGAGTCAGGAAGATTATTCATTAATCCATTATTAACCGTACGATTATCCTTGCCCTTCAACCAAGGTTAGCCTTGCGGACCGTATTTGCAAACACTGTGGTCTTTATTTCGGAAGTACCAAGTCAAAACAAAACCACACATCATACTGCCGAATAAAGGAATCTCTGCAAGTTGCCGAAAGCACTGAGACGAAAAAAGTCCGACAGCAAAGAGTTGCAGCCCGTCGGCAACAAGAATTGCTGTGTGCAATAGCCTTTCAAGAACTTGAATGGCACGCCATTGACGACGAGCCCGATATTCCAGAGATCGTTGCAAAAAGTGTAACCCCTGTGCTGAATAACTTTGAGCCAATCTGGACAAGTGATTGACAGTCTGGTTATTTGATAAGTTGTTAAATGATAAAAGAAAACTTGGACTATACTCTAAATTTTCATGCCTTGTTTATATACTAAAATTTTTTTTGGAGGGGAGGTTGTATCTACCAAGCGTAATGTCACGCAAAGGGGTCTCATATAAAACGTGACGGAGCGTGACGAGGGGTTCTAAAATGAAAAATTTAGCGTGGCGTAATTATTGAATGGCCCCTTACTATACAGGAAGAGAAACAATTATGCACCTACTTAAAATAACAAAGATGTTACATTCAATTCGATATTTTGCAAATTTATATCTGCAAGTATTCCATCCTGTCCAATATGGTCGGTTCACCATGTTTCGTGTTGTTTCGACAAGCGAATTTCTTTTCGAACAGCGCCTCGTAGCTTTCGCATTGTTCGCCACGCACAAATTTCGTGTTTTTTCGCAGCTTGTAGTTCCGTTGTTGGAAAAACGTGAACACCGTAAAAAACAACATGTCGTCATCGGCTTTGACGGAGGCCTCCAAGAACTTCCGGGGAGCGGCGGAATCGATGACGTCATTGTCTTGTAAGAATTTCAGCGCCGACACTATGCCGTTTCTTGAAATCAACACGTCAACAATGGCTTCTTGGTTATTTCCTAAACGCTTGAGCATATCCAAGGCTAGATGGTACGAAGGTGGGTAGTCTTTCTCTAACGATAGCAACAAGTAAGCCAGAGATTTCGAGTCGCTTAGAACATGGTATTGCAGGAACTGATGGAGTTGATAAAATAGTTTCTTTTCGACTAATAACTGTATGATGAACTCGTTCAAGTAATACTCTACCGGGATTTTGTAATGGTTCAGCGAGCGAACATACTCAAGCAAAACAGCCATGATGAACTTCCTGTTCGGCTCCTTCTCCACGAAAGGTTGAAACGCCTTTGCGTAGATATCAGACTGCTCGATGACAGTCTGCTTCTGGAACCAGTAACCAGTCAGTTCGTTCTCTCTCGACGTCTCCGCCACCTGCGTCGTTCCAGTGTTGTTCATCTCTAAGTACTCAGCGTACACTGAGTTTATCTTATCGAAAATCTGCGCAATAACAGCCAAACTGCAATACTGACCCGGCGCAAATGTCTGGTTGAAAACAGACAAAATAATATCCTTGCTGTCGGTTCGAAGTAAGAGAAAATCAATTAACTTTGTTTTTTCTTCAATCATATTCAATAAGGATGGCAACTTCACTTGCAGTTTCCAAAGACAACCAAGTTTAGCATCTACGATTATGTTGGGTTGAAAGACAACCCAGTTTGGCGAATAAGACTCACAGGAATGTTTCCCTTCACCCGTTCCGTTCGCTACATACATCGGTTCGATAGGTAGAGGCGACAACACTGGATAGTAGTAGGTAACCTGGCCGTCAAACTCTCCAGGAAGGTTAATATCAAATATGGTTGAGGTTTTCGAGGCCTGGTGATGCACCGATATCAAGTTATCGACAACATTAACGGCGAACCGGCCGACTGCCCCCAATCGCAAAACCGCTGTTTTCCTGGCCGGTGAATCCTTTTGCAACTGGTACAAAACTATTTCTGCTCCCACAGCATTCAATGATCTCGGGTGGTTGCGCAACACAACCACATAAATGTTGTTGTAAATGCTAGCAATAGTTACGTCACGTTCGAGCAACGAAGCCGGCTGAGGGTTTCTCGCCGAAGGAGTGTTTTCAACCTCGAACTTCGGCAAACGAATAATCGAACTGTTCTTAAACATGTACGGATGGATGACATTACCCATTATGCCAGAAGATAGTAAAAGCACACATGTTTCTGGGAGAAAGACAAACCAATTCACCGGAGCATGGTAGGTTTTCAGCATTTTTACCGCACATTTGTCGCTCACTACTTGATAGTATTCTACGCCCTGGTTGGTTACAAACACAATTTCATTCTCACCCGTCCAACAACAACCGATGATCTGCGTGGAACGACCTTTGCATGACTGACTGTACTCTGTCCTACTTGAACCTTCAAAGAAATTTAGAAAGTCAATGGATTTCGGTGACCTTTGGATGGCAAGAACACGCTGATTGGGTGAAAACTTGATGGAAATTACATACCCTTTTTCTTGAAGTTCAAAGGCAAGGTTAAAAAAGTCGTCCGGACCCTTGACTTGTACATGCGTAATACCTCCTTTGTTTATGATAGCAAACACTTGCTTGTTTGACTCATCAAAAAACACCTTTACTTCTTTGGAAACAGGTGGAAAAGTCAATGAGTTTTGTTTCAGCTCCAGATAATATGATGCCATTTGTAGCCAATTGAAATGTATTACATGCTAAACAGAAACAGGTTAACTTCAAATTAGTTCAGAGTCACAAGAAACAAGTGGAAAATTGAAATACAAATATATTCTTCTATCTATTGGATACATTACAAGGGAGGAAATTAGTATATAATAATATATAATATGTAATATATATTATGTACAGTACAATAATGTACAATAATGTACTAGGGAATGAAAACAAGTACCTCCACACGGTCATTCCTGTAAGTACCAAATTTTTGGGAAACAAAACTTATCAAACCTGAAGCTTAAACCATTAAGTGCGATAATCCTATGTACTAGTTTTATTTGTAAAACACTATGAATAAATACTAGAAATAAATAAAAAATAAATTACAAATACCAATTAAGTTACAAGCGACTATTGAAATGGCCTATAAAAACACAACAAAAACTAATGAAGCAAATTAAAACCAAACCCTAATTAGGTTCTGTTATCCTTTAAACAATACGAAACGATAACACTTTTACACAGAAATGCTACTGTTACCCAAATAGTTTGTTTTGGCAGGAAAACTATCAACATCTGGCAAATTGTCTAATTGAGTTGCATCAATACTTTTATTTGGTTCATCTTTTCCAAGAATTTGTCTCTTTACTAGACTCGCATACACACCTTCAGTGGCAATCAGTTGCATGTGGGTTCCTTCCTCGACAATTTCTCCCTTATCTACAACAAGGATTTTATCTGCTTTTTCGATAGTGCTTAGTCTGTGAGCAATAATAATGACAGTTCTTCCACACAGATTTTTATTAATAGCTTGTTGAACTAAGTATTCCGATTCTGTATCTAAAGCACTTGTGGCTTCGTCTAAAATCAACACAACTGGGTTGCGAATAAGAGCTCTTGCTATAGCAATACGTTGTTTTTGACCACCTGACAATTGTATCCCCTTCTCTCCAGTTCCAGTTTCATATAGCTCCGGCATTTCGTCAATGAAAATGTCTGCATTTGCCAAAACGGCAGCTTTTCTCACATCATCTTCACTGACCCCTGCATTTAAACCATACTTAATATTGTCACCGATGGATCGAGCAAATAATGCTGGCTCCTGCTGAACTAAACTGATTTCACCATGAATAAACTGGTTATCGTAATCTTTAATACACTTCTTGTCCACTAAAATTTCTCCCGTAGTGGGCTCATAGAAATGCTCAAGCAAGCTTACAATTGAACTCTTTCCACCGCCACTGGCACCAACAAGTGCAACAACCTCTCCAGGCTTCGCTTGAAAAGAAAGGTTTTTAAGTACCATAACATCAGGTCTTGAAGGGTAGGAAAAAGAGACATCACAGAACTGAACCTCTCCTTTAAGAGTGTTTGTAGGTATGAAACAACCCGATTTAACGAGGGGTTGGCGGTCACAATAAACTATCACGTTGCGAGCAGCTCCCACAGCTTCCATAATACCAGTATAGACATCTCCGATTTCGTCAAATGCAAAACCCAACTCAATACTGTACAAAATGAAGGAAACTAAATCACCACCCTTTAATTCGTTGCGCAAGACAAGATGACCGCCAAAATATAACACAAGCAATGTAATCATTAGATCGGTGAGTTCTGTAGCCCATCGATAAATTGCCACTAAAATACCTTCTTTCCTTTTTAAGTTGTAAACCTTTTGCAATCTGTCAGAATATCTTTTAATTTCATGATCTTCGGCAGCAAAACTATGGACTGTTCTGATAGACGATATTGCTTCTTCTGCACTTGCATTCGCATGAGCCAATGAATTTTGCATTTTTTCGGAGACTTTACGAAATCTATCTCCGAAAGCTTTAGATACAATAGCAATAACAGGTATACCTACTAATGCGAGCAGGCTTAATTTCCAAGACAATTTAATCATGAAAAACAATATTCCAATTATCTTTACAACGTTTCTTGCAAAAACATTCAAATTTAAACCAACACTGTCGCCAATCTTAGTGCAGTCAGATGTAAGTCTTGATGTTATTTCGCCCGTTTTTCTAGCATCAAAAAAGCCAATTTCCATCCAAACAATGCACGAGAAAAGCAAGTTCTGAAGACGTAGCATATACCTCCCTGAAGCAAATGTAAAGAAACCAGCACGTAGACCTGATGTAAATCCAGTTCCCAATGTTATTAATGCCATATAGAACATAGCTTGCTGAAACTTCTGCATTGATTTGTCAATGATAATATAGTTTAACACCTGACCAGTGTAGAATGGCAAAAATATTTCACCAATTGAACAAAGCGTCAGAGAGACAAAGGCTAAACATATATAAAAGACATCATTTTTGGCCATCTTTATTAGTTTTGAAACAATCATAGACACTGTATATTTCCTACTTTCTTCTTTATCTAGTGAGTTTAACTTGTCTTGTTTAATGTCCTCATCATCTTCTAGTGATGAGTTTGTGGAAATTAAACTAGAAATCTCCCATTTGGATCCGTTTTCCCGACAGGTTTCATTTATCTTTAAAATTCTTTTTCGTAGACATTCTTTATCAGCAGTACTTAAAAAATTCCAACAAAGGTAAAATGAAACAGTAGAAATGAAAGTGATTCCAATCATGCTCCACATACGTTTGCTGCCACTGTCAGTGTACTCCGTGTAATACATCACTTTCACAACTGTATACATCGCAATAAAGCATGACCAATACAAGACAAACACCAACAATTTATTGACTCGAATTATAGCATTTATTGTGTTGAAAGTTACAGCAATACATGCCCCAGTCAGCACACAAAAGCGGAAAACAGCAAAAATTAACAGGTCAAATGGTGATATTCCAAACTGGAATGAAAATATATCTTCTGAAATTCGGTTTGCGGAGTGATCCAGAGACACAAATAAGAAAAAACAGCCAAGGAAATCAGCAAAAGTGTAAAATAAGACACTGGTAACTACTATTGACTTTTTCATCCTATAACCTAAACGAATGAAACATTCCTGAAAAAATCAAAACCAAAAAATGATTATATATAACATATGTATATATATGATGAACAATATACAGTACAATCGAATCCCAATGACTCGAACTGTTTTTCCATTCCCCTCGTTATCGGGATTATACTGTATAATCAGTTAGAAACACGTTAAACCTCCATCTTCATTTTTGATTCCACGTTTCGAAACTGGCCGTTTCAAAATTCACAATTCGAAACTGACAGTTCGAAACAATATCAATAACAATCCATTTTTTTTTCAAATTTGCCTAAATAAAATTTCAAATAAAATATTCCTTTCACTTTTCACTAAATATACACATCAACTGTGGAGTTTTCCTTAATTTTTAGCCTGAGCGTTAATAATCTTATAAGCAATATACAATTTACAGATGTTCTTGTTGCCCTCGTTTCACCTTTCAAGGAAAAAATTTTCGCGGTTGACAGGTCTAAAAACTGCGAATTTCTCGGAATTTATTTTCGCGGATGAGGTAATATATGTGAATTTCGCGGAATTTATTTTCGCGGTGGGCAGAGTTTAGGGGAATATTTAGTACAATATAATTTACGCAAAAGGTATATCTAAATTTATTTTTCAAACAAATCAAAGGCATTTCTAAGAACTTCGCCTGTTCCTCGATCTGCCATTCATCCTCTACCTCGTCATTTTCTTATATGATTCTTGCGAAATATTCACTTTGATCTAAATTCAATTCTCGTGACTGATCGATTAATTCGTTCGATGGATGAACTAGAAAGGCTCGATTGAATGGAATGGATCAAGGTTCTCTAAACATTTTAAACCTTTCATATTGCTTCAGTGATGCCGGATGATTTCCATACATTTGTGATAATTTTGCATATGCATCTGTGAGCCAGCTTGCATGTAGAGGTTTAAGAACAGATAACAATAACTTTATCTCGATATCTTGGATCAGTATTCCTTTTTCCAAATCGTTACTGATTTGTTTACTATATCATTCCGTAAATTTTTGCTTCATTAAGGTGGCGTCCACTTTTAACAGCGGGAAATCAACAAAAATATTAAAACTAAGATTGCACCTAAGTTCTCAATATATTTCAAAGAAATTTTCTAAAATATATCAATATAAAAGAGCAAAATTTAAAAAGAAAAATACAAAATAAAAACCACCTGCCAGGGGGTAATCCAAAACACAAAAACGTTTTTAGTCTGCAGTAAATATCTCATGTTTTAATTATGGTTATACAGGCCTGCCAAGTCTCACGGTTTTGCCGTGAGGCTCACGGTTTCGATACAAATCTCACGGTCTCACGGTTTGTAAATTATTTCTCACGGTTTTTCAAAAAAATCCAATAACTATAAATGTTGAAAACAATTTCCTTTACTTGTTCCTCTTCACCATCATTGCACTCGGGTAATGAATGGCATTTATGATGGGCGCAGTGTGTATCCTACCTTGCCGTGAATTTTATCTCTTTAATATTATATATAACAAGTTAACGTGCTAAAACATTAGTACGCAAACATTAGTTTGCATCCGTGTTTGCGATTAGTAAACAAACAACATGGCGGCGAAACGAAAGTCCTACAAGTGTTATTACCTTAACAAAACATTTTCTTGTAAAATCTTTATTTTTAAAAATCCAAGGCTTTATGGTATCATTATTGAAGTTAGATAACTTTCTATTTAGCTTTTTTAGTATTTTTACATCAATGATTTAGATGTTTTGGGTGTCTTGTATCATTCTTAACATGCTTTATTACTTATATTCACCTTGGTTTACCAGCTAAAATGTCTTTTTTCTCTTTTTCGTATTCCTCAAGGTTTTTGCACTAATCTCAAGGTTTATAAAGACTTTTTTTTAAATCTCCAGATTTGGGAAAACAATATGTGGCAGGTCTGGTTATAGGATGAAACTTTTTATAAATGATCAAGATTATAAGATAAACTGGATGATAGTAAGATTTTCAAAAGATTCAAATCCGGGGGTAAAAATGCAAAAAGGGGTTATATATAACGGGGTTAAAATTTTTTATTACTCCAACTCAATACCTGCATTTTTATTCAATTTAAACATAGCACAATAACATTGTAAACGGTTCTGGTTTTTTAACAAAATGTATATATTTTTAACTTATATAACTTTATTTAACTGATAAGACACACAATTAGTGTAATAATAAAGATAATTTGTGGTTGGTTAACAAAGACATTGCAGTCTCCTCCGTGTAAATTAGAATTTTTAATAGACCTTTTCGCAATTTTAATCACCCGTACCCGTTCCTCGTGTTCTAAATCACTTATAGTGAGAATTCTAAATTTTAAAACGTCGAAAATATGCGAACGAGGATATCACTTAAGCATCCTTAAAAAAATGTTGCATGCTGGGATTGTATACTGGGTGTTTAAATATTCAAAAGCATTTCTCAGTCATTTCTTAGGAAACGTATTGTAAAGACATTGATTTATTGTATAAAACAAGTGCTTTAACTATGGAAAAGCATATAGCTCATCTTCACAAACAGTTGTTTTTACAACTACATAGAACCTTCCTTCCAGAAAATATGTCAATCAATGAATTTCGTAAGTGGAATGTCAACAAACTCTAAAGATTTTTGTCAGAGGGATAAGATTAATCAGAAAGCCAACAAAGATTAGCTGAAAATTCGTTTTATGCGTACAAGCTAAACATTCCAAGTACCGCTAAAACACCTCAAGAAGACAAGCAATCAGTTATTTTAGAGAGAAAAAGAAAAAGAACACATAATGACATTCTTATTCCATCTCCGAATCAGATGACCATTGGATGGATAAGTGGAGCGAGCATCTATGTTTTCCAGATGTCACATATGATAACATTGTCAAATATTTTTATTTATTTTTTCTAATGTCCATTATTATTATTAATTCATGATTTCACATCACAAAGTGTTTCAGTAGGCAAATAACGTGGTGGTGTCCATCTCCTCTCCAAATATTGTCAAATATTTAGACAACAAAAAAGCATTCAAAGGTGGCAAAAGTTTGCTTGAATCCACACACGTGTTGGAGGTCAGATACCATAATATCAGTAATGCTACTGAGCTGTGTTATGTAATGGCAAATGTGATTTTTGAGCAGAAAGCCAACACAGCCCAGTTGTTTGGGTTTCAATAAACAAAATGACATGCTCCATAAAATCTGGCGTTTGCAATGAAGAAATTTTATCTTTAAAATCGTCAATAGAAGGTTTTGAGCTATTCCATAAATGTTGTAATGCGACTATTTTATTCATATCATATCTGTAGACGACATCTTTCATAAAATTCTAAATGCATTAAATTCTTTAACGATATCGTTGTGAAAATCCTGCCGTTTATGTGTTCACACTATAAAAAAAAAAGCTATCCGGTATGGAAATCATGAAGATTTTGTCGTTTTAAGTGTAAACAGAAAGCTTCTGAAGGCTTATCCGTTACATTTTCTGCCGTTGTGAAAAGCTATCCGATATAGTGTGAACATAGTCTTAATTGTTTCATGTTTAACTCAGATTTAAGTCTGTCAATTTCAATATCTTTGGACTCCACTTCCAATGTCAGTCCATTAAGCCGATGCATGTACTTTTTCGCATTATATGGGTACATTACAGGGCGAGCAGAAGTATCACTTTCTGGAATACAATAAGAATTATCAGTTGACAAACGGACTAAATTCAAAGTCTTCATATTGTCATATTCGTACTCCCGTTCTTCATCTTTGGCGTTTTTGTTTACTATTTCCCAGGGGTGGCGCCAGAGTTTTTCCGACGAGGGAGCTTACAGTGCCGACGAGGGGGGGGGGGGGGGCTAATTGCTTGACTCTAAGTTTAACACAACATTCATTGATCTGAATGCTGACCTGACCACCCCTGCTATCTCCTTCAGTAAAGTCTTCCGAGTAACCTAAAATTAAAATTAAACAACAAATTGAAAACCAGAACGATCTGTTATGCAAAACTACCAAAACACACAACTAAAAAGTAAGCGTAAATACCTTTTAAGAAGGTAGGCACAGGACAATCAACATGTAATATCCCGTAGAAAAATGGTGTGAATAAACTTTTGTTGCTTTTAGTCAAATTTTAAATGTTACCAATATACGAGAATTATTCAGCACTGTAAATCTATTCAATGTCTTTTGCCGTTTTCGAGCATCATCTTCATTTTTTGGAGAATATCATTTAAGGATTCCAACATGAGGCAAAACAACATTGCTAAAAAAATAACAAATTATTTATTTTAGCTATCTATAATAACAAAATGAGGTTCACAAACTACGTATATAAATAAATTTAATTTTTTGGAAAGTTATATATTATTTTGAGGCTATTTAAACGTAAAAAAATATATGTCTATCTTAAAAAAATAATTATTTGCTAAAATACAGTCGAATCTCTAATTAACGGACACTCCAATTAGCGGACACCTCAAATTAACGGACAAAAGCCTTTTGCACGGACGAAAACATGATCAAAACCTTTTATTAACGTTCTAATTAGCGGACAGTCAATTAGCGGACACTCTGATGAGCGGACAGATTTTCATTGCACCAAATCAAATTTTTCTCTGTATTTGCTCTCTAATTAGCGGACAAGAGAAATCAAAATAGCAATATTTATTTATGCAATATTCTTTCTTTTTAATAATATACTGTTAGTCATTTTAAGCATTTACTTTTCATCTCTTGAATAGACTTCGAGTTTTTTCTCTATCCACTTGATGGCTTTTTGATGCCCAGTGCAAGTGTATCTCACGGTAATCTCCAATCCATATCCACCGCCTCTATTAACTCGCTTCCCATGACCTTACAACTAAGAAATGAATTTGGCAGTTGTAAAAACTGCACCAATACCTTGGATATATTCTTTGGTACATGTCCAACAACGTAACTCCGACAAAGATCATCACGGTATACAGCAATCGCAAACTCGTATGTGTCATTTTCCTTTTCATGATAACATTTTAATCCCTCTTCACCGATAATAGGAGACCACACGTTTTTGTGTACATGAAAACCACGGACGTAAGAATCGAAGGAAAAATTTTTCCAGCTTCATTATTAATAATAACTTCAATATCTTGATCCATTGACTCTACTCTAAAGAGCGTTTTTTCCATCTTGAAATAATGAAACATCGAAAAGAACAACTACCTTTATTACGTCTACACGTCAAAGTTGTTTTTCTTCCCAAAAATACCACTTCGCGCCTGCAGCCATTAAACGCTGGTATAATAAACAGTTTCAAAGTGACTGATGACCGTGATGCCTACGGAATAGCTAATGAAGTTGACGTCCTCTAAGCTATAGAATGGATAACAAGCGCATGGAAGGAAGTATCCCAAGATACCATTAAAACTTGCTTTGCAAAGTGTGGTATTGTAGAGCAATCTACTAGAGCTGAAAGCGACGAAAAAGCCGATAAAGAATTTAAAAATCTCTTCAACGAATTAACCGAGGAACTTCAACTCGATGGTCGCATTTCTGCTGCCGAATACTCGAACTTTGATGAAGATCTCTGCACATCATCCCCCCCCCCTATCAATTCGGATGAGGTTGACTGGATACGTGCTTCTGTGGCTACCTGCATCCAGGAATATGGTGCTGCTGATGACATTACAATCGAACTCGAAAGTGAAGACGAAGATGACCAGGGTAAAGAGAATGTTGATACACCTCAGATTAGACCCCGAGAAACAGTGATGCTGCTCGATAGGCTCGTTAATACAGATTGTTTGAGTGTGGAAGACATGAACGCTATAGTTAGCATACCGTAAATGACCGATTAAACGCCCTGGGCGTTTATTTTAACAAACGAATTTTACCCTGGGCGTTTATTCGGGAGGGGCGTTAATAAACAAAGTCCATCAACAAAAGTAATATAATTGAGAAGATGTACGTCGACTACATGATATCAAGTTTCTCGTCATTCTCTTAATCGTCATCGAGGAGGTGGAATGGCTGGGTCGCAGCCTCCATATCTTCTTCATTAATGAAAGAAAAGGGATTGGTATCACCTATTTCCTCGTTTGACATTACAGCTAGTTGTGCTTTTAACTTTTCTGCTCCTGCCTCACAAGTCGTACCCTCCTTAAAGCAATGTATTTGGTCATCTTCAGAGCCATTTGTTGGAAGATTTAGGGCGCAAACCTTGAACGACTTGGCAATCATTTCTTTCGATAGATTTGACCACGATTCGAGAATCCACTGAACAATTTTCCGCCGTGGTGCTGCTATTTCCAGCTTCAGTAAATTCGTGTAAACCCTCTGCTAAATACTGGTCGAATTTTTCTGTAATGTAGGCCTTGAAAGGTTTATTCCAGCTAACATCGGGGGCTTGAATATGCTTTTTGCACCCCCCCCCCCCCCCCCCTGGAATGACAGCCATGTTCACTTTCGCAGATTGTAAGGCTTCTTTGACACTTTCCATTATGTGACATTGAACATGACAAGCATGCCATCGGTGTTTACAAAAAAGATGAGACAAAGATGAACAGTGAAGTAGGCCATGTTCCGATAGAGTTATCGAAGTTATTGGTGCAATTTTTAGAATCAAACTCACAAAACATGGTCGAAGTTCGAGTCACTGGGAAAAGATACAGAGAAGTTGGACTAGTTGTGCCTGGAACGTACTTGTGCTACACCAAGAGCAAGAAGATCGCAGATGTGTTGTTTAGCGAACTGAATAGAAAGAGTAACTTGTATGAACATTTTACGCTTAAAATTAGTGAAACTGTTTCAAAATATCCACACTTTAAAGATTAAAGAAAGTAGTATTAATTTTGCTGTGAATCAAATGAAAGCCCATGGGCGTTTATTTTAATTTTTCTCTATGGACCGGGGCGTTTATTCGGGAATGGGCGTTTAATCGGGAGTGGGCGTTAGTTAAAAAATTTAACTTTAACCCTGGGCATTTATTCGGGAGGGGCGTCAGTTCGGGAGTGGGCGTTAGATCGGTCATTTACGGTACGTGAAAAGATGGAAAGTTTGATAATCACACAAAAGAGACAAGCTCGCATACGCAATTTTTTAAGTATGTATAACTATGACTTGAAGATACAACTATTTACAGTTTAATTGGTCAATTTTTATATTTATTACCTATAAACCCTTACCCTGGTCAAAATGTTTGAAATAACTGAAAAAAGTTAACCTTCCAATTAGCGGACATCTCTAATTAGCGGACAAAACCTCTTCTCACCGATGGTGTCTGCTAATTAGAGATTTGACTGTATACATTACCTTTTCTTTCTCTTATTGTTTGAGCAACCGTAGACAGCACAATGATCGCCATTTATTTGTTTTTTTGCTCGTTTCTGTTTATCGGTCGAACTGTTTTCACTCATAAATCTCTATATTTCTTTACACGCTTCAAACGCAACAAATTAGACTACCCCGCATGAGTAACCACAATGTATTGCGGGTTTAAATTTTTGAGATCTTTCAAATTATTTGCGAAAAGACCTATGGTAGACATGTAAATTCCTTGTGCATTCTAAAAATTTATATCCGCTTTTTATTTAACGTCAATGTAATGTTTCAAAATGTTGTTAATTCGATTTAATTTTAGGAAAGTGTGCCGGAATAGATCTTTCGCCTAAAAAGGCTGGCTAGTTCTATTCCCTCGTCATCTTATTCTTCGTCACTACTGGAATTAAATTCGTCCTAAATTTTCTTCGATAACTTTTTTTCCCAAACTAGCGCATTGCATTGTGGGAATGTTTTGGTGATAACAAGCATTATAGTGCGCTATATCATTTAATTGAAACAGTCCAAGAATGACTTGAGTAATAGACTTTGTATTGAGGGAGTTTCAACTTCAAAATCCAACAATAATTAGTAGACGGTTGATAGCAGCACCTGCAAATTTGCTAGATACAATGTTTGAGCAAGTGAATCAGTACCTTGACTCTAAAGATTGATGGGCTTATGTGATGAAGTTCCTCTCTGCTGATACGTATCACTAAATTTTGGAATTGAATAAATAAGCATCACATAAGCATAACATGAGGCTCAAACCAGGAAAAAAATAAGCATTGAGGCTGGGCTCAAATACACTATGCTTATAAAAAAAGGTGTAATTTTCGAAAATTTGATCCATGAAAAATTTGAAAAGTGCGGGAAGAAATAAGTGCAAACCGTTGAAAAATATGCTTCAAATTCGCAATATTTCGAGTCTGCAAAAATGGAAACAGAGAAATCGATCTTGAAAGGTCAACTGAAAAAGTGACAAATGAAGATAAGCGCACAACAGCAACATTTACACAACAATAAATGTAACGAACACTGCCAAATACGTCCAGTATTAAACCTATGGAAATCTGTAGTGAAGCTATTTCCAGCAGTTTAGACAATAGAATTGAATTCAGAACAATTAAACAATTCTCTGTCAGGCAAATTTACAAAAAATCTACATTGCCCATGATAAACGTGTTGGAATAGTTAACAAACAGCGAGGTGAATTTAGGGCCAAATTATAATTGGAAACTTCCGATACCAAAATTAACATTTAAAATACACCCACGTCATTCGAGGCTCGTCATTTTCTTAGCATTTTGGAGGTTTTGAGGCTCATTTTCCTATTAAAAAACAACGTGTATTAAGATAATACTTGATGTCAAAAGGTGTTCTATATTTCCTTTCTATATCTTCGCGCTTGAAATGTTATATAAATATAATACTACGGAAACCGAAATTTAACTTTCGAAAAAAGAGGAAACCGTGGAAATGGATAGAATTCAGATTCTATCGGATGTCTGATTGAAGGGACGTGAGTTTTCATGTTTGTCGAGGTGTCAAAATGAAAATGCGATGAATATATATAGATTTTGTTACTTTTGTGAAACATGGAGAATATTCTGAAACATTTTAACATTCTTTATGAAGCATAGCTACATAAAATAGACAGGCTCTCTCATCTTTTTAAGATCATTTAACTCAACATTTTTTTAATCGTAAAAGTGCGGCAACAATATATATAGCTAGAGTTACAATTATAAAAAAGGTAAACGTATACTTTATCGTCGGAAATTAAATAGCATCATTGCGCACTGTTTCTTCTTATAAGTTCTTATAAGATTATGTAAAGATACTTTTTAAATTTTATCTTTTTCATCAAATTCAGTGTGTTTGTTATGTTAGGTAATTCTGTATTTCTCATTTTTACTTAATATTTTTGATATTGTGTCATTAAAGAAGAGCTCTGTATTCTAATGTGCCATCTTTTCAAAGCTTGAATCTGCAAATGTATTGTCTGTCATTTAACTTTAATGAAAATTGCCAGACGTTGGTTGTTGACTTTTAAACCATCAAAAAAGTGTATATATACAGTACAATCCTGATAACTTGAACCTCCAAGGGACTGACTAAAATAGTTTGAGATAGCGAATGTTCGAGTTATCAGGAGTTTTTATGAGAATACATTAGGGGAGGGGAACTGAAAAACAGTTTGAGTTAACGCGAGTTTGAGTTATCAGGGGTTCAAGTCATCGGGATTGTACTGTATATACAAAGTGTGGAAGCAAAAGTGGTTTAAGGATGTACACATAATACAAGTAAAATTGTGACACTCAAAACACTTAAAACTGTTATTTGTTGTAATATATATAACTAACGAACACTGAATCAAGCACAGCCATGACAATAAAAATTGTTGAGAGTTTCAAGGCTATATTATATTATTGGAGAACGTTTTTCTGTAAGGTACCTATATATTTCAAATTTCAAGATTCTTTAGAACAATTGTAAAATCATGATTATTCCACTTTGTGACTAAGGGATATTATTTCAAGTATATATTATACCACTCAAAATTGCTTTTAAAAAACTGGAAGAAAATAAAAATGAATCTATTAAACAGGGAATGATGGATAAAGCCCCTACAAAAACATGGCTTCTTTTCAATTTATAGGGTTAGGGATTGGCAATTAGCAGTGGGGGCTTTTGCCCTTGGTCTCAATGCAAAAACAGAATTATATAGACAATGAAATGACGTCTTTTTTGCGAAAAACAGCAAACACTATTCTTTTTCCATTTTGAGAATGGGGAAATACAACAGAAAAATTCGTCGGATTGGGGTCATTCCATGTCAATTCAACTAGGGCTTGACACCACACCCCCTCAGAATCGGCTGGTTTTTTGTATACATGTTTGTACTCATGAGAAAAACATCTGGTGAAAATTTTAGCCTCTAACGACGTACGGTTCCCGAGTTACAAATACTTGGTCCCAGGCCATTTTTAGGTCCTTTTTCTCAGCGCCATTTCAAAGGCGACCACTGCGTATCATATAAATAGCTAAAATTCCGGTTCTACTAGGTCAATAATCATGAAATTATGTACCTGACTATTTTTCAGGGTGTAGAATTCAAAAATAATACTTTAAACCTCCGAAAAACAAGTCTTCACTGTGATGAAAATTGAGAAAATTGAGATGGTCTTTTTTGTTAAAACTAAATTATTAGAATCCAAATTTAGATGAACATTTTATCAATAAAACAGTTAAAATAGGACTTGTAACAAAAAAACACATATGCAGAGAATGACAATTTTTACATAAAATATAATACTAATTACAAAGTATATAAATCCTTGGTATTGTTATAAATAATAAAATGTTAGTTTTTTGGTACATAGTTAGTCCATTCAGCTTGGATTTTGTTTTGGTCTCACTGACAGTGTACTGTCTTCCTGTTGCAGTGGTATCAACTTTTAACAACAAATTTGTTGAAGGAACCCAGCATACATCTTCTTGTGATGGCCAATGGTATCATCTTGTAGGGAAACTAGGGTGCATGAATTTTACTTGTAAATCTTTGTTAACAAGATCAATTTCTTCAATTACTCCTATCCAAGGTTTATTTTCATACATCAAACACACAAATTCTGCAACATTGTATGTAAGCAGATCATGAGAGTTCAAATCGTTTTGAAAATTAAAAACAAATGAGTTTTCTTCTTGTTCTGATACAATTTTAGTCGCAATTTTTGTGGTGCTCAATGGGACAAAGTTGTGGTATGTTCGTGTCCTTGGTAATGTCTTTGCAATTTTGTAACGTTGCTCCATTTCACTTCTGATTTTTGCATTTGAGTCTTTGCTGATGAATATAAACTTAATACCTTTGATTTCTTTTTCACAGAAATCTAACATTGCTTGTGCTGTGAGAATTTGGTTGTTAGTTGTTCTGTGGAGACTTGCATTTGACGTTATTCTTTTTACTGTCCCCCCAATACCGTCACAAGGTGACTTCCCATGACTTGTTGTGAAGAAAGACCATGTACAATCAACTCTGAAATCCTGTTTGTGGTGACATAGATTTATAAACTTTTACAGTTTTTATACTGCCCGGCACATCCATCTGTAAAGTATTGTACCTTTACAATAACCAAAATAATAATTAAATACCATGATTTAGTTATATCCTTTGATAATTTTAAGTTTTTAAAAAAAATTTATATATAGCTTTTTTGCTGATTTTTTTTCTTCAAAAAATTAAATTTAGCATTTTTATACAAAAAAAAATTCGAAATTTGTAACATAAATTATTTTGTTATAAGGAAAAAGACCATCTCAATTTTTTTGTATTTTGATCTTTATAATGTATACTAATATGGGGAAAAAAATCAGAGCAGTTTTACTTCATCATCCTGAGATATGACCCGTTAAGTGTAAGTTGTTGGGAAAAAGAGAGAAAATGATAAAATATTTTATATTTGAAAATTCACAGTGAAGACTTGTTTTTCAGAGGTTTAAAGTATTATTTTTGAATTCTACACCCTGAAAAATAGTCAGGTACATAATTTCATGATTATTGACCTAGTAGAACCGGAATTTTAGCTATTTATATGATACGCAGTGGTCGCCTTTGAAATGGCGCTGAGAAAAAGGGCCTAAAAATGGCCTGGGACCAAGTATCTGTAACTCGGGAACCGTACGTTGTTAGAGGCTGAAATTTTTACCAGACGTTTTTCTCATGAGTACAAACAAGTATACAAAAAATCAGCCAATTCTGAGGGGGTGTGGTGTCAAGCCTTTTAATTTCAGGTTGATTTGACATGGAATTACCCATTGGCAACTTCTGTTTCTGACTTCTAAATTTCTTTGAAGTAACCATTTTTAGATACCGAGTAATAAATTGTGCCTTCATTTATTTTCATTACCTCAAGCCCGCTCCTGCTTCCAAAATTAATCTTCTCCAGTTTTCACCATCATGTTTTGTTAACTGCTTTGCTTGGTATTTTCTTTGCAGTTGCATTTCACCTATGATAGTTTAGTGGAGTGTGTATGCGCCTTGAGTGGCCTGCATTTTTTACGAAACTACTCTGAACTTGAATTACATAGAGCTATAAACCAAGAAAAACAAAAAGAATAGTTGATTAACCAATTCAATTGCAAGGGGCACGAATTATGTTCATTATTTGGACCTTATGCAAACCAAAATCTGGTTTTATTCTAAGTGGAGTGTCGTGATGTTTACTTACAATTATTTATAATCGGATTTAGTTCTTTATTAATTATATTTGACATTAAATAAACAAATATCAGCTGCAGAAATATCTTTTTGATATGTTTTTACTGCTTATTGCACTCTTTATAATGATCTGTTGCCCCTCCAGTAATATCTCTTATACAAATAAGAAACATTGCACATATATACTTTAATTAATTATCATTAATTTATATATTTGCTATGTATACAAGATTTTATTTAGCAATGCCAAATTGACAATGACCAATGACAGCTGTGTGCCATTAAACAATCGTTCTTGTAATGTACCAAATTATGTTTGCATATTTCGCGATGGAACTTCTTCAGAACGGGAGCAGCAATCAAAGTTTCACCTCAATATAAATGGAGAAACAACAGTCTCAAAACTTTATGTGTTAGTGGACAAAAAAACTTCACATGAAAATGGAACATTTCTTTTGGCGTATATGGAAAATGAAGAAGAGGTTTTAATTGACGAAGAGTGTGAAGATGTTTTGAGTGAGATATTCAAAAACGGCGAAAAACGTATCCAGTTCTTCATTAAGAATAAAAAAGGCCAACCACCAATTATGAAGAAAGCTGTAAGTTTGCGTTCAATCTATTATCAATTTGTTTGTAAGTTTGCTACTAATTTTAACTGCAATATAGTTGACATGTAAATCTAGGTACATTTGGTTTGCCAAAATATTTTTGTGAGTGCAATCAGTGTTGTTGGTAACTTCAAAAAACTGTTTGAACTCAAAAGCCTTGTATGTGTGTCCCTGTGAAATTATGTAAATGAATTTCCCTGTGCATTTCATGTTAAACATGGTCTACACACTTAACAAAGTCCAGGGTGACTTGGATTTTAGATTGAGCTCCATTGGTTATGCAGAAAATATTTGTGATTAGTGTTCTTTATTCTATTTATGAAGATTTTTTTATGGTTTGCAAATTTGTGGTTCAGGAAAAACTTTTAAGAAATTTGTGTTAACCGTCAAGCTATGGCCCGGTGGTTGGTATTTTTGCCATCTATAATATTCGACATGTGTAACATTGCCACGTTGCATTTGCGGCAAAATCTCTATACAAATGCTGCACATCTTTATTTTGCAATTTTAAATGCTATATAATTTTTTAGAGGTTTTGAATTGCAGCAATAACAGGATAACTCAAACCCTGGACATCCTAAATTTTACTATATTTTTTCACTGCTGCTCAGCCAAAGAAAAACAGTAAATTTGTGTTGTTTATATATTAATTGTTATACAATTCTATAAAAACAATATTATATATATAGCACTTGTGAACCATGTGAGAACGCATTTCATGGAGCTAAGCTTAAAATCATACAATTTACAAGTTTTCGTACTTACATGCTTTTTCTGCCTTGCAAAGGTAAAACCTTGATTTATAGTATGGTTTTTTAACTTCTTGCTGCCCATAGCTAATGTCTTGACTATTGACCTTTTGATATACTACATAGAGAGGCCTCTTCAAGCTGAATATTTGTTATTTTTTTTAAAATAACACAAATCAAAATATGTTGATAATAAAAAATTTAAAATGAACTGTTATTTTATCTTAAATTAATTGTTTGGTATAATAAGAAAATTTTTTGCAAGAGATTATAATTATAATAAAATTTCAAAGAAAAAATTTGAGAGAAATTGAAAATTATAAAAATAGTCAATGCTACAGACATAATGACCAACATGTGTTAGCGCCGGACATGCCAAAAATTACAACGGACTGCACTCGAAACTGGTTATCAAATGAACATCATGAATCGTTTATAATTGATGCTACAACTCCTAGAAAACATCATTTTCCTTTCATGTTTACTCAATAAGGTTGTAATCTTTCCACTTGCTTTAATCTGCCATGTTTTTTTAAAAAAAGCTCATTAGAATCAAATCAGGAGATATTTCATGTAGTAGTCTTCATTGCCAGCAGTTTAAAGTTTAAAGGGATTCCTAAACCTCACAGCATGTTTCTATAAAAGTTATAACTATAATGTTTCAAAATTTTGGCCATCCATGTTGGCAAATATTACCATCAGCAAAATTATTGGGTGGCAAAGTTCCGGCGATAGTGCAATGGTAAGACGTTCTGCTCTTAACCCAAAGGTTTTGGGTTCGAGACCATGCTATCACAAAGTTGTTTAATGAGCGGTTATAAATAAAAAACGAAAAATAACCGCAGCACAAATTGGGGCAATCAAATACACTAAAACTCGAGGTCTTCATAATAATGCTTAATTAGCGTTCTGAGAGCCTCCTTAAAAACAAACCAACACAACCAACATGAGTTACCTATGGTTCAGATATTTTATCTGATCTTCCATCTGTTTTTAATAGATAAAATAGGATTCTTGTTGCATATATTGATGTATATACATTTAATGTGATCTGTTTGAGTCACATTGTATACCACTTGAGAATAAAAGTGTAAACATGAACGCTGAAAACAATGGTTGGAAATCAAAAGGCATGGCACATATTCAATATCTTAAGATAAAATTTCATAATTCTTTATCGTAAAACATATACATACTTTCTTTGTGTATATTGTTCAATTTTAGAATCAAGTTGATGATGATTCTACATATGACACCTACACTGGAAACCTGTTTAAGTCGCAAGAAAAAACTACTTCATCATCATCATCTCAGTATTTTACAAACACTATGTCTTCGTATGAAACCATGAAATCCGACACAGGTAATAGAACAGTTTGATTTTGAGCAGAATCTAAAGTTTGATCTCGTGGAAGGTTTTGTTGGTTTGGTGAATCAGGCCATGACCTGTTATTTGAACAGTTTGTTGCAAACGCTATTCATGACGCCAGAGTTTCGCAATGCGCTATACAGGTTTGTAACTATGTGTGCGCTGGGAACTGTTTTGTGAAACTTCAACGGTCTAAAATATATTTGTGCACTTGATATTCATTCCAGAAATGTTTGCACTGACAACTAGAATGCAGTAGTATCTTACACTGTAATTCGCTATTGCGTAAAATGAACTTTATTTGTGTTCTAGGTGGAAGTACAAGGGCGAGTCGGCAGATTCATGCACAAGCATTCCCTTCCAATTGCAAAAGCTGTTCTTAAAACTCGAGGTATGCAATTAAAAATATTTATGTTCCTTTATGGTTGATGTTGTGTTCAGATGAGCAAAAAACGAGCCATTGAAACAACAGACCTAACGAAGAGCTTTGGCTGGGACAGTAGTGAAGGTGAAGATGTTTAGCCTTTTTTTGGGTTCATTCGTTCATTCGTTACACAGATATAATTACCTAGTTACCTTTCCGAATATCGGAATGAAGTTGTTGAATGACACTTCAAAATGCAGTCGAAATCAAAAGTTTTACTTGGTTTCAGCTTGGCAACAGCACGACGTACAAGAGCTGTGCAGGGTTTTGTTTGACGCCCTGGAGGAGACACTTAAAGACACAGATCAAGTATCCCTTTATTTGTTTACGTAAAATCTTCGGGAACTACTCGGGGAAATCTTTTTACTCTATAACTACTCTCCATTAGTGCAACCTGATCAAGGAATTATATCAAGGACAACTCAATGACTATGTCAGGTGTTTGAAGGTAAGTAAGTACTCATTTCATCAAATGTGGCAAATGGTCACATTATATTTTAGTGCCAACATGAGAACAAACGTAAAGATAATTATCTGGATATCTCTGTTGACCTGCGACCATTCGGTTCAAGCACACCCTACAATAATCTGGTAGAGAAATCATTTAGACCTCTTCGCAGTTTGAATCTAATTCAAGCTAGGTCAACACCTGTAAATTGACAGTGTTTGTACCGTCGCTGTTGTCTGTTTCTAGGTTGAGGCATTGAAAGCGTTTGTACAACCGGAAACCCTTGAAGGCAACAACCAAGTAATTATTCACAAAATATTTTCACAATCTACGCTGCTTTTTCGTTACAGTATTTCTGCGAGAACTGCAACTCGAAACAGGACGCTCATAAGGTGATATTTTTTAATGATGCAGCGAAAAATTTTACAGTTTGTGGTTTTTTAATTACAGGGCTTGAAGTTCGTTTCTTTTCCTTATCTCCTCACAATCCAACTGAAACGATTCATGTTTGACTTTACCACGTTATTGAGAGTTAAGCTACATGACAAGTAAGCAGTTGTTGCGAATCAACTTCTTCATTTAATACTTGATTTCTGGTTGATAAAGTCTTTCATAAGACATGAGAAAACTACCATACCATACCGTTCCTGTTCCCCCCCCCCCCCTGTTTTGGGGGTTGGGCCATCATTTGCTTGTGTCATCCTTCTTAATAACGTAACTTGTTTTGTTTATATGCCTCAGTGAGTGTCGTGAATTTTACTCATTGTTTTGTATATTTAAATGTTCAATTAAAGTTGGCTACCGGCGTCATTTTCGTTATAACATTTCGTGTTTCTCCCTCAGGATGACATTTCCTTTCATAATTGATTTGAATGGATTCATAAGTTCCGAGAAGGAGGTATGTGTACGATTATAGAATTGAGAGTTTTTTCTAAATCTCTGCTGACAATTTGTTGGAGGCTTGTCCCAACGATGAGAAGATTCCAGACAAAGAGTATTGTAATGGCACGAAAGAGAACAACATCTCAGAGGTATTATGTGTTAAGCTATACAGACATGCTTGTAGAGTTTGCTTCTGCTGGAAAGCCCTATTTCTGTATTATTTGAACGTTCTAGCAGTTTGTTGATGTTTTTGTTTAGTCTTCTGGTCACATGTATGAGTTGTTTTCCATACTGGTGCATTCTGGGAGCACGTTGGGTGGACATTATTATGCTTATATAAAGTAGGGGTTTTCCCTGTTCTTATTGCAACTTGTTTCTTCAATTAAACATTTCCTTCCCCTATACAATGTTTGTTTTTTGCATTATCACCAAGTCTTCTTGCCGTTCTCTTGTAGTTAAAGTTATTATCACATGATGTAAGTTTCCATTCTTTGAAATATATCTGCTTTATGTTATGTTTATATTTTCTAAGGTCTTTCACTGATGGTAAATGGTACTGCTTCAACGACCAATACGTATCACAGGTGTGTTGAGCCATGACATGAAAATTTTTAAAGATATTCACTCAAGAGAGCTAGTTCATTTGCAAACTGCACTAACGATATGCTCATCTATTCAATGATTTTGAGAAATCTTGGGTGTAAGTTTAGGGTGCACAATGGCAATATTCGTGGTTTCATTTTAACAAATCATTATTATTTGTTCTGATGTCAGATTTCTGAAGATGAAATTGAAAAATCATACGGCGGTGGAAATGAGAGGGCTGGTTTCTATTCTTCATTTTCCAGGTTTGTAGGGTCTATGAAACGATACAATCGACTTATAAATGGAGGCAATATATTACAGTTAGTTGTCATATTCTGAAAGCAACTTCATCTAATTGCATACATACAGAAAATGTTCAAAAATTTTATCCATTCTTTTGGTTAACGTTATTGTATATATACATGGCTGGTTTTCCTTCTGTTAGTTCCACAAACGCATATATGCTGACATATCGGCTCATTGACGAACATAAAAATAAAACCTTTATGAAGAGAAGTGAATGGTCTGCAACTCTTCGTCAACTCTCCAACTCCCTTCTCCATGGCGAAGATGAAGAGACCAATAAGAGAGCGAGAGACAAGGACACGTGCAAGGTGACGTAAAGGTTTTCTCTGCTTCAAATGTCTGTTGAAAGCACTTCTAGCGTTATTGTGATTTAATATCCAGATTACATTGTACGGTTTCCATCCACTCACATTGCAAAAGAAAGATGTCAAGTTACAGATATTAAAAGACGCAACACTAAAAGAAACCACTGAAATGGCGTGGAAGGTGTGAATGCCTTATGTAATGTTATAAAGATCTCATCTAACTGATGTATTGCGGCTGTCTTGTCCGTTTTTTTTCCACATCTGCTTTCATAAATTATTTCCAATTCAGCAATTGGGCTACGAAGAAGCCATTCCGCTGTGCCAGTGTCGTTTAGTAAAGTACGACAACTCAAACTCATCGATGGAGATGTCTTACCCAGAGAACAACGTAAATGAGTTTAAAGATATCAGAGAATGGCGTTTCCCCTGTTATTAATTCTAATTTGTTTTCCAGGATGCAGTGATGTCTCAATTATTGGGCGGGGTTCGGTGTACGTATGGCTTCGATCTGTTGTTGGAATGTCGCAAGAAAGATGAAGCATTTCAAGTGTATGAACCAGGAGGTGAAGTATTTCACACATATATAAGCTACGTTATACGTGGCCACCTACCTACAAGACACTTTTCATTAGTTTTCTCATTTATGCCAATTTAAATGATCAGCACTTTTTTAGGATTAGGATTTCAGTTTAAAACTATAATTGCTCAAACATTGTATTAACTAACAGCTGGTTTTTGAAACGCATATCAGGGATAACGTTGAGAGTGCACGTCGAAGATGGCGAGTCATTTAAGGAATCATTCACGCTTCGGATGTCCACTACAAACACCGTCCAAGAGCTAAAAGATCGTCTGCGTCAACATATGGAATTTCCCGATGTCAACATCGCTGTGTTGAAAGAATATCATGGCTTCATTCTCTTGTCAAATCCAACCAAAACACTTAAGATGGAATGTTTGTATAAAAGTGCCAAGGTTAGTCTATCGGCGCTGACTTGGCTAGATGCATGAAATGTAAATTCTCTCATCGTTATTTGTTTCTATCTCGTGACTTTGGAATAAAGGCAATCCTATTCAAAACTTATTACGCATGCTTCAGGTGTTTTTGAACGATGCAACAGATAACATCACCGCTGCGAACTTTACTGAGTCAGCATTTTATAAAAAGCTCGACAAATTCAATCACACCATACTTTTCTATATTACGATACCAGTTGCAGAAAACGAAGAGAAGGGAAAAGGTGAAACAAACACTAGGCCTTTCATGTGTGCCTAATATATCACTATGATGTGTATTGTTGCAGCACTGCAGGTGAAAATGGACAAGCGTAAAACATACAGCCAGTTGAAGGAGAGAATACAAGAGGAAATATGCGTGGACAAGAAAGACTTCAGAGTATGTGACATAACACTGCTATCTTCAATAATGTTTACGGTGTTTTACCATAACCTTGTTATGAAGGTTTTTACATGTTCCTAGTTCTACCGAGTGTATTTTGGTTTTAGACGTACGGAGTGTAGTTTGGTTTTAGACATACCGAGTGTATTTTGGTTTTAGACGTACGGAGTGTAGTTTGGTTTTAGACATACCGAGTGTATTTTGGTTTTAGATGTACCGAGTGTATTTTGGTTTTAGACGTACGGAGTGTATTTTGGTTTTAGATGTACCGAGTGTATTTTGTCTTTAGATATATCGAGTGTATTTGAACAACCAAGAGTACGAATGCTCAAGATTAGAAGAAAGCATGGCTGTCTGTTCGGATGGAACTCAGGTAATGCCAACATATTGAGATGATGTTTTTCGAACGAATGTAAGATGACGAAGGATAGTTAGATGTATTACTACATTGACATAAATAAAAATATAGCTTGGAATTTTTAGATTGTGGTGAAACCGGGTCGAGCGATCGCTGAAAATGAGTGCAGAATCAAAATATATATGTTCGCGCGCAACAAAACAGAAGTAAGCACATCGCCTTTACTTTGCTTGCGCCTATCTTCATCTTTCTCACGCTCAGCATACAAAGTTGTTCATGGAGGCGATTGCGCGCAAAAACATGTCCGTTGAGACGTTCAAACGTGACGTCATTATGCCGGAACTCAGTGCTGAAGGTATTGACATCCGGTTGGAGAGGTACGTTTGATGAAATGTGTGCATTCATATGAGAATGTGCGAGAATCGGCTTTCACAGGCTCAGATTGCGTAAGAAATCGTACAAAAGTCCGGCACGTATCTACGAGAACAAGCACCATTTAGGCGTAGACATCATGATGTCGTTCTCGACTGAACTGTTCGTTGAAATTCTTAAAGGTTGGTCTTGTTTGTTTAACGTCATTCGAGAATTTACTTGTTTTTATGTTTAAAAGACGTGGCGTGACTTGTGATATCATTCTTATGTTTCGACGACGAGTAGCAAAAACAGATGAGTTTAATAAAAGCAATTTGAATTTTTAAATTTCCAGAAGATGAAACCGTTCTGGATGAAGATTATTTGAGTGTGTACGTTCGAAGATGGAGGAGCTCCACGTTTCGTCTGGATGACTTCGAAGAGGTTGTGCTGTATCAAGATACCACGTTGAAAAATCTCAAAAGAAAAGTACGACTTTGTTTAACGTGGCATGTTATGAAATTGAGCGCCGATAGTTGTTTAGATGTAATTTAACTCGATGCGCCTAATGTATTTGTTTTTATTTCAGTTGGGGGAGATTAGCGGGATTCCCGTGGAATTTATTGATATTGCTAAAGTAAGGTCATCAGCGTTAAGTGTTGTTTGGTTAACGGTCATCTTGCTTAGGGTCGGGGTATATTTCCCTGCTACGTATCATTGCTTGAGATGCAGCATGATTTGGATTGGAATCCCATCATCACGAAACTCGCTGATTACCCGTTCTCCATAAATGATGACGGATCAGTTGTCTACTACAAGTAAGTGATCAATATATATATAATGAAAGAAAATCTTCGTGATGGCACCTGGCCACTAGAACGAGACACGTTGTATATAACCATCATGTGATCAATATCTATTGGAAATGATCATGTAGAGACTCAAGGGAAGATGTGAAAGTGCTGACGTCAGAGGAAAGAGAAGAATTGCGAAAACAAGAAAAGTAGGAAAAGGAAATGCGATTTGCTGTTTGATTGATTTGTCGTGAATTCCTTTCCCCTCAGCAAACCGGTCGCGAAAACATACAACCCACGTAAAGAAAAAGCGCTGAAAATTTACGCCAACGGCACGAAGAGGTGACGGACGGCTGGCTCGTCGCTTTTTAAAAGCCGCCCATTTCTACAAAGTGTTTTCTACAATTTTTTATGAAGCGTTTGAATTGTTCAGATTTTAATTTGTTGTGTTTTATATAGATTTACGAAGACAATATATGTGTGGATGACGTCACTCACCCCCTGTTGTCGTTAATATGTCATGTGTCTTTCTTAGCATTCTAGCTAAAACAACATGGAAGCAATTCTGTGCACTCGCACTTTCCCTTTTAGCCACATATAAAAATATGACTTCTGTTTTGGATCAGTTGAAGAAACACACGACTGTGGTTGCTGACACTGGCAATTTTCAAGGTAAACCCTAACCTCCTAAGACTAGCTAAAGTGTAAAGCACACCGTTTTTATATAAATATAAACCCTTTGCGGAATATTATTTATGATTGCAAATTGCACGCATCACTTCTTACATAGAGTAAAATCCAAGTTAACCCGCCTTTGTGTGTTTGTAATAATCACAGTTAGCAATACAGTTGATAAGAAAACAAAACGTTCACTGATATTCAAACGTGACCAAAAATATATATATACAATCTTTTTGACAAACATATTTATCAACAAAACAGAAATTTGTAGCTAACAAACTATTCTTTAAACTCTTAGAAAGGAACATTTCCCATCTTGGAACATTTCCCATCTTATTTCTTTCATATTTACTCGCTAGAGTGGTTGAAAATTCAATATCAAAAATATCAAAGTTAATTTTCATCTAAAAAAATAGCTCGTCATCCGCAAAATTTGGGTAAAGATAAGCTTGTTTGTAGTATAATTTGTTAATCCAAAGGCTCATTAAAATATCTTCATTCAGCTATTGATCAATACAAACCCACCGATGCAACCACCAATCCTTCCCTCATACTACAAGCAAGTCAAATGTCTCAATACGAGGCTCTTCTAAACGAGGCTGTGCGGTCAGCAATTGCTGGAGCGAGGTTGTTGTCATTCCTCGATCATTCAAACTGAAATCTACTCTTTTTCTCTTTACTTGCAGTGATGAGCGAGAACAAGTTACATTAGCTATTGACAAATTAGTAAGTCTCTTAAGAATTAGTAAATTGTAGCGGGGAAATATTTTGATGGAAGTTTCGTTTTTAAAGTTCGTGAAGTTTGGCATGGAGATATTAAAGATCGTGCCCGGACGAGTTTCCACGGAGGTTGATGCGAGGTAAACAGTTTCCCCAAGGGCGTTGAATTGAAATAGTTTTTTTTTCGACATGAAATCTGCTTTTTCAGGTTATCGTTCGATAAAGATGCACAGATAGCAAAAGCTAAGACGTTGATTGACATGTATGAGAAGGAGGGAGTTGATAGGTCACGTGTTCTTATTAAGCTCTCCTCCACATGGGAAGGGATACAAGCAGCCAAGTAAGATAATATGTCGCGAACGGTTCGTGTGCACTGGTTTAAACCATTTTCAATTTTCTTTGAAGAGTTTTGGAAGCTGAGTACGGAATCCGATGTAATTTAACGTTGCTCTTCAACTTTGCGCAGGTCTGTAGATTAGTTAAGTGGTTAAATGATTGCAAACGGTCGTTGATTCTGAGCAGGCCGTAGCATGCGCGGAGGCAAATGTCAACCTCATTTCTCCGTTCGTTGGTCGAATCTATGATTGGCACGTTAAAAATACAGACCAGAAGGTGTTCAAGCCGAAGGAAGACCCAGGTTTGTGAGATTATAATTGTTGCTTGACAATATGAGAGATGTGAGATTTGATTCAGGTGTTAAAAGCGTCGCGCAAATCTACAACTACTATAAAAAGTTCGACTACAAAACGATAGTCATGGGGGCGTCGTTCCGTAACGTCGGGCAAATAAGAGCCCTGACTGGCTGCGACAACCTCACCATTTCGTAAGAAGTCGAATTGAAATGATAAGAGGGTCCATTACGCGTGGTTCATGTTTTAGACCGAAACTTTTAGAGGAACTGAGTAAATCATCGGACGATCTTAAGAAAGAATTGGATGTTGAAACAGGTATTCATTGAATGTTTCACGCTTGTTGGTGTAACCTCGTTGTTTCAGCCAAAGGTTTCAACCTAGAGAAGATTTCATTGGACGAAAAACAGTTTCGATGGTTACTTAACGAGGATGCCATGGCAACCGAAAAACTCGCAGAGGGTATCCGGAAATTTGCGCAAGATTCTGTTAAACTCGAATCTCATCTGAAGAAACTCATAAAAACAGCAAAAAACGATTGAAATGCTTGTTTGTATGAAAGAATATTTTTGTATGTCTCTTCCTAACAGATGATTAAATGCTCTAATGATGTCATTCTTTATAATTTGACGTCATCACTTTTAATAACTTCTTCGCGTTATTTAATTTGACGTCATCACTTTCGCGTTACTATTGCGTGCGCACGCAAACACACTTCAGGGAGTCATGCACGAAAACCTAGAAATCAACGTGATCGCCGCCAAACTTAAAGGTCCGGGGCCGGCAAAATATAAACTGCCCGGAACCACCGGTTATTTGCATCATGACGCTACTAGGAAAAAAATGCCGGCTTTCAGTTTCGGAAAACGTTTCAACCTTTCGGTAAGAAATGGTTTAGTGCGTAATTGCCGAATTGCCATTATAAATCTCTAGTTGTGATGCCATCCAATACCCTCGAGCCTTTTTAAAAATTTTGCGACTCAAGTTCTGGTAACATCTTTACATGATGCGCGTTAAGCGCCTTTAGAGGATTAAGATTTTATTTGAAATAGCAATGACTGACGCGTTATAATGGAGAGGTCGTTTTTACGCTTTTATGAAATCTCTTGCAGTGCGAAAGTTGCTCTCCCGGTCCTTCATACATGGTATCACAGTGCACTACAAGGAAAGGAAAAGCTACCGCACCAGCATACTCGCTGTACGGGAGACAACCGGAGAAATGTTTCAGTAAAACACCCTCCCCAGGTACCTTCTAGCGCCATATTGTGTATAACAGTTGAATATTTTGCATAAAAACAAAGACCGGAACTGAGACTGAAAACGCGTGTATTTGACTTGTTACAAAGTAAAACAACTAGATCTAGTTTAATGAAGTGTTGCTTTAGACTATTGTAATGTTTTCAGGGCAGTACAGTCCGGAGAAGTACCCCATCCCACACAACAAAAGAGCGCCCAGCTATTCATTCGGAGGGAGGGTCAAAGAAGCCACGCAAGATAAGTCTCCGGCACCGAATACCTACTCTCTCCCTCCTTTGTTAGGATCACAAATCGTTGGCCGACCTTCTGCGCCGTCACATTCGATCTGCGGTCGACCAAAAATTGGCTCCTACTATCAAGACTCGCAGAAGGTAAATAACTTTTCAACTTAGGAACGTTTGAACACAGCTGTCCTTACTTTGTATTTCGTAATTTCTATTTGCATTGAGTCCCTTAGAGTAGAGATTTAAATAAAATTGTTTTTATCAGTATCATGCAAGACTTTATTGAGTTATCATTTAGAGTGAGTGATCTTTCGTTTAGACCCCGGGACCTGGGACCTACCGTGTGTGCAACCCTAACACTTACTTGTCACGTGGTCCAGCCTACTCAATCAAAGCTCGCTATGACATCATCAAGGACAAACTTAATGTTCCGGGGCCAGGAGCTTACCGTCCAGAAAAGGTATTTTCCATTTTGCATTGTAAGACAATTCTACAACCTACAATGTACCCGACAGGTATGGTTAAACAAGAAAACTGGGCCGAGTTTTTCCTTCGGTGTACGTCACACAGATTACGTCACAATGTTGAACGACGAGCCACAAGTCGCTGGGAGCTGACTAACCGTCACGGGAAGTTCGCTTGATTCAAATGATGTAAAGAACGACGAGAAACTCATGGTTCTATTGGATATGTACCGTCACGTGACGTTTTAAAAAAATTTATATTTCTTTTGTGTCAATGCGCCGCAAAGTTTGTTCGTTACCTTCAGGCGGTGGCGGTTTTAGGGGGGGGGGGGGGGGGGGGGCAAGGGAGCCATGGCAGATGGGGCCCCGCACCAAATAATAAATTATTTTTTAGTTTTAGGAAAATTAATCTTAATACTCTTAACTAATGACAATATGTTTGCTTTCACACCCTGATACTCGGCATATTTAAATACGCACCGCGTCTAATTTTAATACACGCGCGTGTAATCACCTATTTTGCAACAAATGTTTAGTTTGCGTTGGTTGTCGTCGCAAACGTTTAATTTCATAAATCAGGAATTTTTCTTTCAGTTTATTATATTGTAATATCATTTCGAATATGAAAAAAAGTGGCGAAACAAGTCGCGACAGAGACCAAGGCCGCACGTATAAATCTGGAGGTCAAAAGAGAAGGCTAAAACAAGCTCAGGACGAAATGTTGAATAAGCATCCGAAAATAATGGAATTTTTTCATCCCAAAAATATTGACGAGACCAACGACCAAGAACCAGAAGAGGAAAGAATTTAAAAAGTCTACGCTTACGTTGAAAAAGATCAAAGAGTCGAAGAAAGGTAATATTTTTGTTCTATTTTTAGAATGTATGGAATGGAAACATTTCCAAATAAAGGAAGCATATAGAAGCGTTTTTACTCCTTTCGTTTGATGTATTAATACTTTTAGTGAATCTAAGAAGAATGACGACTCAGAAGAGAAAGTGGTAGAAGACGCGAATTCGGAGAAAGTTGTTGTGGGGGATGTTTCTCAAAAGATATTGATGTTGGTTTGTAGCCTAGTGATATATCTGAATCGTCCCGCGAGTATTGACTTCGTTCCGCGAGTATTGGGCGAGTATTGGCTCCGCAAAGGGAGTAATAAATGTCAACATAAATATTCTGACTTCAAGAGCTCCTCAGTAATAGCCAATGATCAGACCCGGCATTGTACACCCTCTTTATTCAATAGAAAGCATTCTCTATCAGGAGAACTACTCGCTAAAAATAGTTTTATTTTAAAAATCTTCCAATAGATTGATACACATTTTTTGTCGATTTTTATTTGTAAGCTAGAGTTGTTTATTTTTAATTTAATTTAGCAGATATTATCATTTTGTCGTTTCTTGGGTTTATTCTTTAATATAATATATAGATATACAGCTAAAGTTTTAAGCCTTAAAATTTTGTCGAAAAAGCTTTAAAAGGTTTTTCAGTTAAAAAACATTTTACAACCGAGCCCCACATATGTTTTCGGCCCCGGGCCCCGCAGTCTCTAAAACCGTCCCTGCCTACAGGAGAGCTTTCAAATCAGAGCCAACTTTTCCTTACATGTTAAAGCACTTCAATGAAACACATGGCATAATACATGCCTTGTTTACATTGGTTGGAGTCCAATTGAGCGATTTTAATTGGCTCAATAAGCATCCTAAGGCACTTCAGGTGTTCGTACACCGTAAAAATAAAACTTTTATTTGAACGCTATCCCATGTTGGAGACAATTTACCAAGTCATTTTAAACGACAATCCGTCACGAAAGAAATCTTTACTTTGGATGAACTTGTTTCAAACCAAACTTAACGACCTCTTCTAAAAATACGGTCTGTTGCTCGCGGTAAACACTCAACTTAAGAATGTGCTCAACACGAAAGTTACGTAATAAACATACGGCAACCGAATAAAACAAATTATTAACGTAAATGAACAAATTTAAAAAATGCGTAGGAAAATATTTCACAAAACATTTACAAACAATAAAAACAAAATATGTTTTATATTTCTTCGTGCTATCTATCTATATATATTTATATATAAACAACATAAAATGTTATATCTGTATCGTGTTAAATCACAGTTGAACATTATTATTTACTGTGTAGCATATTTAGGTAGTAAAATAACTTAAATTTTTAATCATTTTTTCGCGAGAGAGCGCGTCCACTGCTGTATTTAGGTCACATTAAACTTTCATTATCTCCGCCATACCTATCGCTGGACGGTTCTCCTATAGTTCCGTAATTCTGACGTGGTTTGGAGTTTGGGACGTCGTGTTCACTGTCCTCATCAATTGCTTCGAACCGCACCTGAACAAGCGAGTATAAAGCGAGTGAAATACGTAATATAATATCTTTGCGGAGTAAGAGATTGTATGAACTTTCCAAGATTACGTCATCAGAGTCACCCACCTTATCAGCGGTATGCACGGGGGTTGTAGGGCAGTCACTTTCGTCTTCAGTCTTCCCACCATCATCGACGTCTCGTAGAAACTTGCGGACCGGCTTCACGATATTCTTGCGCGTGCGCTTTACGACTAGCGGACCGCTCTCATCCATCTCTGCTGACGACGTTAAAAAATGTTGAGCCGTCCTCTGTTCATTCTCGGCCCACCTGTCAATCATGTGCGTCACTGCGGCCTGGTAGTCCTGCCAACAGAAAAGATTTCAGTTCGAGGTTCATCTCAGCACTCGCCCGTTTTTACCTTTGAGTCGTTGATTCGAATGAAGAACGGCATGAGGTATCTTTTATCAAACCTCCGCCAACCTCGAATGATGCTCATTGGTGACTTGCCTCGACGTGCCCGATATTTTATGTTTTGACTAGATGCTTCGGATGGACCGACCACTCGACCCAGCTTGAGCGATTTACTAAAATCCGTCTTCCCACGAGTTCTTTGCACCTTGAACAACTGTAAACCAGTTCGAGGTAAGATAGTTAGCGAGTACGATTACGTTACCTTAACAAGAGGTAGAGTGGCACCACCCAAAACAACGTTCGTGAACACCACAATCGCCAGTGTTGTCGTCATTATTAAATTCTGTGCGTTTTGGTTGGCCAGCGGTAAATGCAAACTCTGCGCGTACGCCACGGCTCCGCGTAGCCCTGCGAGAAAGCGCGCGTGAAACAAATGGCAAACAATACAACAGCATCAAGTCGTTCGATATATGGTTCACAAGGTCACGTGATAAAACAGCTCACCGCTAAACCATATCAGGAAAAGAACCTTCAGCGAAATCCTGTTTTCTTTCTTCCGACAATAAATAAAAAATAAGGAGAGCGGAAACACTACCACAGCTCTCGCCGCTAAACACGCAAGCTATGGACAAAAGAGGAAACTAACAGAAGTTCATCGTGTAATATATTAGTTATATTAGCTGAAACCCTGATTTTGGAGTCATATTGTAATCATTTTGGTGAATTGACATATCATATACCAAAAGAAAGATAATTTAATGGGGAATTCGAATATCAATGTTAACAGCGTTAATTTGGTGGCATTGTACCGAATTTTAAATGTTATTTCGTTTAGTAAATCTAATCTTTTATTCTGATTATTTTGTTTATTTTGTATCGTGTTTCGGCCCTCTCACTCGGGTAATAAATTTAAATATCAAATATTTACATGTGTATGAATTTGATATTTATATTACTTATTATTGTTTTTAGATCAAAATGTAAAATGTAGAATTTTGAATCTTCATACATGATGTCAAAAGCTGTTTGCTCCATCCACTGCACTGATGCAGATGATGAGTTGGTTTCATTACAAAAAGAGAGTACCTGGGAGACACTCTTAAGAGCTGCCGGGATAAGAAAGCATTCCGCTGCCAACATAGTTGATTCAACTATTAAAGTTCCATCAATAAAATATCATAGGAAATGCTATCAATATTTTACCATGAAGAGAGCTCTCGAAGGCTTACAGAAAGAAGAAAAGGTAAAACGCTCTCTTTCAGCTATTGCTATGCAAAAACAGGATTTAGACAAAGAGTGTAACAATATGAGGGTAAAATGGAATAGTAGTGATTGATCTCAGTGCAGTAAAATCAATCAAATTTGCAGCTGAAAAGAAAAATGACTTTCAAATATTGAGCATTCAAGACCCCATTGCTACCGAGGCACTCATGCAAGCTGCTATTAAAAGTACATAAAAGTAAATTATGAAAATGAAATTGAAAAGGAAGTACATGAAGATCAAGACGCCTGTTGCACTTCAGGAGATTGGAAAGTTTTTCTTTGAACTTCAAAATGAACCCATAGTTGTACCTTTCATATCATGTGTAAAAATTATGGAAGCTGTATACACTGAGAAAAATCAAACTATGAATTTCTCCACTAGAACAAATTTACGACGAAGAATCGAAAATAATTTCAAAATCGTAAAGTTTATTAATGTAGACTGATTTCTCTATATCTACCCAGTAACATTGACTTTTGAAAGACTTATTGGTGATTTTATACGAATACGTAATGAATTGAACGATCTCAAGGGAAAATATGGAAATCAAACGCCTAATGAACGAAATATTATTAGTGATATGAAGTTAATCAAACGAGATATAAGAAAGTTAGAGGACAAAATACCTTGGCCTCCACAGCCAACTGATCTTACTCCAGACAAATTCGCCAGGGTTGTTAGATTTAATGCTGGATACTTTATTACAAAATGACGAAGGTAATTTAAATCATAAAGGGGAGATATTGGAATATTCATTTGCTCAAGACGTAGTGTACGCAGAAACCAAAGGACGAGTAAAAACACCCAAAAGCATTTTGTTACCTACACTTATAAAGACCCCCACAAAGACCCTCACTAACAACACAGAGATAATAAATGTTATAAACAAACTAGGTCATGGAATGAGCTACACATTACTTAATGGATACTCAAACAGAAAATGCCTACAATACTTTGGAGCAGCAGACTAAGAGTGGTTTTATTCTGCCAATTGAATGTCAAAAAGAAGTTTTCAGAATCTATGTCGCACATTGATCGCAACGAGGAAACCTTGTCAGGTATGCAAATACTTCTTGATTTATTTCTATTTCTTATTTCTATTAATGTCTCTAATTACCCAAACATATTAAAGTTTCAAGGGGATATAGGGGGACATACATAAGGTTCGAAAAATCTTAATTAAAACTTCATAAGTATTTTACCCTTTATCCTGAAGCTTAGCACTCTCTAAAGAAATTGGCTTAATGGCCAGGCAGATGCAAAATTCACTCAGTTCTATCAATGTTACGTTCATAGTATAAAATCAACCCTTCTTCTGTGCATCCTGAATATTTTTTAGGTTTATAGTGGTTTGAGGTTATACTAGAATAATATTATTGAAGCTGATAGTTATAATTCAATTATCAAGATTGTGTATCGAAAGGCCCTCTTGCAGTCTCATAGTAGAAACTACTTCAATGAAATGTACATTGAAACAATCGTATATCAAACGTAAATAAGAAGGCTATAAAGTTTACGAAATTTTTAAGTGTTAGAACTCGTATCATGTGCCTGCAAAAAAATGTGAAGAGGAATGTGTACGTGTTCGAAATGGCTTCAACTGCACAGATGCTTGCTCTTGCAAAGACTGTACCACCATTCAAGAAGACATTTCCTCAGATGAAGAAATAATGGAAGATGTCATTGATAGTGGATTAATTTTAAGAACTTATTTATTCATATTTAAACATCGATTTATTTGTTATCAACCTTATTTAAAGATCGCATATGTTTCTATGTCATGAAACATATGGAGGAGTGCATAATTGATAATTTTGGTATATATTAGGACGGATAGGACATGGGATACAACTTTTAGGGGTGAATTAATATGAGTGTTCTATTGTAAGATTCATTACTTATGTTTTTAATAGAATTCCTTTAAATACAATATCTATGAAAGGTGCCTGTGAAAGAGAGCGAAAATTCGGTACAATGCCACCAAATTAACGCTGTTAACATTGATATTCGAATTCCCCATTAAATTATCTTTCTTTTGGTATATGATATGTCAATTCACCAAAATGATTACAATATGACCCCAGTTCACGGACTACATATATGAAATTCAGTGAAATTCCACCTACCAATGCCCAAGATATGAACCGAATATCAAACACATGCGGTCCGTTAAATACCGCCATCCCAAGGAATAAAAACACCAATGTCTCTAAAATGACATACATAATTATGATTAGAGCTTTCAAGTAAGGTTTTTGAAGAAAGTTGTCCCGATTTTAGCTGCAACAAGAAAGTTGTCCCAATTTTACCTGCAATAAGAGCGAGAAGTCTGAACATTTGCTGGATGGCCAGCTGACTGAGAGGAGACAGGTTGAAATGAGTGTAATGAGACATTGTGATGCCGCACAACAAGATGGCCATGATGCCTGCGAAAAAAATGTTTTCACGAGAGATGATCTGCTAATTCTTATTAATACATCATAAAGGTATTAACTAAATGACACCAGGTATAAACGCTAAATGAATGTACCAGAAAGTTCCAATCCTTCGCAGAGAAGGTAAGGCATGTAGGCAAATATTATCATTGTCACGCATTCCAATGAAGGGTGATTCTGCATATAAGAGTACTTCATCACCTAAAAAAAACCAGCGTGAAGTTGTTTCAAGGGAATGAAGAAAGCGAGGCTCACCAATGCACTTGCTAACCCAAACAACACGCCAATAATAGCAGAGACAAAGAACATCATGCAAAATTTGCCTAATGAGTGGAGAGCTAAACTCGACACAAGGATATCCCCTGAATCCATCTGTTTCGCGGCGCTCATCAATGTTCTTAAACCAAAACAGTGGCATTGTAAAAAAGCGAAATGACTGTTTCTAGCATCCACCACTCACAAGGTCAAGATAATCGACACAGCATCATTGAGAACACTTTCACCGAAAACAATCGCATATAAATCCTGATCAGCGTTCATTGCGCTGAACAAAGCGAGCGTGGAAACCGGGTCCGTTGCCGATATCAGGGAACCAAACGCAAACCTAAACAAGCACAGTTACCATGGTGATGATAGTTCATCATTGTGACCTTACGCTTCTATCAATTCCAATTCCTTTGCTAATCCAACCTGTGAAAAATTACATATGAAAGAAAGCGAAAAGAACACAAGGTCATCATCCTTTGTACAGCAGAATGTAAACCAACACAAATCATGAAATCACTCGCTATGTTACCTGTCCGAGTGCATACATTGAAAAGCCAACGATGACAGCCGACACGGTTGTCCCGAGCAACGCATACGTAAGAACAGCGCCAATGTTGCTGAAAAAATCACCCTTTTGAAGCGTGTAACCGGACTCAAATATTATCGGTGGTAGTAGGATGAGAAAGAAAACATCAGGATGAAGTGATTCAATGTTCTGAAATGCAACACATTCATTAATATCAGTGAACGTTGGATAACATGTTGTAATGATCCAAAGTTTGTGAATCTAGTTGAAATGATAACAATGACGAGATAATGATGAAGAATAAAATAATAACGCGAATAAGAAATATTAATCTTGTACCTACCTCCCACTTCTCAACATCGACACCTAGTTCTCCTAGCACATATTTAATAAAAATGGCGATGACCGCACCTGAGTACGAAAAACATTTTACAAAGTTGTAACATTGATAAAGTGACATGGTTTGATGCTAAAATAAAATGTTACATTGATAGAATAAAACTTTTCGAAACCACAAATTTCTACTTTTTGTTTTAAAAACCAAATCAAAGCTATCTTGAACAAAAATTAATAAAAATAAGCAAAACTTCAATTATATTGATTATATATTTAAATAAAAATATACAACTCAAATTAAATTTGTTATTAAATTTACACTCAGAAATTTATGCTTGATAGTGACAATTTCATTGAACACCGTTCACCACCATCATCATCATCATCATCATCTTCGTTTAGCATCGTGGGTAACGTAATGGGTTGGGCAGGGTTTTCAACAGATGATACTCCTTTACTTACAATTGTGTAGGTTTTTGATGATTTATTGGAGCAGATGTTTCCACTGTCATACGAATCCAACAAGATCTTTATGCATGACAACATTTCTGTCCCTCTGTTTACATTTTATTTACAAAAAAATCCTATATTTTAAGATCAATATCAGTGTTGAACAACGAATTTCGGGATTAGTTTGAACAATGCTACAATGCTCTAACAACAAGTTTACCACTAGCCTGCATCAATATTTGACTTCCAGGACTGGTGTGAAACGTTGAATAAACAATCATGTTTTATATTTAACGTTAACAAACAAACAAACAAACATAGTCTTACCTAATATCATGACAGCCAAAGCTTCAGGTATAAAATGTAATTTCTTGTTCAGTAGAAACACAATGATGATTACACACATCACTGGAATACGAGAATCAACAGTTGATGTATTGAAATAACTTAATTAACTAAACTTATTTTAAGGACCAGAAAGATAATTGCTAATAATTATCTTAATATTTCACATATAATTGATTCCCTCTGAAATAAATATACATCGAAAAAATGGCTCATTTAAATAATAACCAACAAAATCTACTCACATAAAATGACTAGAACAATAAAGAAAGACATTGTCTTGTCAATAATGTCATCAGCAACAACATCTTCTTTCACCAATGAATTGTTTTTAATTGCTTCAATTATTGGCTGCATAGTTCCATTAAACCCCACCATTTTGTGATGTTTCAACTCAACCCATGTAACTTTACTAATGTCTAAAAAGCAAAGTAACACAAGATAATAAAAAACATCTCTGCATGCATGAACGCCAACTGTAGAAACCTCCCATCTTCTGCAAACGCCTTCGCTGAATAGATTTTGTGTCACACAGTTGGCACATCTATCTATCTATTGTTTCCGTCAGTTGATCCAGAAGAGCTTTTCAGTACACATATTAAACTCACAAAATCATTGATGAGCCAAAGATCAGTTGTTTCGGTAATCTCTCCATTTACCAGAGAGATAATTCCTTTAGTTACTGCAAAAGATTGTCAGTCATTTATAACTTTGGGCGCTAATCTAAAAACATTGTTCTTTCTAAAATGTGAAAAATTATTATTTACTCCAACAAAGACAGCTTTGTATACCAGCACAGTAGGTAAAGGAAAGATCACTTACTCCAATATTATTTTTGCAAGCTTTAAACAGTTAAAAAAGAAGTCACAGTACAAACATTTCCAAAAAACTCAAAAATCTCAACACTAACACAAAATAAGTTTGTTTGGTTTAGTAAAACATTATTTTGACTCAACGCAAACAAATTAACTTTTCACATAACAAACATGTTGGAGACGAAATATTAAAAACTCAACGGGAGGTACAGGAAACTCTTAAACTTTGTGTAAATAATTATATAGCTGATCTAATTGACTGCTAAAGTTCAAGACAACATTCTTTCTTCGCACGTAAAATATTCATCTCAACAAAAAATGTATATATATATATATATATATATATATATATATATATATATATATATATATATATATATATATATATATATATATATATATATATATATATATATATATATAAAAATGATGAACATCATTGATCACGTAGAATGTCCTTACCCAATGTAATTCCGATTCTAAATTCCCTTACACTCTCGTCTTTCATAACAATAGGTGTCAACTCATCCTTACATAACTTAACTGATGTTGTGGTTATGAAAAATTTAAAGAATCCCTCCCAAGTTCAACATCACTTAAGCTGTAAAAACAAACTGTTGGTCTGCTACAGTTTAATACAAAGAATTCACATTGAGACAATCATTCTTGAACTAAACTAAATTATATATATATATACAAATGAATTTACAAAAAATTCATCCAACACAAAAAGTTGCCAAGTCAATAATCTAAAAAGTGAAAATAGTAGTATATATTGTAAAGCCTATAAATCAAATCTGATGAAATCACTCAAACAGAAAGAAAACCAATTTGAGCTAAAGTTGAATTGTACATATAACACACAACAGAATCTCTTACTAAAATCATACAAACCATCACAAGAAACTAAACCTCCCGATTAAAAACAAAACAATTTCACTCGCAAAACAATCATCACAAACATAGGAGTTGTTCAGTATGACTCTTGGAAGAATTAAAAGAACTCTGAAAATTGGTAGGTTTACTAATTAGATGGATGTTGATTTCAAATCAATTATATACGCCAGAATTAGGATATTTCCACCCCTAATACCTTATTTACTGACATACAAACTGGAAATAGAAGGGTTATACAGTTATTCTTCGTCATAGAAGTAATGTCTGAAGTAATCACGTACCTCTTCTTAATTATAGTATAATCAAGTTAGCCCGCCTTTGTGTGTTTGTAATAATCACAGTTAGTAATACAGTTGATAAGAAAACAAAAAGTTCACTGATATTCAAACATGACCAATATATATATCCAATCTTTCTTACAAACATATTTTATCAACAAAAGAGAAATTTTTAGCTGCAACTGAAGAACAGACTGATTTTATACTCTAGACCATCAAGATAACGAATGTTTTTTGTGTTTAGCATGATGTTTAATTTCTGTTTAGCGAAATGAGAATATGTTATTTTCCTGTTTTAGTTGAAATGAAATGAATATATGATTTCCAGATTTGGTTATAATAGGATTATCTGCCACTAGAGACAAATTAGGACCGTTTGCGCTTGAATACATATTTTGTAGTTTGTAAATTTGTGTTGCAATTTGATAGTTGATGTGTCGCGTCAAATATGTCAGTTTATTAATTTATTTTCAAACTTATTCTTATTATGTTTATGTATTTGCTCAATTGACCATCGAGATATATCACCAGCTATTCCTACAGTAATATATATATAAGAGACTTCTGTTTTACTATAGATTGCGACGACAAACATCTTAAAAAATAATTGTTGAGTTAACTTCACCAAATAAATAATATATTAAGTATTTTCAATAAGTATAACTATAAATGCATTGCTATCCAAAGTGTTTGCAACTTCACTAAAGATGATTGTGGTTTAAATATGATCCTGCTGAAATGTTTGTTAAGTTAAAGTTTACAGCTTATTTTTTATGAAATTTAATCATTTTATGTAGAATATATAAAGTTAGGGTTTGCAGTCAAAATATTTTAAGTGACGAATCTAGAGGCTGGATATTCGGCATGGGTTGATTCTAACAAATCGTCTTAAGGCTCAGTAACTGTTTATCTACTCTGAAAACTGATTTATTTAAAATGAAATGGATTTCCTTCTAGGCAATGTTTTCGTGTCATCTTTAAATCCTCTAGAATCATAGACTTGTACAACTCAACTGAAGCAGAAGAAAAAAATTTGCTTATATCTCCTATTTGTAGGAAAATGTAATTCACATTGGTTTTAACATAAGATGGACATGTATCTTAATCAAGAAGTTGCTTGGCCACTTCTGTCTAAACAAATCTAACTGTTTGTGACATCTCCAACACAACTTTCTGAACAACAAAATCAAAATAAATATTCATGAAGAGTACGAGAAAGGGAATATTTTCATGTTTCCAGATTGCATTACCCTTATAAAGCACCATTTATGTTCATATTAGCCAATGTTTGGAACAAATGGGCTACATAGAAAGCATTGGACAATGTGGACATTACACAAGTTTTGCAAGCAAAAAGGAGCAGTAAGTTAAGAATAAAGAAGCTGTGTTAAAGAAAGATGAAGTTTGAACAATATTATTCTCCATAAAAAATATGACATAATCAAAGAGTTCAAATTCAAATTTTTCTTCTATGGCCTTTAATATGGAACTTACTTCTCATTTGGAACTGGCAGACTCGGAGGAGGTCCATGAGGTAAGTCGTGAGGGAGTGACAGCTCGACATTTCCTTGATGATTTAAGAAGTAGTGCTAAAACTTGTGAATTTAACAAAGTTAAGGATAGCCTCATTTGTGTCAACAATTCTATTGTTTACAAACGATTGCTCAAGGACAATACACCTTCCCTATCAAAAGCTTCCAAATGTGAGAGCTAGTTAAATAGTCAGCCTGATTCAGTTATCTTATGCACCAAACGATCTGTCTCAAATTGACATGTATATATACTCTTCACTTTGATTGATGTTTAAAAATCATTCAACGTCCACAAATAAGTGATCCTGCAGGTAAACCCAGGGTCTCAGAGCATGCCTGTTGCAAAATGAATCATTAACTGATTATATGCTTCACGAGAGAGACTATTTGGAACTTTGCATTCTAAATTATCTACCTAACTAGCAACCACCTACCTTGCATATAATTGTTTTAAATTATTATCATAATAATTTAGTATAATATAGTAAACTATATTTTTTATTTAAAATTTACACAGGGTCTTCAGTAAAAAAAATTCCAGTCTTTAAAAGATTTCTATAAGATTTTCCAGCATTTTTGCTTTGGAAACAAATACCTCAGCCTCAATTCTTAAGTGTTTCTGTAATAGAAGCCAGTCTGCAGATCGTGGCAAACGCGCACCCGAGATAAATTTGTGAAAAAAGTTAATGCGCACCTGAGAACAATAGGTTTTGTTATGAGAAAATGCCGGCGCGGGATATGGGAAAATTAGAAATTTTTTTAATATAGTGACAGATTAGTTAGCTAAATGCAAAGAAATTGACTTTTTTATTATAATCTGCTATATTCAGAAGCTTGTGTTATATATATTGAATATTGTCAAAATGAGTGGTGCACGTGAGACGTTTTTGCGCACCTGCACTTGAACATGTTTCTTTGGTGCACCCAAGATCTCAACGAAAGCTGCCACGATCTGCAGACTGGAATATATATAAGTGTGACACATGCAAACAATAAACCTGACAAATATCTTAGCAAAATTTGAAAACACATCAACACTAATTACCATGTCATAATACATTTCAAAGCTACTTTATTCATAAGAAAAATCTATAAAACGTGTTGAATAAATTCCTTTAAACCTCATATTCTTGTCTTATAACTTATAAACAGAGACAAAACAAACTTGGCAAAACGTTTTTCCAAAAAACTCCAGCATTTCATGCCTTTATAATACCAAACTAAATTATTTTCCAGCGCTATTTTCAAAAAAGCCTACTTTTCAGCTTTTCCAGCCTTGCTGGGCACCCTGATACATTAAGATAAAGTTCGTGTAAGAAATTTGTTTTATCTTTTAAAAATTTTCAGTATTATTATTTTTAACTCGATTGTTCAGTTAACTTTAAAAATGGTTTCCAACTTGTAGTCAGGATATATCAGACTAGTAGCGGGAGTTTTTAAAACTCAGTTTTATATCTGGTATGGGGGAGAGAAGTAATGAAATGCTTATGAATTGATGGAAAATGGTTAAGTGAATATAAAAATCTTTACTGCAAACGGTACATGTACTAATTACTCGTTTCCAGGCCCATCATATAATACCCATTTGGGGACGTTTATAGCAGGTTAATCTTTTCCAAAAAGTTGAAAAATAATGATTTCTTTCAAAAATATACCTAAAAACAATCGAAAAATTGTAATTGATGCTAGAGTTTTCATCAAGTCCTTCTAATTTATAGAGTTTAAATAGTTTTCTGATGATGTCATCAATTTATTATTTTATCGAAACCTGTACTGTACACAATTTTGACTGCAGAACACGATAAAAACTCATCATCAATTTTTTTATGTGCGTGGGGATTGGTATATAGTTTGTTTGTTAGAACTGCAAAGATCAAATTTATATAAGATTGTCTTTTTTTAAGTACAAGAAAGTATTAGTTTTAAAATAAACTTTGCATTGACCTGTTTGTTTTTTTTTCTTTCTTGTTTTTTTTTACCAATAAAAATGTACAATGAACAGTTTGTTAGTATATAAATATGTAAAATGTTATAATAAAGAAATTGTAGCTAAAATTGTATAAAGTACAGTGTAGGAAATTATTGGCGTGGATTTAAAGAAGGCCTTGCAGACAAGTCAGTCAATCATTTTTATAAGACCCACTGTTGTTTATCAACTGTAGCAATTTCCCATATTATACAATATGTAATATATATAATTCTGCGTCAACTAGATATTATCAACGCTTTTTTCCAATCATACACTTTTTTAATAAAGCAGCTAAGGTTTGCTCCAGCCCTCAAAGTTGCTTAGCATCTATTTGAATTTCAGCCCTAAAAGTTGCTTAATAGTTGCTTAAGCACGTATGTTGTTTTGATTAGCGTTTCTAACCAACATTGAAGAAATGGGCTGTACCAATAGATTCAAAATGACACAAGTTTTTCTTAAACGGGTTAAATAGGTTTTTAGGTGGTAGTTGGATTAAACCCAACGACCTGGTGAAATACCACCACTCCTGCTGCTATTGGTGGCTTATGTCATTGGCTTTCCCCACCAGGCAGGATGCTCCAGGTATCCTTTCTTTCCTACCTAATGGGAAAGGAGAGAAAGGTGAAACTTCCAATACACAGGACTCTGCCGAGTTATCGGCCCTGCCTCTCCTGTGTATTCTCTTCTAAAAAAAACAAAAAAACACACACACACAATAACACACAATAAGTTTAACGTAGAGCACACATTTATTGACAGAAGAAATGAATAAAAGCATAAAAATATTTCATTTGGCTATTTTAATTTTTTGTTGTTGCTTAGGTCAGCACCACCAAGCCCCTTAGCTGCTTAACAATTTGGCCGATCAGCCCTAGTTTCTTATTGACTGGTTGCTTATTAATAAAAATGTGTTTCATCGTTAATTTGGCAATATTTTTACTTGCTTGAATCAGTGTTTTTTGAATTAAACTACGTTAAGGCGAGGGCAAACCAGTCCAACATTCCATCCAACATAGCGTTTTTCAAAGATGTAACACCCCTTAATATCCATACCATCTTCAAAAAGGTTAGAGAGCTGAATGATTCCCAAAGGAAACTTGTCAGACAAGTCATTACTCTTATTAAGCTGATCATGGTAGCCCCAGCAACAAACGCTGAGAGTGAAAGAATTTTCTCTGCAATGAAGTGAGTAAAATCGTATTTGCGTTCCACAATGACCAATTTACTTACTTATTGCACGGATTAACGTTTTCTTTTCCCAGCAGTTGGGGTTAGACGCAAATAGCCTCCTAAACCACATGATGCTTATGCACGTTCACAAAGAGCTGTTGGATGAGTTAGAAATCATCGAAATTGGAAACATGTTTGTTGGTACGAATCAGTGTTTTGTCAAAAACTGACTATGAAAAAAAACTTTTTTTCTTTCCTTTTACCGGTTTTTGCTTTGAGAGTTCCCAGTCCCCATAAACTTAATTTAGAATGTTATAAACTAGAGCTATGATTGCTTATTGTTATATTGTCTATTTTGTCTATCTTTTTGTCTATTTGTACTGAGGAAAAACGAAGAATTTTCAGTAAATATGGAACAAAGAAGGAGCATCAAACGCTGTTTGGATGCAGTTTAGTGTAATCTAAACCTCTGAATCTATAAAAAAAAATTCGGGATCGTCGGTCCCAACCATGGTGGGCCCTCCTCCAACTCTTATCGTCAGCCCAAAACGCTGCAATGTAGTTGCAAGAGAAGTGGTTACAGTTAACGTGATAATATCATAAGGATTTTACCTATATACCATATCCGGGTAATGAATTATGATTCATACAAGAATCATAGGCATTTTGGCAAAGATCAATGACCTTTGATAAAAAAAGTTTCCCTAGCCCAAAAAAACAGCAAACCGTAATGCAGCATGTGAGATGGGAGGTTGAAAGCTGCGGACCGAAAGCAAACAGCATGTTATCGCAACAAAATGCCCAAAACCATTAGGGGGCATTTTTATAGCGTTTTCACAGACGTCTCTCTTTTCTCAAATTTACCTGGAACTTTGATTCTCTGCTTGGTTGAACTTTTTTGAACTAGCATCTAGCTATGGGCTAGATTATTATTATTATTATGTAGACACATCGGAGAAATGGTAGACAAAGGACAAATGGTTGGTTCTGTATTTATTGATCTCAGTAAAGCATTTGACACGCTGAGTAATAACGTTTTACTGAAAAAATTATCATCTTATGGTATACGCAATAGTGAACTGTTATGGTTTACAGACTATTTGTTTGGCAGACAGCAGTATGTACAAGTCAACATATGCCTACATAATATTTCGGACTTTTTTAACAAAACCAAAAAATGTACTGAAAAATGTTTTTCACTTGGTTTGACCCGAGGTTTCGACGTCCGTTTGGTATCATATGATATATCAGTATCAGCCCAATGTCGTCTGCATTGTCTTCTAGTAATCCTCTTAATATCTTCTTCGAGTCATCGACATAACACGGGTCAATACTAGGGTAACCTACATTTTTTCAAAGTCTATAAAATTAACACGAATTAGTTCGTGATAATTTTATAGACTTTGAAATTTGTTTGCTTGATTCCTCGTGTTAATTTTATCGGAAAATTAAGGTCAATAGTCTTCATTCGTGTTAATTTGTTTTCGTGTTAAATTCCTTCGTCTTAAAATCATTGCGCGTTAATTTCCTGGAATAAGGTATATTTTAGAATTCTGACGACAATTTAGATTACGCGGTTTAGCGTTTTTAATAAAGTACTGTTAAAAATATTTAAGTTAAAACTTTTAAAAGCTTTAGTTTTATAGGTGTATTTAAAATATTGATAATTATCGATTTTGTTCGTTTATAGTTGAATTTACGATTTATTATATATGTAATCATTAATTTTTTTTTAAAGTTTTAAATCATTGAAGACAACCTAAATTACTTTGGTTCGTTCGTAAAACATGATTGGTTCGTTCGTAAAACATGATTGGTTCGTTCGTAAAACATGATCTTTTTCGGAAAATCGATAGTGAACAATCGTGTCGTTTTAAATCACTTTTTTATAGGAAAACTGCGGGGTTGTTATGGCAACATTTATATTTCGGGATGTTACCACAACTCGCTATATTCATGAAAAAACATCCTACTCTCTGCGTTTGTGCAACAAAAATGTCAAATCTCAGATTGAAAGAACATTCTAACACGATGGCAATCTCCATGACAACAACGTCTAAAGAGATCACTGTTTCTTTTAATTTTTTTGAATGCCAACTCTCGTTTACTACTAACATTTTCGCCCTGAAGGGATTGCTGTCCGCGTCAAATCTGGCATCCCGAAGGGATTGCTGTCCGCGTCAAATCTGGCATCTTGAAGGATTGTTGTCCGCGTCAAATCTGGCATACTGAAGGATTGCTGTTCGCGTCAAATCTGGCATCCTGAAGGGATGAACGCCGTCCGCGTAATTTATTCCACGCGAAATAAAGAAAACTTGGGAAAATCATTGCCCACATAAATTATTTGCGTAAAGTGAATCAACCGATATTACGTTGCTAATTTATTTAAAAAGGTACTGTTACAAAGGGGGTATTATCCTCCATATTACATAACATCGTTGATATCTTGATGACGACAAAAACTCTGTTGCTCAGATCGGCTCGCCGATTATAAACTTTTAACAGAAGAAGAATTCAATTTAATTAAATATCTCATGGATTTGTTTTAGCTGTTAATGGTATTTTTGATACGAAAATGATTAGGACACGAATAAATAAACACAAAACACTTCCAACAAATTGCTTTACCCGATCAAAAGAAACCACAATTTATATTACAGACACCAAGTCAACGTAGAGCGAGATAAGTACAACATAAAATGGATAAATAGACCGCCGCTGTTGTGAACAGAAATGAGATGATTTAAATTTACATAATATTTTTGCTTTTATTAAGTCCCATAAAATGTCACCGATATTTCCCTAACTTCGCCAGCCAACACTCCCTTTTCCAACACCTCATCTTCGTATTTCAACACAAAATCTTTACTCAGGTCTTTTTTATACAACACATCGTCATCAACAGGAGCCATTCGTTTGTATCGGCTTCCGTAATAATCAGCATCTGCACGGTTGTTATCCCGTTCAGAATAATCGTGCCATTTTTCGTTATCATAATCTCTTGTGTTTTCTTCGGCGTTGACGATCTCCACTGATTCATCTTCGGAGTTCTTTTTCTCTTTTTCCATCTCCTTCTTTTTCATCTCGTCAAGCTTGTGAATGTACTCGTCCTCTTTATCAGGTTTGCTCTTTTCTCCATACAGATTAATGTTGTTGTCTTTGAACACCAACTGCCAAGTTCCGCTCGGATTCTCGCACCAATTAAACAACGTCATAAAAGACCAACCCTTTAAGCCAGCATTTGAACTGTCAAACCTTCTGACGTGCATAAGATGGCTGACGGTGCCGACAGGCGATATAAGATCTATACTTAGATCACCACGTCGTCGGTGTTTTAACGTCACGTTAACAACAACATGCTCTAGCTTATAGATGCTGTTTTTACACTCACCCTTTTTATCTGACTTCTTGGCACAGGATTGACAGCCGTCGGTTTTGAAACTCAACTTGAAGTGGTGGCGAGATGGGATATCACCATTTTTAAAGTTCAGACGAAAGTGGCAACTTTTTTGCTCGGCTACATTTTTCCAATTTAAAGCACTTTTAACTAAAAGTTGAGCATCAATAACTCCAAAACCAAACTTGTGATTATAAGGCTTATTGCAACCATTTAAAGCCCAACCTTCATCCAAGGGACTAGTTTTAACCGCTGTTTCAAACACTAGATGTTGAACATCTCTCCAAGTTAACGAAGGATTGGCTTCCAAAAGCAAAGCAAAAATGGCAGCAGCTAAGGGCGCTGCAGAGGAGGTGCCGACAAAATGGTTGGTGCATTGATGATGCAGATATGTTGTGATAACATTAGCGTGAGCGTTATTCAGCTCAGTCGCACTGTGAGAACCACTGCAATACGTCACTGCCATCATGGCTGTGCACTTTTCTCCGTAATATGTAGATACACCATGTTCGTTCACCGATCCAATTCCAAGTGTGTAGATGTTGCTGACATACCCATCAGCATTGCAATCATCAAACATTCTACCACCATTACCAGTGGCCCAAATAAAAAGCGAACCTTTGCCTATAAAACAATATGTATATAGAAAAGTAAAGAACATTGGTGGTTCATTACAAATATCAAAGGTATTTATCTTACTTAATATAACTGGGGCAAACTTGTTTTTGTTTGTGTCTAATCGAATATATTCATTCTGGAATATAGTTTAACAAAGAAAAGGGTTCAAACATAAAATCTAATAAATTGGTTTTTAAAAGTTACCGTTTTGAGAAGTTTTATTCCTTCCTTATTGTTACTCTTCCCTGCCTAATAAACGGGGGGTCTTAATAAACGGGGTGGTCAGATTATTTTTAAAAATCTAATAAACGGGGGTGGGGATAATATTTAGCAGACACAATATACTAAATGTCACAATGTCATCAGTCATATAATTAACGAAGAAATGATAAGCAAATAAAAATGAGAGAACCACTCTATTTATAGTTATATCAAACCAAGTTAAAGCGAATCAAATAAGATATAACGTGAAAGAAAATCACAACATTCACCCATAAAACAATATTTTATAAGTTTACAAATACATATAATCATGGCAAAACCACTTCCATCAAGACATATCTTTACTCATAAATGTGAAAGAAAATTTCAAAAAATTAATAAGCGGGGGGGGGGGACGTTTATTAGGCAGGGAAGAGTAAGGTTTTAGTGATGGCCGACAATTTACTCTTAGTAAGAGTACTTATTAACAATTATAAGTAATGTCAATTTTACCTCCTCTGCCGTACTTTGCTCCTTGAGCCAATGCTATTGTTCCCAGGTTTCCTGGACGCCCAAATGTTTGCCCGTTGTCTTTGGGTCCCCAGGAGCAGCTATAAATATCAATATGATCGCGATGAAATGAGAGTGCATCAGCTTCAATGAGATCAGTGGCTGCTCCATCAAGCATTCGTATAGCTCCAATTTTTGAATCGTAAGCAATACCAACCCCACAATTTGAATTGTTTCCTACAGCTGCTACAGTACCCGCGCATTTTGTTCCATGTGCATTATAAGGATCAGAATCATTTGGAAAAGGATCATCATCATGACCGTTTATATCTTTACTTGAGAGTGGGTCATAATTCGGAGCCAGATCAGGATGAGTATGGTCCATCCCATCGTCTAATATGGAAACTTTAACACCTTTGCCACTATAACCCATATTCCATACCTCAGCAACACGGCTATCAAAATGCTTTGGCCCACTTGTCTGCCCATAATTATTTATGTACCACTCATTTTTTACTTCAGGATCGTTAAAATTGATTGCAACCTTATTCTCAGTAACTTTCCCATCTTTTCTTTCTTCTAGGATAGGAACTCTTTTCTCTCGTTCTAGTATTCTTTGCCGTCGAAAATATCTCACATAATCATTGTCTTTCATGCTGTGAGCTTGTTCTTCTCGCTTAAAAATTGTTTCTGTTGAATCGTGAATTGCTGAGATTCCATCATCTGTTGCTTCAGGAATCTCATTTTTTCTATTTGTTTCATTTGGTAACGAATCGTGGGAGAACCTAAATACTCCTGTTGTTTTACTTTCGTCGTCCAATCCAATTCTTTCAATATGATCAAAACCATATTTTTTGCCTATTTCTCTGGCAACCTGATCATCGTTTGTCGAAAGTTGTACTACCCATTCAAAAGCATGGGTTTTCGACGTTTCATGGTCCAGAGAATCATGTTCTTCATCGACAGGATCGCTTAGAAGTGTCCGTAAACTTTGAAGTTTATTTTCAAACTCGACACTTCTTCGATGTCTTGTGTTATAGAGTATACTTGACACTTCGGCATATTTTGAAAAACACACTGTTGTTAGGACAGCAAACAAAATCAAACTCTTCATCACAAACAATTACGTGTATTTTTTACGTTAATTTCCCGTTTTAAATATAAAATTTGTTGACCAGCAACACAATTTTATTTTTTATCTTCCTCTTTCATGAAAATACGTTGTGTGACGATAAGTCCTAAAATGATTTTTCCATTGTTCTTATTGTTTCAATGAACAATGGGACTCTTGTTTAGTTTAAAATATGCGTAGTTACTGCATAATTTATAGAACCATCAGGAGAGAATTTTACTTCAAACATATCAAAACCAAACGCAGGTGCAAATTCTTTCCGCTCAATACTCTGCCGCTAGGAAATGTTACAGAACTCCTTGGTTTTTAGACAACACAATAACTGCGGCGTTTATTAATTGTTTTTCGATTTACAAAAGTACTGGCTTACTTTACTTTAAAACACAACATTACCCAGTTATATTATTTCTTAATTAAACATTGTAGAAGACAACTGTATAAACATAGACTGCGCTCAAAGTACAAAGGCACTATCATATATTCAGCACACTTCGACTGAAACTTCACATTTTTTCGCTCTTTCAAACAAAAAAGCGAATTTTATATCTACTTTTGATGAATAACACTAAACATGTAAAAAAGCAAACAATTAGTAGGAAAGAAAATAAATATTATTACATAATCTCGCATAAAAATACATAAAACCATATACAGGAAACCTCTCTAGAGGACACCTACGCCTCTTAACAGCCCCTTCGAATTTGTTCGTAATTGTTCGGTGTCATATTCAACAATTTAATCTTTAAACTTTTAGGAGTACAGAGCAAAGAACTAAATTAGCTAGTTAGTAAGTTACAAATTTATATCTTCAGATTTTTCAAAGTAGTGCTTTATAGTACCAGGTGCAGATTCTCCAACGCGAATTTAACCCAACTAATAACCTATCCAAAGCTTTAGATATCTGATGCTCACTCACTTAACTCATGAAATAAAACAATAGTCATGTGTTGAAAGGTTAATCGTGTGGCAGAAAATGTCCGGTCTTCAACACGTCCGCTTATTTTATTATCTGTAAAAATTCTAAATATATCTGTACTTTTTAGTATAAAACTTATTTACAAGTAAGAATACAGGGAAAGAATCTGTTGTTACACGCCAGCCTTCAAAAGTCACATTATAAATGGTGGAGATCAAGAGCGTGCTGTAAGTTTACTAAGTCTCTGTGGTTGCTTATTCGCCAGAAGGGAATTCCCAACTAAAATAAAAAGACAATTTAATCAAGGTGAGAATAAAAGAAACTGCATCATGCTAGCACAATCTTATTACCTGTTTACTTGCGTTCTCGTCCTCACTACCGTTGCCAACAACTACGTACGTACATTTTCGTCCGAATCTTGATTGGATTCTCTGGAAACACGATTCTTTGCCTATGCGAAACAAAAGTTCATCGTATAAAAATGAAGAAATTCATACAGTAATTAGATGGAAATATAAGGTATTATTACAATTTATTTAAAAATACGTTTGAAAACTTACCAACTTTACCAGCCGAGTATATGTTCTCGATAGGGAAGAAGCTCCCTAGACCGTACAACATGCACTTGGACAACGTCTGTACAAGGTGTGCCTTTGACACCAGGATGTTCATAGCATTTGATCTACAATGATAACAATACAAAAGAAATGAACACACATCATGGATAAAAAATACCACACTCAAAAATCATGGGTAGTAAGGCAACTGGGTAATATAGCTAGCAACGTTTATCAAATTGGATGGCACAATACAACATTGATATGCCAACACCCAAATACGTAAAATAACTCCAAACCTTCTATGAACAACGTTCAGAGATTTCTGAGCCAATGTATGCCACGATCCTGAAAGCTGTTCTAATTCCATCTGCAGTGGGATCCACTGGTCTCGCTTACTCAAACCTAAAATCTCTGTAAACCAAGATAAACATCACAACAATAAAGAAGAAGGCACGAAAGCCCACGATTTAATGGTATCATGGTGTCTTTACTGGTGCTCATATTGCAGAAAAATGTTTGTACTTCATGATATGCTTCACAATTTCACTTCTTGAGTAAGAACCAACCTTCGAGATTGTTCCTGTATAATGAGTACAGCTCCTTGATTCTTCGATATCGATATGCCAGCTTCCTCATCCAATCAACTCCGCGTCGTCCTCCAGGAAACTGCATCAAGTTGTTGGAGGTTCCAGATACGAAACCATCCGTATCAAAACTGTAATCACTGAGCAGAGAAAGGAGATGATGTTTTAACATACTTTCAAAGACCACAGGTGAAATGAAAATTATCAGACATGTGTTTCATAATGATGCATGGTTTGTAATCTGTATATTGACTTCTGTTCATTCAAGGAAATATAATAACATTTTTAACATTTTATAATCACAAATACGGTTATAATAGCAAGACAACTTTAGAGTGTTCTTACCTTAAATCCTGACCATTATCATCTGCTGATACATCATCGATGTGCGACTGGTCACAATCCTTATAAATAAACTTATAATATAAATGCTATAATACACAAACGAAACCTTTTATGTTCCAACGACATCAATAATCTTTAAAAATTGCAAAAACACAACATTCTAAAGCAGGGAAGTATGGCTGCATCATAGGATGTACTTTAATCCATTGAATATTGGATAATCTTTGCATAAAGCAAGGAATATTGGCATATAGCATATTTATAGATATATTCCATTAATAACTGTAATTTATATTAGTAATGACAATAAAGGGACATTATAATTAAAGATAATTAAATAAACAAAGAGACATGAGAACAAGACGAAAAAAAACAACTTAATCTTTCTAAACAATGTTTATACCTCCACTTCGTTGAAGAACATATGTGTGTTAGCCAGATGGTAAACAAGCTCCACAATCTGCTGACCAAGGGACACTGTTGATTGGATATCCTATGATTACAATATGAAACTCATTCAAACCCGTTCAAATTTATCAAAAAAGTTATTAAAAGAGTTATTAAAAAACATTAACTATATCATTAAAAATTATTTCAAACACAAAAAAAACAAGCATAAAGATTCCAAGAAATTACAAAATATTTTCTGACGACAATAACTGAATATACTTTGCCAAACTTGGTTGCATATTCTCCTGTGATCAGCGAGTGAAAAATGATAATGGTCTCTTCAAGGTCCCAAATAAATATTCTCTAAAAAACACACATGAAGTTGTTGAAGATATTGACCTTTTGAAAATTAATACCCCGATAACACTGTCAATGTGAAAACATATTTTTGGAACTCTCGTTGCTAATGACATAATTAATGAAATAAGAATCAAAACTTCTGTTTCTTGAGAAATAGCTTACATCTAAATTATGTTCAGGATCTGAATTTAAATTCTTTTTCGACTTGAGGGATTTTTTAGTTCCAGTCGGCACTTTTCTCCTTCGGGCAAACTTTTCATTGTTGTCGGTAAAAGATGATGCAATATTAGTTCCGCAATATACATTATTGTATGATGAGTCGTTCTGCGAGAAAATATATCCATAAAATTGGAATTTTCAACAAATCAGAATTTCTTCACTAAAATGTTTACTTTATTCAAACCTCAAAATGAAGACGTGTGTCGAAAGATGGGGTTGTCTGTGCAGCACCATTTTCAACTCCTATCACAGGTATGGTAGGAGAAAAAGGTGAAACTAAAGAAATTTGATAAACACTTTAAAAGTTAAAGAGCACTTCTGTGGGGTTTTACAGAACAAACAGTGATTTTTAAAACTCCAATTTTTATATAGCCAGCAAATGTACAGAATAATCAACAATGCATCGACATGCCTGGAACAGATTCAGCACTTTGTGATTGAGGAGCAGAACTAACAACGACAGGTAACAATGTTTCAGCATTGAATAGGGAATTTGTTGTCACTGACTGTTGTTGCGGTAATGAACTTCCAAGGACTTGTGTGTTTGAGGGAAACAATGAATTATTTGCATACGGCGGGTAGATGTGAGTAGAACCCTGGGTGTTGGGGTAGACCGATAACTTATTATTTGCCGTAAAAATGTTTGGTTGATACATGTAGGTATTATTGGGAGCATCAGAGACTCCTAATTTTACGTTGAAGTAGGAAGCATTGAATGAGGAAGAGTACGTATTGGATCCCAAAGTAGCGTAGGTACTTGTCACTAATGGGTGAAATGCAGTGAACTGTTGGAAAGCAGAAGAGGGTAAGGGAGACTTAGAAGCGGCAAGATGGTTTTGCGCTGTGTTGAAATGCGATGGAAGCAAATGTGGGCTGACAAATTGTTGGTAGTTTGAAGTCGACACAGAGAGTTTATTGGATAACAACGGGCTTGTAAAGTCTGATATGGGAAAATATTTGTCTTCGTAATACTTTGAAGTATTGTTATTATTGTGGTTCATGTATTTGCTGCTGTTATTTTCCATGAAAGAACGAGTAGTAGAAAAATTTTGCAACGCATCACTTGCACTTTTGTATTGATTGGCTAAATTTGAGCAAAGATCCAATGGCTCAAATTGATAACTGTCTTGCACAACGTTTGTCAGATACGAAGGCAATTGTATGGCAATACCTGATCTCACAGTTGCATCAGAACTACTTAATGCTGACTCAACAGACTTAGAATTTTGTAATGTACTGTAGGTAGAACTAGATTCATTCACTACTGCGACAGACGTGTTATTGGGCAATCTTTTGCTGTATTTTGAACTAAAATAAAGATTATATTATAAATAAAGATTATATATATATAGACAAGATTTTGTTAAAAAATATCTCATAGTACACTCCTAAAGAAAAAGATAAACAAACAAACTTGTTTATTCTCTCATTGTCAGCGTCATACTTTGTCTGCTTTTTCTAAATCCGACAAGGGAAAAATTTGCATAAATTTGCACATAGATAAGACATAAACTGATACCTTTCTTGGTTCTAAAATGTCATCTGTACCCTCCGATTTTGTTAGTTCTTTGTCGAGTTCAACCATGGTAACAATATTTTTACTATAAGTAGTTCTAGAAAAGTAATACATGGTTTCAGGAGTTTATTTTGTTTATTTTTCTATATTACTGCTTCGTAATGAATCAGTCGGTAGACATGAGAGAACATGATTTAACCAGTGATAGCACATTATAGGCAGAATAACGACCGTCTAATGAGATTTAGATGTCCCAGCATTGGTGTGCATTCACCCACTGTATAGATGCTTTCTGATGCTTGGGTTAGCTTCTGGGTTGGCCTTCTAAAGGCATCATGCACAAAACCTTTTCAACAGAATAAGCTAGTTTATATCTTATTTGTCAAGCAAGAGACAACACCATAAAGAAACTCCTTGTCACTCATCTTGACTGAGAAACTGAAATTTTAAATTAAACGTAAAAATTTGGGGTGGGGGATAAAACCTTATTGTGTTTTTTTGTAATTGTTTTTAAAAGATTAATCAAAATTAAATATATATAAAGGTCAATGCTTTTAGTCTTATAGTATTGATACTATCTGTATTGTTCCTTCAAAACCTAGGTTTATATTGAAAACACAGTTTTATCTCATTATACTAGTTCTCAAATTTCGTGAATTACTTTAGAAATGATTGCTAATAAGAAGAAATTTATATTATAAATAAACTTTAGAACTGCTACATCTGCCATCTGGATAAAACAAATAAGGAAATAATAAGGAAATTAGGAATAGAATATTAATAGAATAGAAATTAGAATAAGGAAAGAAAAACGAGCTATATATATCTCGTATTTAGAATATACCAGTTTCATCCTTTTTGAAGAGACGATAAATTGATACTTCATTTATTAATTATTTTGATTTCATTTTGAAACTAAAAGTTGATTATTTTTGTCAAAATTATGTGTCCATTACTCCCTGCAACTTAGTGTTTACATTTGTCTCGCCCAACCACGTGCTCTATTAAAGCTTAAAGCCCGGTTCCCACTATGGGCTAAGGTGGGTTAACGTGAGTTAATTTTTGTGGGTTAATTTTTTAGCCCATGTTAACTCACAAAAAAACAAAATGAACTCACGTTAAACCATGAGTTAAGATATAGAACAAGTTTGATATTTTAACTCACGCTAAACCATGAGTTTAAAAACATCAAAAGAAACCGCTATTTGGCACATAGATATGACGTATTTTTGAAGCCATTGCATATTTTTTTTTGAGAATTTTGATTTTCTATTTTGATTCTATCGCAAAATAAAACATAAATATGGCTCTGCTTGCACTTGGAGAGGAAGAACTTCTTTCACTGAAAGTAAAAGAATTCCCTCCCCTATATGACAAGAGAGCTAAAGGATACAAGGAAAGGGATGTCATTAACAATTGCTGGCAAAAGGTTGCGGGAGATTTGGAATTTGCAAAAGATGGTAAGTAGTATTTTTAAATGCGATCTTTTTGATTATATAGCGACAAATAGGTTTGAATATGAAGGTTTGGGTTTACTGTTATATATATACAAAATGACAAATCCGGTATATTCTAAACTAACGGCAATATATGTATGTATATACAATTATTTTTAGGGAAAAAGGCACAGAATCTTTTCGCAAATTTAAAGAAGAAGTAACTGCGAAAAAAGCGCGACATCCGTGAAGGCAATCAATCAGGGAGCTTCTCAAATGCTGTAGCGAAGTTAGAGAAGGCAGTACATGAGTATTCCTTTCTTCACTGGCTGGACGAGTTTACTTCTACGCGAGAGACAAAGACCAATTTGCCAAATAACACTCTAGATGAAGGGCTAATTGACGCTGAAGCTTCATTTAACGTGCAAGAAGATGACGAGAATGAAAGTGACGACGAAGAAGAAGAAGATGGAGAAGAGGAAGAGATTGTAAGCGAGGTTAGCGAGATTGTAAGCCCTTCCGTGGAACAAAAAACTCTGAAGCAAAGGGGGGAGAAACGGCCGATGTCGGGTGGATTAAAGAGTACACTAAAAGAGGAAATGGAATTCTCTTTAATGAAAAAAATGAACGCTCGCTTTGACAAAAGGAACGAAACTAAAAAACCCAAAGAGGAAAACAGCAAAGATTTGTTTTGTCTTTCCTTGGCTGCTGACCTAAAGAAGCTTCCCTATGAGTTGAGGATCATTGCCAAACACGAGATAACAAACATTTTGTTTAAGCACCAAATGGCCACCCTAAACTCTATAAACATAAATCTGGAAAACACTGGTCCTCAGTACTGAGGATTTTTGTTTGTCAGATTTATGTTTATCGGATATAGGGTGGCCATTTGGTCCATAGGGTGGCCACTTAGTAAGAAAATAACTATTAAATGTGAAATTAAAATTGGAATTAAAAATAATTTTTGACAAATAAAAGTTTTTATTTTTCTAATATCAAAATTACAATTATTGTATATTTTATACGGCAAAATGAGATGTTCTTCTGTTGTGGTCCACCTGTCAGGGTACACTCCCCTCCTTGCTATTTAAGTAATCTTTAAGGTCATTTCGACATTTAACTGCATCATTAGTTGGGCGAGATCCCCTTATGCGCTGTGCAATACCAAATGTTTCGTCCTGTATAGTTTCCGCCCTCCATTCTCCTGGAATAAGATCACCGCTGTTATCATAAAAATCTACAAAATTCTGCGAAATATAGTTTGCATTTTTTGTCAGACGAAGATAGTTATGTAGCGCAAGACAAGCGTAGGTAATGTTTTCAACATGACCCACATCTGCTTTAATAGGTCTTTGAAAAATTCTCCATCGAGCAGACAATTTTCCAAAGGCATTTTCGATGCATCTTCGCGCACGAGAGTGTCGATAATTGTAGATTTTCTCCTCTTCTGTTGCATTTCTTTCAGGAAACGGGCGCATTAGCCACCTTTTTAAAGGAAAAATTTCGTCGCCAAGTAAAAAGTAAGGCAGATTACTTCCAAAGATGCTCGCCTCTTCTGGTACACTTAACATTTCTCTTTCAAACAAATCTCCCATTTTTGAATTTGCCAAGATGCCGCTGTCATTATTACTACCGTAACTGCCAACGTCAATTAAAGTAAAACAATAATTGGCATCACAGCCAGCCATGAAAACCAAACTAAAAAATCCCTTGTAATTATGGTAGAGTGTACTACTAAGTTTAGGACATTCTATTCTAATGTGCTTGCCATCTATACATCCCAACACATGAGGCATATTCCAACGTGTTTCAAACTCTTCAGAAATTTTTAACCAATCTTCTTTACTCTTTGGCGTCGGAAGATATTTTGGTTTAAAAACTTTAAATAGCTTTTCAGTTGTTTCAGAAATAATCTTGCAAACCGTTGCTTTTCCAACTCGAAATGAAAAGCTAATTGTTTGTTGAGAATCGCCTGTCGCCATATAGCGTAAGGTAATAGCCAATCTTTCTGAAGGAGAGATAGCTTTGCGGAAAGTCATATCTTGTTATTGAATATGAGGGCCCACCAAGTTAAGAAGGTGCTCAAACCGTGAAGGAGACATCCTAAAATATCTAAAAGAAATACGAACAAGTAATATTTGCACCTTGTTAAAAACGTTTTCTTAAGTAAGATTCAAAATAGATTCTGTATTGTAAAGTATTCTATATCCTGCAACTCCAGTTCTTTGAATAATCTGTGCTCGCCAAAATTTTCTCTTTTTTGAAAGATACTGCGGACCCAGAATCTACGATTCGCAGCTTGTTTTCTTCTCTTTTTTTCGTTCGTTTTGGCGAAGCAATAGAAGAGCCATATACATTTCTTCATTTTCTTCATCGGAGCTACTCTCCATTATTATTTTTGTTGCGAAAAGAAAAACAAATATTTTTTCATTTATTAGATCGAATTATTTTGTATTTCGAACAAAAAATTAACTCATGAGTTAAAATTTTAACTCGTGGGCTAGAAATTCTAGCTCACGTTAACCCACAAAAATTAACTCACGTTAAACCATAGTGGGAACCGAGCTTTAAGCTTGGTCCACTCGTGGGTTACATACATAACGTGTGTTAATTTTTGTGGGTTTATTTTCTAACTCACGTTAACCCATCCAAGAACAGAATTTAACTCATTAGATAGGAAATTTAAAAGGGTGCCGACATCGCACGTGATGTATGTGATGCCAGAAAACAGATTTATTCGAATAACAAGATGTCGAAAACATTCATGTAGATTAGAAGAGATGAAGTAGGAACGAAATAAAATGGCGTTATCGTTACAAAAAGAAGAGTTGCTTGCTGAAAAAGTGTGAGGGAGGTATCCGTCACTTTTTGATAAATCCTTGAAAGGATATAAAGAGAAAGATTTGGTAGCGAACTCGTGGGAAAAGGTCTTTGAATGGCTAGAATTAGTAATCCACGATCCTGTACATGCATTTCTCGTTTCAATCGGTGGTATTCCCCTAAATTTTCACGCTTTTTGAAAACTCTCCGCATCCAGATTTGCGTTTTTTCTGATCGTTTTTTTTTTCGTTTTGTCTATTTTTAAAATAATAACCAGGTAAATTGGGTTCAGCCTCAACTGTTCTTAACCTTAAGCTAATTCTAGCCTCGATTTGTTCTTATTCTGTTCTTAAATATATGTAAAAAAAACTTTTGTGTTTTTACTCCATAAGTTGCATAATACATCACAACAAACAAAACACGTACAGGCCCAATTCCACTGAAAAATATTCATGAAGAATAATACTAAATTTATGTTGCACCTGTTATTCTTCCTATATCTTTGAATATTCTTCCGTAATGGGGTCTTACAGTTGCAAATGTACCAACCTAATTATAAAATTAATCCTTAGCCTTGTTCTTAATTTTTTGACCAATTTAAGCCTTAGTGTTCTTATAAAATTATTCTTATAAAAAAGTGTAAGTGTAAATAAAATATTTTCATCATCAGAACTTACAACTTCCATGTTATTTCTTGTCGGCGTAAAAACAAACTATTTGAGTTAGTTTGTTTTCAAGGGGAAACCATGAAGCTTATGTAAACAAAAATTAACCCATGAGTTAGAAAATAACCCACTAAAATTAACTCACGTTAAGTGGCAACCAGGCTTTAGAGACAAAAGATCATTCCATAACAGAATTTTTATATAGGATGATATTTAGACTTCAGTATATATAATATACTGTTATCCTGTGTGTCCTGTTGGTTAGTCCTGGCGTACTTAGGACGCCCGTTTGCGCCTACGAAAATCGCTCAACCAGACAACTAACCTATTTAAGCTAGACTTGCATTACGCAACGAATTTCGCTCAGGAACTCAGAAAGAAAGATATGCTGGAGAAGGGATTCGAACCGACGCGGTTTGGTTTGTGGGCCGAAGAACTTATCCACTCAGCTACAGCGCCATCGAATTTTTGGAACGAATCAAATCTTGTCGATGGTAAAACAGATTGGACAACTTTTTGAAATCAAAATCAAGGAAAGATTTTTAGCTGATATTTCAATGGAAAACATACTTTCTAAAATAAAATAAAAAGGATGCAGCCGTCAAGTACAATCCGCGTGTGACCAAGTAAATTTGTTGGTGCCGTAAATTTGGTTGATCTGTTCAAAATGTTGAAATTGGCTAGCAAAGCGGCGGTCAAAAGTCTAAAATTTGTTGTTTTTTTTAAGATTTGAAGGTTTTTACGGTAAGAATTCTTTATGATTTCCACTTATAAGTTTCGATTTAGTGTTTAAGAAGTGATTTGTGAAATTTAGTGAGTTATTTAGTTATTTTTTAGAAAAAAATTAAGTTTTGAATTTGCCAAATTTTTTCGCTGTTATTAATGAACTTTCTTCTAACCTAGCGAGTAAATATAAAGGAAATAAGATGGGAAATGTTTATTTGCCCTCAAATTAGGCTTGCCATTTTTTTCTTACCAGGCAATTTCTTTATACAACATCTTTTTACTAAACCTTGTAGAAATTAATTGATCTTTTTTGAACAAAATTTAAGATAATTAAAACTGTGCGTACGTTAGTGATACTTTGTCAGATGATATAGAAATAACCATATCACCTTATTATAAATGTGTTTTCATTGAAGACAATGCATTGTTTGCGCAATTCCATAAATGTTAAGATTCATTTGTTTCCATTATTGTTTGTTTGGTCGCTCAATTCATTTGTTTCCATTATTGTTTGTTTGGTCGCTCAATTCATTTGTTTCCATTATTGTTTGTTTGGTCGCTCAATTCATTTGTTTCCATTATTGTTTGTTTGGTCGCTCAATTCATTTGTTTCCATTATTGTTTGTTTGGTCGCTCAATTCATTTGTTTCCATTATTGTTTGTTTGGTCGCTCAATTCATTTGTTTCCATTATTGTTTGTTTGGTCGCTCAATTCATTTGTTTCCATTATTGTTTGTTTGGTTGCTCAATTCATTTGAATTGTTTAGTGAAAAGGAAAATTGTTCTTGTGAGTGATTAATGTCAACTATTTAACATATGAACGGTTATTATGCAAGTGATATGTGGTGTATGCGTGCATGAGATACAGACATGCCATCAAACGGAAGGAAGCGTAAAGAACTTATGAAAATTGGAGCTTCAGAAAATCAGAGAAAGATTGAATTTGCAAAGAAAAGCAAGAAAGATGAAACGGTAAGTGCCGACCAAGTTCATATGACATTGATGGTGAAATTCACTGTTTAAGGTTGGTTTGTATTGATCATAGTAAATATTTCCATATGCAATTTTAGTACCTACACTCACATTGTTTTTTTTATGTTCAGGCAGAAAATTGAAATTGAACTTTGTGAATAATAAGAATAAGCTACCTATTAGGGTACTAAGTAATCCTTGTTGACATGATTCCAAGAACCAATTGTACAATCTTTCTTTAGATTCCTGTACAACATGATATGGTCGCTCCAACATCAGAAGACTCTAACAACACTGATGAAAACAACGAAGAAAACATGTATGAAAGAGATGAGATGTATCATCCTCCGTATCATGATTTAGATATTGGAGAGGTGCAATCAAACAACAAAAATAGCATGTATAGTGATGAGTTCCGGATAAACCTGTTACATGGATGCAATAGATCATCATCATCATCATTTACATTTTTCACGTCTATTTTCCATGCTAGCATGGGTTAGACGGGGTTTCAACAGATGATATTCTAACTACACAATTTTGACTACGCAATTTTGTAGGTTTAATCATTTGATGATTCATTGGAGCAGATGTGTTTACAGCTGGATGTCCTTCCTAACGCCAACCCCAAAGAGAGGGAAAACGGGGAGGAGTTAACCCACACAAGATACTAACTTTGCATTTTAAACTCTGTGGTAACAGTGCGTAAAAGGCATGAGTGCTTATATCCATGAGGTCAAAGATGTTGCAAGACCCGCATACCCAACGATACCCAATAAATGGTTAGAGACATATCCCTTCCTTTGGTTTATAGTAAATACCTTGATCCTGTTTTCTGTTTGCCGTGTTCTTTATTCACTGATGTTGATAAAAACAGTACAAACTCGTTCACAAAGCTTTCTGGTTTCTGGCGAAAAGGTTAGAGAGCACTGTAATACATCAGTACAGTCTATCAGAATAACTTGTTACAGTAAGAAACGATTCCAGGCCCAAAAAAAACATGTTTACCAAGTCTTTTTGACAAAACTCGAGATGAATGAATTAAAGAGAACACAGAAATTCTTAAATGGGTAATACAAAGTAATTTATGTATCCATCAAAGTAGAATCATTTCTCGGAGAACCCAACGAACCCCATTTTCTGAATAAGCTACTGTCTCCTATTTCTTCGATAAATATGCACTATACAGGCATGCAGTTAGTCAGTGCATATATTGAGTAAATTAAAAGGCGCGCACCAATCTTTGTTTACTCAACCCTCAAACTAGGAGATACGTTTGACTTATAATTGCATATAAACGAAAAATAATGTTTTGCCGAACTTGAATTAGACACGACATAATGACCAAATGTTTAGTTATCCGACGTTTAATTTCGACGAACTTTAATTATCCGAAGTAGGAAACGAATGATGTTCACATTGGCGCGGGATTAAATTAGTGACTGTAGAAAGTAGAGAAATTTGAGGTGAAGTCAATGCAGAAAAGAGGTTTGTTGATTCATTTCTGATCAAGAAGTGATATCTTTTCAAGAAAGCTACGCAACTTAATTTTACCGTAAATAACCGATTAAACGCCCCGGTGTAGCGGTACTAACATACCCCCAAAAATTTATACCCTCCGGGATTATTATACCGGAACCGCTATACCGGGAGGTAAGAATATACCGGTATAATATTACCCCCGGGGGTATAATTATACCGGTATATCTTACCCCCACCGGGATAAAAGTACCCCGCACTGCTAATATAAACTTCGGTTAATAGGAACATTAATTTTCGTTATTACTGATTACTTATACTCTTCTTCTTTGGTCATATTTTACATCTCCATGATAAATTTCAGACGGCTTACAAAACGCAGTATACAAATTATAGCTACTGTTATATAGCAGTGCCTTTAGAAATATTTTATATCTCCATGATTATATTTCAGAGACGGCTTGTGCAAATTTTTACTAATTATACAAATTTTAAAATGGAAGATTCGACTAAATCTAGATCTGCTGATTTGCAGAAAGATAATGCGTCAACTATTGACAACATCTACGAATACGTGGTTAATAAGCAATATCAACCTGGCTTATCTAAAAATGCCAAAGCGAATCTTCGTCATATGGCTTCTAAGTATGTGGCGCGATCTGAACAGTTATACTATAAACACCAGTCCGATAGATCAGATAGTTCTAGCTGTGCGGAGCTTCTTGTGATCCGGGATCCCAATGAACAGCAACACATTGTCAAGAGTGTCCATATGGGATCTAGAGACAGCGACACTGCTCGTGCATTAAGTTCTCACGTTAGCATACATCGCACCAGATCTAAAATCCTTGAACGCTTCTTTTGGAAGAACGTTACTAAGGTCGTGAGGGAGTTTATTTTACGGTGCGATCGCTGTCAGAAGGTGAACCCTGCAAAGAAAAAGGAGATAGCTGAACTGCATCCAGTGCCAGTGCCAAGTGAAACAATGATACAGATCGGTGTAGACATAACCAATTTTCCCAAAACTGAATCAGGATACTGCTGTGCTGTTGTCGCTATGGATTATTTTTCCAAATGGCCAGAAGCACGGGCTCTTAAGGATCACAAATCAGAGAGTGTTGCTAAGTTCCTCTTTGAAAACACATCATTTGTCGACATGGCTGTGTTAAGCTCCAGATCAACGACCAAGGACGCGAATTTGTCAACAAAGTATCTGACGAGTTACATCGATTTACAGGAGTTCAGCAGCATGTGACAAGTGCATATCATCCACAAGTAAACGGACTGGTGGAACGTCAAAATCGAACCATTAAGGATGCTTTCATCAAGTCCCTCAGTGATCTTGAAAACTGGGTAGAGTGCCTCCCTGCAGTTCTGTTTGCTTACAGGACGTCGCGTCATGCCTCTACAAAGATAACGCCGTTCCAGTTTATATACAACCGACAGGCTGTCCTACCAGTTGAAGTGTCATATATTGACCCCAACGTCAGATTCGAGGTATATGTAGCAGCCAAGATCAAGGGAATGACATCCATCAGGGAGCGTATGCTGTCAAAAGTTGCCACCAACATCAAGGCTGCGCAAACTGTCCAGAAAGAACAATACGATAAACGTCGAACTGTCAGTGAGTTTTCTGTAGGTGACAAAGTCCTACATAAAAACGTGGTACGGCAAGACCGTAAAGGCGGACGTCTTTCAGAACGTTGGACTGGACCCTACACTATTTCTACCTCGTGTGGAAAGAATGTTTTTAAACTTGCAGGAGATAGTGGTACTGCCATGAAAAAAAAGGTAAACTCTTGCAATTTGAAAAGATATTTGACCCCTTCTGAGGATGACAAGGAGACCGTTCCGCCACCAACAAAACGTATGACGTCTACTAACATTGATAAGATTGCTGTGAAATCTGTATGCGAAGATTGCCAACGTGAACAATGTGACATACTTAAATTGGACTTTGTTTATGGTAATGGTAGGCAACACCAAACTGAACCACGTTTTATCTCCGTCCACGAGCAACTGAAAACATCAATGATCAAAGGGGACGGTAACTTCTGTTCCGTGCATTTGCTTTCGTTATCACTGGATCACAAGAAGACCACGCTCTTCTTCGAACCCTCACAGTGTCCTTCATGCTGAACAACCTGGATACCATGCGCATCATCTGCCCTGACATAGCTAAGTACATTAACACTAGCGGCATGATTACTTTGGGAACCTGGGGGACAGAGGTCGAAATATTTGCTCTGGCCACTATTTTAAACAAAACTATTTACATCTTCAGTCAGTGCGATGACAGTCAGAAGTGGTTACCATATAAGTCTCTTGTGGCAAGGGAAGACAACCACCCAGATGAAGTAGTCATGATTCAAAACTTGCATCATCACTACGAACCAGCTCTACTATAAGCACATATATATAGACGTGTACACAACTTTATAATCACCATAAAAAGCATGATTAGGCCATGTATTATAATGTATATAATTGTACACCTTTCATCAGTCAGAATAAATAAGCTGAAAATAACACATAGTCTTAATTGATTTTCGTTAACTTCTGGTATATAATAACATTTATTAGAAAATCAGTGTTTTTAATAGGCACATTTGTTATATACATATAATAAAAATAAGTATTACTAGCTAACAAATGATATCATATCATGAGAAAGAAATCCTCAAACAAAAACAACAATGCAGTCCAAAATAATAAAGGTGTTCCAGCCTCAAACAACCCTATTCCTTCAGGATATGGAGCAATCCCCTAGGGCTACAACTCAAGCTACGACTGAATGCCCCTAACAACCGGGAAAAAATTGTGGCAATTTAAAATACCAGAAAACGAAAAAAAAAAAACAGAAAAGAAAAACGTTTTTATCTAGCTTTTTTAAATGATTCTAAAAACAATAGTAAAATATAAACAGGATAAAACGTTAAGGTATATACACAGTAAAAGATCCAAAACAAGATTAATTCGATATCTTACGACACTTGATAAGCACGTCCGTTCACTTCGGAAACCATCTATGATTTAACGATTTACGGTTGAGTGATCGAGCACCGACGGAGTGATCGAGTCATGTTTACATTTTGTTGGCGGATTTCAAATACTTTAGGAGCAGAAACTTTCGCGAATAGAAACTTTCGCGAGGACAAATATTCGCGAAATGTTTGCCTTTCGCGAGCATAAACTTTCGCGAATCGTCCAAAAGAGAATTTTTTGAGAGCATAAACTTTCGCGGATGAGCAAAAATAGTAATTTTTTTTCGTATTTAAAGGAATAATTAGAGAATTTCTATTCTTTACTTCAATGGATTCAGGGAGAATAAAAAGAGAAAAACTCAATACTTATTGACTTGTCATACTTCTATTCCTTCCAAAAAGATACTATTCATCAAATGGCTCCTCATCAAATAGGTCGAATGCACCTCGTTCTTCTTGCTCAGGATTTTCCTAATCCGAATCATCATCACTGCTAGCTACTTCTTTTGAGTTGAAAATAGAGCAGTTAAATTTGCAACTGCCGTGAGCTGCTGGTTATCACGATCAATAATACTTGCTGATGAATCAACCATCGGGTCAATTTATTCAAAAGGATCAATCGACGGTCAATTTCCCAGGCCGAGATTAATGGCATCAGTAATACCTGCTGCTCTCCATCCGCTCTTGGTGATGTGGATTCCTTTATCTGATGTCATATGATTATAGAAGTCTACAAGCCATCCTGCATGAAGCGGTTTTAAAGATGATAAACGAAGCTTAATCTGCACGTCTTCTAACATAACTCCGTCCGCTAATTGTTTCAATACTTGCATGGAATACCATTCGTTAAACTTCTTCTTTAAAAAGAGTTTGGAATAGCTATTTACAGTTAGATCTAGCGGTTGATAATACTTGTTACAATGTATATAATACATGTTTCTCGGGACATTAATGATTAGGATGTTGTTTTCTTCGTAACGCCTTAACACTTCAGTTGTCATCTGGCCCGTAAAAACATCCATTATCATAAGAGCCTTCTGGTTATCGGAAAGATTACACTTTGATCTTTCTTCGATGACAAATGGTATAATAATTTCATCCAGAAATTGCAAGGACTCTTCAGTATTTGAAAAGTGTTTAGGATTTACGCTTAAGCAAAAATCCTGAGGGAAACGGAACCGTGGTAAACTTTGTGTTGTCTTTCCGCCATATATCAATTGCATTGGAAGAAACTTTCCACTTAGTGTATTAGCAAAAGTACCAGTTATTATACGTTTGCCATTACTCCCTTCAGTAGTAACTGCCGTACTACTTCTTTTAGCCATAGTCTCGTTACTAACCGGCACGTATTTCAAAGGGGTCTGGTCTAGGTTTATGACAAGAGAGTGTGGTATGTTGTACTTTTCTATGCGCGATACTATGTCGTGAAGAAAAAGAAAAATCTTTTTTCGGGCTAAATCAGGGATATCCACTTTTGATGATGTTTTACGGCGTTTGACGAATCCCATTTGTTTGAACAGACTATACGCCCAACGAGATGATTCGATATGGATATTTCTAACCATACCAGAGTTTCGTTTAATCAATGCTTTCGCAGTTAGCATTAGCAATGGTGGTATTGATCACGCCACCACGGTTGCTTAATGCCTTCAAATAACTTTGCACCATATGATCTAGGTCCCCTAATAGCAATGGTTGACCGGTAGGCGAAGAATACTTTGCTATTTCTTTCCTTGGTTGTCTCCTTTCTTCCCGTGCTTTCTTGATTTCATCCTCAACTTTCTTTCTAAATAAACGAACGGTACTTTCGTTGAGATTAGGAAATTTCATCTTAAATTTCCTTACGGCAGCTGCAACTCCATTTTCTGACGCGTACTTTCCGATAGCATATCGATCTTTATCTTCCCATTTGAAGTATGACAACTTTCTTTTGTTCTTAAGTGAAGAAACCTCTTGTGATATGTCTTTAATGTCAACGAAACCTATTCCCTCGGTCTCTGCACAGTCGATATGCAAATCTAAATAAAAGCATTTAAGCAAAGATGTAAGAAGAGGTCGGACTAGCAACTCGCATATCTCAGGTGCTTAATAAGCGGGGTGGGGGGACGCTTATTAATTTTTAACTTTATCCGAACCAGTATTCATATTCACAGGCCCATCACACTTAAAGTTACATGACAATGCAAATAGACAAATTATTTTCTGGCGACCTTAAGAATCACAATTTAATCTGACAATAAATGCTGACAAGAGAACGCTAAGCAAGAAAGGGTAAAAAATACTTCAATCTTACCTATATTCGATGTTTCCAAATTTGTACTTCTACTCTGCGAAGCGCTCCATTGAGAGATATTTTCTTCATTTCTAACTTCCTCTTTCCTCTCTTGGGCTCTAACAAAGGATATGCTTGAAACTCTTGCTTGTTTACGAGTGAAACGTCAAATCCTCACAAACCAAAATCGAATATTCGAATGTTTTCAATAAACTACTACACAACAGTGATTCTTGAAGTTTGATGTTGTATTTCATCGCGAAGAATTCTCCAATGCAGTAGCGTCATTCGAATTCGAATTTAAAGCACATAGTAATATAAGTTTGCTGTTCACGTAGAAGTATCGAATATGTCAATTCCTTTACCGTCGCAGTGCGTGGTTATCACTACTATAGACGATTCTGGAAACCAGTCGAAGGAGAAAAGTTAAAGTGTATGTACGAAGCAAATAATGTTTTTGACCGCTTTGCAATAAAAGTAGTTAGAATAAATGGAGAAACGGTTGGACACTTACCAAGGGAAATTTCAAGAATAACTAAATTCTTTCTAGATCGTGGTGCATCAATTGAAATTGAACTAACATCAAAACACTACAGACGGTCACCTTTGGTTCAAGGTGGAATAGAAATTGCTTGCTTAGTGATTGCAAAAATGCCTGCTACATTAAGGAACACCAAAATTGCTGAAAAATCTCTCGCTCTTGTTAAAGAAAAATACACGGAACCGAAAGAAGAAGAAATTTTCGGTTCATACGTAAATGAAATTTTCGTTGATCACCATGCTCCATCAAAACAGAAAAGAAAAAGACAACTAAGCCACCCCCCGCAAAAGAAATCAAAACAGCACTATATTCGTTAAAGACACTGTAGCTCAGTGGATACATTTTTCGGCTCACGAAACGGAACAGCGCCGGTTCGAATCTCACCGCCGGCAAATCTTTATTTTTGAGTTACAGTTGAGTTCTTGAGCAAAACTCGTTGCGTAATGCAAGTCTAGCTTAAATAGGTTAGTTGTCTGGTTGAGCGATATTCGTAGGCGCAAACGGGCGTCCTAAGTACGCCAGGACTAACCAACAGGACATGTATGATAGCAGTATTTAGTACTGAACAGTTTATCCTGTATAAATATTCACTTTAATAATAATAAAATGTTTGCGAGAAGAAACATAAGAAGGAACACGGATGTCATCGAAATTGATTGCTCGTAGTACATGTCATTTTAAAAACTAAAACAACGTCTCATTCTTACATAATTTTTTTATTTCTTTGTTCTTAGAATACGCGTATGTTGTTAGCCCGGATTCCCAGCTTCTCATTTTTTCTTTTGCAATTCTTATAACTGATTTTCCGATTTTTATAATTATATGAGGAAAAAAAGAAGCCAACTAAGATGAGCTTAGTATACTAGGTTAAGGTGTAAGAATTGTAAAAAAATCGTCGTTTTGGTGATACGATCCAAGACTAACATACGGAAGAAATTTTGGAAAATTTTTATAAAAATTCGCGAGCATAAACTTTCACGATTTGATCAATATAGGATTTTTCGCGCATTTTACTTTCGCGAATTGGGCCCAAATTCGCGAAAGTTCCTGCTCCTAAAGTAAGAGGAGTGAAAATGACAAACTGTTTATATAAACTATTGCACAATTCAATACTCTCTGAGACGCTTAAGAGCAAAACGGGCGCCATTATAATCTATTTTCTTTTCTTTACTTTTTAACTTTCCTCTAATATTGACGTTTTATTCAATGGTTGATGAGTATATATTGAGAGGAATCAATGAACACAACTAGTTTCAAATCTCAATCCTTTCAAATTCTATAAAAAATTCTTTTATAGACCAGTATCATCAACCTCTCCAACTATCGCCATGCCTTTAATTTCGACTTTTCCAAGCTAAAAATAAACAACACCCAGGTAAACATCAAGCAAGCTCTGTCCAAAAAAAAATATTTAATGAAAAAGCTTAATTTGCTTGGCCCTCCCACCCCCATGACTCCACTAAAACACGATTGTGCAGGTTTAATCATTTGATGATATATTAAAGCAGATGTTTTTACAGTTGGATGCCCTTGCTAACACCAACTCCAGGCAGTGAGAGGGAAAACACGCAAAGATACCAACTTTACATTTTCTTTAGAAATATACCTTCGGTAAATTTGCACATTCATAAGCTGCTCTGGCAGGAAATGGCGCTTTAAAAACTAAACAAAAAAATAAATATTAGTCTATATGTATAAATAATGTGATAAAGGGAATTACTATAATAATTTAAGTTTGTTTGTCTGTCTCACTGTCTGTATGTAACTAGATCTGTGGACAAATGTGGATGAGACCCGACATACATACTTACTAGATGTATGGGAGTGTCCTAAGTAGCATATTCAAAAAAGAGAATGAAGAAAAAAAATATTTCTAAAATTTACACTATGCAATCCATAACAGTTTTAAGGAGTATAGATTATAATAAATAAAGTATATAATAAATAAATAATAAATCAGGGACAGATTTATCAACAGATACTTACAGGTTGCGTAAACTTCATTTACTTTTGCAAAATCATTTATATCTGCCAAAAGCACTGTGGTTTCAATCACTAAACATAATTTGAAATTTATGAAAAAACGCTCTTTACATTGAATTCTGCTGATCTCGCGTATATACCATAAATCAATATAATTTTAAAACAAGTTTGAAAATACTGACCATTATTAAATGATGATCCTGCACTATCCAGTATATGTCCCATGTTTGTTAATGCCTGAAAACTCGTCATAATAGTTAACATTCAAAAAGTAAGTTCACTCAAAACTGGCAAATTGTTACCCCCTCTCCTTGTTTAGATTAGCGAGTTGTTTTTATAGTATTCTTTTGACAGCTGCTTTGGTTTGTTGAGAGCACCTGTAAATTTTATTCATGCCAAATTTCTTTTCTTCAAAGATTATTTAGCCGACTTATGAGTGAAATACTGTTTCTTCCAAACATTTTTACTTTTCATTCTTAATCGTAGTTTATCAAGCCTGTCAATATCAGGCGTGATCAGAACCAACAGATTTTTACTACAGTTATCTTTTGATATTTTAACATAAAATAAGAAATAAAATTACCCACTTGTTTTGTTTGTTCCTGGACATCATCACTGACAAAAGACATTGTCTAAATGAACAAAACAGTTTTCACGAGTAGCCAATGTTGGGTAGTGAGATACATAAATATGTATCTATCAACACTAGAGCCAGGGTGTTAAATTGTCTAACATTAAAACAAGTCTAGTCAAGGAAAACATTTTAGATTGTTGCAAATATTGTTGTAGCTTTATATATATATACCTCCGCATTTAAACCAAGTTGCCCTGATATATGAAGGACATGATTTACTTGAACAGCTTGGCTAAAAAAGACTTGTTTAAATAAAAGTTTTCTAAAAAACTGCTATGATGGTACAGGAACATAATGTACACAAAGCAAACTATAGATGCAAGTGCAACGATGTGACGCGTAAAAATAACATATATAACCTGTAAGGTCCGATTGCCTGGGGGGCTTTCGCTGTATTTATTACTTTTCGTATTATTTTACTCATTCTTTTAGGTAACGATCTTCTAGCGCACCTCTCTTATCGAAATGTTGCAATGTAAAAATGTAAAATTAAACCGGATAGCACTATACACGTTTTATTTACGTGACCGGTGTCGCGGTCTTAAATTAAGACTTTTGTGTCCAGGAAATAAGAACCTTTTGAGTTTAAATTTACCAGGAAATTAAGAGTGGATCGTTAAATTAAGACTCCAATAAATATAATATAAGCAGTAAGTAGCGTTTTGTTGCTCCTCGAAAATTTGATTTAAATCCACAATCCCGTGCAGGTATAGTAGAAAAGGTATGTTTTCTTTCTAAGATATTCTTCTACCTTATCAAAATTAAAACGCTATCTTACCTTCCCCATGATGCAGCGCACGTGTGTTTATTTGACACAAGTTACATGATATGAACCATGTATTTATTGTTGTTATGTGTATATTCGTCGTTTTGTTTAGCTAACATTATAAACATCAAGCAAAAACATCAAGCAAATTTACTGCATCTATATACCCTACTCTCGCTTCCGTCGTTGCCAGCACTAAGTCGCCTCGTAGTCTCACAAGAGCCATAGTTACTATTGAAATAGATAACCATACCGTCGATGCCCTTATTGATACCGGAAGTTCTGACAGCTTTGTCTGTAAACGCCTGGTTAATGATCTCAATTTGGAACTTTCACCAGTAAAGTCAATCGTATCAATGGCGGAATCGTCAGTGAAAGTCAACGTTATTGGTCAAGTTAATGTAAACCTGAAACTACAGCAAAACAACTATGCCAATACCTATTTGTCTGTACTTGAAAATCTTTGCACTGATGTTATTGTTGGTCAGGATATTTTATCTCAACATAAAAACCTCACTGTTTGGTCATCCATCTGCAATCTGTCTACAATCTCAATCGAGCCACCTTCGTTATTCCATAACCTAGCGCCTGACTGCAAACCGGTTGCCAACGACTCCTAAAAGAAGAGATCATTGAGCCGAGTACATCTCCATGGAGAGCCCAGGTCGTCGTAACAACCAATGAACGTCACAAAAAACGCATGGTTGTTGACTACTCACAAACGATTAACCGCTATACTCAACTCGACGCTTACCCTCTCCCGAGAATTGATGACCAAATTAATGAAATTGCGAAGAATTATGTATTTAGTACGATTGACTTAAAGGACGCTTACTACCAGATTCCGATACGAATGAAAGACCGTCCATTCACAGCATTTGAAGCAAACGGGAGATTATTCCAAAACACAAGAATGCCATTTGGTGTGACGAATGGCGTATCATGTTTCCAGAGAAATATAGATAACTTTATAGCCAAACATAATTTAAATAAGACATTTGCATACTTAGATAATGTTACTGTGTGCGGTATAGATCAAGCAGAGCACGACATAAACCTTTCAAAGTTGCTGGTAGCTGCTGAAGCCGACAACCTGAAATTGAATGAAGATAAAAGTATATTTTCTACGACATCAATCCAACTGCTTGGGTACAAAATTTCTAATCACGAGATTCGTCCTGATCCGACACGTCTCCAGCCCCTAAGAGATTTGCCCACTCTGCTAAATCTCACACTTCAAAAGAAAACTGTTGGGTTGTTTGCATACTATTGCAAGTGGATTCCGAACTTCTCTGAAAAGATCAAACCACTTTCAAGCAACACCATCTTCCCATTACCACCAGTAGCTCTCGGTGCATTCCATTGTCTAAAGAAGGATATTGAAGACTCAGTCGTTCGTGCTATCGATGAAACCCTCCCTTTTGTTGTCGAAACAGATGCCTCTGATCTTGCGATCGCTGCTACTCTCAATCAGGAAGGAAGACCCGTTGCCTTCTTTTCTCGAGGTCTACAAAAAAGCGAACTAAATCATCCGTCGGTAGAAAAAGAAGCACACTCAATTGTTGAATCTATAAGGCATTGGAGGCATTACCTCACAGGAAAACATTTCACACTAATAACAGATCAGCAATCCGTTAGCTTCATGTTCGATTGAAAATGAGCTGGAAAAATAAAGAATGACAAGATCCAAAGATGGAGGATGGAGTTAGCTTGCTATAACTTCGATATCAAATACCGACCAGGAGAAGAAAATATACCGGCTGATTCATTCACTCGCCTATTTTGCTCATCCATAAGCTCGGAGAAACTCCATCAAATGCACGAGTCGCTTTGCCATCCGGGCGTGACGAGAATGAATCACTACGTTAAAACAAAGAACATAGCTACATCTATTGAGGAGATTAAGACCATGACAGCATCTTGTAAGACATGTGCTGAATGCAAACCACGATTTTTTAGACCATCTGGGTCGAAGTTAGTAAAAGCTACTCAGCCGTTCGAACGATTGAGCATTGATTTCAAGGGTCCGTTACCCTCAGGAAGTCGAAATAAATACTTCCTTACTGTCACCGATGAATACTCTCGGTTTCTATTCGCAATACCATGTTCTGACGTTAGTACCCTTACGGTCATCAGGAGTTTGTGCTCCATATTCTCAATATTTGGTATGCCGAGTTATGTCCACTCAGACAGAGGTGCTTCGTTCATGTCGGTGGATCTTAAAGCGTGGTTGCATTCTAAGAATGTCGCGACAAGCAGAACGACACCTTATAGCCCACAAGGTAACGAACAATGCGAGCGTTATAATGCAACTATCTGGAAAGCTACTACACTCGCATGTAAATCTCGATGTTAAACATTGGGAAGCAGTACTACCTGATGCGTTACACTCTATCAGGTCCCTACTGTGCACCGCAACAAATGCCACACCTCATGAACGTTTGTTTAACTTTCAACGTCGATCTGCCAGTGGAGAGTCAATGCCGTCGTGGCTAAGCAACCCTGGACCAGTCTTCTTGAAACGCCACGTTCGTCAGTCGAAGTATGACCCACTTGTCGACGAGGTCGAGTTACTGGAATCGAACCCTCAATATGCCCACATTCGTCACTCAGACGGTCGTAAAAGTACTGTTTCTCTACGAGATCTCGCCCCTTGTGGAGATGTAGCTGAACAAAGAAAAGTACTTGAAGAACACTCCCAAGAATCCTTTCCACTGCAACCGCAAACACTGCCAAGTCGTGATGCACTCGCAGCCGAACCAAATGTAGTCAAACCCGCTGTTGCAGCTGAGCCAAAGAGTGATGTTGTTGAATTACGAAGATCGCATCGAACAAAGCGTGCACCATTACGTCTTGATCTATGATAATACAAACCCTTATGCACGCCGTACGTTGTAAGTGGTATTGTAGTATAATATTGTTGTGTTGGTATCCCCAGAACTATACTTTGTGGTGGAAAATGATATGAACCATGTATTTATTGTTGTTACGTGTATATTCGTCGTTTTGTTTAGCTAACATTATAAAACTTGTGAAGAGCCTTTCTACAGGTCAACTAATTATAATTTGTATTGTCTTTGCGAATTACCACATTACATATCGTATTATTTTTACATGCTTTTACGTTCGAATCGACTTTGATTTACAATAGATTGACTTCTTTTAGGGATTTGGAGTCCTGTTTTACCATGAAAACAACCAGTCTTGTTTTACCGCACCTATCATAATTTCCCGGGAAATTATGACCAGTCACGTCAAAATTTACCGGGAAACCAAGACTTTGAAGTCCTAATTTTCCGGGGTCTTAATTTCCCGCTATACCGGTCTATTAGAAAATAGAGATCGAGACTCAAGATCAAGAAAGAATTGGCAGGTTGACAACCTTTTGAGGAAACCTTTGACAGGCTGAACTTCAATTTAAGAAACTATCGCTAAAAATACCCAACAACAATAAATTTTATAAAATAATTTGTGCAACAAAGATCATTAATTATAATTAACTGGCGTGCAATTATTTAAATACTGATCTCCGTTTTTCTTTTAACATCGTACAGTTTGGAACAGTTCACTGCATTTACTTGCACACCACAACATAACTGGTTTAAATTGACTCCCCAGTTAAACTAAACTAGTAAATATTAACTCCCCAGTTATTTCAAACTAGAAAATTAAGACTTCCTAGAGTTAATATTTCCTGGAGAAAAATGACTCCCTTAGTTTATTATGACTCCCTTTATAAAATAGTAATCATAAAATAATTATCAATGTTTTTGCAAAAGAATGATAACCGGCATGACAAATTCAAAACAAGAAGACATAACCGGCATGACAAATTTAAAACAAAAAGACATAACCGGCATGACAAATTCAAAACAAGAAAACATAACCGGCATGACAAATTTAAAACAAGAAGACATAACTGGCATGACAAATTCAAAACAAGAAAACATAACCATTTCATTTTCATTTCATTTATTTAAATTTTTCTTTTCCATAAATTATCACCAAAAAACACAATTCTTCTAGATAAATTCAACACGTAGTTGAAAAATGAATATGTATATAATAATAATATCTTTTTATACGAAATATAACATAAATGATCAAAGAAAAGTGGAAACTCGTAGAAGGTCAAGTTTGACTTTATCATCGAGAACCAATTAGAATTATTGAGAAAATTATCAGTATTGAGAAATTCGGTTAAAATTATTATTTATCCATTAAAATAAGTTTATAACAAAAATCGTTAACTTATCTACGCAAACAAGAAAAATATGATATACAAATAAAAATTCTTAAAAAACAAACAGACAGAACAAAAAAAATAACAAAAGATAATTTAAAAATATTTATATATATCATTATCCAGTGAAATTGAAATACTTTTAACACAGCTTTTAAAACTGGAAAAAGAAATATTTGTTTTGATTAGATTTGAAACAATTAACTTATTCCAAAGATTTGGACCACGAACAGAAATGCAAAATTCGCAAAGTTTTGTTTTACAAAAAGGTGTAATTATTGCTTCACAAGAACTTGTGCTACGGTTTTTTATTTTCAAGGTATAAATTCCTTCAAAAATATTTGGTACCAATTTATATTTACATTTAAACACAAAAAAAAGTATTTGGTAAATATTAATTTGATAAACGTTCATCGCTTTAATATCATCAAATAAACCCTTGGTGTGTGTAAATTTGTCTTTAAAATAAATTACGCGAATCGCATGTTTTTGTGTTCTATATATAGATTTTAATTTACTCCTGTGAGTGCTTGCCCAAACCATGTTTGCATAATTAAGATAGCTGTTTACAAATGAAAAATAAAGTTGTTTTAAAAGATTTCTCTTCACAATTTGTCTAGATTTGTAAAGAATGCCAACACTTTTAGATATTTTTTTTATTTATGAAGGCTATATGTCGTTCCCAGGAAACGTTCTCATCTACTATCACTCCTAAAAAAATTGTAAATTTAGTTCTCTCTAGTTCTATATTATCAATATTTAATTGAGGTAGTTTATCAATGCACTTTTTATTTTTTGTTTGAAATAACATGTATTTTGTTTTAGATATATTTAATGACAATTTATTAGTTCGGAACCATGATGCAACACATTTTAATGCTGCATTCATTGTTCCAAAAGCAATGTTTAAATCAGAGTTAGATATAAATAGACTAGTATCATCTGCAAACATTATAAAATTTATTTCACAGCATGAATTGGCAAGATCATTTATGTATATTAGGAACAACAATGGACCAAGTATAGAACCCTGAGGGACGCCACATGTAATTTCAAGAAGATCAGACATAACATTTCCATTAAAAACGCATTGTTTACGGCGAGTTAGATAACTTTGAAACCATTTTAAATAAATACTAGAAATTCCATAATGCTTTAATTTTTGTAACAAAATGTTATGGTTAACTGTGTCAAATGCCTTCGATAAATCGACAAAAACTCCGAGAGTGTATTCACCATTTTCGAAAGATTTTAAAATTTTATCATCTAATTGCAACAATGCATGTTCAGTGGAAGTATTTGTCTGAAACCCAAATTGTTTATTATAAAAAAGGTTGTTTACTTTGAAATAAGAATAAAGACGATTATGCATGATTTTTTCTAGAATTTTTGAAAAAAAGGTAATATGGAGATAGGTCTATAATTTCCAATTTGTGCGGTATCTCCAGATTTAAAAACTGGTTTAACTTTAGCATATTTTTACACATGTTGGTTTTAATTACACGAGGAATGTTACCGCGATATATTATGAACCGGATAAATATTATTGTTTTTATTTCTAGGATGTGAATGTGGAACCTTAAACGAAGATTTTTCCAAATTATGCCTTGAAAAAATAATCCTGGACAATGTTCGAGGTGATGCATTAGAAAATAATCCTAGCAATAGGTCATACAGATTTGCTACATACAAACAATTTATATGGTTTGTTTTTAAGTACTTAGGAAATGGAAATAGGCGTGTTATTCCATGTGTGATTTGGAAGATCAGAAAGAAATATCCAGAGGAGTACTTTTGAATGGGGAAAGGACTAGGGTGTTTTTAACAAATCTTTGTACTTTTTATATATATATACACACAATATTGGGTAAACAAGAAAGAAGTAAGTCAAGCTAATAAATAGACATGACTTATTTAATTACAGCAAAAGTATATTTTCTTTTTTAAAAATGGAAACCACTAGCTTTGAAACCTTGAAATTTAACCAGCAAAAATCTTTTAATTTCCTCATAAACTGTAATGATCTGAACTCAGTGAATGAACATTTAGGTTGTAATTATCATGAAGTTCATTCTATACCAAATTTAAGCTCGCAATTCTCGATCTTACACTTAAACATTAGATCCATCTATAAAAATTTTGAAAATTTCAAAGAATTGTTATCAAATTGCCATCATAAGTTTAGCGTAATATGTTTGACCAAGGCTTGGTGCAATACTGACACTTCAAATGACTCAAAATTTTATCTAAAGGATTATACACTTCTCTCTTTTCCAAGAGAACACAAATCTGGGGGAAGTACATGTGTGTTTATCCTTAACAAATTATCTTATAAAATCCGGTACGATATATCACAAAGCAATGTGTTCTTCGAATTTTACACTTTAGAAGTTATTTTCCCGGCTCGTAAGAACATTTTTATATGTTCGGTCTACAGACCACCCAGTCAATCTCTAAAACCCTTTCTTTCATTCATCGATAACATTTTCACGGAAAAAATTGCCTCCAGCGACATTTTCCTCCTTGGCGACTTTAACCTTAATATCCTACGTAACGACGCAATTACTACCACATTCCTAAACACCTTCATTCAAAATGTAATGTCGCCAACTATTAATCGCCCCACGCGGGTAACAAGAGCATCTGCCACTTTGATAGACAACATACTTTGCAACACTAATATTATTTCGAAAATAAACTCTGGTGTAATTAAATGTGACGTTTCTGACCATTTTGCGGTTTATTGTGCAATCAACTTAAGTAATAAAGAAAAAAAACAAAAAGACAGAAAAACAAAAGTTTCCAAAAGAAACATCTGTTACGACAACATAGTCTTGTTTAAGGAATCTTTGAAAACAGTAAACTGGGAAAATGTTTATTCGTCAAATAATCCAAGCACGTCGTATGATATATTTATAGACCTCTTTCTTACAGAGTATAACAAGTCGTTCCCCCTCACTGAATATCACGTAAAAACAAAAAGTCTTTTAAACCCATGGATGATGACCAAGGGCTTAATAAAGTCATCAAAGAAAAAACAACGATTGTACAACAAATTCTTAAAGCATCGAACCTTTTCTAACGAAATTAAATATAAGAATTATAAAAATTTATTTGAAAGCTTAAAGAAAATGACAAAAAGAAAATATTATTCAAAGCTGCTTGATTTGAGCAAACACGACAGCAAAAAAACGTGGAATGTGATTAAGGAAGTTATTGGAAAACGTGATCTTGTTTCAAAGTTTCCAAACCGTATGGTTGTTGACGGCGAGGAGATCTTTGATGATGATGAAATAGCGTCTTCCCTTAACACTTTCTTCACAAATATTGGTCCATCTCTTGCATCAGAAATATCTACTAATAAAAATTCCGTAGTTACAGACTTTCTTGATACATGTAATAAATATATTGATTGTAAAAAAAAGTTAACTATATATAGAGGAGTTTATGACTGCATTCAATTCTTTAAAAGTGAATAAGGCAGCAGGTCACGATGACGTCTTACCTAAAGTTGTTAAAAATGTGTTCTACGAAATATTTGATCCCCTTTTCTATATCTTTCAACTGAGTCTAGCAACTGGAATATTTCCCACCGAATTAAAAATTGCAAAGGTTATCCCTATTTATAAATCTAAAAATATATCATCCCCACAGAATTATAGACCTATATCCATTCTTCCTGTATTTTTTAAAATACTCGACAGAATAATTTACAACCGCCTGTATGAACACCTATCTACCAACAATTTGCTAAACGAAAATCAATTTGGATTTCAAAAGCGTGTAAGTGTTGAACATACAGTTCTACAGTTATCGGAAGATATTTTATCAAACTTTGACAGAAAACGATTCACTTTGGGTGTGTTTGTAGACTTATCGAAGGCCTTCGATACTGTGGATCACGAAATTCTTCTGTGTAAATTGAAATACTACCGTATCAATGGACCAATCTTAAAACTAATTAGGAATTATCTTCAATAAAGAAAACAATTCGTCAGTTACAATAATAAACAAACAAACAAACTAACAGTATTATGCGGTGTTCCTCAGGGTTCTATTTTAGGACCGTTACTATTTTTATTATACATCAACGATATTTCAAATGTCTCTAAAAACACTTCCGCAATTTTATCCGCTGATGACACAAATCTTTTTTCGTCAGGTGACAATATTGATAAGATCTTTTCGATAATGAACATGGAATTGTCACTTATAAACGACTGGTTTAAGTGTAACAAGTTGCCTTTAAATCCTAATAAATCTAAATATATTCTTTTTCATCCAAAATCCTCCGAAAAATTTCTCGCGAAAAAATTGCCAGTGTTAAGTATCGACAATTGTAAAATCACTAGAGAAAAATACAATAAATTTTTAGGAGTATATATTGACGAGAATCTAATATGGAATTTCCATATAAAATACCTTGAAAAAAAAATCTCCCGAAATATAGGCTTAATGCACAGAGCAAAATCATTCTTAAATAAATCATCTTTAAAGCAAATTTACTTTTCATTCATCCACAATTATCTTATATACACTAACATAGTATGGGCAAGCACACATAAATCTCACCTCAAAAATCTCCTTAATAAGCAGAAACGAGCGGCTAAAATTATAAAAAACAAAAACTGTGACATTTCATCCCATGAAATATTAAAAGTCTAAAGATTTTAAATATCTACCAAATAAATATCTTTCAAACTCTGATCTTTATGTATAGAGTAAATAATGGATCAATTCCAAATGTTTTCCAATCTCAATTTCAACTTTGTTCTAATAAATATAATACTAGGAATTCTAATATAAAATACAAGTACCCTTTCAGAAAAACTACAAAAGGCCAGTTTTCAATAAGATACCGAGGTCCGCGCTTGTGGAACAATTATGCATATAACACTGAGTGCGGATCGTTACAAATTTTCAAACGCCGAATTAAAAACAAACTTTTGAATTCGGATAGTTAATTTTATTTTTTTTTTATTATTATTTTTTATTTATTTATTATTATTGTTTTTTTTTTCTGTGAGATTGTGTATTTTTAATTTTATAATTTTCACGTCTAAACTCTTGTTCTTAATAAATAAATGAGTGTATACAGGTGTCCAATGAAAGGACCGCTTGGTCTTCTATGGATTCCTAGCCATTTTTTTTCTTGTTCTGTGGTTTATATATCACGCACTGATTTGTAAATGTCTTTTATTTGGCGAAATGAACATAACATAACATAACATATAACGCAACAAAAATATAACAAACTAGAATTTATAATACAGTGAATCTTGATCTCTGATTTGCTATAGCAACGTTTTTATCTGGTTTTGGAATTGGTGCAATGTTTTTTTGCGTAGTTTGTATCTCAGGTGTCAGAACGGTTTTATTTTCAACAATGGTCTCCACGGTTTTCTCCACCAAATCAGAAAAAACTTTCAGGCTTTTCTGTTCCATAATTGGTTTCGCAGACCATGTTTTTGTGGCTTTTGAAAAGGTTATGTTGTAACGATTTTCTCCCTCCTTCGTTTTGGCCTGATTCAAATCATGACCCAAATTAAAATCAATAGCAGCTAACTGAGTTCGTGAAATCATGCCTTTGAGTGAAAAATGTGTGATTTTGGGGGCCCACTTGTTGATTACTGAGTGATACACCTCTAACACACCAGTGCGAGAAAATTTTGTTAGATGCGCCAAATCCTTCAAAATTGTTTTATCAAAAACGATTGCTTGGAGGGCCTCAAAGGCTTGTGACTTTGGTGATAGCCATGCTTTACTACGCTCGCTTTCTTTCGACAATTGAGGATGGCTGCAGGAATGATACTCAATGTTTCCTGTCCAGCTATGTTTATTTTGGACATTACATTTTTACTGAAATGCCATACATCAAATTGATGCTCTATGTTTTCCTCTTCTTCACGCATGTACTTTTTAATTTGTAAATGACGGTCAGTAGTCAAGCGTTCTACGTTCAATTCTTTCCCTTTCACCTCATCTAATACTTTGATTAAACCCGCATTTTCCATTCGATTTGAAATCCCACCTGTCTCCTGCATCAGTGAAATAGCAATAACCTTTTTTAAATCTTGATCAAACAAAGAGTATGTTAAATACTTTGCATTATGTCCAGGACTGTCACACCCGCCATCACTACTTAATATAAGATTTCTTTGATACGAGTTAGAAATAATTATCTCCTGTTCCTTTTGCCATGCTTCATTAGTTATCCCATACATGTACCTCTCATTGATCTTATAGTACCAATATTTTGAAATCCATGCAATGTCAAGGATCTCAAATTATGCAAAACATGAGTTTTCGATAAGTACCGTAAAATGCCGTAATCAAGCGCACCCGGTTATAAGCGCACCAAATTCTTACCAAAATTTTATTCCCGTTTATAAGCGCACCCTTAGATAAGCGCGTTTAGGGGAAGGAGATATTGAAAACAATGAAATTGAAAAAATGAAAGTTTTGTTTCACTTAAAATACAAGATTTTTTCTCCTTCTTTAATTTTGTTACGGATATAGTTTTTATGAATTTTTGCCGCATATATGTAATATGTACACGGAAGTTCAATTCCTCTTCCATGAACCCAAGTGCCTTCAGGAGCACGACGCTTTTCACCAGTAATGACTGCTTCCATCCATAAAATTCGCCACTCTTTCATCATTGGATACAAAATCTTGGCCAAAGCTTCTGGCACATGTCCTACAAGTTTTTCTACCGGTTTCACAATACAACCTTTCTTCTGTTTTTTTTCGTCCTTTGACATAACTTTAATAGCATTGTCGCTGTGATTGTTCTTGTCATCTTGTCAGTTAAGATTATGTTACGAAAATGCGGCACCACTCTTATCAATGTGCCACCTGGAACAACCAGTCGAGTTCAACCATTGGATGTGGCAATAAACAAGCCATTTAAGATGTACGCGAGAGAACAATTTGAAAAACATTTAAATGAAAACTTACAATTGTACCTTGGCAACAAATTGACAGCAGGTGACAGACGTATTCTAGCTACAAAGTGGGTTGTCAACGCTTGGGCGAAAATAAAAGAAAACAAAGATTTGATTGTTAGGTCTTTCTTGAAGTGTGGAATTTCGAACAACCTTGACGGATCGGAAGACCATCTTGTTAAGATTCGAGGTTTAGAAGACTACATTATGCCAAAACCAGAAAGCGAATTCCACTTAATGAGTGACGAGGATTCAGAATGCTCTGATTCGGATAATGTTGAGTACGAACAGAGTGATGTTCATTCTGATATTTCTGATGATTCAACAACTGACGAAGATTAAGGAGGAGAAACATTTTAGAGCATATAGAGCAATTTTACTTTATACGAACTTTATGGGGCAATACACATCATTGAAAAAAATTATTCAGTTATTCTTTCTTTTTTCTTTTCACTTTTTTTATACTCGATTATAAGCGCACTCGTGGATAAGCGCACCAAAGTCTTACTATCACCGCTGATAAGCGCTGCGCTTGATTACGGCATTTTACGGTATTTGAACTGAAAAGCACAGCCGCAATTAGTTTCAAGTTCCCTATATAGTATATATCTGTTCTGCATTGGCTGAGAACGCCATATATGTTCATGGCCGTTTAAACATAAAATTTTTACATATAGGGCCGATCCTTTAACGATGACCTTCTTAATGACAGCAGAAGATGCACAACTGAGACACCGCTGTAGGAGTAGATATAAACACGGCCAGAAAACGATAAAAGCACTTTTTTGTGGATTTTCTTCTTTTCCTGGTATTTGTGCGTCCTCTTCAGTTTCAGTTTCATCAGCGGTGTGAAATGATGTATCCAAATCAAACTCTGACTGCGTGTCAGCCTTGCTCGCCTGCGTATTAGTTTCGGATATATCAATGGTCTGTGCAAATCTTTCTACGTATGTAACTGAAAATGGTATTGTGATATTTGTTTGTGTTGATGCATCCACTGATTCTTTCTCAGTCTGGCATTCTTTAGAATTCGTCAAATATTCATTTTCTCTGTCCAGTTCTTCCATCTGTTCGTTGATTTCAACAGCATCGCGAATAAGCTGAAACAAGAATTTTCTAAACGTTATATGTATATATATATAAGTATATAAAAAATTATTGGCTAAAATGAAGATGCTTTTACCTGGCTTTTGTGAACGTTTCTTGTCGTTTATCACTGCTCTTTCGTTTTTGAGATGGTTTGTTGTACGAAAATATCAATTCAAATCAAAAATCAAATCAAATCAATATATTTCGTGCTTTTATAAAAGCATTGGGTAAATATCTGTGTACAAATACAAATAGCACAGGAATGTTGCAAATAGTGAAACACTACAAAATACGCAACGACCTCATATCGATAATAATTCAAAAGTAAAAGTATATCTGCAGAGTACGATCAAAAAGTCTAAATTGGAAGTTAAATGGATTTGGTGGGGAAAAATAGGAATAAAAAATGTCAAAAAGCGAAGAGGAACAAACCAAAACAAAACAGAAACAATAACAACAACAAAAAAACTAAAAAACTGTATATATACACGTGAGATAAACTTTCCTATTATATAAGATAAAAAAGATATTATGAATTTTTTTCTCCAAAGGAAATAAGAAGGGCTTTTGAAAATTTACTTTTAGATTGGAACCGGTTCTGGTCCATTTTAAGTTCTTTAGGCAGGGTATTCCAGTCACGGATACATTGATATGTAATAGAATTGATACCATATGTAGATGTATTTTTATGGGGTACTAAGAGGTTGTTGTTTTCAACTGACCGTAGATTATGATGGTCTCCAGTTCTTTTCATAAATATGTTATCAAACACAGAGGGTAGTCTAGAATATTGATGCTCCCATACTAATAAACAATTGAGACTATGAACTAGATCATGAAAAGGGTGTATGTTAGAGGGAGTAAACAAGATGTCAGTGCTACATTGAGGAGGTTGGAAGAAGATTAAACGAAGAGCTTTTCGTTGAAGAGAAGAGATTCTGTGAAGAGAAGTTTTATGAGAATGGCCCCAAACCTGGCAAGCATATCTGAGATGTGAATTAAAGTTGGCATGATAGATGTTTAATAGGGTATCGAAGGATACATAGTGCCTGACCTTAGCCAACATTCCGTTATAGCGAGAGAGTTTTAATGAGATATTATGAATATGATTTTTGAAGTTCAAATTCTCATCTATATGGATACCAAGATATTTAATTTTCTTAGATGAATTAATTTTCTCTCCGCTTAGCCTGAAATTTAGATGTTTAGGGTTATTTACATTACTTTTTTATTAAGAAGAGTAATAAGGGATCTAAAGATAATTATTTCAGTTTTACTAACATTTAGAGAGATTTTATTGGCTCGAAGCCATTGCAACAGAGTTGATAGGTCATGGTTAATATATTTGTTTACTTTTTTAAGAGATTGATTTATTATCAATAAGTTAGTATCGTCTGCAAAATGATAGCAAGATGAATGTGATATAGATTTGTTTAGATCGTTTATGTAAATGAGGAGAGCAAAGGTCCAAGTATGGAACCCTGGGGGACTCCTACATTAACAATGTGTGTGTCAGAGAAATGGTTATCAATGGATACAAATTGTTGACGGTTAGAAAAATAGGAGACAAACCATTTGGAAGATATACCTCGGATACCATAGTAGTACAATTTGGAGATTAATATGTCATGGTTCACTGTATCGAAAGCCTTCTGCAAGTCCACAAAGACACCACATGCATACTGACCCTTATCAAGAGCAAGTCTGATAGATTCGGTGATTTCAATTAGGGCATGTGTTGTTGAATGCTTATTCCTAAAACCAAACTGATACTTGTACAAACATTTGAATCTGGATAAAAATGAATAAAGCCTTGTGTGCATAAGTCGTTTAAAGATCTTGCTGATATTAGATAAAAGTGATATAGGCCTGTAGTTACAGCAGTCAAGTTTGGATCCTTTTTTAAAAACAGGGACGACTTTAGCAGTTTTAAACAAGTCTGGGAAGATGCCTTTTTGGAAGGAATTATTGATAATGGTGCTGAGGGGATTACATATAGATTTAGAAACTAGTTGAAGAAGTGTTGTAGGTAGACTATTGGGGCCTGTGCTATTTCCTACTTGTAGATTTTTAACCTCTTCTTTAACCTCTTCTTTAGTTGTTGGCAAAATGAAGAAATTATTGGTATTAGGTTCAAGTAAATATTCTTTAAAATCCATTTTAGACTTTTTAATTTTATTTGAAAGCTTGTATGCTATGGAAGAGAAAAAATTATTAAAATGGTTGGTTGTGTCCTTTTTGTTTGTTACAATGTTATCATTTATGTTAAGACTATTTATATTATTTTTAGTTTTAGATTTAATGTTTATGAGTTCTTTTATGCCCATCCAAGTCTGTTTTATATTGTTAAGGATCTTATTAAAAAATGCAATGTAATGATTTTTTTACTTGTTTTAAGGAGGTTGCTAATGTTATTTCGATATATTTTAAATTTTTTATAAAGATTATTTTTAGTTCTTATGTTACTAGCTTTGAGAAATTTTTTATGGATTTTATTTTTTATTTTGATAGATGTTGAGATGCCTTTACTCACCCACGGTTTGTCATGGTATTTTAATTGCCTTTTAGTTAGATTTTTATACGGAGCATGTTTATCTAGAATACTCTCAAATTGTTTAAAGAAAATAGCTACCGAGTCATTTACATCGTCAGTCTCCTTAATATGTAAATCCCAGTTCACACAGGAAATGTCATTTACAAACTGATCTTTTTGAAACCTTTTGAAAGAGCGTTGACTGATAGTTTTCTTTTTAGATTGATTATTCCTTTTAAAATTTTGGATAGTTATAAACTGAGGCAGATGATCAGAAATTGTAACATTTATATTGCCAGATGTGATATCTTCACTGTAGAAATTAAGGAAAATATTATCAATGAGAGTTTTTGAATGGGATGTGATGCGAGTTGGGTACAATACAAAAGGAAAAAAATGTGTTTGAAGTTAAAGTATCTAGGAAATTGGCTACAATGCTGTTATTTTCATGTTGGAGAAGGTCAATGTTATAATCTCCCATTAACATAAAAAAACTGTTTGTTTTCTAAAGATATTTTTTCCAATTAAGGGACCAAAGTAGTTTTTAGTAAAGTCGTATACACACATTGTGGGATGACGATATACACAACCGATAACTAAATTAGTTCTACCAGAATGCATTAGTTCGATGAAGCTGGATTCAAGTTCCTTTGGTTTATAAATGTTTAGATCGTTGCGAAGTTTAAAATTTAACTCAGATTTAATATAGATGAGTGTTCCACCCTTTTTGGCCTCAGTTGGTGTGTGAGTGTAAGTGTAACCATTTATATTAATGTCAGTTATGGAATGATCATTATTTTGGAGCCTTGATTCAGAGATGGCAAAGATTTCAGGTTTTATATGCAATGAGTTTATTAAAATTTCAAGTTCAATAAAGATAAAGAAGCAATGTTGAGATGGAGAAATGTGGAAGAAGAGGGATTGGTGAGGTTATTTATCTCAGCAGAGTCAGCATATCTACAGTCAATGGGAGTGTCAAGAGTGTCAAGATTCAAAATATAGTTGGAACAGCGTCTTCAGTGAGGATTCTGTTAGTAGGTAACCCAAGGGTTACAGACCAACTCGGCGAAATGCCAACTCAGCCTAGATTTCTGATTTACGTACAAAATGAAGACTCGACTGTTTGGTACGGGAATTGTTTTAATAAGTTTTTTGAGCTTTCTAGACCAAGATTGGCGGAATTAATTAATTGACTAATCGCAGTCTTATAGAGATAAGGATAGTCTGAGAAGATGTATAAATCTGGGGACAGCTCTTTTCTAGGCAACTACCGACCTACCTATCTCAATATTACCTTTTTTCAAAGATATTAGAAAAAATTATGTACAATCGTTTACACACCCACATATGTAAAAAAAATTTCATTGAGCAGCTTGGTTTTAAAAAAACACTGCAACTGAACATGCTATTTTGCAATTTACAAACGAAATTACACAATCCTTCCGACGAGCAAACAGACGAGTCCTCATTTTGTACGTAACCGACACATCCAAATCAATATGGCTGCCAGCGTTCGAAAATCTCGCAAATATACCGACGGAAAGTCTTCTAAAGATATCATCAGTGGACCAAATGTATTGATGTTCACATGATTGATTGAACAATAATATATAAACATATTGAGGCAAAAATAAATGAAGAATATAGTAAAGGAAACGTCAAATTCATAGTTGGCCGAGCTGGTATCGGCGGCGCTACTTCCTTTTCTGCCCCCCCTCCTAGCTCACTTTTTTTTGAGCATATTTCTTCGGGATTTTTCTTCACAAAATCATAATAAAAAGCCTATTCTTTAATAATATTGTGCTAGCAAACAATTACATTCCAATTAAATACCATAAAACTTTGATAGCAATTGCTGTACTTTTTGTTTCTAAACTTTTTGTTTTTAAACTTGTTTTTCAAAATGGCTTCACTTTCAGTTTTTTTAACAACCTGGTTTACATTTAGAATGAGTTCTTCGCTCTCCGCCGCTTTTGATTTATTCTACGGAGAAAACTATTTCGAACTAAGAAATAATGATTAAATAATTTACATCGAAAAGAACGTCAAACGAGAAAATTATATATTGATAAAAATATATAACACTTTACAGAGGGTAAAGTGCAATTGTAATATCAATAATTATATTGATACATATATACGTCGTTTATATATATATATACAAAACGAAACAAATAACAAAAAGCTAAAATATAAGATTTGCGAATAACCTTCAGAACATCGTTGTTAACAGAAACCGTCCACATTTCAAAGTAAACGAATGCTTTAAGCGAAGTTCTTTCGCGCATAAAAACATTACATTTTAAAACATAAAAACGAAAGAAGATATAAACGCATATGGTATTTTAGTATAAAATATATAGAAGACATATAGTTACTATGATTTTGTGAAGAAAAATCCCGAAGAAATATGCTAAAAAAAGTGAGCTAGGGGGGGCCGAAAAGGAAGTATCGGCTTAGGCCGAGTTGGCATTTGGCCGAGTTGGCCCTACACCAACCCAAGCAACTCATTCTAAAGAAAAAATGAGAGTAAGATTGCTAACTAGCTACTAGCAAACTTAACAAAATAGCTACTAGCTAACTAGCAAACTTAACAAAATAGAAACATCTAACTTTTAGTTCTTTTACTTACTTTTAGATCTCTTCGAAAACAATTTTCTTCAAAATGGTGATGACAAACCACTATGTTTTCTTCTTTGGGTAAATTTGCTCTCTTTATCTTTGCTATCCAAATTTTCTTCATATTCTTCTCTTGTCCTTTGGGAGTTTGTAAAAGCTTCATTTTCCATCGTTTCTCTTACTAGAGCTGTTTGAACAATCAATTGCCGCGTAATGAACCATTTTTGACTTCGATTAAAAAATAATTTGTTTATAACACTTCTCTCTTTTCTTTCTTCTCCAGTACTGTTTTAACTTTTTTGTTTTGAACATTCTCTATTCAAACAAATCGCTATATATGACGTCACGCACCAAGTGTGCAAAAAGAAAAAAAAAGAAAAAAAGAAGCTCAAAATCAGTCAATAGAACCTTTTTTTAAAAAAAAAATCCTCGCGATCATACAAAACAAATGATGGAGAATTTAATAAAGAAAAGTTATATTTTGAGTGGACTACTCCTTTAAACTTATAATAATGGAGGCTTTCATTAAACTTCAGGAATAGAAAATACTCAGTATTTTGTATTTTCCTCTGTGAAATAATATTTGAAGAATAGATATAACAAAATATGAACTAAACTATGAAAAACTACATATTGAAAACGTGTTAGAATTGGACATTCATCTTTAGAAATTTTGATAATCATTGTTCAAGATAATAACAGTGACAATGTGAAAGCATGTCTCTTCCACCATCAAAACATTGAATTTAAAGCAATGCATTCGAAAATAGATTTTAGTACCTCTTACAATGCAATTCAATGCATGAATGAACGAAGTGAAAGCACGCTTTTGACCGCAAATGTGGACGTTTTTAAGTCTGGTTTTAAGCGCTAAATCGATTTTTTATATGTTCTTTTAGGGTCGATTGCGCAACTTTTCGGAAGTTTTGGGCAAAATCGTACGTCCAGTTTTTTTATTTACGAAAAACATGTTTTTATAACAAACATATTCTTGGCTTTTATGACACAATATTGCAAAATAATCGCCGGGTCTTCACTCGTTGAATTCCTCGTTCTCCCCTGCACGAGTAATAATTGCTTGCCCGGGGTAACAAAAGGGAGTCTTTTATTAACTAGTTGATTATGACTCCCCTATAACTAAGAAACCTTCTAGGGGAGTTAATATAAACTAAGGGGAGTCGTTATTTTCTAGTTTATTCCAACTATAGGAGTTACTTTTCTCTGGTGCACCGGTGAAATAAATTGGTGACACACCATGAGTTGTTTAGATAATTAAGAAGAAAAAAGAAATTTTCTCGTACATCTTTCTTTCTTCAAAATAACGAATACTTGACGACAAAAAGGAACGTGACAAATATATTTTTGTGTTTTTACCAGCACAAGGACGTATCGAACAAAATTGAACTGTAGAAATACAATTTATCCGTAAATAAATTCAAACATGATAATATAAAGAAAAACAATGAATATATAGCAAACATGACGACATAATCATTAAAAACTGACATAACGCCAATATATCATGATTTGCACCCAAAATTAAACATCACACCGAAATAACTAAGATCTCCTAAGCAAAGACTGAATATCCACGAACACAGAATTCAAAGATTGAAATCGCTCAATAATACAATCTGAAATATTCTATATACTTGAAAAACTATAAACATATCAAATTTGTGAGAAAACCAAAATAAGATGTGTAGAATTTGTTTGCTTAAAGGTAACTTGCACACTTATTCGAAACACTAACAGCTTTCGACAAAAAAAAACAACTAGCGAACATGAAAACCATCAAAGGGAACAAAAAAATGGCACGGTATAAATAATAAAAAAATTGTCAGTCGCTTATTTTCAGTTTGGTTGAATTCACGTACACCTGTCTGCCCTTAAATGATACATATATATTTCGAAAATAAATATACCTTCATATATCAAATGACTTAAACAAACGTAGAAAATCTCGTATATAAAAACTTTGTCGAGATCGCGACCAGCTCTCATCTTTCAAATGCGGTAGAAAATAGAGAAATGTAGCGGAACTATCTCGACAGACGCTAACTGTCTCCATAAATATGTCTCGTATTTACAAAAAAAATGTTCGTTGTCCAATAAAAATATATTATTTTATAAATAGTATGGAGCGACAAAACACACTTATGGACAAACCTTTCACACACACAGACACACGGCAGAAGAATGGGGTGGGGAGGGCTAAGTCATACTTCCCACGATCACACGAATACATACATAACACCAAAATTACTCTGTCGTTTTTCTTTTCTTCACACACATAATCATACAGGACAGACAGGCGATACGCAGACATGACACAAAACCTGTATACAAAAAAACAAAAGGCCGTGGTGTATTACTTCCATAAGAGCAACTGCCAGCGTCACATGACCGTGCAATTCATTTCTGCGAAAGAAACAAACGACTGTTGTCAACTCGCTGTTAGTCTAGAAGGTATTTTAACAAAATCACCGTTTGCGAAGCAGAAAGAATGCATATAGAAGTCAAGCGGCGAGCATAGAAATTTGACGTTAAAAAAAACAAAAATTACTTACTAAATATTATATTGTCCGGAGGCATTAGTTGGAGTATGGCTTCTTGTCTTTCGGTCTTTTTAACTGGACTTTGAGGCGTTTCGAACCGATACTGAAGCCATGCATGGCATTAATAGCAGCGGATGCACTCAACGGATTGTCGTAACTTACAAAACCTTAAAGAGAAACGAAAAATTAGTTAGTGTACGATGTATTGACCGTCAGTTAGTATTTCTACTCTGATTGCTTACCGAAGCATTTACTGAGGAGTGTTGGTTTATCAATGAACACCTTGGCACTGATCACTGTACCGAACGGCATGAACGTCTGCATGAGATCAGCATCTGTGAACTCTTGCGGAAGATGGTAGATGAAAAGATTGGCACCATCTGGACCTAAACAATATTCATGAAAAGAATGAAACTACCATTGTCTTAAAACAACAACAAAACAAAAAGAATGTTGCTACTGAACCTTACAAGCAGATGGAAATAATGTTAACAAGCGATAACACATATGGTAAAAAGAGGTTGTTTATAGGAGTGAATAGAAGCCGTCACGTTTAATTACTGGACATCAATTATGATAGTACTTATATCAACGTAGTACCTTCTTTTTGCGGTTGTTTGGTCTGCTGTTGTTGAATGGTTTGGTAAGCTTGAGGAAACGTAGCTAAAAACGTAAAGCTCCTTAGAAAGGTGAGATGCTTAAACAATCATTGTGGAGAATATTCTTCCCTTATACAAAAATCCTATCGGTGTGAAAATCATAGAAACACAATATAGACGATTGACAGTAATTATGTATATAATAATAGGTAAATAAATATGTAATAATAAAGACATATAATAAACAAAAACTGTTAACAAATACAATACACAATACCTATATCTGCAAGATTGCATCATGCAACACTTAAGTTCAACGACAGGCAACAAAATGTTTTACAACCATAATACAATTGAAAGACCTTTGTATTATTGAAAATTTAAACACCGGTGTAAGCTATTTTATACAAAATATTTACGAGCCACTGCATAAATGACAAACAAACAGTTTACTGCAAATCATTGGAGCAGAGAAGGCACGCTGAAAAAACAATATAAACAACACAGCACAAAACATTGTTGCTTAGCCGTGTGAAACAATAGTACCATTAACAACCAATCAAATGCATAGATAGACAACATGTGACTTTACAAAGTAACAACACTGTAATTATTTGTTTCCGTCACATTTCTTGTTATCTTTTTCTACAAGTACAAAACATTGAAATGAATGCGATATTTGTTTTATGTTAAAAACAACGAAAAATAATAATATAACAGCCAACGTTTCGCAAACAACATTAACAACAACGTACCTTTGAAAATACTAAACATTATAACAGAGATTTTCAATATTGATTACTCATGTATTAATCAAACATGCATTAACCACCTAATATATTCTCAGAAACATCATTGAAAACAATGGTTCATTTTCTCGAACTACTAACAAAAGTATTTCTTATTGCCTCAAAGATTTGATGCAGAAGAAAGATAACAAGAATGGAGAATGAAACAAACATTAATACACCTGTCATCCATGTTACATTTGATAAGGCTGTTCTGGTAACAACAACAATTCTTGAACAGCCTTACCGACATAGTTCTGGATGCCAGAGTACGCCTGTTGCATCGTCTCCGTAGAGAGTGCTCCAGCTGCCGCAGCAGTAGGAATGTGAGCAACAGGGTTGGCTAGGGCGGCCTGTTGGAGGGCAGATAAAGTATGGGCACCTGCTAAGCCGGAGATGTTGGCAAGTCCCCCATTCAACGCAGATATTTGGTTGATGCCTGACGACAAAATAGTGAACATCTACATGTCTTTTCTGTAATGCTTAAATCTGTTGCAAGCATTTATGATATTTAAAATTTAAAAGCAGCGAAGTTAAAAAACAAATACCAAGATTTGTTGGCAGGTTGCCAATACCAAGTCCACCATTCAGATTGTTTGAGGAGACCGTTTGAGGTGCCGTGTAACTGGATGATGGTATTTGCTGTACACTTCCGGGTGAACTGAACAATGAAGAGTTGTATTGTTGAAGTTGCTGAGGAGCTTGTGGAATCGACACTGGATTCTGGTTCTGTTGAGTGGCCATTGCAGCAACTATGGCTCCCATGGCTCCAGGAACAGCAGGTGTGTTAATACTAAGTGCTGGATTTCCAATCAATTGGGCCATATGTTGTGGGTTTGCAGTAGGAAGAGAAATCTGTGCCAGAAGCTAAATAAAACCTTGCACGCTAACACAAATTTAGCAATTTAATGACAAATCCCTAACATACAGAGAAGGTAATCTGCATAAATTAGCAACAATTTAATGTAACACAGATACAGGAGTGTCTTGAAAACAATTGAATTAAATAAATGGCCAAGGTTCACCTGTTGATAATATGCCTGATGTAACGAAGCCGTGTTGTTCAATAAACTGCCGTTACATTGGCTCATTGTCATCCCCAACCCGACGAGATTAGTTGCCATTGACTGCATTCGCTTTTGGATTTTTTCTTTCTCAGTATCAGCTATTTTCACAACGATTGGCGATGTACAGTTCTACAAATAACACAAATTCAAATGAAACTGTTAGCTTTTTAAAAAAATGTCCGAATAATGCTTTTAAGACAGATGAACTTACCTCCATTGTCATAGAATTGTGCATTTCTTTTATAGCATTCTGAGCCTGAAGTCTTGTGTGGAACTTGATAAAGGCACAACCTGTTGTGGAAGAAAATCAAACAACTGTGAACAATGACAAACAATTTAATGAATATTAATGCGTGATCTTTTACTATCAAAGTAAATAGAGTGACCTAACATATGCACTACTTTATTAATGTTGTTATCGTTGAACATAGACTTCTTCTTTCTATACAATTTTACTTCTATTGTTCATGTTTACATGGTTTAGACAGATTTATTAATGTTACATCTCCATTTCACTGCCCTGTACCAACTCACGCTACGCTGAATGCATTTCTCGGCATGATCTTTTCTCATAACCTCAATGTAAGTCATCCGTGGCCTACCTCTCCTATTTTTACCAACAACAACTACATCCCTATCATCACTCATTCTTGACCAAACCATCTACGCCTCTGCAATAATACACTTAACACTCCAGTCCACGCCTATCACTAAGTTCATTTGATGCATTTCAGTCCTTAAGAGGAATTTTACACATCCGTCATCTGACCATACTCATATAATGTCTCACTGCAATGCAGAAAAATACTCCTAACACGTATATCCTACCTAATACAGTTTCCTTCCACTAAGACTTACTTTTCAATTGGAAAAATCACACTTGCCACTTTGAAGTTACTAATTAAAATGCTAAAATAAATTGTTTAAAACACTATAAACAGTGGCAGCTCAAGGAACACGAATTGATTGGTTGAAATGGCAAAGAGTATGTTTGATTGGTTGAATATTACTACATTACGAAAACAGATTATTGTTATTGGTTTCATTGAAGGTTTGAAGGATGTTAATAAGAATTCTTTTTGATTTTCACATTTCACATGTCCTTTTGATATTGTTTAGGAAGCGATTATTTAGCTATTTTTATATCAAAACAAAGTTTTTATTTTGTCAATTTTTTCTATAATTTTATGGCGCATAGCTAAGTAAAAGTGCGAGGAAAATGTTGCCTGTCACAACAGTTACAATATTCTTGTGATTAAATAATCTAATTCTTGACATTTCATAAAAATGATTCAAGTAATCTTGCTATGGATACACCTTTATATACGGGAACTTTTTATTTTCTTATAAACTATATTACTGTGACTGTTTAAAAAACACAAAAATACATGCTGACGCAGCTATTCTCTATTCAAGAAGTGAGGCGTGCAATTTAATTGTGCAACTGATATACACCGCCACGGATAATACATGTGCATATGTCATTAGGGTCAGGTTGACATTTCGTGAGGTCAACAAAAAATTTGTTGGGAAATTATTTTATTTCAAAATTATGGAGTGGATTGAATTTAGTAAAAAAGAATAGAAGACAAACCCTTGCTACAACCATCTGGGTTTCGTAGTATAGTAATTTCTTCGATAGTTCCGTAAGGAGAAAACATAAGCCGGAGTTCTTCTTCAGAGAGTTTCCTTGACAACATGCCCACAAACAACTTTCTATCTTCGTTCTTTGTTTCTGACTCGGCAGGTTTCACTTGCATGGGGTTAGGGCTCTAAATTAAAGTCAGAATTTGTAAACATCACGTAAAAGTGTTATGTTGTTTTTTAATAGTGTCATTTGATAAATTACCCCAGGGAGTGTTTTCTTTTCATGAAGTTGGTCTTGAGCGGTGATTGCAGCTTCTTTGTCATAGTATATGAGAAAAGCACAGCCTAAAAAAGGATGTCGATTTATATAGATATATTTCTTTTTTTTAAATACTACAAAATTGCAAAATCTCAAATTAAAGACAAATAACAAACTGTATGTGAGTATATAATATAAATACATATATATACAGCACTATCGGCACGGTGAGTACTACACAATAAATTTTGGAAACCAATAGAAGTGAACATATTGCAGGTGCGTGTTCGAGTGAAATTGAAGTCAAAACAACCACTCAAAGAAAGCGATATCAAGAATAAAACTAAATAAAATATTTTTCAGAAATCAAGATTTTGATGAAGTATTATATAGTTATTTGATCTTAACTTTGAGAAAAAAACAGTTTTAATCCTCTATAACGTGTAAGATTTTTCTGATCTCCCTGACTTTTCAATGAGTGAAATGAAGGTGAAAGATAAATATTGATAATCACATGATGGAAGGAAATGAAATTCACAGGCAACCACATACTGTTAAATGCGAGGATGCTAAATGTGACCAATTGACGTTAACCTGAAAAGTCTCCATGAGCGAATGTCACTTTCAATGACTCTTTTGTACTATTATTAACAATTATTATTAATTTATTTGGTGAAAAAGGTTTTACATAGACATTGTAATACACTGATGTGATATGGACAGTACACTATCGTAACCTCAAACACGTATTTGGCTGATGTAGATTCTGCAATTTATTTATTTAAAATAATCAATCTTCAGCTAATACTAATATGGATCATTTTGCAATTAATTTAATTTGTACAAGAAATACTTTACCGTATAGCTACATAACCACCAACTTTTAATTCAAAACATTAGAAACATTCAATTTTCCATATAAATTACCTTTATGTTGACCAGTATATTTATCGTGCAATATTGATAAGTCGTGTATTTCACCATAAGGCTCAAAAATAGGTCGTAATTCTTTGTCAGTCCAATTTCGCGGAACCTGACCAATAAATAATTTGCAAGCTTCTGGCTCACGCATGGAGTTATGCTGATGGTTGTGATTTATTAGGTTAATACCGTTCGTAGTCATATCTAAGTTAGTAACTATTTACAACCATATATCTAAAACCAACAACACAGCAAAAAACAAATGACAGAGTACACAACGAACACTAAAAAATATTTTTCTGCCTGAGTAATGTGAAAATACATGAAAATCAAGTATTTAAAACAACCGGTGTAATTTATAACAGAGATAAACCCAATTTTTACTGAGAACAAGCTCTTATTGGCTAAAACTAAACAACGCAAGTTAGATATTCTCCGTTATTGCAAACCAATCATTAAAAAAATCTGCTAATTTCTTTTCGCTCATTGAATTATAAAGTAATTTGGAACATGCACACAACTTTTTATCTTTGCAAGTCGAATTAGTTAAAATTTATATATATTTCCCGTTAATAAATAAATACATCGCAATTATAAAAGTAGATTGTCAGATGAAGCGTAACAGATACTTCGAAAATAAACAAGCGGCAAATCATGCAAAACAAAATGTTGAGAATTTTAATGTAGAAAAGATAATAAAGTATTTCAACTAATTAATTGAAGAAAGCTTTTAAGAACGAGTATCACAATAAAGAGATATAGGTATTAAAAAAGAACAAACATTTTCGCGCCAAAATTAGTCCTTAACCATTACGCAGGCTAATTGAATCGCTTGATTGCTCAGAGCTAAGTTTGAATGAAATCTGTCTAGGTAACCATGCAATAACTAAAGCAAACTTTAATTCTAAATAACTGAGTTTGTTCCCCTCTATCAACATTAGCAGTTTTGGATGTCTCATGTAAAATTCCACTCATTTTTAACTTTCGCTATGGTTAACTCAACTCAGCACTTTTTTTTGACATCACGAGTTTTGCATTACTTTAAGGCCAGAAACTTTTGCTGGAAGAAACTTTCGCGGTTTCGCGTTTTTTGGCCCTTTTCGCGAAATTTTTGAAAATGCTTGATCCGCGAAAGTTTTTTCCCGCGAAATAGTCAAAATATTTTTTAAAACCAATCAAAACAAACATTTTAACGAATTTTAATGAACGTGGATGTCAAATTCTTATTAACGAAATACAAGAGTGTAATGAAAAAATACAAGTCTAAAATTTACTGTTACTGGAAAGAAACAGTTAGTCGAGGCCACTTACACGGAGCCTCAGATCGCAGAAATCTTAGGATCTTAACTCAACATACTAGTAGAGACAAGAGAGAAATCGAGAGGTGAAGATAAAAGACATTCGCAACTTTTTTGTTCCTGTCGTTATATCTAACGAAGAAAGAAGACAAACAAAAGAACACAATCACCCTGAAATTTTTGTCTCGCTTTCTGTTCCCCGCGATAATTTTTCCCGCGAAATATTTATAGTTGGATCAACCGCGAAATTTTTTTCCCGCGAAATATTTGAAAATGGGTCATCCGCGAAAGTTTTTTCCCGCGAAATGCGAAAATTTCGCGGTTGGACCGAACCGCGAAAGTTTCTGACCTTCAAGTATGAGCATGACCAAAACATAGCAAACAAAATAAAAAAATGTTTTAATTCACTCTTTCTTTTAATATTTTTTTGTAAAATATAATATAGGTATGTTATAACATTGAGATCACGCAAGCTGGTGTTTATTTTTTATGGTTTCTTAGCGTTATTGTTGGAGTCAATGACATGTATATATATAATAACTTAGTAATATATAAATTATTATATATATATCATTGGTTCGGGTATAGTGAAGCCATTTTGGCTTTATAATCTCAACATCACTTGGACATGTTCAGACATGCACTGTAGCGCATTCAAATCAACATAGTGGCATAGTGTTACTAACACATCAGTTGACGTTTGTTGTAGCATGGGTTACAGTTCTTACAAGAGCTCACTTAAGTAGAGGTTTGAACTTTTCCATGTCCACAATCAGGGGCGTAGCCAAGAAGAAATTATGACTTAGTCAAAATTTCTAATTTTATCATCAATGTACCCTTAATTGATTCCACTATGTTTCGAATTTTAGAATTCGAAATTTAGTTTAGTGAGCGGTTATAAATAAACAACGTCGTATTTCATCAAAAATAACCGTCGCACAAATGGGAAATTAAATACACTAAAACTCTGGGTCGAGGTCTTCATGATAATGCTAAAAAATAAAAATAGTTGAAAAGTATTTTAAAAAAATTGGATTCTAATCGTAAATGAAAAATCTTTTAATATTGTTTCGAAACGTCTGTACACCCCCTTAATCATGGCTCTTCTCAATCGTAATCATAGTTTATGGCAGAAATGTACTTTAAATTTGTTCCATTTATTTTGTTTATGTTTACACATTTGTTTTTTGAGATTTGATCACATCACCCAAACAGGAAATTGACGGATCGTTGATAAATAAACCTTTTCTATGCGGGCTCATGTAACATCTTTGAAAATCATCTGTAAAAACATCTGCTGCAATAAATATCATTATCGATGATCACAACAATCAATGTCAGCCTGGTTTCCGAAGTGAACGGACGTGCTTATCAAGCGTCGTAAGATATCGAATTAATCTTGTTTTGGATCTTTTACTGTGTATATACCTTAACGTTTTATCCTGTTTATATTTTACTATTGTTTTTAGAATCATTTAAAAAAGCTAGATACAAACGTTTTTCTTTTCTGTTTTTTTTTTTTCGTTTTCTGGTATTTTAAAGTGCCACAATTTTTCCGGGTTGTTAGGGGCCTTCAGTCGTAGCTTGGGTTGTAGCCCTAGTAGATTGCTCCATATCCTGAAGGAATGGGGTTGTTTGAGGCTGGAACACCTTTATTGTTTTGGACTGCATTGTTGTTTTTGTTTGAGGATTTCTTTCTCATAAACCAAAAAATTTGTAATTATCACATTACTGATTGCCCAATTAAACTTTGTTTTGTCAACATCCGTTGTCACTTAGGTATAATTGGTCGCAAGTAGTTGTAGTAATTGCAGCCTGGTTTCCATTGTTATCTTTCTATTATGTCTTCTACTAAGTTCTCATACGAGAGAAGCTTGAAGAAACCTGTGCGTTTAAATAATAACTCAATGGAAGATTCGAGTGCGAAATGTTGCAATGAGAACTGTGATATGCACGGAAGTGTAAATTATTTCAGAAACTGCACGCGTTGTTCTGCATGCTTTTGCAGTGACTGTTGTAGCCTCGATCCTAAAGTTGTAAAGTTGCTCAATGAAACGAATGACAATTACTGGTTTTGTCCAGACTGTGCTAAACCAGCTCTGAGTGCTATTTTTGTTGAAAAAGACATCGAAGCGAGGTGCAACTCATTTTTCGAAAAGGTTAATACGCGACGAAATAATATTGAAACAAATAATATTTTGATAAACGATAACATAAAAACCATCGTTGACAAAAATACTAGACCATAAAAAATCTTGCGGGACTAAACACCAATCTTGAAAGGCGCTTGTCAGAGTTAGAGAAAACTGCTTCATTGATGCCATGTAACAACATCGCGGTAGATACTGTAATTAAAGGTATAAAAGATAGAGAAAATAGAGAAAAAAGTGTCATTGCTTTTAATATTATTAATGAAAACAAAAAAGTTTCTGAAAAAGATAATTTTATAACCTTCATTAGGACATCATTGAACATTGAAATTAACTCCAACATGGTAACTAAATGTGAACGAATCGGTCAATCGGAAACAGGTTCTACCTTACCATTACTTGTCTCTTTTTCATCCCTATCGATTAAAAATTCCATAATGAAAATCCTTCACATTTTACGTCAATCGAATTCCACAGTCTTCATTAATCACGATCGAAGCAAAGAGCAAAGGGATGCTTTTAATAAGTTGCGGGAGGAGGCAAAGGCTCAGGAACAAATTGAAGAATCGGGGGAATGGATGTACAGAGTAAGAGGTCCACCTTGAAACATGTAGATAAAGCGCATAAAAAAGTAGTAAACAAACAGATTGAAAATCTGAATTGTCTATATACCAATGTCGAGTCGCTAACAAATAAACTCTCGGAGCTTAAACATTTAATTGAGCAGCAGAATACTGATTTTGTATGTGTGACTGAGATCTTACCAAAACATTCTTTTATACCCGTCCAACCCTCTAAACTCTCTCTAGATGCTTTTAACTGTTTTACAAACTTAGAAAGTCCAAATTGTCATCGCGGTGTAGCTATTTATGTTAGAAATAAATGTGTTGCAAGCATAGTATCGAATACGCTATCTTCTACTTTTAAAGAAAACATTTTGTGTGAACTTAATTGTGGGTCAAACACACGTCTGTTAGTTTGCTGTAAATACCGATCCCCGAATAGTTCTGTGAGTAACAGCAATGTTCTTAATAACGGTATTCGACTTATGTCGCAAAGTAAGTTTCATCTATTGATCATGGGCAATCAATTTCAACCATCCAGAATTAAATTGGGAATCGATTAGTACGAACACTTCAGAAAACCATAAAGCCAACAAGTTCATAGAAGCTTATCGAGACTCATTTCTATTCCAGCATGTCACTGAACTAACACACCATCGTTCATTACAAAATCCAAATACTCTCGACTTAGTTTTCACAAACGAAGAAACAATGGTTTCTAATCTATCATATCTTGCACTTGTTGAAAAAAGCCATCATTCAGTCATTACATTTAACTATGTCTGCAATCAATTAAAAGCCGAGCAAACGGAAAATGTTTTTTGATATAACAAAGGTAATTTTGATGCTATGAGAGAATACTTCACCAATTATAACTGGGGTAAACGATTAAATAGCCTAAACGTTCACGAATCGTGGAAACTTTTCAAAGATAAACTTTCATTTTCTATTCAAAACAATATTCCTCATAAAAAAGCTCGTCTTTTAATAATAATCGGAAAAATATTTGGCTTAACAAAAACGCGATGGCAAAAATTAAAACCAAGCAAAAAGCTTACCAACGTTTTTTATTAACAAAACAAGGTTCTGATTATCTAGCTTATAGTAGGCTACGAAATCAGGCGAAATGGGACTGCAGAAAAGCTATAAAACAATTTGAAAAGAACATCGCCGAAGAATCCAAATCCAACCCAAAAGCGTTTTTTAAATATGCTTCTTCAAAAATGAAGACAAAGTATACCATGCCTGATCTTACCAAACCTGACGGTTCGTTATCTACAGACAATCTTGATAAAGCTAATATTCTGGTAAACTTTTTCTTAAGTATCTTCACCAACGAAAACACCAGTAACATTCCTACCACTACTAATAAAACTTTCACATATAAACTAAATTCAATCACATCATCAGAAGAAGTACGCTATAAGCTCCGAAAGTTACAAACTAACAAAAATAATTTATAATAAAGCTTTAAGGCAAGGAAACCCACAAGACTGGAAAGATGGCAATCTTACCGCCTTATTTATAAAAGGAAAGCGTGATAACCCAAATAATTACAGACCAATGAGTTTAACTAGTATTTCCTGTAAAGTACTCGAATCTATCGTCAAAGATCATCTTCTAAAACATCTCCTTGATAATGACCTAGTCAATCATCGACAACACGGTTTCATTGCTGGACGCTCGTGTTTTACGAATCTATTAACAATGTTAGACGTATGGACATCATCCATAGAGCAAGGCATACCGTATTTCTTCTTATTAGCGCCCCCGGCGCTTATTTAAAAACTGACTCAAAAAGTGCGGCGCTAATAAGAGGGCGGCGCTTACAAAATAATTTTCAAAATGGTATAGAAATAAATTTTATTTAATGGAATTTTCTCGCTCTTCAAAAACAATAAAACAAAAGAATCAGTAATGTTTTTATATTACAAAATCTTCGAAGAAGTTAAAGATAAACATGGCTAAAATTATGAAAGTTAAAGAGTTCGAATGGTTTATCAAATTTTGTTTGGTACAAACATTTGTGGCCACCATGTGTATAAAGATATTTGGAAGCCAAGGATAGGTGAATTTCTCAATGTAAAATTCGATACTCGCAAAGATGCCCATGATTATGATAAACACGCTTTGGGAATTTATGCTAATGAGACTTTAGTCGGTCATGTGCCAATAGAACTTTCATCATTATTACACTTTTTCCTTGAAGCTGATGAGCAGAATCGTCTGATTTGCTAAGTAATTGGAAAACGGAAACGTGAAGTTGGTCTGGTGGTTGCAGCGAAGTTTTTTGCTTTCTCGGAAAATAAAAGATCGGCTGAGACTTTGGATCGTGAAATGAAGAAACGAAAAGAACTATTGACTTATTTCGAACTTACGTACGAGCCTGAGTTTGTGAAAATTATGAAATTTCCCTGGTTTATAAAAGATAAAAAATAATTTAGAAGCTAAAAAAAACGTATTGTATTGTATAACTATCCCTCTGTATGGGTTACTGCTCTTTTTCTAATTAGCGCCGCTTTTCTAGGTGCGGCGCTAATTAGAGAGCGGCGCTAATAACATAATTTTGCTCCAAAGTGTGGCGCTTATTAGAGGGCGGTGCTAATATGAGGCCCGGCGCTAATAAGACGAAATACGGTACCTATATAGATACAATTTATTTAGATTTTGCGAAAGCATTCGATTCAGTTCCTCATAGACGCCTTATTGCTAAACTTAAAAGTCACGGAATAAATGGGGATGTATTATCGTGGATAGAGGATTTTTTATGAAATAGACGACAACGTGTAATCATAAATGAGTCTAAATCGAACTGGAAAGTAGTGTTGAGTGGCGTACCACAAGGGAGTGTCCTAGGTCCTATCTTGTTTTTGTTGTTTGTAAACGACATTACTGATGGCTTAAAATCTGAAACTTTGCTTTATGCGGACGACGCTAAGATCTTCAGTACAATGCATGATGGAAATATATCAGCTAATCAGCTACAAAATGATCTCCATACCTTAGAACTTTGGGCAGAAAAATGGGGCATGTCACTTAATATTGATAAATGCAAAGTACTCCACGTCGGAAATAAAAACAAAATGCATGTATACTACCTTACAAAATCAAATGGTACAAGGTTCCGCTTGAAGTAACTGAAAACGAAAAAGATCTAGGTGTTCATGTTGATCCGAAAATGAGTTTTTCCACGCATGTGTCGATACAAGTCAACAAAGCTAATAAAATGTTAGGTCTAATAAGGCGTACATATGTGTATCTTGACAATAGATCTTTTAGACTCTTGTTCACTAGCCTAGTCAGACCTCATCTTGAGTATTGTGTGTCGATTTGGTACCCACTATTTAAAAAAGATTGTAAGCAAATTGAAAATGTGCTTAGAAGAGCTACACGTCTTCTACCCAATTTAAAGAAATATACTTATACTGAGCGACTAATGTTGCTTAACTTACCAAGTATGAAGTATCGTAGAGAACGTGGTGATATGATACAAATTTATAAAATCTTCAATAAATCATACAAAATCCACAACTCTCTATTACATATTAACCGTAATCCCTACAACACAAGAGGTCACAACATGCGGCTCGTGAAAGAAGACGCTCATACTTTAATTAGGCGGCATTTCATAACTAACAGAGCAGTAAACGACTGGAACACTCTTCATCAGGATGTTGTATCTGCACCATCGTTCAACGCATTTAAATCTCGATTAGATAAATTTTGGGTAAACAAGTTATATATATATATATATGATGAATAGAAAATTTTAAACTTTATGTTAATAATTCATTTTAGAAATTATTTTATATATATATATATTATATGAGAGGCTTTTTTACAGGTGAATTTCGCCTAAATTGTTGTAAGCCTTAAGATAATAATAATAAATCACCAAATGATTAAACCCCACACAATATGATGGGTAACAATGGGTACTATGGGTAATATGATCTGTTAAGACCTCAAAACCCATGCTAGCATTGAAATGGACGTTACACGATAATGATGATTTTTTCCGCGAAAACGTCAATTTGACTTCGTGAAAAACGTCGTTACATTTCAATGCCCAATCAGGGGGGGGGGATCTAGCATTTTTTAGGGTGCTGCCGATCCTCGGGATCTCCCCCCACCAACAATTGTTGCTCCATTTGCCGGACTGCCGGATTTATTTTTGCTCTGTAACACGTCTAGATGTAAATAGAGCAGAACCCAACACACGAAGCGAAAACAAGTAACGGTACAAAATTTCAACAAAAAGTTGTACAAAGGCATTCACTTATCGTGCGTCTGTAACATGGAACAATCTTCCTCTACAGCTAAAGCAATCAAAATCATTCCAAATGTTCAAGTCAAACCTGAAGAAAAATTATACTCGCCAAAAAATTAGCTTCGGAAGTTCGAACATTGTTTTAAACAAAGGTCTTAAAGGCATATTATTATTATTAACGAAATTTACACAGAAGTATTCTGTACTATTAGTATTTTTGTTGTATTTTTTATCATATTTATCATTTGTTACTATTATTTTTTAGGTATTTCCGAATGTCGCCTGATCGATTGGAGCATCGATTGAGTTTGGTACGTCCACTAATCGAGAAAAAGGACACTTCGTTCAGAAAAGCAATATCTGCATCTAAAAGCATATACAAAGGAATCGCTTAAGAAAGCAGTCTAGTAGATATAGCAAGTAGGGAAAACCAATATACAACCAAATAATTTAGGAAAACGGGCTTCTCTTTCGTATGTTGTACCTGGTCGACAAATATAATTGTAGAAGCATCTGAACTCTTGGAAAGGGTAGAATTAAAGTATAACCAGTTAAAGATTTACCTATAATTTCTTTGAAAATCTGAAAACGTAAAAATGAAATCCAGAAAAAGTTAATTCCCGGGGTAAATTCACGCAAAATGTAAAAAAAATGACACCTGAAATTCTATCCTCGCAAATTTTAGTCTCGCCAAGGTATCAAGTATGTGGTTATATTTCGGTTATATATTATCATGTATAGGAGTCTGTTGCTTTGAAATCAATGAGTACTTTTTCATTCTTTATGCAAACAAGATTTCCGATTAAACAAACTTATTTATCAAATAAAGTCATTGGAAAGCACAATTTACGTTCGACCCACAACAAACAAAGATGATTGCAAGGTATAAGACTGTGTGCACAAGGTAATGTTTATTTGGTAAAGAAATAACCTGCGAACAATGTTCTACTGCATTATGTCGTCACCCATAACTATATGCAAAATACAAATATTGTAAAGTCTTGAAAGTGACTGAATGTTTAGATATATATAAAAGCATAAAACTGACAAAAGTGGTACATACGACCATGCGTGTTGATAACGTGCAGAGAGAGAGAAATACAAGTTACGGGCCCCTAAATATATGGGCCGTCGAATCTAAGAATATTAAAATACAAATATGGCGGAGATACAACAAATATGCTGTGTGCGTCACGAGACAAAATGAAATCGTTGAGTTTTTTACTTCCTGGGTGGAGATTCAACTATATATACAGAGGAAACATATAACTTAAGGGTTGGATATGAACTCCAAGTTTCATATCATATTTCAAAACGAATGATCGTTGAAAAGACCAATAATAGGTTTATGAAGGCTGGTAACTGGAGACACACCACCTTCTGTGAAAACTTAATTCATTAACAAGACGCATGGGAATGTGACTTTTACGAATTATTTTTTCGAAATTTTTGGTCCATTTTTCCCCACATCACCGAACCACTTTAAAGAGGGGTTTCCAGGGTATAAGGAATTGCTAGCTACAATCTTTTGTTTTTGCTTAAAAATTGCATTTCGCAGTGATTTTTTTTTTGTGTTCTTGTTATAAAAGAAAATAATCACATTTTCAAATTGGAAACCCCTTTTTAAAAGTAACCGTTATCTCAAGGAACGCGTTTTAAAAGCACTGTTTCGGTTGCACGCAAGTTTTGATTGTCTATTTTGGTGTGTGTGGTGAATTTTGATGAAGGTTTTCAAGAGCGGAGCGTTAGCAGTATGTGCTGCAGCTGCTTAAGAAAGGTGTGGCGATCTAATTAAATTTTCTAATTTTTATTGATGAAGGTGGAGCAACGCAGTAGATGACCACAACGTGCCTCTTTGTTTGTAATAATAATGGCATGGTTACATTTCTTTAGACGAAACATTTTTTCAAGTAATTATTTTTTCTTAATGTTTGAAAATTATATGAGAATTCATTCAGTTAACGGTTACTGGTCGCTTGTATAAAGGAAAAATGTATTTCTCGCAAATACTTTTCTTCTACATGAGCCCTGCAAGTGGTGTGATAATTGTGTTGTTGAACGGTCTAGAAATATTCTTCATTGCAAGAGAATTTCTTGGACGACGGCAGACGATAATATTGGTTTTTTTTCTCAACTTGACGACGGCAGATTTTTTAGTTGGTATTTCAATCATGCTGGTTAAGGTACTTCTGGCATTGGACGTAAACCCGAATGTTCCGCGCATTTTGCGTTTTTACCTTTTGCGATTGTCTATGTTTGCATCTGTATTCAACCTAGCAATAATAACCTTAGTGCGCCTGTTGGCCGTTAAAAAACCCTTTCAGCTGTATTTGGTAAAAAAACACGGAACAAAGTTATGCGCATTCACATGGCTGCTATCCTTTGTGATCGTCACGATTATATACGTTGCATTGAAATTCAATATCAAAGGCGAGGATTTCCGTCAATACGAAGTGATGATTTTCCCCTTAATTGTCGACCCGGCAACAAGCTTCTTTCTTGTAGCACACTACAAGATAATGTCTAGTTTATCCTCCAGAAAGATTAAAAGAACAAACACTGAAGATCTTGAAATGAAATCTCGCACAGCAACAGAACATCAGAGAAAAGATGACCGAAGGGAAAGTTCTCGCTTAGAGAAGAAAATCTTTCAACTTGCAGTGAGATCAGTTGTGGCTTTTGTTGTTTGTTGGTTTCCATTGGCAACTTACAGTATCGTCAAAATAACGGGAGTGTTGCGTCACTGGAAGAGGAGCAACGATCTTGAGTACAGTTTTTTCATTTTAGCTTTTTGGAATTCCATTGTCGACCCGATATTGTATTTCATTTCCATGCGCAAGTAGCTGAGAAAAAACAAGAAGACATGCAACGCACCGAATATAAAACATCACTTTTGCATGCATTTGCGGATCTGTGAATACATTTTCAATATAAGTCAAATATAGACAAATTTATTAACTGTTGAGAGGCTTTGAAAATAGTTCTGAATACGATTGTGCACAATATATACGTTATTTCCTTTTCGTTTTACACGTATTTTTTTTTATAAGAAACCCGTTTATAAGAAACTAGATCTAGATGCCTTCAAATATTTAAGAAACTGTAGTACTTCAAAAATATTTCCTAAGAAACTGGTCTGGTTCTCAATAGCGTCATAAACATGCTAACTTGAAATCGAATGTTTTAACGGGATGAGCAGACATTGTTGTCTGAATAATATAAGTATAAGGTACGTAATATGTATAAGGTACATGCCTTTCAAAAAGAACTAATTAAATACAGGAACACATTTTTAACCTACGTCTGTTAATGATAACTAACACTTATACTTTTATCATTTTATTTACCTTACCTCACCTAGGTCAGCATGCAAGACCAGCTAACCAAACAATTTTACGATTCAAGAAACTATTTAAGAAACCTTTGATACTTAAACTACCCCCAAAATTAAGAAACTGCAACTATTAGGGCCTTTGCTCTGTTCCTTAAATAAAACGTCCGTGTACTAAACATTCATTCATATGCTTTCTTAAAATTAAATGAACCACGTGGTTTCAAAATAAAACAAAAATGATTACAAAACTCGATATGTTTACCGAATAAAGAAATACTTACCAAACTAATGCTACACAATTTCCCGCCACTTCGATAACAAGAACCTTTTGGATTCTTCGCTGGTTACCAGGTAATCTTTAACTGAACAGAAACGCATTTTCAGTAGAAGAACAATAAAACGTTTGACAGACGCAATTGACATCGTGAAGCATCCATTAATGACTTACGATTTTGTTTGGAAGAGCGTCTCTTGGAAGTATTCGTTGCATTTCCGCTCGCAACTTTTACTGCTGTTTCTCGATGCGTCTCCGAGCTTTCCCGGTGCGTTTCCTGATTCTCGTTGTTACTCTCGGTGTATTGTCGTCGATTTTCCTCGTGTTGATGTTGATTTTCGCGTCTAGTTTCTGTATGGATTGCCTTGGCAAGCTCGTGTTGTTTCCACTGCCACTCGTCATAAGGGCTGGGATTGTCGCTTTTCTGTTGTACCTCATTGGTATAAAACGCTTTGTAGTGATGTTTATCGACCTTTAAAGATATGGCGCAAAGAGTAGACTCAAAAAGCAAAATATTTTTTAAAAACATTGTTCAAGTTTGCTGTAGGTTTTTACGCGCCGCGATGGAACAAATAGCGCAATGGAGCGTGTCATAACTTCCCGCGCATGCTCAGACTGTTGATAAAGTTGGTTGCCATTGGTTTTCACAGTGTAAACAAATCTTTATATGCAATTTTTAACCTTTCATCTTTAAGCAATAAAAAGAGAGTTTTCCTAATGGTGAATGATTTAAAAAAGGAAATTTTAGAACAAAACTCCGCCATAGTTGAATTGAATAAATGAATCTATAATTCTAATAAAAAAAATTTATAAAATAATTTGACACCCATTATTCTTTATAATGTAACATCTATATGAAAAAATATTTTAAAAGTTAGCTCGGGAAATTGACCTGGAAAAACCCGATCAACCTTTCATGTGTTGTGTGTTTCTATATTCAACTAGTTTTTTATTTTTCCTCTATCGCTCTCCATCTTCTCAAGACTGTTCTGTTATCAAATCAGTCTCAAAGTCCGCTGATTTAGCTCTTCTTAATCATCGCTCAACAAACATTTTTGTATTTGGTGACTTTAACATTCATCATAAACATTGGATAAAATTCTCTAACGGAACAAGTAGCTCTGGTGTTGAAACCTATAACTTTGCAGTATCTCAGTCTCTCTCGCAATTGGTTGATTTTCCAACCCGCATTCCTGATCACTCCAGTCAATCACCTTCTTTGTTGGATTTATTTTTAACCTCTAACTCTGACATCTGTAAAATATCTCATAGTGCTCCATTAGATCGTTCTGACCATGTTGTTATATCGGTCAAAGTTAACTTCAATAGACAAGTGTCTCATGAACATCCCATGCATAGAACCTTTTTTAGATATGATCTTGCGGATTGACATAAATTTCAAGCACACATTCAGTCTGTCCCTTGGAAGGAAATTCTTTCCAACTCAGCTGATGATTGTGTTAATGAAACTACTTCAATAATATCTCAAGCAATAAGATTATTTGTTCCTTCAAGAAAATATCAGATAAAACCTCATTCTTCGTCATGGTTTACACCAGCATGTGCTGCAGCCATAGCCTATCGTAACCATTTCTTTCATTGCTATCGACGTGATGCGACTGATCTTAACAGACAGTTGTTTATTGCCTCTCGCAATAATTGTAAATATGTTATTCGTAAAGCAAAATGGTTTTTGTTGAAAGAACTAAAGGTCATACTTTAAGGACAGAAAATAAGACGGGGATAAAATAGTGCGAAATTAATTAGTGCGGATTAGGGTGTATTTCGCACTAATAAATTCCGCCCAAATCTGATCGAGCTCTGCAATTCGCACTATTAAAATCCGCCCAATGTAAAAAAATTGGCCAGTTGCATTAGAAATTTCCGTGAAATTCTTTAAAATTGAAGGCTTCGGCAATAATCGAAGCACACGTTAAAGGGTCTAAGGGGATTGAAAGCCTCGACCCGATTGTTTCTGCGGATCCTTTAGAAACGTATGATTCCCTTCCAGATGAAAGGGATATACGAGGTAGTGAAGAGGATATTTCTCGCTTCGTTACACAAAAGCATATGTCAGAAGATTCGGATGACGAGTGGGAGCATGAAGATGGAACCGATTGTACAAATATTTTGGACTTGGACTGATCTTTCACCATGAACTTAGGACTTCCACACGTCTTCAGATATCTAAATCTTAGAAAATAGGGCCGTTTGAGGACCTTGCTTACGAAGTGAAAAACGTATGGAATCGCATAAATTAAACCCGCAAATTTCATAAAAATTTCGAAAATCGCTCAATCAATTAAAATGTCCGGGGTAATTCTAAATCATCTGTACCTCCACTATTCAATGGTCCTGAAGTCATTAACTTATCTAAGGATAAGGTTGAACTATTTCGCAATGATACTGGACACGATCTTCCCTATTTCTTCTCCAAAACTAACCAGATTTTACAGGATTGCTTTATATCTCCTGATAACGTTTCCAAGATTATTTCCAAAATGGATTCTACTAAAGCTACAGGACCTGATGGAATTCCTGTAATTGTTCTTCAGAGGTGTTCTACCGAATTATCTCCTGTTTTGTGTGTTGTTTATAAAAAGTGTTTGGATAAATCTTGTTTTCATTCATCTGGAAGTTTGCCGCTGTTATTCCAATTTTTAAAAATTGTGGTGACCGATCTAATTCTTGCAATTATAGACCGATTAGTCTCATTTCCATTTTAAGTAAAGTTTTTGAGACTTACCAGACCTTAGTGGAAATTATTGAAAAAAGTAATTTCTTTTACGATTCCCAGTAGTGGCTTTCAACTTCAAGGCCTTGTTTTGAGCAACTACAATAAAAAACCAAAACACAACATTTTCTACCCATTCTTAAGTTTAAAAATTAATTACAACAGCAAAGCGAAGTTAGCTAACTAATACCCCCCCTCCCCCCCAAAAAAAAAATCATCTTTATTTAAAATTAACTTCCAGGGGGTAAAAACCGTTAAACTTATTTATAATAATTTTTATTTGTTGATTTAGAATTATTGAAAATCATTGCGTATAAATTGAAAACACATTAAGAATTTTATGTCATTTTCTATATAAGTTCTAGAGACGGCATTAATAAAAGTATAATAATATGTAACCCCCTATATTAAATAAAGTTAACAGTCTTTTAACTATTATAATATTAATTTCGTTTGAAATTCCTTTATTAGTCAAGGTTAAGTTGACATTCTTTTGACGCATCCAGCATTCAGTTAATTACCACCGAACAATCATGCAACTTTTTATGTTCCTTTCACATGAAGTACACTTTACCCCCCTTAAATATCACGCATGTCAAATATGTACGAATCCCTCAGTTCATATAAAGAGACGAGTAAATGAAAAGACTTGATCGATATAAGAAAGCTACACTAAAAAACATTTTACAACCAGTCTTCGTTCAATACTTGTAGTCAAAATTCAGCTTTACTAAATACCTCATGTTCACTTGAGACACGTCATAAACTATGTATCTAAACATGAATATTGCAAACAAACGCATGCGTAGAAAACACTACATACTCGTTGTACAGCAAGGAAGAGCCTTTTAACGCGCAACCTTTTCCTTTCCCAAGTGGCACCGTCACTCCATCTGGTAGTGTACGATCCATTTTAGGATCGGGGGAAGTCTTTCCCAATCCTAAATCGCCAGACAAATCGTTTAAAACAGAGGTACTTTAAACGATCTTACTCGAACCTTTGCAACTGTGTTTTCCCGCCGGAAGTTTCGTGATATGTTTAGCATGAGTCAACTCGTACCTTAGAAACGAAAGCTGTTAGCAGCAATTTCCATTCGTAAGAAAAACGGTGAATATTTGTGAAATCTGATTGTCGCATGTACTCACATGTTACCAAGGGCAACCTCGCATAGCAACATCAAACCAGTGTTGTTACCAGGCTTCGCTTGACAATAGTTTGCCGACTATATATAGAACATACTCTTGAACATAGACATTCACTCTTGTGAAGTAAACACAAAATACCTTTGACGCCATGTCTAAAATGAAAAAGCTTCAATAAACGTTCAATATAAAAGGAACAGAACCCTACAAACAAACACTCTAAAAAGGTAAAAAGAATCATAAATCTTCATTTAAAACTTCCACTATATCTCCAAAAGGATCTTCTTACCTGCGAAGTATATACCTTTCCCAAACATGTAGCCAGTCTAAGGTAAATGTTTATACAACATATAGACTAAAGAACATTCTGTAATCTCTTCAAAGGAAAACAAAATGGCTTTCTTACGACAGGAGCTTCCGGGGGAGCTATGCGAAGACCTTGCGATAGAATGCCAACAAAGTTTGTAGTGCGCGAGCCATGCCACAACAGCTTCTTGTTGTGTAAATCTTTGAATGGACTGTAACGCTGTTTTTCGCCCTTTCGTTCCACCGAGAAAACCTGGCGACGAAATCGTAAACATTATGTCGATATATATATTTGTATATATTTATTTTTTTTGCCTTTTTGTCTACGATAAAATATAGACATGCCATCATATCAAGCTTATATAACATTCTTTTAATAATAATAAAAAAATTATTCATTTCTACTCAGTCAGATTTTACGGTAAAATTACCTCCTCAACTTTCAGCGAGTAATTCGAATGTGTTTTCGCATGGGTGTTCTTAACATATTCAGCGATCATCTTGAAGTCTTCGCAATCAGCTCTCAAGTCCTGCGGAACAATTTCACATCACGTTCCACGCATACATAATTGTAGAAAAACATTGCTACATCAAACAATTATCGACAAAAACCTTTATTTCAGTGTTCAAGCTCTCATAGTGTGCATCAATCGGGTCCTTTTCTCCGCCATCATTAGCCCCCTTCAATAAACTGTAAGCGACCTCAATCTCCAGTAAACTATCCAACATGGCCACCTTCATTGTAATGATGTCACTGTTATCAAGTAGAGGCGGTTTCTTCATTCCAAAATCATGAGGTATCAATGTGAAGAAGCGGTTTGACGCATCCATGATCTTCGATTTCGGCGCATCTTCAGCTAGGGACTGGACACGAAATTCAAGTATAAGTTCTCTTTAAGATAGATAGAGAAAATAGGGTAAACTAAACGTTGCGAACAACCTTTTGACACTCTCCCAGACAAGCGTACGCCATTTCGATTTGCTTCTTTGATAGTTTACCCAATGGCATCTTCTTCAAATCAATCTAAAAAACCAAGAAAACTCATAAAACAGACATGTACTAAAATATAGTATTAATTGACCACTGACTTATTATGTGTGGACACTTGATGAAATTTTTAAAAATAAAGAACCTAAAAGCTAACTGTTTTTTTAAAAATAGAATCAAACAATTTAGATCGTATTTTCTGTCTTATAACAATTAACCTCGAATTCAACAAGAGTGTGCTTCATCGCTTCCACATCAAATATGAGCTTAATCAAACTTTGCACTGGCGATGTCAACAAACTTAAACTTCCTGACTGCACTGAACTCTGAAGAAGGGCGTCATCCTGAAGCATGGAATATACATATATCCATAAATATTATGATGACACAAACAATTTCTTATATTATTATTTATTCTCTTTATATATATATCAAGTTGAAACAATTTACCTGTCCATAGTCAATATCCAATGGGTAAAACTTGTAAGGAAGTTTTACAAAATTTCCCCGATTATGCCATGAGTTACCTTGGACACAACGTTAGTTATCATTGAGTAGCATCAAAAGAAAAAACGTAACTATCTCACCTGTTTTGTCTTCATACAAGTATTGGAAGTTGGCGATGGCATCCTCCTTGCTACTGAAGTTCTTTTAACATGCATTCAAAAGTCAAAAACATCAACAAAGATGAAGTCACAATTAGTTACCTCAATTTTGTTCCCGCCAATTGATGTTCCAACTCTTCCCCAGGAACGAAAAACAAGATAAGAACTGGAGAAAAAAAAATTTTTTTTAAACAAAACCAACACTACGCTATCTTCTTGGGCACCTTTTCAACTTCTGATCATGTTCAAGGATTTGGAATTTATAGTAAGAGTTTGTCCCTCTGGACAGATCAACGAGCCCCAGTACCATGGAATAAAGTTGGCTTTCATGAGAGAGAATATGATGAGTATCGTCCATCCCTCAACAAACATAACAAAACATTAAGAGGTATACAAGATCTGAAGTTTACATTGTATCACTTATATATCAGACAGCAAAAATCTATTTGAAAGACAAGAATGTGAAAGACAAAAATAGATTACGATGTCCTGCCATCTATGCAAATAGCAACATTAAGTTCTTAGCGTTTTTTGTTTAACTTCAATGCATTGCAAACAATATGATTCCCATTAATGACGCAATCAGGATCACATCAAATAATTGTTGTTGAAAGCTTTTTAAACAGTGCCTTACCCGATTCTGGATCAACAACAGCCCCACTTTTCAATGTCATTTTTGATTTCTTAGATTTTTCATCTGGAAATTAATATTTCAAACATTCTTTAGTTTCAATCACAATAAGATATCTACAAAAGAAGTCACTTGAAAACATACCTCCTATGGAAACCGATGCTTTTCGTTTATGTGTTTTTTCTTCTTCTGTATTCTAGAAACCGAGGAACAAATGAACTCCAATAAAGGCCTTTTTAATATTTTACGAACCTTCCCTCCCCAAGGTGCGATTGCGTACTGTGTGAGCAACAAATCTGCTCCACCTTTTTTAATAGCCTCTAAGTAATCTTCCGTAACAACAGGGATGTTATACAACTCAACTTTTTGCATTTTCTTGCTCGACTTTAACACTTCCCCTTCATTTAACAAAAACACGAAAACACTACACATAAGTATGCATGATGCCATATAGTTAAACACAGTTTTAGTGATAACAAAACAAGTACATTAAAAATTTAATAATTAACAGCTAAAGAATCAACAAAGAAAAACAACGAAAACACATTTGAAAGGCAACAAAATACCTGGCAAACTTAGGCAACAGTAACAATCTCCAGTAACATTCTCAATTAAACTTCCACCTAATTCCTCAATCTTTGCTTTTGTTTTCACCTTCATATAGCATAAGCTAAGAATAAGCTGACAATTTAATATCACTTACTTTGCTCTCTTTTAACTTTCCAGCCACAACAATCTTTTTATCGTGCAGAGGTGGATCATTGCTAGATTCCTTTTTAAGTTCCGTTTTTGGTCTAAGAACAACAAACTAAATTTTACCAAGCACAGTTTATTATTACAATAAGAAAACATTTTATTTGATCAAATTTATCAACTTACGTCATACTTTCAGGGAAAACTCTTTCTTGAACAATTAACTTTAAACCAGACCTAAAAACATAAACCAGAAAGAGTAAAAACAACTCCGATCCACATACTAATTCAATTACAGGAATTGATTATCAGCTTTAAGATCTGCAGCTATTTTCCACGGTATTCTTTGTGGCGATTTCGTGACATACATGCATTTTGTCCAGCCACTTATATTCCCAGTACACAAGTAGCCTTCAGACCTTCAACATAAACAATGATATAACATCTACTGTATCAACAATGTTTACTTGTATTCCAGCCTTCCCTCTTTACACTCCGGACATAGAACCAACGCACCAAATAATATTCCATCAGCGCATCGATCTAAAATCTAAGGAGTTCCTATAGAGAGTAAGCATTTTAATTAATTTTTAATTTATTTAAAAGGCTGTTAGTTGTAAAGGCACTCAAAAGTACAGAGAAGATTCCGAATCCACACAACTTTAGACGAAATAGTACAGCGCATCCAAAATAACTTGAATATTACATCACTTTCACCACCAGTGTTATTGCAACGATTTTCATCTAGCATTTGTCTGATGGTAGAGTTGGTACAGTGTTGAGCTAAATTATCACGCAGTTTCCAATAAATCTTGCTTTGCTCCTAAAATAAAAAACCATGCATTTGTTTGCAGGTACTGGACACAAACAGTAATTTAAGTATATGTTATATTATATATATATATATATATATAAAAATTTGACATACTTTCAACTTTTTTTTAATCTTATCACCAGACGTTTTCATTGGTTTTTTATCTTTCTGTATCTTTTTTACCGATTTTTTTTCATCACCAGGATCATTCAACCATTTTACATCATTCATAACCAGTTCCTGATCCTCACCTGATAAAGTTGTGAAACCTAGAAAGAGTCAGAGAAGTAATACAAAAACATGCTCAATGTATAGTTGTAGGACCTACAAGAAATCGACCCTTGAATTTTGAAGACTCTTTGGCATTTAATGCGACAGACCAAATATTAATTAAGGGTAATTCCACATCAAATCACCCGGTCCATTAAACAATGCGCCCTCAGATTTATTTCAATTTTTATATATATAAATTAGCTCCACCACAATGAACACTTGTACAAAATTTCAACTCAAAACGGTTCTCAAGATAATGTGAATTTAAATTTGACCCGGTTTCTCAAAAAGACCCGGTTTCTAAGCTAAGTAAGATTTTTATAGAAAAAATGCTTTGTCTAGCTTATTTTTTATTGCTATTTCCTGTAATCCTACAACTTTAAGAGTGATTTTTGGAATATTTGAATAATTTTCTGTGGGTTAAAAAGTTTTATGTAAATTCTCGTTCTTGAGATATTGCCTGTTGAAGTCATGCAGTTTAACCAAGAACATCTACTAAAAATGCTTAGTTATATCTCAAGAACCGCTTAAAATTTTGACCTCAAATTTTCACTGTTCGTCATGATTTTGAAGAACTTTTTGAATGATTTCATAGCCAAGTGTTTTACAGATGAAATGTTAATAAAGCATGTAATAGTTAATATAATTACCATTAACATCGGTTTTAACCAGCTTGTCTGCATTCAAATCACATGCACATGCAGAGAAACATTTAACATGGTACCAGTAAGGAACGAGAGCAGAAAATCGTTCTTCCTCGTGTTGGACCATTTTTGCAATTCGTATCTCATTCTAAAAGTTGATTGCACAGTATACTAATGAGTTTTTTTAGAAAGAAAATACACAAGAGAGGCAGGGCCTATAACTCAACAGAGTCCTGTGTATTGGAAATGATGTTATATAAGGTCCTACCCTATCTCAGTTCTTAACCCCGAAACATGAAACAAATCCTAGAAACTCTAGAATAAGCCACTTCACCGAGAAACAAACTGAGCGCAGTACTTCCAGGGATGTGGCAAGATTTGACCCAAGTGTGAGTCAAACCAGGGACCTCTTGATTCTGAGCGTAATGCTTAGACCACTCTGCCACTGCTGCTTGAGTGTGTATTGTGTATTAAAGAAAGATGTCAATTTCAAAAACAACACCTTTTTGATTTTCTCCTTACAATGTCGACATGCGGCTCTACCAGATTTTGCATACTCAACAACAAACTCTTTTTCTTTGCTTGACGAGCTATCAACTTCATTTTTAACTGTTCCACCACCTTCAATCTTCTCTCGAATCTTCTCCTGGTCTTCCCATCTTAATTTATCAAAACAACCAATTTCTTCGCAGTTCTTCGCTTTGAATTTATTTAAAAAACAACTGTAGTGATACCAATTTGGCACCTGAAATTTATGACAAAATTTTTCAAACAAACAATATTAAAAATAATATAAATACAATAACAAATGAGCTATTAAATGTTCATAAATTTTCACTCACCTTTCCATCAAAATGTGGAGACTAAAAAAACAGGGAATATACTTTTCTGGTATGTATAATTTAAGTGAATAACCCTACTTGAATCATTTTAGCGATTCTCAATGAATTCTGGGCAATATTTGACTTGCATCCTTTACAGCCGGATCGACCTGACTTTGCATATTCAGCTTTATATGGTAGTTCATCAGACATTTTTGGACTTTAGTTCTTTAAACAATTATGATAAGTAAAAAATATGGCAACTTCAATTCAAACATGACTGTAAGTAACAACCCAGCCTTACAATAGAAAATTTTGCTATTTATTTCAGTATATATATTACTATTTTTATTTTAGTATATTTATTGACATAAATAGCTAGATATACAAAAAGAAAAAGTAGAAAAAGTATTCTCGTTCCACACACATGGTCTCGTAAACAAGCAACCTAGTGGCCGATTGGCAACTTAATTTCTGGGGCGGAGGGTAAAGTAGCAGAAGGATTCAATTCTAAGAGCCTTTAATTGTTTTCTAACACTTATAATTATTATTAAGTTTTTAACACAAAGATATAAAAAAAATAAAATTGATTGAATTTGGAAAATTTATTGTAAAAATTGAAAAAATAAAAAATAGAAACGGGGCGTAAAAAAATGAAAATCAATACCAAAAAAAACAACCAAACATAGCGAAAGCTAAGGGGGCGTATCTTAGCAACATTTTGAAAAGTATGATAAATTCTCTAAAAAAACGCATTATTGTTGTTTTAAAAGAAAACTGAGCAGAGATATGAAAGTTTCGTTTGCGTAACGAGCATTTTGAAGATGGTCTTCCTTTGAATGACATCTAATGTTATGTAAATTAAACCATAATGTTAGAACTATTTATGACCTTTGGTTTCTAATTTGTTTATATATATATAAATTTATGTACAATATCTTTATTTCTTTTTTAACCGAACTTGCAAACGAGAAAAATATAAGACGCTATATTGACACGTCTTTTAGTTTTAAAGATACGTCCATACTTAAATTGTTTATGCAAGTATATTTTTGTCTTATCGAAGATTTGTGCTTTTTAGAAAAATGTTTTTTTGGTGGGTCCACTTCTTCACAAGAGACTCGTGGTGGTAAGCAATGTTTGATTTGATTTGCCTCCATTTCCAACCATTTTCCCTTCCGTTTCTTTATAACGTTTCTGTATTCGTTTACTTGGAATATTACTGAGAGTGAGAAAAATCCTTTTGAAGTGAAAGAACCAATCCAATTTCAACATTTACTGATTTTTAAAAAATTTAGTACAAGCCTCCTTTTTTTGACTTTTTTTATCAAATAAACGCTCTTTTTAAATTTTATTACAGAATTTATGGTATTCACAATGCTTCACAACATCCAGTTGACACAAGCACTTTGGGGATTTTGCGAGTGGTCTCGTTTTTTCTGCAGAAAGAGTGAAACTATTTGTCAACCTCTAATCAAATTCCTGCAAAAAGGTCGATATTGCTTGGAGGGCACATTTGGCTTCCTTAATATTTCTTTGTAGCAGGTCAAGTATAGCGTTCGGCTTTCTATGATTTTTGTATCCATAGAGGCGAGCAGAACATTAAACTCTATGTTCTATTTCATTTCCCACCTAACAAAGTTAAAAACCACAATACGAAAAGGTGGGAACCTCTTGTGTGTCAAAGCGTTTTTCCAAAGAAGAAACTGCTTTCTAACAACGGTCTTAACCTGATTACGAGCTTTTGCGTACTTCCTGTGAGTTGATTAGGTTTCGCGAGATACGCGCAATATTTACCCGCTCGTGAATTGTCTATTCTAAATGCGGATTCGGAATTAAACCAAGTTTTAAGAAATTGAGTGAATTTTCCTAAAATTAGGAAGAATTTTCTGTTATTTATCGTGGCAACTAATGAAACAACCACCACGATGTTTTGCCTATCAGTAGAAAATTTGTCCGTCTATAAGAGTCTATCTTTATGTGATAAAAGATCCAATTGCTCACCACTATAAATCAAATGCATCACGCGTTAAAGGATTATTCCTGTATCCAAAATGAATGGTTTAACATCGCTTACTAGCATACTTCACATGCGACCAGTTAAAACACGGTCATCAAGGTCATCCATCTCCTGACCTCACATGTGTATTTGGTCTCAGTGAAGTATAACTTGTAATGTCGTGAGTATTCTTGGTCACAAACTTTCTATTACGCTAATTTTAGATACGTATGCAACTACAACTTTTCTTCGTGTTCGATGATCTTTGACTGTTTCCTGCAGAATCGCCACAGATTCAAAGTGTGAAGGCATCCAAGCAAAACGCCAATCAAAATAATGACATTGGACTAAAAGAAAAAGATTCATATATATATAGGTATACCTTTTCTAATATATCTCGATCAATTCAAACATCTCACCCAAAACGGATCGTTATTGAACAATTCCACTGTTATGTCGAGCAGTAGGTATTGCGAAAAACCGAATAAAGCACCTACAACGTGAGTTAATCCCAACAAAGTTCCATACTGAGAAGCTGGAAAGCTAATGAAGAGTTATCATCTCTCAGATATTGAGTTGTTTCTGGGCAATATTCACTTACGCCGCAGCCAGGTAAGCAGCGACATTCGAGTAGATGAAACCGCGACACACTGTGTACAATATGTACTGTAATATCTAAAGAACATGTCATTAAAGCAGATGAAATGAAAGTCAGTTATTGCGAAAAATATAACGCAGGTGTTGAAGATTAAGAATAATATCAAATTGCTCGTCTATAATCCCAGCTCTCACATATTTTCATTTTTCAACTTCGTATGCGCAAACAACCTAACCTTTGGCGTAAGAAGAACCGCTGTTCATTTGTAAATGTCATTTATTAACGCGTTGTTATCATTCGAATGATTAAGGTTGAATGTAAGGAAGGTTTACTTGTAACTCCAAAGTTTCGAAAAACGCCAGCACCACAAACAAGACAACTAAAACGTCCGTTAGTACGAACGGAAGAATGCATTTCTTCATGTTTCTTAAACGGTGTTCCCTTTTAGAGATCGGTTTGTAGTCTTTCGTGCCAAATATATTGTCTTTATCAAACACTACTCCAATGAACGGCGTCACAAGAATCCCTGTGAACTGAATATACCCAAACAAGGCCACGTAGTTACTCACTGGAAAAAGAAAACTGTCAAGCTTTATCTCAATGCAAAATCAAAGCGGACCTGTTTTAGTATCGGTTATTCTTTCCAGTGCAATTGGTACTGTACCCGTAAAATGAAAGAGTGACAATTGAAATGTGCAAAGAAAGACAACCAGCAGTAGAAAAAACATGGACTTCAAGCTTCGCAACAAACCATCTGAAATAAAAAGCTGCGTTCAGCATGGTGTAATTAATAATCTTTGAATACACGATATTCGAAAGTCAGTAAGTACTGTGAAATCATATTTCGTGCAGATTAAAAGGCTTCTATGTTAGAAATGCACGAAAAAGTAGATAAATTTTAATGAGATTAGCCGAATTTTAAACGTCATTTCTTAGACAAAAGGTAATTAATTGTATCTACTTTTTTGTGTTTATGTAACAAAGAAACATTTTAACATGCACGAATTACGATTCCACGGCATTTTTTAATTTAACGTTAATCGAGATAACACTTGGTCTCACCGCTCTCGCGAAATGAAGAGGAACGCGAAAGCAGACACGCGCGTTCTGTTGCCTGTATGATGAACGTATCGGAATCCTCTGAAATACTAAAAGCTTACGTCACAAACAATTCGAATTATCCTTCATCTTACACTTTGTTTGGATCACCAACAGACTTTGTAGCAAGTTGCTTTGCCTCTGGCTCCCATTTTTCTACAGTTTCTCGCGATGGCGACAGAAAAAATGTTATAAACATTATGAAGATGGAACAGATGAGAGTGTATACCAACACTGACGTCCTGGCACTGACACCAAGTTCATACAATTCCTAAAAACTAAAGCCGTGTACTAAGTAAACCAAGTACTTACCACGAATATTTATTTTTAAATAATGTTAACATACTAACGTCTTATTAAATATATAAACCATTACTTATAAACGTGATTGCTAGACTGGAGCCACTCAAAAGACCAAGCTAAACTATGGAGTTGCACCAATTGAAGTAAAGTCGTACGTAAATAGTAAACCTTTGGAAAAATATTCCAAACACTGTTTAAATGTTAAATTGCGATCTGTTAAGATTGAGAAACGAACAAAGATAATCATTAATTCCAAATATTTAGGGTAAGAGTTACTGTAGAGTTACTAATTTTGATGATGATGATGATGATGTAAGATTACCGTGATCGAGATGACCTACTTTAAATATGAGCAAGATTACAGAGGAAGAGTCAAACGCTCCACACATGATGCAGATGATGAGGGATCCATATTTCGGAAACGTGACGTTTATCACCTGCAATTAAACGAACATTCGCTTATCGAATTATACAATATATTTATATATCGAATTTAATGAGATCATAATCAGGATGATAATGTAAATTGTAAGAGTTAATTCGATTTCAATTCGAATATTTGTAAATTCAATATTATATATATATATTATATATAATTTGATATATTTATAAATTTAAAACAAATAAATACTTGAAATAAAATTGCGCTCACGTGAAAAGAAGAGAACATTATGACGCCACTGGAACTCGCCATTAACACAAACGTTGGAAACAACAACATTTCGTAACCTCAAATATTATTAAATGCATAATTACATATGTATAATTTCGTGAAATTTCAAAACAATTACTTGTATTAAAACAGGTATTACCTTTTTCAATTAATGCAAATGCCAGACAAGACGCAATATAAATCGGTCTATAAAACCAAAAGTGATTGAAGAATTAATCTCTCGCTCGTAGAGGATGACGGGAAATGGATATATTTATAAGCATGCATTTATTGGGATTTGTTTGCCTCGTTTCATCCAAGTCTCGATTACTCTAACTCGCGCACTGGTCGCTGAAATCACTATTACCGGAATTTTTCTAATTTAACGCGGGCTCTAATTAACGCGGATTGACAAGTTTTGCAATTTAGAGGCGAATAGAGGTGAGCGTATATTTTACGGGAGTGTATTTGAAAACGAAAACGCTCAACCTACCCAAGCGCATAACGCAATACTTTAGTTCCAACTCTATCAAGCAAAAAACCCGCCGGAAATAAAATAGCTCCTTGAGATAAAGTTAGAATGGTAAATAAGAGATTGAACCGTTTGTCTTGATCAATGCAGCCATTTGTACCGTTTACAGTACCGTCGCATAAATAAGAGAAAAATTCTTCATCCTTAAAGACAACAACAATACTCGCCCACCCAAACAAGATACCGCTAGTTAACAAGCATTCAATCAATAAGCAAGTAAAGTTCACCCAAAGATACGTTTTGCTATGCACATTAATGAAAGACATTGCTCGTTGCACCTTTGACGGCAGTTCTGAACTAAAGGAATTCTGTTAGTCACTGGTTGTTTATACGACTGATTTTGTTTGCGAAGTGTAAAGTTACTTGGGTAGATTAAACTCTTGGGACATTTCATACACAATAAAAATTGACGACTGTCTTACTGCATAGCCATTAAACTATTAAATTCACACAATCTTCCCAAAATTTCATTAAATCTTTCATTAAACAAAAATCTATTCAAATTGCTAATATCTTTGCAATGTGAACATTGCAATGTGGACATTACAATGTGGTCATTTTCCCCATTAAAAGGTGAAAGGGCATTTTATGTCAGTAAACAAAAAATACAACGGAAAGGAGAAAACGAGTTGTTGAAATTAGAAGCAAGAGGGTAAAAGAAAATTACAACTGAAAAGGCATTTCCTAACGGTTTTTTCCCTAAAAGAAAATATGGAGCCTTCAGCAAAACGGTTTTCTTTTTCGCTGACAAGTATGGTTCATGTAAAGTTAGAACAAACAAGGCTTAACGGAAAGGTTCTGTGTTCGAGACCATAAGTCCACAAACACACCCAAAGTGAATCGTTTTCTGTCAAAGTTTGATAAAATATCTTCCGATAACTGTAGAACTGTATGTTCAACACTTACACGCTTTTGAAACCCAAATTGATTTTCGTTTAGCAAATTGTTGGTAGATAGGTGTTCATACAGGCGGTTGTAAACTATTCTCTCGAGTATTTTAGAAAATACAGGAAGAATGGATATAGGTCTATAATTCTGTGGGGATGATATATTTTTAGATTTATAAATAGAGATAACTTTTGCAATTTTTAATTCGGTGGGAAATATTCCAGTTGCTAGACTCAGTTGAAAGATATAGAAAAGGGGATCAAATATTTCGTAGAACACATTTTTAACAACTTTAGGTAAGACATCATCGTGACCTGCTGCCTTATTCACTTTTAAAGAATTGAATGCAGTCATAAACTCCTCTATAGTTAACTTTTTATTACAATCAATATATTTATTACATGTATCAAGAAAGTCTGTAACTACGGAATTTTTATTAGTAGATATTTTTGATGCAAGAGATGGACCAATATTTGTGAAGAAAGTGTTAAGGGAAGACACTATTTCATCATCATCAAAGATCTCCTCGCCGTCAACAACCATACGGTTTGGAAACTTTGAAACAAGATCACGTTTTCCAATAACTTCCTTAATCACATTTCACGTTTTTTTGCTGTCGTGTTTGCTCAAATCAAGCAGCTTTGAATAATATTTTCTTTTTGTCATTTTCTTTAAGCTTTCAAATAAATTTTTATAATTCTTATATTTAATTTCGTTAGAAAAGGTTCGATGCTTTAAGAATTTGTTGTACAATCGTTGTTTTTTCTTTGATGACTTTATTAAGCCCTTGGTCATCCATGGGTTTAAAAGACTTTGTTTTTACGTGATATTCAGTGAGGGGAAACGACTTATTATACTCTGTAAGAAAGAGGTCTATAAATATATTATACGACGTGCTTGGATTATTTGACGAATAAACATTTTCCCAGTTTACTGTTTTCAAAGATTCCTTAAACAAGACTATATTGTCGTAACAGATGTTTCTTTTGAAAACTTCTGTTTTTTCTGTCTTTTTGTTTTTTTTCTTTATTACTTAAGTTGATTTTACAATAAACCGCAAAATGGTCAGAAACGTCACATTTAATTACACCAAAGTTTATTTTCGATATTAGTGTTGCAAAATATGTTGTCTATCAAAGTGGCAGATGCTCTTGTTACCTGCGTGGGGCGATTAATAGTTGGCGATATTGCATTTTGAATGAAGGTGTTTAGGAATGTGGTAGTAATTGCGTCGTTACGTAGGATATTAAGGTTAAAGTCGCCAAGGAGGAAAATGTTGCTGGAGGCAATTTTTGCGTGAAAATGTTATTGATGGATGAAAGAAAGGGTTTTAGAGATTGACTGGGTGGTCTGTAGACCGAACATATAAAAATGTTCTTACGAGCCGGGAAAATAACTTCTAAAGTGTAAAATTCGAAGAACACATTGCTTTGTGATATATCGTGCCGGATTTTATAAGATAATTTGTTAAGGATAAACACACATGTACTTCCCCCAGATTTGTGTTCTCTTGGAAAAGAGAGAAGTGTATAATCCTTTAGATAAAATTTTGAGTCATTTGAAGTGTCAGTAATGCACCAAGCCTCGGTCAAACATATTACGCTAAACTTATGATGGCAATTTGATAACAATTCTTTGAAATTTTCAAAATTTTTATAGATGGATCTAATGTTTAATATCCTACTATGATTATGATTGGAAAGTGAAAGCACAATTTTTCACAGTATGTCTATTTTGAAAATTATATATATATATATATATATATATATATATATATATATATATATATATATATATATATATAAGCAGCAGTGGCACAGTGGTCTAAGCGTTGTTCCTGGTTCGACTCCGACTCGAATCGAATCTTGCCACCACCCCTGGAAGTACTGCGCTCAGTTTGTTTCTTGGTGAAGTGGCTTATTCTAGAGTTTCTAGGATTTGTTTCATGCTTCCGGGTTAAGAATTGAGAGAGGGTTGAACCTTATATAACATGTCCGGGTCCGGTAAAAAAAATAGACCCAATACACAGGACTCTGTTGAGTCATAGCATAGGCCCTGCCTTTCCTGTGTATTTCCTTTCTAAAAAAATAGAATACGCTCCACAAGGAAGGATGCTCTACAATTCCCTCTTGTGCTTTTCAATGTGCTTGTTGTTTTATTTATTCTTTTATGTGGGAAAAAATACTTACAAAGTACTGTTTTAATTAATTTATAAAATGGCTTTTCAGTTTTAGGTTTGTCAGTATTAGATAACATATATATAATTGCAGCGTATAAAATTACGTTGTTATATGGGCTGCTCTTGTCACTTCGTTTGTTTATACAGTTGACTCTCTCTAATTCGAATCGCAAAAGGAAAATATTTTGTTTGAATTATAGAGAGATTCGAATAGTAGAAAGTCTCTCTTATTCGAATTTTCAGGTTTAAAGGGTGAAAATTCGAATGAGAGAGAGAAATCGGAATTTTTGAAAAATTGAGAAAAATGTAAAGGTGAAAAATGAAAAAGAATAATCGAGTTTTCTTTGATAGCTACTTTTTTTTCAGGTCGAAAGCGTATAGGGGGGATACCAAAGATTGTGTCACTTCTTTATTGGACGTCCCTTTCTCTAACTCGAATAAAGCTTTATACTTTGTCTCAAGTTTTCGAACTATATGGAGTCGTTTAGCCATTTTGAACGAGAAATAAAACGCAGTTCATTAAACCATATAAAGTCACAAGAAAATATGATCAAACTTCATACAAAAAACGTGTATAAAATCAAAACTTTCGAGCAGAAATGAATTTTGAAAAAAAAACATTCGAAAGTGTTAACGGTTAGTTTACACTCCGAAAATTCGAATTACAGAGAGGATTTTACTGAGGGGACCTGAAAAAGTTTTCGAATTATAGAGGTTTTCGAATTACAGAGATTCGAATAATAGAAAGTAAATTATAAGAGTTTCTTACGGAAAATTGATGGTGACTTAGAATTCGTTCGAATTATAGAAAGTTCGAATAATAGAGATTCGAATTAGAGAAAGTCCACTGTATTTATTTTTCATAGGTGTCTTTATACTACCTCACTTGACATTCAAAATTCGGAAGGAATTGACCGCGTTAAACATTTAGACAAGCAAAAAACAGAAAGGGTTGCGTTTATGTTAGCGATTGTGATATAGGTAGGCAGGCCTTATGATCTGACAATCCAATAAACATGCTAACTTATGTTTTCTCGAAGGTCCTGTTAGATAAACCTCTAAACTTCCCTTATTCCGCCGGCACTAAATAGCATTAATTATTGGTTAATATGAAGTGGCGTAAACAGGGCCAGGAATTAACGTTAATTTCTTATGACTACGATTTTAAGAACAGGAGGCTCTCTATAAGAGGTTATAACAGATTATATTAGAAAGTTGATCCCAGTTAATATATTCATAATCCCCTATATACTAATCTACATTGTTAACAAAATTAATCAATGACGACTGGCTTTTTACAAACAGAAACTAGTTTTTGAACGAGCTTTTGACTTAAGGTAGGTACAATTTATTTAATAACAAAGTTACATTTAGTCACTAAGTTTATGTCTGTATTATACACATACATCTGTACCGGTAAACGTGTTTATAGAACAAGATTTATGGTATTGCACATTTCTTGGTCGATTTGTTTTCGAAAACACTTTTTATTGTTCGCCTCCGTTTTATAGTAAATGATTATTGATTCTGTCAGTTGTAACACGATTGAAAAGTTATGATTTTCCACGCGCAGTTTCATAACATTTTCATTGTCTGCAAAACCTGCGGGAAACCATTTTCTTTTTCTTCTTTCTTAATCATAATGTGTGAAATTTTTGCTATTGTGATTGTGGGGTTCGTTAACAACAGCAAGCAACAACAGTAAAGCAGCTATAGATTTTCTACTACGAAGTAGTACAGTGGACTCTCTATAACTCGAACACCCACGGGGAATCAGAAATCGTTCGAGTTAAGAAGAGTTCGAGTAATAGAGAGTTAGTTTTTATGAGAGTTTATTGGGAAATTTCCACCGTGCCAGCGAAATTGTTCGAGTTATAGAGAGTCCACTGTAGTTTCAAATGAGATCCTGCGTTTGTTTACCACGAAGTAGTTAGTTTCAAATGGACTCTTGTTTTTTTGTCGGGTAACGGTTTAGCTCAATTCCGGCTCATACTTGCTAAATTAAGCTTGTGTTAGCGAAACAAAATCACAAAAAGGCGTTAGTAAAATACCGAACACGGAATAAATAAACATATCGTCTGCCATTATTGCAGATACACTTTCCAACTTATTTATAAATATTTTTCATATTAAAGAAATTTAACATACATGTCTTTCACTGATTTTCGTTGCCGGCAGTGTTGGCCTTCTTGGACATTTAGCGAATTCAAGAGTTTTCTTTGGTTAGCGTATGTAAATTCAAAATATTCTGCGTAAAGTGAAACAGAAAAAAACTTCAACGGAAAATCATTTTTTAGAAATTTGTGTAAAATTAACTACGGGAGGAAGACGCTGCGAGTGGAATTGTCGAAATTGAACAAAAATTGTTGAAGAAATTTACGGGAAAATAAGTCTTCACATGAACAATTATTTAATTCGTATTACTACTCTAGCGAGTAAAATTGAAGGAAATGGGATGGGAAATGTTTCATTCTAAAAGTATAAAATGGGGGGTAGCACCAAGTTTTTGTTTTGTTGATAAAATATGCTTTTTGAGATTGGATAAACACATTTTGGTCATGTTTCAATGTTAGTCAAATTTTTGATTTCATATCAACTGTATTACTAACTATGATTATTACAAACACACAAATGCGGGCTAACTTGATTATACTCTATTATATTTAAGAAGCGTTGCATCCAATTTGTACCATAAATAATACACCGCAACGGATATATATTTATATAAAAACAAATAAAGGCGGACAGACACAGTTGTTCTTTGTCTTAGAAGAAATGATGATGAAGTAGTAGTAATGAGTGCATTTTGCACGCGGGTCTTATTGCTAGTTTATATAATAATATCAACGTTCATGTAAGTAAGATTTCCAAATACAGGTCGTATCAACTAAGTAATAAAATAAAAGAATGTTGCCGTCAATCCCTTGCAATAGCCTGGCCATTGCTGTTTTTGTCAGATAGAAAATATAATGTTTTTAGCGAAAGTCAGATGACTCTCTTTATTTTCAACCCCCTTATTTTCTCCGGTCCCTCGAGAGTTCGAGATATCTAGAGTCGCGATTGTATAATAAATCGTTTCAATTAATTATACACAATAATACAAAATCTTCCTAAACCCATGGATGGACACCGGAAGTGGTTGGATGGACACCGGAAGTGGTAACCTTTTTAGGAAAATTGGAAAGTTTAGCTTATTGAACATTTTAAAATATATATATATATTTTACTTTCTACTGCAAAATGTTTATTTTTAGGTGTCCATGTTAAAGCCATGCATTTTAAATCCTGGTGTAATGCGAGATCCTTTTTGGTGTTTATTTTTACTGTTACATTTCTTTGGTTTTCTGCATCGATTCCTGAAATCCTGAACTTTAAAAGGCAGCAATCAAAATCAATACCAGAAGAAACCTTATCAATCCCCCTATCGCCGACTGGAGAGTTTTCTGCACCCCGAAGTCAATACCAGAAAAAAAACTTATCAATCTCCTTACCGCCGACTGGAGAGTTTTCTGCAAACCCGAAATTAATACTCATCTATCATAGCACATTTTATGTACATATCTTCGAAGAAGGTCTGTGCGAACGCGGAATAAAGAAATGCATTTTTACTCACGATAAGTCTCTTTTCACAAAAAGCGATGCTGTTTTTTTCATTTTGAATTGCCTTCGTATGACGAACTCAGTAAGTTGAATGAACAAAGGAAAAAAGGCCAACTGTGGGTTTATATGACCATGGAGAGCCTCTTACATATATCTGAATTGAGAAACGTCACTGAATTTTTTAATATCACTTCATCGTATCGTATTGATTCGAAGATTCCGTTATTTTACAAATATCATTTTCGAGTCGAGAATGGTAAGCCTCCTGAAAAGGATTATTTTTCCGAGAAAACTGACGAAGTGGCGTGGATTGTAAGCAATTGTGAGATAAAGAGAGAGAAATTAGCATGGAAGCTAATAAAGCACGGTATCAAATTCAAAATTGCTGGTGGCTGTTCAAGTCGTTTTCCACAAAACAACTTTACATGCTTGAATAAAGAGTGTAGCGAAGTTTCAAAATTTAAGTTTTATTTTACAGCTGAGAATTCTTTATGCAAAGATTATATAACGGAAAAATACTGGGGACGTTTGTTGGACGATGTTGTACCTATCGTATTTGGCGGAGCGAACTATTCCAACGAAAGATTAGCTATACCAGGATCTTTCATAGACGCCATGAGTTTTCCATCCCCTAAATCTCTAGCTGAGTACATTCTTAAAGTGAGTGTGAACAGGACGTTATATAACAGTTACTTTGCGTGGAAGAACAAATGGAGGTTTCGAAGTCACAATTATTACACGTGCCAAATTTGTAAATTCTTTTCCAATTCCGTGAGCAAAGAAAATCATTCCGTCGAACCGTTCAAAGACGAAGAGTGCAGCGAACCCTTAAATAAATATCTCAAATGGATCGATTTATGAAGTTTCTTACATTCCTACATTTAAACTTACGATAAAATTGGTCATTTATTTTAATGATTATTAATACTTTTAGGGACTATGTTAATTTTTTTATTGTGTAACTTACTGTACTCATTTTCAAGTTTACATTCAAACAATAATCGTACTTTGAAACAAAACGTTAAATTATCAGTTTAAAACTATGTCTACCTCGTACTAGTGAGGGCCGCAAAAAAGCTTCCCGTTATATACATGAAACGTGTTTCAACAAACATTTTGTTTGGGGATGTAGCTCACTGGAAGAGGGTGCAAAAAATCCATGGTTACATTTTTATACGCTCTCTGGTCACGTGGTATGACGTCATCAATACGCCCAGCAAAGAAATATTTGATGTTAGAAAAAGGCAGATACCTTGGTATCGTTTGAAAGAGCATTTAAAACAGAGTTAAAATCATATAGAAACCGTATGCTCAAAATCGATTCCCAAAGAGATATAGGGCTTTAAAGATTTACGAAACCAGCGGGTTCATGTTTACCAGCGGGTAAACATAAAAACTTGACATCGATTATTAAGGGTTGAAATCAAGAAAAGGTAAACATTGTGGTTCTGTTCACCATAAAATCAATCAGAATTATTATGAATAAGATTTGATAAGAAAATAACTATAATTACAATACTTAACTATTTGAGATGGTGGTAAGTTATTGCTATTTTACCCCCTGAATATGTAAAAAAGTGTATATTTCGTTGTATTTGAAAGCTCAGTGGTTAAAGTATTTATACATCAGTCATCATCTTAATCATCTATCTCTACCTCCGACTCATCACTATCACAATCTCCAGTATTTTCGCACTTTGTACATTTGCACATGTCTGTACAAGCAAAATTATTCTTACGACATCTACATCTATTTGTCATACATTTTGATTTGCATACGCATACACTGATTTCAATTAATGCAATTGGGGCCGGCAAGCTGTCGGTCATGATCGGGGCTAATGCATCATCAATTTGTTCCCATCCAAAGCTTTCTGGTGGAGGTAGATTTTGCAGAGGCTCGTGAGATCGATGGTAATGTAATGACGACGAAATATTTCATACTTCCGAGCTGACATAGTTAAAGGAAGCTTTACCATATGATTACCGTACATAGAAGAACCATATGATTGCACAACGAAATGTTCCAAAGCTTTCAGCACTTCAAGAGAAGGGAGTGTCGTAGATAACTCTACAATTCAATGCTTCCAACCTCTTCTTAGTGCTTCTCATGAACAACTTCCACCAAGCAGATTTTGAACTTCCTCACAGAATTTACCGGTTTGATCACAGCTTGTAAATGTGTGAAAACCAAGAATTGCTGATGCTTTGAGAGGCCCGATAGCTTTTTAACATGAAGTGAAATTTTTTTGTCTTTTTTCTAATTTGTGGGGGTGTAAACTTTAAACGTCTTTGATTGCAGACCCAAGCAATATTTGCATATGGTATGTGTATAAGACTAAAATGCACCTTTTAAGTCACGTTCTCTTTTATTTCAGTCAGGTTGCATCAACAAGATGTATGCATCAACAAGAATCCGTTGTTGGTCACAAGGATGGAATTTACTTTCGCTTTCTTAAGTTTTAGTGAAATGAACGATGAATATTCTTATCAAGTTGATGAGCTTTAGAAAAGAATTTTTAAATTATCCTCACTGAAGAAAAAAGTTTCTAAATGACGAGCGATGATTATAAAAAAGAGAAGAAAGTAAAAATGGAAAGCGGAAAGATATCGTGATTGTAAATCTGTATAAAGTTTTCAACATACTTCGCCGTTGAATAATTGAGTCGTTTGTCATTAAATATTCACGATTGATTCAAACACGAGGAGGGGAAGAGTAGGTGGTTTTAGAAATCCTTTGAAAGAATCTCCGTGCTTTGGTTACGTCAACGGTCGTTAGGAAATATACATTCACGTAGAATATGAGTAGAAAGTCTATTTAACCGTAAGGAAGCACTTTAACACATAATTTTGTTCGCGGAAAAAGTTCACAATGTACCGAACTGCATCGCTATTATTGTTTATGTTTGCGATGGCAGGTGCATCGGATGCAAAATGCGGAAAGGTGAAGTTCACAAACCTCTCTGGGACGATAAAATCTCCTGCTACAACGAGCGATATAACTTGTGACTATGAAATTGATCTTTCGTCTTATTCAAGGTGGATACTCTTACGTTGGGCAGATTTTTATATGGAAGCCACCATGCCCGCGTGCAGTGATGGAGACTACGTGGAAATATTTGTCGGGTATAACTCTCTGTTACGGTGTTTTCAATTTATTTCCAACTTTACTTTAGGTGTGGTCATTCAAAGACTTCATGCGGTTACATTAAACTGTTAATAATCCAGTTTTTAAACTCGATTTTGGCAACAGCATATTTATTTACACTCTTCAACAGCAAATGGTGTCTATCTCGTTTTTCTATTCTATTTAAAGATTTTAGATTTGTTTTATTTACTGTAAAAAGCATTTTTGTAGTGGCTCACGACAATCCTCCGCCATATTCTGATGATGGGAATTATCCGCCATATCCTCCCCAATGAAAGAATTCGAGTTTAACGAAGAACATTTGTCGTTACGAATCAACAAACTCTTTTTGCAATAATTTATAAAGATTTTTACGTATGAATATTTAAACTTTTTTATGGAAGTTACATTATTATAATATTTGTTTGCACTCGTCATCACGTTGCTTTATTTTGAACATAAATTTAGAAGAATTCACATTTATTTATCGGAAAAAAGTATACTCTTAATATATGTGGTATTTATCAGGGCCGTAACAACTTGAAAGTGTTTTTTTTTTTTTTTTTTTTGGGGGGGGGGCAAACATTTTCAAGTTGGAAACTTAGGTAAATTCTTTAGGATAAGGGAGTGGAAAAATTGTCAAAAACACATTATAAGGCTATTTTCATCCCTTGAGAAGAAAATTAATTGTAAAATGTTTCACTTCCATGAAACTTAATAATATGTAAAGTATAATCGAAAAGAATTTTGGTTGTTACGGCCATGTTTATGTGAGACTATAAATAACATAACGTAAAGATAAAGACAAGCATGGACATGAATAGGGCGGTGAATGGTAACGCTAAATGGTAACAAGAGTAATTTATATTGAAAAGCATTTGATTTAATTGATTCAACAAATCCTGACAATGAACCATACCAAAAACATAAGTCCAGACCCTCGTAAAATATAATCTACTGCATTTACGAGATTTCAACTTTACCTACTTGGATCATACCAAAGATCCTTGGAATATCTTCATGGTCTACAGTATAATCTTGGTAACTCCTCGAAAACTGGATAACTCGAACTCGTGTTAACTAACTTACTAACGTTAGTAAAGATTGCAATGTTGCTGTACTATAAATTCTTGCAACTTTTTAATAAATGTTGCTCAACATGTTTCTGTTAACCAAATACCGTAATTTGTTGCTCTGATGCGGTCGATTGAACAAAGATGTCAATTTCAATTATATTCGAATAGTTTGTGCTGAACAATGGTTTAATTAATGATATCAGACATCGAAACATTTCCAAAATGCCTGACAAAAAAAACAGCCGTCGCTGCCAAATTTCGATGGGGGCGATAAAAATGTCGATAAACTGATTGACTTATACGCAGCCGAAACTTTTCTTTTGGACATTTCAGATCGCAGTTATTCCAAAATGAGATATTAAGGAGAGAGCTCTCACTAAAATTAAAGAGGAGTTTAAGCATTGAAGTAGGCATCATCAAGGCAAAGTGGAACACTCTTGCAGCACAGCAAGGAAGAACGTTAGGAAAGGAAACAACACAAGAGTGGCCAAACCTGTACCTGTACCTGTAGGATCCTCCTTCAGCATTCTAGATGCCACGGAGTCGCATTGTTCAATCTGGATTCAATGCGGCGAAACCAAATTTCTCTTGTGTCTTGTGAATTTTTTCAAATGAGCTTCATTTATGTACTTTGCTTGTGTCCCATAAGTAAGGCGCGATCGTACACATGTCTCAAGCAGTTTCCTTCTCGTTCCCATGTTAATCCTGTGATCTTTAAAAACTTTTTTAATTTTATAAAATTTTCCAACTGCCTTTGAGATACACAATTCTGTAAAACTACCAGAGTCTTTGTTACTAAATAGTTGCCCCAGGTATGTAAATTCACTCACGTTTTCAATAACATTTTCTCCAATTGAAAGTAGTGACGTCAAATTTGCTAGCTCGTTGTTGTTGAACACTTGTGTTTTTGTTTTTGAAAATGAGATTGTCAGACCAAACCGTAAACAGGTATCATTCAAAATATTCATTATCTTCTCCACACCAGTGACATTTTTGCAAAACAATACAAGATCGTCTGCATAAAGCAGCCATCTGATCATCTCGACTCCATTCAATTTTCCGGCTTTTCTTTGCTCTCTATTCGAACATAAATATGGTATTCCCCATCCATCTGGGAATTGTTTATCTTTTCTTTCATCCCCAGTATTGATGCAGTGGTTCCTTGATACATCTTATACAGTATAGCCATCAGATGAGTGGCTCCCGTTCTAAGATTTAGGACTCTGAACAGAAAATCTCTTGGGATATGATCGTATGCTGCTGTCAAATCAACATACACACACAAAAAGTGCTGACAAAGTTCTCGAAAGCTCTTGGCCTTTTATTGAGAAAATTAAATGAAGTTTATGGAGCAAATAAAGAAAACGGCTAAGAGTACATCAACATTAAAATTGTCAGACTATTTGCTTATATCTCATACAATTGTAACTTGTAACTGACTGTAACTAATGATATATGATATAGCTCGGAATTGGAAACGTAGGGAGCGAAAGGTTTCAGGTGATGTACGGCTCAATAAACTCTTGAACCAGCTTGAAACCCTCATAATTTATACTCATCACCTTCATGTAATGTCTTCGTACCCTCGACCAATGATATAGAGAAAAAACGCTAGTTGTCTAACTTGCTATTTTCCTCGCCTAGTACGTGAGGCAAAAAAATAAGTGGCAAAATAGTGGCAAAAACAGCGCTAGCCGGTTAGAATGTGTTGTATATATATAATAATAAAATATATAAAATATTTAAACTATAAATAAAACTAAAATAAATTTACGTTGGATTTGCCTCACTTATTTACGGCGAGTTAGACGTCTAGTGTTTTTTTCTCTATATCATTGCCCTCGACCAATAGATCTTGTACGATGTTGGCGAATATTCCTTCCCGTTCCCTCCTCCGGATCAAATTTCTAGTAAGGCCACGCTTTATTACCATCATCATATAACACGATGGCAAGCCATAAAAACGCATCTGCCTCCTCCACCACATTTTTGAAATGAAGCAAGTGAATGAATAAGTAGAATTTTTTTCTTGAGAGAATATATGTCACAGCAAATAGGGTCGGAATGTTGGCCAACGTTGGTCCGGTTTACGGCTACAAATCACTTTTTTTACAAATATAAACCATTTCTTTGTAAACTGAATGGCATGAAACTAAATTTTTCTATTGATAATTATTGATCCTCTTCTGTCCTTGGTCAGATTTACCATGATAAAATTGTAACAATATCTTTTGTGTTTTGATATAATCAGTGCGTAAATTTAAAAGTTGACATGTCTTATGCTAGTTAACAAGCCATTCAGTGCAATACAAGGAACTAAGCAACTACCAAGAAACGGAACCACTATGGCTTTTACTAGTGGAGGGTCGAAAAAGAAAATATGTTATTATTATGACGGTATGATTACAACAGCTCTAACAATTGTTAATACATGAAACTGTAGAAGGATTTTATTATTTTCCTCTCATAGATTAAACCATTAAAATTAATTTTAACTTTTTTATTTTTTATTTTTGATAAGATATATAAATTCTAGAAAGCCAAAAAGCCGACCACTATTATGGTAAATTGGAAGACAAAGTTAGTCAGATATAAATTCTCTCAATGGTGGTGGTGATAACTTTGACACATTTAAAGAAATTGTTGAACCATTACTCACACAGAAAACCTATAAAATTATGCTTTTCAGTCCATCTTTCTACTGGCATGTTGTCATGCTGCTTGGTCGAAACCTAATTTTTGCAATAATTTCAATGAAAAAAAAATTGGAAAAATATTTATTCAAAGAAATAATAGCCACATCTTGTTGTTATGAATTGATTTTAAGTTATATATATTTAATTATAAACCTTTTTATAAAACTTAATTATTCAGCCAGGACTGTTCTGAAATGTTTAAATTTCTTTTGTTGTTGTGTACTATAGGGTATTCTGTAATTACCCCAATTTGGGTCACACTTTGGGATTTTGTTTCATTTCTCCATGCCTACATATTTTCACCGTATCAGGTCTTTTTGTTATAAAATAAACAAGTTTGTTGCAATTTTCTTTTTCATTCTGCTAGTAAAGAAGGAAAGGAGTGGTTCTGCTCAGACAATTTCATCTGTTTTTTTAAACGTTTCAGAAAATTTTAATAATTTAATAATCCAAACAAGGATGCATCCAAAGTTCTGACTTGATATGGCCATTAATGAAATTTAAGGGAGACGAGAAGAATATAGAACTAAAGTAACTGGGCAATTTCGGTTACCTTGCTCAAATAAGAGGAAGATAAGAAGAATGAAGTTGAAAGTGAAGATGATGATGATACAGTACAGCTTTCTAATATCTATGGGCTGCTGTTTTCCTCTCTAATATCTACGGGCTACTGTTTTGCTTTCTAATATCTATGGGCTGCTGTTTTGCTTTCTAATATCTACGGGCTGCTGATTTGCTTTCTAATAACTACGGGCTGTTGTTTTGTGATTCTATAAGTTTGCCAAAATATCAATCATAAAATAACCAAAAAAATAAGTTATGAAATGATTTGTTTGTCTGGGGCTTTTATCTTGAGGGTTTTGGCCTGATGGCTTTTGTCTTGGGGGTATTATCTGTACCCCGTCTAAAATGTCAATGTGTAAATTAAGTGGAACACAATTTTATCATTTATTGTGCATATTTACTGTAAAATAAAATAACAAGAAGCTAAAATGTTTCGAAATAACAGGAACATGGCGATAAGTTTATTTCAAAGTAGTGCATTGTTTGCGGATTTTACTAAGAAAAATTCTTTAAAATATTCTGAACTTAATTTTAAGATCTTCTCACCTACCTCCCTTGAGAGACATTTTAAATTTAATATTTTTCGGTTCTGTTGTTTATCTTTAGGTGATGTTGGGAACTACTACTATGGGCAAGGTCATCCAATGAAACCACATCGAATACGAATGACTCACAATCTTCTTCTTAATTATGGCTTGTACAGAAAAATGGAAATTTACGTACGCTTTCCTCAATTGCTAACTGTCCATTTAGCTCACATAATTGAAAATGTATTTTTCTTGACATACATATGATACATACGAAAATCGTCATCTTTTGAATGTGTTTTAATTTTGTTTTGTATTGTTTATAGCGACCACACAAAGCTTCTTTTGAAGAAATGACAAAATATCATTCAGATGATTACATAAAATTCTTGCGTACAATACGCCCTGAAAACACTGCAGAGTTCAATAAACAGATGCAGAGATGTAAGTTAGAACATTTAATGGATTATGTTATACAGTCTCATGTTTTAATTAATCTTTAGTTAACGTAGGAGAAGATTGCCCCGTCTTCGATGGCCTCTACGAGTTTTGTCAAATATCTACCGGTGGTTCCGTTGGTAACAGTTTATTTGGTTTTGAAACTTATTCCATTTCTCACTAAGAGTGGATTTTAATGTTCTTCCAAATTATACAAGTAGAACATTAACATCAGACTATAACAGTTAAGGATAGCCGATAAAGCATCAGGCCTGTATTGTGAATTTTCGAAGGTGGTGGTTACGGAGAATACGGGGTAGGGTACAGAATTCACCGAAAATACCAAATTAGGAGAAATATCCACAGGATTTCCAGGACAACAGTGTATATATTATGTATAATCTTGTATATATTATTACGACTGAGGAATTTATCCTGTTATAAATATTTGAGAATGAATAAATAATGAATACAAAACAAAACACAAATAATCTTTCCGTATTAAGGTCATTTGACGCAGGATTGGGGTCAGTTGCACCGAACAACCCCCTCATTGTACGGGTCTGAATATTATTGTTAACAGCTTTTTTTTCGATTTCATAAAGCTGGTGCCGTGAAACTGAACAAGCAACAGGCTGACATTGCTGTCAACTGGGCGGGTGGTCTTCATCATGCCAAAAAGTCAGAAGCATCCGGATTTTGTTACGCAAACGATATTGTTCTGGCTATTCTGGAGTTACTGAAATACCATCAGCGGGTGCTATATGTTGATATTGATATCCACCATGGAGATGGTGTTGAAGAGGCATTCTACACGACTGACCGTGTCATGACTGTCTCCTTCCACAAATATGGCGAATACTTTCCGGGAACTGGAGATTTAAGGGTAAATATAAACAAAACATTAAAAAACCTTAGTGTTGCTTTAAAAGAAAATTTATAATTTTCATTGCCATGAAAATCTGTTCTTTCTAAGTTTTTTTGTTAGGACATTGGTGCTGGAAAGGGGAAATATTACGCTGTCAACTTTCCTTTGAGAGATGGTATAGATGATGATGCTTATGAGAAGATTTTCCAACCAGTAAGTCTGTTGAGCGGTTTTTGAAACAAACTGTTTACTTTAAATATCTGTATTTACTGAAAAAACACCAAATTAAATTTCCCGCAAAATTGCTCAGAATGAAGAGGTCTATGGTTTGGCTCCCAGCAGTGTTAGGTGAATCTTGCCACGCCCCTGGAAGTAGTGTGCTAAGTGTGTTTCTCCGTTCAGTGGCTTTTAGAATTCTAGGATTTGTTAGAATTTAGAATATATATTATAATTATTATTTTATTATATATTATTCATATTAATTTAGAATTTGTTAGTTAGAATTTCCTAGAATTGTAGGATTTGTTTAATGTTAAAGTTAAGAATTGAGAGGTTATGACTTTGTATAACATCCATCAAACACACAAACAAATAATTGTAAACCTTAACCCCTATGATCTTTGTTATGTGGTGAACATTGAAGTATGAACGTTGAAGTACAGAAAAAAGAAAAGAGATATGAATATGTAAAATGGAACAAAAGTTTCTCCTTATTCGTTGTTTTTTCATAATTTGGAATAATTGTTCATGAATGGATGTCAGAGTTTTTGGTCAAAAAGGTGTAATTCTCGTGGTTCGCATCCTTTTCTTATTATCTGATCATTATCACCCGCATGATTTCCAGTTCAGAATTAAAATTATATATATTTAACTGTTGTTTCACATGAAGTTTCTCTTCAACTAAGACTGGACTGGAATGCTAAAATGATTTTTAATTAAAAAATAATTATTTTTTTCTTCAGATCATCACCAAGGTGATGGAAATGTATCAACCAAACGCTGTAGTTCTTCAGTGTGGTGCTGATTCACTGTCCGGGGATCGACTTGGATGTTTCAATTTGTCATTAAAAGGCAAGTTGCCATCCACGTCATAACTATTGCATTTGACTCTATAATGTCACATTTATTAGTTTAAACCAATAAAGCAATATTCTATTTTTTATGTTATGAAAGTTATGCTTTTGACAATTAGTTTCAATAAATGCCCATTCTACGAACCCTAAAGCTTAACGTAGCTTTTTACAAGCAAGTAAATATTATCATTTGATTCTTCTTCTAAATTTAGGTCATGCGTCTTGCGTTGCGTTCATTAAAAAATTCAACCTTCCCCTTTTGATGTTGGGTGGGGGAGGTTACACTATTCGAAATGTGGCTCGATGTTGGACATACGAAACGTCAGTAGCTTTAGATGCAGACATACCAAATGGTACAGGAAAACTAAACAATCTTTTGTTGATACCCATTCTCTTTCTCCAACATGTTAACCGCACAGTTTAGTTGTGAATTTCTTCGAAGTGATTGTTTTATTTAGAGCTTCCATATAACGATTATTTTGAGTATTTTGGCCCGGACTTCAAGCTTCACATTCAACCCTCGAACATGCAAAATCAAAACACGACAGACTATTTAGACAAAATCAAGTATGATCGCAATTTTCAAATTTCTTACTAGAGTAAAAATATGTGTTCCGTTTTTATGCATATCTTTATGATGAAGAGAACGTCTTTTGTTACACTGTGTTGTTCCAAGCTATTTCTTCTTTAAGAACCCGTCTTTATGAAAATCTACGCATGATTCCTCACGCACCTGGTGTACAAATGGCACGTAAGTAACACATATACTCATTGTTATGCTGTTTAACTCGTTTTCACCTGTGGTATTCTATACCACAAAGTTTTAAAAGTGACTTAAAGTGAAGTAAATCTTTTTCTTATTTGATGGGCCGTCCCAGATATCATTAAACACTTCCTTGAATTTGAATTGCATGACACAGTATTTTTCAGCGATTCCAGAGGATGGTGTCCATGAGGATAGTGAAGATGAAGAAGACAACCCGAAACATTCCGAGCAACGAATATCAAGTATCCCATTTCGTTCCACAATAATGATTTATGTGAACAGTTCTTAAAATGTTTCTCTCAAAAACTTTGGTAATGTGATAACATGGTGTTTTTGTTTGCAGTAAGAGCAAGTGACAAGCGAATAGCGAACGAGGGGGAATATTCAGATTCCGAGGATGAAGGGGAAGGCAGAAGAGACGAGAAAAGCCACAAAAGCCCGCGCAAGAAAGTGAAACCTGGAAGCCCTGTTGCACCGTTGCTCACTGATATGCTTAAAAACTCATCCGAAGATTTAAGTAAACCCCTTCCTCATCCATCGAACGGCACAACGTCCAGTGATGGTGAAGTTGTGAGGGAGACCAGGTGAAATGTCTACCATGAATGAGTTCTATCTCTGTGAATCATAATAAGCCCCTTGCGAAATAGCAATGTAAAACTTTAGCGATCACCTAAATGGCATTCCTAACAAAATAAGTTCATAATGTAGTTGACAACTCTACCTTTAATAACAAAATAAGCCTGGTTTTGATTTAAAAACTCGCAAATGGTCTATTGATTACGGTGTAAATGTCCGCATGTTCTGATGAGCATGTTTAACATTGATTTCATCCGTGTGTGCACTTCTTGTGCAGTAATGAAGTCGTCAGCAAACCTGTTTCTGGCCCCCCTGCCTTGAAGAAAGATGAAGTCATTAAAACGTAAGAAGGTTTTTCATTCTGTTAGCCTTCAAAAACTAGTGCGTTCTCTGAAGTTGACTCAAATTCAACATGAAGGAAATCAGTCCATCATTAATTAAATAACTTTCTCAGTGAGCCGAAAACACCTGATGTAATTTCATCAACTACAAATGTCGATCTTATGGAAGTTGATGAACCTCCGCCTGCTCCCAAAAGGTGTTTTATCCTTTATAGTTTTTACAGATATATGTTCCTTTACAGTGATCTCTCTTTCGTTTCTTGTCAAGGTCATTGTTATATAATTTTCTACTTTTTGTTCATTATAAAGTTTATCTTGTTGATGAAATATTGTGCTGGCGCAGTGTTCCTTAATCATTTTCCCATGTTAAGATCTTTATTTATTTTGCAGTTCGATTGATGAACCCGTCAAACATGAAGCAGAAATCGATAGTGAAGGTAAAATATTTTCATGTAGAATTAAATCTCACAATAAACTGCTCTGCTCAGCTAAAACATCCGATGTAACCTTGGAAATTGCACCACCAACGGCAACAGTACAAGAAACAGATGCTACTGAAGAGATCCTTCCTGCGGCGACCACATAAGCAATGAGAATTGAATAATATTTATATAGAGTGAAGCCGTATATGTGAAATTGCTTAGAAACGAAGAAAATGTTTGCGAAATTGAGCATGGATAACTGCTATTTGGCGCATATAATAGAGTTAAAAGCGTTTCTCTGGTGTATTAAATGCCTGCAAAATAAACGCCTCGTGCAAGCTTTAATTTGAAGTTTTCGATACCGTGGTTGACTCTCCTTTGTTACAATAAAAAATCTCGCACTTTGTACATATAAGTATTAACACAAGAAAGATGTCTTATTTACACTCTCAATAAGTGTGACCACGGATAACTGGGGTCATTTATTAACTAGTACCATTGTTCACACTCCTGCGAGCAAAAATCTCGCCTATCTGACACTTAGATCTTAAAAAAAAATTCGAATGCTCAAGGATGTTTTTTCTGGTACATAAACTTAACATGGGCGGAGAAATAAGAAATCTCAAATAGATAGACTGTTTTAAATGAGAAAAATGCTTCTGCCGGTCCATTCCAAACTTTAAAAAGTCAGTCTTTTTCATATTAAATCTCAGGCTTTACGGCAAATCTTTACGGCTTTTTTGGAAGTTTCGATTGCAATGCGCTTCAGGGTTAAAAAGATTAGTCAGGGAACAATTTGGTCACTAATACTTAAGTTGGTTACTTTTCCCAACTAATTAACATTCTCCAGTTTTCAAGTTCTATTGTTTTTATTTAATCACTTTTCTTCTTTATTTATCGTTGTTGTTGCTATTCTATCTACAGCATGCTATTATTACTACGATTATTAATTTCAAAACATGTCTTCATGAATGGCGATAGTCAAACGGAAATCTTCTTGCAGTTTCCAATTTGTAACCCAACCTTAGTTTTGTCAATCTTTTTATATGTTATTTTTTTGTATATCTATCATTAGAGCCTACTGTATCTCATGTTGCTGGAGATCTCATGATGTTGGTTGGTTGGTTTGTCTTCTTTTTTAACGAGACTCGCGGAATGCAAATTAAGCATTATCATGAAGACCTCGACCCGGAGTTTTAGTGTATTTAATTGCTCCCATTTGTCTTACGGATTTTGATGAAATGCGTTTCATTAAGCGCTTACTAAACAACTTTGTGATAACATGGTCTCGAACCCAGAACATTTTGGCTAAGAGCCGAACGCCTTATCATTGCGCTATCGTCGGGATAATCTAACTGTAAAATGTTGTACATATTATTTTGACTGAAAGAAAAATATAATAACAATAATTAAGATTTTAAACAACAACCAAACAACGTAACAGTGTATTAAGTAGCTTTGTTTCTATTCAGAAATTATAATTATATATTTAATTCTAATGGTAGTTCATCCTCGCTCCCATGTTGCTCTTCGATTGAGTGGCTTGGAAAAAACGTGACATATTTGCAAGTAATTAAAATGTGGAAAATTAGTCTGGGGATTTTAAAGCATTAGTCACTAGAATAAACCCTAGTCTGGCAATTTATTGAAAAGGCTTGGACCTTTCAACGAATAAGTCACGTGATCAAACCGATCAAAATTTTGTAAAGCAGTAGAAATGAGGCGAAAACTTTCGTGTTTGCTAATTAAAGATTTACCTTTTCATCGAAGTTTGGTATATTTTCACATTTTTATAACATTTTTATTTTTATAACTTCTTCGCTACCATGCCTGGTGCTAACTGAGCATTTCCTGATTGCAACTTTTTACGAAGATCCAACTACTGTTGGTTAAGCATATTTCAAATACCAAAACGAAATGACACTTTTTACGAACACTGGAGGAAGGATTTATTCGATACCTAAATACCGTGTGGTGCATGCTTCATTCAGAAAAAGAATATCAGACGGAAAGCTGTTTATTTGTGAAAGACACTTTAAAACAGGTGATATTGCATTAACAAGTAAATATCGTTTGTTTTTTTTTACGTTTGTTTCGCTACTAATTTGCGGATGTATATCTGCAGAGTTTTACACTTTACGGACTAAAACCTTTTGACTGAATATAAGAGATAAATAAACCACAGACTATAAAATGCGGGTTTTACATAGTCGCCTGGTAAAACGTTGTGTATAATATTTGCAAGTTTATTTTCTTGGTTCTTTACGTTTTAATTCATGAAACAGAAGTTGATTAGAAAAGAAAACACAAAAAATGAAAGAAAATAAATAATCGCGCTTTTGATTTGAAATTGTTTGTTTGTGAGTTAATTTGAAATCGGTCTTTTTGTTTTTGACAAGAAATCGATGAGATTTGGTGCTGTTCCAAGTTACTACCTGAACAAAGACATATAGTTAAACAAGTCCCAGGCAAGACATCTTCAATAAAACAAGTTGTTTATAGAAACTGTACAGACTTTTGCAAAAAGACAGCGTAGCTATGGACACAACAAACTTTTCAAAGTCCAAGGACGACAAATTGTGAAATTATAACAATAAATAGAGATATTGTCGAGTGCTGATTGTTGCATGAAGTATAAAAAGTGGTACAAGGAAAGAAAAGAAACTACCATGTTCTATAGAAACCCCATCACATCCATTCGCACCTCTTCTCTTTCAAGAACACAATCCAACCGCGTAATTACAAGAACAAATTGAAAAAATGCAAAGTGGATTTTATTCACTTGGTGTAATCCTTAATATTCAAATATTTTGTGAATAACTTAGACAAATATTGTAGCCTCTAATTCTCTCTCGCTGACAGGTGATGCACTTATGTTTTGTACTTGAGTGGCTTTTTAAAATAACTAAATAGCTTTTCTCCCAGTTTGTTTGCTAATAAAGTGCTTATCGGTTGATTTAATGCAGGAAAGAAACCGTTTACCCGTAGTACAACGGTGCTAAGATATGATACATAGAACGCTTCTCCGTCAGAAGTATCAGTGACTTCACTTGTGTGTATAAAATAGTGGTCTATTTCACAACAAGGTTATTGGAGTAAATAGTTGTTATCTTAAGTTCAGAGGGTAGCAACCATTGTCACATAGGCATTTTATGCATTCTTGAACAAGCGATACAAGGGCATACGAAATCAATTTCTTCAGCTGGTACTTGAGCATATTTTTTGTTTCAACCACTTTTAGTTTTGTATGTCACTTGTATACACTTAGGTACAGCGAAATTGGACATCAGGAGATTCTGCAACAATGTATAAAAAATATATTTAAACTATATTTGGATGGTAAATCAATTAAACACGCGTAATAGCAGTAGAAGTAACATAGATATACAATTCAATACACAATTATTATTACTAGCAATGAACCCGTCTTACGGACGTTAACAATAATATGATAATTGAAAAATTCTGTATGTATGTATGCTACCCATCTATGCCAATCTGCTCCCAAAAAAGTTTATATATGGGTAGTCATGTACATATAGAAAAATTAATTATACATTTAAATTGAGAAAGAATTTGTTTGGGAAACAAAGTTAGCCATCATAAAATATTTAATTATTATTATAAATTTTAAACTTACACAATCGATAAGTGACATCACATCTAATTAAATTAAATTAAATAATTTTAATTAAGTAATAATAATAAATAATTAAATAAAAACTTGTCAAAATAAATTTCTTTGGCTAAAACCATCCCAGATTGGAAAATTTGGTTCCAATCGGTCCAGTCGTTTGGGCGTGATTGGCGGACAACAAACAAACAAACATACTCAGTTTTTTCTTCCATTATAGTAAGATTGAATCAGTGACTAGAAAACAAAATATATCCAGTAATGTAACAATTTAAATTTTATTAATGATAATTTTATTGACCTCAGTTTTCCGTTTCAACATTAACAAAAGTTTTTAATGCCTCTTCGTCAAATAAATCCACAAATACCCGCTTGCCCGTCATTTTTAATTTGTGTGCACTCGGTTTGATTACGTCATTAACTATTTTTAAAAATTCAAGCTTCAACAGCGCATTGCAGACCAGGGTTTTATTCTAGTGACTATGTTTAAAGTTAAGCCGGAGGAAGATTTGGCAACTTTTCCCCAGTTTTATAGCCCAATAATGTATATTGATGAGGGAGAATAATCCCGAGTAAATGAAACGAAAGTAGAAAACAAAGAATTGACAGATGTTTTTGGGTGCAGGCCCGCGAAAATTTGAAAAAAAAAACAGTTTCGTGCTTTTGTGATTGAATATTAAAAACAAAATGTAGTATTAAGAGTCGCAGTCGTCACAAATAACAAATCAGGGGGTAAACTTTAATAGTCATAACCTATAAAACATGTTTCGCGTGTCTTAATAACAAATGCTTTTATGAAGACAATTAAAACACTAAAACATTGAATAACTAAAAGAATTTAACAATAGAAACGCAAACTCATGATAAAAATTCATCTAAGTTATGTTTTGTTTTCCCCTTTAGTTTTTGTTTCGAATGAGTTCAGCGGTTTATCATTGTATTTGCCGCTGTGGATGAAGACCGAGGGCGAATGTTTTGCTGCTATGGAAGAAAACATTTCAGGTTTGAATCATAACAAAAAACGCGTCAGTGAAAAGTGTCACTTTTTTTCTCCATAAATCAATAACCTTCTAGCAAATTTTTCACGCTGAATAAATTCATCCAAAGTTGTATCTTTCTAAAACTTATTTGATTTGAAATGAAAACTTCAAATCTATATTGGATAGCTATTCTAACTTGGTAGTAGTTAAAGCTTTCAAAACCCCAAAATTATAGCTACAAACCCGCTGACCGGAGTTTAAAGCGGGAAATTTTAAAGCACATGTTTTTTTTGCAAGCAGGAACTGCACCGACCAAAACCTTCAAACTCTTTTTATTCTTCATTTACCAATTGCAGTATTATATAGTTAAATTTCACGAAGAATGTTTTCCTTTGAGTGACAGCAGGCGATGAAGCATAACATTCTATCGAAGTGTACTCTAAAAAAGTAATAATTCATTAATTATTATTTTTTCATTTTGTAAATAACATTTAGAAGTCAAGGCAACTGTTAAAAAATAGATTTCTGCCAAATTTACATGTTCTTTGCGGCTTACCGAGATACCATAGTTAGGATAATGACTTATACAAGTGGTTATATTTAATGAATTTGATATATACTTTTCCACTGAAACTTAAAGAAATCATTTCTTAGCATAGTCTATATATATATATATATATATATATTAAATTAAAAAGGCAAACTTGATTTATCTGCACACAGCTGCACAGCTCCTCAATGTAAATCTAAGAATTTTATTCTGAATAATGTATATATATTGTTGTATTCGGGTAAGAATGGACGAAATGGCGCAAGGAAGTCACACAACTGAGCATAGTTTGCAACCTGGTTGACCAGACCAAACCAAAGCTTTTAATGTCTCTTGTTGAAGAAGACATGAGGAAGTCATGAATAGCATTGTAATACTTGGCTAGCGGGTCGACCCTATCCAACAAAATACGGAAGTCCACCTCTTGTTTTCTGGGTTCAAAACAATGCCGGCTTTACCCATCAACATGTGAATGTCAACAAGTGATTGTCTGGCCGCATGCAATAATGATAGCGATAGCAGGTTACAGATCTTCCATTTGAAATCCAGCCTGTAAGTAGCCGTCCAAAGATAAGATTGAGCGCTATTGTAAGCAATGCTCTCTATGTGCACCCATTTCGTTTGCCGCTTATCAAGCGTTATCTTCTAAGGAACTGACGGATGATCTGCCAGACGAGTACGGCACTATTCACTCTTGTTAAAGTTAGGAGTGGTGAGACCTTTCTTGACTTGAAGAAGGGATTTTCCATGGGTGCGACACGTTGCGTTTGAGTTGCTTTGATGAGTTGCTATTATTATTAACGGAATTTATACAGGATAAAAATAAGCCTCTGTTGTAAATGTGCACTCGTTTGCTGCTTATCAAACTAGAAATTTGCCCAAAAGAATCTGAGGTTGCCATACTGATGGAGCTTGCTTCAGCTGTTGATAAGGGGAGAGAACGCTTCTGTTAGGTTAGCCAGCAACTCTCGCAGAGTTCATGAAGTTATTCCACCTTCGTAATTTCATGGTGTAAATGTGGCAGGTGCGCTGGCAGCCTGGACACTTTCCAGTCTTCGCACGATTGGAGGCACCAGGCAAGGTAGTGCGAGTGTGAGCACCATGTTTATTCTGGTAGGGTTTGGGATACGAGGTATGCGGGTCATGTAACATCTTTGACCTCATGAACATAAGCACCCATGCCATTTATGCACGGCTGCCACAGAGTTTAAAATACAATGTTGCTATCTTGCGTGGGTTAACTCACCACTGTTTTCCCTCTTACTGGGGTTGGCGTTAGGGATCCCTACTCTCCACAAATGTGATGACACCACTGGTTGCTATCTTCTTGTCCTCGACACTTAATGCCTCGCGTTGTATGTCCATGCCAGCAATGCTATTTAGTATGACATTCCTTACCATATCGTCCGTATAGTACGGCCCATGAATATGCTGTTACCCTGCACCGGAGCTGCAAAAGTACGAAATGGCTCATCTGGGTCCGGTCAAAGTGTGGCCAAGCCAGAGCGCAGTATAAGTTGTCAACCCAAAAGTGTGCGAACACAGTTGCGTCAGCAGTATCTGGTTTCAACAGAAGATTTCTCTCTTTCGAGGCTTGTACTGCACATTCTACCTGAGCTGCTTCTGTCTCACAAGTCAGGAAGTAGGAAATGCAGTGGACCAATTTGTTGACAATGTCAACAATCTTTCTTGGTCCAGTTAAATTATGAAAGCCTAAGGCCAGGGTGAGATGTTTATGTTGCAGAACCTTTCTTTTGTGACTCAAAAAAAACATATCATGTTGTTGTTGTTGTTAGCTGTACTCCAGCGTAATCTTCAATCACGGGAGCCCAATGGATAACGAGAGTTAAGCCATCAGTTGAAGCTGTCTTTATCTATCATCATCTTCCTTAACTGTATTGAATCAATGATAGTTATTTTTTTGAGACGTTTTTTCTGTCCACTCCACCACGTTCTTTAGTGATGAACAAAGTCTGTTTCTGGAAACAGTTATTCTCCATACGGATGCAGTGAGCCAGCCATTGAAGGTGTTGACGTTTTTGGCAAAGTTGCAGTGGCTTGCATCCTGTGATACAGTATATGTCGTCATCACGATAAACATACGAGAAGTACCATTTGCCCTTCTTACTTTCTTCTTCACTAATATCTTTGGGTGGAACATCATGCCGTTTAAAGCCTCCTTTGACTAGGCGCTGTAGCAATCTCTTCCATTCGACTTCGAGTTTTCTTTCTAGTATAGGGAGACTTTGCTATTTATATCCAGGATGTTTCTAGAAAGGTCAAGGAAGCTTCAGAATGTTCTGAATCTATAATAAGTAACACTAATAACAATAACACTGATGTAGAATAAAGATTTTGTGAATGTTCGAGATTAAACTACAACATAATACAATAACCGCTGATGAAGTGTTGTCTGAAAATTTTGTTCAATATACATATTTTAAATAGAACCCAAGGATGATGGTGGAGAAGACTCGGATCCTTATACGGTGAATTGCATACTTTTAAACGCATAAATTCTTTCTTTTAAAATGACACAAAATCAATATTTTCATTTTTGTATTTGTCATATGTATATATATGTTTTATCATTAATAATACATCCTAATTCATGTATGTATATAATATTTGACTTTTTAGCCGTATTGTTATGAAGTAGGTAATCAAATATTCTTCTTCCAATAAAGTGCTTCTTCATACTGTGTATAAAACGCACTATCTATCGGCTTATCCACAAGCGGATGGTATCCAGGTAAAAGGATCCTAACAATGAAAAATGTTTGACGAAAGGAAAGCTAAGACATGTGATAAGCACACATGATTATTTTTTTCTAAAACAAACATCTATGTTTCTGTAGATTTCGAAAACAAGTCCAATGGAACAACAAAAGTTTAATGCAGTTGATATGGAAAGCAACGAACAAGAGTTACCTCATGTGGTTGTTTCATCAAACATTTCTGTTCCGTTGTCACCTACCGTGGTAAATACGCAAGCACCTTCAATCACTCAAAGAAATACTCAAGAGATAAATCTTAATGAGTTATTCCGCATACAAAGGATGCTGGAGCAAGAAGAATTCGAACCAATAGAATCTCTCACCCCTCATTCATCTTCCTTATCCACTGCAAACACATTTTTTCTTGATTCAGCGAACACATCAACCATATCGTGTACAACGATTCCGAGTCAAACAGAATCTTTACAACTAACAACAAATGTTTCAGTGGATCATGGTGACCAGACATTCCACATAGATCCAGACACATTTCAAGATCTATGTTCGGCTTTGCAAAGCAAATCTATTTCGTCTCCATGTGGTTGGTTCTAGTTTTTGTTTATTTTGTATAATTTTTTAATATTGAAAATATTTTAGTTACAAAGCAAGCACTTGATTCAGTTTGCGTTGGTGATGGGCCACATGGTGATATTGAAAAAAATAGCTGTAAATTAAATAACACTAAAGTTGCATCCAGCAGTCCTCAGACCTTGCATTTGTCAACTAACAACCCAAGCTTTCCTGAAGCCGTTATAAAAATGGATATGGTGAATGGAAAACCTTTTTATGCCATTCATGTTATGGGTCAAAAAATTCTCTTTTCTGCTATTACGATACCTACACCTGATGGTCCCATGCAGTTACAATCTGGACCTTCCTTCGAATCATCCCAGTCTAATAATTTATCAATTCCCGAGATATCAGAAGCCAACTTGGTTATTGCAACAACAGCCACTCAATCTGTACCACAGTATCCATCTTCAATTACATCTGCCGTTGTAAGTAAGTGGGTAACAATATGTCAAGCTTTGTAATAAAACACTTTTTATAAAACTGTTTGAAATTTAATACTACTACTTAGCCTTCTTGTTACAATGAATGGAGTATCTTCGGTTGGTATTAATATTAAATTTTTATACCTTTTGTAGGTGAAAAGCCAAAGTTTACATGTGAAATTTGCAATAAATCCTACGTAAAAAGTTGGAAGTACTACGCTCATTTAAGAGAACATGAATGTGTCACAAAAGAGTTCAAATGCTCTTTTTGTTCGAAATCATTTGCCCAAGTGAACAGTTTAAAACAACACTTGCTAACGCACACAGGTAAAATGAATTTATATTCATCTAGTTGATTCATTATCAAAATGTCATCTTTGTTTAGGTCAAAAGAGTTACCTTTGCACAATTTGTGACAAGGCTTTTAGCAATCCGAGTTCATTGAGGGTTCATCAGTTGTCACATGCTGAAGACAATTGTTCATTTGAGTGTCCAAATTGTAATAAAACATTTTTGACATCGACTTCAATGAAGTGAGCCTTGAAAAGTTAGAATTATTTTCTTAATTTTTGTTAAAGGCGTTAAGTACATCACACTGCAAATAATGAAATTGTACGCGAATGAGATCTACTGTTCGAATTTTGTTTTTAGAATTCATCAGAGAGTTCACCAAAATGAGAAACCGTACGTATGCAATCATGATGGTTGCGGGAAGGCTTTTAGAACGCCGTCTGAATTAGCGAGACACGAGTTTCGTCATACTGGAGCAAAACCTTTTAAATGTGATCAATGCAGCAAATCATTTGTTCGGAATGATGATTTGAAAAGGCATTACTTTATTCATACAGGTAGTGTCATTAGGAATATGATCAGCGACGGTAGAAATGTAAATTGTCTTATGACCACTGTAACGTATTTATAGGTCATAAGCGTTTCAAATGTGACAAATGTGACTTTTCATGTATTCAATCGTTTGACCTTGTTAAACACAAGTATATACATGGAGGAGAAAAGCCGTACAAATGTGAATGCTGCAATAAACAATTTACAAGACCAGCTCGCCTAAAAGAACATCAACGTATACACACAGGAGAAAAGCCGTTTAAATGTGACACTTGTTGTCGATCATTTTCTCAACTAACATCGCTGAAATCTCATCAGGTGACTATCATCCAGGAGTAACGTCTCATATAATAACCTGTACAATGAATTCACTTTTCTCTATTAGCTTACTCATAAAATAGAGAAACCATATCACTGTGAGCACTGCACAAAAGAGTTTATTTCATCTGATGATTTACTGTCGCACACAAATGTTCATTTGGGCATCAAGCCATTTCAATGTACATTATGTAACAAGATGTTTGTTTCTGAAAAGACGTTAAAAAGGCATGCAATTGTACACTCAGGTACGGATGTAATAAGCCTTCTTAAACTTGAAAAATAGTTAAAAGGGTAATCCATGTAATGGTTATGCAATGTTATTTATTAGGGGTTAAACCATTTGCGTGTTCAATATGTAAAAAGACGTTTGCACGTTCAAGCGATTTGAAAGTTCACATGCCGGTACATGATGAAGAGAAACCATTCAAGTGCACTAAATGCGAAAAAATGTTTACACGCACCAGTACCCTGAAGGAACACTTACGTTTGCATACAGGTAATTGGTTGTACTATTCCATGCAAAATTATGTACAGGAACCATTTTATTCGGTATGTACTTTAACAACTAAAAACCTTTCCTCTGAAAAATAAAAGCAAATACAAGATTTACTGAATACTGAATTGCCTCGAAGAGACAAAAACAATATGTTACATTTGAAATATTGTGATTTGTAACTTATATTTCGTTATATATATCTATGTGTATATCACATTAAATCCTATTATCCTTTATTTTTAATATATTTTTTAACGCTTAAATTATTTATTATATTGAATATATTTTATCTCTGGTGTGGATTGTTTAACTGATATCCTATGGATGTCTTTAATAGTGAATGGTATTTTCCAGGGGAGTTTCCCTTCAAATGCGAAACTTGCAACAAGATCTTCAACCATCGCTCGCATTACAACGTCCACGTGCGCACGCATACTGGCGAGAAACCATTTAAGTGTGAGTTGTGTCCGAAGGAATTTGCACGGAAAGCGAGTCTTCAATATCACATGCGCTCCCATAATACTGAACTTGTAACAGAGGGCGACTTAAACAAAGAGGCTTTCAACGAAGATCAGATGGTGCTGAAACTATTGGGTTTTTTAATTACCATGTTGAAATATTAACATTTTACTTAGATGTTGCCATGCCTACAACCATCGCTGAAACGTAAACAAACGGATGTTCAAGCTGACGACAGCTTCTTAAACAAACGTCAAATAACTTCAAGCAGCCAACTGACGAACTTTAACGAGGGAGTTCCCTCCTCCGAGCTCAAGGTAATTTGATAGTTTAGTGGAACAGAAGTTGTCAATGAATGGTCAGGGTGATTTATTTTGTATTTTTATAATAAGTAAAAAACACTGAGGGTGTATAACAGACAAAAAGAAGCAAAAGAAATTAAAGATCGCTTTCATACGCTAAGGTTATGAATTACCAAGCATCGTTTAGGTTTTCAAAATTCTCACAGCTTCGCGTTTACAAACTTCATATCACGTTGCAGGTTGGCGAGGTATCTGTGATGTCACTAGGAAGCTTGCTTAACTCTGATCACCTCATCATTGCGCATTCATCGGATGTTCCCGAAACTCAACTCGTCACCTTGGACGGGGGTACTGTAGTCGCTCTCAACTTATCTGACTTGCAGGTTAGTTGAAACGATGAAGTGTTGTATGAATCTGTATGTATCAGGCATTGAAATATTCTTTTTGGTGGTTTTCTATTGCAGCAAGTGAGTGCGTTAAACACACTGGAGGTATTGCCCGGCATCGATTCGCAGTTGTTGGCTCAACAGCGAGATCAAATCATCAACCTTACAGCCGGAACGATCCCAGGTGATCTCATTTTTAGTTGTACTAAACCTTCTTTTGTTCGAACAATTTCATTTGTGATTTAGAAACGATGAACTTGGAGCAAATTGGGATTTCCACTTCAGTCGATATTACGTCATTCTCTGGGGAAACCCCAACTCATGTAAGCATTAACACACTTATGTGGTAATAATTTCGCCGTAAGGTTATAAGAAAGGATGTTTCAATTTTTAGCAAAAGCTTTTCGGGGTACTTCCCATCATCAGAGCTATATGCAAATTTTGTTGTATTATTATGTAGTAATTATTCGTGGTTAACATACTTGTTAATGGAATATCGTAACGAATGACTGTGTTTTAGGAGGAAAGTCTGAACATGGAACAAACGCTTTTACAACTAAACGAACAAGACCATCAAACGTAAACAAAGAGATTACGTCACCTCCACTTGAATGGTTCCTGTTGACGCATGCGCATACTGAACGGTGCTGATATAAATAAACTGTACATAAAATTAATTTAAATACTTCTATCTCATTTTATACACGCGTAAAACCTTCATGCCGATTCACTAAACAACGTCGTTTTTATTTTTAAAAAGGCCAAGCTTACCTACGTTTCACACCTTTCTAGTTTTTAACAATTTTTGTATTGTTTTGCTATGACAACACGAAGTTTTACTCTCAACACACCGATTCTCTGTCCGTGTCCCTTTCCTTCGAACTTTTACTGGTCGGTGAGTTGGTTTGCCCCCTCGTCACTTCCACCCACGGGCACTGCGAGCGCGCGTCTCCGTTCTTTAAATGGTTTTGGTTTTGCGCCTTAAACCTCATGTGACGCGTGAACAGATGGGCGCTCCACGCGGCGCTCGAGAGAACAGTAAACGCGCAGAAGCTGTAGAAGTTGAAGAGGATCCTGAGTAATTTGTCCTCAATGGAGTTAATAGGTAAACGGTTGTTTACTAACTTCTCCGCGCTGTTGCTTATCGTAAACGTGACGCTGATCGCGTAAAACAAGCTGTCCACTAGTGTCCAACGTTGCGAGAAGTAATATATAGTTGTTCCGAGAGTGAGTGTGACCAGGAACAGCGTAATATTCAAAATGAGCGCCTTCACGTGGATGTTTGGCGTCAATTGTCGTCGGAAGACGCGCACGTTGAAAAAACGTATGGTCGAATACAAGAACATATTTAATCGCTGGCCGGTCGCTCGAAGCGTTAAAACAGCCAGCGGAATTCCGAGAAAGATGAAACAAATGTAGGAAATCTTTCCGGCGTCTGTTCGTAAAATTCGAGCTGTTTGAACTAAAAGTAATTAAAATTAATAATTTTATATTTATTGGTAAACAAACTCAGAAAATAAAAATTCAATGCAATTGAATTCGTGGCCTTTTCTAAGTTGGCTATATCGCATAAGACAAAGACATTTATTAAGTGAAAGCATTGAGGACTGTACGAAGCACATCTTTCCCGGCACTGTGTCAGTGAAGCTGCTCGTTTTCTCATATGAACGCATTGCGAATATATGCTGTTTGGAAAACCGAGAACTCACTAATTCGCTTTTCATAAGAATCTTTCCTTAGTAAAGTAATTATGAACGGAAATCTGTCTCTACCTGTTCCCTGACCAGTAGTTATTTGATAAGCGAAGTCAGTGGCTTCCAGAAAGTTCCATAAATTTTCATGCTCGGGTTTCTTTCTTCTTTCTTTTAAGTTAGCCTCGTCGCAGTAATTACGGATCGCCATCAACTGGTCATCGTTGTACGAGTAATTCAACCTTTTCTAAAGGTAGAGATAGATAACTTATGAACAATAAAAAGTATTTGCGCTTGGATAGAACTTTTGTAATCATGAAAATGTTGTTCTCAAACTTACAATAAGTCGTTCAAATTGTCTTCTCGATTCGTCAGATGATTCGGCCTGGCCTTCCAACAAGAGGAAGAATGCTCCTCCCAAACACACGTACAGATAAAACACCAAACACATCATCAACGCCAGGTTGGTTTCAGGCTTCAACGTGAAACAGTTGATGTTGCAGGCCCTTTGCAGCTTCGCCATTCTTCTATGATGACCTTTATGTAAAAGTTTTTTCGTGTCCCTTTTCATTATATTTCTTCAAAGTCTGTTTATGATCAGGCGATAAATTGTGCTATTTCACATATTAATGAACGCTATGCAAAACAAAACCTCTAATTCTTAAATATTCTGCCTCACGAACAAAAATACGAAATTTTCATACAGTTTCCCTGATTTTTCCCTCTTTACGAGATTGTCCTTACAGAACACAAAGCTGTTCGTAAAATCGGGGAAATACTCTGGAGAAAGAAAATGAAGCAGGTGGTTTCTATTAGGAATATTCTTATCAGCTGCGGTTATATTACTTTTTCAAAAACATCTTTCTTCGAATACAATTTGCATCCATTTAAACTCATTACTTGTTTCGCCAACCAAACGATTATCGCGTGTTTTCATTTTGTTGAGAGATAAAGGAATACAATGATCGGTAAAAACTCTGTTTGTTTTGCAAAACAGAAATCTGCATGATAATTTAATTTTCAGATTTTCGTTGAAATGATAAAACAAGTGTGAGTTTGTTTGCAGAAAAACGTTTTTAACTAACTGGATACAATTTGCGGGATTTTTAGTAAAAGAAAATCAACTCTCAGATGTCATCTCCTTGGTTACTACTTGTTTTCAATTATAAGCTGAGACAGTCTCGAGATTCAACAACTTTGACTAAAAACCTTTTTATTTAAAAATACAGTAAAAATTTACACTATCTTAATACAAGTAATAACTTCAAAACTCCATGTTACACACAAAAACACATTTTATGCAATCTGTTGTTTTAAAAGAGTTAAATAATATATAAAATAATACTCTTCAAAATAATAATCTCTATAAAAATCTTAATTACAACCTGAAAATATTTAAGTAAAATTTATAAAAAAATATTTCACTCGTTAGCGTAACCTTCCATGTTCTTGTATTCGTTGTCGATGTAACGGCTTAACTTCGAAACGGGCGAGGGCGTTTTGCGTCCCACATTCGGCTCGTTTGTGATCAAATCACCATTTTGATAGAGTGGCGTCATTTCTGTGGCTTCCAAACACGAATCGTCGAACTAAATAGTAGACGTCGAATGTACGTCTGTTAAATTTATCAATACCACTCACTGTTCCTGGAGACGTTAGGGTACTACTATCCACAGCCTGTTCGTAATCATACGGTCCCGGTGTTTTAACGTCGCTGGTGAAGTTTTCTTGCACGTAACGTTGACTCGATTGCCTTTGAAACAGGTCAGCGGAGTCGTTAGAATGCAGTGGATCTCCAAACGATTGGAGGTAGGATGGAGGCCCGGAAAAGTTGTAGGAGCCCGGTTGGGGGACGATTGGAAGTAGGTAGTCGCTATTGTTTGCCACACCGGAGATATGGCACTTGTCCAAGTATAACTCAACTTCCTTGAAGGGAAATCAAAATCTTTGCGAATAACACTCCGGCTACGTTTGCTTACACACAAAACATTCATTGATTCTCAATAAAAGAGCTTATAAAAAGCTTCTCAACAAACACCCTCAACTATTGGTCCGTCAAATAACTTATACGAACCTCTGGTTTGCAATGACTCTCCACCACGCGTGCACTACAAGCGACAACATCGTTGAAGGTTGGACGAAGTGCTGGGTTTTCGTTCCAACAATCCAGCATCAATGCGTAACTAAAGCACAAATTAAATCCAGATAGTTCAGCAAACGTTCGAGTTGACTTACATTTCGTTGGGGCAAAACTGCGGTTGATTCATTCGGTGACCGGACTTTAGGTACTCTGGTAGTTTGCTTGTTGGGAGACCGGGGTAAGGTGAACCTCCTAAGAATGAATTAAGAGTGGATTGATGTTCAGGAAATTGTTGAATGTCGAACAAAACCTACCTAAAGTCATCACCTCCCACAGTAGAACGCCATATGACCAGCTGCAAAGGAAACAAGTTTAAGATAACATAGGAAATCAGTTGAATAGACAAATAGACCTAGCTTACTTACACATCTGATTGGTGAGTGAAAACTCGATCGAAAATCGATTCAATAGCCATCCATTTCACTGGAAGCAGACCCTACAAGAGAATATAAGCATCTCTATGTTTCTTTCATATAGACCAATAGCTATATGTTCAAGTAGAATAAAAAATAGTAATTAATAAAGCATCCTGTCTCGTTTACCCCAGACAGCTTCACATAACGAGCATCTTCATACACGTCTCTAGCGAGACCAAAATCTGCCACCTTCATTGTAAAGTTGTCGCCCACCAAAACATTTCTCGCTGCAACATCTCGATGGACGCACTAAAGTGAAGAAAAACCAAATGTTTTGAAAAGAAACGAAATCGCACGTGAAAACACACTCACTTTTCTTGAAGCCAAGTAGTTCAACCCTTTAGCTATTTGGTAGACAGCAACACACAAATCAAACATGCTCAGTTCCTTCTCCATGTTGTTATGTGCTTTCAACCACACCGGTTGGAATGTACTACGTCTGGCCTTCATGAATGACAACAGGTTGCCATGTGGGCAGTACTCAAGTATCACCATAGTGTCACTCTCAACTCCTGAAAAAGGAGGTAATATGAAAAGCCATATTTTTCATCACAATATTTCATTGATATCTTGAAATATTTCTTTTATTAACAACCAGTGTACACAAAACAAATATTCATTTTGAATTATACACACGCATTATTGCGAATTATCCTTTCCAACCTTTAGTGCAAGCTCCGAGAAGATTGACAATGTTATCTTGTTGCCCAATGTGGATGAGTATCTTCATCTCAGAAATCAAATCCTTGTATTCCACATCAGTTGCACCTTCTGTTAAAAACAATAAAAAAACACCGAAGAAATACACAAGATTTGACATCATTTTTTAGTTTGACATCATATTTTAGTTTTATGCCCTTACTCTTATTATTCACTAACAGAAAAGAATTAATGAAACTTGCTTTTATAACGGAATTGTAAGAAGTTGAAAGAGTTGAGACATACTTATTTTACTTTATATATAAATATTACAAACACAAAGCTATACCTTTTAATCTTTTCACCGCGACAGGTTGTGGCGCTCCTTTTGACGATTTAAAAAACCTTTTGCTTGAGTAAATGGTGTCGCTCCTGGCTAGTGAAAATCTGGTCACAAAAGCTTTGTGTTTGAGGTTGATTCGATAGCGAGGGTCAAACGATGTGATACCAATCGCATCTGCAAGGTAAACTTCACCGAAGGCTCCAGAACCTACACAGTCCTCTGAAAAAAATTCCTAATTTTACAGATTCTAACCCGTGCCAGCATGGAAAATTGATGTTAAATGTATAGAGATTAATTTTACCTAGTCATCTTGTTTACAAGTAAAAATCTGATACTAGAAACGCAGTAGAATTCTTACTGAGTTTAACTTTACTCCGTGGAAACTCCCATTCAGGGAAATATGGCAGTTTGTGCGTTTGTTCAGAGATCGACTTTGTTGGATCAAGTTTCTTGAAATAATCAGGAGCTGGTGGAACGGTGAGCAGATAAAAACCTCCATAGAGTCGTCTGCGTTTAAACAAAACCACACTGACCATGGTGAGAAGAATAACAACAAGTAATCCAACGACTCCAATTGCAATAATAGGAATGGTGACAACGCGCACTTCGCTCACGTAAGCACTCACGATTAACGGTCTCCCTGAAAATTATTTATATATATAAAAATAGGACCAGAACTAACTTAAACAAAATTAAGTGAAATCTGCAAAGAAAATATCTGCTTATAACCTACATAAGCGCAACTTCTTGTAAACAGAGCCAAAAGAATTTTTTGCCATACACCTGTAACTGCCGTAATCATTTTCTGATATTTCTGTCAAATTGAGGATGCTTTCACTAAAAACATACCAACATGAAGAAATGAGCTCTTTAAGTGAAAGGAAATGTTTAAACAAACCTAATTGTAACATTTTCCGATATTCTACGAAACCCTCTTTTGTTTCCTTTTTCCCACCACACCCGCGGAGCAGGGTTCCCATCAGCCGTGCAGTTAGCAAAATATCCTCGTCCCACTTTCACAAATGCATCAAAATGGTTTTCAAGGATTGTTGGAAGTCCTGGTGAAAAAACGAAAAGTAAAGAAAAGGCTGGAATGCTTCTTTTATATGAAATAAATTTTTATTCACCGTTATGTGTGATTTAAAGATGACAAAAATTACCAGGAATAAATACTTCAGTGGTATTTTTCACTATTCCAAACTCATTCATAGCAGAGCAGGTGTATGTTCCATTATTAACTCTCCAGTTGTGTTTACAAATTACAAGTGAAAAATTATTCACTCCAAAACTGTCAACACTGTTTGCGACAACTTCGAAGTATTTTCCCTCCACGCTGCTTCTGCAGGCGTTCAGATTCAGTAACTGGTCGATGTTATCAAGTACCTTCCCATCCTTGTACCAGATTACACCAGACTGCGGGTGAGAATCAACATTACAATGAATGATGGTGGTGTTGTTGTTCAAAGAAGAACTGCCTATCGAGTAGATTGTTGGACCGTACACTCCTGAAACATACAATTGTATGATGAGTATGAGTATGATCAATACAAATGCGATTTGATAAAAGTTAATATCCCATCTCAAACACCTTTATAAAATTCTTTGCAACTCACTTTTTATAGTCACATGAGACCTCGACTCCATCTGCAAACTTTCCTTTCCGTGCATTCGCGAAAGTTCTCCTAAACAATTATATTCACCGGCATCTTTCGGTCGGCTATTACTAACTGTAAGTCTCGAAACCATCGTTTGAAATGCTGAGCCAGTCTGATCAATGCTATATCTCGGGTTGTTAAGAGCAACATTGTCTTTGTACCAAGTTAAATTTGTAAAAAACCCAGCCTGGCCTTTACACACCAAAGTAAAAGTGCTGTGTTGATCAACAGCAATTTTCTCAGGTTGTGTGATCAAAGCGTTTGATGTATCTATAAACAGAATATTATCACCATCCAGTTTAATTTAAATTTGTGCATGAAATGTTCACTTCAATAAAATATAATCAAACTATAAATGTTTTTTACTTTTGTGATCCACCATGGCAATTACTTGGTGAACATCTCTGCCATGATCATTATCTGCAACACAACGGACAAAGAACTTGCTGACATCTGATTCAGGGACGGTAAAAAGTGAGTTTGTAGTGATTGTAGACATGGGAGGTACAACATTTGTTGGTGAAACTTTTTTCCAATTGCTTTCAATTGGTGCACAGTTGTTTTGGTTAGAGGGGCAACTCCACGGCTGATATTCCCAAGAAATTTTGGATTGAGGATTAGATTGCAGAACTTTGCATTTCACCTGTAATTGTTTCCAATGGTTCGCGACTATAATCGTCTCTGATTTGTCCAGGATAGGATTCACTTAATAAAATATATTAAAAAATGTAGAACATAAGCCATAAAGGGGAACAAACATGAGTAAATAAATTTTGATTTAAAGTGAATGATTCAAAACATTTACCAATAACAACTAGTGTAGCATCAACAAAAGTTGTACCAAACATATTTTCAGCCTTGCACCTGTATAAACCATCATTTTCCGGATACAATGGTTCCACAATTGTTAGCCGTTTTCCATTTATAATATACCCTGTCGTTGTTTCGGTAAGTGGCACAGAATCCTTAAAGAAGGAAATGGCGGGTCGAGGAGAACCTTTAGCTTTGCAGACCAAAGATATCTTTGAACCCTGCGCCACCTTTTGACTCTCAAACTTTTTTATTTGGGGGGATAAAGGTGCTAAAATAATTTCAGACTATTTAGTGCCATTATCACTTATTCTAAAATAAAATCACATTTATACTTTGATCATGTATATACAATATAAACCTAAACTAATAAACGTAATGACATGTTTGAACAAAAAAAAAGAAAGATAAAAAAACTACCTTTTACAGTAACAGTGCTATCACTGAAAATAACGCTTCCATTTTGGGTGACACTACATAAATATTTCGCATTTTCAACGACCTTTGTCAGTTGCAAGGTCCATTTCTTTTCATAAATCCCTTGAGGTGTTTTGTAAAACGTTTTCTTAATCGATTCCGTGGAAACAGGAACCAACTCTCGACTTTCAACATTCGCTTCCTTAAACCAATTCAGTTGAGGGTCATTGCCATAAGTGACACATGAAATGCTTGCATCCTCATAATACTCCAGCTGTAGAAATCTTGGCAAAACAGATATATATTGCTTGACAGCCGCCACTGAAACAAACAACAAAATTAGATTGCAGGTTCTGAATTAAAAAGAAAACACACACACAAACTGAAATACTTACTAGTGTTTACAAAAAGTCGAATCTCTTTAGGCGAAAGTTTAGGATAATTAGCTTTGCATAAATAAAGACCATAATCGGATTGGCTAGCCTCAGCAATGGCCAACTCCTGGTTGTTTATAAGAAAGTACTTTTTCTCGGTTATCTTTATTTCTTCTTCGATTCCATTCTTTACTCGAAAAAACTTTACTGGTATTAGAGGATCGGAAAGGGTGCAAGACAAAATTGCTGTTAAATCACGATTCACAGTAACTGCATTATACACCAACGGCTTGTTTTCCCTCCACGATACCTCGTCAACTAAAAAAATGTTAGAATAGTGTTCAGTTATTTTGGAGAAAATTCAATTTTCTATTTTTCATTGTTTAAAAGCATTAAATACACTTTTACACCTATATTACCATTAATTCTGACTTGTGCTTCTGCAGATGATCTTGTTCCATCAAAAGTTGATGAAGAACTGCAGAAATATACGCCAACATCTTGGTGTGTTACGTTGTTAAGAATCAAAGTGCTTTTAAGCATCACACTACCATCTTCATAATACTGTTTTGTTTTCACATTTAAATCAATGGTAGAACTGTTTTCTTTTGTCCAGGATAATTTGGCAAACGTTCCTTGTGTGGTGCATTGTATAGACAAACTGCTGCCAAAATGAATAAAATTCAGTTTGTTTGAGACGATTGGCTTTGGAAGATTTCCAAAAACTAAAAATGAATAGCAATACAAATTTAATTTAAATTTTGATGACTAATGAATTTTGAACACTTTTCTTTTTTATAAATTACTGCTTTCATTATTTCATCATTAAATATATATAAAATCAAAAACAAAGAATACCTGATTCTGTCACATAGATAGTGAGACCTCTTTCAAGGTGAGAACTTCCCAGTTTTACTTTACATGCATATTCTCCATTGTCTCGCTTACTTGATATTCGCAAGTAAAACGTTTGGTCCAATAATTTTAAAGAATCATTGTCAATCTGCAGAAAAGTGTACAGGTCATTCAAGTTGAACAAACTTGGCAATTCAACATTAAATTATCGGCAAAGTCATGCCAGCTGCACATTTATTTGCATTTTATCCACAATGATTCAATTATTATTGAAAACAACACCACTTTTGACAGTCAAGAAGAAATTCATTAGAATCTTCTTCTACATTTTATTTGCATTAGGAGTTCTCAGTTTAAAAATTAAACAGTTTTGGAATCATGGTTAGCTGTTATGTGCAACCAGCTTGACTGTAATAAATCATGTTTCTAGTAGTATGTTTGTAAAACCCAAAAATCATACTAGCTATTAGACTAACCTCTATTTCTTTTTCTGTATTGTTCTCCTTTTTTACAAACTTCAATATGGCTGCTTCTTCATCAGTTTGACAGTCGATGATCACTGTTTCACCAACAATTACAGGGCGTATGAGTTCTAAATTTGTTTCTTTAAATATGAGTCCATCTAAAAAAAACCAAAAGTAAATAAAGATTTGGCGGATAGCTAGCTATGCATTATGATGTAGTAAGCTTATTATCAATTACGATTATTGTTTACTTATGCACTTTAAAAGCGTCAAAACACTTCAAGGTCCACTCAACAATGGTCATATCAACGTTTATTTACTCTTATTCATGGGACAAAAACTCTCAGCCAAATACACGTCGGTTTTTTCAGATTTGGAAAATATTAAGGAAATTTTAGAGAACTTAGGCATACCGAACTTCAATTATTGTTAAGAAACTTTCAACAAAAACTTTAACGAAAATTTCATATACCTTTCAAAGAATGAAAAAAACCACAGTGATATTAACATCAAAAAATGTATTTTTAAGAAGCTTTTCTTTTGTGAAACTGGAAAAAATAGCAGAATGCTCAAAATGGCGAAATATATAATATAAATAAAAGAAAACACGTGGTAATATTATGTAGATTAGACAAGTACCGTAATGATTTAACATTTTAACGAAAGAATTACGAAAAACATCCAGAGACCACAGCCAGTACTTAACAGGGCCGCCAAGAGAAAAAAAACATGGCGGGCAGAAATGTAATTGGGCCCTAGAACGAGAGCGCAGCGCGAGTGTTATTTTCGCCGAAGGCGCAAACAATTTTTTAGGCTATTGAAAAGGGCCTACCACCTCACCTCACCTTAGACCAAATCATTATTTTAATTTTTTAATTTTAAAGCATTAAAGCATAATTTTAAAGCCCATTACTAAACAAAATAAAAATTGTTTCAAATATTTATGGGCCCCTGTTTAGCATAGTTTAGCATGTTGGGCCTAGTACTTAATAATAATAATTTGAACATATTTCGCTCTTTTATGTCAATTGATTGTCTTAATATTTTTATCGGAAAACTTTTTTTTTAAGGAGCATATTTTCGCGTTCGAAATAGGGAAGAAATAGTTGAACAGATTGTTGAAAAGTGTTGGTTAACACATTTGGTAGAAATCAATGTTTTCATGAAAGCCACGCCACACATCGTGTTTCTTTCCGATTTGCACCTCATAAGATCACGTGATCTCTTCCAATATTTTTTAGTTGTGCCGGATCGGTTTTAACCTTCGTGCTGATCTATGGTATTAACACATGAAGGTAACAATCACAGTACTTCTCGCAAGAATTGGAGTATCGAGTCAATCAACCCATTAATCAGCAGACTGTTTTATAAGAGAGTTTGTGCGGACGCGACGAGAGCAGTATAAAACAAAGTATAAAAGAAGACCCTTTTAACGGAAAACAATTTTACCTGTCAACTGAAACAGAGCGATGAGAAAAACCCATAAACTCATCTTTGACGATCCTACCACCGTATCGATTATAACTGCTCCTCGACTGCTTTACAAATATTAGTTTTTACAAAAACAAACGAATAACAGACAGCGCTGTCGATTTGCATTCACGATTGACAAGAAAATCGTTTCACCACCTTCAAGCGCTCCTTCTACACGATGAATGTAAATGGATATGTTTGTAATTTCACCATAAACACTAACATAACATAGCACTCTATGTTATGGTTAATGATGTCACAAGTTGTCAACTTTTAGCCAATGAGAACGCGTGAATGAAAAAACGTCATTGGTGTTTGTATAACACATTTAGAACCTCGAATTATCAAAAAATATGAACTCTTTCCAACTCAAATCCAACGAATCAGCATTTTCGTTAAGTGTGCTTTAACTCAATTGACATTTCACCATTAATATTATTTTAAGCATCAATTTCAACTTATTGTTGGACCGTTATGTTTTGTTTTTATTTGATTGTTTTTCTTCTTCAAAAGTGCGTTTTTGATTTGTACATCATTACATAATCATATTGACGAGAACGTAGTTTTTAAACAAACAATTTTCGTAAAACGTTTTTTGTGTTATTTATATAAACAGGCCTTATACATCGAGAAAAAATATCAAAACCCTTTGCCAGATGTCATCCAAGATTTTTCAAATTAAACATTTCCGTTCATAACAATTTTCACAAAGTAAATAATATTTACACTCATTAAAAATAATCGTGTGTGAAATATGAATCCAGTAATTAATGTTTTGTATAACATCAATACGTGAAATTTTATTTTTACACACACAAAACCAACATCGAATACTTTAAAGGCGTCAGCAATTCAGGAAACGGTCGTCGTCTTTTCTGGCGAAATGTAAACATTGGTCATGATAGCTGCTATTCGGTTTTGTTCATTTGCAAACAACATCAACGAATAAAGCCAAATTCAACATCTTCACAAACGTATCACGTGCATGATGGAATTTTGCTTGCACGCTTTAATATTTTTTTGCTTTATTACAATTGATGCGAGAAATTTCAGTACGGAAGCGCATTTTAGTAAGCAAACTTACGTCCGTCGCATTATATCCCATGTGGATAACTATATATAGACTGTCTTAATTGTACGAAGCATTCAAATATTTTAAATGTTTATCAAATAAATGTTTTACTATAACTAAATTCTTTTAACGAGGCTGATCAGAATTTTTGTCCTGAAGTTTCCGAATAACCGCCAAATGAAAGTAGTCAACTTCTTAAGCCTTTTTTCTTCTTTTAAAGAAATACATTTTTAACGAGGCTCCCAGAACGCTCATTAAGCATTATCATGAAGACCTCGACCCGAAGTTTTAGTGTATTTAATTGCTTCCATTGGTGTCACGGTTTTTTTGATGAAATACGGCGTTGTTTATTTATAACCGCTCACTAAACAACTTTGTGATAGCATGCTCTCGAACCCAGAACCTTTCAGTTAAGAGCCGAACGCCATTCACATTGCGCTGAATGGATCATATCGCCGGATATAGCTATATCTCAAAAGGAATTAATGAGTGAAAGTTTTTTTCTCTAGTATATATAACATACGGTGGTTATATTTTAATATACAAATACAACGGTGTGAAATTGGTTATTAGAGTTTTGTGGTGAGACCTTTTAGTTTTCTTATAGTGATCAGAAAGAACTTGGATGTCAAACGTCAATGCATGTTTATTCACATCTTCTGACCGTGAGTTTAATAAAGCCATGTTATAGTTGAACACATCAAAACAGTTTAGTTTTTAGTGTACACGTTTTTACTTTTGTAATGCAATACTGATTCAATTTCCGATAACATTTAAAACTACTTGAATGACGTATAATGTTTTCTGAACATATATATTTTCAGGATTGAAAGAGAGTGGTACTTATATGAACGGAATGATGACATCATCAGTGGAACAAATGTCCTCAACTTGTTTTATAAAGGTAAAAAACGAAACGGATTTTTCGTTTTCAACAATGAATGTTTAGCGTCAGAAATTTCCAATATCGTTTCTAATCTTTGATATGGTTGTATTTTTGAATAAGGATATTCCAGCTGTCCTTTCCAAATTGTTTGATTTGTCCATCTTATGATTTTCATCTGTTATTTCCATAACACAAAAATGGGTGTTAAGTGGACTGCAACAATTTGATCAATCTCTCTTCTCTCAAACATATATATGTTCCGCGCTTTCTACGGACTTACGCAATCTAGGAATTCATAGAATGTGCGCCAATCTATAGATTGCCGCCCATTCTATAGAGCGCGCACCCAAATAGGTTACTCATTCTATGGAAGAATTCTAAGTTGTTTTGTGACTTTATAGGTCTCTTACCCAGTGTGTCAGTGAGACTGGTGTACTAAAATGGGGTCTCTTTGTTAGCCAGCCATGTTATTTATTGATTCAGCTAGGAACTTAGGACAGTCACCTGGGCACTCACTTGGGCCCAGGCCCAGGCCCGGAACGCCCAGATTTTGAGGGGCCCCCAATTTTTTTGGTCCCCAAATTTTGAGGCATTTCAACAGTTGTTTGCCTTGCAGCATCAAATGTTGTTTTAGACATTATTTTGGGGCTCCTAGATCATCATGTGATGATTTTCGGACAATAAACAGACAATATCTTTGTTGGTATACCTTATTACACGAGTATAACGCGGTACACCAAATAATGCGGAGCAAATTAATGCGATCACAAATTAGCGCGAATCAACAAAATTCAAATATTCAAATGGTATTTAATTAGCACAAATTTTCACTGTCAGCAAAAAAAGTTTTATTGAAACATGAAATCAGTACAGTAGGTGAGTCATATTTTTTGGAACCATTACAGATTCTATACCATAACTTGCCAAAATGTTCATTACAATTGGTGTTGATTGGGCTTTGAAAGCGTCCAACACTAGAAGACTCTTTTGAGTTTGTGACGAAGCCTTTTCTTCTTTTATCTTTTCAATGTACGGCACCAAAAGGTCCTCTATTAAACGAATAGTTTCGGTCTCATTACTCCAATGTTTCTCATTGAAAGCTAAGCAGAATCCACCAGGAAAAGTGAAGTTTGGTAAAGATCATTCCGTTTTCCCGGTATAAATGAGCTGGAACGGTAACATGCAACCGTCAAGGGACTCACAAAGTGTCGCAGTTATGGTCCTTTGATTATTTGCCCCAGCACGCTAAATATGCTTTTCCCCTTTAGCAGGCATTGTGATGTTATCGGTAGCGACAAACCTCGACGGCGTTCATCATCGGCAATCAACATTTATAAGAACCTGGTAATTACTGGTCTTGATGTAGTGACTGCGCCACGAGAAAAACTCATCCTGTGATCCTGTTAACCTATGATCTTGTACTTTAACATCCATATACTTGTCAAATCTTTCTGGATTTGCGCGAATCAAGCCATCATTTAGTACACCAGACACTACATGAATGTTGTTACCAGCACCGGCTATTCGCAGACTTACGGGCATTGAACGTAACTTGAGATCGAGACCTTCATCTAAAAGCAATGGTTGACCTCTAACTCTTCCACATTTTAGTATCTTTATGAAAAAACTTAACCTGAAAGATGATGAAGGAAAACCGGTGGAAAACCCATCTTCAAATGTTGTATAAGATTTTTATTGACAAGAAACCGGTCTCCACATTTCCAAATGTGGAAGTAGCAATAAGAATTTACCTTAGTCTGATGGTGTTCAATGCAACAGGTGAAAAGAAATTCTCTAAGCTCAAACTCATTAAAAGTGAAAAGCAAACATGCATGGTCCAAAGCAGGCTGACCTGCCTTTCCCTAATGTCAATTGAGAATGGGCTGTTGAAAAATCTAGACTGTGAAGAGATTATTGACAGATTTGTACGAGCAAAATGACGAAAAAACAATGTAAAGCTACTAAGCTATTCTGTAATAATATATGAGAATGTGTACGGTAAATATTTGATTTTTTCCTCAGGAAGTGAAGTGGACATGGGAATGTATTATGTCTCAGTGAAGGTTCATTCAGAATCATTATTGCTCCCCCACCACAAGGGCCCCCGTGGAAATTTAGCCCACGAAAAAAATAAATTTTTCTAGTATATTTGATATTATATATAACGTATATTATCGGTAAAAGCATTTGCAGGTTTGATAGGCCTTCTTGCCTATACAAAATTTTTTGTAAACCTTATATCTAATAATAATACACGGCATGGTCTACTTTGGCATAAACATCATTATTATTATTATTATTATTATTATTTATATTATTATTATTATTTATATTATTATTATTATTATTATTATTATTATTATTATTATTATTATTATTATTATTATTATTATTATTATTATTATTATTATTATTATTATTATTATTATTATTATTATTATTATTATTATTATTATTATTATTATTATTATTATTATTATTATTATTATTATTATTATTATTATTATTATTATTATTATTATTATTATTATTATTATTATTATTATTATTATTATTATTATTATTATTATTATTATTATTATTATTATTATTATTATTATTATGAATATTTCAACAGGATATATACATTTCAGTATTAAAATCATATACTGCTATTAACATGTGTCCTGTATAAAAATAAATAAATAAATTAAAAAAAAAAAAACTGACGGATAAAAACGTTTATTATATACATACATACTAAAATGTTAACTTTACTGATGACTGGTTGGTGTAGAATGCGAAGTGAGGTTAATATAGAAACAAGTTAATGGTCATAAAATTTACGTAATTTATTTTTGAAAAGTAAAATTAAGACTTTCCTTTCTTAGGAAGTGAATTGTACAAATGAGCACCAAAATAATAAAAAGAATTCCTAGCAAATTCTAGCTTAACTTTGGGTAATTTGACTAGAAAACTCCCATTTCTTGTCATTTTTCTGTGGGTGTTTATTGTAAATACTCATTGAAGTTGCTGCATAACATCCCGTTTAATGCATGCCTCACAATAATGTTTGCTCTTTTATCTATTCTGTTTTTGATCGAGGGTACTCTTTTTGTGCCAACGATTCGAGCAGATCTTCTTTCAATAGAGTTGAACTTTGCTCGCTGCGTTCTGTTTGTATTTAAATTGATATTTCCACAGTATGTAAGCAAAGGAACAATCATTGAGTTGTAAATCATCATTGATGTGGATTTTGTTAGGTAGGAAGTTTTTGTAACAACTGTACTCTGTTTGAAGCCTTACGATATTTCTTGTCAAAGTCATTGCTAAGCGTTAAGGTGGCGTCGACAACATTTCCTAAGTATTTGTATTCCTCGACGTTGTTAATGACATTCGACTGGAAATTGACTTCGAAAGGCTTTTTGATACTGCTCAGCCGTTTTGCAGTTCCAAAGAGTAGTGGTTCAGTTTTCCCTTTCTTAAGGTTTATAATGAGTTCGTTTGTGTTCAAGTACTCAGCGATGCGCTCACATTCATCATTAAGACATTTTTCAATTTCATTGACATCCTTGTGGGCGTAGTAAATGACAGCATTATCTGCGTACATGGTGATACGTGCGTGCCGGATCGAGTCGACAATGTCATTGAAAAATACCACAAACAGTAACGGTCCCAAGATCGAACCTTGAGGGACACCATTGAATACAGGTTGCTCGGTTGACTGGCTACCATCAATTTCTACGATTTGGGTTCGATGAAAGAGATAACTTGTGAACCAATGAAGCTCATGACCACGAATGCTATATGAAGAAAGTTTAGCAAGTAACTGACTATGGCTGATCGTATCGAAAGCTCGAGAAAGATCCATAAACACGGATCCGACGAGATTTCCATTGTTAACCTCTCGTCTAATGTTATCAACGAACATAGTTGTAGCAAGTTCAGTTGACCTTTTAGCTCGAAAGCCAAACTGAAATTCGCAAAACAGGTTTTCGGTGATAGCGAAGGTGTTCTATGAGCTGCGAATGAACTGTTCTTTCAAGAATTTTTGAAGTCGATAATTATCAGGATCGTTTGCATCACCGGCTTTGAATATTGGCGTTACTTTGGCTTTTTACCACATTGCAGGAACTTCACATTGGTGTAACGACATATTAATTACATGCGTTAGTGGTGTGCAGATGACTTCAGCGCAGTCCTTTAGCATGTTAGAGAGTAGTTCATCCAATCCGGTTGACTTGTTGCGCTTTAGTCGTTTAAGTTGTTTTAGGATAAACTGTTCAGAAACTGGTTTAAAATGAAACGATTTCAGCGTGCGTGGTAAGATGTGTCTAGGAGTTTGCCACACAAAGTTACAGCAGTGTATAAACTTTGCTTTCAATGATGTTATAGCTTTTGCGAGGTGTTCAGAAAAATGTTTGACGCGGCTTTCACTGTTATGCGTTGAAGCTGAAGGGTTGGCTGCATATTTGGTGGGGAAGATCATGTTTATTGCACTCCAGAAACGCCTTGGGTTTTCACAGTTATCATTTAATAACGTTTTGTTGTATTTGCTTTTAGCATATCTCAGCAAATTGTTGCAATGGTTGCGTAGTGTTTTGTAGATCTTCCAGTTCTTTTCGTCTTTTGAATGACGTGCTTTACGAAAAGCTTTGTCACGTTTATTCATCTGGGATTTGGTGTCTTTATCGAGCCATGGACATGATCTTCCTTTCACTCGTTTGTTGATGAATGGTGCATGTTTTATGAAAGTGTCGTTTAAGTTCGTATTAAAACGTGAAACTGCGTCGTTAATTCCATTAGCGTTAAAGACACCAGACCAGTTTGCGTTGCGAAGCTCATTATTTACGGTAATGGGGTTATAATTTGTGTAATCACGGACTCGAATTGTTCTTGCTGGAAATCTCACGTGATTACGCTTGAGGTTGTAAAAACCTTTGTCTTAATGACCTCAGGACGCGTTGTTGCAATAATGTCAATTATCGACGATGATTCTTTAGTTATACGAGTTGGTTCGGTAACGAGCTGTTTATAACCATTACTGGATAACGACGTTTTAAAGTCCTTATTATCGGACTTCTTTGCGTAATTAACATTGGCATCACCCAAGAGGATTGACTCCATACTTGTAGAATCAATGGCAGTTAAAAGTTGATTGAAAGAGTCATTAAACGTTTCCGAAAAATAATTCGATCCCGACGGTGGACGATAGAAAGTTGTTATGAGAAAGCTTTTTGCATTTTTCTCAAAGATTTGTAAACAAATGCTTTCGACAGCGTTATTTTCAAAATCATGTCGACGCTCCCACTTTAAGTTGTTCTTTATGTAGACAGCGATTCCTCCTCCGTGACCACGGTTTTGATTCCTTTTTATAAAAGTATAGTTCGGAAGTTCGTAAAGATTATTAATGTCGTTGAAGCCAGAATTTGCTAAATGAGTCTCTGATAATGTTATAATATCAAAATCGTTGCTCTGGGTTAACTCATGTAACAAGTTAAAGTTTGATTGCAATCCACGGATATTGTGGTGGACTATCTTCAAACCTCGTTGTTTACAAAAACTAAAAATCTCATTTCTGTATGTTCCATCAGGACAAGTTTCAATATTTCCGCAAAATAACAAGCATAACATTAGCACAACAACACGCACGTCTGTACTCAACGCCATCATTACTAATCCTGTCAGCAATGACTTCGTATTAAAGGTATTCAAGTATTCAACGTATTGGAGCAAATGGTTTGGCGAATTATCAAATCGATCCGATAAATCATTATATAAAATGTTAAAAGAAACTCGTCTTTCTGAGATAATTTCTTGTTGCTTCCTCGAAATGGTTTAACGTAAGCAATTATCTGTTTTAATATCATGCATATCGAGTATTTTAACCACCGCTTTGCTGTTGTTACAACTTTACGCAGTTGTAGCCTTAAAGATCGCCCGGCAGCAAAGTAATCTTCGCCATCTTCAAAACGAAGCAATAATGTCAAGAAATATTGCGCTGGCTAGATATCATTCAGGGAGAAAAAGGTAACAACCTCCCTCGCCTAAAGGCTCGTTACATATTTTGAAAAACATAAAAAACTCAAAAAAAGATTCGCCATATTTTCTCGTATCTCGCAATAACTACTACTTATTAGCATTTGAAAAGTATAAAAATATAGGACGACGGTTTACTCGCCGACGAATAAGCAATAAAAAATTTTTTGGGGTGATTTCGCGAGGATAAACTTTCGCGAATGCTTTAAATTGTAAAATTTGCGGGATAAACTTTTACGAAAATGGCAAAAATTCCCCAAAGTTTCTCCCCTTAAAGTATTAAATGAGATAAAAAGTAACTATCACAGAATGGATTTCTTTGCTGACAAGTGAAGAATGAAAATTACAAGTTCCAAAATATCACAAAGCCGGTTATCGATGATAAATAGCCGACTTGCGTATAGAACATTCATTTCCACTCTGTGTCCATCCACTGCAGCAAGAGAAATGTCTTCTGTACTGGGTTATAGGAACAAAATCTTGGAAGGAAGCAATCTTCGTTCTGAAATTGAAATTAATAGGCTATATATATATATATATATATATATATATATATATATATATATATAATACACAAATTTATATTTTGATAATAAAAACACGTTTTAATTTTTGAGGCATGTTAATCTGACACTTCGTTTTTGAAGAAATTATATTTTTCAAATAATTATTGTAAGTAAATAATAAAGGTTCACCTATATTTGGTACATCTGTTCAAGCATGTGAGCCAAACCATTTTACAACAAGCTACATACTGTTCATTAACATTGCGTGTTTTAGTTACTTGTGTATAGGCAGTGTATGATATAATTGATGAACAAACATTCGCCCTGGAAAGATAAATAAATCGTGAAAACATATATATATATATTCAACTAAAGGTTATACAAAGGAGGAACATGCTTTCAAAACCCATATTGATGACTTTATATTATATTGCGCATGCCAAGTAAGAGGATGTCAAATTCTTGTACTCGCTAAAACTAAATTAAATACAATGCACACGAGTTTAGACGGTAACACATTAAAACTAAATATATAGCATTGTAAATATAATCTAATGTTTATACTTTGTTCAGAAAACACAGTGCACAGTGGAGTGTCCGATTGATATGGACTATTTCAAGTTCTTTTAAAGTTTAGAAGAAAACGAGGAAGAGTACGCAAGGAATATTAAAGCCTCAAAATGCCCGGATCACAGAAAAGGAGCGAACTGTCCTAATTCACTTTTTAATAAATAAATGTAAAAAATACGGAGAATTTATATGCTACGTTTATAATCCGCGCATGAAAATTGAAAAAACATAAAACGTCAATAAACCTACCCTGATGGATTGAGAGTCAAAGCTAGATGAAAGATCTGCATGAGCAGAAACACGCATATCAAACTCCCCATCTTCTACTGATGCAGATACGAAACCAAACCTATTTATAGTACATGCAGTAGGATGTAAATTTCAAGTAGGATGTAAAATTCAAGTAGGAAGTATTCTTGTTTCGGAAGGATATGGATAATCTTTGAACAAAAATTTTTTTAAAAGCAATAACAAAAATATAAACTGATTTGATAATGATAATGTGTCTTCAACAAGAACTTTTCTATGTTGTAAAAGAAGCTTTGAATTTTGCAAGAAAATGCCAAAGGAACTAGATCTTATGTTTTGACTAAAAAAAGAGATTGTCATGCGATTCAGAACGATCAAGTTAATTTAAAAATACGCGTTTTCCTCCTCTTTCGGCCGAGAATTTGTCGAAGCGAGATATGTTTGAAAAAGATATCTAGTTCTGAATCACTTCTATTTACTGGAAAAGGCACTTTTTTAACAAGAACCAGATAATTTTAGTTGAGGCTCAGTGTTCTTATTTTGTTCTTATTAATGGACTTTTTTCGTATTTAGTGACTGAGAAAGCGACACCGTGGTTGGGGCCGACGGGTGAGAAAATCTTTGAAATTTCAACCTTCTGGTTGGCTAAAATGCTCTTCAAATTTTAGGACTACAGTATGAAATTGTATTTGAAAAGGACGAAAAGATACCGATAAATTGCGTATGATACAACCATATTTACTCAAGCCTGGAGATCCGTCTTCACATCCTTGATTTTGACATCTAAGAAAACAGTCAGTTATTTATCTATCATTCCCAATGGAACAGAATCGTGTTGTATTTTTCAATTCTATATTATTCTTCGTGTTGTATTTTTCAATTCTATTTTATTCTTTGTGTTGTATTTTTCAATTCGATTTCATTCTTCGTCTTGTATTTATCAATTCTATTTCATTCTTCGTGTTTTATTTTTCAATTCTATTTTATTCTTCGTGTTGTATTTTTCAATTCTATTTTATTCTTCGTGTTTTATTTTTCAATTTTATTTTATTCTTCGTGTTGTATTCTTCAATTCAATTTCATTCTTCGTGTTTTATTTTTCAATTCTATTTTATTCTTCGTGTTGAAACGTTGAAATGTTGAAACGTAACAATACCTTCACAAAACTTTAATACACCAATCAGACAGTATCTGGACCGCGTTATATTGAGTAGTCTGGGACGAGTTAGGTGTCCTCGTTTTTGTAAACACTTTGAATTTGGCGCTATAATTAGTAAGAGAGGAGGAAAGAAAAAGAGTATTTATCATCTAATCGAGTTTACTGCAGTTTTATCAAAGTTGTATGATGGGCCCTGCCAATTGTGCCGTAGTTGGTTGCTTTAACAGCACAAAGAAACTTAATAAATGGAAAGGGGAACTATGTGACATTCATGCAACAATTCATCAAAATTGTTCTTGTGAACCACCATACCGTTTGTTTATGTTTCCTAGTGTTCTTCGCAATGGTGACAAAAGAGAAGCTTGGATTAGACTCATGAGAAGAGAAAATTATAACAAAAAGATTTGGATTTACAGTCTTCGGTATTTTCTTTCTTTTATGGCGTGTGTCAGTGAAAATGCTGTAAACAAATTAATAATAAATACCAATAACATCGTTACAGCGCAGGGCCTTCATGCTGACCGTTTGAAGTAGCTTTCGGGCGGTAAAGAACGTTGTTAAGACGGCCAGTGACCGTTGACCGACTGTTATTTTAAGCACTGATATAAATAGTGTTATATATATATATTATATACATAAAATCATACTGAAAAAAACATCCGTTAATTAAAAATACTACCTAAATAAAAATATTTATAAAATCTTACAAAAAGTTCCTTTACGTAATTAAAGTATTCTTCGTCAAATTCAACCATCTCCAAAAAATACCCATGACTTGTATAAACAAAAAAATAACATAATTTAGTTTTTGTTACTCCCATTTGTTGCTGCACTTGGGTATAGTACTTATGATTTCGTTAAAGCATGAGTTCACCTTTCTGATCTCGACTTAAAAAATCCAACTTTACATCCAGGTCTGTTGGACTCTTATGACTGATCGAATTTCCAAACATGCATGTCCATGGCAACAGCTAACCATTCCATCGGGACTTGCTCCATTAAATGGATATTGTAGCATTAGAAATAAACCACATTCATCACAGCTCACTTTATTATGGGAAACTTTAAAAATTTCTAAAAATTTTGCAAAAGCATGAGGTTCCATGTCTCTGCCATACTTCAATGCAGGAATGTTTGGGTTTATCAACGAAAAGCCAGAAACACGCTGAATGAGACTCCACATGTTAATATATCCTCCACCTCCTTTGACAACCTTCTCCATTTTAGTTTTTATGTCATGTGATTGTAATGCAGTTATTGTCCCTTTTCGAAACTGAAACCACAAAGAGTTTTTGCTTTGTCCACGAGTGCTTTTTTCAATTTCAGCTATTCCAGATTGATCAAAGTTTGCTTCCATCATTGTAAAAAATTCACTTGACGACGTTGATGATAAAATGTCATCAATGCACACAACAATTGATTTAACCTCTTTTATATCAACAATTTCTCTCATAAAGTCAATTTTTGGTTTTATTAAAACAGTTGCCAAAACACTACAAGGTATTACATTTTCTAGTGCAGAAGCCATTTCACTAAATGACAACAGTTTTTGGGAGGAAGTGCTTATGGGATTATAGTCCTTCTTAGGAGTTAGACTCAGTTTCTTTCCAGCCTTCCCTCACTTCCCAAAATGTTCACGGTTCAGGTTCATGTCACAGATTTTCTGCGGTTTTACATCAGCGCGATTCGGTAACCACTCACATAATTTTGCTGTACAAGCAGGATTTGTCAATCCTAGTCGCATTGCAGCTTCAACACGGAACAAAGCTGCTGCAATATGGTTACATGTAGAGTACATACCAGCCATGCAGTTACAATATGCTCTAATGACTTTCCCTTCTTTTTTTGATATGCAGAGCCAAAGTTTGTGTGGCGCATCTTTAAGTCTTTCTGAAGGTCGGCAGTCTGTGCGTAGCAAACAATACTTTGGTGAACCTAGAGAATGGTATTCAATTTTTCCAAGCCACCCCTGGTTAAAATAGCTATATCCTTTAGAACCTTTATAGTCACTAAGACCCTTAATTTGACTGTCCAACATCAGAAATTGAATTATATATGAAATTATATAAATTATATATACTGTGGGAATGATTGGCCAAAATGATATCCCATCATCTTCATCTCTCCAACCAACAGTTAATTTAAATGGATCAGGCAGCTGGAGATCATCAAGTTTAAGTTTATTTTGGTATTCGTTAGAAAGTTCTTTTTCAATCTCTTGAGCTGATTTCACAATGGGAACATTGTTTTCTGAAGCAGAAAACGCTCTGGCTACTAACACCGCTTTTTTACCAGTTAATTTCAGATCACGGAGTCGTAAAAAGTTCATCAAATCCTCTACTTTCATCTTCTCAAAATAGTCAAAATCCATAACGCCTTTACTCAATGACTACTTGTTTATTTTTCTAAAGTTTTTGAGGACACCTAACCTGATCCAGACCTCCAAGTTTCTTATCGACGCGGTCTGTGTCTGATTGGTGTATTGTTAGAAGTTAAGTTTTAATTGCTGTTTTATTTAGCATGCTAAGACAAATAAATATATTTCAAGAAAGTTGTAAAATTACTGTAAAACAAAAGGTTTTCCTGTAAAACAGCTATGAAAATTATATACACAAATGACGTCATTGCCCATTTTATGACGTCACAGGTGACAAACACTATTATTTTAATCCAAAAATGTTTGAAATAAATTAGTTCATATTTATTGACATCTCCCAAACCAAAAATATCACAAGAATTACCCTATATTATGAATTCCTTTATAAGAAATGGGGAAAAGGGATAACTAAAATATTTGATAATTACAACAGCAGAATTAAAAATACAACTTCTAGAAGTATTAATTTGGGATTTGGGAATATAAGACTATATATAGGAATATTTGAACCAAATCAAATCAATTAGTTAACAGAAGGTGTGTTTTGAGGAGCTCTTCAAAATTTTGCAGTTCGTTGTTATTTTTGGATTGAATTTTTGTTCTTATTGGAGTTTACTCTTTATATTATTGTGGAGTCAATTTGGTGTAGTTGTGGTGGTGTTTTCTGGTAAAGTTCGTTGAAATTTGGATAAAAACAGCTGATATTTGCTGACTTTGCCGATCAAGATTGACATTCTCCCAACTGTTCTCAAGTCATAAGTACTTTTAGTTCCTGTATCTAATACAGAAAACCAATAATCTTAATTGCTCCATTTGCAGCATAATTACATTTCTTACTTACCCTAACAATCCTTAATACAAAACAATTAACTGATCATTTAACTGATCGTTACAATTTGCTGTATAACTTATCACTACACGCCTATTCAGCCAAATAAATTGCTTTCTTGTTTTTAATTGAACTTTTTTTTAAAAAAAACTGTATACAAAATTTTATCTTTGTTTTAAACTAAGCACCATCCCTTTTTCTTTATTTCTAATCATTTTATCTTTTAACTTCTTAATTGTATATATATATATATATATATATATATATATAAAAATAAACTGTTTAATATTTTAACTTTCTCCCTTAACTGAAGTGTGCAACCTGTTGGCAATTAGTAAATCCTAGATTCCCACGAGGGTCGTTGGACGGTCGAGGTGGTTCTTTCTAGGTGAAGAATATTGTTCTCAGGTCACCTTCTTTTGCTCATTTCCACTTTTACTGCTACATCTTCCGGATTATTTGGGACTTTAGGGAGCTTGGGTTGTAATCTCAGGGGACTGCCTCATATTCCGAAGAAACAGTTTTTTAGTTTGAGTGTCGTAATCCTCTCTGCATTTGTCATTCTATATTATATTTCATTGATCATGTCATCTAACAAGTCATCCTTCGGTCGAATTTTGAAAAAACCTGACAGATTCAATAAAAATCGGTCCAATCTGAGTGCCCATTGTTTCAACGAAAATTGCACCAGTGAGGACAACATTATTTATTTTAGGCACTGCACACGTTGTTCCAAATACTATTGCAGTGAGTGTTGTGAGTTCAGTAGGGACATCATTGAGCTTCTCAATGAGAAAGTTGATAACTTTTGGTTCTGTCCGGACTGCACTAAACCTGCTCTAAATGCAATTTTCTTGGAAAAAGATATCGAATCTAGATGCAGCGTCTACTTTGAAAAAATTGAATCTCGCCTTGTTTCTCTTGAAGCGTCTCATTCTTTGAACCATTCTTCAATGATCAACATCCAAAACAGCCTTGAGACAAACTCCTCTTTAATTCAGAAATTAGTGGATGATAATTTAAAATTAAATAAGCAAATTTCCCATTTAAAAAATAATTTTAATAATGAATGTATAGACTCTGAACGTACTCTGAGTAAAAAAATTGTTAAAAATATTGAGGAGCACAACAGGCGCACAAATAATTTAATTATTACGGTCTGAATGAGACTGATTCTGTAAACAACTCTGTGCAAGTATTGGATCTCTTAAAAAGCCAGCTAAGACTAAATATTTGCATAGACGATATTAAAAGCTGTGAAAGACTTGGGACTTTTCAATCCGGTAAAACTCGACCTTTAAGAGTTACTTTTTGTGATTACGGCACAAAAATCTCCATTTTAAAACATAAAAGGATTTTAAAAGAAGTAGATGAAAATATCTATATTAATCAGGACAGGAGCAAAGAAAAAAGAGATCTGTTTAATAAACTTCGAGTTGAAGCTAAACAGAGGGAGGCAGAAGATAGTTCGGGGGAATGGGTCTACAGAGTAAGAGGACCGCCGTGGGATCTGTTTGTGAAACAAATAAGAAAAAAACCCTCTTCAAAATAAAATCTTAGAATAACAAAGCCAGAAGACTAAGGAATTCTCATCCTCCTTTCTCTTTAGCATTTTGTAACATTCGAGGTTTACGAACAAATTTTACGGATGTTGAAGCTTTTTTGTTCGAAAATAAACCGGATGTATTAGCGCTTTGTGAATCTAATCTAAATGCTGGTATATCTTCTAATGATTTTCTTGTTCCTGAATATCTTCCTTTGTTTAGAATGGATTCCTCCATTCATATGCATAGTCTAGCAGTTTATGTTAAGCAAACGTTACCAATATCTAGAGAAATTGACCTGGAAGACCCCGACCAACCTTTCATGTGTTTTTGTTTGTCTCTTCTTCATTCAACTAGTTTTCTATTTTTCCTCTATTGCTCTCCATCTTCCCAAGACTGATCTGTTATCAAATCAGTCTCAAAGTACGCTGATTCAGCTATTCTTAAACATTGCTCAAACAACATCTTTTTATTTGGTGACTTTAACATTTACCATAAACAATGGCTAAAATTCTCTAACGGAACAAGTAGCTCTGGTGTCGAAACCTATAATTTTGCAGTATCTCAGTCTCTCTCGCAATTAGTTGATTTTCCAACCCGCATTCCTGATCAATCCAGTCAATCGCCTTTCTTGTTGGATTTATTTTTAACCTCTAACCCGGACATCTGTAAATTATCTCATGGCGCTCCTTTAGGTCGTTCTGACCATGTTGTTATATCGGTCAAAGTTAATTTCAATAGACAAGTTTCTCATGAACATCCCATGCATAGAACCTATTTTAGATATGATCTTGCGGATTGGCAAAAATTTCAAACACACATTCAGTCTGTCCCTTGGAAGGAAATTCTTTCCAACTCAGCTGATGATTGTGTTAATGAAACTACTTCAATAATAAATGAAGCAATAAGATTATTTGTTCCTTCAAGGAAATATCAGATAAAACCTCATTCTTCGTCTTGGTTTTCACCAGCATGTGCTGCAGCCATAGCCCATCGTAATCATTTCTTTCATTGCTACCGACGTTTTCCGACTGATCTTAACAGAAAATTGTTTATTGTCTCTCGCAATAACTGTAAATATGTTGTTTGTAAAACAAAAACTGTTTTTGCTGAAAGAACTAAAGATCATATAAAAATAGATTCATGCAAATTTTGGCGTATCATTAAAAATGTCCGGGGCAATTCCAATTCTAAATCATCTGTCCCTCCACTATTCAATGGTCCTGAAGTCATTAATTTATCTAAGGATAAAGTTGAACTATTTGCTAAACTCTTCAGTTCTCATTCTACCCTCGATGATTCTGGACACGATCTCCCATATTTCACCTCCAAAACTGACCAGACTTTACAGGATTGCTTTATATCTCCGGATAACGTTTCCAAGATAATTTCCAAAATGGATTCCACTAAAGCTACAGGACCTGATGGAATTCCTGTAATTGTTCTTCAGAAATGTTCTACCGAGTTATCTCCTGTTTTGTGTGCTGTTTACAAAAAGTGTTTGGATGGATCTTGTTTTCCTTCATCCTGGAAATTTGCCTCCGTTATTCCAATTTTTAAAAATTGTGGTGACCGTTCTAATCCTAGAAATTATAGACCGATTAGTCTCATTTCCATTTTAAACAAAGTTTTTGAGACTTTACTTAACCAGACCTTAGTAGAATTTATTGAAAAAAATAATTTGTTTTATAATTCCCAGTACGGGTTTCGTTCTGGTCGTTCCATTGCTGATGTTTTGACAGTTATAACTGAACGTTTTTATCGTGCCCTTGATGTTTCCGGTGAAGCGCGAGCAGTTGCTCTTGACATCTCCAAGGCATTTGATAAAGTCTGGCATCTGGGTCTATTGCATAAACTCAAAGCATATGGTTTAAAAGGTTCTTTTTTCAAAATTATCTCTTCCTTCCTTTCCAACCGTAGACTCAAGGTTGTCCTTAGTGGTCATTCATCTTCAACTTTTTCCATCAATGCTGGTGTTCCACAAGGATCAGTTCTCGGACCAACCCTGTTCCTACTCTACATAAACGATCTCCCAGACAATTTATCATTCAAAACCATTATTTACGCTGACGATTCCACATTGTATTCCTGTCTTGATAAATCAGATGATTGCGATAAGGTTAATTTGGCCTCTGTTTTCAATAAAGATCTCAATTGGGTAGTTGAATGGGGTAAGAATTGGCTTGTTAATTTCAATCCATCTAAAACTAGTCTTCTTTCCATTAATCATTTCAAGCAAGCATATTTACCTCCAATTTTGATGAATGGTTCTCATTTGCCTGAAAACAATTAATTTCGCCTTCTTGGTCTCATATTTACAAGCGATCTCTCATGGCGTTCATACATTGAAACCATTGCAAAATCAGCTGCCATGAAGGTTGGTTCTCTTTTACGAGAAATGAGTTACCTCACCCCTGAGTGTATCCTTTACCTGTGCAAATCGTCAATACGTCCTTGCATGGAATACAGCTGCCACATTTGGGCAGGTACTCCTGCGAATTGCTTGAACTTGTTAGACCGTGTTCAACGGCGTGTTTGCAACGCAATCGGCGCAAACTTATCTTCGAAACTGGACTCCCTATCACACCGGCGAAACGTAGCTTCTCTTTGTCTTTTCTACAAGTTTTTTTATGGACGTTGTTCAAGCGAACTATCATCTCTTACACCTTCTCCAAGAATTTTTCACCGTACAACTAGGTTTTCGTCATCTTCTCATCAGTGTCATCAACAAACAATATCCGGGTTGAGAAATTATGGAGATCGTAAACATAAATTAAGAAAAGTAAAGGACCGAGGATGAAGCCTGCGGAACACTGCATTTAAAGTCTTTTGAGACACTCTTTTTGTTATTATAAGAAATAAATTGTTTTCTATCGATTATTAACACTTGGTGACATTTCCCAGACACGATCAACATTCTATCTATTTATGGTCTTGACTCTTTTCCTGGAGGACGGGGGTCATTTCATTATGAGATTACACATATACGAACAGAGAAACAAAGAATAATCAACTGATTTTATATATATTATATACAAAAAACCCTCGACAAGAAACAGGATATACGATTAGAAATATTACATAACAATAAATTATTGTTATAAGTTAAAAAAAGTTCTATATGTATATTTCGAAAGAGATCCTTTTTGCTGATTGTAATGGCTTCCAGAGTTAATTGTCAAATAAAAATACATGTACATTTTTAAATGCTATAAAAATAAAAACTAGAGTTCGCATTGGTTGGAATTAGATCGTTTCTAACTCTATCTAAAAAATATACATAGTAGGAGTGAATCAGAGTGCGTATTTCAACAAAGGTATTGATTCGACACATTGATGGTGTAACCTACTCAGGGATTAGCATGTAATCTCATGCTAGCATTGAGCTTTAGAATGTAAATCACGGTTTTACTTCATAAAAACAAAGTTACGATTAGCTTGATCGCGAGGGAAATGTAACAACAAGTGATGATTTCTACATGCTTCTCAAAAGTCTTTATCCCAACCAGTGAGGTCGTCTGGAGGCACTTCGTCATCTTTCGCGTAATCGTCAAAATTTGAGGCATCCAAAAATGAATTGATCTATAAAAATCGAGTGTTTAGACACAATAAAAGCAAAATACCATCGTTACCTTCGGTATAATTGGCGGTGCAAGTTTCCGGTTTCTCAACTCATCCAAATTGAAACCATCAAACCATCTGAAAAAACAAACAACTTAAATAATATCACACAAAGAACTTCTTCTTACTTATGTTTTTGTATGTCTTTCAATCCATTTGTCTGGTAGCCTAGACGCTCAGATGGGTCGTCTCTAAATGCGAGGAAAAACATCATTGGAATTCAATCAACCAGGACGGTACTGAATTTTGATTTGTAGACCGCATAAATACATGATTCCAATGATGGATAAAACAAGCAATAATACTTTGTTCCACTTACTTGCAGAGTTTCTTAATGAGATCTTGTGCGTTTCGTGTGATTTTACGCGGAAACTCGATCATGTCGATGCCTTTCAATATGTTGTAGGTTTTCATTCGATCCGAACCGGAGAAAGGAGGACTGTCAGTAAGCAACTCGTACATTAAGATACCTAGCGACCAATAATCGTCTGCGAAATCATGACCCTTAAAATCAATCAATTCGTTAAAAATCAGTTCAAAGCAGGCAGTGCGAGGAAAACTGTTGACTTTGTACCGGTCACCTTGTTAAGAATGATTTCTGGGGCTATATATTCAGGTCTTCCACACAATGTCCACGTCTTACACTCGAACCCAATCTTTTTCGCGAATCCAAAATCAACTAATTTACAATAACCCTTCTCATCTAGCAACAGGTTTTCGGGCTGCAAGAACAAATAAGAATGAATCTCATTCTTCTCAAAGCACATAATCGCCGGAAAGAAATACCTTCAATTCTCTGTAAACAATTTCTTTAGAGTGAAGATAAGAGAAGGCTTCGATAACGCACGCAACATAAAACCGTGTGGTGTTGTCATCAAATGAACCCCTGCATACAGGAGGCACATAGCATAGCGTGTATTCACGAGAAATTAAATCCACTTACTTATCTCTCAAGATCGTCCACAATTCCCCACCCAAACACACCTCAAGCAACATGTAGAGGTATTTCCGATCTTTAAACGTTTTATATAACCTAAGCGAAAATTAATAAGATGATAAACAAACATAAATAAACACAGCGAAGCCTCATTGAGATTGACTATTGTTAGTTCTAGGCAGGCCCACTGAGAGGGGGGGGGGGGGGGGGCAAGGGGGACAAAGTACCCGGGGCCCATGCTAAACAGGGGCCCATAAATATTTGAAACATTTTTTATTTTGTTTAGCAATGGGCTTAAATGCTTTAAAATTAAAAAAATAAAATAATGATTTGGTCTAATGAGTTGGTAGGCCCTGTTCAATAGCCCCCCCCCCCCCTACTATAAAATTGTTTTTTGAAAATAACACTCGCGCTGCGCTCTCGTTCTAGGGCCCAACTATACTTCTGCCCCTCCATGCTTTTTTTCTCTTGGCGGCCCTGGTTCTAGGGCAATTTCTTCAGTCCAAATTTGCCCACCAATCTCATTTGCCAATAGAAATTCAGGTAAAAATAATAACACGATGAGCGTTAGTAACAAACAAAGTTACCGAACAATAAAGTGGCAATTAGCGTCTGACATGATGCGTTTCTCTGACATTATATGATCTTGTTGTCTTGTTTCAACAATGTGTCTTTTCTTCAACCGCTTTAATGCAAATGTACGTTTGTCTGTTGCTAGTTGCACCTAACAACGCAAAACCCATCATTAAAGGCCATGGATTGTAATAACATAATATCAAGGAGATGAGTAGATGTATTTTATTAGAAAACTCCATTATTGTGAATACATCAAGTAATCTTTGAAAAAATAACTTACTAATTCCACTCTTCCAAAACCTCCAACTCCAAGTGTCGTTATCCCCTTCAGATGTTCCAACTTAAGCAAATTCGTCTTGTTCTTTCACCAACCTGTAACAAATAAAAAACCAACCACAAAATTACCTTCTCCTAACAGAATAACGAGAACAAATATATAAAAAAACTAGCACAAGGTATTAATTCAAAAGCTAAAACATTAATATAATATGTATTACGAATATTTAAAAATTTGCATTTAAACTCAGGAACTGTTGTAAATATGTAATAAATTAAGAATAGTAGGTTAAAATTAGTTTATATACCTAAGTCTCATATAATTAATGAGTGCAATTGGCATTGGTTATATAGCCAGTTCTCAATCACAGAAAAAGAAAGAAAAATATCACTTACGTCAGCGATTTTGGATCTACACCACGCTTACGATCTTCAGTATCATAAATTTCCTTCTTCATTTCACTTAGATTCTCGTTAAACATGGAGAAAGATTCTCTATCTACAACCAAACATCCACAACCACCTTTGCCAGCAATCACATTTGCTGTTCGCAAGTCTTCCCTTTATTACGAAAATAGCACAATGTTACAAAACCTCCAAACAACAAAATATTCGTATTTGAGTGCATTATAAAAACGAATAAGTAATTGCTTGTTTACCCCAGCAATGCTTTTTCACCGAAATACGCTCCTTTCATGAGAGAACGAACAAATTGGGGTTCACTATGGACAGATGCTCGTTGCGTGATATCAACCTAAACAACAATCGATGAAGTAGTTATAGTCTTTAGAGTACATGAGAAACTAGAAATGTGACAAGCGTATATTTTGTAAGATCAAATTAACGCACCGTTCCATTCTTCAGAATGAAGAATGTGTCCCCACGTGCACCTTGTCGTATAATATACTCTCCTTCTTCGTATGACGCCTGCAAAACAACATGTACAGACCTCAAAAAAAATTTTTTTTGCGATGTACGAGATCGTACGCCACAGAGACAATCAGCGTGCGAATTATAGTTCCAGCATACGACTTATCCTGTAGAAAAAGCTTAAAAAATTATATCAAGCTTATTTTGTTTAATTTTCAACTCATTTCGTACTGAACACTAACCGTTCCGAATATCTCAAAAACTATCAAATGAAGGCAAATCAAAATTAGAAGTTGTTTTGCGTGCCCGACCCGCATTAATTTTCGCAAAACGGAATATCAATATTATTGGCACCTCCAAAAATATATTTTCATTTTCGTTAGTCAAAAATAAAAAAAGTTTTAAATGTTAAGAAGCTGGTCTAACCAATGAAAAGAAAAAATGTTGTTTTGCTTCTGAATGTTGTACTTGTTTATGGTGAAATAGCAATGGTCATTTGTCTGTACAATGCAGAGAATGTGGCTGGCTTCTTTCTTACACTTTGTTTTTGTAATTTTTTAAGCATTTTCTTCAATTTCTTACCTTCTACTAAATATCAACTTTTTCTACATATTTGTTTACTTTAGAGGTAGAAAATAAGTCGGCAAATGGTCGGTAAAAGTTTTGGTCGGTAACAAATTTAGTCACTTGGCCATAATTTAGTCACTTTTTACCGACTAAAACTTAATATTTTAGTCACTTTTTACCGACTAAAATATTAAAATTTCTTCTTTTTTTACCAAATAGAAATTTAAACTCTGCATGCAATTACTCTTTCATAAAAACAAATGGAAAAGTTAAACAAGTGAAAAAGGTTAAACGATTAGAAAACGATCCACTTTCTTTTCATAAATGTACAACCAGGTAAATTTAATCAATATTGTTGACTTCATTTACAATTACCATTTCACTCTCATAAATGACTGTCTCAAAATTGTCCTGATTCATTCCATCTTCTTGATTATCCTCTTCGTCTTGTGTGCATTCGTCGTCATCCTCGATTCGTATCTCGATCTCGATCTCTGTGGCCTCTTCCTCGTCGTCATCCTCCACTACTGAACCTGTGAATTCGTAGTTGTATAAGTTGGCGATAAACCATTCCATCTTCTTTGATGTTTCTTTGTTTGCCGATAAAAACTTGAGCTTCACGGGAATCTCTAGCCCACCTGAAGGTATTGGTGAATCCGGGTAATCAGTGGACGACACCACCCCAGAGACAGCTCCCATTTCGGCGGAGATAAAGTAAAAAACATGCCTAGATACTTCTCTCGGGATGTGTCCAACGGTATCCCAAACGTTGAAATTGGCGTTTTTCTTCTTGATTGCACATGCATAGGGATCCTTCTCGATAGACTTTCTGTTTGTCTCAATTAATACGATAACACGTTCGCCAACATAGGCATGAGTCCATGACGTGTTTTTATTGACGTGTATCTTCTCGATGCAATTTTTTCCTCAAAAAAATACATCCTCGCTATTATTTGAAGTCTGCTAATCGACTCTAAGACGCAATTTCCATAGGGGAGATTTCGAATGTTTTTCTATATTCAAACGTTTCTAACGTTCGAATATTTTTTTCTTCATAGAAAAACATTGCATTTTGTTTTGGTTTGAAGTTTGAAGCGTTTATTCAAATTCAGATTTTACTATTTCATTGGAAATTTTTACTGTGAGTGGAGAGCGACATCATTTTTTATGTTGCGGAAAAGGACACAGAACTTGTTATTAAATGGTTATTTCATTTCTTGCAATTTCTCCTTTTAATATGTAACTCCCTTTTTTTTCTAACGGTCGGAAAAAAATTAATCGGTAAAAAATTTTGGTCGGTAAAAAAAATGCGCTAAAAATTTTTGGTCGGTAAAAAATATTGGTCGGTAAAAAATTAGTCGGTAAAAATTTTTGGTCGGTAAAATGATTAGTCACTTGCTGAAAATTTAGTCACTTTTTGCCGACTTATTTTTTACCACTAAGGTGCAATACCGTACCGTAAAAGAAGAATTCATATGAAATGTTTACTTTTTTGCCGTGGCAATATTCTGTCTCTGTGACTGAGTGTCATGGTAAACTACGGGACAACTACAACGTTATGCGTAGGCATCATCAACCTCATTTGATACAAAAACGAAACAAATAGGAACTGGGGGTGTCCAGTAAAGCTCGTTTTTATTGTATGCAAAACCAAACCAACACAAAAATTGCATTACTCTGAAATATAAAACTTTCTTTGGAAAACAAGATTAGATATATAGTGCACAATAATTAAAAACACTGAATATAACTGCTTTTAAGAAAATCGCGATTATTTTTCAAAAAACATTTTTCCTATCCTTCTGAGTGCTGCAAGTATTATTGTAGAGATTGAGAAATATATTAGAAGATAGAAGATATTTGGTCAATGTCTAAAGACAATGAAGAAATGTGGCGTTTTTTAATGCAGAATGTGTGTTTTTCCTTCAACCAGTTTCTTTGGGTTTAATATTTTTTCTTCCATGAATGCAGCATAATTCTTAGTCTCTTAGGGGTTGGTTACACGTGTAGTTTCACGCCGGCGTGAATTCACTTCGGTCTCTACACAAACTTCTAATGTTGTTTACACGTGTGAAGTGAAGTGAAATCTCACGCCGGAATGAAAATCGCGTGTATACCAATCTTTTTGAACATAAACCGAAGTGAAATTTCTAATTACAACTTGATGTATACTTTTTAAAAGGAAATGTACAGAGAATGAGAGTTCTTCTTCCATTCCTCCTCGGACAATTTATTAGTGAATAAATTTTGCGATCTTTAAGGCCACAACTGCGTAAAGTTGTAACAACAGCAAAGCGGTAGTTAAAATACTCGATATGCATGATATTAAAACAGATAACTGCTTACGTTCATCCATTTTATTGAAAAGAAATCTCTTATGTTTATCATGCGGCAAGTTGCAAATCTGGACTTTGACCCGAAGTGAAAGCGAAGTGAAATATAGCCGAAGTGAAGTGAAGTGAAACGCACGTGTATCATAAAAAAATTCACACCGGCGTGAATTTTCATCCCGGCGTGAGTTTTACTTCGGATACGTGTAACCGACCCCTAAGTTGAATGGAACTTTTTAAAAACTTGTAGCATCACTTCCAATGATATCTGTCGGTTCCTTTCATAATTATAAATGTTACGTAAAGTAAAACAAAGGTAAAACATGGCAATCATATGCTTGCACGTACAATATGGTATGCCAAAGACAGGTTTGGGCGTACGATTGATGTAACGTCTCGTACGCCTATTTTTTGACACCCGATGTAGAAACAAAACTCATAACATCATTGAGAACATTTACCTCTTCTAAGACATCAGCAATTTTAGCGAGAGCATCATCAGGCACTTCTTTAAGAACAGGCACACTAGAAATAGGAAGGGAATTAACATAAAGCATAGAGTCAAGCTTTCAGAACTATGTCAATCATCTACTTGGTTTAAGCAATAAAACACAAAGTAATATTTAAAGCAATAAATCATAGTATACAACAAACCTCTTTAAGAAATCCATATGCTCTTGTTGCCGTTGCATTCCAGTCTTCATCATGATTGTTTGAAAACCCTGTCTGTCGATCGTCCACAACTTAGCGCTTGTTGTATCTGTTGAAAAACGGTTCATTATATACCTTTTCACACAATACACAAGGTGCTTTTAAAAGCTCATTCAATACCTCTAACAATAGCAGTCCGAACACAGTTGTATAAAATTGCCAGCTCAACGTTTTTCCGGGACCAATTTCACCCAAAACCTTCCCATCTTTAGTTACTTCACATTTACCATCTGCAGGTACGGAAATAACAAAACTTATAAGAATAAAAAAATAAGCAATCGTGTTTAACAAAACATTCATGGTCTAAATTTGATTAAAGTATAAAATGAAACAGGAAAACTCATTCAAATGACAGGGGTGGCGCTAGGGGGGGGGGGCTAGGGGGGGGCTACAGCCCCCCCGTCAGAACTTCTCAGCCCCCCTGTCGGAAGCAAAGCAATATTTTCGTCGGGTCGCGTTAAAAATTTTTAAAACAAAGGTCACTATGGAAGTGAGAAAGTAACAAGAAAAAAACAGTTAAACAAGTCTATACACAAAACGAGCCACTCGGCACCTGGCGGTCACCCGCGAAAATGACACACTTGATGCAAAATACGAACACTACAATCATACAAAAACGTGCACTAAAAATAATTTACGTGACTTTTGGTCATGTTTGGCTTAAAAAATACTAGAATTTTCTACACACCTTGCTTCGACCATTAGTCTAGTAATGGCATCCAAATCGCGTTACAATGTTCGCTGTACTATTTGCAATGAAGTTTTTCAAAACGATTACACACTTAGGCATACAAAAGCAAAACATGCGGATTTATTTAAGATGGGAAAGCATTCCCCAACGACAGTTCTTCTCGAAGATGAATCAGCACAGAGAAAGATTGAGAATTTTTTCATTAAAAATGCAGCCACCTTAAGATCAACTGATAAGAAACGTCGAAATGAAACGGCGGGAGGAGAAATTGCCAGTGATAAGTTGCAAGGCAAGAAATCAAGAACAGATGAAGTAAATTGCGAAAGAGGTGTCTTGAGTGAGGAACTTGATACAGGTTTGCTTTATTTGGCTTCTTCTAGATGAGTTCATATATTTGGTAGGCTTTTTTCCCAAGAGCTTTTCGCTTTGTATTTTTAGTTAAAACTTAATTTACACCAGGATAAATTAGTTATTATATTTTAGAAACTTTCATGATATTAGAAAGAAATTATGTTATCTTAATATACTGTGTTGAATGAGTTTCTTAATGCTTCTTATAAAAAAAGGAGATAAATGTTGCAAAAAAGACATAAAAAGGACATTTACATTTTGCTGATTTAACTTTACAGATGATGAAGCATCTCTTAGCCATGAAGAAGAAGAGACTGTTTTGTTGTTAGTGAAAACTATTCAAATGAAGATGAAGAGGACCCTGCAGGGCTAAAGGAAACAACTGAAGGTAAGGTTTTTTCAGTGAATCGTCGCAAGACATTCATCATTTCAGGTTAATTCCAAAGGGTAACCCATTCCATTGATTCTGAAAGGAGGTTAATCATATTTTATATATATTTATATTGCAACTTGTTTGAAACCAGTAACTTTGAGAACTTTTGAATTTTGTAGCTTTCGAAAATATTCCTACAGAAAGTGGTCACAAAGAAATGCTACCTGGACCAGCGGATCTGTCAGCAAATAAGGATCAAAAACCAGTTCAACCTATAAATACAAGATTCCCCTTACATTCGATTGGTACGCAATACAGATCATTTGTGCCTTCTCTCTTTGCAAAATATGATTGGTTAGAATACTCGTCAAGTGAAGATGCAGTGTATTGTTTTCACTGTCGACATTTTCCTGAAAGTCCCAAAGAGCCAACGTTTGTTTCGCAGGGCTTCCGCAACTGGAAAAAGTGTTATGGTTCTCATGGAAAGGACAACAAACTTTTGCAGCACCAACAAAGTTTTATTCCTGCTCAGAGCGTGGATGCTCGTGCTCACTACAAAGAGGTCAAGTCTGGAAGGTTTCAATCTGTTGCGGTTTTGCACGATCATGGTCATGCAAAACTTGTTCAAGAAAACCGCCACTATCTAAAAAGTATTGCAAAAATATTGCTGCTTACAGCCCAGCGCAAAATCGCTTAACGTGAGACAGGACGTTCATTTCGAGTAGGAAATATTGATACAGAGGCGCTTAATTTTGGTCCGTCTTGTGGTAATTTTTAGGCGATACTTGCAGTTCTTGCCAAGCGGGACCCAATAGATACGCTCTGGGCCAAGAAACGCCAAATATACTCATCATAGTGTACAAAATTCGCTTTTGAACATAATGAAAGAAATGGTTTTGGAACAAATAAAAGAGGAAGTACACAAGGCGAAGTTGTTTACTGTGTTGGCTGATGAATCGAAAGATACCATTATAAAAGAGCAAGTAGTTGTTGCAGTTCGATATTGCTACAAAAATGCAATCCATGAAGAGTTTGTAGGTATTGCAGAAGCTGAAGCATTGGATGCAGAAGGCCTGTCAGAAACGATAATCAAATGTCTTCGAAGAATAAATGTATCTATGGGAAACTGTGTTGGACAGGGCTATGATGGTGCGTCAGTGGTCTCAGGTCATCTGAATGGAGTTCAAGCAAAACTACGCGAGAAGACAAATGCTGACATGGCATATTATGTGCATTGTTTTTGCCATCGGCTCAATCTGGTTGTAGTTGATGTAGTTAAATCGGTCAAATGTGTGGGGGACATGATCTCTCTTTTTAAACATTTCCATTCATTCCTTTGTAGCAGCACTGTTCACAAAAGGTCGGTAGAGATCCAAAATGACAATAGCCTTGAACTTATGGAGATTGGAAAAGTTTCTGATACCCGATGGTCTTGCCAAGCTAAGCAGTTTAATGTTATAAGGAAACGCTTGGATATTATTATCGAGGTTCTCAAAGACATTACAGCTAACGACAAGGATGCCGACCGTAGAATTGCAGCGAGTGGGTTTAAGCTGCAAATTGATGGCAAGTTTGTGCGTTATCTTTATGCCGTAAGACATATTCTAAAGAAGATGAAGTTTGCGTCTGATATGTTGCAAAATGAAACAAATGATCTGACAGCAGCAGTTGACCTGATTGACACTTTAAAAGCTGAGATGGATGCATGCCGCACCAGAGAGAGATGCCAAGAGTTTTGGGATACAGCACAAGAACTCATAAACAAGCTCAAACCTGAGATTCAGGGAAGAATGTTATCGGTAAGACATAGACAACTACCTTCAGCTATGCAAGAGTACATTGTAGAAGCCCCCTTACGTCAGAAAGAAAATGGGTTTAAAAATTATTTACAGGATGTCATGAACTGATAGACAAAGGTGAATGTAGAGCTCTCAAGAAGGTTTAACCAGATAAATGTATCTATGATGAAGGGCATAACTGCTTTGTGCCCTACATCAACTACCTTTTTAGACCCAGAACCGCTTGTCACGTTTGGCAAGCTCTTTAAAGCCGAAACTGAAAATCTTTAGTGCGAAATTGCCACTTTCAAATGCATGCTTGGTAGAAAACAAAAAGCTGAATGCCCCAACACACTTGCACAGCTCGAATCCTACTTGTCAAGATTGAAAGAAGCTTTCTATGAGCTCCATTGCATCGTTTTGATTGCGTGTACATTGCCCGTTTCATCTGCTGAATGTGAAAGAAACTTCAGCTCAATGGCATTGTTTATCATGATATCAAGTTTCATGGCAGATCAGTGGCGGATCTAAGGTACGGCAAGTCCGGCATGTGCCGTACGTGTGTAACCATAAAAAGAAGTATAACAATAATTATCATGATATTCTCCACATTGTTCAAATAGGTAAAAAAAACGTGAATTTTTATTTTTAGGTCGCTTTTAAACTTCTGTCTATCAATAATCTGTTCATATACTTACTTACTTTTTCATTCCTGGCTTTTTGAGAAAACCGCCCAAAAACCACCCGTAATGGCGGTAGCAGTGTGATAGAAAATCGGCGCATTTCGGCACTTATCTATGGTATGATATGAAAAAAGGTTTTTGGCGTAGTTCACGATATGGAAAATAGTCTGTCTCCAGGTTTTTGCCGAATCTGCAAGTGCCGTATGCCGTATAAGGACACTTGTTACGGCACTGGAAGAGAGATGCTATTGCTTATTTCTTTTGTTCAAGTCTATTATTATTGTTTGATTCTTTTGTTTAAGTCTGTTGTCTTCTGTAAAAATCACCACACGACGAATTTCTGCAGAGATTGAAACACACTTGTTCTCTTTTTAACTACAACCATGGCGTCTGCTAGTTGTGTAGAGAGAGTTAGCGCTTTGTTATCAAACAGTGTCATTGAGAATAGTGAACTTTTATGTATTTTTTATGAATTAAACCGTTATCTTAATAACAAACAACATTTCTCTGGTAGTGTTGATTTTCAGAAATTCTTGGAAGAAGGGAAGATTTCCAAATGTTTGGAAGTTGGTTGGTGTGTTCCACAATCCATTTTTGGAACTTATGTGCCTATCAGGTGAGGTTAATTAAGCTACATATCATGTTTTATTTGATAAGGAATGTTGATTGCACCATTTTTGATCCATTAACGTAATTAAATATGGAACTTCTTGAATAAAAAGAATAATGATCTAATTTCATCTACTTTAATTACTTAAGATTTTCATAAAGTAGTCTGAAGGCATTTTTTTTTTTATAAGAAACATTTTTATAAGAAACATTAGGCTGAGATCAGGCAAAAATTAAGAAACATGGCCAGGCTCAAAGTCTAAAACAAGGTTCTTGAAAATGCAAGAATAAAGCTATTCACGTAGCAGAATACTTTTAAAATATATATAAGGTACAAAGTGTAAAACTGTTTTTTACAACAAACAAATTTTGAAGAATTTTTAAAATATATTATATAATTAATTTTGAAAGATAGTTGTTTGGTTTTATTCTATTTCTGTTAAAGAATGGTGTAGTTAGTGAGTATCCTTGAATCTAAATTACATATTTGCCATTATTTGGTTAAAATTAATTTTAAAAAAAAAAAAACAATTTTTATTGGTCTCTCTGAAAACAGTTAAATTCTAAAACTCGTACAGTAGAATTAAAATTTAATCATACAAGCCTGAAAGCAGGATTACTATGCAAGTTTGTCAAAGTCTTTATTTTATGAGGGTTGTAATGTTTATTAACTGGTGCAATTTGCAGATTGACTATTCTTATTTATTTTATTTAACTTATCTTCATATTTTTTTTCATTTAGGTCTCAAGTCACAGGAAATCGTCTTTACAGTTCAATATTGTCACTTCTAACTGGCAACAAGCCCTTGGTTGAAGATCTACAAGCTTTGACTTCAATAGATTTGTTCTTAAACGGTAAGTAATATTCTAATCATCCTGCTTTCGATAACCATCCTGGTGTTTTTAATTCAGTTTTTTTCTGTATTGAAGATTGCTGTCTGAAAACTGGACTGATATCTTCTTTATCAGTTAAGCAAGAGGCTCTTGATAATTGTCAAAATGGTGTCTGAAGTTCTTTATTATGCATTTTAGGTTTATCTTTGGTTTGTCAAAATGCCGTTTAATCATCTGATGGTTTATTAAAGCAGATGTTTGACGCAAACTCTAGTAAGAGGAGAAACAGTGGGTTAACCCACGAGAGACCAACTTTGTATTTTGAACTCTGTAACAGCTAAGTATAAAGGACATGGGTTCTTATGTCCATAAGGCTGAAGATGTTACATGACCTGAATATCCCATGTATATGTGTGTGTGTGTAAATATGTTTTTTCCTCAGACTTTCTATCTTTTCTTACTTTCTCCACCTTTCCGTTTAAAATAATATCCTAGTCATGCTGATGAGCTCTGATGTTAAGTAAAACAGACAGTCTGTAAAACGTTATGGTGGTGTTTATATGATATTTTTTAGATTATTTTAATATAACGTTGAAATATAGAGGCGATAAAAAAGAGACAAAATCGTTTGATTTGATGGTTGTATGTATTTGTACATGATAACGTTGAGTTCAAGAATACGTCATCAGTATTGCTGTATTATATTTGTTTTTTCTTGAGACCCTTGAGTGATCAATCTAGAAAGCGCCCCCTTAACATTTCATGTGCGGTCCGCATGTCATAAGAAACATATCTGTGCTGTCCGCACTTTTGTATAATTTTATGATCAAGCACGGAAAATTCCTGGATACGCCCCTGATTTATGCCTATTACGCTTTTGTAAAACCTTAACATATGTAAATATAAATAAACGATGAGACGTGTTGTTTTACATACAGTAAAGAAAGTAGGTCACCATTCGCAAAAGTTTATCTCGCAAAATATTTTCAATTTTCCAATTCGCGAAAGTTTATGCAAAAAACTTCGCGAATTTTTATCGTCGCCAAAGTTTGGTTTTTACTCGCGTGTCTGAGGTTTTCGCAAGCGCGGTATGTCTATTTCGGCCGCGCGGGAATGCGTTTTTAGACAATCTGGAAAAATCGGTTTTGAAAATTTTCTCTGGCGCGTCGGACCCAATCGTGGTGGGTCCTCCTACGTCACTATATTCCAGTAAATTTGCCGTATGTGCTAAATTTTCTAGATCCGCCCCTGCAGATTATGTTTAAATTTAAAAGAGGTGCAAATCTGCAATAGATTTGATCATCAATGAGTTTTGTGTTAAATTTAGAGTCAAGCAATTAGCCCCCCCCCGTCGGCGCTGTAAGCCCCCTCGTCGGAAAAACCCTGGCGCAACCCCTGTTCAAATGTAAAATTATTGTACTGAGGCAATTAGGTATAACAACTTCTTTGATTAATGAAATGAACTTTTCATGATTTATTATTTTCATTTATAGTTGGTCTAACTATGCGCATAGTTTCATTGCTGGGGGTAGCTGTTGTTCTCGTGTTATGGTTACGAATTAACAAAAAAATTATGTCTCGTCCCGCTTAGGCCTATAAACCCACATTACTACCCTGGGTACCCAACCACATTACTCTGGGTACCAATTTCTTTTGCATTTGGGTTTTCAATATCAACATGGGCAAACCTTCTATCTGCAAGATAGTACAGCGTCTCCGTCGTCTAAATCTCCCGAGCATGTACTATCGGTTCTTGAGAGGTTATTTGAAGCTTATAAATGTTTCCATAACTATTATAAATGCGAGGCAAGACTGTTCAACGCCACACATCGTTCTTTTACAAGAGGTCACACGTACAAATTGAGAAAATAATTTTGTAGGTTAGATGTTCGTAAACAGTTCTTTACGATGAGAGTCGTTGACTGATGGAACAGCCTTTCAGACGAAATTGTTTGCGTTCCTTCATTAAACGTCTTCAAAAATCGCGTAGACCATCAATATGTTTTGCTTTTTACTTTTCTAAATATCTTATACTTTCTATTTTAAACCTAATCTTAAGTCTCCACGCAGTGCCGGATTAACCATAAGGCAAACAAGGCACATGCCTTAGGGCCAGCCAAAAATCCAGGCCAAGAATTTAGGTCACAAAAAAAATTTGGGTGTTATTTTTATTTTAATCGTCTCTCATACATAAGGCCCCGCTTGCGGTCAGAATTCACCATAGCAGCATAGTAGCATAGTATAGTATAGTATAGTCCATAGATTATTATTATAACATTATATATTTTCAACAATATTTTATGAAATAAACGACGAAAGATTATACATGTCATGTAATGATGACGCGTTCACACAATTACTGTTTATATGTCACATGATTTTTTTATAAGCATGAAATTTTTCAAATCGGTTGAAAATAGTTTGTTTTGCACAACAGAAATCTATTTTGACGTTTTGTACATTCGAAAGCATAACAAAAATTCGACTGTTCTTTATTTGCAATGTACAGTATTCAACTTGAAAACGCTAAGCAATGAAGATTATGTAAAAGTTCTATAGATTTCTTACGAAGGTTATCCAAGGTAATATAATATTTTTGGAAAAATATTTAACGATGTGGAAGAAGTTAGAAGAAATAAAAAGTAAAAAATTGTTATGCTACGTTATTTAAAGTTTAATCGATCAGTTTAGTTTAGAAAAGTTTGTTTCTTTCTCAAGGAATTTTTAAAAAATATTTTCCACTCTTCGTTGATTCGTCTCCTTATGTCATTAGATATATTTTTTCATTCTTCATTGTTCAAAACAAGTTATTGTTTAAGTACGTCTTTATTAATTAAGTGGTTTATGTCCTATAATTTTGATGCGCACACATTGTATGCACAAACTTTATCTAAAACTTATGTTGCATTTCTACTTTTCGGATTAATGTCGATGTCAAAACGTAAAGGTGGTTGGGAGCGATCAAAGGAGTTAGAGAAGAAAAAGCGTCATGAAGAAGAACTGCTCAAGAAGACACCATAAAGTCACTTCATTTTTCACTGTCGTGGACAAGAAAGCTACATATGTTGATGCTTCTGCTACTGATAATTCCCCATCAACATCTCAAGTGAGTAGTGTTCATGAGGAGGCTGTTGAAACTGGACAAGCTCAAAAGTTAGAAGACAGAGCTTACACTGCTTTAGGAACCATTCCAGATGATGTTGGGCTTTTTGGTGATATAACAGACCATGTGCGTAACATGTGCATCAGCCTGGGAACAAGCCATTTTCGAAACTTGGCAGACAATTATCCAGAAACAAAGCGTGACTACTCTGGAGTGAATCGCTTCCTAAATTCGAGTACCTTCAAACGGGCTTTGCCAAATGGTGATACCGTTGAACGTGACTGGCTTGTTTATTCTCCAGTCAAGACCTGTGTCTTCTGCTTTCCCTGCATTTTGTTTTCATCTGACCGGTCACAGTTTACTGGCTCAGGATTTAAGGATTGGAAGAATATGGCCCAATACTTAACAGCCCATGAAATCAGTCCAAAGCACATAAAATCAGTTCTGACATTATGTCAAAGAGATGTTGCTGCTGGGAGAATTGACGAGCAATTGCATAACAATATGCTGGAGCAGCGCAACTACTGGAAAAATGTCCTGTCACGCTGTGTTGCGACTATTACTTTTCTTTGCGAGAGAGGTCTTGCTTTTCGAGGTGGCAATGAAATTGTTGGCTCCAGAGAAAATGGGAATTATTTGGGCATCTTGGAGCTGATTGGGCAATTTGATCCATTTTTGTCCCAGCACATCTGTACTCATGCCAATCGCGGACGTGGTCACACATCATATTTATCGAAAACAATCTGTGAAGAATTAATTGCAATGATGGGTGAACAAGTCATGGGTCTCATCAAGAATGAGATTTCAAAGTTACGGTATTTCTCAGTTTCAGTAGATTCCACTCCCGATAGTACCCGTAGTGACCAGCTGACTATCATTCTTCGTTATATTAATATGGTGGATTACCAGCCTGTGCGGCGTTTTCTGACATTTATCAATATCTCCAGTCACACAAGGCAGAATCTTGCTGACACTCTGCTTCAGTACTTGTCAGAACAGGACATCGACTTTAAAAATTTCCGTGGTCAGACGACAATGCCAGCAATATGTCTGGTAAATATATTGGCATGCAAAGAATCCTGAAAAATAAGAACAGTTTAGTGGACTACATTCCTTGTGCTGCCCACTCTTTGAACCTACCTTAAGTGGATAAAATTTCGCTTCGATTTAATTTCGCGGTCGACCAAAATTTTTGAATTCGCGTGGATTTCATTTAGCGGTTAAGCCCTTCTTGGAAAATTTCGCGTGGATTTAATTTCGCGGACAAGCAAAAAAAAGTAACTTTTAAAAAAAAATTAAAAGTATAATTTGGAGATGCTCTACTATATCTTCTCAAAACAACTATGTAACAATCATTCATTTATGCATTTATGATAAAATCAAAAACATTTCTATCTTCTCCCTTGTTTTCGACGTTGGTTTCGTCCTCATCTTCTTCACTACCTTCATCATCTTCGTCCTCGTATTCAAACTCACTGTCAGAATCAATGTTTCTTTAATTAACGTCTATGTGGCCGAATTATGGGAATGAATTGACGGTAAACATGTCTTCAACACTGCCTTCAAGAAGATCGATATCAGCAAATGGATCTAACGTAGGCATATCTTTAACCCCTTCATTTACAGCGCCCAAAATTCCAGATGCTCTCTAACCACCGATGACAACATCCTTACAATTTTGAAAAGAACAACAGCTTTGATCCATTTGCTATTAAAGTTTGTGATCAAGAAACGAACAAAATTGTTAGCCACCTTCTTCGTGAAATTTCACGAATAACTATTTTCTTTTGGATAGAAACGCTGTTGTCACTACAGAACTGACTTCTTCGCATTATAGACGTTCACCTCTTGTGCAAGGTGGGCTGGAAATACGATCAAAAGTAACAGTGAAAGTTGACAGATCATTCAACACCAAAGTTTTTGATCGTTACAAGGCCAAAGTTAAAGAACTTTACATCGAGCCGAAAGATGAGGAAATCCTATGCTCGTTTTTATTGGCGGATGAATCATCAGCCTCGAAATCGACAACAACCGTTGCCAGAAATGGGGGATCAACAATCAACAAATCGAAGAAAAAAAAACAGAAATCCGCTACCCCACAATCGGAAGAGCCGCGTTGTAAAGATATAAGAAATTTTTTTAAGGATTCGAGAAATGTGAAAAGTACATATAATCAAAGAGATACCATAGAAATTAAAACATAAAAAATGATTGAAAAGTATGTTTTTTTTTACTCTACCCCTTAAAAAAACTCAAAAACTTTTTTTTCAAAATTCAATTTTGCGTGGATTTAATTTTGCGGTCGGCCTAATTTTTATTGATTTTGCGATGTATCAATTCTATTTCATTCTTCGTGTTGAAACGTTGAAATGTCGAAACGTAACAATACCTTCACAAAACTTTAATTATGGGTTATATGAATATTCTTTAACAATTCTTTAACAGATTTTTTGTTCGTGCTTGTTTACATAACTCCACTGAGAGTACAAACGTAGTTGGATATTTTCATCTGTACCTATAACTCCACTGAGAGTACAAACGTAGTTGGATATTTTCATCTGTCCCTACAACGATAAAATATCTTTTGTTTAATGTCATTTGACGTCACGGATGGTTTTTAAAAGATTTTTATTTTCAATATTTCGACAACGAAGCAAGTTTCTTTGGAAAGGTAAAAACCGTTTTTTTTCATTGCATTATTACATCTTAGTTTATATTAAACACTTTTCTGTTTAGATGTCTCTACTCTGGTCGAAGATTCTGTTGACTTTCTCTATCATCCCATTGCACGCCTTGGGCATTTATTGCTTGATGAAAGCCAAAAACACAGAGATGGACCAAACGCAACGAGTGTTCCTTCTCCATTTGAGCGTTGTCGAAATTCAACTTGGGATTGGCTACGTGATACAGCTATTGCTATCCTTATACCTAAAGAGCGGTAGCAACTTGTTTTTTCACATACATCTTTATCTTAACGCTGTGTTGGTACAAGTATGCTACTTTATAATGATAATCATGACAGTCCACCGATTCCTAAAGATTTACCTAAATATAAAATTCCAACTCCACTGGCACGGCAGCATGACCAGAAACCTTTTAACCGTAAGCTGGAGTATTGCCTTCTTAACCTACGGAACGTTTTTAATTCTTCCGCTCGTAAATATTCACGATTCTTATATGTACCTATTTCAGTACGTATTTTCGATATACGAAGGCATATACCTAATTGTTTGCATGGTTACGTATGGTTATATTTGCTTGAAAATGTACCAGAGAAATATAAGACCGAGAAACCAAGTAACAACTGTATCTTGCCACTTGTCAAACAATGAAACCACCAGCGACCAAAAATCAGAAACAACAGAGTCAAAAAAGAAGTTACTCAACCTTTTCGAAGGTTTCATGATACCAAATTTGGTCATCATGACGTTTGTTTTATTTCTGCTTCTGCCCAATCAGACGGTTTTATTTTACTCTGTGATTTTGGGAAACGAGTTCTCCGATGGCATGTTGATTTTCTTCTACGTCTTGTTCGTCATGAATCTTGATGCTGATGCGATCATCTACATATTCCTCTCTCCGCATTGCCGCCGAGTGTTGAACAAAAGTCTCTTTGGAAAAACTGTGCAAAACATTATCCGACAGCTGAAACAGTAATAAATAGACGTTCGTCATCACTTTTTTGATGACGTCATTATTTCTGATCGATGTATGAAAAAAGGAGAAATAGCATGCCTAATTAAAACTATTGTTAAAATAGAACTAAAACAGTTTTTAAAATTCTGTTTGTAGATTCTTGTAGGTAATTAGATGCCATATTAATTTCTATAATTATATATTACTATATTACTTATATTTTAAATTCTGCTGTTGTATTTATCAAATATTTTAGTTATGCCTTTTTCCATTTCTTATAAAGGAATTTATAATATAGGGTAATTCTTGTGATATTTTTGGTTTGGGAGATGTCAATAAATATGAACTAATTTATTTCAAACCTTTTTGGACTAAAATAGCAGTATTTGTCACCTGTGACGTCATAAAATGGACAATGACGTCATTTGCGTATATAATTTTCATAGCTGTTTTACAGGAAAATATTTGCACAACAATAGTTTTACAACTTCCTTGAAACAATGGCGTAGCCAGGGGTGGCAAATGGGGGCAATGCCCCCACTTTTGATTTATGATGCCTAACTTTGAACTTCGGTTCAACAATTATATTTTTGCTACTTTTCTGTTATTCCCCCGCCAGTTTACAAAACTGTTCAAACAGTGTTCGATTGTTAAAGATAAAATCGTGTTCCATTGTTTTATAATGTATTTAACTTCAACTTGGAGAGAATGAAGGGTTTTACAATGATCGTTTAACGAGGGCTACTTTTAGTGAAGAAGACCCAGTCTGGTAAAACCTTGTTCCAACTATGGCAGAAGCCAGTCAATCCTTATCCAAGTGATACTGCTGATACTAACTGATATTGCTGATACTGCTGAAAGCATACCTTCTATCTCGACATCTTCAACCAGTTCAGATACTCCATCTAGTTCCTCAACCACTACAAGTAGACATGTAGCTTTATGCAATACTGATGAACCGCATCAACCTATTCTTGATTTTCCTTCTCAACACGGACGCCGTTTTGGTAAAAACTAGTATCGTGACCATAAGTAGCTAGAGTATAATGAACTCGAGGATAAAGCATATTGTTTTCCTTGCAGGGTTTTTCTTACCAAAACTGTACCTTTTAACAAGAATGGATACAGAAATTGGAGAAATGCAACAGGGGAAACTGGTGGGTTGATCTCTCACGACAGAGATCCACGTCATGTTGAAGCCATGAAACTGAGGAGCGAACGTGAAATTCGAGATCAACAGGAATCTACGATTTTCCATAAAATTTTCAATGACTCAGAACATAGACAGTGGCTCGAAACAATTTTTCTGCTCATTAAGGCACTTGTCAAGCATGGACTTCCTTTTCGAGGTCATGTTGAACATACTGATTTTGAGGAAGGTGTTTTAGGGAGATTATTCTTGGACCTTCTTGGAGACGTGGTATTTAAATTTCGACCAGATCTATTGCAAATCGCCAAGAAACTGCCTAAGAATGCCAAATACACTTCTCCTGACGTACAAAGTTGTTACTTGAGCGAAAAATATCAAAACAAGTGCAAGAATCTAGATTATATACACTTATGGTGGATGGAACCACAGATAAGTCCTATTTGGAAATTGTTAGTATCGTGTGCAGGTACATCATTGAAGACAATGCTGGAATACAGGTTGTGGAACACGTTGCTCGTATGACCCCGTCAAAAGACCGTTCGGCTAAAGGATTGGTTAAGCTAGTCGCAAATTCACTGGAGGTGTGAATATTTCATTAGACGGTTTAGTAAGTCAGTGCTGTGATGGTGCGTCTGCCAGAGGAGTGTGGTGGATTTCAAGCCCTACTTAATATCCACTGTGATCGGTTCATCGTTTACATCCACTGTTTTTGCCACCGATTACACCTAGCAGTAGAATGCATTTTTGAAACTATCGAAGAAGTGTCGAAATATTTCATCACAGTCTCAAGTCTATACACGTTTTTCAAGAAAACCCATATACGGGCATTGTATGATGGAAACACACTTAAACGCTTGGTAACAACGCGATGGTCTGGGCATCGCAAAGCAGTTTCACGATTGAAGGAGAACTATCACAGCGTTTTAGATGACTTACAGCATGCAAGAATGCGTAAAGAATCCATGAAAATAGATTCAACAGATGTTGCTCTTGCTACTGGTCTGCTGACCATGATTATGGAAGATCAATGGATTATCCTAACTTATCAAATCAATGAAATCCTTGAGTTGGTGGATATAGGAAACAAAGTTCTACAAAGCCGTGGCAAACAGAATATCACATCAGCGATTCATGTCATCAAGAGCGTGAAAGATAGACTGAAGGCTCTGCCTACGCGGTATGAAAGTGAATCGATTATCCACGAAGAAGTTGAAAAATCAATGGGCGTTAAACTGTGCAGCAAAAATAATAGTTTTGACAAGAAGCGAAAGAGGTCTGTGCCAAAGGCCATGATAAAAGACTTTTTTATAACAGAACGTCTGCCATCTGCTCATGCAGAAACAGGACGATTCCGACCAATTTTAGTACAAATGGTTGACACCCTTGATTCCGAGATAGATGATTGATTTCAAGATCAAAATACAGATCTTTGGTCTGCAATGGGAGTCTTATTGCCATCAGCAGATGATTCAACAGCCTCAAAGGTTCTTTTTGAGTACGCAATAACTATCCCTTTGATATCTCGAAGACTTCAAGGAAAATGCTTAGAAAATCTCCGTGCAGAATGCCAAGTGTTCCGACCAGTGCTTTTGGCGATTGAGTGGAAAGTCGATCCAACAACTAAGTCAATTAATATGAATGATGTTGCGGGTTATGTCATAATAAATTATTCTATGGTGGCAATGATTCTCAGTGACCTTTACAGACTGAGCGTTACAGCTGGTTATGCAAGTGTAACAAATGAGTGTTCATTTTCTTCTTTGCAGCAAGTCGATTCTCTTCGTAGAAGAAGCATGAGTCCGTATAGGGAGTGCGATCTTACATTTATGTACTTCGAACGCGAGCAGTTGGACTTGATTACCTTCGAAGAATTCATTCATGAATGGTACAAAAAGCCACGAAGATTGTAGACAAGTGTCCCTCAACGATCAATCAGTTGCGATCAATCAAAACTTTTGACGTACTATTTTTGTGTTTTTTGTCATTAAATTGAGGTACCTCTGTGTTCTGTGATTTATACCAGCTTATGATTATGAACATATTGCTTTCTGTTTTCAATCTTTTTGTTTTTATTTTTCTAAAACTTCGGAAGAACAGTCAAATGTTTTAAGTCGAAAGGCGAGTGGAGGTCCTCGCTTCGCTCGTTTGCCTCACTTTGTTTGGCCCATGCCCCACTTTGTTTGGCCCATGCCCCACTTTCTCAACAACCTTAGCTACGCCCTTGCCTTGAAATATATTTATTTGTCTTAGCATGCTAAATAAAACAGCAATTAAAACTTAACTTCTAACAATAGGGTAATTCCACATCAAATCACCCACGTTTTTGAAAGTTTTGAACTTTCTTATGGATCCTCAGATTAATTTGAATTTTTATTCAAATTATTTGTATATAAATTAGTTCTACCACAAGGAATATCTGTACAAAATTTCAGATCAAAATATTAAATGGTTCTCGAGATATAGCCACTTTAAATTTGACCCGGTTTCACTGAAAGAAAATAAACCTATGCATTTAGCAAGATATTCAGAAGAAGAATCCAAAAATCTTTATATTTATAAATCAAGAAAGAACACGTGGTTTCAGTCAATGTGAATGCTCACTATTATTCGCAGCATGGTGAACAGAGTACTACACGGTTGTGATGATTGCATATTACGATTGTGATGATTACAAAATGATTACAAAATGCACTCAAAATTACCTTCATGGTCGGCATACAGTTGACTCTCTCTAATTCGAATCCCAAGGGGAAAAATTGAGAAAAATCATAAAGGGGAAAAATAAATTTAACTATTCTGTTTATTAAATCTTCTTTTGAACCAGAAACTGCTAACCGTAAATCACGAAGCCATTGCCATAGCTTCTTCTATTGGAGAATTCTTTACAGTCTCTTCGTTCATGTCGTTTTCGCTTATAAAATAACAGTTTAATGTGTTACCATTATGAAATTTTTTCCTTACACGCAAAACACTTTCGTCTTCTTACCCAGTGAATGTGGCTAATATGCAGTCGTTTAGCCATTTTCAACGAGAAATTAAGACGCAGTTCATCAAACCATATAAAATCACAAGAAATTATGATCAAACTTCATACGAAAGACGTGTATTTACAAAAAATCAAAACATTCAAACAGAAATTTGAATTTTGAAAAAAAAACATTTGATAGTGTTAACTGTTAGTTTATACTCTGGAAGTTCGAATTACAGAGAGGATTTTGCCGAGGAGACCAGAAAAAGTTTTCGAATTATAGAGGTTTTCGAATTATTTCAGAGATTCGAATAATGGAAAGTAAATTATAAGAGTTTCTTAAGGAAAATTGATGGTGACTTAGAATTCGTTCGAATTATGGAAAGATTAGAATAATAGAGATTCGAATTAGAGAGAGTCGACTGTACTAGAAAAATTAGAAACAAAGCAAAAACGTGGCTGAATTAGCTCACATTCGGTATATTTGTGGGAAACACATGCTAGGATACTACCTTGAAGGAAAGGAGATAAAATAAAAGAGAAATAGGGAAGAAAATACATACTTAAAGAATATTTTTGGTCAATTAGTCTTTAGAAATGTTGCCATAGCAACAGACCAGACATTAATTAATAAAAATTTTTTCACAATAATCATCATAAATAAATTTCAAAAATAGTTTAAATGCTATCTATACCTATAAGGGAAGGAGAGCTATCTTTCAGAGTCTCCACATGTACGAGTTTCTAAAGCTTAGAGAAAACTGACCACCGAGTTGTGTTCGCTTGACAGGGAACTGAGAATGTAGTTTTAAATTGCGGATGTTGTAACAATTTTCATAAATCTATTGCTAAGAATTTGAGGAACTTCATAATTCATTAAATACTTTAAACATAAAAATAAGTGCCTGGTAAAAGTTTCGTCGATAGATGATCAATATTTTATGATAAAGAAGGCGTGATTCAACTTTTGAATGCTATAAGTCTTGCAGTCGGTGAATTTTAATTGATTTGGTCTTGCACATGCAGTGTTATTGTAATTTATATGCTATGTATGAAAGATAAGTAGATTGATTTTTAAGAAGGCCTCCGGGAGACCTTACTTTTCTATGTCAAGTTTTTAACTATAGATTTTTATCAATTAAAACCTTATCGCGTAGCCTTTTTCGATTAATGTAGAGTTAAGGGGGGAAGGATGAAGGAGGAAATTTTTTAAGAGAATTGTTGCGAAACAGTGTGAATTTAGTTTTGCTGGCATTATAGAGGACGTTTGTTCGATTTAAACCAGTGACTTGTTTTAATTAGTTCGTTATTCATGTTTGAAGAGTGTAGGAATATTTTCATGAGATATGAACAAGTTAGTGTCATCAGCAAACAATATCCGGGTGCATAAATTATGGAGATCGTAAACATAAATTAAGAAAAGTAAAGGACCGAGGATGGAGCCTGCGGAACACCGCATTTAAACTGTTTTGAGACACTCTTTTTGTTATTATAAGAAATAAATTGTTTCCTATCGATTATTAACACTTGGTGACATTTTCCAGACACGATCAACATTCTATCTATTCATGGTCTTGACTCTTTTCCTGGAGGACGGGGGTCATTTCATTATGGGATAACACGTATACGAACAGAAAAACAAAGAATAATCAACTGATTTTATATATACACAAAAAACCCTCGACAAGAAACAGGATATACGATTAGAAATATTACATAACAATAAATTATTGTTATAAATTAAAAAAAGTTCTATATGTATATTTCGAAAGAGATCCTTTTTGCTGATTGTAATGGCTTCCAGAGTTAATTGTCAAATAAAAATACATGTACATTTTTAAATGCTATAAAAATAAAAACTAGAGTTCGCATTGGTTGGAATTAGATCGTTTCTAACTCCATCGAAAAAATACACATAGTGGGAGTGGATCAGAGTGCGTATTTCAACAAAGGTATTGATTCGACACATTGATGGTGTAACCTACTCAGGGATAGGATGTAATCTCATGCTAGCATTGAGCTTTAGAAAGTAAATCACGATTTTACTTCATAAAAACGATTAAAGTTACGATTAGCTTGATCGCGAAGGAAATGTAACAACAAGTGATGATTTCTACATGCTTCTCAAAAGTCTTTATCCCAACCAGTGAGGTCGTCTGGAGGCACTTCGTCATCTTTCGGGTAATCATCAAAATTTGAGGCATCCAAAGAAGACTTGATCTATAAAAATGGAGTGTTTAGACACAATAAAAACAGAATACCATCGCTACCTTGGGTATAATTGGCGGTGCAAGTTTCCGGTTTCTCAATCCATCCCAATTGAAACCGTCAAACCATCTGAAGAAAAAACAAGTTAAATAATATCACACAAAGAACTTCTTCTTACTTATGTTTTTGTATGTCTTTCAATCCATTTCTCTGGTAACCTAGACGCTCAGATGGGTTGTCTCTAAATGCGAGGAAAGACATCATTGGCATTCAATCAACCAGGACGTTACTGAATTTCGATTTGTAGACTGCATAAATACATGATTCCAATGATGCATAAACACATGCAATAATACTTCTATGTTCCACTTACTTGCAGAGCTTCTTAATGAGATTATGTGCATTTCGTGTGATTTTACGCGGAAACTCGATCATGTCAATGCCTTTCAATATGATGTTGTAGGTTTTCATTGGATCCGAACCAGAGAAAGGTGGACTGCCAGTAAGCAACTCGTACATTAAGATACCTAGCGACCAATAGTCGGCTGCAAAATCATGACCCTTAAAATCAATCAATTTGTTAAAAAATCAGTTCGAAGCAAGCAGTGCGAGGAAAACTGTTGACTTTGTACTGGTCACCTTGTTAAGAATGATTTCTGGGGCTACATATTCGGGCGTTCCACAAAATGTCCACGTCTTACGCCCGAACCCAATCTTTTTCGCGAATCCAAAATCAACTAATTTACAATAACCCTTCTCATCTAGCAACAGGTTTTCGGGCTGCAAGAACAAATAAGAATGAATCTCACAAAGTACAATATTCGCCGGAAAGAAATACCTTCAAATCTCTGTAAACAATTCCTTTAGAGTGAAGATAAGAGAAGGCTTCGATAACGCACGCAACATAAAACCGTGTGGTGTTGTCGTCAAATGAACCCCTGCATACAGGAGGCACATAGCATAGCGTGTATTCACAAGAAATTAAATCCACTTACTTATCTCTTAAAATCGTCCACAATTCCCCACCCAAACACACCTCAAGCAACATGTAGAGGTATTTTCGATCTTTAAACGTTTTATATAACCTAAGCGAAAATTAATGAGATGATAAACAAACATAAAAAAAAACAGCAAAGCCTCATTGAGATTGACTATTGTTAGTTGAAAGGAAATTTCTTAAGTCCAAATTTGCCCATCAATCTCATTTGCCAATAGAAATGCAGGTAAAAATAATAACACGATGAGCGTTAGTAACAAACAAAGTTACCGAACAATAAAGTGGCAATTAGCGTCTGACATGATGCGTTTCTCTGACATTATATGATCTTGTTGTCTCGTTTCAACAATGTGTCTTTTCTTCAACTGCTTCAATGCAAATGTACGTTTGTCTGTTGCTAGTTGCACCTAACAACGCAAAACCCATCATTAAAGGCTATGGATTGTAATAACAGAATATCAAGGAGATGAGTAGATGTATTTTATTAGAAAACTCCATTATTGTGAAAACATCAAGTAATCTTTAAAAAAAATAACTTACTAATTCCACTCTTCCAAAACCCCCAACTCCAAGTGTCGCTATCACCTTCAGATGTTCCAACTTAACAAAAGCAAATTCGTCTTGTTCCTTCGCCAACCTGTAACAAATATAATGTATAAAAGACCAACCACAAATTTACCTTCTCCTAATAGAATAACAACAACAAATATATAAAAAAACAAGCACAAGGTATTAATTCAAACACAAAAACATTAATATATGTATACTTATTTACGAATATTTAAAAATTTGCATTTCAACTCAGGAACTGTTATAAATATGTAATAAATTAAGAATAGTAGGTTAAAATTAGTTTATATACCTAAGTCTCATATAATTAATGAGTGCAATTGGCATTGGTTATATAGCCAGTTCTCAATCACAGGAATAGAAAGAAAAATATCACTTACGTCGGCGATTTTGGATCTACACCGCGCTTACGATCTTCAGTATCATAAATTTCCTTCTTCATTTCACTTAGATTCTCGATAAACATGGAGAAAGATTCTCTATCTACAACCAAACATCCACAACCACCTTTGCCAGCGATCACATTTGCTGTTCGCAAGTCTTCCCTTTATTACGAAAATAGCACAATGTTACAAAACCTCCAAACAACAAAATATTCGTATTTGAGTGCATTATAAAAACAAATAAGTAATTGCTTGTTTACCCCAGCAATGCTTTTTCACCGAAATACGCTCCTTTCATGAGGGAACGAACAAATTGGGGTTCACTATGGACAGATGCTCGTTGCGTGATATCAACCTAAACAACAATCGATGAAGTAGTTAGAGTCCATAGTCCATAGAGTACATGAGAAACTATAAAAACATCTGCATTTTGTAAGATCAAATTAACGCACCGTTCCTTTCTTCAGAATGAAGAATGTGTCCCCACGTGCACCTTGTCGTATAATATACTCTCCCTCTTCGTATGATGCCTGCAAAACAACATGTACAGGGCTCAAAAAATATTTTTTTTGCGATGTACAAGGTCGTACGCCACAGAGACAATCAGCATGCAAATTATAGTTTCAACATACGACTTATCCTGTAGAAAAAGCTTAACAAATTATATCAAGCTTATTTTGTTTAATTTTCAACTCATTTCGCACTGAACACTAATCGTTCCGAATATCTCAAAAACTATCAAATGAAGGCAAATCAAAATTAGAAGTTGTTTTGCGCGCCCGACCCGCTTTTATTTTCGCAAAATGGAATATTAACATTATTGGCACCAAAATATCTTCATTTTCGTTGCTCAAAAATCAAAAAAGTTTTTAAATGTTAGAAACTGGTCCAACTAAACATAAAATGAAAAGAAAAAATGTTCTGAATGTAAAGTTGTACTTGTTTATGATAAAATAGCAAAATATCCACAAGAAGATATTTGAATGGACATTTGTCTGTACAATGCAGAAAATGTGGCTGGCTTCTTTCTTACACTTTGTTTTTGGAATTTTCTGAAACATTTTCTTCAATTTCTTACTAAATATCAACTTTTTCTACATATTTGTTTATTACGTAAAAGAAGAATTCATATGAAATGTTTACTTTTTTGCCGCGGCAATATTCTGTCTCTGTGACTGAGTGTCATGGTAAACTACGGGACAACTACAACGTTATGCGTAGGCATCATCAACATCATTTGATACAAAAACGAAACAAATAGGAACTGGGGGTGTCCAGTAAAGCTCGTTTTTATTGTATGCAAAACCAAACCAACACAAAAATTGCATTACTCTGAAATATAAAACTTTCTTTGGAAAACAAGATTAGATGTATATTGCACAATAATTAAAAACACTGAATATAACTGCTTTTAAGAAAATTGTAATTATTTTTCACAAAAACAATTTTCCTATCCTTCTGAGTCCTGCAAGTGTTGTTGTAGAGATTGAGAAATATACACAAGAAGATATTTGGACAATGCAGAAATGTGGCGTTTTTCAATGAAAAATGTTTTTTTTTTCTTCAACCATTTTCTTTGGGTTTTAATATTTTTTCTTCCATGAATGCAACATAATTCTTAGTCTCTAAGTTGAATGGAACTTTTAAAAAACCTGTATCATCGCATGCAAACATGTCTGTCGGTTCTCTTCATAATTATAAATGCTACGTAACGTAAAACAAAGGTAAAACATGGCAATCATATGCTTGCACGTACGATAAGGTATACCAAAGGTTGGTTTGGGCGTATGATTGATGTAACGTCTCGTACACCTATTTTTTGACACCTGATGTAGAAGCAAAACTCATAACATCATTGAGAAAATTTACCTCTTCCAAGACATCAGCAATTTTAGCGAGAGCATCATCAGGCACTTCTTTAAGAACAGGCACACTAGAAATAGGAAGGGAATTAACATAAAGCATAGAGTCAAGCTTTCAGAACTATGTCAATCATCTACTTGGTTTAAAAAGCAATAAAACACAAAGTAATATTTAAGGCAATAAACCATAGTATACAACAAACCTCTTTAAGAAATCCATATGCTCTTGTTGCCGTTGCATACCAGTCTTCATCATGATTGTTTGAAAACCCTGTCTGTCGATCGTCCACAACTTAGCGCTTGTTGTAGCTGTTGAAAAACGGTTCATTATTTATCTTTTCGCACAATGCACAAGGTGTTTTTAAAAGCTCATTCAATACCTCTAACAGTAGCAGTCCGAACACAGTTGTATAAAATTGCCAGCTCTCCAAACGCTTTTCCGGGACCCATTTCACCCAAAACCTTCCCATCTTTAGTTACTTCACATTTACCATCTGCAGGTACGGAAATAACAAAACTTATAAGAATAAAAAAATAAGCAATCGTGTTTAACAAAACATTCATGGTCTAAATTTAATCACAGTATATAATAAAACAGGAAAACTCATTCAAATGTAAAATTATTGTACTGAGGCAATTAGGTATAACAACTTCTTTGATTAATGAAATGAACTTTTCATGATTTATTATTTTCATTTATAGTTGGTCTAACTATGCGCATAGTTTCATTGCTGGGGGTAGCTGTTGTTCTCGTGTTATGGTTACGAATTAACAAAAAAATTATGTCTCGTCCCGCTTAGGCCTATAAACCCACATTACTACCCTGGGTACCCAACCACATTACTCTGGGTACCAATTTCTTTTGCATTTGGGTTTTCAATATCAACATGGGCAAACCTTCTATCTGCAAGATTAGCTATGGCTTGGTTACGGTTCTTTTTGGTAAAAGAATACAGTAGGTAAATAGATTAAAATTTCTTTTAAAAATCAAGTGTTTACTTGTACAAATAATAGTCTGATATTCTGGTATAGAATTGAAAAATTATTTTATTGAGCTGTCATTTACCTTTAACCCATCTATTGGTTAACTTAAACAAAACACCTGTCTGTAGTGCTGTGTCATGTAGTGATGTATGGAATGGAATGCAAAAACATAAAACACATGCACACATAGAGCAAAGCAAAAAAGAAAAATTACACTTGTGATCAGTTAAACATCAAAAACATGTCTCACCTTCTATGACATATAAATGCTGACCAGGCTCTCCTTCTCGGACAATATACTCCCCCTTTTTAAAATCTTTATGGTACATGACTTCAACCAACTCTTTAATTTGGGAATTTTCAAGATTTGTAAGGAAATCATTTTCCTTGATCGCACCACGTATGGTGTCTTTTGATCTAAAGCAATATATATATATAATTGAGATAATTGCTAAATGCCGCCATCGACGAAAACATCTCCTAATGCTCCACAATCCTGACGATAACACGTAAACGATTGTGACGCAAATAATGAAAACATGCTAGTGTCGTATTTATATTTTTAACGGTTTTTTGTATTGACAATTTATTTCTAGCTGAAGATTGTCCAGAACGGGCATGAAACTTTAAGTTCTGGAAAATAAATTATTGAATCTTTTCTTTATCAACTAATTCGCTCTTTCTGCAACGCGCAGTTTATCGAGCACTATATCCTGAGTAAAAGAAGATTTCACAATATATATATATATATATATATATATATATATATATATATATATATATATATATATATATATATATATATATATATATATATATATTTAAAATAACAAGAAAAGTGAATTCAGGTAAATTCTAAAACAATTTTGTAAAAAAATAAACAAAAACAATTTTGTACTCCCGTCCTTTTTTGAAATGTAATTCAGTACCTATTATAAAGAGTTCATGACAAAGTTGTGTTAAGTACATACAAGAATTTTGCGTGATTGTACAAATCTCATTCTTTGAATTCAGTATATAGGAGTAAACATCACAGCAACGCAATGTAAAACTTAAAATGTGACATTTATTGCTTCAAATGTAATAATTTAGTGAAAAATTTGTTCTCCCACAATGCAACGTATATGTGCGTGTGTTTGTGTTGAGATAAACAACTTTTTTAGATTGCCATACTACTCTTGTCTATCAAATTTGCATGCGGGTTATATGTGTGTTGTGGCTAAAGGCCCGCAGGGGCACAAATTTTTTCAAACTTCAATTCAAATTTTCATTTAGTACGACTTGTTATTTTATGAATGTTTCGTTTTGCTTCTGAATGTTACATGCAAGTTGATGTTGATGTTGTTCCTTACACTTTTGTTATCCTGCGATAGACCACAAACCAACAAATTTCTTTACGACAAGGTGGTCTGTCTTTGTTGCAGTTTGGTACGTATTTTACATTTACACTGGAGTTTCTCAGGTTGGCAGTAATTTCAAGATTTTTTGAGTAGTCCACATTAATCTACCAACATACATGGATATGACTTGAATTAACCAGTCCATAATATTGATCCAATAAAAAATATTCTGGAGGCGCGCAATATGCAGGACACATTTTGTATATTGATCCTATGATCTTGCACCTGCTAGCTTTCAGGCCATACAAACAGTATTATTCTCTCTCTCTCTCTCTCAAGTATATATATATGGTAATAGAAGGTAACCATCTTTTGAAAATGAAGAACCTATTTATTTAGTATTTGGTGTACTGTGTTAAATTTAATACCAATTAAATAATAATTAATAATATTTTTGTAAATATAGTCAATCAATTTCAATCCATAAAAATGTCGCTAAAAAGATAAACTTTAATTAAAAATATTTTTTTGTAAGAGATATATTCTTTTTTTCTGATTCACTCTTCAAAAGGCTAAGCAAAAAAACAAAAAAACCAGATGAAAGTCAATTGTTGAGAATCCCTTAAAATCTACCTAACTAAGTTACTTAAATAATAGTAGGTATAACATAAAAACCCACCTGGAAGATTTTGAATATCTTTTTAATGGTTGAGTATTTTCTTGTGATTTTGCTAATGTCTGTGGTTCTGCGGAAATACCTTGCAAACGCTGTCTTGTTTTGCTTCCTGGTGGACCTGCAGATGTCGGAGTAGAAGGCTGTAGCACAGAACGATATTTATCAAGTTCTCGATTTAAATTTTTAATAATTTCATCTTTCTTTTTGAGTTCTTGCTCAAGCATTGCAATTCTAGAATCTCTCATTTTAATTTCACTGTCCTTTTGCAATTCTTTATTACTCCCCATATTTCCACCGCTATCAGTTCCACCGCTGTCGACGGAACTTGAAGCTGAAGAGTTCGTACTATGAAAAAACTTAAACATCAAGTCGATTGTCTCATAACAAACACGAAAAAAAGATTGCCAACAAATGTACTCGTTTTAAGTCGATTTTGCGCACTGGTAAAATCAAATAATGTATATTTTTAAAGATAATAGATCTATTTTTATGCCCCTCCGTGCACAGGGTGTGGATAAAACTTTTGTGTTTATTCAATATGGCTTCTTTAGAAACCCAAGTTACCGATAAAATGCAAATAAAATTTTGAACAGTTTATCACCAATAATAGCTATAACAAGACTATGTAAAGATCTTTTTATCTTAACAATGGTTACTGAAAGAAAGGTAACAAAGACTAGTTCAAAAGCAATCTTAAAAACCTTTTCATACGTTAGGAAAGAAAACAATCTATAAACAAAGTTTTTTTGTTGAAGTTTAGTGTGAAAGCTAACATGAGTTTTATATTTTTGTTTATAAAGCCAGTAAAAAATCAGTAATAGTAGATAAATAATTTACTAATTGAATTAATTATCACTTTCGGTGGGCATGTATGTATGGTTATAAATTTTACATTGAAAAAGAACAACATTCAGTAAACAAAAATATTATTGAAAGTAAACGTCCTAAACTTATGTATATTTGATTAAAACTAGCAGTAAGCAGGTGTGAGCAAAAATCAATAAAAAATATTGCACAATTATATCTCTACTGATGAGAAATAAAGTGAAGATTTGTTTTAAGAATTGTTCTCCAAAGCAAAGGAAAAACTGCTCTGAGATTTTAGCTGTGTCAAAAAAAGTTTTAAAGGTTTTTTAAAGGAGGGTTTTAAATTGATCGAATTAATAATGCTTCTAATGAAAATTGTTTTTAAATTTTTAACACTTGCGTTACTTCTTCCTAATTATTAAAAGAATATAACGCGATATGAAGTTCATAGTTAAGGTCCCTGGAATCAAATTCAAAATATTTCAAAGTAAATAGGTATAATCCAAGACTAAGCAGAAGGGTTAAATCTAGAAACAGTGTGAGCCGTTCCTGTCGAAATTTTATTTATTGTAGACTAGATTTTTAGTTTTTTGCAGTAAATTTCTGGTAATACGTAGGAAATCTAACACCATGAAAAGCGCTAGGGAAACTGATTGTTATCAAATAAACTCGTACAAATAAAGTAACTTACCTGTAATGTTTTCCCTGATAACAACACTCGTGTTGTTCAAAGACTTTTATATATATGGAGATGAAAACTAAATGTTGACACTAGCATTGTGCACGAAGAAAAAAATAGCCGTCTAATAATAGATTGGTTAACCTCGACATTTCACTAAATAACACAGCGAATTTGAGAACAACACGTTATTTAACTGGAACAAATACAAAGTTATCCGCATATTTTACACTATACTACAAATATAAGGGAATATATAAATGTTAACTTATTGCAGAACATATTAAAAATCCAATGCGCACATTAAAGCAACGCCTTGCTTAATCCAATATGGTTGTTCTTTGCTTGTAGGCAATTCAACGGGTAAAACAAAATTCGTCGAGTGCCCAGTCGTTGAAAGCGTTCCTAGAAACAAAATCATCCGTAAACAAATACAGCGGAGAAGTGTAAACAAACTCCTTGAGATTTGTTTTGAAAACAAACATTGCCTCGAAAAATTCCTCAAAACGACATACCAGCTCGAGTAAGAGTTTTATACACGGGACAATCGTAAATGCCAGTGGTTGGTTTGACGCGGTTTGCGCAAGGTCGCAACCACATAACCGGCATTTCCGTAAACAATTCCTTGGGTCGACTCTCGGCTAGTTCATGCCTTGTGTAACCCCATCTCGCTCCCTCCAGAAAAAGACCTGTGATGTAGCAACCTGCATCCGGTCGCTTCTTCAGTTTTGCAGCAGGTGCTTTGAGTATCTAATTGCAATAAAAACAATAATCAACGCATTTAACAAACCGCACATTTTCGCATTGTTTTCATAACAACAAAGTTATTTCTGAAATCCTCGGAATCTTTTAAAGGGTCTGTTTAGAAAAAGACAATTATTGATCTTAGCGGCGAGTACAATACAGTGGTTAGAAATGTGTTTAGCGTTAGGGTGAAAACGTGGGATTACCTCGAAATCAAAGGACAATGTATCGATGGAAATAGCAGCAGAGCGAGCATAGTTTTGTAATGTCCCAGTTAAAAAGCCTTGCGGGAAAAAGAAACCTGAAATCCAAAACACCTAAAGCAAGAAATCATTTTAATAACGCGAAAGTGAAAGTTCGATTGTAGTTTACAGATGGAATGCCTTTATCTATCCACGTCTGAATGAATTTCACGCGAGCAATGAGGTCCATGACCCATGATGCCAGGGGTTTGAGGGAAGGGTAAGCCTGAATAAAACGTTCATCAGTCAACTTAAAAAAGTTTAACGAAATAGAAAATGAAACAATAAAATACGTCATATGAATCATAGAACATTTCTATCAGCTGCCCTCACATGAAATAGTTTTTAAATTTCAGCTACGGGCGCAGACTAACAGCTATTAATTATTGAACGGAAAATAAAAACCTTTCCCGCCCACAATTCAGGAACTTGATTATTGAACAAACTATTTGACAACATTTCAAGTTGCTCTGACATCACAACCAACCCTTTGAGCGCTTTCAGCAAATCCTGAAAAAGTAAAAATGTAAAAAAGCTGTTGTGATGTTTTCATTTTCACCAACCCTTAGTGATTGCTTAACAACGGCGAGAAGTTTGTTGTAACGAGCTACTTCTTGCGCGAGTACAGTGTTCATTGATTCCTCGTACACCACTGGATATTTCTCTATCACCGCGCACATATTGATTGGGTCAGGAACCTGTTCCAGTATGGATTTCGCATTTTCTTCCATGATCTAAAGAAATAAGTTGCAAGGTCAGGATTAACTGACTGCTTTAAATAAGAAACCTCTTCTCTCGATCTACCGCTACCGGCGGTTGCTTTTGGTTGAAGTTGGATGATTCCGTTGAGATAGCGAAATGTTTCGTTTTGTGCAAAGGTTATATTGGCATTGTCGTGTAAACCAAAGATCTCGGGAGTGTCATTGATCGGTAAGCGCCGAATGTAGCCCATGTAAGCCTATAAATGTTAACACTTTTTTAACTTAAACTAACTATAAATAAAGAAACGTGGAAAGATTAAGAAATAATCTTCCGCACTAACATCATGGTCGGCAGCATGAGGCAGCTGCTTGTAGATAGCAGATTGAGAAAATATATGTCCCTCGTCCAAAACACTGGCGTTGTAGTAATTTTCAAGTATGGTCATGATGCACCTTCGATCCCAGTCATCAGTGACTCTACCACCATAGTTTATGTGGCCGGCTGTGTAAACTAAAACCTAAAAATCGACTATCTTTACAATAAATCTTACGAATTAATTCAACGTGTTAACAGGCGATTGATAAACATAAAGAAAAGACCAATTCGTCCATATAAACAAAAATGCTTAAACCTTGTAAGGTATGTCAGGGTATTCGTCAAGGAACATTCCCAACTGACTGATACATATCTGTATATCGCCTTCAGTGAACTCATATGGAATATTGAAACCGAGAGGGCCGTACTTTCGTCTATCCAATGACACAGCATGGAATAAACACAAGGAAAAGAGAAGCGTCTTGAACTCGCTCGTCTGCAAACAAGAGGACATATTCATGTTCAAAATAACGTACTTGTTACATAAAAAGAAGTGTATGAATTGGACGATTGCGTAAAACTGATGTTTCCATTTCGTCTCTAAAAACACAAACATACTCGAGCGCAGGTTTGAAAGAAAGCATCACTCCATCCCACATATGACTTCAATAGGTTTGCTTTGATTCCCTTCGGAGGTTCGACAGTCATTTTTGAGCTGTTTTGTAAAATTGAAACGGGGAACTTGGGGCTCGGCATGCTTGTTGCCCACATTCTAAAATCTCTATGAACCTAACACAAAAATTAAACAATAAGAAAACCTGGTGATTTTTAGGTTTCCTACCTTATCTGAGTCAATATTTCCAATCATTCTCTCCAACGAAGGCATCCAACTTGGAGCTAAATGACAGTTTTGAAAGAAAACCCATTTGCCTCTTTCCATGGCAATATGCATCATGGCTTCTGCGCGTGGACCCTGTCCTTGACCAAGAGAAATGGCATTTAATTTCTTAGAGAAATTCATCTCATCAGCGAACTTGTAGAGGGCAGTGGCAGGATCAGTGCCAGGAGATAACACGAATATCAAGGGTGTGGTCGGAGACGAATCCTTGAAAACTTGTGAAAGGTCTGCAGTTTGCGGTTCGATGAAGCGCTGTCCAAGATTCAAAGCAACGAAATCTTGCATTGCGTTAGTTACCTTGTCAACCCGCACACATCGCAACACAAGGATCTTTTGGAAGGCGTCCAATTCTGTGCCCCAATCCCCGGGCAAACGCACCCTGTCCGAACAAAGCAAAAGATAAGAGGTTACGTGAAACGTTTCAGAAGGTAATCTCTCTTACCTATGAGGTTCAGGATTATCGAAAATCTTTTTAAAGCCGGCCAAATGTTTGGGGAAATCGCTTGCAAAATTCTTGAACTTGGGTAAGCTACTTAGAGTTAGTATTTCCCTCCACGCTCTCTCCGACAACCAGTGGTCGGCTGGGTTGGGAAGATCCTCTAGAATGTTCGTACCACCAAAAAGCAAGAAGCGCCACTCGTCTAGATTGATCCGATCATCGTTCATCAGGATGCGGACCGAGAGGAGAAAAGAGAAGAGAAGCTTGTGCTTTTCGAAGAGACTTCTGCAAACGTTTGAGTACAAACTGAACGTGAAAAAGTTGTTGATGTTTTTGATGCGTTGATTGATGTTGTCTACAGAAATAAAATACATAAAAATTATTGAAGTGACTCTCTTAAACAAAGGCAAAAATGATTGAAATTACTATGTTAAAGAGACAAAAGCAAAAAGATGAGTGAGATACCTGCAGGGTCAGCGTTAAAGATCCCATTCAAAAAGATGTTGATGAACCAATCCAACGAGTATTGATACATGGGGTCGATCATGGCTAGGTCGTACGTACAAAAGAACAATATCTGCGTGCGCACAGCAACTGGAATGTATAAACTACGCGTGACATCGATATCTTTCTCTGTCTGTTCTGCCACTATAACCTTCGCCTAGAGAAGAAAAGCTTTGCGAAGTAGAACACTTAACAATACACTGAAGTACAATGCAGACAAGATCGACGAGTTTACCTTGATTTCTTGCGACTTGACTTTTGACTGCTCCAATGTTTTAATGAGATCGATATCATCAACAGGGGATCCTTCGGATGCTGACAACCTGAGTAAGATCTTGTCTTCAATCTCTTTCAGCTCCTGCTTCATCTTCGCGCTGCTCACGATCAGCTGGTTTTTTGCTTCCTCGAGGTCAGGCCTCTCCTCGGCTACAACCAGAGCTAGCATCTGATCTTCTAGACCGCTAGGTGAAAGTGTGAAGTTGACGATCGTCACTTTGGTGGACACCTCGGGCGTGTAGTGGGGGTTGGGCAACTTGGTCGTGATATAGAACTTGAAATCATCGTGATATGGGATAATTGTATCCCCCAACCGAATCACAATGCCACCAGATTGTTTGAAAGTCTAGAATAAATATCTATGTAGAACCTACAACATGTACGGCAGTGTTTACCAGTTTCAAAAGTATCGGCTCCAACGCTGGATCAAGTTCCTCTCCAACATTTTCTAAAAGGCACGGTTTACCAAACCTGATCGCATTCTCTAAGCTTCGAAGAAAGTCTTTATCAGTTAGTTTTAACACGTCTATACCGGCTTCTTTTTCCTGCAAAAATCAAGTTCGTTAACTTTTGAGGGTACCTATGTTTTGCGGGAAGAAATTATCTTGTTCAATTTGAAGTGATTAATATAGATCCTTGTGTAACATGCTCACCAAACTTTTGATCCATTTATTAGCTTGCCCTTGAGGGTCAATAAACAAGGGCCATCTTTTCGAGTACTGCACAATGACACCATTGTCAACAGAAAGAGAATCACGCGGCAAACCGTAAATTTGCCAGTTGCGTATTTTCACTGGTTCACCTAACGTCCCGACCATGGTATAGTTTTGTGAGCTATCAATCCCAAAATGCTTCAACTCTTCGATCCACTCTTGGACCAGTTGACTCCGATACTCACCCTGAAGAAGTAAAACCAACAATTCTAGTTTGCACAAACTGAGTAACAATGTACCGTGAAAACTCCCAGGTAGGCAATCACACCAGAAGAAATCAACACGTCGCCGACAATAGATTTGATCATGTTATCGAAAGTGATGATAGCTTCCTCCCATCTCCCCTTCTCGTCTCCAAGTCCACCAATCAACTGAACAAAACAACGCAAATGAATCATGGATAAGAAAGGACTTATGTCTAAGGCTTCCTAATGTTTCCAACTATGTCATATAAGTCATTTTCAGACAGAATTCCTTTTTCGTCATCAAGCTATACGCCCAAACAAACATATTTACATTAACCAAAAACTGCATATATTTCATTCCAATAATTGTAAGGAAAAATCCCAACCTTTTCAGCTCTTCCCAGCCTTGCAGTACATTGATCGGTTTTGAACTCCAGTTCTTCTTTCTTAGCGATGCAATCCTCATACTTCGCTTGCAATGTTGCAATTCCCTCCTCCACCTCAGCCAGCTGGGACTTGGCTTTATCCAAAACCCTTTGCGTTTCAGCTAGCTCGGCGCGGGCTTCTTCTAAACGCGCCTGTAGTGGAGAGCAAAACCTATTATACAAGAAAGTTCGGTCGTTCGATAGTTTGCAAATGAGTTGCCAAGATAAGGGTTTACTTACACGTTTAGGGGCCACACCCTTTGCTACATGATGGTATTTATGCATGGCTCTCACCCACTGGCAAATAGATGTGCACGCTTTTGATACCTAAAGAAAAACAATGCAGGGAAGTTTACGCCATTTGCTTGGCATCTACCTTGGCAATAGCAGCAGGTTGAAAATCTTCGTTGTCAATGTAAGGTTGGATCCTCTGGATAACAGACTCAGGGATGTTTTCTTTGTCGTACTGGAAGAGTATCTCCAGAAACCTTCCAGGATCCTGCAATAAGGTCCGCCCTCCTTCCATGTAATCGTCAACTTTCGTGCCAACCTTAACATGAAACAGAGAGCGACGGTTAGCATATCAGAACCGGGACTATTCATAAAGGTTCCAACCTTTTCTCCAGGCACTTTCTTTGGTTTTATTCCCTTCATGATACACACAGCTTCCACCACCATTTTAACACCCGGGGGTGGTCGTTGCATGGCCCGAACTTCAACCACATCGGTTCGATTGAGCGACTTTAGACTTTGAAGAGCAGCATCCTTTGAAAAAACAAATTGGATTTATGAAACAAAATTGAATTCGAACAGCGTTTTAAATAACTGTACTTTGCACATATGAACACAAAAACTGACCAGAAAGATCTTAGTTTATTTAAAATGTATCCCACACTTTTCAATACTCTTAATAAAATACCAGTGCCGGTATGGCTTCATTCAGGTCTCTCTGTGCGTCGTCAGCAATCGCTTGAGTTTCTTCTGCTTTCTTCCCTGCTTCCTGTTCCTCTTTCTGAACAACGGCTTTTGTATCGTTTGCAATGATCTAAATGCGCAGGTTTATGTCATATTTGTTTCAATATTTAACGTGTTCCGTACCGTATCTGCCGATATCTTCACCATAGTCTCCTCAGTTTCAATAGCAGCCTGGGCAAGAAGTGGCTGCATTGTTTCCAGGTCCTCTTGAAGTTTAGTGACTTCAGCTTGGGTGCTTAATAACTTAAGAAATAATATGCTAAGATATGAAACAAAAATGATGGTTCTTTGGTTTAGCACAACAATTGTCTTACTTTATCAAGACCGGTTTTTGTTCGACTTTTGGCTGCCATTATTTCATTTTTCTTGATTCCAAGAACTTTTTTAAAAGTTCCTAATAACTCCAAATAACTTGTTGGTGTGACGTAATTATGTCTCGATAGCTCCGCTAAATACTGTAAGGATTTCGTGGCCACGGATTGGTGGAATTTTCCGAAGAGTTCGACCTAAACACGAATTTCAATGATATTGTCCTTAATTAAATACTCCCTAAAATTTTTTAGTGCGAAAAAACATCTACCGGTCAATATATACACTAATGCAAATCAAAGTAACTTCTTTCATAACAAAATATAAAACATTTTTCAGAATTGACTTCAACTTACCAATCCTACGATATTTGTATTTTCAGAATCGACTTCTGGCATTTCAGAGATGTACGTCTTTGCTACGGAGACCAATGCTTGCTCGGGCCATTCGGAAAACCAATCAATCGTGCAGCATGTGACCAATGATGGAAATTGACGCAAACGAGCTCGAAACACTTCACCAATTGGACTGAAAATGTAGCGAAGAGTAGACTAAATTGTACATATTAAGGTAACATTTCACCTCATGCATATGACGATGTGGATATTAGAGCGAATTCGCTTTGTGTACGCCATGAACAAGTTGGCTTTGGTTGGTTGAAGACCTTCATCCTGTACAACTGGATCCATGGTGGAGTAGATGGTGTCAAGTTCATCTGGAGCATAGATGTTAGGAACATCACCAGCATTTAAAATGTTGTTGATATCTTCCAGGAAAATATCACTTTTAATCTGAAAGCAACATATACCTAGCAAATTAAAACTGATGAATCACTGCTCTCAAACCCATTTCATGTTTTTAATATAGGCCACATACAAATTATTGCAGCATTAAAAATACCAACCTGTGTATCAACAAACAGGAAAACCATTTGCTTGTTTTCCACACCGGCTTTCATTAACAACTTTTTAATGTCTTCTCTCCACTCCACCAAACCATAACTCTTTGATAGCTCGATTTGAAACAGGTCATACTCAGCCCTATCAACGGAAAAAACATTGTGATGAGGAGTATATCTTCCCGCATAAAGATCAGAAATAAAGGAAATAACAAAATTTTGTAAAATGACGCTTTCAGCTTTTTATCGAGTGTAGGACAAAACCCCCTTAAGACAAAAACCCCCATTTTTTTATAGAGTAGGACAAAACACCTCTTATTTTTAAATAATTATATAGTCAAGGCAGCTAAAATCTACGCATCAACAGTCCTGGAAGAAATACGTGGCAAAATTTCACAATGAAAATGTAAAATATTTATTAAATTGTTTGGGCAAATTTGGGCCCAAAGTTTAAAATATTCTGTTTGCTTTGAAAATTGGTAAGTTTACTAATTAAATGATGTTGATTTCAAATCAAGTATACCAGAATTTGGATATTTTCACCCCTAATACCTTCTTTTTGGGCAAATTTGGGTCCAATGTTTAAAATATTCTGTTTGCTTTGAAAATTGTTAGATTTTAAATGATGCTGATTTCAGACCAAGTACCAGAATTTGGATATTTTCACCCCTAATACCATTTTTTGGGCAAATTTGGGCCCAAAGTTCCATTTTTTAAGTATAAGGAATGCTGCCAACGCTAGTATATTAACAATATATTGGTAAATAATGAAGATTATCACTATCATAATTTTTTTTTGGGGGTATGGCACTAGATTACTCATTTTGAATCAAACCTGCAATGATCCCATAAAAAAGAAACTTAGTCGCAAATGCAAAGGCGAATAACTTCCGTAATTTTAACCATTAAAACTTCGTGAATTTCTATGTGAAAGAAGAAGCCATCCTTGGCATAATATAATTTTTGTCCTTAAGGCTTGGTTCCCACTGAGGCGATAACGCAACGAATGGCATTGGCCTATTTTATTGCCTAAATAATCTCCTCCTGAAATATAAGTTTGTCGCCTATTGTAAATTCTTGACTTTAAAAACAAACAAAAATAAAACTTCTTTCCATTTTAACAAACAATGATGGCAGACAAATTTCAGTGTGAAATAATATTAATGTACAAGCTACTGCAAAGAAGCACAAAATCATCATGTTCATAGCTTCTGTATCCGCCCGTTATATGAGTTCAAACGCAACCGTAATAATTTTATAAGATAAACCACCACTTGATAGATTCGCAAATTTAAAAAACCTTAATAGAATCTTAAAAAACAAAATTATTTCGAAAATTAATAAAAGTTTAAAATGTAAAACAATATTGTTGTCATCTTCGAACCGTTATCTTCGAATCGTCAATTTCGAAACTTCTGTACACCAGATTACATATATTTGGTCATGTAAATGCTAATTTGTAGCTAGATTATATACACATATTGTATATGTCAATTTTCAAAGCAAACACAATACTTTAAACTTTGGGCCCAAATTTGCCCAAATAAGGTATTATGGGTGAAAATATCCAAATTCTGGTACTTGGTCTGATATCAGCATCATTTAATTAGTAAACCTACCAATTTTCAAAGTAAATGCAATACTTTAAACTTTGGGCCTAAATTTCCCCAAATAAGGTATTAAGGGTGAAAATATTCAACTTCTGGTACTTGGTCTGAAATCAGCATCATTTAATTAGTAAACTTACCAATTTTCAAAGCAAACAGAATATTTTAAACTTTGGGCCCAAATTTGCCCAAATATGGTATGAGGGGTAAAAATATCCCAAATTCTGGTTACTTGATTTGAAATCAGCATCCTCTAATTAGTAAACCAACCAATTTTCAAAGCAAACAGAATATTTTAAACTTCATTATCTGAGTTGTTTGTAATGTTGAAGAGATTATGGGGGGGTTTTGTCCTAGGGGGGTTTTTTCCGTATACCTTTTTATCACCCTATGAAGTTATACTTATTGTTCATACATATGGGAGGCAAGTCTAGTTAAGCTTTGTCTTCCACTTCCTCCAACACCAAGCAAAAGAGCATTGCCTAACGGCTGACGTAATATTCTGCTGATGCGAGAAATATGCTGGATGGCATCAGAGAAAATAACCAATTTCATTTGTGAGGTGTTCACTTGGTTGTAGTCTTCTAAGTACTCTTCTAGGACTCGCTGCAACTAAAAAACACAGCAGAGGAAGATCATTTACTTCCAAAGAGTTCCACTTTACATCGATATTTTGAAATTTAGTAATTATCTTAAATTAACCATGCTTTTGTTTTGCTGAAGACAAATTCAAAATAATACTTTAACTTCATCAGTGATTTCTTTATATATTTTGACATCAGCATTAGCCAACATGAAGTCTCCATACAGCAGTGTATCTCTTGTTACAACTTCACTAAAAGCCATTTGAAATTCTGACACAATACGATCTTTGAGTTGCTCATTAAACCAACTGCGGTCTTCGTTATTAACCAAACGATCTTGAAATATTCTACAATTTTCATGATACCTAAAAATAAACATGGAAATGATAAGAGGGCGTCGGAAAACAAAAATTAATAACGCTAAAGGAGGCACGAGAACAGGTTTAAAACACAAACACAAATTATCTGCCGAAAAAGGGGATGTCCACCACAGGATATCCTTGTTTATCCATTCATGTTGACTAAAGTTTTCTGCAAGCCACTCAAGTACTCTGAAAATTGAAATAATCCAGCATGACCTTTCCTACCTCAAACAGAGGCTTTTATTCTTTCGAAGCACCATCATTACAACAACATTACTGATAACAATGAGGGAGATAATTAGGGGAAGTTGATGTGGTATGGAGAAAACACTCGTTTCGTTTATGCTTCATGGATTTGATAGTTAATTTGTTTGGATAATTGCCCCTCAAAAGTCGCAATCAAATAAATTGGACAAACAAGAATGTACTGTCATCATCATCCTTTTAACATCGCTTTTCCATGCTCGCAATCAATCATCTGATGGTTTATTGGTGCAGACGTCTTTACGGCTGGATGCCTTCCTAACGCCAACCCCAGAAAGAGGAAAACAGTGGTGACCCACGCAAGGTACCAACTTTATATTTAAAACTCCATGATAGCTATGCATCAGGGGAATGAATGCTTATGCCCGTGAGGTCAAATATGTTATACAACGCGCATACCCACTGTATAATGTACTTTGCGACATCGTAAAATATGGAAGACAGAAAAGCAATAAAACATACCACAGTCGAAGCATGTCTGCCTTGGTCTCGATATTCTGAGGATTGGACATCAAAATTCCTTGAAACACTTTCGACAAATCGCGAAGGTTGAATGTGTAGTGACTCTTTGCTGGGGTTGGTAACAACTGAAAAGTAACAAACCCATAAGTAGTTCCACACAAGTTATCACCGCTTAATTATATCTCAATCTCACCAGAGTGGTGATAGTATTGTACACAGAGATAGTATGATCCACAATCAAACCGCCAAGCTCATCGAAATCATCCTCAATTTCACCTGTAAAGAATTGCACAAATACATGAAATTGAAATGAAGATGACTTGATGCAAGCCCACTAAACTGACTGGTACCTAATCTTGTACATTTAATTTGAGGTTATATAATTGTACCTTCCTGCCTTATCATGCTATCTACCCATACTACTCCAATAAGAAATGATTATAAAAGGGAACTTATGTGTTTTGTTATAAAACTTTTCTACTTCAAACTCTCAAAAACTCACTGCTACCAACTCTAACTAACCTTTTAAAGCTGTCCTGTCTAAATAAAAAACAGACGATTTCTTTAATATGAGAAAGCATTACTTTAATAAATGGACAAACATTTCATTACCAACAAATACATTTCATACATTTCAAATACATACAATACATTTCAGATTAATAAGTTAAAACCACATGGTTAGAATGTTTATTCTAAGATGCGAACATTGGTTCCTGCTTTTAAACCCAATCAACGAAATCAATTTCAAATCCCCTAACAAACTTACTTACCCATCCAACTTTGTAGAATAGTCGAGAAGATTCTTTTTTTGCTGGCATCTTCCATCTCGCAGAACGAGAGGAGATTAAAGTGACGGGAGAATCGTTGGGTGATAGGATTGCGGCCACCACCAGGTGGGCCCATCGCGCATAGCAAGTTCACATCAACAAGTTCACGAAACACACCTAAATATTCAATTGAAGCAAAAACTCCAAGTCCTTTCTATGTATGTTAGCAATTCGTACCAATTTGCTTTCTATCATACCATCCCCTGTGATCGCACAACTGACGTAGAAGTTCAATTGGTGGTTGCGCACCATATGTTTCTAAAGCTGGCATGTTTAAATCATCAATGAACAAAATAAATTTCTTTCCCAGTGGAGGACCGAACACGCCCTTTCTCCTGCGAAACAATGTTAGACGTCATGAAAATGAATATAATGTAGCAAAATCCTGACCGTTTGTCCAACTTTCCATCGATGATATCTTGCGTTTGATTGACTGATGTCCGTGCAGAAAACATAATGAAGTTTGATTGGTATTCGTTAGGCATTCCTGTCAACAAATGATTTGCAACACAAAGTGTCTTCCCGCTTCCTGTCGGACCGACGCAAAGCAACTAAAACATTTTGCAATATTACAGTCATCCAATCCAGTATTTGCTCCATTACAGTATTTGCTTGTATTTATTTCAAAATACACTCTTAACAAAAGGCCATTGAGAAGCTTGAATCATCTCACCTTCTTGAAGTTTGTCGTGAGTAAACTAACAAGGAAGCTTCCGCGAACAAGATCCATTGTTGGCACAATAATGTCGGAGAACTTACAATCCGCATCAATTTTCTTCATTTTCACTCCATGCATCCAGTTCAACCAACGAACCTGAACAAATTCAAACCCAATGATTATTGTAAAATAGCAAAAAAAGACTTTTTTATACCTCTTTTGTAGATTCATCGTCATCGTCGTCATTGTCTTGAGAAGATATTCCATCTTCCAGCTGGTAATCGTACACAAGCCCTTCCTTTGGAAACAGCATCTTAATCTGAAAGTATCGACAATCATTTTACAACAACACATGAAATCTGTGAATAAGAAATCCCACAACAAAAACATTATTATAAACAGTCTCACATATTGATTCAGTACTAATTAAAAATGTAAGGAACAAACTGATTTTAAGACAAAGGACAATCTTGAAACACAAATGATCTAGCAAAAAAACCTGTTCCTCAGTCATTTTCTCTCTAAGATAAGAACTGAATAGTTTCCTTCCATTCCCATCACAGGTGGCACCAACCGACCAAACAAGTGAAAAGACAAACCATGGTTCAATAAGTTTTGGAAGAAAAGACAATTTCTGTTTGTCAACCTGAAATGAAACCTATGTGTCTATTGGTCATAAAAACAATGGACCGCCATCATACATTTGTTCCCCGAAATGGGACAAAGAAGCAGTCAAGTAACTTCATCAAACTTATCGTCAGACTGCTGTCCATTGTGGAAACAAATTCCTTGACACTCGCTCGTATAAAGTCAATGGAAGGCTGCAAATGAAAGAGAGGTATTAAATGGGATTTCTTCGGGATAAAGATAAATATATCATTTATATATATTTTAAGAATATATGCATAAGGTAAAGATTTGAATTAGGTTGGATCACCTGTAGAAACTTCTCAAACAGCAGAATTAACTGCTCTTGATATGGTTTGATTGTTTTTGGTATGGTGTTTAGCCAACAGTTAACAAAAGGCTGTAACCCTAATGTGCTTGGTTCAAGGTAGACCATACCACATCGACTGACTGTTGCAGGAGAGGCCACTGCCAGGTCCTGGACCTCAAACATCATCGTTTGAGACTGAAAAAACAAAGAACAGAAATATTTTCCATATATTTCTAATGAGAGGTACTGATAATGTAGAATGCGAAAACAGAATTAGCAAAATGGAAGAATATCTGAGTACCACTCACCTCTGAGAGCTTTATAATCTCTCCACTCGTTAAACACAATTTCTTATTATCATCCAACACTGTGTTCATGTTTTCAATCCACACTGCATCAACCGGACCATCAAAAATATACCATTTTTTATCTGCATTCATGCTGGCGCTGCCCAATCTGACCAAGGATGACAATATTCCATCAGTCCTAAAACAAAGAGATGATAAAGAAAAATCATAAATAAATCATATGAATGCATAAACATTTTTTAAAAAGAAACTACAAAGGTTTTGGTTCAAACCTATGTTTCTATTTTATTTAAAAACAATATTTGAAGATATGAAATCTAACCATTCATGAGTCATTAGATCAAACTCCCCATATAATTGTCCCATTGTGATAGACTTTGGATTCAAAACAAATGTCTTAACTTCTTCAAAGAGAACACCACTGGGCGACGGTTGACCTTTTAATGCAGTGATGGCCTTTTTAAGAGTTTCGTAACACTGAAAGTAAGATTCATGACTCTGAAACCAGTTCTACTCAACAAAATAATAATTTTTATACTAATTAAACAAAGATTAAAAAAACTAAAAGAATTTGCGTCATTTCTAATATTACTTTTGTTTTCCCTGAGCCGGTTGGACCGACTAACATGAGACCGTGTCGCACAACTGTTGTTTCAAACAGCTGGATGCACTTCATCACGAAACCTGGCACATCCTCAATGTTCAGCTGCAAACAACTCTTGCGGATGGAATCTTCCAAATTGCCGTAATCAATTGGTTGCTCTTTGATCTTCGGGAAGAGATCGGATACAATTCCGTTGAAAAGTTTCAAATCATCTTGAAGGAATTTCGGAACATTCACATCTCTTATAGCTCTCAGACAAATCAACTCCTAAAAGGGAAAACAAGAGAATCCCAAGAAAAAATACATTTTATGTGAGATTTTCTCAGTTGATTGGCATTTTCTCACTGATCTTAAAAACACCCAGATGCATCATTATTGAACACCGGGCAATCTACCATTTTCATTTACTTGATCAGAAGGTTCATTTATCATCCATTGAAGCAATATTTTATAAATAATAAAGCCTCTTTCGGAAAAAGTGATACGGTAACTTACTTCATCCATGGTTGCATTCTCCCGCTTCAAATTCCCGGCTGCAGATATAACTGTTTTTACCGCTCGCATTCCAAAGTCATAATGGTCCTGAAAGAATGCAAAAATGCATTAGTAGCATAAACAACAACTTTTTTCTACCTGTGCGCTCAACTGCTCTGAAGAGAGTTTGAATGTGGTCGTTATTTTTTTGGCAAGAACCTTCGCTTCGTTGAAACCAAATGAAAACAAACTGATCTCGGCAATCAAAGCGTAATCTGGAACCATCATTGCGACGGGACGAAACAATGCCTGAAAAAAATAATAACCAAAGCACATGGTTGAATGAGTCACGGGAATTGCTTACTTTCAAGTTGTCGGGAAGCTCTGTCCTCCCTGCATAGCCAGGATTCATTGTGATAAAGACTGCACATGATGGCCGAAGAAGCAACTCTACACCTTCAAACATGAACCGTTCAACCTAAACATACAGTAAATGCAGTATAACAGCCAAACAAAAAGCACACACTTAACAATAAAACAGTACACAGAACAAAATGAGTTTCCATGGAAATTCAATATAACCTTTTGTTGTTGTGCTTGCTGAATAGTGGCGATTTGTTGAGCGACTACTGACAGCACTTCAATATCAATTCGATTAAATTCATCAAAACATGCCCAGGCTCCAGACCTAATAAGAAATTATATTTCAAAAAGATTGCGATAGTCAACTGAGCTTTGTACTACACGATTAAAAGCTTTTTTTTGCTCATTCATTAAAAATAAAAAAATTGACTTTTAATGTCAAATCAGACAGCTAAAATCTGAAACGGATGGTTTTTTACTTTTTGTGAGTTAAAATTTAAAATTAATCCTTTCACTAGACAACACTAGAAATAACACTTTTAGCCAAAAATTCAAATAGGGTAAAAATCCCTAAACCAAGTAAATTCCTGTAAAAAAAAAAACAGGTAGAAAGTTGTATAACTCAAACTATCTGCAACTTTTGTTCATTTTATGTAAATAATAATAATTGAGTTTTTACGGGGCTCTCCACATGTAACAGTGGCTCTTCTTATCCCAAGATTTAGGTCCTGACGTACTTAGGGCTCCCATTTGAACCTACAAAGTCACTTCACCAGACAACCCACCATTATGAGCTAGGCTTGCATTATGGAATGAGCTCAAGAACTCAACTGCAACTCAGAAATCAAAATATGGCCGAGCTGGGTTTCGAACTAGCATCGTTTGAGTTTGATTTTGTGGGTTGAATGCACTAACGACTAAGCTACAGTGACCTATGGATGGAAGTGTGACCTATGAAATTATTGCTACTGTGTTAATCTGATTCCATGGAACTTCACCATCATCATTCACTCACCATCCATCTATATGTAATACATACAATGAATATCATCAATTTCAATGTTTTTAAAAAAATACTTTTTATTTTCGTTAATATGTTTAGGCATCATTAGAAACGAAATGAAATTTACCAATCTTGTGCACGTACGTGTTGAAATACTGAAAAATGTTGCATCATCGTAATTAAGATTGAAAATGTTTGGAATGTGTGAAACATAGGTTGTAAAAAGAATAGTGATAAAGAAATAGTGGTTGAGTTGAGCAACTGAAGATTGAAGTATGATTTCGTCTTATATAAATTGTTCTGCCTATAAAAAAGGAGTCATTTTTTCGGAAGCCCACGGCAAGTGTGTTGAATTTTCCATTCTGTAAATCTCTATAGACTCACAAAGCAAGACATCGGTTAATTTTGATAGGTTTTTTGTTTTTGTTTCTTTATAATAACATTCTGGATCAGCTTATGAATTAATATGAATGTTAACACAGGCATGAGAAACGATCCATTACCTCATCAAATGTTGGACATATGACAACAGATTCGTGTTAGACCTCATTTTAGGTATTTATGGTTTTTTGGGCGATGCTTTCTGAATTTTCACTTAAAATGAAAAAAATCGTCTATTTTGACTCTTCAGTCAACACAAAATTCAAACGAGTTGTTTACAAGGTAACATACTTACGTGGAAAGACCTTTCAGAAACTTTCCCATTGCTAAAAAATCTAACTGATCAGAGCAATTAAACACAACACATTGAATGGCCATCGCTTTGGCTAAGTCCTAAAAAGATGTAAAATAATAACAGCCAATATCTTTCATATATCTTTTCCACTGTTTTTATCAAACCTTTGTTGTTTCGGTTTTTCCTGTGCCAGCCGGTCCAGCCGGTGCTCCACCGAAATAAAGATGAAGAGCACCAGTCAGCGTGAGGTAACAACGATCAGTCAATGGGGTGATCACCAACCGTCCATTGTTACCAAGATACTCATAACCGTATTCAAATTGTGCATTAACAGCTCGAATCAACAATGTGTCTTCCCAGTAATATCTGCATGAAAAGATACAAGATTTAAAATTCCACTACATTAATAATAAATCAGAATATATCCAGGACTCACCTCAACTGACTGATCCACTCAAAAGCATTTGCGTTCTTTACATTTTCAACCAGCATTTTTTCCACCACATCGACTGCGTGTACCTCAATGACAATGAGCGCACCAAGGACCATGCGGCTGATGTTATCAAGGTCTCCACGCACCAATGCAACCAGGTCAGAAAGCTAAACATGCACCGGAGGAATTATTTTCACATTTTACCAGATGATCAATCAATAATAATTAAAACAAAACAGAACAGCAACAGGACACTTTGGAAAACAGGAATAGTGTATATATTTTGTAAATATTGTACATATTTTTGAAAGTTTATCCTGTTAAAACATTTGATAAAATAAAATAGAACATTGGCTATGTTTTTCATCATAAATTAAGCAGAAAGCATCGAAAAATTGACAACTTAGTGAAGTTGAAACCTGTTTCTTGAAATGGACAAGTTGCTGAGATAGTGTTCCACTCTCCAGGGCTTTGTTTACTTCTGTCGTCCAGAATGTTTGACAACCAGCTATGACAATTTGACCAGGCCATTTCAAAACCCAATCTGTTCGCTCACACTAAAGTCATATGGCAAAAAATTTGATGGCATCTGCTTTCTTGTTTTCGCGTTTATTTACAAAAATGATATCAATATATAATCATGGCAAAAACAGTATTTTTGCTCACCTTTGTATAATCTTGCAACGAATTATGTAGAATTGAAAGCAAACTTCTTTTCATGACACTTTCCACCTCAAGCAACCAATCTTCAACATTACCAGTGGGATACAACTCTTCAGAGAATGGCACTTTCTCTCCTTCTCCTGAATGCATCTCCGAGATCTGAAGATCTTCCTTAAAGGTGAGCTACGAAATAAATTGATAAATGTAGAGATATGAAAAAAGTCTAATTCACTAAACATACTTTCGCAATGTTTTCAAAACATTTTCTCAAATGAGGTTGCACAGCAGTTGGGTCTTTTGTTTGTGAAAGGATCTCCAGTAGTTCATCGTCCGACAGAAAGTAAAAACGTGGAAATGATGTACGTTTTGTCTCTAAATATTCACTTAGACCTTTTTGCACCTGCGAATGAAAAAGAAAGTAAGTTAAGTTAACTTTAATGTCTTAATATTAAAAATTCAATCAATCAATCAATGCTTTCCCTATCGCCAACATTTTCTCATTTCTGTGTGATAATTCTGTCCACATAAACAATTTCTTGGTCGATGTTTAAAACTAGCACAATGTGATTGGATTGTAATTTTTTTATCATTACTGAAGCAAACATGATATTGACTGCACGGTGCATGTCATTCTATTACCCCTCACCAAGGTTTTATATCCTACCTGCTCCAGAAGTTTATTGCATTCACGTAAGCTCTCTAGCAAGCGTTGATCAGCGCACATGGAAATTACATGAGGATTGTTATAGGCTGCGTTCATTGTCTTCTTCCAAACACGCTCCATTGTTTGATACCGCTTGCTTTCCACCGGCAACTGACGGTTTATATCTTCAGAACTAAAGAAAAGTCTTCCTTTGTAAAGAACTGCTCTGGTAAAAAACATTTATTTTCCATGCATTTGTTATCCAGCTATTAACAAAAATGATACAGGGATTTATAACTATCATTGTCTCATTGTGTTTTAAGGTTTGCGTGTGTAGATCACACTTTAGCAAGTAAAAAGTACTTAAGAAAGAAATACCTAAAGATTGGTTCCAGGTACAACCAAGATCGTTGACAAGCCATCCATTCATCCAACACATCTTGTGTCATCATCAACTTTCCTTCCCATGTTACAATTCGGTTTTCAAATGCTTTCTTGAACGGAGAGAACGACATGGATTGCGTCATAACAATATGATCGTCCAACATTTGAGTTATTTCATCGTTCACTTTGATAATATAGGTTCCAGTCTCCTTGTAAGCATGCACCTCCAGCTGCAAAGGATCCCACTCCTTTTCCATCTTATTTAACGCCTGCAAAACAATTATAAAAAATCAGATGGTTAGCTGTAACTAAAAAGAAAGTCAAACATGAAAGTTTTTGAATAACAAAAATCCAGTGGTAAAACACACAAAACAAAGAGAAACTTGTAGTTGCATACCTCCTCAATTGCAAACTCCTTTCCAGCTACCTCCCCAACTTTTGAAATAATTTCAATATGCTCGTCTAGCTTCATTTCAAGACATTTGGAAAATGTCACCGATGATTTGAACACAACAGTTTGCCCCAACTCATTTGAAAGCTGTTCAAAGATTAATAGTTCAGCAAAGACTTACTCAATTATATACAATTTAATAATTTAATTGAGTTATTAGCAATTACATTACAATTATAATACCTTTAATTTATACATTTATAGTGATTTAATAAATATTAATAATAAATATTTCATCTCGGTCATCCGTAAATACACGATTTACCTGTTCCCAATGTCTTTTGCGCATGCCAGGATTTCGAAGTGCTTGTATAAGAGGGATGTAAGGTCGAAATTCATCAATCCATTTCTTCACTTCTTGAGCTAGGTCCTGGCAGGCAGGTATGTCATTAAACTGGCGTGTGCACTTGTGAATGATTTTGAACGAGTCATTCGCAACTTTCTCCACTTGCTCTGGATCAATGACACTCATTGGATCAGTCATCCAGCTCTCATGATTTCTCAACCAATCAGATGTTGTTATCCATAGATTTTTAAAAGGTTCAAAATCTTTATTCAGCTTGGAAAGTTTCTCATACTAAAATATAAATGGAGAAGCAGCAAGATAAAGATGCACCACAGACATCACCTACTCACGTTAGTTGGAGGCATGTTAAACAACCTTTCTCTGCTATTAAACAACAAAGCTTGTTCACGACATTCCCTCAATTGCTTATTCACACGTCGAGCTTCATTTGCTGTTTCGTGGGCCCTGATATAAAAGATATGGAGCATAACTGACTTTGTGAGGGTAGTTATTTTTTTTACATCCAACTTTATATATAAAATTCATTCAATAAAATTAAATATAACAAAAATATATAAAACATGAAAATATGAATAAAAGTATAATCAAGAGATTATCAAAAAAACATAAAATAGACGACACTAAAGTGGAGAGACTTGAGTTACACCAAATATGTTTTATTTTACATTTATGAAACAATTTTATTATTAATTATGTCTATTTATACTTTGATATTATCTTTAGATAATAATCAGTTATCTTACATAAAGGTTGCAACTAAAAGCGTGGTCTTACTTGCTAATGTCATTATAAGCTGAGAAACCCGCCACAACCATGTTAAGACTGTCCAGACGGTCTTGGAACAAGTTTTGTTCTTGAAGAAGACTTTTATGAAATTTTTCCTCATCATTGAGCAAATTGGAGGTTGTTGTTTCAATTTGCTGCTCAATCTTCAAAGGCCAACCAACACATCTCCATCTTAATTTAAAAGCATTTATCTATTAATCAAAAACATGGTATCATGGATAGGCGAACTTTCAAACAGTTGCCAGCAGAGTGATAATTGTATATAAATGTTTCAATGGATATCACACAACAAAAAAGTGAATTGATATAAATGCTATACTTTGTGTTGAAATCATCAACAGATATGCTGTAATAAAACTCTTCAATGAGCTCATAGTCAACCATCGCTTTAGTGATCAACTCTTGCTTTTCACTTAACACAGTTGGCAATGTTTTGATGTACTCTCTCAGTTCCACCAATTCTTCAACACTGTTTGGTTTCTCTTGCAGTTTCCTTGCAACCTTTTGGAACTCCTCGCATACTTCATCTGATTGTTTACGCAGTTTCTTCGATAGAACCTCAAGGACAGAGTTTGCCAACATCTTCCTCTTCTTTGAAAGGAACTGTCGAACAGTCTCACAGTTGACCAGAAATGGACCAATGACTATGTTTTGTGGGATGGAGTTCTCTACCTTCTTCTTCTCCAGAAGATGCATTTCAACCTCCTGCTTCACTTGAGCTGCAGTGTGCTCCTCGTCAATGTATTCACTAAAAAAAATATTCAGGAATAGCGTAGATGTTCATAGGAAAATATATTAAAATGGATTTAAGAGAAAATAAAACTAACCAACATATTACCTTAAATATTCATTGATATCCATATTTGCAAGCTCTAAATACTTTTCATATTCCTTAGTATAAGCATTTAAAGGTATAATGGCTTGTTTCAGTGCTGATTGAACTTTTTTGCGAAGTTTAACGACAAGTGGTTCTTTTTCTCCAACAGATTCTAACAAAGCATTCCCACTCCAAAACAACCTCTCCAAAACTGTCCGTTCCAGTTGCGGTATTTGTTTTGTACTTTTAGCGGCCTTGTTGAACAACATAACCACCTTTTCAAGGAATTTCTCTAGTTTCGTGGAGTATGTCACTGTGTTTCCTTCAAACATTAAGTCCACCACAAAAAAAGGATTCTTTTTTGGTCTAAAAAAGATATACACGTTGATAACGAGTTGATAAATGTCATATTAGGTCACTGTAGCTTAGTGGTTGGTGCATTCAACCCACAAAATCAAACGGTGCTGGTTCGAAACCCAGCTCGGACATATTTTGATTTCTGAGTTACAGTTGAGTTCATGAGCGAAACTCATTGCGTAATGCAAGCCTAGCTCATAATGGTGGGTTGTCTGGTGAAGCGATTTCGTAGGTGCAAATGGGTGCCCTAAGTACGCCAGAACCTAAACCTTGGGATAAGAAGAGCCACTGTTATATGTGGAGAGTCCCGTAAAACTCCATTATTATTATTATATTTATTGAATCTTTGATTGTAAAATGACTCACAAGAATGGCGACGTGAGTATGTTGCATGGCCATTTCATGTCTTCTTTAAGCTTCATAACAGAACAGCATCCATCAGATATAAGCTGTGTGAAATCTTTCAATGAGTCTTGTACCAAATATCTCAAGCAATCCTAAGAAGAAAACATTAATTTCAAACAAGACCGTTTTGAAAACCGTGCATCACACGGCAACCTGCATCGAAAACTTAATGAGTTTCATTAACTTCGCCAACTTGGACACTTTATAAACCTCCCAGCTGCATTCTTCTAAATTGAACCAGCCCTTTCCCACGTCTCTGAAAGTCGATCGAATCGCCACACGTAAAGTCGACAGCCAGCTGTCCTTAAGAAACAGCTTCACCTGAGGAGAAGAAAGGAAATCATTGCAAGGTGCTATTTTTGCTATTTGCAATCATTGCTATTTTTCCATAAATTCTGGAAAGAAATCTCACAGAGTTTCTTTGTAATGAATTGAAAACTAAAATGAGGACAAAACTTAGTTGTTTGCATGCACCACCTGTGACGTAGCTTGACTCTGTGCTTGTTCAAACTCTTCCAAACGCAAGCTCTTCATGACAGGAAGTTGAAAAAGCGACATTGCATTCACTTTGTTACATTCTGCTTTCACTTTAGACACAGCTTGGATCACTGATGGAACAGTAATGATGGATTTAAAAGAAAACTCTTCATATTTCTTTTCAAAGTCGTAAATAGGAACCTCCTCATACATCCCTATAAAGAAAGAACAACAGAACATCATCCGCTTCCATGGTTACGTGATCACATGAATCTTTACATGGAAAGAAGATCTTAATTGGATTTAACCCTATTCAAGGAGGACTTGAGCTTCACTCGTCATCGATATTTTAAACTTGTTCTGTAACATCCGATGAGTAATTATAAACAGCATCTCACCATAGAAAGGTACCTCTTTCTCAACCTGTGTGTCTGTTTGCACAAAAGGAAACCTTTCGGGGTGAGCTCGAACAACTTTATCAAATGCAATTTTGTTCATACATCGTTGAAAGTCAAGTCTTACTTCCTTCCGTAGCTTCTCTGTACGGGCGGCGATTCTATGATGTTATGAGTATACAAGCAGTGCATGTTATGTTTAAACAAACATCAGTATAACGTCATGATTTAGAATGAGATGTTTTACCTCCAGTCAACTGAAATGCTTGATCTTGCTGATTGAATAATTCTCTGAAGGGAATCTTGTTTAATGGAAATCACTCCATCCGTCGGTATGCAATCCACATAAAGTTGATATCTGCAAACATCAAAATACTTTTGAAAACATTCACATAAACTGCTGAATGGTATGGAGAAAGTCATTCTTTTCACAAGTTTTCCAAATTTTGTTGTCCAACAATAATCAACAGAACTCTTATCTCACAGTAAACCTGAATGAATTAATTTTTTTTACTTAAAAAAAAACAACAATCTATTATAATTTATTATCTATAATCTATTAATCTATTATAGTATATATAGTCAAAACAGAAGGGAACATTAACTGTAAGATATATAATATTTGCCTTAATTAGATGAGAGGGTATTAAAAATGGCCTCCATGGAGTCATAAGTTCCAGGGAAATAATCAGGGTTTTGTATTTGTTCTGTGTGAATCTATACTGTAGAGATCTACAATACTGCAATATTATTATAACGATGTGTTTCCAATGGTTTTTCACTTGACCATATTAATAAAAGAATAATAAAATATTGACTATGCTATTAAACTCCTAGTAATTTGGCAAGAGAGTTCCATAAGGAAAACTATTTGTAACAACCGTCACTACCTTAACACACCCTCTACACGTTTTCTTTCATTCACTGCTTCTCTGACTCGCTCGACAAAAATCTCCGGATCCTCAGCACAAAACATCAGGCGAATTCGTGGCACAAAGTAAATTGGTGACTTGGAGCCTGCACCTAATGTTTTCCATCCACTCCACGATAAGTCAGTTACTTTCACTGAATAAAGTTGTGTTTTTGAATTGTATGCTGTGACTCCAACATCAAACCAGTTGTATCCTTTTGCAGCAGCACCTATTCTTATATCAATTTGATATTACAATATATTTATAATAATAGACAAAAAATGTAAAGCAAAATGCCATAATTGAATGTAACTTTTTAAATTTATTTATTCTTTTGTAATAATAGACATTTGTTATTCTTGTACCATTGGACAGCAATGCTTTTCCAGGCACAGGTTTTTGTTGTCCATTTTGCTTGCCTATTCTCAGCCAGTCCTCAGGGAGTCTACAATCATACTCTGTGTTATCAAATATCTCCAGAGATAAACAGCATGAATTTTCCAATCTTCTGCTCTCGTTTTTTGTTTCGGATGTTAAAGTTACGACAAGACTAGGCATTAATGAATCAGTGTCAACGCCAGCATCTCTTAGCAACTTTTGAAGATCTTGTTTTGCATAAGCCCTTTTTTGTCTTCATATAAAAACAAAGGTTCAGGGTATCATTTATCAATATTTACCACTATCTTACCTCTCTATCTGAATTTTTCTTGGAACTTTTGAAAGTTGGTGTTTCGGTGAAAGTGCAACTTTTCGAGCTTGATTTGGATCATTTTGCACTCTTTTATAAGGCAACTGGACTTTGGGTTCCCAAGCCGTTTTTGGAAATTCCTAAATTTAATGGATGTAAATTAACTGAAAGAACTTGTACACATTCACATTAATTTACCGAAATGGCGGTAGAAACAGTAGAAGGACCATATTGGTGGCCTTTAAAAATGCTACTATCTTTGTTGCTTCTGAATGTTCTTACTGAAATTAAAAAATAAATAATAACAAAGAAAGACACAAATTTTTTAAGTAACTTAAATTAGGTGCATGCAACAGGTCATTACAAAGGAATATATGATATGAATATTATTCACCATTTGGTGCATGTTGTTTGTAAGTGGTTTTCCATGAAATGCATGGCAACTTCAACGCACCGTTATCATTCTAAATAAAAAGAATATATAAATAAATATTATATATATACAAAACATCGTGTTTTTCGTGTTTTGTAAAAATATTGAAGATGGAATGTTTGAACAACTAACAAATATCCAAGCATATAATATAATAACAATCTTCAAATCCAATTGTGGTCAATCAAGGAATTTAATCAGGACTTACCAACTTTGAGGAACCATTGTTAGTAACAATATCAGAATAATATCCCCTGTGCCTCACCAGAGAACGTGGTAATGGTATCAAATTAGAATCAGAATGTGATTCTCCAGCAACTAGTTTAAAACTTTTTCTCTCGGAAGAAGACCTCCTGGGAGATGACATTTTCTTAATCCTTTATCATTTTCACTAAAAAAATAACCTCTCCTTTTATCCCAAATAAAAGCAATGAATGCAATAATATTGAAAGAGGGTAAAGTTATGCGCTATATTTTTTGTAAATATTCATATGAAATACAATACATACAACACACATGACTGAATCTACAGAAAAAACTTATGTAACTGAATAATGAAATCTCTATCTATTGTCTATTCTAATTTAAATTCTGCATGATTTTGAATTTGTACAAAAATACAATTAACTTTGGTCAATAGACTGAGTTTCCTGATGTTCTATCATTACACGTAACTCGTTGATGTGATTTGGGTATTTACCGAAGGTTTTTATGAAAATTTACGATGTCATTTTTGTTGGCGTATACAGTATATCAATTGCAATTGGAAATTGCTTTTTATTCGGCATATAAAACCCAGTAGCCAGGGTAGGATAGGCTAAAACTTTGGACAAATTCCTTCCAAAGAAAACGAGTTACACTTGTCACTTTTAGATAAGAATATGTATGCATGATTAAACAAAAACATAAGACCGAAACGTAATACTTTTCAGGGTTTTATAAGAGCAATCAGTGCGCTTTCAAAAAACCATGTTGGAATTTATAATGTGCCGGTGTCAAAAGATTTCGTTGTATCAGAATATTATGAAAAATCTGCCGAAACTGTATAGGCACATTTATTTGTTTTTGTTTATATGCTGGCATGGAAGCATATCTATGTATTTTACAGAACAGTAATCTCGGTAATTGTTAGTCGGTAGGTGAAAAAAAGCATTGCGTGAAACCAGGTCCGAGCACTGATCTGAAAAAATAATAGTTATTTTTTTGAGATCAGTGGGTCCGAGTTTTCAAATATTTTCGGTAACCGGCTGATTATCTGTTTGTAAGCAATCATAAGGTTGGTGAAAAAAAACATCGCGTAAAAGCAGGTTGAAAATATCGGCATCGGCATTTTAAATATTTTAATTATGCGGGGGGAAAGCACATGTTTATTTGAACCATAACATACGTGGTGTTTACTTATATTTTAACGCTTTATTTGCTGAACCAACCATCATTGCTCTGAAAAGAACACAGATTACTTCTTAATAAAATTAATGTTTGTAAATTATACAAAAAAATAACGATTGCATTATTTTTGAAAGTTAAAATTCAAACTCTTAAAATTACACAAAATCAACATTCAAAACAAAGAAAATCTTATAGGTATTTAAACCCTTCTTACAAGTTTTTTATTAAATACGAGCGCCAGAAGTTTCGCCTTATAAAGTGACACGGCAAACAAAGAAGTAAAAAAACCCTCTGTTGGAAAAATAAATTAATAAAAATAAATCAAGACAGATTATGATTGTTTACAAACAGATAACCAACCGGTTACCGAAAATATTTGAAAACTCGGACCTGGTTTCACGCGATGCTTTTTTCACCTACCCAAATTTCATCATCGACTTTAAAATTGTACTACAAATCACACATTCGCATACGCAGCACTAAACAGCTGTCCCAGTAAATCAAATAGGTAATTACTTCAACTTGTAGATATGGCAGAAGGATAAGTTCTGCAACTCACGCTAGAATATTTTTTTAATAATGCGCATTAAACATTTTGTAATTTTTCAAGTTAAAATATCCTACTAATACCAAAGGCTCAAAACTTGAGCAATGTGGAAAAATACAAAATTTATACTGCGGACGCAGGTAGGAAATATTTTCTTATCAAATCTGATTTCCTTGATTATTACTAGTTTTGGTTCAACGTTTTAGGTTGATATCATTCTCATTAGCCTAGAAAATGCCTATAAATTGTGTCATTTTCACTACTTACTGCGCATGCGTACGCGCTACAAAGACATGCTATTGAATATTTCTTCGATGAATCTGATTAAGCATAAGTACCGGTTACTAAGGATTAAGGTGGATATCTATCATATCCAACTTTACTTTATTTTTTGTTTGACAGGTAAATACTTCTATCGCCAAGAAGATACTTCCTTCCTGAACATGATTCCAAATGGGTCTGTACGTAGATTGCTTTTTTTTATTGAAAATTTTTAGTAGTGTAATTCCTTGACATTTTTTTTGAAGATTATTACAATACCGATATTTCGTATAAATATAACACTATTGTTGATGAAAATGTTTTTAAAAATAAATGATATCGATGATATAAATTCGATAAATTGATATATAAATATATTATATAAATCATTCAAACTTCCTGAATGCACTTATTGAATGCGGAGATAAAAACAACAAATACAGTCCTTGAATTCCTGCAGCATCCAACAAGATGAGAAACTTTTCACGTGTCGACGTCAACAAAGAGATTTTCAGAGCAAAGCACTTGTTCCAATGCGTCCGATGGTGTCAGAATTTTAGTGCTGCCAATAATGACCTAAATATCATGCAACAGTCAAGGCACGTGTGGAAAGTGACAAAAAACGTTTAAAAATTCAAAAACAAACAAAAAACACCTTTTGTTTCGGTTGCAACTTCTCAATGGTTTCTCTCATGCATTTGACTTCGTTCCAGGTGATACCTCCAACCACGAAAATAAACAAAGTGGGGTGGTCGGTTGGCCAGGGTTTGTTCACGTTCATGAAGAAGCTAGAAAAAGAATACGCGATGCTCCATTATTGAAAACATTTTATTGATACTGAACATAGCTAACTGATATCAAAATTTTAATTTTTTCTTTTCTACTTTGAAGTTTTCAAAAGATGATTTTCTCCAATTATGGAGGTTTAATCATTTGATGGTTTATTGGTGCAGATGTTTTTACTGCTGGATGCCCTTCCTAACGCCAATCCAAGAAAGAGGAAAAATTGGAGAATTTAGATGTCCTCACCCGAAACCCGTCTTCAGGAAATCCCTGAAACCATGCGAACAAAACTCCACATCGGTTGATTCCTGTCTCGCAGATTGTAACACTTCCTCAAGAACTTGCTGAACAATTGGTTTGTACTGCATCGAAGGAAGGTCATCGTACAAAAGTGATCTAAAATAAACTTATTAATGAACAAAAAAGGCTTTTTTAAAGGATTTATTCGTACACTATTTAATAACCTGTGTAACTCACTTAAATGTTTTCAATTCATTTCTTGCCTGTCGAATACCTCGTAGTCTCTCAAAGATATCCGCTAAACGTGTCCGTATCTGCCTCTCACTAGAATCTAAATCTCCTACAAATACAGAAAGTCATGGGAAAATATATCCTGGCACCATAGTACGCAGTAATAATAATAACTAATGATATAATAATAATTATTCTCTTGCATATAGTAAAGAAAATGAATCCTATGAAACGTTGGTTTAAAATGCCATAACAAGAAATAGTATTGTAAATAAATGTCCCTCCATTCTAAAATCGTGAGCGTGTGATTATATTAGTACTCGGTTAACGTCTATTTTTTCTAGAATTGCCTGGTACAAATAGAGTTAAATTGTTACCAAGCAGAAAGAGTACATCTTCTTTATGATCACCATCCATTAGTATGTGTATGAGGGCTTCCTAAACGAAGATTATTTCAGAGAGACAGGTTCCAATTGCTACCTACCATCTCCGACCTTTAGTTTCTCCTCTTCCCCGTATGTTGTGTCGGCATCTGTTTTGTCGGCCGAATACACAAGCAAACAAAACGTCAAAGCATCAATAACACTGAACCTGAATGAAATACGTCGTTGGTCGCTCTCAATCCTCAACTCAAAACTCCCACCTGCTGTCTTTCTTCGTCAACAAAGCAAGTATTTGCGAGAAAGGATTCCCCTCGGCATCTCCAAGCATCATAACCTGAGAATACGCATTAAAACGCATTTACACGCGAATATTATTAAAAGGGAGTCGTTACAATCGATGTTTAAAGAAGCATTAATTTGCATTATTACCTTTTGGGCGCTTAGTATTTCATCTATGTGATCAATTTCTGGGTCGGTGAAAGCATTTAGAAAAGCCATGCACGGCTGCAAGATATTCGCATGTTGAAGAAACAAATCTAGTCTGCCTCTACAAAGAACAAAATGTTACAAAAGCGAAAAAAAAGTAAAAAGTTACAAACAACATCCATGCACTCACTTGAATTTCAAGAGCAGCTTCTCAACAGAAGACATAGTAAATGCTTCGCAATCTTCCGCTTTCAAAATATCCCGCAAACATCCACATATGAAAGAAATGCATTTCTATAAAAATATATATTCTATAAATATATAAATAACATCCATAATTCGCGAAAATATTAATTTGCAATTCTGCTTAACTCTCTTTTTAAGTATTATTATAATTACTTTTTTATTCTGCATTATCAACTTTTCCAAAACAGCACACGAATCTGATTGGCCGGAATGCGACAAGCAACCTGAAGCCAATGCTGCATCTGTAATGCTAGAACAAGATTTAAAGTAGCTTATTAACAGAAATTAAACAACAAAACAACCACGGCAGAAGGGAGCCTTAGTGGCGAAACCTAATACAATACTGCATTTCACGTTTACTTTTCATTGGCAGCAAACAGTTTGTGTAAGTTGACTGCAACGTCATTATTGTGATGTTTCAAACGTGGCAACACTTCGTAGATGGTATCCAGAACGTTGCATTGGTGACTCATGGGACCAACAAGATCAAGTGTACGGTCAATGAACACAACAGACGAACGGTGGGCGGCATTCTATTAGAGTAATAGAAAACGTTTCCTTGAATATGAATTTGGAATTTTTTCAATAAAATAACATGTCCAATAAATTTTAAAGATAAACTTGATTTCTCTTCTTTGTGCTCCACAGAGAAGCCAGAGGATGACTTTGTTCGCTCTGAGTTTAAAACCAGGAAAACACCACTCTATAGCATGTACGGAATATCTCTTTACCCTTCGTCTTGCTCGCGCCTCAGGTGTATTTGCCAACTCAGTTGCTAGCAGCTTACTGAAGTGACCCACAGCATAACAATCTTCCCATGTGTTCAGTGAGGTGAACATTGAGTTTAATGAAGACGAAAGCATCTAAAGATCAATGAAATTTATATTTTTATAACATGTGTAATATTTTGGAGCTGTCTATAAATATATATATAAATACTACCATTTGTACTCAAGTATAAACACTTAACATTAAATTATTTATCTATACAAATTATGATCAAAATTATACTATAAATAGTACTGCATGGTTGTACTTTGACTTGTGTTTGAATGTTGCGCGGAAGAAAACCAAAGTCCACCTCACCCAAATGGTTGAACACTCTTTTATCCCCCTGAATATTGAGTAATCACTAGATCTAAGAGCCAGAAGTTATACATGTTACATAAATACTGAAATCGATAGAGAAGTATCATCAAATAGAGCTTTCTTAAATATGCCAAATGATGATGTGTTTTCATACTTGACTGTGTAAAAAGGCTTGTAACCTAGCAACATCCGATGGGAGGACTGGAAACAAGTTGTTATGTGCGACAGTCATAAATATATCTTTCATCAAACTTGCGCTGAATAATGGAATGTGATGTATCGAGACAGCCGCAAACTAACAATAAAACAATTACAGATATTTCATTGAGATGCAGTTACATTATCAACAACAGAAAACCAAGACCAGAATTCATTGCAACAAGCACAGCAAAGTTAAAACTGCATAGCTAAAGAACAAAGTTTCACGAAGCTATTTACTATATGTATACAACCACCTCCTTTCCCATCCACACTTTCATTTGATTTTCAAATTTGCTGAACCCCCCACCACAAAACTCATTCACATCATTGCTAACGGTTGACACTAGAATACATTGCTCAAAATCACTGTTTAAGATGATGCGCTGTATTAACTTTGCGACTTGCCCTTGTAATGGCGTTGAGATAGCAAACACGGCTTTCGTCTCACTCTCGAGACACTCCTGAAAATAATGTTACAAAGTTAAAACAAAGGAATACTTGTTTCAGGTACACAGGGTTTTTATATAAGCATAGACTTGATTCGGCCAGGGTCAAGTATTCTTAAGTTTTAACTCCAAATCAGGCTGAAATATTCTTAGCATATTCTTATTTAGTCTACTTAAAATAGGTTGTATTCTTACTTTTTGATCCATAAAAAAATTGCATTTACATGTTTAGTTGTTCAAAAATGATATACACTGAAGAAATTGTCACAATTTATAAATACATATCTTATTTTCTTCTATCAACTTTTGCAAATTCAGCTATATTTCGGCAAAATATTCCCCAACACAGTAGAATTCTCACCCTGGCCATATTCTTAGAATATTCTTCCAAAAATGCCCATTTTCACCCTGCTATTCTTATAAAGCGCATTCTTATAAAAAAGCGTGTAGTAAGGTTTTTAAACTTTGACCAACAACATAATTGTGATGAAGCAAGACTAAACAGGTTTATCTCATAGAATAGTAAATTCCTTCACAATTGTAACTTATACAAAAGCAAGAAATATAGACTTAAATGAATCAATTTTCCACATTCAATAAAATAAAATATGTACAACAATATATTTCTATTTAATCAAATATATATATATAAACTATATTACGATAAATATATATATAGTACTAAAACAATCTTTAACAAAGATCATTTCAAAGATACCTTATTGTATGTAATTTCCTTGATAGACAACGCTTTCGATTCGAGCAAGCGAGCAAACCCATTGCTCCAATGCAAACATTCAGCCACTCGCAGATCAACAAATACAACAGCATCCTGAACGAGTGAAGCAAATGACTCAATACTGGCTTCAATAAACTTGTTCATTTTATCATTTTGGTAATTGATGTAAACATGCTATCCTGAAAGAAATTATTTGGGATACATCCAAAATGGTATTTACACTCTGTCTACATTTATTTTTGCAGTGCAAAACAGCGAGACAAACACATTTACAAAAATTAAATTTTCTTTATCGAAATACAATTAATCCAAAAACAAAAAGAGCAACTGTGTTTAAAAAAGAACCAGTGTATATTTATAAATTGAGTTATAAAAACAACTAATGGAAGAATCTCATATTTGTTAAAAATAACACATATCGAAAACTCCATAAATTAACACATTTAAAAAACAAAAATCATTGCTTTTGATGTTAGCTTTCACAGAGTAAGTTTTGCAGATCTTAATGGACCATAATTATCTTATTATCTCCTGTGCACAAATTTGCAGCACGACGAAAGACACTTTTTCACTTTTTCACAGACAAATATATAATAAGACCAATAACGGCGGCCGCAATCAGCAATATAAGCAAGAGACAACATTTCTTTCGTCGAGACGCTTGCTGATATGTTTTCGCTTTTTCCAGTTTTACATTAGCATTTTCCACGTTACCGGCTGCTGAGTCCACATTTGCTTCAATACTGTCTGTAAAACAAGTAAATAATAGGTAAAGTGTATTCATTATTAAGATGTTTCAGTGCGGAGTGCGGTTAAAGATGACAGATAGAAATTGAAATAAAACAACCTTTTTTGACAAATAAGAGATTCTAGGGTAAAATTATATTGATAATTTTCTAGTCAAATTATTGTTTTATAACTAACTTCCATACCTATCTATAAGGGCTAACACAGTGATAAAAGCTTGGTTCCCATTATGGGTTAACGTGTGTTAATTTTTGTGGGTTTATTTTCTAACTCACGTTAACCAAGTGGAAACACAAACAAAAAATAACTCACAAAAATAACTCCAGTTAACTCACAATTAACAATTAACAATGTTCCCTAACCCACAGGGTTAGGGAACAAAACGTTTTGATTCCAAGAACAGAGTTAACTCATTAGATAGGAAACTTAAAAGGGTGCCAATATTGTACGTGATGTATGCGATGCCAGAAAACAGATTTACTCGAATAAAAACAAGATTTCGAAAACATTGCATGTAGATTAGAAGAGATTTTGTGACAGTTTCAGAGTAATGAAACAAACTCAGAAAATGATTTAAAGAAAATGTTTTCGTTGTTGTATATATGCCATATTAGGAAATTCAGTATCAATGCTCAGCCCAGCTTTATAAATCTCTGACAAACAAACCAAGTTAATTTGCTACTGTTACCAATTTGCTTGCTATTGATCGTTAAAATTTCCTATCCTTCCACAGACTGACAGAGATGCTACATCTGTATATTAACCAAGTGTTGTTCTATGGCAGGGGTCGGCAACCTTTCAAAGTTGCGGGCCAGTAAAGCAAATTTAAAACCGCAGGGAAACATACGCGTTTCCATCCCAACATCCATAGAATGAGCGGCCGAAGGGGAAATGAGCAAAAATTTTGGATTTTGGCAACAAAAACACTTGATTAAAATTGCTCTGAAACTCTGCTCTGTTGATTTATTAAAAAAAAAGTTTAAAAAGAAAAAAAGAAAAGAAAGAAATTTATTGTTTCAAAGGTATTTGAATATAAAATGTATACAAATTTAATGTGAATGTTGATGTTGTTTGTATTCTTTTGCCGGATTTCTTATGTCAGTTTCAAAAGTGCTAGAAGAAATCTGCAAAATGTCATTGAGATGTTCATCAGTTATACGTGTTTGAAGTTTATTCTTCGCAAAGTTCATTTTTGATCAACATCGAAAGGTGTTGAGAGTAACATGAAACCTTGTTTGTGCCTTTTGCATGTCTTGAAATCGGGAAGCGAACTGCTGTTTAATGTCAACAATAACGTTGAGATATTTAGATGTATTTAAAGGATTGCACTCACCAAAATTGTGAAAATGCGCAAAATTTGAACTACAAAGATGACATTCCCAAAGTCGTAATTTACATTCAAAAGTAGTGATGCAATCATAAAGAAAATTTATCAGTTGTCCTCGACCTTGCAATTTTAAATTTAACTTGTTCATATGTGAAGTTATATCGACTAAAAATGCCAAATCAGCAATCCACTCAAAATCTTCAAATTCACTCGTGTTCATATCTTTTTGTTGTAAGAAGATCACTATTTCTTTTCTCAAGTCATAAACACGTTGCAACATTGAACCGCGACTGAGCCATCTCACATCACAGAAGTATACCAAGTCAGGATACTGTGAATTCTCCTGGGCCAATAGTGCCTGGAATTGACGATTCAAACCCCTGCTAATATGAAGTTGACCGTTTTTACAACATCGTCCATAACGTCCGACATATGTTTGAATTTTGATGCTAATACCTCCTGGTGAACTATTCATTGAAGCTTAATGATTTTGTTTCTGAGGCCCAATGTCTCCAAATGATTCTGCAATAGTGCAACAACCCCTTTTCTTTCTCCTGTCATAGCCGGAGCACCATCAGTTGTTATAGAAATTAATTTGGACAGATCCAAGTTTAAATTATCCGTACAAGACTGTAACAGAGCCTTCAATATGTCTTCACCACGTGTTCTGACGAACATAAGTACAAGCTCAACAAATTCTTCAATGATATCAAAATCTGACGTTACACCACAAATAGACACTGCCAACTGTGCTGTGTATTTGCATCAGTACTTTCATCGAGCGCTAGAGTAATAATCAAACTGAGCACACTTTTCTCAAAGTAAGACTTTAACATTGCTCGAAATTATTTCAATTTTACGCGTTATAGTTCTGGCAGATAAACTGACGTTGGAGAAAAGCACACGTTTTTTGAGACAAACTTCCTTTATGACGGCCATTAAGCATTCTTTGACGAAATCAACATCAGTAAAAAGCTTCATTTTCTTAGCAATAATGGAGCTGACTGCAAATGAAGCTCTTGTATTTGCCTCGGCCTCACTGTCCTTCTTTACAAATAATCCTGATTGTTTTTGTAAATTTGACCACAACTTTTCGTTTTCGCTCACTCCCAGAGATTTCATCATATTTACTGTGCAAAGTTTCGTAATGCCGTTTAATATTACTTTCTTTAAACACCGCTACATTTTTATGACATATCAAGCAAACTGCTTTGCAATAATGCTCAACAAAAAAGTATTTCTGTCCAACCTTCTTGAAAATTTCGTCTCCCCAAATAAACTTTTCGTTGTTTTGCCATCTTAATTTGAGCAGCGCTAAGCAGTGAAACTAGCTTTTGGATTTACAGTACACACATGCGCCAATACCGGCGATAAAATACAATATTTTATTACGTCATAACGTGTACGTCATTAAACATTATTCTATCAAGTAGAACGTAAATTTACTTATTTATCAAGTTTTACTGTGTTGCGGGCCGGATAGCATGCTGGAGTACGCAAGTGTTCGCGGGCCGGATTAAAACAGCTGGCAGGCCGGATCTGGCCCGCGGGCCGTAGGTTGCCGACCCCTGTTCTATGGGATCTTTTTGGAATCTTGTTAGAACATTAAATTATGATAAACTTATCAAAGTTGTTATAAAAGGAAAACACTGAAGTGAAAAACAGTAATCCATACTAAAACAATCTCTAAACCCTTAACAACCGAGAAAAGTGAAGGTTGAAATAAAATCTAAAATAAAAGGAAGGAACATAAATGTTAAACATTGATGAAATATTAACGATATGGAAGAAGTCAAAAAGTGAATGGATGGATTGCATGATTGGGTGGATTGCCAGAAACCTTTCATAAATATTTCTCTTATGAATAACAAGAAGGTATTTAGAACAAAAAACATAAAATAATTATGTAACAGCAATATTTAACAGTAAAACAATACTTTATTGACAACAGAGTTTGTTATGGATGGAGGTGTCACAAAAAACGTATTTGCTCAACCTTGTTTTGCTATAATAAAGTTTTTTCTTCGGAACCATGCACAGGATTTTGAGTGGAATGGACATGTTCATTTTATCAAGAAAGAGTTGTTAAGTTATTGATTTATTTAATTAGTTATTATTTGTTAAGTTATATATCAAGACATAAGTTTTAAAGGTTAATTTGTTTATTTAAATTAAGGTAATTTTTACGGGACAAACCCATTAAGATATTTTGTTTTCTTCATTTTTTGCTTCAGTGATAAAAAAAAAGCAAAACCTCACCTATAACGTCTCCTTGATCATGAACCATGACAGCCAAATCCTTGAAGATCTCATTTACATCAACGATATCAGACTGGAACAAAATTAAATGCTTTTTACCAGCTATATACTGTATTCCCCTTTATAAAATTGAAACAGTTAAGAGAATTGTGATTTGAAGTTTCTCAGATTTAAATTGAACGAACCTCTAATTGTCTCAGAGCATCCTCTCGCTCCACGATCATATCAAGTGACAATTCTGGTTCACCCTGAACCTGTAACTGCCCTGTTCTGTAAAATAATTGATTTTTGGGAGGTGATATAGCTGTCTAGAATGTGAACTGTTCAAGTAAAAAATACAGTAGTTACGATACAGGACAGATCAGTTCCATCACAAAAAAATGCTATTATTTTTAAAATATGACTCACTGCATATCCTGCATAGGACTTGTGTCCTTATGTTCCTGTAATAAAAAAGAGATACAATTTATGATATGTTGCTGTGTGGTGTGATACTCACTGCTATGTAGCCTTTCTCCATGGAACGTGCACGTGCCCTTTGCACACTAGCCCGTTCTTTTTCAGCCGCAAGCTGGAAGCAAATACTAACTGTAACTGTATTGAAGACCATCAATATCCATAATTATTTTTTGAAATCAAGAAACACAAATCTAAAGTCTTTAATGCCTTACAATGCTCTTCAGAATGTGTTAACAAAGTCCGGTAAAACTTTGAGATTTGAGTAGATCTGAAATTCCTACCCTTTGCACCTTCTGGAAATTATGAACAGCATTGGTGAAGTTCTCTTGAAATTTTTCTTGTTGAATTTTTCGATTTTTCTACAAACAACAAAACATTGAGAAAAAGCAAATAAATAAAAAAGAAAATATTTATTCATTTAGTTCACGCAGTTCACATTCCTTTCCTAAATTACAGATTACAAATTGATCATTAGATACCATTTCGATTGGCGATGTTGACTTGATCTGACTAAGTTGTTTCAGGAGAGAAGATGTTTGCTTTACAATTAGATGAGACTCTTTCTGCTCAGACTGTCTAGAAAATGGAGACGGAAATGTAATCAAAATACAGTGATCGGTTCATTTAGGAATGAACTTACAATTGATCAAATAATTCTGGTACATCTTGTGATGTTCCAATTTGATTCACCATTCGCTGAATGGAAGCAACTATAAAATAGCAACAAATGATCTTTACTGTTTCGTTTTAGATTACTGAAAACTGCAATGATGACAACTTCTTTTTATTATCTACTCATATGTCGAAAATGAAGTTGAAATATCGCAAATAAACAAAATTTCCTTGCAAACCACCATTTAGTATCATGATTAAAATTAAATGTGTTCAACCGTATAAATCACACAGCAGTCAAACAGATCTTCTTTTTACGTAAGACATCTCAAAGCATACCTTTTCTTGTCAGTTGTTGTACGTTATTGCTAATAGACGTTGATATTTGATTGTATTCATCACCCCCACTGTGATGATTATAGCCCCCTAAAATAACACACCTATGTTTAGATGCATTTGCATATACTGTTGTTACAAAACCAAAACCCGTTTTAAATACAGGAACAAAAATAATAACCTATCAACTACATTAAACGTAATTTGCCATAAAAGATTATCTGCATAAAAGGCTGAACTTCCACAAAAAATCACCTTGTTCATGATAGCCACCACCAAAATCACCACGAGACATCTTCTGACTTCTGTAATATGATTTATACAAAATTATCTTGTATATACAGAAAAGAAAAGGTTAAAAGAAAACTTCATTAGTACATTATTCAGAGTTCTCAATGACAGGTACGCAATCGCGTGCCTGCACCCTGTCGCGTAGCTAAAACCCCTCCGGGTACGTTGTTTTTCGTGTACTTACTTTTTCATTTAATACTGTTAATCGCACATTATCGCACGCCATAAAAATACATTGAACTGCTAATTTTTACAAAATTTTAAACTTTAGTCTCTACTCGTCAAACCAGGCATTAAAATGGCGGTGAAGGTTGCCATTGTCATCAAATGTTCGCCATGAATTACCTCAAAACGTCACTCAGCCAACCTAGGGTTTTAATTGGCAATGTATACTAAAGTTTTGAATCCTTTTAAATGGCATATTTCGGGTGGATATAAACCGGTATGTAATTAGAAATTACTTTGCGAATATAAATTTTGAAACAAAGTTAACGTTACCAATCATTTATTTAACGTTTCAAAAAGTTTATTATGCAACGTAAAATACAAAAGAATGAAGAATTTCAAAGAGAACCGACAGACATGTTTACACACGATGCTACAAGTTGTTTAAAAGTTCCATTCAACTAGAGACAGATAAATGCAGAAGAACTATGCTGCATTCGATGGAAGAAAAAAAAAGATCAATACACAAGAAACAATCAGTTTTGTTTATGTACAAAAAAGAATGAAAAGACACTTTAAAATGCAGAAATACCTTAAGCGGATTAATTTTCGCGGATTTAGGCATTTTCCGCGAAATTAAATCCGCACGAAAAATCTAAATTTGGCAATGCGTGAAATTAAATCCCCCCTCCACCCAAAAAAAAATTAAACAATAGGAAAAGACGATAGTTCGAATTGTCTTTTATGTCCTTTTCAATCAGTATAAAAAAAGCTACGATACAACTAATCCAGATTCATAACTTCAATCTCTTTTCTCCTTTCTTTTGAGCACCTTCATTGCCTCGTTTAAAGAGTTCTCAAATGTCTCTCAATTCTACTTTGCGTTTTTTTTTTGTGTTTGTGACGGCAGTGTTAGTAGCTATGGTTGAGCGCCCTCTTTTACGACCATAATTTAACGAAATTCAATTAAATCCGCGCGAAATAACACAAACTTTGGTCGTCTGTGATATTAAATCAGCGCAAAATAACACAAACTTTGGTCGTCCGCAATATTAAATCCGCGCAAAATAACACAAGCTTTGGTCGTCCGTGATATTAAATCCGCGCAAAATAACACAAACTTTGGTCGTCCGCGATATTAAATCTGCTTAAGGTATGCTGCAATTGGTAAAATAAAATTTTTATTTCATATTTTCATATTTCATGTTATTTAACAAACGTTTTGAAATGTCAACTTAATTTTTCCAAGGAAATTTCTAACTACAAACTGGCTATTATCCACCCAAAACTTGAGTGCAGTTGCCACTTCTTGTGCTTGCCTGAAAGTAGAGCGCTTGAACCCTCCAACGAGCTGCAGATTTATCTGACCCAGCGTTGGTGCGCATTCACCCGCAGTATAGATGTTTTCCGCGATTTGATTAGCCTCCAGGCTGGCCTTCTCCACTGTATTAGTAGAGATGGTGTAACGTGACTCTGGTCCATAGAGACATTCAGGTCACTGTCAAATCGGTCGGTTGCATTTTATACGCCAGGGCATTGAATGTTAGCATGTGGAGAGAGAGCCGGCAATAGCACAAGCAGTCATATTAACAACAAACACAATATAATGCGTAGAGATAACACACTAAAAATTCAATGTTATAACAAACTAAGTTTGTTATTAATGCTACACATAAATATATTAGTGAAAAAATTGCAGCAATATTGGTGTTACTTTTGACGTTTTGTAAAAGAAACAACGTAGCTGAACATAGCTTGCGTACGCGTTTTACTGTTACGCGATTGCGTACCTACAACATCTAAGGAACGGCTTTTATCCCTCTCCTGCATTTTACTCATTGAGAACCCTGATTATTATAGTGAATTTCTTTAATTTACAGTAATGATAAAGTTTACGTGCACTACAACTTTTATGTCTTTGTTTTTAATGAAAAGTTATAAGGTTTTTTAATTAATATATAGGTTATAATTTTAAAGATTTCAATAAGAAACATTGATATTGACTATTGAATTGTGGGCTATATAATGATTTAAACAGATAAGATAACATAGGGTCTACTAATAACAGAAGTTTGCAAATATTTTATATATGAATGACGCCATGCTAGATTACTCTTCTTAACAGACCACTTCCCTTGTTCATTCGTTTAGCAGGAGCTACTAAACAATCTACCAAGCAAGAATTCTTCCATTACACAGACTAATCTTTTTACAAATTTTTGTGTAATCTTTGCTGTTTGTTAATCACAATGACTACTCAAGCTAATACTGGTTCTCTCTCCACATGCTAACATTCTGGTGTAGAAAATGCAACCAACCAATTTGGCAGCAACCTGAATGTCTCCATGGACCATAGTCACCTGACAAGACACCATCTCTACTATTACACTGGAGAAGGCCAGTTTAGAGGGTAAACCACAGCAACCAAATTGACCAGAGCAGAGCAATTAAAGTGTTGTGTACGAATGGAAGTTTGACGAGACCAAACCGAAATAGTGCCCACTGTTTAGGGAATAAAGCAAAAACCAAATGAACCACATTCAGTAAAATCATATAAAAATCGAGCTGTTGTAGTATAGTATAGACAAATAGTATATATATATATATATATATATATATATATATATATATATATATATATATATATATATATATATATATATATATATATATATATATATATATATATATATATATATATATATATATATATATATATATATATATATATATATATATACAGCTAGCTACAGTAGATTAGATAGGAGAAGAGAATTTTTTTCTTGATATTCTTCCGTTCTAGAAATATTTCTATATATATTTCATATTCAATGCCACCAGGTAACCAACCATAAAACTTACCGTAGTAAATTAATATGTATATCTATTTCATTTTTCTATAAAAGTAAAGGCTTACCTACCTTTCAAAAACTGTTTAGCAATAAATAACACAGAAAAAATTGTGACGTAATGCGGAAAAGATCCGATTCATCACAAAAAAACTATGAAGGAACTACGAAGAACATTTTTGTATTTTTTGTACATACGGGATAAAAGGGAGCTACCTTATATAATTGAATGTGCTCCAAATAAGCTCCCCCTATTTTTTTCAGTCTTCACTTCGAATAACCCTCCCTTCCATCTTAGTCCCGCTTAGTGGTTTTCGGGGTTTAGTATATTCAATATCGCGCAATTTTGAAAACTGCAGTTCTATTCACCCGACCAGGATGTATTGGCTGCTGCGAAAATAAGTTTCTATATAGATTTTAGTACACTTGTATTCATATACTACATGCAATTCATAGAAATGCATAGAAATAATGCTCTGCAAAAGTCGCGTTGAAATTTACTGTTTCGAAACGTGAAACCGGTTTGGTGTTCAGTTCGGGCTTCATGTTAAAGATATACACGGGCTCAAAGCTCCCATATAATTGCCCTCTATTTTCCATTTCACTATCTTTCTCGCTTAGCTATTTCTTAAGGAATCATAGATCAGCTGTGCTTTTTCCGAGCATGTTTTTAAAGCATAATGACCATCTTATTTTCTACAACTTTTGTGAATCACATCATGAAAATATGACGTTCTTTAATGCGATTAATGAGCTGAATGGATTACCGAGCAGCGGCAAAGTGAAAGTAATCATACTTGGTTCTTGAGGAATTGACTGCTGCGGTGGTTGTTGACACTGATTCAACCTTATTGGAAGGTGATGAGATGGATGAAAACAATAGTATGGAAATATTTGAAGAGCCCTAATCTATCGAAGTTGGAAATGCACTGGAAACGTTACATAACTTGGGAATAGGGATGAAATGCAAGTACAATGATTATGTCCGTGACTTAATACTTTCTAGGAAGCAATCTATTTTTTAACGAAAATGAATTTAAACGAAAATATCATTTTGTTTTCTATTACCCTTATAGGAATTACTAAAAATAATTTTTGTTTCAAGATTTTCTTTTCAGGGTGTCTTGTAGAATTAAAAATGGTGGAAATTTAACCAAATTTTGCCAATTTTGGTGGTTTTGACCTATTATTTTTGGGTTTTGAGTTTGTAAAGAGGGTTTTTATGTATTTTATTTCATAGATTTAATCTATTCTACAATTTATACATTAATTTTAAGAGTTGCAATCTATTAGTGATCACAAAAATATATATTTATCAAAATGTAAACTTTGTTTTCCTTTGTATGTGGGCTTTACAAATGTCTCCTGAATTCAAACTCCTTAAGAAATTCCCGTATATTGGTATTTTTCAATTTTAGTGGGGTATGTTCAGGATCAAATTGCAAAAAATGCTCAAGGATTTGGTCAGTGGGGTTTTTTTCTGGAAAAATATAGATATAATAGAACACATTTACATCAAATTCAGCTTTATAGCAATTGCATTGGGGTTCGACCCCGTATTGACCGGACTAACAATCAAGTAACATTAGCAACTTACATTTAAACGATGCGAAGATCTTGAACAATATGGGAGGTGCTTGCGAGTAAAGGTTGGAATAGTAAATGAGACATCAAATCATGTTTTGAAGATAGTGAACGAATGTTAAAGGATGGTAATTTATCTATACCAGAAGATCTAATTGATTGGGAGCATAGGATTGGAAAACCGTACTTTAATAAATCAAACGATGAATGTCAGGATATGATCATACGATTCACGACCTTCACGCATCGTAAAGAGAGTCATGTGTTGTTGAAAGAAGCTGGAAAAATGGTCAAAGGAAAGCCTGAATGGTAAACGTTTGCATATATAAACTGCCAATTAAGTCAAGACAGATGAAGGTTTTAAATCTTTTAATTGTATAGAAAAATTGAAAGTCACTGTTATAAACCTTTCGCATTCTAATTAAGTTTTCTAATTTTGTTGCTTAAGCGTTTCTTGATTTCTTATTAATTGTTTCCTTCTTCGCGCATTCGCTTTTAATTGTTTTCTTCTTCGCACACCCGCTATTAATTTTGGGTGTATTACAAAATTGGCTATCATCAAGGCGAGAAAAAATATTTCATGATTTTTTTTAAAAATCTGTAAAATTGTAACCTATTATACCTAAATTTAATAAAAAACATTCATAGCTCCCCTTTTAGGAATTTCCAGTCAGGCATTTTCCGCGTGCTTTTGGAAAAATTCCGTGACGGATGGACAAATTTTGACAGAGCACAAGGTCCCTTATATACTTGTTCTCATCAAAATGGGATCTTTGGTTGGCCTTGTCAACGCAGAAATGTAATTTTAAAACAAGTGACACTGTCACTTTACGAAATAAAAAACTTATTTATGGAAGAGAAGTTGTATTTTGTCCATCCGTCACAAAATTCAGTCATAAAAGTTACCTCTAAATCATGTAAAAAAAAATAAAATGTAGTAAAAATTTTCTTAAACTATCTCAGCGTACTTTGATTTTTGTTAAATATAGGCTGAACATGCTAAAATTTAAAAAACTTATTTTTAAATCACGTTTTTCTTTTTGTCCATCCGTCACGAAAAGGTAATTTCGTAATAGACCCTTTTTTCTTTCTTCTCCGCACATCCTGAAACGACTCTTATATAAGCCTAGAATTCGTTCAGGACATACAACACTTTCTGTTTCTTCTCCAGATGGAACGAAGAGCATCTCGAAAGAGACAAGATCTATTGTAATCCACCACGAGAATAAATCCTATCCAAATCTGAACACTTATTACCGTGTTTACCAAAATGTTGTTGTTGTGACGGTTGTTAATATCGAATATTTTGTTCTAAACATGATTCTTGATATTTCATTCGCTTATACGAAAACACGACTGAAAATTTTTGACCAACACTGCAAAAAAAATTATTCCAACAAAATGTTACATTTATAAATTTACTTTAAATGTCAATTGCGTAACTCTAAGCAGTAGCTGAAACTTTGTTGTTGAAAACCTTTGACAACTCATTTCGAAACAATTTGCCTGGTAGATAAAAGACGAATAATTTATACGAGCCATTAAGGGGGATGGCCAGATTACCATATGCTGCTACCAGGTCCATGGTGTGTCTGTCCGTGTATGAGATTCCATAGAACATGGTCACACATCTGCTCACACATTGAAAACCGTACAGAAACAGAGTGGAAAATGTAACACCAAGCAAAATACAAGAGGTGATCGTTGACTCTTCTTTTTTCCCGTTCAGCCCGCTCCATTTAATCACTGCTTTAATCGTAACAATGTTACTCACTAGTATAACAAACCATGGCAGGGCAATCCCGAAGACACAGTGTGTTGCAAAGACAATGTTGCGTAACACCACTTTCATAGCAATGTCAAATTTTGTCAACTCAAACTCGCCGTGTTTGTTTGTAGTCGAGTATTCAAAATACGAAGGCAGGTTTACAATGGCCGAGAATGTAAAAATACCGACAACAAAATACTTGAATAGGTTTCTCGATCGACTCAATGTACGAAGTGGAAACGACATTAAACAGGCCCTTTCTGCTGACATAGCTGACGCTGTAATCAAGCTTACAAAAACAAAATAATAATGGGCCGGGTGGGCGAAGTACATGTAAAACATAACAAAGAAATGTTTCTTCTTTATAGACGGGTTCGCAGTGGGAATAACATCTACAAACAAGGTCAACACCAGAACTATATTGTCGCAAACTGAGAGGAGGATGAAGTAGTTGATGCTCGATGTGTTGATCATTTGAATTCGTTTCTTAACAAGTCTCCAACCTATGAACGCCACAATGTTACCAAATATACCAATAATACAAAGAAACAGATTCAAGGGGTAGAAAGCTAACCATGTTGAAAAATCCTCCATGTTATTCCTGTAAAAAAATCATAACTATCATATCACTATGACTTCATTCATTAACAATGAATTACAATTACATTTCTTTCATTGTCCTAGAAAACATTGAAACAATTAAAAATTATTACAAAACTAGACTGCGTTCCATCAGCATTAACATTAGTACAACACTTGTAACCAAATACACCATGCACCGTTAATGCGTTTTACATACAACTTTACTTCACAATATCTCATACAATATGTAGGTAACTAGTTTTGATTGATTGACCTGTCACTACAAACGAGTTCTTTCAAGCTTCTTCAAAATAAAAGTAAAAGTGGCAAGAATTTGAAACAACATTTCGGTAACCGTACATTTCTTCTTTACAGTTGTGAGCTACTATATTATATTAAGCATGAAAGCAACTGGGTTCCCTTGATTCAACAACCTAGAACATGCTCCGTAAACGGAACGGCAAAAAAAAAAAAAAAATGGCACAAGGAAATTGTTTTCTCTAATTATTACCGGAAGCATTGCTTGTTATAGACAGAAGATATCTATAGTTTAGCCCGCACACACGCATGCGCAGCTGAAAGAAGCAGACCCCCGAATTCATTGACGCTTTTGATATTCAGTAATCATAATTCAATATTGTGTCTTCAAACATGCGGCTTCCGAGGCGGTATAAAAAGTCACAGAATATTGCGCACCATAAATGCGGTTTTACATGTCACGATTGTTGCTAGAAAATGATGTTTGAAAAAAATAGAATTTCTCCCTCTCTGAATACTTTTGGTTACATTGTGATTATAAGAAGAATCTTCGGTTTGCTGAAATTTTTCTTGTCTTAACATCACCGATATTCACAGCTGGAATTGCTCCAAAACACTCATGATGACTCCAAATTTCACACAATACCCTTTCAACCTAACGATGTCATACGAAACTCACTCTTCTAAACGAAATTGATGATTTAAAAGACGGCTTAAGCCACTCAATTCAACCTTTATTCAACCTGCTCACCAAATCTTCGCAACTTTCAAAATAATCAGCATAACAATGTGAAATGATTTGAAGGAAGAAATAGATGTCGCTAAAGTGAAAGCAGATCTCACAAAAGCACTCGATCGATTTAAGCGACAAAATGAATAGCTGAAATATGTGACGATACTGGGACAAAACCAATTGTTTCTTAAAAAACTTAAAGACAAACACCTTTTTGGCTGACTCACAATATATATACCGAACTTTTCTTTTATCGACGCTACGATGACCATATTTGACAATGAAATAGAATCTCAATTAACTCGATAATCAAATTTCTTTTTTATATATATAAATTACTAAACAAGACAAACTAATTACCAGCATTCATCGCAAAAAACAATCACTGGTTTGTTAACTGAAGTTTTACTTCTTCTTCTTTAATTGATCGTATATACAAACTACCAAATAATTATTGGAAATACTTCCATCAAGACCTTTTACAACTCCGAAAAATACTACAAAAAAATAAATACCCTTCAAAACTAATTGATACCTAAACTTAGATTACCGCATAAAAGAAAAAAACCTCACGATGATTAATACTCACATAAATTATACTAAAATTCCATTTATTGGGAGAAACGAGAAAAGAGGAAGAAAGATTTCCCAATTTGCTAGGTAGAGAGATTGCAAAGCAGATGAGTAAGACAAATCAGGATATCATTGGAGAAAAGTGTGTGAGAAATGACATCGGAGATTTAGCTTTTGATGATAGTGCTAAAAAATTGGCCTGGGAAAGTTATTATAGTAAATTACTAAATGAGGAGTTTGAATGGGACCGCAGTCTTTTGTCACGAGTTAGTCCAATTGAAATTCAAAATAGAAAAGGATTGGGTTAAATCGGCTCTTAGTAAGATGAAAGATGGTAAAGCTGCTGGTCCATCAGGTATTGTTTCTGAAATGCTGAAGGCATCTGGTGAGGATGGTATTGACATCATCACTGAGCTTGTAAATGCTATCGTCAGTCAAGGTGTAGTCCTTGCAGACTGGGAAATTAGCTCTATAGTAAACTGCTATAAAGGTAAAGGTGATGCCCTGGAGAGAAGTAATTATAGAGGGCTGAAAATGTTAGACCAAGTTATGAAAGTATTAGAAAGAATATTGACAAGATTTATTAAAGATAAATGAATATTGATGATATGCAGTTTGGATTTATGCCTGGACGGGGAACTATTGATGAAATTTTTATAGTCAGGCAGTTGCAGGAGAAATATCTGCAAAAGAATAAGAGGTTATATTTTGCATTTCTTGATTTAGAGAAAGCTTTTGACAGAGTACCACGTGAAGTAATCTGGTGGGCGATGCGAAGGTTAAGAGTCTCATAAATGGATAGTGTCAGTTATGTCCATGTATAAAAATGCCAGAAGTCATGTCAGAGTGAATGGATCATATAGCAAGGAATTTGGAGTTAAGGTTGGTGTTCATCAGGGATCTGTTCTTAGTCCGTTACTCTTTATCATGGTTTTGGAGGCTTTATCTCAGGACTTTAGAGTAGGATGTCCATGGGAATTATTGTATGCCGATGATCTTGTGCTTATTTCAGATAGTCTAGAAGAGTTAACTGCGAAATTTACTACTTGGAAGAAAGGTATAGAGTCAAAAGGGCTTTGAGTAAACATGGGTAAGACAAAAGTTATGGTCAGCGGAGTTGACATTTCAGCACCTATTGCTTCAGGTAGATGGCCATGCTCTGTATGTAGTAAGGATGTTGGTAATAACTCAATATATTGCAAATATTGTGATCATTGGGTTCATAAGAAGTGTAGTGGTATAAAGGGTCGACTTACCTCAGTGGTGGACTATGTGTGTAGGGTGTGTACTGGTGATATTACCTTAGCAACTGGACAGCCAGTAGAATCTGTGCCAATAGGTGATGACTTTTTAGAGACAAAGGATGGCTTTTGTTATTTGGGCGACATGATTAGCACAGGAGGTGGCGCAGAACAAAGTTGTATAACTCGAATTAGATCTGGGTGGAAAAAGTTTAGAGAACTTTTACCTCTCCTAACTTCTAGAGTGATATCTCTTCGTACAAAAGGAAGGGTGTATGATGCTTGTGTAAGAAGTATTTTTCTATATAGTGGGGAGTTAGAACTGTTGAACTAAACCGACTAGAGCGTAATGACATGAGAATGATTAGATGGATGTCAAATGTGACATTGAAGGATAGGAAGCCTTCAAATGAGTTAAGAAAACGCTGTGGACTAGAAAGTGTTAGAAAATCTTTGCAAAGGCGTCGGCTTAGATGGTTTGGTCATGTTGAGAGAATGAATGATAATAACTGGGTTAAGAAGTGTAGAGATTTAGTTGTAGATGGTAAGTGTGGCAGAGGCAGGCCACGGACAACATGAAGCCAGGTTGTGAAGAAAGATCTTGTTGAGAAACGTATTCAGCCTGGGTTGAAGCAGGATAGAGTAGGATGGAGGCGTGCCATCAGTAAACCCGTCTAACCCTAAAAATAAAAGAGGTTATTCAAATAGTAAGTACGCTCAAATTTGCTAATTTCTGACCCCCTCCCCCTTGTTCGCTTTGATTACACCCCCTCCCCTGCGAACGTTCGTTTTCACCCATACCCCCCCCAAAAAAAAAAATTTCGGCAAATCTCATGATGACTGGTATTTCGTCGTGCAATATTATCATCCCTGTCAATCTATATTGTCAGTCAATGACAGGAAGTTGAAGCCCGGTATTTGTCCGTATATATGCAGTTCGTACTGGCCTAGTGCAGCTGCGCCATAAGAAATGCCTTGCATTGCAACGCTCCTTCGGTCGAATTCGATTGACATGGCGCGCTGTACTTTAAAAGAATGTTTTTACACTCAGTTGTTGATTTTATAAGAAATTAGTAAAACGAACGTTTCTTTTGGGTGCGCACCCCCCCCCCCCCCCCCCCCTAAATATTGTTCGTTTTTGTTTGCTTTCTCACTGACCCCTTCCCCCTCCAGACGAGCGTACTATTTGAATGACCCATAATAAAAGACAACAAGAAAACTAAAACACCGTTAGATCTTCAGTTTTTATAATGGAGATATCTCCTATTTTTATTTATATGGACCATATGTTTTGAGAATGCAAAAGGGCTTTCATATGCACATAGTCCACATCAGACCCGCATGTTTCGCTTAAATTACCCGGCCCCCGGCCCACCCCCCGTCTGGAAGTCTAGCTTCGTGATTGAAAACAATTGATGCATTTGATAGCAGATGCTCGCGAAAAAGTATTTAGCAAGAAGTAATTTAAAATACCAAGTTCTTCTAGTCTGAATTCTTATTTGTTCCCATCGTAGTCGTTTAAAAATGGAAGGGAATTCTTTGACAAGTAATGCAGCGTACTGCGAGTCGTGTCAAGATATTGTCGGATGAGATTTCCTTTGTCAGATCATCTCAATTTCGTCATTCGCAACAACGGCAGCAGTTTTATGACGTCAATAGCATCACAAAAACCGTCAATTAACATTCCACGATTCCAACCTATTTCCTCCTTCTAATGCAACCGAGTTAAAAATAAGTCAAATTAATTGTAGCTGGAGTTAAAGAGCATATTGGGTTGTCAACGAACTGTACATTTATAGTACTTCAGTTGGTAACATCACAAAGAGAAATCTTCGACGACTAATAGAGCAGAGTCTTATGAAATAATAGCAAGGTTAATTTTTGTCGTAAATGAGGAGTGTGCTGCATCTAAAAGCAAAAAAGAGAAAGCATCTTTCACCTAAAATCATTCAAAAAGGAGGCAAGCAATGCCGACTGAAATCACAAACCAACCTGATTGAACCATCGAGACAAATTAACCAAACTTTCTTTGTCTTGGAATGAAACCCTTTTCTAGATAAAAAAAAACGGCAATATTATTTACGTTTATCGTTTACCAAATGGTAGAGCCAATTACCAATTCTTTGTGCAGGTAAATATAAATGAGTATGTCTGCCAGCGAAATGCTACTGCCCACGATAAAACTTCGTGTCTGGAGGTGCTGATTGATTTCCTACAAGAAAAACACGTAACTGATATTGTTTTGGCAATCGTGTAATTGTAGAAACCTTAAGAAATGCAACATATGTCAACGATTTCTTGATAGGGGATCGGCGCCGGAATTCGTTTATACTTATATTCTAACAACGATATACATCAGAGGGCAGGGATGCAGATAAACACCAGTCATTGTGCCATATCCAACAAAGTTAATTATATATTGCGGGGCGTCTACAGAAATGCAGACAACAAACATCAAGACCTTTCATGGCATTTCCCTGAATTTAAATTAACGAAATAACTTCATGAATACTCATTTTGTTTCTCTGTAAATATAAAAATAACTCAATAACATTTCTGCTTGTTCCTTCAAGAATTCATTACACTATCAACACTCAAATAGAATCACTCAGAAACACAACACAAGTTGCTTATAAAAAAATACAAAAATTATAATATATTATAGGCCAGGCGTATATAGGGCGTCTTCCAAAGGGTAAAAAATTCTACTCGCCATTCTCAAATCGTGTTAGCATTATATTTTTAGGTTTGGGGTGGTAAAAAAATCTGGAGAGGCGACAATGACCTATCAAGAATTCAGGCGAGTACGAGTAGTTATTCAAGGAGCATGGAAGGAGCACTACCAACGGCTTCTCAATGTAGAGTTCCCATGGAACCGTGAAGAGCTGTCTGTGGAGGGCCCAGTGTGCCAATCACTTACTACATGATCGCTATAGCCATCACAGAGATGAGGTTGGGTAAGGAAGTGGTTCCCAACGTATGGGTCGCCTGATAATTCTTTTGGTAGCTTGTTTTTTATGAACATTTCCCAAAGAATAAAATCCAAAATAGAAAATGCTTGCAGTGAAGAAGTTTTGAGTACATGGAAATTGCAGAGAGGGTTGCCATATTGGCGAATTTGTTGTCAATATAGCGTTTGGCTTTACTAAATTGTATGTAAAAAGGATCATCGTCGTGCAGGAAGTTATGGACATTTTCTATTTGTATTGCGTTTTACAGAGTAAACCTTTTATTGCTTTTTTAGACTTCAGAAAAAATGGCAAAAAGATCATACAATGAAGCTTTTTTGAAACTTGGTTTTACGGAATTGGATGGTAAACCAAAATGTGTCTGAAAGTTCTCTCTACAGAATCAACGAAGAAAATTGCAACGCCATTTCGAGACGAACCATCCAAATTGTGCAAACAAGCCTGTTACATTTTTTGAGCCGCGAGTTAAAATCAATTCAAGGACAGAGAAATGTCATGACAACATTCACACAAAAAAATAAATTAGCTATCTACTCGTATGTTGCTTCCTACAAAATTGCAAAGGAGAAAAAGCCCCATGCAATCGGTGAAGATTTGTTAATGCCAGTTGTGAAAAAAGTTATAAAAATAATGATTGACGAGAGAGAAAGTACAAAATTGAATGCAATCTCTTTGTCGAACAACACAGTGAATATTGCAGATCTTCCCCAGCTTTCTGTTTTTATTCGCTAACATTCGCTATTTGTCAACAATGCCGCTGTGTCAGAAGATTTCTTATTTTGCAAAACATTGTTTTCTCCAGAGAGGCCCCTTCTAAGCCCTTGTGAAATGTGTGAACTTGATTAAAGCAAGGCCATTAATTCAGCGTTTATTTTCGTCTTTGTGCGCCGACATGGATGCTGATCATAAAGTACTACTGCTGCACACAAAAGTGAGATGGCTATCACGGGGTCATGTTCTTCTGCGAGAAGAAATAACAATCTTCCTGAGGCAACAGAAATCTGTAGCACTAGCTGAAAAATTTTGTCAGCAAGATTTCAATGCAAAGATTGCTTATCTTGCCGATATATTTGACTCTCTGAACAGTCTGGGCACCTGGAACAGCTTGTCCAACTTGGTTTTATGAGACTCATACCCACTAATGAGCTAGCCGAAGCTATCATCGCTGAGAATAAGATTCCATCCGACTGGCAGGCGAGCTACGTTGGAAGTAGATGCGTTGGAACGAGGGAACTACAGGTTGAAGCTGATTGAGCAGGTGCTGAAGGTGTTGAAGCGTGTGGTGGGTGGTTTAATCAGGCAAAGGGTGGAGATTGACACGATGCAGTTTGGGTTCATGCCTGGTCATGGTACCACGAATGCCATTTTCATCCTCCAGCAGCTGCAGAAATAGCACTTGGCGGCCCACAAGGGTGACCGTTCATTTCGTCGCATTCATTTTGTCGTCAATCATTTCGTCGCAGATCATTTCGTTAGGGTTATGAAATGGGTTAGGTTAGGGTTATGAAATGGGTTAGGTTAGGGTTATGAAATGGGTTAGGTTAGGGCTATGAAATGGGTTAGGTTAGGTTAAAGTTATGAAATGGGTTAGGTTAGGTTAGGGTTATGAAATCGATTAGGTTAGGTTAGGGTTATGAAATGGGTTAGGTTAGGTTAGGGTTATGAAATGGGTTAGGTTAGGTTAGGGTTATGAAATGGGTTAGGTTAGGGTTAGGAAATGAACTGCGACGAAATGATTTACGACGAAATAATCTTATTTATTCATTTGTTTACCTTATATCATAACATCACAAAAATCTTAAAAAAAAAATAATAAGTACAGATATACGGTTGGTGCCACTCAATAGCTTAATGCTGAACAAAGTAGTGACACCGTAAAATATATAAAAAAATAAATTGACTTAGTAAGTTTTAAGACAGTAAATAATAGTATAGCCAATCATGTCAAAAGTTATATTTGTTCAAAGTACAGTTTGATTAATTGGGAAAACTGTTTACAATTTAAATCAAAGATAGAATTAATCCAAGGATGAGTTCGATATTTCATGTCAAAAGTATTGACTACCTTGAATTGATCTGTTCCATTCAGCAATGCTTTGGTTTTTAATAGAATATTTACCATAAAAAGTTGTTTTAAACGAAAGCACAATAACTTTATTAGATAATGCATTATGAGTTGCATATTTATGAAAGGTGCAACTTTTTGTGAAGAAATTACTAATTGAGGGCGGAATATTCTTATTTAAAGAATTAAAAACGAACATAATGTTGAGGAATTTGATAATAGATGAAAAAAGGGTGAATATTAAATTTCGTAAAAGAAGTAGTTGCATCAGATCGAAAAGGTTGAAAGTTTATTATTCTTGCAGCAGAGCGTTGACTTGAAAGTATTTTATTAAAACAAATACTTCCTTTCTGACCCCAAATTTGACAGCAGTATGTTAAATGAGAGGAGAAAATTGAAAAATAAATACTTTTCAAGATTGCTTCATCCACATAAAATCTAATTTTTGATAGCATGCTGTTTGACCTGTTCAGTTTTACAGTTTCTTCCTGTTACAAAGTTCATTGATGTGTGGTTTGAAGGTAAGGTGTTCATCAATTAACACCCCCAAGTATTTAATACAATTTGATTGAAATAATCGCGTACCGTTTAAAACGATTTTTACTTCGGAGTCATATAATTTCAAACGTTTTTTAAAAATTACAAATTCAGTTTTATCAGTATTTAACGCAATCATGGTAGCATTTAACCAATCCGTTAATTTTCGTAAGTCAAAATTAACTTTTTACATAATGATTTGATTGATTTGTTGATGTATAATAAATTTGTATCATCTGCAAAATGGTGAACGGTTGAAAATTTTATACTGTTGACAAAATCATTTATATAAATTAAAAATAGAAGTGGACCTAAAACAGAACCTTGCGGAACACCACACTTCATTGATCGTAGAGATGACGAAAATCCATTTATCGTTACAAATTGCTGACGGTTCTCCAGATAAGAAGTCAACCATTCATTCACAATACCTCTTACGCCATAATGCTGCAGTTTAGTGATGAGAATTCCGTGATGGATCGTGTCAAACGCTTTTTTAAGATCAATGAATACGCCACATCCAAAAAGACCAGAGTCAATGGCCTCTCGCAGTCTTTCAGTTATACTTAATAATGCGTGAGATGTAGAATAATTGGATCGAAAACCAAATTGTAATTTATTAAGACAATTTGTGCTGTTTAGAAAATTATATAAACGAGAATACATGAGTTTTTCTAAAAGTTTACTAATATTTGAAAGAAGAGATATGGGCCTGTATTTAGAACATTCTAACGTTGAACCTTTTTTAAAAAGTGGTAAGACTGAAGAAGTTTTAAGAATACTAGGAAAAATACCAGTAGCAAAAGAAAGGTTAAATAATTTTGAAAGGATCACAGAAATCTTGCTATTTAATTCTTTAAGAACAATTGTGGGTATACTGTTAGGTCCAGTGGCTTTTCCATTACGTAATCTAGAAAGAAAGAATTTTCTATATTATTTGTAGGAGATATAAAGATACTATGAGGATTAGGGTATTTTAAATATTTTTTGAAAGATGTATATATGCGAGTAATGAATTTGTGATTGCACCTTTTGAGCAACAGAAGTAAAATGCGAATTAAACTTTTCAGTAATCAGGTTTGGGTCAATCAACAAAATACCATTATCTAAGATACTTGTGGGTGAAGAATCGTTTTTAGTATTAATATTTATGAGACTTTTAATACCAATCCAAACATTGCAAAGATTTATTGAATTATCTGTAAAATATTTCCTATAGTGGTTTTGTTTACTGATTTTCCTAAGTTTAACCAATAGATTTCTGTATAAATTGTATCGTGATTTCAACCTTAATTTATTATTCATATCCTTAGCTCTTAAAAATTTACCATATATTTTGTTCCCAATTCTAATCGATGTCAGAATACCCTTTGTGAATCAAGGTTTGAAAGAGAGCTTGAAAGTCTTGACACTGATCTTTTTGAGTGGCATGTAGACATTTAATAACCCGTTAAACGTTGAAAAAAACAAATTAAAGCTATTATCCGTGTTCAGTTTACCAACCTCACAAACATCATCCCAATTAATTTTATCAAATTCAGAACAAAAATTCTTTCTATTAAAACCTGACATATTTCTTCGAAAAATATGACAATTTCGATGAACAGATGACTTATGGATGTTCAGTTGAATAAAAAACTGCGGTAAATGATCCGATATTGTTGAGGTTAAGTTACCTGATAATATATTTTTATCTTAGCAGTTAGAATAAATATTATCAACAAAAGTTTTCGATCTTTCAGTTATTCTTGTTGGTAGAGTAATATGAGGAAGAAAGTTATTAGAAGTTACAAAATTAAAAAATTCTGAGGTTTCCATTTCAGAATTAACTTTAATTTTAAGTCTATATTAAAATCTCCAAGCAAAAAAATTGTTTTGTTTTCTGAATTAACCTTTGAAATGAAAGGAATAATAAAATCAATAGTAAATTCGTTTATAGACATACAAGGATGGCGATAAATACAGCCAACAATAAGATTGGTTTTCTTAGGTTGAATTATTTCAATGAATATTGATTCCAAAAATAACTTCTTATACATCAACAAATCATTTCTTGGTTTATAATTTAATTTTTTAGAAATATAAAGGAGTGCACCACCACACGAATATTCAGTGGGCGTGTGTTCTATATTATAACCTTCTATTGAAATTGGGAAAGGTGTTTCGATATTACATTTTAGTTTTCTTTCAGTCAATGCAATGATATTGAAATCAAAATTAAGTAGAGACAACATGGTACAAAATTCGTCAAAATGTTTGTTTAACGAAGATATATTTAAATGAAATGCAGAAAAAGAATTACTGCTGTCAAAATTGGAGGAGATAAAGTCATCAATGTTAAAGTATTTGCAATTTATAAAATTTAAAGTCAATTCGTTTTCTTCATTAGAATTGTCGGAATCTTTTGATAAAAAATAGTTATTAAATTTGGAGAATAGTTTGTTTTGATGGTAGGAAGGAAAAATATTCAGATTAATTGGAATTTCATTCGAGTCTATAATAATATCAGAAGTAAACGTAAAACAGAGTTCATTATCTGAAATAGTGCTGAATGGAAATATTTCATTTGTGCATAAAACACAAAACCAATTTGAGGTACTAGACTGTAATAGGTGGTAATCAATATCATTTAGTCCATTGCATTTTTTATGAATCCAAAAATTGCAAAGATCATATTGTACGGCATGATGGCGATTACTTACTGTCTTACTACATACTCTACAAAAACATATTTCCATAATTAGAATAGAAAGAAAAGGTAGAGAATAAGAAAATTAAAAATAACAACTACTCACAAATGAGTTACAGTAATTTGGAATTCAGAATTTTAGTTCCGAAGTTATTTTCGATGGCAACGGACTTTTCAAGTGGTAATTAGAATTTAAAATAAAGATTGGTAAAAAAAAATAAAAAAAATAAAATAAATGTAGATATATATATGTTTAACACAACAACAAATTATCAACAGTAACCAAGCAACAACATAACAGAGAGAGTTTAGTTGTGACAAAATACGTAATTGGTTTGTTAGTAATTAATAGTTAACATGGGAGCAGGTATTGGAGTTAAGGAGAAATTAATCGATAATTGGTGAGTTGATTTATTAACAAAAAAGGGCTGTTAAAAATCTAGTGAAAATATATGAAATCATAATACTAAATGTTTACGCGATTTCGCCAAAAACCTTCGTTAGGTCGTTAAGGTGACCAACTACCATCGCATTTCCGTGCTCGTTTAAACAGTAGCGGACCGAACCTCCGTACACCCAAAAAGAAAATAACTTCTTTTCGCACCAGAGAACTTTACACTTACTAAAGATCATTTTGTAGTAAGGGCAGAGCGACTCATTTATATAGAGCGGAGACAAGTTTTCCGTGAATTCTTTTAATAATTTTCTCTGCGATAATAATGAATAAACAGACTTACGGTTTACGAATTTAACAATTTTTTATGGAATTTTACGGAGGCGATGACAAGCTTGGATGTCATTGGACTCAATATTGCATTCAATATTACCAAAAATCTTGCAAAACTTTTCCTTCCAAGTCCTTATCCGCAACGGAATCAGCGACGAAATGAACGGGAACCGCCAACAAGACCCTATACATGGCGTCTATCAACCTTGAGAAGGCGTTCCAGAGAAGTAATCTGATGGACAATGCGCTTGGGAATGAAGAGTGACTTGTGAGACTGGTGACGTCCATGTATGGCGATGTAAAGTTGGTGACGGATTCAATTTTTTAATTGCCAGTTTGTTCATAAACCCTTTGAGCTTTATTGGTATTAGTTTGTAGGCAATATCAACAACGTAAGAAAGGTTAGAATGTGGCCACCCAGAGAAAACCAGCTATTACAAACTACTTCTGTTTTAAGCAGAATCGCTGCCAATGCTGCACAAAAGAGAATGGAAGAAAGCATGTCACCTTATTTCACATTCTTCTTGATGTTCACAAACCGGCTATTTCCAATATAAAATGATTTTAAAAGGTTGACAAGGTTTTTATTCAAAAAGAACTCGAATAAATGCTGTTGATGCAAGGGCTTACTCCTGATGATAATCTTTTCAGAGCTGTACTGATTTGTGGTTTTATTACATGTGGAATAGGTAGTTAGTTGTTAGTTAGAAGTTCACAAATGTTAGCGTTGTTTCATAATTCCTCATAAAATGTCTGAGAGATGGCTCTCTAGGATTTATTCCCTGAGCAACAAAAAATTTCAATTTTTGTCTTTAATACCCCAGCTGATATTACGTTTGTGAGTTTTCAGTTTCTTCATTGTGAGGAAAAATTAAAAGAACTCGCTCTTTAAGTTGGGATGCAGATATTCCACCAACCCCCCACTTCATCCTCTCCAATTTAACAAACATTACATCAACATCTTCTTGATTGGGGTACTATGAGCTCTCCAGCCGGAATTTTTATTAGGTTTACTCCCTAGTTGGATTGTCATTCACTACGGCATAAAAAGCATGTATGCTTATGTACATAAGATTAAAGATGTTACATGGCTCGCATAAGCTTTTTTTAAAATATACAAAATATAAATAATTTTTGTGAAATATTGAAAATAACATAACTTTGGACCAGTTCAGAGTTAGATGCTCAAATTTTCAGGATTTCCTAATTTTATTGTACTGTAATTGCTGGTAAAAATTTCGAAAAAAAATTGGTGAGGTAATGGCGTCATGGTCTGGATGATTTGACATGGAATTACCCTTTCTAGGATTCTCAAGATATCTGTTCTTCTTTACACAGTTCAGAATTTTACCTTTCGCTAATGTAATTGTTTTCTGCTAGTATTTGATAAAGTGCAAGGAAGCTGTTCACATGTATGAGAAACCCTTTGAATTTGAAACCCTGATGCTGAACACCATAGTAACTCATTCACTGATACAGTTATGGAGCAGCAACAAAACATTCAGATATTTTTATATATGAGACACTGTCTCTCTACGACAAGCTGTCTGGCTCAAGGAGTCCTGTCAACCCTTTCAAACTATGCAAACAATGGGCACTAAACCATGAAGGATGAATCCTGCTGCTTACCCCAAAATATATACAATTAAGAATAAACTACGATAACAAAATATTTGGAATTACCTTTAAAACAATTGCCAGCGCATCTACACAAAGGATTTTACTGCCACAATATTCTAGCCATTGTTCTACTTCAGCTTTCTCGTATGGATCACAACGCAGCAAGTCATCACAAGAGGAAATCCGTACAAGTGCCTTAGATACAGTTAAAATACCAGAGATAAAACCAACACCAGTATCAAAAACAGGTCCCTGAAAGTAATACCAAACATTTTTAAATAACTCATTCTATATCACATCAAGTTATTTTTTTATTATATTATATATGTTAAGGTTTTACAAAAGAGTAATAGGCATAAATATTGCCTGTAAACCTATCGTAACCACCAATAAAATCATTGTTATAAACACAAAACAAACTAACGAGCAAGGAATATTCGATTTCAACAATTCGTGAAGATATAAAAACAGAAAAGATTAAAACAGAATAAGATCGATAAGGTAAAAAAACAAAAATCCCTAAAGATTGCGACATATTTAAAAACACAAAAGTTATTTGACAAATATATTGTGATTTTTCATGTAATTATATTTATTATTCAACAATTAAAAAGTTAAAAAGAACTAGTCGTATAAAAACATTTCATTTTTCAGAAATACATCTAAGCAATTTTTAAAAACGTTTAGTGATTAAGTTACTTTAGCAAAAACTAACATGGCAGCATTTGAACTTAATAACATTTGAGGCCGTTCAGATTTTTTACTAACAATTCTTCCAGGGATAGGGAGTTAAAATAATTAGTGTATATTAGCAGGTAGCAAACTTCATTTATTTATTTACTTTATTATATTTATTTGTGAATATTTATCCAGGATAAGAACTTCAGTAAATACATGTACAAAATATATACAATAATATACAAAATACTGATATCAATGTTCATCCTGCTTATAAAGTAAAGAAAAATAAAGAAAAGATATTAGTAAGAAAAAGCTATGTTCGAAGTGTACCATGTATGTTAGAATAAATCAAAAAAGGAAGGCAACATAAGAACAGATGCTAGTATTTATGGCACACACCGCACAGACTAGGTAAAAGTTAAATGGTTAATATTTTATTATATACAGTATACAAACACTTTAAAAATTAAAATTAAGATTTTAAAATAATCTTTCTTTTTTCTCTCAAAAGACTGTTAAAAAGTTTACGGAACAATTTATAAAATTTCTAAGGAGATTACTATTTTTTATATTTTTGATAAATGTTATAACCTAATAACCAGACAAAATTGCAATATGGCCATCTCGCTTTTTGACTTCAACAATAACACATGGAATGACTCAATATCATATTTAGCCTCTTGGTACTCAAATAGGTATAACTGGAAGTTTCTTTGTATCTTAATCAAAGATTTCTGTGGGTGTTCATTGTGTGATGTAAACTGGTATGTATATATATATATATATAATTCATTAAAAACAATCATCCGGTACGTATACATTTTTCTATAAAAATATTGCTGCAACTTTCTAAGCATCCGTTGTGACTTCTGAAACCCATTTACAAACTTTATATTTCTACAAATTGTATATATAATAAAATAAAAATATCAGGAATTTTAGAGAACAAAATATTTTTAGTCATGTATATTTGAATTTTGCTTTTGTTCAGTTTATTAGCTTTTAAGTTGTTATATAAGTTGATAGGCAATTTTTATGCCAATGCAATGTTGTCCATATTGTAAACCTTATTGATAATAATATTACAACATGGGAATCAAAAGCTTAAGAATGCGCACACAGGTGATTGGTAACACCCAACGAACATGATACAACGTCACACATATTTGCTTGAATTGTTACGGCTCGTTCATTTCTTCATCCCCAACACACTGATAAAAAATTAATTTCATCTCTTCGTCCTTCGTGTAATCTTATTTAGAGTATATCAGAGCCTTTACACAATAGTCCAAGGGATTTGCGCCTAAAACAGTTAAAACCTAAAAAAAAAAGGTATCAAGATGACATTTTCAGGAAAGTTCCATTTTTACCTTAGTAATAGCATATTAAAATTCCACCGAAATCCCAATGGTGGAACACCGCTATTTTACCAAAAAATTAACTTTAACAAATTTAAAAACCATTCATATCACTTGATAGATCTTTATTTTCTGAACAAAAAACATTATTACAACTTTTTTTGAAAATCAATATTTTTAGATTTACAGGGGATTGAAATATATGCGAACCAGGGCAAAAAGTTTAAAAAAATATCACAGATATTTCAAGAAAATTGCAAAACTAAATATTTTCCACTTTTTCCTTCTGTGTACAATATGTAAGTGACTTTGGGGAAAATTTTTTAAGGTTTTTACTTTCATTTTTGTATATAGAAAATACTAAAAGCCGATTATTTTTACCCCCGAGAATACAAATATTTATTTGTTTTTATTTTCATTTCATTCGAAATGAAAACATTGCAGTGCAAATGAACATTCAAAAACAAATGAAAACATATTCTGTATTTACGTTCTATGATGTTCATTATCTATTCATAAATTAAAATGTGTATTAGAGTTAACGCACGTAAACGTTGTTGCAGATGATACTGATGTTGCCCTTTTGCTTCTCTACCATTGGAACGACACCATGGCGGATATTACATTCACTTCCGAGAGAACGAAAGCAACATTTGGTATCAAATCTTCAATCAAAAGTCATCCAAACGTATTAAAACCATACATTCGTATTGCATTCATGGACTGGTTGTGATACAACGTCTGCTATCCATATGAAAGACAAAACCTCACTGCTCAAAAAGATTGAAACGTCCTTGAAACTTCGTCGGATGTTGGACACCATCAGAGATCCGAATGCAGATCAACGTGAGGTTGGCATCGCTGGGATTGAACTGTTTCTTCAAATGTATGGTGAAAAAAGATCACTAGCTAATTTAAGGTATAGTATACCACCTTTAACACATACAAAAATATTACTTTAATTTTCGACTTTGGACGTGTGCCATAAATCAATGTCTTTTATATCCCTTATATCCCTATAAACTCTCTAGCACAAATATTCTTACACTCTTCAGGTTTTCGAAGTTTATGAAAATGGCAGCGAAAGGAGACGTAAAGCTGGAAAATCTACCACCTACAGACAGTGCAGCCATCAACCATAGTTGGACAGTTCACCAGCAAACCATAACTTAGGAAACCTTGACAACAACCACAGTGAATCATTTACAGTGGGGATGGAAGGAAGAGAATGGAATCTTAACACTAATACAGACAAATGAAAATGTCGCTCATTCTGAACTTCTAAAATTCACCAGATGCAACTGCAAATCGTTGAACAATATGTGCTTGACAAATCTATGTATGTGCAAGAGATATGGTTTACAGTGTATTGCAGCATGTGGGAAATGTAGAGGAGAGGCTTGTGAAAATAAAGAAAAGGTAATTGATATGATTAAGGGATTAACATATAATTATTGAATTCTTTAAATTTTTTGAAAATCCGTAATTTAAAACTACGGAAACTATTGCATCATCGTTAAACTGGTGGTTATGTCTAATTATATCCTCAACATTATACTATTCTCGCCATTATCAGGTGCCAAGTGTTGACGATGACTATCTGATTGATGATGTCGAACGTGATGGAAACATATTTGATATTTTTCAAGAATAAATGGTTGAAATTGTTATAAAGTTACTTCTTCAACATTATTTGATTGTGCCATCATTTTTTGTAGTTACTTGTCGAAATTATAGTTAAGGAAAAAAGTTTTTATTTTAGAAATTTTTACCCCCTGGTTTTAAAACATATTAAATGTTATAAGGTAAAAATGGAACTCTCCTGAAAATTTAAGCTTGATACCTTTTTTCCCTCGAACTACAAGGTGAGGTGGAGGTAAATATATATATACAGAAAGGAATATCACTTTAAAGACAATTCCACGAAAATCAACCTCAACATTAAAATTTAAATTGCAGTAAAACCTAGGTTATTTGGTATCATTAGAAAGCTCAGGGTTTCTAGTTTCAGGATTTATACTCAAAAGCTCTTAAATGAATGTTCCTGAGATTTTCTAAGGTCTAAAAATGTGTCAAGTCTAGCGAAAATGGGGTATAATTTGGTTGTTTGCTTTCTGACTTCTTAAATTTTAAGAAAATTGCCTCTAATTTACCATTACGGGATCTTTCAACCAGAAACAAGCTTAAAATCCCTATTCAATTGTTGAAGTTACAATAAGACTCAGTTATAGAAAGTGATTATGAAGTAAACGTTATGCACAAGTAACTGTAATTGGAAGTGGCCATTAGTACAAGATAAAATCTTGTATCGGAAAACAAATATTATTAAGAAACTTGAACAGTCAAAAGTGGCTGGAACACGTAGACAATTTTCATTTAAAAGTTTGTCTAATATTTCCATTTTGAATATTGGAATTTTGAGTTATATATATTAAACCAAAAAGAATTTTAGTTGAAGCATCTGAGTATGTTTACTCCCATTCTATCCTGTAGTTTCGCTATAGTACATCCGTCACACACTTCGATTAACTCTCATTAGAGCTTGTCATATTTTCCAAAAATGACTCAGCTTTCATTTCAAAACCTAGATACAGTTAAATCAGGCAAAGATCTTAAAAATATTCCTAAGAAACTCACAGTATTTGCTAAATCTTAAATGTTGGTTGGAATAAAGTAATTACGCTAATGGTCGGGTTCATCCATTTAAAATAAAGTTAAAGTCTTGCTCATCCAATAAAATCCTTCTTTAGGTGACAATGGGCGCTCTAGGTACACCAGGTGACCACCGCAGTGAAACCCAGAGGAAACAACTACAACACCCTCTTGTGGCCAGAATTTTCTGGGTTATCCGCTCAAAATATGAATAGAATAATAACCTAATTTGTGTTTAATTTGTGTGGATCTTAGAGTCTCGGTGCGCCGGAGAGGGTCCTTAGGCAATCTAAATATTTAAATAATTAAAAAGAAATAGTTTTGAAATGTTTATAAAAATGTTGCTGAAATAGCATATTAAATAAAAAACCACAGGTAGTATATTTTAAGTTTCCGGTCTTAATTCCAGGAAAAACAATCGCTCCAGAGGAATGCTATATTTGCCATTGCTCCAAAACGCGTTTGTCAGGAAGTGGTTATGAAGCTCCAGTGGTGTTACGGAAGAATTCGCGTTGATGCTTAAACAGTGCTGTGACAGAAAACGTGACAACCCTCTTTTGACTGCTGATCTAGCTGGGAAGGACTGCAAGGCAATGGTTGTCTACGAATTGAAGTTCCACAGGTCATGCGATCGGGATTACACACGCAACGAAAAATCTTTGGATTTTGAAAACGATGAATTTTTGATGCAATTAATTGCACACGCAAAACAAAATGTGATCGATTAGAATCAAACATTGGCACCTAACCAGTTTCATGAATTTTACAATTTGATATGTCCAGATGAAAGACAGTTGTCATGTTCCAAGCCAATTTTAGATAAGATATTGGAGCACTTCAGCGGCCAGATCGCGATGTGGAGACGGGAGTATGGAACACCTATCCTCTATAACGATGGGCAATCAAAAGAAGAAAAATTCAATCTTACAAGAAAAAGATCGCTGTAATGGAGTGAAAATTGAAAGATTGCAAGATTAACGACCATGACTGTGTCAAAAGTGCTACATTCATCGTTAGAATAGAGAGAAAGTCTGCCCCCTTAACCTTGGTCACATCAAAGATTCATCGAATATTTTCCGGATGACCCTAACCTTTACGTGAACGTAGGCAAACATATCTACAGCATAAAGTCGTCAGAAGGTGAAGTCATTTCACAAGAAGAAAGGGCTTTGTCTTCCACACAAGAAGAAGCCGACACAAATTTATTATTTACAAGTATTTCTCTATGCAAACCACGCATCGTCAATGGCTGTCTGTGTGCATCAGTAGATACCAACATCGCAATCTACGCGATGTACTTTAATCATCTGGTGGACGTACAGATGTTTGTAGAAATTGGCACTGGTGATTGTAAACGCATCCTCGATATCCGTGACATCTGCTTGGAGTTGGGTGAAAATGTTTGTCGTGCACTGCCAGGACTGCACTGTTTTACTGGAAACGATTATACAAGTGCTTTCCATGGCATCGGAAAAAAGAAGGCATTTGTTTTGATGCTGAAGCATTCGCGCGTCACGGAGAAAGTTACACAAGATTTACGTTTGACATGTCACTCTTCGACAAATTGTTTACCTGCAAGTTATATGGCATGAAACGATGTACCAAAACAGATGATGCTAGATACCAAAAGTTTTGCAACTCCAAAAAGAAGTGTCCCGAACCGCAACAGCTTCCTTCAACAGCCGACGTTCTTTTTTGCCATCTAAAACGAGTGGCATACGCAACAGCTGTCATAAAGGAGGCACTTACAAATCATCCAAACATACCAAGTCCAGATGAGTACGGCTGAAACGTTGATTGAGATGATCTAAAGGTCCAGTCGATGTTGACCGATCCCTGAGGAGTTGGTTGATTTCATGTCGTGTGGGTGCAAAAAGGACATGTGCAAAACAAATCAATGTGTTTGTGTTGCACACAAAATGCACCGCGATCTATGCACTTGTTCTTCTTGCAAAAATATCGCAAACGACGATTATGATGATAATGACTTCACTGACGACGACACATACATGTCTGACGACGGAGAATCATCAAATTCGGATGATCCAGACGAGTGACGAAGAAGATAGGTTTTGGATTTATAGTTTTTTAAACATTTTTGATTTTTTACGTTCTTAAGTGCGTTTACGTATTGATTTTTTATGAAAAAACACTTAAATGTGATCGTGACGTCTACCCTTCAAAGTTGAATAACTCTTCTGGGCTTGAAATTCATTGCCTCTGAAATGTTTCTTTTTTGATTAGCATTAAATTATCTTTTGAATGATATTCATATGTTTATGTTTTGGCAAGATAAAATTTTCAACCTTGCTTGTGACATTGTCAGTCCCTTTTTTTACAAGGACGGGACCAGAAAAAAAATTGAGATCGGCCAGTAGAGACTTTTGTGGTCTCTCGGGTATAAGGAACAACATCAAATAGGTTAAAAATTACACGACGCTTTTTTTTCAAAAAATGGCTTTCAGCACCCTGACTATTATTTTGACTTATATCACGTATCTACATAACAAAGCAAATAATGTGGGGGCGAACTTTGCAAAAAGATATTTGAAAATAATAAAATATTAATTGGGACATTAATTTGGTCAGCAGTCTGTCTCCTTTGAAGAATTCTGCGGTAAAGATTGGAGAATTCTATGCTTATGCCAAAAAACATTTTTAAAAGTTGTTAAACGTTTTAAATCGTATTTATACATATATATATGTATATGGATACAAATTATTTACCTTAAAACATAATTGCATAAGTTATCAAGTTTATATATACAAATTTTAGCCTCCCACACTCTTCAATGAAACAATGTCAAACTAGTGGTCAAACTACATCAACCAAGATCAAATTTTGTTGAATAAGTTTGGAACAAGTTGAAAAACGTGTTTCTGGACACAGCAGAGTCGTTCTGAAAGTGGACATCATAAAGAAACCATTAAGCAGAACAAGCAGAAGCTCTCTGAAGAGTGGAAGGATGGAAACAAAAGAGGAATACACAGCAGCCAAGAAATCAGCAAAGAAAGATGTATACAAGCATCGTCTATTACAATACGTATTGGAACATGTCAGTGTCTTCTCAATTCCACATCGTGACAAGTAACTTTCTTTTTATTGTGAAACATTCTAGTTTAGATTGATCAGGAATATTAGCCTCCCGCACTCTTCAAATATGTCACTGTTTCTGTTTTCCCCATGGCACAAGCGTAACCGAGGGGTGTTTGTCCCCTAACGTCCGTGTTGTTTACGCAACCTCCATATTGTACAAGTATCTGCATGCATTGTGTGCACCCAACCATCGAAGCGAAGTGAAGAGCGCTGATACCATCTTCGTTTAGCTCGTTAACATTTAAGTCTCCCTCAGTGTCCAGTATGTGTTTTAATAGTTCAACATCTCTGTATTGTAATGCTAGAAACATCAGCGATAACACTTTGTCATTACATGGTTCACTTGCGTGCAGACAGTCTGTAGAAAACTCGCTAGTTTTTTTGCCGAATTTGAGATCTGAAAGAATCCCCGCAAATACGCGTCCTATAAACGTTTTTTCCCTTTGTTTGCCTTCATGTTTGTCGCTTTTGCGGCATTTTTTCGCACTTCGACTTTTCATCGTTCGCATACGTTTGCCAACAGTGTCATAGCTCTCATTATTCATCTCCAACAAAATGTCAAATATTATGAAAGTCCACTTTATTTTTCTCTTTAATCACTTTGCTTTCTACGTGTCCAAGCTGCTTTTTGTTTACTGTTAACTGAAATTGGTCATCGGCTCTTTTTAGATAACCTCTTTTGTATATATTTTGTTATCTATTTAAACATAAAGATAACCCTCTCACGCGCATCACGAACACCCACTACGAATGAAAACCTTAAATTTATGCAATCTCGTATCGGACTTATTTCTGACTTATGTCAGAAAATTCTTTAAATTTTAATTCAACTTTGAGAGACGTAGTGTAGGCTAACCGTGTGTGTTTTTGACCACATTGTGCACCTTTTGCTAAAAGCATGAAATTTTGCACATTGACTTACTTATTTATACTGGAGGGTATAAGCTTTGGTTTGAGCCAGGGACCCAAATTCTTTGAGTTCCAGGCCCGTTTCTGCCTTTTTTAATGATATACCCAATGTTGGGTTTTTTAAGTAGCGAAAAGGGGGGCGTTTGAAAAAAGATCGTGTTGCTGTTGGACTGATGAGATGGTATACTTCAAGAACAAAAAAAAGAATTGAGAGAATGGGAAAAGGGAATAAACCATGCTGCACCATCTAAAATGTCAATGAATGTTATTGTATGTTATAATCATTTCGCTGCTGGCTATTGCTCTAATTTATGTTTGCAGAACACCAAAACTTTATATGAAATGCTATGATATAGTTCAGAGGATAAGGTTAACCACCGCGTAAATGAACTAATCCTTTTAAACCAAAAGTCAAAACGAAAAAGCAAAGACCTTTAGAAGAGGTTGAATTATTGGTTAAAAGAACACAGAAACATATAGCATAGAATATACCATGACAAATCTGACCAGTCAATATCCTCAAGATGCACAGGAACAGTGTTGTATGACTGAAAAATGTGTACATTTTAAAACCAAAATTTTAGAAAAAGAGAAAGAAATAATTCAACGAAAACAAGAACTCGATAATAGGCAAACTGGAGGTAGTTCATCAAAGCCCTTTTCTATCATTGATATTAAACATAATAATCAACTAGAATAATTTTACATTGGTTTTCAAAGTTACATGATGGTCATGTATTTATATACTGTGATTGTACTGTGGGAAAACTGAGCTTATCTAAAGCATGTGCTCAAACCTATTCATCCTATAAATCCAAAAGTAAAACAATTGTTTTCAATACTACCAGCAGGAACTGTATCATATATTCCAAAGTGCTATGGTGATAAATTGATGGCAGACAAAGGTTTTAATATAACCGATTTATTAATTCTGAAAAACTGAACTAATCATACCACCAATGGTTAAAAATAAAAGTCAGTTAAGTTTTTGGTTTTCTTTATAGAATATTATGTAACTTTCTGTTATTATTTGAATCTATTATAGGCAGCCAAATCTCACTACGCCTCATACAAAACAATTCATGAAAAAGCAAATCATGATTTTATTTCCAATAATTTGTTTTATCGATCTGCCCCTACCAAAATGTGTGTACTCATTAGATAAGTAATGATTAAACAACGTCGACATTAGATAACAACATCGAATTCTGGCAAAACGCAAAATTTAAATTAAGGCCTCCCAGAAAAAGAAGATTTTTGAATACATGCCCTGGGCGATAATCAATATTTTATTTTCAGCCATAATAAAAAAGTGCTTGTAGTTAAGTGTTTGTCTTTTGTAAACCTGTGAAAAATCCTGCTGCATCCCAAAATGTTTTGCGAAAAGGGGTATTGGTTTGCCTTATTTCAGAAGATCACAGTGATTGGCTTGCCTATTTTCAGAAACAATATTGATTGGTTTGCTTTTTGTGGAACATTTTTGAGTTATATTTTCATGAAAAAGAGATTTTGGAATGTCATGATGGGAATAATGTTAGAAAACTGGAAGTTATTTCTGAACAGTTCTTGTGTAGGAAATTGGAAAGTAATGTTTTTTTTAGTTCGGAAGAAGAAATGTCTTTTTAAGGAATTGTTTTTTGAGAGATGAGAGTTTGGAAAGTTATTTGCCATCTTATTTATTGTCTTCTAACAACAAGACTCCTATGATGGCTGTGAAGGATCATTGTAGTATATATACATATGACTCATGATTTTTGTGGTTTAGACGTAAATGATTTTCAAACATCAATCATGTGTTGTGAATACACTAACAATACTAAAGTCATCTAGCTAATATAAATAACTGATTGTTGTTGGTAAGTCATGTTTTATGTAAAGTAAATAAAGATGTATAGGAAACGTGATTATAGTATTTATTTTTTTCTAGGACCTGGACCAATCAATGGTGCATACAGTGCTGCATCAATGTCTCTAGTTGGTAATAATGATTTAACTTTTAGTCTTAGAGTGCTAACCTCTTTAGAGTTTTTCTTGAATGCACACTATTATTATCAACACCCTGTTTTCGGTAAGTTTACTGATACTTTTGTTAATGTTTTTTTTTTTTTCTTTGTCTGAGTCTTTAATTGATAGTGGTTTGAAGAATGAAAATCTTGTGAAATTTGAAGCCAGGATATGTTAAGTAACACAAGTAAATGGTCTAGTTTTATGTCTATTCTTGCCCTATCTTCTGTTGGATTGAAAATTTATAGTTATTACCCAAACTGTGGCCTTGAAAAGTACAAACTGTTATTTAATCTGGAGATTTACCCACGAGGCTCAGTAAATTCCTCCTTTTCTTTACACATTTTGTTTTGTGCTCTTGGTTCACCATCTTTTCCTTTCAAGCCCAATCATTTTGTATATTTGTTTTTTAAAAGTGAATTTCGCTCTACCATAGCTCGAATTCTAAAAATGATACCTTACCAAGGAGAAAGCAAAAATGTCATCTCAAATAGAGAATAAGTCTATTTTAACATATTTTACTCATCCTAACAGGGTACTGTGGGGTTACGCAATTGTCAATTAATTATCTTGTTCTTTCCTTCTTTTGCGATGGCTTTTCTTTTTGGCTGTCCATGCCTGGATTTTTTATCCTAGACATGCTGATGAGCTCTGATATTGAGCGAAACAGCCTTAATTTACACTGTTACATCTTCATTTGACTGCACAGACATGTTTGTTTTTGTTAGAGTGCCGGTTGCCGAGATCGTGCGCTGCATGACGCTGTTAAGTCAACGTGTCACGAGGATGCGGGCCGGGGAGAACGTTTTATTTGAGATACAACATACACCATTTTCTACTGTATACTGTATTCAATTTAAATTTAAATGCATTTTCCGGGTAACTATACCTTTTGGGAATTCGAAATCTTCGGGTGACACTGACCTATGTACTATTACATGGAATTTACAGCAGGGGTCAATCAAAAAGTCTGTATCCGCCCCTGCTTCCAGTACCATTAGACGTAGAAAAATTGAAAGAAGAAGTTAATTCTCTTGATAATTCTCTTATCAGTCATAAAGCTAAATTTCACAAGGCTTGTAAAAATAAATGTGCAAAGGACAAGCTAGATAGGGCTATTCAAAAGTATCAGAAATCGAAAAAGATTGAAATAGGTAATCATAAATTCAAATCCAGACGTAAATAAGTTATTTATACTATTTCATGATAGTTAACTAACAACAATTATTAACAGCCGTTAAAAAATTATTTTGCTGTTTATGTTTGGTACCGATCAATCATTGCTAATGAAGTACTTCCAGATCCAGAAGAAAGGGGATGGAAGATAGTCGAAGGAAGTTTTATCCCACATTGGACTGATCTGCTGGATGGTACTCATGCTTCTAGACAATTGATAAAATGTTCATGCAACCCTGAGAAAGGTTGTAAAGGACGATTCAAATGTGTTAAATCTGGTTTCTTGTGTACAGAACTTTGTAAATTTAATGGAGATTGTGAAAGAGATTAACTTTTCCACTTTTTTCCTAGTATTTATTTAGATTTATCAGGTTCTCAGATCCGCTGATGTTGACTTTCTAATGTGTCAATTATTGACAAATATTGGGAAGGTCGTAATGACGTAATTCACCACCTGGTAATAATTTAATCATGAACTGTTGTGAGGAACTCTTTTTGTCTTTAAACTTGCGTGGGATAAAGTTTTCCAAATTTTAAAGAAAATGCTTTGATATTTGTTTCCTTATTACTATAAAGTTTGGTTGATTCAGTGTCATATTAGTCATTAAAGCAATAAATAATATCGTTGTAGAAATTTTGGTCTGTAAAATATTAAAAAAGGAAAGGAAAATGTTGAAAGAATCCTTTGAAAACTTTAAGAATTTATTATTTTCATACTTAAATAGTACACGTTCAATTACACTTTTTGTGCTATCAGAATATATTTAAGCTAAGTAGCTTCAAGTGGTTTGGTCTCTAAAATACACCAGGTCTGTAAAATACACGCTAGATATTTGCTATAGGTTTTGACATCAAAGGTTTTAATTTAGATGCACATTATTTTTCACTGCTTTTAGTTTCACTTTATCAAAATACATTTTCATGCTAAATTTCATTACTTTTGGACGAAAATTTGTCTAGATATTACCACACTAGTATCTGGTCTGCAATTTATCCAAGATAGCTAGGTGTTAATTTTATGAGATTTTTTTGCATCCCGGTTTCAAATAATTTTTTTGGTCGAAACTGGGTCTGTGCAAAATTTCATACTTGTAGCAAAAAGTACACAATGGTTTCACCATTGGTCTACACTAACGGGCGTTCACCATTGGTCTACACTAACGGGCGTTCACCATTGGTCTACACTAACGGGCGTTCACCATTGGTCTACACTAACGGGCGTTCACCATTGGTCTACACTAACGGGCGTTCACCATTGGTCTACACTAACGGGCGAACTTCGATTGTTTATTAATAAAAGCGGTGTTACCAACAACGTCATTAAATACATAAAATTTCGATTTTTTCAAACAGATTTCTTTTGACCTCATCCACTTATTATTTTTCGCATATCTTCTGATATCGTTGCCAAACAGTTTATACCCCCATCGTTTACTTCTAACAATACAAAAAGGATTATTATCTCTACATTTTTACAAGACTGATTTATTAACAAAATTTTAAACTAATATTTCCGCTTATTCGAATAGTTACGGTATATCAATTTAGATTGCATTCCCTCTTGTACAGATAATTTTCCTTTTAAAGTTTTGACTTTAGCGTATAGTAATGTAAAATTTTAGTGTGCATTATCTTATCTGTGATATAATTCTCCTACTGAATATGGTGGCGCAACCTACATTACTAACTTCAATTCAACGATAGAAGACTCTTTAGCATTAATATTCCATACGAGAATGTCTAGGCTTTTGTGCTTGACTTTAGTGGAAGTTTTGATGGGCTCATTCCACCAGTATTCTTAATCACCTTCAGTGTGAATGAACTCTAACTGGTTACAACAGAAGAGGTTTTTATCTGGGTGCTATCGCTTTATTGGTGGCACAAGTACTGACTTCGTTATTATATCGTGACGCATACATAGCGTGGAAGACATTTCCAGGCAGCAGCCAATGATATTAGTCACATTCTTTACAGCTAAATGGCATAAATGCTACATGTTGTTAAAGTTAGTTAGTAATCCAGTTTTTGCGTCTCAGGCTCGTCGTGTTTATTTCTTGTTCGTCATTGGTTTGCAATGGGGTAACCTTGTTATGTATTTGTAGGACATCCTATAAGAATTTCTTGACCTATCTCTTCTATTGGTTAGATGTTTTTTATAATGTAGCCATGCACTGGTTTTCCTAGGAAGATCTGCTCGAGAGTGCCTTGTAGTATTTCGTCTGCGACGTTACGTTGATCAGGATTTAAATCCGCGTCATCCATTAACTCTCTTGCGTTTATTGTGGATTTCTTCACGTTCGACAACATTAGGTAGCAGTTGTGAGTTGCGCTTCTCTTAAGATGTTCGTTAACGGATGCTATACGACATTCGAAGCTCGTTTTTATACATTTTATACCCCTTCCCAAACAAAATCAACAAGATGGCAGATTACTGCTAGGAATTGATGAGAGATGTCCCTTATGCAGTATATGAGAAAATTTACGATGTCTTAGCGTGATTGCTTTTCTGCTGAGATATGCATTAGATTCATACAACACCGGTTCATTTACGAGGACAGTGTTTCCTTTTCGTGTATTTTTTCAATGGTTTTGGTTTTTTGGAAAGACACAACTAAGAAAAATCTTTTCAGTGGTGCCTTACCTGTGATGAGCGAGAGAATATATTGCCGAATAGAGAGATTCGGAAATCAGTTATATCTAAATGAAGATATCAGTGAAGAGATGACGAGAGCAAGGAGGAATTATAGCGAAGTACATAAAGAGGAAAAAAGGGTTCGCGAATGTCTTTTTCAATCGACTGGTCATTAAAGGAAATACGAAATGCAACGGTGTAAGCCGTGTTATCTTCGCGATCGTTACTAGCGTTAGTAACGCCATAGGTGTTATTGTTTTCTAATCTGTATACATATTTCATCGTTGTAGTTATTACCGATGTTTATTAGATTACACATGCAGAGGCATCACTAATTTAATCTACATCAACGGTGTTGATTTTGAAAGCATGATCGAAAACTATTTTTGATTCTGAATTTTTTGGTGAGAATAACGTAGAGATAAATTCAAATTATTTTTCGGTAAAAGAATTTTTAGAAAATGGTTATAACGGTTTTACAATCTTTGGCTTAAGTATATTTTGATGCTTTGAAACTTTTCTTGAACAAGTGCAAAAGCAAGTTAGCCATGCCTCAAAATCCCTGCAAAAGCAAGTTAGCCATGCCTCAAAATCCCTGCAAAAGCAAGTTAGCCATGCCCCAAAATCCTGCAATATATAACTCATTATATCAATTGCCAAATTACATTGTTGAAGTCACGTGCTTCTGATATCTCCGCGCGACATACTTTTATTGTTCGAAATTAGTATATTACGTCAAGCGATTATACTGAAATATTGTTTGTTGAATTAAAGATCCTCTGCGACCGCCACATAACGAGTCTAACAACGTCCTCTGCGACCGCCACATAACATTCTAACAACCACTTTCTTAGATAAAAAAACTATCAGACAGGCGTTATTAAAACGGATATTTCAGATCAATTCTTCAATATTTTACAATCTTTAACCTAACCTAAAAAAATGAATAATAATAATCCTACTATAACATTAAAAAAGAAATTTCTCGATTAATAACCTAAAAATTTTTAAAATCCTTACAAGAATCAAATTGGAACCATATTTTATTGACTGACGTATCGGCGACGGACCTTTCGGACAAGGATATTTCAGGCCATGTAATTTTGTTATTAATTTTTTCCTTCAAACCAGATTAAATTTAAACTAAATGAAAATTAGTAATTATTTTTGTTTTTTATGGTTAATATAATATGGGCTTTATCAATATAAATTTCTATATCTATGTACAGTTAGTTTGTCAACTATTTTGCTGACCACTTCTCAAGTGGTGACTGAACCACGCAACAGTTCAGGGATGGACTTGCGGCCAGCTAAATTATTTCGCTTTTTTAATCGTTACCATCCCGCGTAACAATAAAAATTGCGATAAATATATCTTTATTTTACAACATAATAGGTTGTTAAAAGATCGTTAAAGTTGTGTCGTCACGTTTGTGTCAGAAGTGTGAAGTGGATAAAAGAAAGAACGAGGATAAAGTTAGTGAGGGAGGCGCCAAAGAAGCTGAAGGAGTTAGAATTGTAAATAAATTGCGTAAATAGTTTATATGTTTGTTTGGGTGTCAGGTTTCACCATATTCCATTGTCTTGTTTGGCAGGACCACCAGAATGCGCATGTGTATCTGTCATCATGTTCCAAAATGAACGCGGAGTTAAACCACATGAAACGTATCCAAAAAATGCAACTTGTCAAATTATCGACCAATCTCTTTGCTTTCAAATTTTTCTAAAATCTATGAAGTAACTATGCACAATCATCTATATTTCAACCTCCATGAAAATAATCTCCTATACGAAGGTCAACTGAATACGCTGTAATTGATCTTGTAAATACTCTAACAATATCTTTGGATAAAAGTCTTTAGTTTAGGGGTCTTCTTAGATTTTTCAAAGTCATTTGACAAATCACCAGATACTTCAAACGAAACTGAAATTTTATGGAATTGAAAACGTAATTTATAACTGGATTTCCGATTATCTTCAAAATAGAACCCCGGCACAATAAAAATTACATTACTACATATATATTTATGCATTTCCTTATCATCACATAAAACTTCAAAGCCCTTTTCGCCTCCTTCTCTGTTAAATCGTTTACCTGTCACTTCAAAATGTCATCCTAGTTCAAAAACATATTCAGTTTTTGATAGACAGGGCCAAGGAGTACTTGGTTATTTTTAATGTTTAATGTTTCATTCCGGTGGAAATCTGGAAGATGTAGTGTCTACGGATATGATACTCCAAAACCAAGGAAGTGGCAGAAGATGGTGTCTACTACTCTTTTTTTTATCGAACTATTAAAAAAAATTTCTGTTTTGTTGCATATATATAGCTCTTCTGTGAATGACACATTTAAACCTCATTTCGTGGACAATCATATCACAGGATGACTTAATTTTCTCGTGCAAATTGAATTGAATTGTGTTTCTACAAAAACCCATATATGGAAAACTCGTCGATTTTTACACCGAAATTATTGAACACTGAGTCATTGGAACGGCGCCAAACTGCCAATTGTGTTCTTTAGTAACGTTGCCAATCTTCTTCAGCAAAAATCTTATTTCACGAGATCTAAAAAGACCATCCTTTAAAATGAAATCATTGGTGTGAATAAGTAAACCTACTCATCTTCGAATCTGGACGTTTGTATAAGGAGTCCATACTCCGTTCCTTAAAGATAAACTTTAAAATAAATGAGTGTATGCTTCTTTTTAATTTTTTTGATGCTTACGATGCGTTTGCGCATTTTTCCAAAAGAGATCAATTAGTAAGAACGAACAAACTGTTTGTTATATTTTGTAAGAATGATCATAACAACAGATATAATGATATAGATTCTCTAATTGCAATAGAAGTAGTAACGTTTGCCAGAATTGTTAAGAAGTCCTCCATCGATAACGAAAGGATTTGTGGACGAATAACAAAGGGGAAATCATTAGAATAGGGAAGTTGTCCATCCGTAGGATCTTTAAAAGGAATCGAAACTAGTCCTTTCACAACAACCATTTGATGTAATCTGTGCGCTTCGCTGTTTTTTTGTTAAGCCTATTTCCAGGCTTATGAATGTCTTACAGCTTTTTTTTATTTTAGGAAACTTAATGCGTTTTTATCTATCGGAAGTCTGTTATCAAGAACATTATTTTGGTCTCTATCCAATCAGCTTTACGTTATAGATCAATGACAAAAATAGACCAATAAAATGTAATATGTAAAAACAGAGATATATACAGTATAAATGTCAACAATTTAATTATTTATATATATATAGACATTAATAAGTTTATGATTACTCTTTGCACGTTCATTTTAAAATAATAACAAAGCAAGAAGCAAAACCGTGGACTAAGAATCTTCTCGAGCTTCCTTTGTTACGACTATTATCAAAACACACAACGGAAAAGTTGAACAAATTAGCTGTACGTGTTAGAGGAATGATAATATAAGAATTTCAGATTAGTTTGAGATTTCAGAATAGTTCTTTAATACTGCTTGATAAAAAACAAGCTTATTTGAAAATCTTCTACAAGAGACGAACCCAAGTTTAACAACGAAGTTTCTCTACATTTCACATGATGCGACCATCTCCATTCGCCAAGATAATTTTGTTTTCTTTGCAGTTTTATAACGGTGTTGTAGTGTTACATAGTATGATATATGAAATAAAACCCAAATATGTTTATTTCAAACACAATTGAAATATCACGGGCTAAAATATATTTGTCAGGACTGGGGGGAAGGGGGATTGTCTAGATGAAGATTGTTCAGGGAGGACAGTTTTTCCGCGTGAACTTCCTAACATACCATTGAAAATCATAACATCGGAAAACTGTCGAGAACAGCAGAGTTCAATCGCGTGTAAGGTTTTACCATATGAGAACATGGGGGGCTAGCTGTACTCTGTGGAAGCGTCATTTAGAACAGCGATTAACACACTCAGAGCTACTCTGACGTTCCATATTGAAATGTAAATAAAATTGCATTTCGTTATACGACTAATATTTATGCGGGAGTTAAGAATGGAGTCTGGAATAGAACATTTTGCTGACATTTAAATGTAAAGTTGAAAATCCTACTTATTCTCTTTCGTTGGGGAGTTATATAACAAATTTTGTTTACCGAAGTATAAATAGAACTCCTGAGAAGGAAGGAAGTGCATTACAATGGATGCACTAATAATTTCTTATTTTCTCGTTTGTTTTAGCTTGTGGTTTATTCCCTTTCAAGGTTTATTAACCGCCCTTTGAACTATGCTGGAAATCGTCGGTTGGAATTGAACTGTCAGACAAAAACAAACATATCTCATGCAAAAATAACTGTATGTCAGACATTACACAAAAAGGTTGCGTTGGATTTCACTTAGTTGGATGCACTTTTTAGAGTATTGATAAATTGTTTCGTTGGAATACTATAATACACGCGTTCACAAGAAACCAGCTCTTAACTTCTATTATGCCAAAAATGTTCAATAGCAATACATCTTATGATTTTTTTTTGTAAAAGAAAAGGTCATGTGCCGAAATGTTGCAAATCAAAAAAGCCCTATTTAATTTTATGAAATTCAAGTGAACCTAAATAAAATAGCAAAATCAGTCTAATCTTCAGAAACATAAAACTTAAGCCGGCTTTTAGGTCTTTTATAAAAGGAAAGGTGCATGGCATCGTTCAAGTTAAAAATACATTTGTAAATCCTCTAAATTGAGGTTTTCAGTATTGTCGTGAACATGACTTTCCTGTTTCATGCCGGTCATGTGATGAATTCTTACACCAAAAATATCACACACAGTGAATCTTCAAATATGTTTATTCAAATGTGCGTCAACAACTGTTCAATATAGGGGGTTTGAAAATAAATATATAATTCGAATTCAGTTTAATCTCCTTGTTGCTGTATTGTATAAATCTATAGTACTAGAAGGAAATAAAAATTTAGATTTAAACATATGACAGCACTTTGATGCTTTTCGTCCTTTTGTTTAAATCCTCTCCACAGTTTTTTATCTTTGCTCTTTTGCGTTAATAACAGTTCTTCTAAAGCCAGATTTTGCTTTAAGCAGGTCGCGTGCAGTGTTTTAAACCTTTTGCATTAAAAATTGAATCGGATGCCCTTGCAACCGCAATACCATGTGTTCAAGTTAAGACATGGCCATCAATTATGTTTATCAGGGATATCCCCAACAATTTTATGCGTGCAGCGCTTTACAAACCATCCCTAAAACCAACCCTAAAGTTATGCTAATTGCTTTTCATATTTCTCATGACTTCGTATTTACAATAAAGTTTGAGAAACAAACACCGTTACTAAAAATAACAGCAAATCGCGTGTGTGTGCGTGTAACAACCCTAACACGACTTTGAAGTTTGTCTCGAATCACGATCTACTTACTATTAAAAATGTGGGTGATATTAAGAAATATTTTTGTCTAGTTGCCTTTCTTACTTTGTAGGTTTAACGAATTGTTATAAACTGAGATAAAGATATCATTCAAGTTTCAAAACGTTTGTGTAACAGATTAATCGAATTACGACGAATGTCCCCCGCAGTCTAAATTTAGAACTTTTAGTTTTCTTATGTTAAGTGGATCGTCAACAATTACATGTCTCATTGCTCCGTACCGCAAAAAGCGCTTAAAACCGAACGTATATTCATGTATGGCCGTAATCTACGTGTTGGATGAATTTGAGAAAAACAGATGAAGTCAGCATTGGTTGCCTAGTTTCGGTTCTTAATATAATATCGTTAATAAGTTCAAAAATGTAATTTAGTTTTTACAATAGCGAGTGGGTTTAGGATTAATTTTGACGTCATTGCCTGCCTGATTTGCAATATCAGATGTTTTTTGGCGATTTTAACAATCTGTTATTTTGACTTATATCACGGATCTACATAAAAAAGCAACAAGAACGCGATCAAAAGCCTCATTTATGTTTGCTTAAGATTTGGAATTACGTTTTCGAGGCGATATCGCTTTTGTAAAGCGAGAAAAATATATCATTTCCCCTTGAAAACAACTTATTGATATCCTTGTACACGTTCCGTTTTTATAAACATCGCCTAGCAACATACAACGCATGTTATAAGTAAAACTATTTTTGTAATGTGCTTTGTCATACCACACTTAAAAAGGTGTGAACTTTTTAAGAAGATATCTGAAAATAATAAAATATTAATTGGGGCATTAATTTGCGGTCAGCAGTCTGTCTCCTTTCAAGAATTCTGCGGTAAAGATTGGAGAATTCTATGCTCATGCCAAAAAAAGACATTTTTAAAAGTTGTTAGTCGTATTTATCCATGTATATGGATACAAATTATTCACCTTAAAAACATAATTGCATAACTTATCAAGTTTTTATGTACAAATTTTAAAACGCTAATAAACAAAACCGAACAGGAATATTAGCCTCCCACACTCTTCAAAAATGTCACTGTTTCTGTTTTCTTCATGGCGCATGCGTAACCTAGGGGTGTTTGTCCCCTAACGTCCGTGTTGTTTACGCAACCTCCATATTGTACAAGTATCTGCAGGCATTGTGTACATCCAACCATCGAAGCGAAGTGAAGGGCGCTGATACCATCTTCGTTTAGCTCGTTAACATTTAAGTCTCCCTCAGTGTTCAGTATGTGTTTTAATAGTTCAACATCGCTGTATTGTATTGCGAAAAACATCAGCGATAACACTTTGTCATTACATGATTCACTTTCGTGCAGGCAGTCTGTAGAAAACTCGTCATTTGTTTTTGTCGATTTGAAATACGCAGCGATCTCCGCAGATGCACGCCGAATAAACGTTTTTTTCCTTTGCTCGTCTTCATGTTCGTCGCTTTTGTGGCATTTTTTCGCACTTCGAATTTTCATCGTTCGCATATCTTCAGCTATTTTCGCCAACAGTATCATAGCTCTCATCGTCTACCTCCAACAAAATGTCAAATATTATAAACCCGACTTATTTTGAGCTATCTTTAATCACTGTTCTTTCTACTGTGTCCAAGCTGCTCTTTGTTTGCTGTTAACTGAAATTTGTCATCGGCTTTTTATAGGGAAATCCTTTTGGAGTGACGTTATCTATTTAAAGACAAAGATAAGACTCTGACGCGCAATTTTTAATTTTTTGAATGAATGAACCCGTGTTTTATTTCCATTTAGCGGTGTTAAAACAACACCAAATTAAACATGACCGCATATGCTTTCAGATACTGCAAATACTATTCGTTTTATGAGAGTGGTTGAGTCAATATTGAGCGACTTTTTGCCTCCGATAATGAAAACCTATTGTAAGGACATAATAAAAAAAATAACCATGCGATGATTTACAATGAAAAACAATTTTGGACAAATTATAGATCAAACACCTATTGCAACAGCTTCCCTTAAAAAAGGAGATAAGCGTAATAAAGATTACCGAAAGAAGTAAAAATAGATTCCGACTCCGAAACTGAGGATTATGTAAACTATTAGAAGAAGGTAAGGGAGGGTTAAAAGATTACTTTGAATTGCTGTAGAGGTTTATCCCCTGCAATCTTCGCTGAACTTTAATCGTTTTTCCTAGGTTAGGATCGATCAACTGTAAATTGAATGAAAAAATTCATGTCCGAAATGTGCGATAACATAATAAGTTTGGATTATTCGCTACGTGCTTTGCTCCACGTGGTTCGCACGAACATGCAACAAACACCTACGCTTGAAGCAAACACTCTTAACATTGTTTAGCAAATTCCAGACACGCGAGAGATTTTTTAATTGTTCTGCGTTTAAACCAAAGTATAAACACAGGGAGAGTGATAAATTATTAATACAAAATAAATTTCCATAGGTGGCAGCTAGCTCAACAATAATATTCTTTACAAATGAAGTTTTGTAAAGGCACACCCGCCCGCATTTGTTGACATTCTTGCTAACGTGACTTATCATTGTTAAAAAGTTAGTGAGTATGTTTGTTCGTGTTTATTTTACATGAAATGCAAACAAAATTGAATGATGTGCTATACTCGGAAACCACACGCAAACACAAAATTCCACTCCAATCAAAACATTTGTTGTCAAACAACAACAAATGTTGTTACTTAACGATACATGTTTTAGAAGGTTTCGTAAATATGAACACATCTAATACAATCTCGATAATTTTTGGCATTTCCCGACGATTTTATCATCAGAATCCAAATTCGTTACAGGCAATATTGGCAGCACCTTCATATGAACTATACATGATATTGAAGGCGACATTTTATAGAAATTGGCCTCGGAAATGAATCAGCCTATTAACAAATCAGAAAATTAGAACGCAGATAATTAACAGCAATCAAAAAATTGTTTTCTTGTAACAGAAAATAAAGATGGAGTATGGTTATATTGTGGTGGCAGGAAAGCACTGGTAAACCTAGTAATGATTACCCAGTGGTATACTGTACCCAAACCTTAGCTATACCCTGGGGAATACCATACACAAACCTTAACTATACCTTGGGGTATACCCTACACAAACTAGACCCTGGGGCATACCTTACACAAAACTCAACTATACCCTGGTGTATACCATGCATATACGTTAACCATACCCAGAGGCATACCCGACACAAACATTAACTATCCCCTTGGGTATAGCATAAACAAACTTCAACTATACCCGGGAGTATACTATACACAAACCCCAACTATACTTTGTGGTATACCATATACAGACCTTAACTATACCCTGGATTATACCATACACAAAGATTAACTAGACCCTGGGGTATACCGTACACAAACCTTAAATATACCTTGGTGTATACCGTACACAAGCCTTAACTATGCTCTGGGGTATACTATACACAAACCTCAATTATACACTGGGGAATACCATACACAAAGATTAACTAGACCCTGGGGTATACTCTACCCAAACGTTGTCTTTGGGGTATACCATACATAAACGTTAAATTTACCAAATGGGACACAACCTTCTTAGTGTATTCAGATATAGGCTTCAGTAATGTGGTCATTACCAACCAAAGTGGGTAATTTGAAAAAGGACTTGCTGAGCAAATCTTAACAATGCATCTTCAGAAAGATACCACTTTGTTTGGTACTCAAACATCATGGAGAATACGTTAAGCAACAGAAGATAGAAAGTGACACCAATTGAGAATGTCTTATCACGAGAGGGAAAGGATGTGAAAAGAATTTTGCATCAAAAGAAATAGTTTTCTACTTTACTTTGACTTTCATTCGAATCAGGAAATGTTTCGCCAAACCAGACAATAATCTTCCCGTATAGGTGTCTTCTTCGATATTCACCTACAGGTTTCTTTCCAGCAAAGCATACAACGTGGATCATCCTATGTCTTGGTAAAAAGGTTGGTTTGTAGGGCAAGATGACGCATGCTGTTGGCCACCTATATCAACGTTAACAGCACTTGTTTGTTTGTTGTTTTTCAACGAGGCTTCCTTCCGTCATTACGCTCATCAAGCATTATCATGAAGACCACAAAATATAAAAAAAATGAAATATGGCGTTTTTTTATAACCGTTCACTAAACAACTTTGTGACAGCATGGTCTCGAACCTAGAACCTTTCGGTCTCAATGGTCTCATTGCGCCATCACAGGATTACCTGTTGTAAGAGATACTGAAATAGACCCTCATCTGACCGGGGAAGGTTTTCAACACAATATCGTGGATCGGGTAATGAAGCAAGACTGGAAATTCCTACAAGAAGTCTCTGGCAACGCGAGCAAATAGTATCCTTGGATGAACACTAATCTGCTACGCAGTAAAAATCAAAATTGTGAAATCGTCGTTTTCGTTAAGATTGTGTCGTAAATTTTGTCTAATTTTATCAAATCTAAGATCTTTTCAATGCATTGTTTACGAGAGTTGGTGTCGATTCATTGTGAATAGACGGTTACTCTATTCATTAATAGAGATACTAATCAATGATATCATTTGTCTACAACATGACTCACAGGGCCGTCGACACGGGTTTGGATATGGGGGGCCGTAAAGATGGTGACATAGGAGGACTTACCATGATTAGGTCTGACGTGCACCTTTGGTTTTGCAAAACATTACTTGGCAAAAAAGTGGAAAATAATGCAACTAGAAGTAACCAAAAGTAACTTCAACAATTTTTGTCAAAGAAATTGTCCTGTTCATGCATCATTTTTGCTGAGGTCAGCCGTTTTATTGCCGTTTCACATCGTTCACAATCCCTTACATACTCAAACAAATCGTCATCCAATTTTATTTTTGTTGAGAGATTATATTCTTGGGTTGTTTGCCACAAGTTCACAGGGGCTGCTTAAGTTGCGTGTCATTAGCCTAATTCTTCATTTGCAAAAAGGTAATCCTAATGACGTAGGCGCCACACAAATCTACCAACCCATTGGAACCATGTATGAAAAAACTCAACAAAAAGACACTTGAGGAAAGTCTACACTACAAAAAAGATTGGTAACAAAGTTGAACTGAATTCAAAGCTTGTATTGATTTTAACTCAGATGGTTTAAGCCATGACACAAATGAAAACTGTGAGAGTCTCGAGCTTTCAGCAAACATATGGAGTGAAAGATATGGTTCACCTTTAACTTAAGAGTAAACTTATGGTAGAGAATTATGGTAAACAAGCAGAAAAAGGTTAGTAGTTGCGTTTGCGGTTGCCACACAGTTTGCCTTGTTTAAACTTTTCGTTTTCGTGTTTGTGTTTACACGCGCCATCACGCAATGTCACGAACGCTAATTAAAGATGAGTGGTTTGTGTGCGTGCAATTTCAAGTATTTCTTAGTCGGAGAACCGCAAATCAGCATACTGTTGTGCATATCTATATACTAAAAGCTTACACATATGTTTATTAAAAAACTATTACCAAGAGCACAAATAGCGCTGCTTGCGCTGATTCATCACAACACGAAAATCTAATTTGTTTTTGTTTCCAGCGAGATGCTTTTCCAACACAGCCAAATAATATTATGAAGTTATTCTTGCAAACAGTGTCACAAAAAGCCGTTTAAGATTTTAGGATTAGTAGGTGCATGTGCGTTCCTTGTAATAATGGTATCGTCATTTAAAAGTATGTGCGAATGGATGACACTACAATAAAACTGAAGGTATAACGCATAAAGAGCAGCAAAAAAAAATCAGCTAACTAAACCGGTTTTGTATCATGCATTCATTAATAATATTGTTGACTTTTGCTATTGTACCTGTTTAAATATAAAGTAATGCGTAGGGGAGAAGTTATCGTAAAGCACAGTTCCGAAGATAAAAAAGGCTTTAACAGGCGGAAAAATGGACACGGATGAAAATGACAACAACTTGAACTTGCTTCATTGTGCGCTTGATGGTTAATTGATTTATTTGGGGGCTTTTTTAGAAAGTATGACCAGAGAGGGGATACGAAAATCTCGCTCCAAGAGCGCATCATGTGTACCCGACGTCAGATTAGCGATTCTTGGAGCGCCCAAAGTTGGTAAATCAGGTAAGTCGTATTTTTATGTTGATTAGTAAAGCCTATTGATTTTAATTTGATTGTGAAAATTAAAAATCGCGCTCGATAACTAGAAAGTGGGCAATCTGGTTTTGATTCGACATAAAGTATGAAGGAATATGAAGAAAGAGTCTACTTTTACGAATTGTGAAATGGAAGGTTACAAAACAAACAACGAAACTGGCTGCAACATTTCCTCTATGCACACAGTCGCTGGATTACTCATGTGTAATATTTGGAATTTTATTGCTCAACGAAATCTTTGCGGTAAACAACAACTGTTTCACAATATCCGCCCCAAACCATTATTTTGTCTAGAAACACAGGGTTGTGATTGTGGTTGCCCAATTATATCGGATCATGTCAAGAACCTCTTGAAAAACAACTTGTCACCAAAACTTTCACAGAATATGGTGAACATTTATAAATCTCATTTCAAAATGTTTGTTTTGTAAAGGAGCTAAGTTAAAAAGGTTAATTTCGAACGAAGGCCACAAATTGATAAACCTGCTTAAAATTGTAATTCGAATCTCGGGGTTTATTTAATGTGCAAATATTTGTTTTGATCACCTCAATAAATTCTATGACGTCATATTTCAACATTCCAAAAGTTGTACGATTGATGAAAAAAAAAACGGTGATAATATTATCTTGTGAATGGAAATCATGCTTGTTTCATCGCCATTGTAAACTTTTAAGCGTTTCACAAACTACTTTTTTCGCCGTAGCTGTGAGCGTTCGGTTTATGACCAGGCGGTACATCGGCGAATATCAAAGGAACGTCGAGAAAACATACAAACGAGAGATCGCATTTGGGAACAACGTCATCACGTATGAGTTAAAAGACACAATGAGCTCGGTATTGTATTGTGCACTGTTTAAAATTGAATCAAACGTGGTTTCGGTAATGCATCGCATTACGATCTAGAAATTATATTTCTAATTGCATTACTCGCGATCACTTTCGTTTAAATATACTTTCTCAACAGGTCGACACTCAGACCTACTTATCATGGGCGACTTGTATAGCTGTCATATACGCTATTGATGATGTTTCCAGCTTCAATATTGCAGCAAACATTCTCGAAAGCATTTCCACGTTCCTCAACAAATCGAACCAAGTGTACAAAGCGATCCCAATTAGTTACGCTCTCATAGCCAACAAGAGCGACCTCAAGCATCTAAGGATGGTATCCGCGGAGAAGGGGCTAACCTTAGCTAAGAAACATTCAGCAGGATTTTGGGAAATGTCGGCCGCAGATGATTTTCAATCCACGTATATTCCTCTCAACACGATGATTGTTGAAGCCTACGTACAGGGGGGTGATAGTAACTGCACCGTAAAACAGACTGGTGACGAAGTACGCGGGCGAACTCAAAGCATGTTGCCACGTAACAGTATAACGGAGAAATTTGACGACGGTTTCTTCAAACGAATGTCTTTGCGTTGCGATGACGACAATATCAGTGTGACGAGCACCGAGCGTAGACAGTCACGCGACTCGTTGTATAGCGATCGATCACGAAAGGAGTCGGTCGGTCAGTTGTCGTTAAGAAGCGTCGATTCGAACAACAATATTAGCGAGAGTGCGGTCGAAATTAAAGACCTATTGAACCTGCCGGAAGGAACGAAAACGTGGAACAAAAAAGAGAAATCCAGATCATCGTTGAGACGGGACAAGCAAAAATCTGGGAAGAAACTTGGTCTTGGTAAAAGCAAGAGTTATTCGGATCTAGCGAGTATACAAAAAGAAGAACTCTCGGAAAGAATCAACGTTGAAGAAATTCCGTCCAATGATATCGATATAGCGCTTGCCGCGTGCGTTCTTGACCCCAACCAACAGAAAAACTCTCCCCATCTGATAAAGAAAGATCGCTCGAAGTTCCAATGGTTGAATCTTAGCGCAAACGAAAACCAAAAACCGAATGAAACTGATGGCGAGAAAATGGCGCGAAATGAAAAGAAATCAATTCGGCGCAAATTTTCCATGTTTAAACCAAAAATCCTGATAGAATCTCCAATACATTGATCATTATATGTACCAAAGTTTTTCAATTTCGGTTTTACGAATGGCTTTGCGACTAAAATAATCTTCTAGTTACAAAAACTATTTTCCATAGCGTAGGCGAACGTTTTCATGTGTAGATATATATAATATACAAAAAAGACATAGCAAAATACTTCAAAATATTTTCTTGTTTTTGCTGCTCGTTCGCTTGTAAGAGGAGGCGTTCGTTGAAGACATCCAATCAGGTACCTTTCTCTTTGTTGCCGAGCTGTTTCTAATAGCGATACATTTGTTGGCATTTTGTGTTGGCGTTTTGATGATCGCAGGTTCCTCGGTCACACCGTATGTGATCTCAAGTAGTGTAACGATAAAGCGAAGTTTGCCGTAGCAAATGTGAGCAGGAAGCATTTCTTTTATCGGTCGCAAACGTTTGATATCTGCGCGTGAAATGCTATGTTAGATTCATACCTATTAACTAAAGTCAGGAAATAACCTGATTTTATTTCTTGTGACCGTATCACCTGCACAACAGCCGAAATGTCTTCTTCTTTTACATCAACTAAAACGTTGTTAACTTGAAACTGCAATCCTTTCCATTCATTTTTACTGATTACGTATAATTACACGCTTCTGTATAAAAAAAATAAAAATCTTACGTCGACCAAAATCTAAAGGTTGCCTCACTTTCAGGGCCGTCGTTAAATGACCATATATGGTATCTTCAACCAAAGCTCGCCTTTTGGCTATTTCATTCTAAACGCGTTTGGTTTACTTCGCATTCTTGTACACGTTGCCGATACTTACGATGGAAAGCTTCTCTACTTGATAGGCGTTGTAGGTTTCCAGCTGGGTTCCACTCAACATATTAGTGCAACCGTCGACGCGTAACAACACCTCGTATAACAGAAAGATATAGCGAATTTCCAAAGAATCACTCAACTTTCCCTTACTAAATCTGCGGGCGTCTTGTTTTCAGCGCCAGAAGAGACGCAATTCAAACTCAACTGCCATTCTTCACAAAAACGTTTAACTTCGTCAACAAAAGCATGCCCAAACCTCTGGCATAACCTCTCCGATATCCCATCGATAGTAAGCAACGTTGCTAGGGAACCAGGCCTGCATTAGTATTTTATTCAACTGAAAACAACTTGGTTTAAATGCGTAGTACATTACCTAAATGAAGCCATGTCCTGTAAATTTTTGTTGGTGGCGATCATGTAGGGTGGTATGTCCATCTTAAAAGCTATGAGGCGGCGTACCGCAAGCAAGCGAGATTGGAGTTCTCTCTAAATCACATTAGGTATAGGAACAAGAGTGAAGTTGTGTTTGAACTGTGCTTCTTACATTATACTTGCTCTCATCTAGAGACGAATCGCGTCGCCTTTCTGTTAAGGCCGTGTACACACTTCCTAATGGTTCCGTGAAAGGCTTCTCCAACGGTTCCACGGGTAAGTATCTAAGTAAGTGTAAACTCTTAATAAGAAGAAATTAACGAAAATTGTCCACCCTTAAAAGGTAACATAAACTCATAAGAACTTGTACATTAATACGGTTGTATATGTAGGGTTTCACTTACTTGGTAGACACGACAACAGGTACAGGGTCCCACTTATCTGCAGGTAGAAGCAATTGTAGTTCCTCAAGAAGGTCCTAAAACGTTGAAAGCCCAAGAATATTTGCTGACATGGCCATATTTATGGCATCATTTCATAAATATTGCACTTATTGCTGATTTAATGCGATGTAGAAACGACAATGTAACAGTGTCGGTTAAAACTAAAGAAAGGCAAAGTTTGAAAACCTTCATTGGTTCCTTTATGATGAATTCAGGGGCGTCCATATCTTCATGCTCCTTCAACCAAGTCCTTGCAGTGTCTGACAGAACGGCAATACCCATTAGTAAAATTATTGCACAACCCAATACGCAATGAAGTTATTGGTAAAAGAGACCGGATGTAACCGTACCAGTCATAGATATCGTGGAACCGAAGCCTCTTGGAACTGGCGTTTCAGTCAGGTAGTTCAGGTTCACCAATTGCCGTCCTGCATGCATAAAATGTTCTCTTATATTGAAACTATAAATTAAAATAAATAACACCAAAAGAATATACAACATATAGCGCGGGTAAAAGTGAAGGCCCACCCAACGTCTTCCAGTATTTCTCAGACTTCCCCCTGGAAAGAAAACATATTGATTTCATGTAACAGTCCATCATTCATCACCTTCCGCATCCATGTTCCTTTCGCTTCATGTGATGAGCCGACAACTTCTGGCTGTTCTGTACAAAACATCATCAACAATCAACTTAAAGATCAGACGGTATGTACGGGTGCTTACCGAACCTCGAAGTAAAAGAACGGGAATGTTGAGACCGTAAAATTCACCAGTTGCCTAAAAATAAATTCTATCAACTAAAGCGTCCACGGATCCTTTAAAAACACTAATTAGCGCTTTTCAAAGAAAATAATACCTTGATTGCTTGTAAAAGCTTTTTGACATCATTTCCAACATTCAAGTCCTCTTTACTCGACTTTGATTTGAAGGAAGTCGGATGTAGTACCCTACAACGATTGCAATTTATCTCTCCGGTTCATAACGTACCTTCACCTTACGTCTGTCGACAGTTATCACAGCAATCTTGATAGCCGCCAACCTCTTTCAAGTTTTCGTCGAAGTGAGACAGAATGGCCCTCCTGCGACATGCTGACGTCATCAAATATTGCTCCATCTTTGCGATCATTCCGCCTTTGTAGGATTTGAATTTCGGGTTGGAGATTTCGTTCAAAAAAAACCTGGAAATTGGAAAAACAGGTTGGCTGGAGAAGGGAACATGCTCGAAGCAATGGGTATAGTATGATTGGCTTAATAAATGTCAAAAGAAAAACTCATTAGATGGGAATAGACAAAAAATAGACAACCTGGATTAGTTAAATAACGGGCATGAAACGAAAAACCGCGAAGTAAAATTTTATTATAATAAGCTAAATGATATATGTTAAACAACAAGTAACTGTTGAAAAATGTACTAAAAGTCAAGAAAGTAACTAATAAATGGCTCATGAGATAATAGTATCACAGACAAACGGACGGCAAAAATAATTTCATAAGTGCAAAAAGCAATCTAAGAACATACCTGCTAATGGCAAAATCTGCGTGATTGTAAAACGCGTAACAGGAGCTTGAATGGCCATCGCGACCTGCCCTACCGATCTCTTGATAGTACGATTCAATATCCCGCGGAGCCCCGTAGTGAATTACCATGCGAATATCGGGTTTGTCGATCCCCATTCCGAACGCTACTGTCGCTACTATGCACTGGGAAACGAGAAACGAAACTATCGAAACACTAAACAATTAACCGAACCTCTAATTCATCTCTAATGAACTTGTAGTGAGTCTTCTTTCGTTGAGTCACTGACACACCAGCGTGGTAGGGCTCGCATGAAATACCAAACCCATACACAACCGCTGTTACCTCCGACACCTTCTTTTTCGTTTGGCAATAAATAATGGTGGTGCCTGGGAACGAGTACTTTCGTTGGCCGTTCACCAATTCTTGCGTCATCAGCGAGGAAAGATCATGATGGATGTTGACTTTGTTGCGAACCTCTAAATAAAGGTTCTTCCGATCGAACCCCGTGCAGCGAATCACAGCGCTCTTCATCTTCAGCATCGTACAAATGTCAGTGCGGACGATTGGAGTGGCGGTGGCTGTAAGAGCGACGATGGGAACTTTAGGGATTTGTTTGCGGATAGAATCCAGTTGCCTGTAGGCCACACGGAAATCGTGACCCCATTGAGAAACACAATGCGCTTCGTCTATTGCCACTAAAGTCAGGCCGACCCTTTTATCCAGGTCCACAAGAAAACTGGCCGGATTGGTCACATACTCCGGAGTGATGTAAACAATTCTGTAATCACCATTAAATATACCGTTCTTAACGTTAGTGGTGTCGCTCTGCGCAGTTCCCAGGTAACAGGCGTTGATATTGGCAACACTGAGAAGAACACGGATGTTTCAGACTGCACAGAACAACGCAAGAAGAATATTTACTTGAGAGCTTGCACCTGATCTTCCATCAATGAAATCAAAGGACTTATCACAATTGCCACACCTTTTAAAAACACTGGTGGATATTGATAGCATAGACTTTTACCAGATCCTGCAAAAGATATACTTCAAACAAACAAACGCATGTTATATTCCAAGGAAAACAGTATGAATCAGTAGAAACACAAAAAATACAAATTATCTTTATTGAACGAATGAATGATATACCAGTTGCCATGACAACACAATTATCTTGTTTTTCGTACATGACCGAATGGATGACCTTCCACTGCATTCTAACGTAAGATACAAATTGTTAATCTGCAGTCCACAAACAAACAGCGACAAGCAAATGATATAGATAGGCTACGCTGTGAAAAAAATATGAACACAATCAATCTTACGGTCGAAAGTTAGAGAATCCAAAATATTCCTTCAGTACATTGATATGCTCTTTCTCTGGCTTCTTGCAGTCATCCAAAGCTATAGGAAGAAGTATATACGCAAAAAAAAACATGAGTGCTGGCTTAATTAGAATGTGGACAGTCATAATAAAAGTCATTGCCAATATATTCAGTACCAGAGGCAATCATTACGACTTATAGAAAAACTCTAGTATTTTTTGTCGTAGAATTTGAGAGAATTACTTTCGTTCGCATCTTCTTTATGAGACGAAACGTTCATCGACTCCTCCTCCTCCAAAACAACCTAAGCACATTTTCATCTCAAGTAAACGGAAACACAAATGTTTGTATCTCAGAGAAAGGAATTATTTTTTCAGGGAAAATGAACAACAAACAATTTACATAAGGTCAGATTTGAAAATCAACATGTCATCAATTGAACGAAAACAAGACAATATTATTTTTCAGCATTGTGATCTCACCGTTGACAGAGTCACGTCCATGTCATCATAGGGATCAAAAAATGCTTCTTCTCCTATCTTCAACGTAAGGAAGAAGAAAACATAGCGTTGAAACAATTGACCTAAGAAGTATTACTTTGTTGTCTTTACAACCATTTGCACAGTCGATAGCGTCAAGAGAAACACCCTTAATGTCACCGCAAGATCGCTGGGACGATGTGCAAAGTGGCTGGCTAATAGACATTTCGTTTTCTTTACTGGTGTTGCCGCCATCAGATAGTAACATGCTTATTTCTTCTTCTGTCGGGAGCAACTCTATAACATGAAAAATGCTACAGGAAAAAATCAATCCCCTTAACATAGATTTATGAGATTGAGTACTCTAACCCAGTGCCACTGACACCTTCATCCAACTCAAACCCATTAAAATATTAGAATGTTAAAACAATTTAAATAGTCAACCGAAACATTAGTAATTCATTCTTGAAACTGACCATCATGCAGTTGGTCCAGCATGCTCTCTGATGCATCGCTTCCATCGTCGTTGTCACTGTTTAAAATGTTGTCCAATGTTTTGCAGAACGAACTCACCTGAGCGTTTGTTTTTCGAATCACATTAAAGAATACTTCAACATTTCCGTGTTCAACATCGTCCTGTGTCTTCCGCAGCTGCTCCACCAAAGTGTTTGCCCAGCGTAGATTAACTGAGAGCTCTTTAAGCTCACAAAGTAGTTCAGAAACAGGCATTTTGTCAGGACCAGCCTCAAAACCCATAAACAACGTGCAACACCTTTCCTCAATGTTCAGCTTTAATCAATAACTTCCATCAGACAGATATCTTAAGCAACAAAGCTATACATTAGCATGTTATCTAATTAACAACAGCTATTATATGATTTAGCAAAACATTGCAAAGGATCAAAAAAGAAAAACACGTGGTTGTGTCAAAATTCACCATAATTTGTAATATTTACAGATCGTGTTTGAAGGAAATATGTCCATCCACAAATAAATTAATTCTAGTAAAACGTGTATAAAAATATTCTACGTGAAAAAATATTTAGATCAAATTTATTTTAAATAAAACAATTATAGAATACATATAAAACACTGTAAAAGTATAAATTTGAAAATAACTTTAAAATATAAAAAGCAGTAAAGAAATAAAATTTTAATATAATACATTTAAAGGCGTGAAAAAAATTTCTTGAAAAAAAATTACATAAATTGAGTTTTAGAATTAGCTTTATTGATTTTGAATAAACATTATCATTGGAAGTTGGAGTAATTGGAGAACAAAGCCAAATATTGGTCGATGGTGTTGTATATGAACTGGTACTGTTGCTGAAAGAAAAGAAAAATAAGTTTAAAAACTTCAAAGGAACTTCATAACATTGTATTGGTGACACTTGCATGGGTTATTGGTGACACTCGCATGGGTTATTGGTGACACTAGCATGGGTTATTGGTGACACTCGCATAGGTTATTGGAAACACTAGCATGGGTTATTGGTGACACTCGCATAGGTTATTGGTGACACTCGCATGGGTTATTGGTGACACTCACAAGAATAACTGTGCACATGTAAACACTTACCAGACTTTCCACAAATTGTGGTCTAGAAATTCGCGTTCTCCTCACGACTTGAAACACATCAACTTTTTCTTCAATTTTCAACTGGTCCAATGCATTGAAACAAGAGATAAAAACTCCACAACGACTGGCACCATTTCTAAAAGCATTATTATATAGGTTACCATCCATATGTTACCATCCAATTTTGAGATTTAAAGCCAATGATTTACATGTTAAATTTATGACGCAACTGATCAACATCATGCTACATGTTTTCTACTGCTTTTATCCTTACTAAATAAATTAATGGTATTAACAATAATGACCTGTCTGATCATGTCCTAACCTGCCTGAGCAATTAACAAGATCCTTAAGGTCTATGGAGGATGCCTGGCTAGCACAGTCCATGAATTGATTAAAAGAATGTGGGCATAATCACATTCTCCACATGGAACATGAGAAAACCAATCAAGTTAGCATGATTGAAGAAGAGTATTTCAATACCTTGTCATTATGCTGTGACTTACTTGACTTATTTCGAGCGAGCTCGAACATTGGCAACTAGCTTTCTCCATTCATCTCTGTCTTGCATAGTCTTCTGCAGATCTCTTTTGCTCATCCTTTCTAAGCTGATCTAGGTATGTTTTTATTGGCCTTCCTCTCTTCCTCTTTCCGTGTTTCGGTTCCCAAGTGATTACTTTGTTTATCAACTCATCTTTGCTTCTCCAGCAATGTCCGATGAACCTCAATCTTCTAACACGTAGTGAGTCTGTAACCTTCATCAGTTTACCATAGAGGTCTTTATTCGTTTTATGGTCCATCCAGGATACTCTGAGTACAGCCCTGAGCATTTTGGTGTACGTACCATCTAATCGTTCACTCATTTTGACAGTTAATGTCCAACTTTCTGCTCCATATAATAATACACTTTCTACTGTAGCACGGAAGAAACCAATTTTAAGGTGGTTTTTCAGGTTTGACCTCCATATTTTCTCCATCTTGTTAAGGGCTCGCCATGCCTGTCCTATCCTTACGTTCATATCTTTTTTACTAGATTCGATCCACGCTCCAAGATATTTGAAGTTGTCTACTTGCTTCAGTAAGTTACCATCTAGTGTAACGAGATCCCCTTCCTTCTTGGTTGAACAGCATATATTCTGTCTTCTTGAAATTGACGTGAAGACCAACTGCTTCTGCTGCGATTTCCAATCGTAGGAGGAGGAGTTGTGCCTGTTCGAGTGTGTTTGACATGAGTGCAAGATCGTCTGCAAAGTCAGCATCAGTGATGTTTATTGCAGGGTGACGTCTGCTCTGGCGTTCAGTTAAGGTGAAACCGATATTTGACTCTCTTGTAGCTTCCCGTAGAGCATAATCAAGTGCAATTATAAATAGGAAAGGTGCCAAAGTATCTCCTTGAAGCACACCGGTGAGGACTTCGAAGAATTCTGTGTCCCCATCTGGTGTTAAGACTTGTGCCATGGTGTCTTTGTACAGTATACTTATAGCATCCACTACTTTAGAAGGTATTCCATATGCTCTTAAGATTTCCATCAGTTTTTCTCGGTGCATTGAGTCAAATGCCTTGCTGAAGTCGACAAAAGTGAGCACTGCAGGTAGCTGTTTTTCTCTGATTCCTTCAATGAGTCTTCTCAATGTAAGAATTTGTGCAAGAGTTGACCTGCCTGGACGAAACCTGTTTTGATTTATCCTCAGTAAAGGATCGAGATATTTTCGTATCCGGTTTAATATGATCTTGTTGTAGATTTTTGCAGCAATGACAGTAAGTGATATTCCCCGGTAATTGCCAGTGATTCCAAGGTCTCCTTTCTTTGGAAGGGGTACAAAACCACTTTTAACCCAAATGTCAGGTCTATCACCATTGAATGTTCTGTTGCATACGTCTAGCAGATATTCATTCAGAGCACCACTTTTCCAGACTTCTATTGGAATATTGTCAAGTCCGCAAGCTTTGTTGTTCTTAAAACTTTTGATGCATTTTTCCAGTTCATCCATTGTTATGTCTTCTGTGTTGATCGGTAGTGTTTAGTGTATAATAGTAACTGTTGGTTTTGATGTTACTGTGGGAGGTTGACCAAGTAAGTTTGAGAAGTGGTCTTTCCACACGCTCTTCGGGGGTTTTAGCTCTTATGCGTCCCTTGTTTGAACCTTTTCTACCCGTTAGTTCATTCACAGTTTGCCACGCAATTCCGGATCTTTGGTGTTTTACAGCATTGGTTATATCGTTAATCTTTTCATTTACATACTTTTCCTGTTCTAAATCATATGCTTCTTGCAAGTCTTTCTTTGCTTGCTTTAATTCAGCATCGCTTTTTCTGGTTTTTCTTTTTAAGTTTTCCTGGTAAGTCTTCTTTACATTTTCTCTTTTCTTCAAGATGTTATCATCTTCCCATGGTGCATGCCGCTTTATCCTAGTTCTTACTGGGATATTGTTCTTTGTTGTTACTTCATGGGCTTTCATGATATTCTCATACACTTGGTTTGCATCTTCGTTTCCTTCTAGATCTTGTAAAGCTTTCGTACTTCAACAGTGTATCTGTTCTTTGTGTTGTTATCTTTGAGAAGCAGGTTCCAGTCGTACCTAATCTTCTTCTTACTAGATGATTTGCTCTGACGTAAGCTTAGTCTTACTTTAGCCGATGGTCGGATTTCACAGTGCACGAGGTGCTGTAAGCCTCGCAGTTCAAGGCACTATTTTCCCACTTGTTATTGATAAGGATGTAATCAATTTGGCTTTTCACTTTGTTTGGTGATGTATGTGTCCAGAGTTTACCTATTCGTTTCAAGAAACTAGTATTCAGGACTTTCAGATTGCATTTCTGTGTGTAATCAAGAAGTAGTTGTCCATTCTCATTTGTTGTTGTGTTGTAGACCGAGCCTTTTGCATCGTTTCCTCCTATCCTTGCATTCATGTCAACACCGATCAATGTAACATTGTGTTTAGGAATCTTTTTGGTAAGTTCTGCTAGTTCTACATAGAATTCTTCCCTTTCCTCAACTGGTGACTGTTCGTGGGACTGTAGCAAAAAATCACAGTAACTGCAGGGTTCCCATTGAAGGTTGCAATTAGAATCCTAGGATTGATGGATTCTACAGAGTTAAGTGCTTTGTGAGCGTTCGGACTAAGGAGAATGCCAACGCCTCTTATTGTTGAGTTGTTTGCAGCCTTTTGAGCTGAAGATGTAATCAAAACCCAACCTTTTTTCATATCATGGAACTTGGTGTCAACATCTTCATGGTAGATACGATGTTCCTGTATACATATGATGTCAATGTGCTGCTCTTTGGCAAGGGCAGTTAACTCTCCAATCTTTCCACTGGTGTTCAAGGTTCGACAGTTAAAGGTAGAGATCAGTGTAGTTTTCCTGCACTTCAAGAGTCTGTTATCTTTTGAGTCTTGGTCAGTAGTATTCTTTTCGATCCCAGCCTGACATCCCACTGGGGGACGCGCTCCTTGGTTACTCACGCAATGAGCGATGTGGTTTGATAAGTTAGAGTCTGAACTAGTCATGATGTTTTTCGGTTGCTTCCACAAATCTAGAGGTGTGGTTTAGTGCTAGTGGTCGCAACTCCTACTAACAACCGCAGTTTTCTACTGAGGAGAAATAGTTGATCCATGCCGCTGTGATTAGTATCGTCATCCACCATCAATCAGTGCATATTTAGCCAAAGTTTTGGTTTGTTGAAAATTGCCCAAAGTATGCGACAAGAGAGCTGCTGCCCGCTCCAGGATTTTTCGTCATTGAGGTTTTCTCCTCTATTGATTAAGCTTTCGCCTGGCTCCTACCCTTTGACCTGTCTGGCTTGGTTAGACCTGCCAGGAGACTAGCTCCCGCCAGCATAGCTCTCCGGGTTATTGGAACACGCAAGCCACACCACCACATCAAGGTACTTAATCATTATGCTGTAATGTCAAATATCTGTTAGTAAATAATGCAGAAACCTCTGCTTCCAGTCAAAAGACAAAATAAATCACTTCATTTGATTTGTTTATTTTACTTTCAGAGGGTATGGCCGGTGATGTAACATCTTTGACCTCATGGACATATATAAGCATCCACACCCTTTATGCTCAGGTGCCACGGAGTTTAAAATACAAAGTTGGTATCTTGTGTGTGTTAATTCACTACTGTTTTTCCACTCACTAGAGTTGGCATTAGGAAGGGCATCCAGCTGTAAAAACATCAGATGATTAAACCTTCTCAATTGTGGGGAATAAATTCCGGTGAAAACCCTGTCTAACCCACGCTAGCATGGAAAATAAAACGAAATGATGATGATCAAATAATCTCTAGTAATAAATTATAAAATACTTAATTTTTTAATCGGAGATCTGAGCAAGCCGCTGTGGTATATTATTTGAATTATTATTTTAGCAGATTAGCTTCAGAACCTCTTTTTTTTTCTTTTTTTTTTAGTTTTTTTTTAGGAAATACACAGGAGAGGCAGGGCCTATGACTCAACAGAGTCCTGTGTATTGGAAAGAAAGATCAGTAAAAGAGACATAGACTAAATGGAAGGTAGACAAAGGAGTAGATGAGAAATAAGTGCAGAAGGGCTGAAATAAAGTTAAGAAATTTTCATAAGGTCTAAATCATAAGGTCTATCCTTTGTTTGAAGCCTTGGAGGTGGTAAACATGGCTTTTGGGGAATACACTGCATGGGAGCTTGTCCCATCAATTGGAGACCTGGACAAAGAAGGAAGACGAGTGCATGATGTTCCTTGAGGAGGGGACAGAAACATTGAACTGGTGGCAGTTAGAAGCGTACCTCGTGTTTCAGGAGAATACAGAAAGAGGTGGGACAGTAGAGTGCAGTTCATCTGAGACCAAAAAATTCTTTGTTGCTCACTAACTTTTTGATTAAATGTAGTGGACAGCAGTTGTGTCACATCGTACAGTGGAAAAGCCCTACAGGTCCATATCATTCTCACAATCAATGTTATTGTGATGCTTCTCAACCTCATAACAAACTCCACTCTTATCTACCTGCTCATAAAAATGAAACAAATGGAAACAATGTCACTCAGATTCATCTTCTACTTGGCTGTCTCTGTTATTTCCATGGCATTGTTAGGACAGACATGCTATATATTCGCAAAGCGTGGTGTGACCGAATGAAATATTTGTATAAATACCCAACAAAAGTTACTAAAAAAAGGGAATTGACCGCAATTATTATTATCACAATGTTGCCTTTTGTCCATTCGTTATCATATACTATCGGCAGTTTGTACAGTTTTCTGCTAAAAGTCTGTATTTTCGCTTTGTTTATTGACGCAAGAATCATTATTAGCATTTTGTCGAGTTACACGGCCATCATACAGAAACACAAACGAGATGTACTTACCCATAAATATTTAAAAGATGTTGATCAAGTCATTACTTCAATAGCCTGGAGGCTGACCAGTTCTGCTGAACGTTGTCATACTGTTTTTTAATTACATCCTCTTGTCAGTACTGTATTACAGCATGATTAAAAGAGCAACAGGATCGTCAACAGAATGGCTTCAGTTTCTTCTTTTAGTCAGTTATCAAGGAATTCATGCAAATTCTTTCATAAATGCACTTATCTTTCACTATTCCAATCCAAAAATGAACAAACATTTAAAACACGTCTTTCGTCAGGGCTTTCAAATACATCAAAGTTCCAACACATCACAAATGAATCACAGCTATTTTTCACTGAATTTTTTTTATTTGTAAAAGTTATGTCGGAAAAAAACGTTTATTATTTTTCTCTTGGTTTGTGTTCTTCTTTCATGATTATGATAATTTGTAAATAACTTTACTTCTATTACACTGCAATAATAGTTTTCTTAAAGATAATTGCCATTTAATTTTAATGAGTTCAATTTTTCACTTATATTTTAAATCATACATCATATATTTGTAAGCTTCATGCAATCAGTCTCTCGCAATCAATATAAATTTGTGATTTTTAAAACATTTCCTTCCACCCACCTGCACATAACAACAATTTTTCGATCTCCAAACGTTTGTTGGCACTTAATGACCGCCGCAATGAGATTCAGTATGGCATCGACGTTCGGTAGATCTTGCTCCGACCAGCTGCGAAATTCCACCATTCCGCATTCCATCTAAAAAGAATGTGTACATCACAACGTGTTTGCATTTCAATTTAAAAACATTTACACTTTTGTCAAAATTATTTAATTAGAGTAAAAATTAAACGTAACAATTCTTTTGCAAATGTAACATTTTACTGGTCAAATTTGTGTCTATAACCAAGAGTATTTTGCGTACTTTACACAGAAAGGATAGCCCACTATTAACAATCTTATGTAACTGTATGAGGACAAAAAATGTTAAAAATAGGTTGTCTTATAGCGTTTATTAATATATTTCATAGAATTTTATCAGAATGTTTACCTCATCAAGAAAGAGTTTTGTGATAAATACTTTTTTTATATTTTCGAGATATATGATTATACCTTTTCATTTAAAAGAAACTTTCTCTGCAACAAGGCACCGGTGTTTTCTTCAGATATTAACTTCACTAACGAACCGTTAATCAACTGCAGTGCATCCTTAGGATAAAATAGGAAGTCACTTGGTTCCAATATCACAATTGTTGAGACTTCACATTCGGAAACCATTGTCCAAAAATCTTTGAGAGTGTACTGAAAGGGAATTTGCGTGGCTATGAAAGCCTCTTTCACCTTGTAGCCATCAACAGACACAGCATTGATATAAAATGGCAATTTAACCAACATACTGTCGACTAAACAAGAAAAAGCAGCATTTTTAGACGGGGTGGGGGAGGGGTGGGGGTAATATTTACTTGACATTTCAGCGCAAGAAATATACCTGGAAACGAAAAAACATACTTGGTAAAACATCTGGAGAAAAATTCTTGGGAGTATTTTCTGGTTTCAGTGCAACTTCATGTTTTTCGCTAAGAACTGGCGTGACATTACATAATTTTTCATAGTCCTCTTTAATCAACAAAGTGCCATTTTTGTTCTTCTCTGTGAGAATTCGTTTTAAGTGTTTGGGAAAGTGAGACACACTCAGGTCTGTTTTGCCGCAACAAATTGCTTCGTAGATGGCATCATAAACAAAAATGTACTGATTAGCCGACTGTATCATTTGCATTCTGCAATTTCGCATTGTTTTGAAGTAACCATAGGTATCAACCATGCCTTTGTTTTGAATAAGATTCAGCATCTCTCTGATGAGAATAAAAGTTCCAGTACGACCAACTCCAGCACTGCAATGCACAATGATTACAGATTCATCATTATATGGCACTAAATTAAAAAACCGATGACAAAAGCCAAGCAGCATGGTTGGGTACTCTGGGCAATCATGATCAGGCCATGAAGTAAACTGCATGTGGATGAGTGAGTGCTCCGTTTTATCCACACTTACCGTCACGTAGCGAATAATGAAATCCGCAAAGAAATCTGTTTTCGTTACATTCACTTTTATGCCGGCATATAACTGGCAGTCATGTCGAGGCCAGTAGGTAGCAGACTTTAACTTTCCTTTTTCTATAACATTAGTGAGCATTACGATAGCAAGCGGTTTTTGGTTAACAACCATCCTCCAGAAATCTGACACTGTGTTGTCATTTGGTGCTTGAGTAGCGATGTATGAGTTGTTTCCGCTGTACGATTGGATGAAGTTGGCATTGATGTACGTGCCCTGATCATTCGCAAACACAGGTTCCAATTCCACGAGTGTATTGTCGTAAGGTATCACATTTTTGTACCGGTTTTTCGTTTTGTTGCACATCTGAGAAGCCTGTTCGCAGGGAAAGATTTGCCCAGAAGGAATACTATTGTACTGTGCGATGAAATCAAAGTTTTCATTTTCCTTTGCAGAGCGATAAAATGCAAGGAACTCTTTAACTGAAATACAATTCCACATGTTCATCTCTTTGCAGTTTGCATATGTAGGCTCTGGAATAAAAAATAGCCACTACATAAAGAGAAATGTCAGCTTATAAGGAACATGGTTGTAACATCAGGGACTTTTAATACCTGAAAATGCGCTTATCTCCACAAATTCATCATTATCTACAGGCTTGCTGAAAGATGCCTGATGATCGAGAATCAGTTGAGATGGAACATGACGCTTTCTTCGACTGAAACCAGTAAACGAACAGTGTCATAGACGATGATATAAACGCACACAAAAGCGTGATTAATCCGCAAATTTGAATAACATTCTTACCCCTTCAATACGTAGATGGCTGCTATTGATATCATGATAACAGGTACTGCAGCCAAGCCTGCCAACCAATCAAAGTTCTCAGGGTCCTTGTTCACTTTCCCAGGTGGGAACGTCGTCATGACAACCTCTGGCGCTAAAGGAACATCAGGTAAACTCTAATTGATTAAGTTTTCCAGCAGTAATAAAGTTATTAGCAAACTAATGTTTCACCGTTCTACCTTGAAATTCTTTTAGCCATGGACTTGTAAAATATTCACCCTATAAAAATACAATCATGTCAATATGAAAGAGGTAAAATTTAATCAATTTATTTTATGTGGTAAAACATGAAAAAACTAACTGTTTCACCTAGTGATTCAAGGTAACCAGTAGATTTTGAAATGCAAATTCAAGTATATTTGAGTCTGAATATTTCATTTTGAAGTATATTTTAATCCTCTAATTCAAGTATATTCAAGTATATTTTTCAAACATTACAGAGACAAGGCCATCAGATTAGATTGCATTTCCTTTTAAGAGCTAAAGACTTGAAGAAATATATGTTTTTAAAAACCTACATTGGCAAGTTTAACTCTTTGGAACACAGTGTAGAACTCTCCTGAAATCAATTTCCCATTGACATACTCTTGTACTGTCACGTCTCTACGAAATCGTTTCGTTTGTGTAAAACGATAAAAGATTTCTCCATTACCTGTTAAAAAGAGCGTGTTACTGGCTAGTTACTTAGGAATCCTTGCAAGCCTCTAAAAGTAACAATTCTAGATGGTTTCATCTATAACCTTCTCACTTAATTTCACCTAGAGTCTTGAATATAATTTTAAAATATTTGTTATAAACGAACCAAGAATTCTGTTGTTTGTATGAAACATGTTAAGAAATTGCAACATTTCCATATTAAAGCAAAGATACCTAACACAAAGAGTCTGTATTTTTGAAAGAGTGATGCGTTAAATACAGCAGCAATATATGGTTGGTTGTAGCCAGAGGAGTTGTAATTTGTGATGTTGGTGTACAGAGATGACTGTTCCTTGTTGAAGGAATCATTTAATTTTAATCTCATCGCAATTACTTCGTAATACCTAAACGAAAAGGAGTACACAAGCATGAACAATGTCGACTTTTGTAAATGTAAATTAATTCTTACAGTGAACTTTCTGGACCCTTAGCGATTTCGATCACTTGACTTCCATCGTTCTTCGGTTCCCTTAACAAAGATTTTGGCAAACTTTTTCTCTCTGAAAAAAGAACAATCAATTGATGTCAACAATGCAATTGAAACAGTAACAGTTTTTTTCAAAAAATTGGCTAAATATTTTTAAATTCCTTTTAATTGCAAACTAATGCATGTGGTATTTGCCGGATAAAACTTCATGTCAGTTTAGAAATAGCAGGAGATCGATCACAGGATCACCAGGATGGCAATAAAAAAAATAAGTAGGAAAATAAGCGATTCTATTACGTGAATAGAATAAAACAATTTTATTAAAACTGAGAATGTCCAGTTAACATTAACAGTTATATTACACTTTAAAAACAATTGAGTGTTTCCGTTTTATTTTTTATAAAAACTATCAATTAAGGAAGATTATTGAGGATGTTGAGGTTATCAATTATAGCATCACCCCCGAAGGTCGTTGGCCGATTGATGGCAATGAAACTGACAAACCAGTGTATTACAACACAATGATTAAAAAACTTACCTAATTTATACTTGACAAACGGTCCAAAAGTCTCTTTCTAAAACAAAATGTCATACACATTAACAAATAAATCATTACATTTAAAAAAATAAAAAGTATACTATACAGTATTATCTAGATACTATATCCTGAAGATTTAGACACGCGCGTTGGTGATCGCGCGCCTTATGTAGCTTATGTAGTAGACAGCTGGAACAGCCTCCCTAACGAAGTTGTTACTGCGGAGTCACTGAACATTTTCAAAAATTGATTGGATTTGTTCTTGAGAAACAAAAGATATTTGTATGTTTGATTATTTATTTACGATTATTTGTTTGATTATGTCTTTCTATGAAGCGTTACCAGCGATTTTTCGATTTATTTTTATTTTCTATTATTATCAATTTTTTATTCTCTTCGCATTTTTATGCTTTTGCATGACTTTGCTTTGTTATAGGTTGACAGGCACAGTTTTATGCCTATACATTGAATTTTTTATGTAAACCTTATTTTATAATAATAATAATAATAATAATTATGTGCGTGATTTTTTTCATTTCAAAATCTATTTTTTAAAGCTGTTTTAGCTGCCCAGCCGTCAAAGATATACTTTTATTGATGGTCATCTTGATTATGTGTATATCCATGTTGTTATCCATAATGTTATTCAGTGTCAAAAAACCTGCGTCCAAATTCAGAAAATTGAAGAAAATACATGTATGTATGTATTAAAAACTTGCTTACAAGAAAAATGAAATCAGGAAACTTAACGTTACTAATAATTAAATGTTTTGAAATTTTTGTTACATAACAATAAAAAATGAAAAAATATGTAAAAGAAGATTTTCAAAAAAAAACCGAAAGACATGTTTACACGCAATGTTACAGGCTGTTTAAAGGTTCCATTCAACTTAGAGACAAACAAATGCAGAAAAACTATGCTGCACACACAAAGACACATTCAGTTTTGTTTACAAAAATCACTTGCAAAACTAATAAACATGTAGACAGTAGACACTAAACAAGAAAATAAATATGACTGCTCAGTTTTCTTCAACCCTTTTAAACTTCACACTAATTCCTAATTTCAAAGAAAAAAGTTGTCCTATTTTAACTTGTTAAAACTGTATTTGGCTAGTGAAAATATGTTCTGTGACATGTTGTAGAAGACAAAGTTATGCAAGTGCATTATTCAGATATTTCTATAAGAACAGTTATTCCCCGTGAACATCTAGAATTTGGAACTCCCTTCCATCTACTTGCTTTCCTTCTGACTATAACCTTCAACTGTTCAAATCAAATGTTCATTGCTATCTTAAAACTGCTTAACTTTTCCTGTAGCTCTTTACACACAGGTGGTTTTTAAGGCCTTGTTTTGAGCAACTACAATAAAAAAAATAATATTAATCTGTGCGCTAGTACAGTTACGATGTTAGCTTCGGTGATGCAAGACTCACTGAAAGATAACCAGTATTTTATTTATAAAGACAAGAACTTTTATGCTAAATTTTTCTGCAGTAACTACTTTTAGTAATGTATAAAAACTAACGCTGTTTTAACAACAAATGTATTTATTAGTTTTTATGAATATAAGAAAGAGCACTAATGAGGTGCACGTTTTTATTTTATGATTGTATTAGAAATAATAATTGAAATTTTAAAATCAAATGAAAATTTATCTGTTCAGTTTTAAATATTAATAAACACAATCAAATGTTTCCAGCAAAATGTAAACACAAATGTAAACACAACTATAGTAATTTAACACGTTTTTACTAATTAACACATTTTTTACTTTATGGGGTCTATGGAGTTCCTATAGTTGTTTTTTTTTTCTTCACAATAATTTATGGGAGAGCCAAATTACATTTAAAGAGTTTTGTATCTGTTATAATCTTGTACCAACACTTGAAAGACAAATTTAATTTTTTAATTTTTAATTTTACTAATACTACTTGACTCTACCTGTACTTTGGACCCTCGCATTTACCTTGTATTTACCAAAATCGTTTGCTATTTTAATGCTCTTCTACCCATTTGGTTATGTGTTTACAGGATTTTTAATACTGAACCTATAACAAGTTTTTCTGGACAAGCAATATATGTTCTTATTTGCCTAATTTTGCTTCTATTATCCTCGCATAATTTCTACTTTTGCCTCAATCATAATGTGTTTATATAATATTTATTTGTGGTTTTAAATTATACTTTTATTTTTATGATATAACAGGTCCTCTTATGATAGCAGCATTTGTATTTTTGTTGGCAAGAGTCAACCTGTATAAATAAAGTTTTCAATAATAATTAATTAATATACAGAATGTATTAATTCTGTACAAAGATCACTGTTTGATGTAAATCTGTTTTTAACCAATTAGATTAAACATCATTGTTAAGTTTAACCAATGTGATAAAACAATTTGCATGGGTTTGTTTATAACGCAATAAAAAACATGTCTAGTCAACGTGATATTCTTCTTCAAATATGGAGTTTTATTTAATTTACGTAATCGAGGTGCACGGCAAAAATCGCGTCTTGGGCCAAGGTGTGCCTCTCCCGAAACAGTGTGATAATCCTTTCAAAAGTTTATCCGGCGATAGCGCAATGGTAATGGCGTTCGGCCCTTAACCGAAAGGTTCAGGGTTCGAGACCATGCTATCACAAAGTTGTTTAGTGAGCGGTTATAAATAAACAACGCCGTATTTCATCAAAAATAACCGTAGCACAAATAGGAGCAATTAAATATATCGAGGGTCGAGGTCTTCATAATAATGCTTAATGAGCGTTCTGGAAGCCTTGTTAAAAAATAAAACAAAACAAAAAGTATTAAATGAGCTAATGAATAAAATACCATAGCAACAGCTCGAATATAGACGTAGAAAACTCCAAATGACGCAAGAGTAGCTTGCAATCCCTCAACTTGTTCCATACCATCAGAGAAACTGTAGGTTTTGGAGAAACTTCCATGTGTAGGTTGCAATGTAGCCGCCAAGTAATAAGTCATGTTTAGTTTGTTTGCAGACTCTTGAGCTGGAATGTCCAGACTTTTGTTGATGTCATCGTTTTGATTCTCAGCTATGACTACTTGGTAATGACTAAAATGTGAAATAAAATAATGTTTTTGACCAGAAATTTTGAAATGAAACCCCTAATTTCAATAACCATACAGAAGACAGTAGCATGCATGAAATTTTCATTAATAGACCTAATGTCTCCATTAACCGAAATCTTAACAATCCCACCTTATTGGTCCATTGATATCCGATACACTAAAGAATGTCAAGTTAGTGATTGTTGCGTAGCCATCAAACATCGTTGATGCCACATACTCAGGACGAGGTGGGTCTATCAGCAAATACAACAGAATGACAAAAGTTGATAGAAAATTGTAGTTCAAAAGGTGCTTTGACAAAATGACAGAATGACAAAAGACAACCAGTTAGTTTCTCTTTAATTATTTTCTGGGCGATTAAGTCATTTTCAAATGCTTCAAGCCACATATTTGCAATATATTCAGTGAGAATGTGATTAAGGGTTTTCTAAAGAATGACTTACAAGATGGAGGTGTGACAATACCAACTGAAGCACTTTTGTAATAGAACTCGTCGTAAACTGTATCCACCGTAATGTTAACATGGGCAGCATGAAAATTTAATGTTATGGTCTCACTGAGCCGAGTATCCATGTCAAGAACATAATGGTAGGTGAACGACCCGTTATATGGTTTGTAAGCAGTGATTGTTATCTGAAAAAACAACACTATTTTTAATACACATTAACACAGCAAGACTATTCATTCACAAAGGTGCTGCATGAGTAAAAAAGTTTAAAGAAAAAGTAAGTTCTATTGAGGAAAAAAACCTTGTAACTCTCCAACAACGAAGTTGAAAACTTTGGTTGCTGGAACTCGGCTTTTAAATCGTTTCCCCTCATAACTGCAGTTATATTTTGAACAGATTCCAACGCTGAAAATCAAAAAGTACATCACTGAACAGTAAAAAACCTGCCATTGAACACACAAGATCGTTAAACAATGAGACACGCAAACCTTTGGTACTTCCTCGTACATCCAAACGCATGCAGCACTTTCCTTTCCATCGCGTTGGGAAGATCTTCACAAAACGAGCTATTACAGGTTTTTGAAACCAGTTGTTTGATTGTGAAAAAATTCGCCCAGACGAACCAATGAATGCCTTGTAAATATTGATGCATATGTTTGAAACGAAGAATGGCACACACAAGAGTTATGACAAAAAAACTTTTCAAACTATTTGAAATGTACCTCGTTACTGTTCAGAGGCTTCATGTAGGACGAAAGGACACCATATGTGACTCTGTATTCTGTTACCCAATAGTCTTTGTTCGAATCCCCTTGAACTGATAGCCCAGTCACCACAAAAACATTTTTTAATTGTATCAAAATGAAAAAAGGAACTGACTCGGAGGTGTAATCACACCATGTCAATGGACTATTAACAAAAGCGTCAGAGACATTTTGTAACGTTTTCGAAGAGCTGCTAGAAGAATGATGTGGAAGAACTTCTGAGCCAACTGTAGAAAAAATATTTTGATGACAAGAAGACCAAACAAAATGTGAATTAAATCAACCTGCACTGCTGCCATAAACTTCAGTTTTCAGATAAAGCCAGCCACTTTCAGAATTCCAAGTTTGCTTCTCGATGCGAATATATCTTGTAGTAATAGGTTCTGTCAATACAGATATCACCGGCGTATAGCCAAACGTGGGGTTACCAGGGTATATCTGCAAGCATAAAAAGTAATGCAAATACAACTTTCAGAATATTTAATTCTCAATTTCTTAAAGAATTCAATTTTCAGTGTTCTCTGTGAAGAGGATAGAGTGTTGACTCCTTGCAGTGATGAATCTTTATATTGCAGTTTTTGGAAAATTATTGTCTACAGCGTTTCAAATTCACTGTTTAAACAGCAGCATCCCTCAATAATCAGTAACAGAGGTGAAAACATGTAAATGCTTACTATCTAAAAGACATTTCTTAAAATAATAATAATATTTAAAGGAAACAAATGCCTGAATGATTTGGACTTTGGAATCTATCTAACATGACCTCCGGAAGGTAGTAGAATTGTGTGAACGTGAAGGAATACATATAAGCAAAAACTTTCATCTGGTTGAGGTCAAATAAACATTATATGCTTACACCGAGTGGTCGTTGTTTTCCAGTCGAATTTCTTGCATAAAGCTTGTAATATTTAATAACATCTTTTGGATAATAGCTTGACCCTTGTATTGCTACAGCAGTAACAACGATTTGTTGTTTGAAGTCGATTTCAAGCCGAAATTGTCTGTTGTATCTACCATACATGCCCCAACCTGGCAAATAAAGCCTGGCATTGTTTTTGTTTTTTTCAGTTCCCGTAACTTGTGAATTTGAGATGATTTTGTTTTCCATACCAAGAGCTTCTTGTAAATCTGTGAAGAAAAGAATTAACAATTTTAAACAAATCTTGTGACATATCAGTTACGGAACTGCAGAAGACCTCACCCTCACGACATCGCAGAAACAAGAACGTCAATAAAACTAATTCACCAATTCCCTAATGAATTCCTCAAACGTTCTCTTATACTAATCATTACAGAATTATTTACCAACATATTAAAATATATATATAATTATATCATTATTAACTATAAATACTTCTGTTACGAAGCAAAAACCGCAAAAACCGTTTTTCTTGTATTTTAATTGCAACATCGATTCTTTTCATTTATCTTCTAGCAACTGGATATCCAGAAGGCAATTTGAATAAATTTTAACTAAATAAACTTTTCAAACATAAGTGGACATGAGGAGATGAGAAAATATATTGTATTTTAGATTTTATTTATTTTTACATGGAAAGATAACATATTAAAGGTTCAAATTCAGTCAAAAAAAGACAGAAACCTTTAGTATGTGTTTAAAAACAAATGTACTGAAGTAGGGCCTTTAGAGCAACATTATCTGCTTAGAATTTTTACTTGCTTGATAGAGCAACGATAAATTGAAAACAATGTCTTACGGTCATTGCAGCCAAATAATTCCATTCTCAAGCACATGTGATTATTGGGACCCAACGCAGTTGCGTAGACACGAATCCGTTGAACAGACACAGGGGATGTAAACCAACGGTAAACAGCAATGTCATGAATGGAAACTCCTTCAAACTCCTAAAAAGATTTCGTTATATTGCTTGCTTATCGAGGTTAGATCCCCCGCAATTGCCGAAGATGATAAAGAGTCAAAAATCCTTTGATAACATTCTAAAGGATAATTATTTCCATCTTTTTGATCAAATACTGGAAATATTTCGTTGCCGAAAAAAATTAAATTAAAGACATCAAATATTATACAATGTATCTGTAGATTAATTAGCATAACAATTGTTACATACCTACAATATATATTTTACGAAAAAAAGATTTTATTCGTGACTTTAATAAAATATCAACTTTGTTTTATCACAAAATTCATTTCTGTATAAATGAAGTGAAGAAAGCAAATTAATTGTCAGCTTTATAAAAATTATTTTTAAATATGTAAAACTTACTTATGTGCATATCAACTATCAACTTTGTTTTATCACAAAATTCATTTCTGTATAAATGAAGTGAAGAAAGCAAATTAATTGTCAGCTTTATAAAAATTATTTTTAAATATGTAAAACTTCCTTATGTGCATACTTAGAATGTGCTTTAAAAATAAATCAGAATCAGGTTTTAATGTGAATGGTCAGGCTTTTACAGTTGGAAGATATATAATGCTCAAACAATGAGAACAGAATTGTGAGGTTTTGTATTGTTATTAATTGTTCATGGTATATTTTTATCATTACACCATCTGTTTAGTTATATTAATCAACTGAAAGGAAATTTCTTAGAAAACCTTTATAGCTGAGTGGAATTAAGTTGGGAGGTGAGTAAAAATGACCGAAGTACGTAAGTCAGTTGTCCGAATGAACGAAATGGCCAAAATGCTTATAAACATAAATGTTTCACCAATGACAGTGAAAAACATGTTGGACTGTAGCAGTGATGCAGAATTCCGTTTATACGTTTTAACATTGTTTAAAATCAATCATAGTGGAAGAGATATCGAGCCATACCTTGTTGTTGTCAACATACCGAAAGTCTGATTCACCTGCAGTTGTCAACGAATATCTCAGTTTGAACTTTTTTATATAATTGGTATGGTGTTTGCCACCTTGTAAAGCTATGCCAGTAACAGTTGTTAGTTTATTAAACACAACCTAAAAATACAGAATAAAAATTAGGAGGGAAATAAAATAACAAAACAAGGACAAAGTGGTGAGTTGGTGGTTGCTAGGGCCTAAACCAATGAATGTCACAGAACTTAAATGTTTAAAAAGAGGCAAATTATTATGTGCAAAATGCAGACTTTTATGACAAAATAATATATATAGATATATCTTTGCAACTGATGGGAAATGACTTTTTGAGGATCTTATTATTTTACTGTAAACTTTGACACCTCTGTGTTTCACACAAGAACTGTGTATATATATATATAAACTGTACCTGAAAATACTGATCATTATACGAGATTTTTTCGAGTGAACACCAGCCTACTGCAGTATCTAACCTTCCTTGATTAGGTAAATAGCCTTTACTGTAACTTGATTTGGCAGAAAGTTGTGTTTCTTTAATAAATCCATTTCTCATACCAAGAGGTTCTCGCTTCACACAAACTGTAAAACCAACACACACACAAATATATATCAAAATACCTTTCCCCTGCCTCATCTAAATTTGGTTGCAAATTTATTACAATGACTGATACGTTTATTATATTAACTATATATACAGTATATTATAAATCTACATTCTACATTCACAATAAATTACATATAGTATATAAATAACAATTTACTTACGTGCATATACAAATGTTGTAGACAAGCTATAGGATAGATAGATTATACTAAGAATATATTTAGTCTTTAGCATCATGAGGAATGGAGCAGAGTGTGTTTTATTTGTTCATCTGTTAAAAAGAGATATCAAAACAATGTTGTTCCACAGAAAACAAGTTTTAAATTTTGTTATAAATATATGTCTCTTTTAAAATAGGATTTAGGGAGTTTAATAAATCGCTGATGTATAGTGTTTCTGTGGTATACATCTGTTGTCTATAATAGATGATTCACTTTTTATCCAATCTTTCAAAACAAAGAGACGTTTTTTGATAAACTATAAATCTGTTTCCGTTGTAGGTAACAACTAGCTGAGTACAAAATTTCGAAACAAAAAATGCTTTATCATCATACTTTATGAATATTAGTTTAGAAACAAAAAGAATGCCAAAGTTTCAGTAGCCCATTGTACTTATGAAAACTGGAATAGAGTCTTAAATGGCGATTAAAACGTGATTACCAGTCTTATTTCTTACGGCAACAACTAACACCGAAAGCGCAATCGGAATTTTATTCAACGGCACGAGTTCTTTTTTTTATTTTGAAAGCCAAGACCAAAATTTTTAGCCATCGATTGTAGTATCGTAATAACAAGAAATTGTGAGGGGTTGTTGCAAAATAGGTCAGACGCGAAATTGTTTAAATAATTGTCAACATTTTGTGTATTTAATTATTGACTTTGTTCGTGTAATATAAGAAATGTTTGGAACGCGAAATGTTCTGTACATTATGGAGAATTTGCAAAGCAGTAAATATAAGACTGACATGCAACGTCTTTGCTTTCACATAATATTTATAAGATCAGGAGATAAAAAGAGGTTAAAAAGAGTGGCCAATAAACAAAAATAGTTATTGACGATGTTTTTAGAAGCGTCAATAAATAAGATTTGACACTTTTGTTAGCGTTTTTTGAGTTGAAACAAGATAACATTTCTTGCTAGTAGAAAGTTAATAAATACCGTAAATCCTCGAATTGACCCCCCCCCCTAGAATAAGCCCTCCCCTCAAATAAGCCCCCATTATTGAATCTAAATTTTTTTATTAGCCCCCCCCCCCCCCCCCCCCCCTCAAATTAGCCCCCCTCGCTCAAATTTCGTGTTTACTTAAACCCTCATTGGGGCTAGATCGGAAACATATTATATCATGAATTCATGGTTCATTATAAACACCCATAATCTTTTGCTATGAATTACAGAGGAATAGACAGTTCTGTATTATAAATCTTATAACTTTAATAAAATTGTAAAATAAAACACAAGTAAGAATATAAGCAACCAGAGTACAGCTAATATAAAAGAGGCAATTTCACAATGTCTTTGCTGGTGTCAACATCGATTTGCAATATGTTTTTTTTCTCCAACAGCTTAGACGCAAATATCTGGGCATGCTTTTATTTCTCGTATATGCAATGTACTTTGCAGGAACAATAAGGCCAATTTCTCGCCTTCTTTTCTCAGTAACAATAACAACCAAACTGTTTGTATCGGCAGCCTTCAGAAAGACAGATATACAAGAGGCTTGCCCTCCTTACTTGATCCTCGATGAAGCAATCGATGATGCCGAGGACATTGATATTTTGAACTGAACACGTATGAAGTATTGATGAACATATGCATATATCTTTTTTCTGGGTTAGTCATACCACATGTTTTATTAGCCCTCCCCCCTCGAATAGCCCCCCCCCCCCCTCAAATAAACCCCCACTTAAAAACAATCATAAATTAATTAGCTCCCAGGGGGCCAATTCGAGGATTTACGGTAAACCAACAGACGTATTGAAAGCAACAACGTGCACCTATTGGTGTGACTATAAAAGTAGTGGCCGAATTAACCCTAATGTTGATCGGAAATTGCAAGCACTCTACCAACTGAGCTATCCCGACCAATGACTATACAACAACAAATTATTACCGTAACTTTTAAATCTTTTCCAGCAAGAAGTTAGAAGTTATACAAGAAATATTGCAATATAATAATATCCAAGGTAAAATAAATACGTAATGAATATATACAAGAATGGGTCTTCCTCGCTTTCTCAGAGCTGATTAGTGCGCGGTAATTTTGATTTCAAGTAAGCGACTGCGTCAAGTTTATCCATAACGAAAGCGTAATCCATTGGTGTCTTGCCCCTAACATCAACACATTGAGGGTCCCCTCCAAACCTCAACAAGATTTCCAGACTTTGAATGTTGCCCAGCATGGCTGCGAAATGTAATCCATTTATCCCGTCTTCGTTTAGTTCGTTGACTTGGACGCGAGTTACAACATCATTGAGCAATGACGAGTTGTTGTTGCAAACGGCATAAAACAACAACGTTGTCATATAATCGTCTGGAGACGGATCTTCCAATGTCGGCGTATTTCTTTCATCCCTGATAGGTAATTTTCTGATGTTGCATCGGGAAATCTTTGCGAGCTTTTGTAATGTCCGTTGGAATTTTGACTTGTGATGAATAAATTCCTTAAAGATATTTTGTAAACAATTACTGCCTTTCATCGCTTCGATACAAGTTTGGGTCTTTAATTGTGTCTTGTGTGTGCGTGTGAAATAATTATACCAACTGTTGGTACGGCTGTCGAATATAGCTTTGTAATGTGAGACAACTCCCACGTTGAGGGTTTTACTTTCTATCACGCAGATAGCTTGCTCCGACTTGTTTCTTCGGAAGGTCACTCAATCTTTGCTTTAGGAATAGTTCACATTTAGCATGTATGTTTTTTCTATATGCCAGCGCATGACTTTGTGGCGTGGTTTGAAAATGAAAACATGACACTGTCGAACAATCGAGCTAAGGTTTCGTCAATGATAAATCAACTACTTTACTTTACTTTCTGTTTTTCTAAAAATAACGATATTTGCGTAACACTGTTCTTTCAACAAAGTTAATAGGATAAATTTGATTGCTTTGAATGGAAGTTTTCTTACTGCTTGACTAATACGTTAAACATTTTCAACTGATGACAAAGATTCCGCGAATGATTTATTTATCTACGAAAACTAACGAAACGGGACGGGAAACCTTTTTAATACAAAAACCACATCTCTCTCTCTCTTTCTCTCTCTCTCTCTTTCTCTCTCTTTCTCTCTCTCTCTCTCTCCATATATTTATCAAACCCTTTCTAATGTTTGTCCAGCTTCAGTTGATACAGCAGGATGGTATCACAAAGCGGCTCGTTATTATTTGTTGGTACAGCTGATACCTTCAACTAAGCTGTGCTAATTCTCGTCTTGCACATCATCTATAAATTTGGTAAGAACGAAGACGATCTCAGAAAAGGCAAAACAAATATGTCGGTGAGAATGTATTTTCTTTGTATTTCTTTCACGTCGATGACGCAGTTTTTCATTATCATTACATATCTGTAGTTAGACATCGCCTACACAAATATTATTTTAATTTATCGCGGAAGACAGACAACATTAGGTAAGTCCCTTAAATGGTATTAAGGAGGAAAAGCGCTTTAAAGCGTAAACGAATGTTTGATTGTCATCTGATTTAATCCATGACACAACCGAGACTCCAACGCTCGTGGGGTTTAGTTCATACAATTTTTTTTTATTTCCGAAACTTAAAAGAACATTATACTTTCGATGCGCGTGCTTTATAGAAACAAACTACGTCATTGCTAATTTTAAATGCTATCATTGCAAATCAAAATGATACGATTCATTCAAGATTAATTTTCTGCCCACATCTCTCTTCTAAAAATGTTCTTTCATGCTTGTATTAGTAGAAAATAGATGTTTAAGAGTGTTTACATTTTTGTGATGTGACCACAGAGCAAGTTATTTTCCCTACGTAAAATGTGGGAGCTCTCTTATGTTTGTGTGAACCGTTTCCCAGTATTTATTGCTCTCAAACGGAGATACTTACTTGTTAAAATTCATTATCAAAGGTAAAAAGATTATAAATATTTATTTCAAAAGAAATTTGTTAAATAAAATTAACCAGTTAATAGAAGATATAAAGTTATCGTAACAGGATAGGACATGTGTCAACTTTTGAATATTTGCGGTTGTTTCTGTTTTCGGCGTATATTTCTTAGGTGAGATTTATGTGTGCTTATCAATACAGCGTTCGAATTTGTAGAAAAGCTACGAATAAAAGAAAAGTAAATGAAATCAATTTTAATGATTTAAGTAAAGCATTGCTCCGTACATGGTTCAATATTAGCACCGATCACTTTTTCTTTCACGTATTAATGATATTTTTTCGCCGATGATACTAACCTCTTTCTGACAGGGTGTTAGTATCAACAAGATTATTTCTTCAATAACCAGCGAACATGAACAGACCTGTCCACACAAAATGAAAAGTGGGGGGAGGGGCATACACATCAGGGAAAATGTTTTTGAACTTATATTCCTAGAATGCGTAAAAACGCACTTGTCATGTTTTTAGCAACCTGTTTTGATAATAAACTTCACAAAAATGTTTATCTTTAAAGTTTGTGATGAAATCTACAAAAGACCTCTTCAGCGTGTAAATTAAACAGTGTTCATCGAGTTTCAACACAAACTCGTTCCTTATTTCACTCAACTTCAACTGATCACTAAGTATTCAAAACTGCCAGAGAATTAATTAAATCTGTTGTTCATCATGGAAGCTCTCCGCCAAGATTTTATTCGTCGCGCCACAGAAAAAACCCTCTCGACTGCACATGATGTTTCAGGCTTGACAATGAAAAGCTTGCATATACTTAGTAGGTTAGGAATTGCCTTCTCTTGCCTTTTGGTAGCGACTTGATCGTTTTAAGTATATTTTAAAAGTAAAATGGGTTTAAATAAATAAAAATGTTTTTTGGAGTGTCGGATTTTGGTTGACTAATCAGGATTATTTTAGTCAAATATTTATTTCATAATGACGTCACGTGACATGAATTTGACTGTTTTAAGTGCGATTTTGTTTATTCTTACTAAAAGAAAAATGTTTTTTTTTATATTTGGGATTTATTTGAAATTGTGAATTTATTTTTCTAACATGCTCAACGAGTTACTAAAAAATCTCTGAAAATTTGATCAGTCTTACTGAGTTGTTATTAAGTCGGGTCAGGTCACGCTAGCAACAATATACCCTTCGCAACATTACAGCCTGGAGAAAGCAGTCTCTCACTCTCGGAGCTTGGAACGTTCGTACAATGGACAGTGATCCTTCAATAAGACCAGCACGTGCAACAGCTATCATCTGCCGAGAACTAGAAAGTGCACATAGTGACATCTGCGCTCTCAGTGAAGTAAGGCGTCCTGGATCAGTGAATATAGTTGAAAGATATTATACAATTGTGATCATTTCTTCAATATGGAAGCGTGAATGTTAAAACTGAATGTTATGGCTTATAGATTATTATTTTTCCATTTGCAATATGATTATTGGATACCCCTGAATATCCGCTTCTGAATATCCTTTTATATATTATAGACACATTACTCTTATTGAGTCTTAATGGGAGCAGGTACACTGATAATTTCCTATGATTCAAAAGGGAATAGGCAAATTATTATTGGTGCAAATTTTCCTAGTTATAAGATTATTACTAAAGGATATATTAACATCCAGAGCCCGTACCTAGTCCTTCCATTTTCAAAAAACTTTAGTCTTGATAGGGTTAAATGGAATAACTTTTTCTTAAATGTCGACCACGATGATCGCTTTCATTAATTCGGAAGAACAAGTCTTTTTATACATTTTGCCAAACCTTTTTCTCAAAAGAATATTATCAACTTTAGATTCAATGGCTACTGTGATTAAGGACAAGTTTAACAAGCCCATTTGTGAGACATGCTTGCCACTCGAGGAAAGCTGTCTCAGGTACAAGATTATTTGAACGAAAGGTATGGTGACGCTGACATTGATTTTTACTGATTTAAAATGACTTTGCTTTAAAGATATACTTAAAACGCTCAAGTCGCTACCAAAAGGCAAGAGAAGGCAATTCCTTACCTGCTAAATATATGCAAGCTGTTCATTGCCAACCCTGCAACATCTTGTACAACTAAGAGGTCTTTTTCTGCTGCACACAAAAGATTTCATTCCTTTGCAGTTTTGAACACTTATAAAACATTCACTGATCAGTTAGACTTGTGTGAACTTCTTTTTTTACAAAATGAAAAATGTTACAATAGATTTATTCACTCATATAGTATAATAAATGACGGAATATTGATTAATAACAGGAAAATTATTAATATATTTATGTATAGTAGCTATAAAAAATAGCATGGACTGCAAGAGGATGTGCGATTGACGTTACTGAAACAAATCCTTTCAAGGTGACCAGTGAACATTTTTATTAAAGTAAGTAATAAATTAGCAGAAAAGATATTTATAAAAACAAATATATATATTGCCTACTAATTGCTCAACAGGTAATTTTTAGCTTTATTTTTTAAGGTAACAAAATTGGGAGAATTTTTTGTTTCTTCGTTTTCAAAATCTTTTAAAATTTATATATAAATATATTGATGATAAAGTCTTTCTCAAAATATTTATTTTCGAAACGGTATTATGAAACTGTTGTGGTTTGTGGGATATTTATGATTAGCTTTTTCAAAAAAAGGTTTTAAAAGCTGATGGCCATATATTGTGATTGACGTCATACATCATACATAAATATATTAGAAGATTGCATGAGGTCTCGGGTGCTTGTATACTTATCCACGTTAAAAGTCACGCGGCAAGCCTGTTTCTGCTTACTGAAAATTCATTTTGGTTTTGTCGGAGGTACTTTTACATAAGCGAGATTAGAAGAAGTTTAATGAGTTGAGAACGTGATTAGTGCGGTTATCAGTTGTGGAATTTAAGCAATTGGGGTTAAGTCGACTTCGAATTTTAAATATATTTAAATTTTAATTTTATATTTATTTAAATAATATATTTGCTAAGATATTAAAAAAATTCTAAAGGTTTCCATGGGAACGACAAATAGTAGAAAATTGTTTGTTTGACCCAGAGATCGCATATTCTTTTGACGTCGATCCCAATCTGATTTGATTTTCTCTTTTGATTAAATTAAGTAATATAATTAAGGAACTTTGAGATTACATTCCTGGGTCGTTTCTGTGGAGGGGGATCTCTCTACACTTAAATGTCTAAGTTTGTTTTCGTGTTTATTTTAGTTTTAATTTCAGTGAAATCATTCACATGGGGTTTAATTGAACGAGGACGACTTGACGACGCCTAATATTTCTTCAATAGTAGCTATTTCATCTTTTACGACACTCGAAATTAAGCGATTCTTTATTTCTGCCACATCTGCTATCAGAGCTTCTTTTTTTTTAAACCAGTCTGTCAAGAGCTATAGATATCCAATTATCGATTTCTGCTGCAAATTCAGAATCTCGTGAACTTGTTCGAATTTGAACGCCATATTGAAAGAATCTTTACGAGTCCGTTTGCTTCAAAGATCAAAGTAACAAAGCAATTATTAATTAAATCTCTAATTACTTTAGGTAAGACATCATCATGACCCGCCTTAGGTTAATGACGTCATAAATTATGTTTTTTATTTCCTCGTTACAATCGCAATTTTTTAATTAAAATCATGAAGGTAATCCGCGAACGAGTTATTAATACTTTTGATGCAAGCGATGGGCCAATATTAGTAAATGAAAATTGTTGAATGAATGGGCTATTTTATTGGTACTTTCCTATTCATCACCCCCCAACAAAAAGAAAAAAATAACATGGTTACTATTATATTATATAACCTACATTGAGGAGGAAAATGTAATGAAATATCAACTTATTTGTCAAACAAATTATTGTTAAGATTGCGATTTCTCTGACGCCATATCACCCACTCACAGAGGTAGGAATCAAGCAATCCTCTCTTACTGCCATATTGTTTCTTGTTACGGGTCTTGGCATTCTTCCAGCTATTTTCCACATTCTGCGTGTGGGCGCCTGTTATGGGTCAGTAAAATGGTATGTATGGTTTACAGTGTGATGAGTACATCCCATCTGCTGAATACCACAGTCGTTTTACCCCCACCTGCGTAGCACCCTTTGAGTATACATAACATTAATCATTCTTTTGTTTTGTGAATAATCATTCAATCTTTTTAAAGCTCACTTTCTGCTTTGCGTTGCCATGTGGAACATTTTGTCGAAAATATTAGTTTGGGGGGGGGGGGTGATAAATGGGAAAGCACCATTTTATCTTCATTAAGAGTCACTGTTAACAACCCTGTGTTTTGGAAACTGCGAGTGAATGTCACGTTTTCCAATCACTTGCTTAATCCATTCTTTCTTTTCGTGTTTGTTAAAGCCTCGTTTATCGATCTTTTCTTGAAGCTTTCAAAATCATGTTACAACAAGAACAAAGAAGCTGTAGAAATGGGTTACCAATTTTAAACGCCTACAAAATAAGCATCTATATTATATATATATATATATATATATATATATATATATATATATATATATATATATATATATATATATATATATATATATATATATAAATATGTAGAAAAAACATTTGTGTGTTTGTAAAAGTCACTAGCAATACGGTTGATTGGAGCACTGATATTCTAATGACTAAAATATGTCAGACATATTTTAGACAGTCTAACCAATCTTTTTTACAAACAAAATTACAACGAAGAAATCATTTTGTTGTTAGCTAGCTATTCTTTATCACCCTGAAAAGCAACATTTTCGTTAGGGGTCTACGCATATCCAGGGTATAAAATCTGGCGCAGAATATTGATAAAAACGAAATAGGGGAGACTGAAAATGTAGTACACATTTGTAGAATAAACATGACCTTTGACCATGACCTAACGTTTTCAAATTTGATATGAGTTAAAAATTATAAACTGAATTTATATCATTTATAACGTATACTCGCGGTAAGTGTGTCCATGGATAAGTGGCACTTTGTCTTAGTGGGATCATTTTTCTTGGTCCCTTGAATCTCTCTAAATAATTTTATAGAAAAAATCTTGCTTAAGTGGGACTTTTTGATCTTATAAGAACTTGCATCCGAATTGAAAACTTATACACTTTGTTGTTAGATGAGAAGCAAGAGAAGGATTTCCAGAAAATTATTAATAGAAAAATATCAAATATTGAAAGAATGAGGGAAAGTTCTTGTCCTTTCATTGCTGTAAAACACGGTATTGGCAAGCAGACACTAATAAACTGGCTGGAAACCAAACAAAAAATCTACGATGCAGCAGATTCAAATAAATCAACGAAACAGCGACAGTTACTGAAATCCAGACTTGTAAATGCGAAGATTTTGGCTACCATATTGGAGGCTGTAGCTCTCTATTTGGCTGTGATGAATTCCATCCAGGCATTAGAAAGGTGGGTGGACCGATGGGAAAAGAAGCAGTGTTTTTTTTAAGACATCGCTAGAGAAGAATAAATAATCCAAAAAATTAGAAAAAACTGTATCATTAAATCCATCAAACAGATAAAGAACGCAAAAATATTTATATTGCTGGAGACTTTAATATAAATGTACATACAACAACTTCCCTAAAACAAAATCTTTCTCTGACATGCTTTTTAAAGCCACACACTCTACTACTAATTAACAGACCGACAGGAGCTACGACGTTTTTTCACATTATTTTTATGTTTATTAAATAAATTATTGTGATATATATAGTATTTTAGATTTTCTAATTAATGATTCATTTTTTTTTGAAATTCTTTATACTCATTATTGCTTTTCAGGGTTTTACAATTTTATTATAAAGTCATCTTTGTTTCCGTTTAGAAATTTTAGTTAAGTTAGTTGTCATCCATCTATACATTTAGATTTCATTTTAAGAGTTACGTTCGAACAGTGAGTATCATATATACAAAGAAATTTGTTCAGGAATATATTATAGGCATTATCTGCATCATTACAAGCGTATATATCATCCCAGGATTCTTTTTAAAGATTATTAGAAATGTTAATGAGATTGTAAGGAGAAAGATTCCTTTTTGTTTCTGTTTCTGTTTCCATTTTTTGTTCATTTGATTTTCGTCTTAAAGAGAGATGGATCGGGTTGTGTTCGGTTAAGTCAGATTGAATTACACCAGTTTTAAGGGAATTAAACATTGTCAGTCAGTATGTTGTCAATTGCGGTACTCGTTGTCATTGTGGCAAATCATAAGTGAGGTTATTGGACGTCGTAAAATTAAATCTAACGAACTACCTAACCGAATTAACATCCGCAATAAAGATACGTACGTGATAAAGGTATAACTATATAAAGATATAACTAATGAAATCTTTAATGAATTTAATAACAATTTTGTAAATATGGATCTTAATCTTGCTTCAAAAATACCTTCATCAAACAGAAAATTTGCTGATTTTCTTCCTCACGACAACATAAATAAAAACTTACGACAAATTAACATTAAATGAACGTTGTTTCTTCTTTGAAGACAAATAAACTGCTGGTTGCAACGACATCTGTAGTAATATTGTATCATCTAAAAGCTTTATTCTACTTTATTTATTTCTCTCTCTTAAAAACATAATATAAATTATATAATTATTTCACGCGTGATAATCTTTTTTATAATAATCAGTTTGGCTTTCGAAATGTTATATCAGCCGCGTATGCCATTGTTCACCTTTATAATCATATCTCACATAACTTAGAAACAAACAAATACACTCTTGGTGTCTTCATAGAGCTGTCAAAAGCGTTTGATACTGTAGATCACAGTACTCTACATATAATATCAAACACTATGGAGTTGAAGGTTGGTTTCACTCTTTACTGTCAAACTACTTAATTGACATTGACAAACTCTTCACGGAAGTGAACAACGAAACTGACACTGACTACAGTTTAACTCAAATAAGCTTTCTTCGAACGAACAAGATACAAAATACGTATTATTTTATATTTTAAATAAGGTGGAAATTGAAAAACAGGCAACTAAATTTCTCTCCCCCACGCGAAACATCTCAAAAGATTGTTAAGCAAAATCATCGGAATTATGTACTGTGCGCGCCCTTTTGTTAACAAAAGATGTTAAAAACCTTTTTTGTTTCTCTCATCTCTTACCACTCATATCTCACATATGCAAACATGGCGCGGGCAGACACAACTAAAATACATGGTATTTAAAACCAAGACGTGAATACTTTTACATGGTATTCAAGGACATGTAAGTAGAATAATATGCAATAAGCCACGATGGGTGTCGAGTAACCCGCTAATGATATCCTTAAACATGCTGAGCGTACCTTAGAGGTAAAAAATAAGTCGGCAAAAAGTTTGGTCGGTAAAAATTTTGGTCGGTAACAAATTTAGCCACTTGGCCATAATTTAGTCACTTTTTACCGACTGATATTTTAAAATTTCTTCTTTTTTACCAACTAGAAATTTAAACTCTGCAAATGCAATTACTCTTTCATAAAAACAAATGGAAAAGTTAAACAAGTGATAGTGATAGTTTTATGTTGCGGAAAAAGACACAGAACTTGTTATTAAATGGTTATTTCATTGCTTACAAATTTCCCCTTTTAATATGTAACCCCCTTCTTTTTTCTAACGGTCGGTAAAAAATTAGTCGGTAAAAATTTTTGGTTGGTAAAAATATTAGTAACTTGCTGAAAATTTAGTCACTTTTTGCCGACTTATTTTTTATCTCTTAGGTATATGAAATAAATATCCAAAAACATTTTTATGTATAAGTGCAACAAGCAGTTGACGCCTTCGGTCTTTGATAAACATAAAAATATCAGCAAGATATTATATGAGGTCGGACTCACTGCTGAAAGTCTTTTGTATTACCTAATAAACGTTCGAACGTTTTAAACCTTTCTTTTGCATACAGAGCACCAGCATTCTCCAAATATTTTTGTTTTCAAAAAAAAACTAAAATCTTTTTTTTTATCTGAGCTTTATAAATTATTATTTCAAATTTTTATACAGGATATTTACACTTCATGATATAAAATACTGTTATCCTTGTTTGTCCTGTTGGTTAGTCCTGACGTACTTAGGACGCCCGTTTGCGCCTACGAGAATCGCTCAACCAAACAACTAACCTATTTAAGCTAGACTTGCATTACACAACGAGTTTCGCTCAAGAACTCAACTGTAACTCAGAAATAAAGATTTGTCAGAGATGGTATTCGAACTGGCGCGACCGTTTCGTGAGCCGAAGAACTTACCACTGAGCTACAGCGGCCTATAATAATAGAATATTTAGAGACAGATTCCCAGGAATATTCTGCATGTTCTAGCCGCTAATATTATATATTTAATAATTTTCTTCTTTTTAATTTTAATTGTTACGGTGAACAAATTGGTTATTATTAAAGAGATTTATATACAAATATCAGGTCTTCTTGAAAAGATGTGTTTGGCAACAATCAGACTAAGATCTTCTTGAAGTTCCAGCCAATTATTCGCTTAAATTCCAATCCAAGTTTATTATACATCATTGTAAAGTGCGAATGTTACTATTGGCTGAAAAAAAAAGAAGAAAACAAAATGTGACGAGCCGATAAAAACAACTCTCAACTTTCTTTCTTTCTTTCTTTTGACGGATTTGTAAGGTCATCTGGAGGTTCCTCTTAACGCGAGTAAAGAAAACAGCTATCAAAAAATAACACCAAACTAACACACCAATAACACATCACACCAAAAGATGACACTTTTGTAATCACGCAAAAATTATACTGCAAAAACTGATGGGGGGAAATACCTGAAAACTAATGCTGGCGGGAGTAAAATTGGAACGTATTTCTAAGTTCCACTATATTTTAAAAGTTTAAAAGTATGGTCATTGTTATAAAGCAGGAATGAATTTATTACACGTAGACTAGCAAACCGCTAGAAACTTCCAAAGCGCATGTCAAGTCTTCTGTACGATTTGCTTTCGAAGTTCGGAATATTTCAAGAGAACGGAGCAACATGTTCAAGCGATTAAAACTTAAATTGACCAATGATAAAGTTGAACCATGATAACGTCCGTCGGCTTCCTGGGATTTAATTTCAATTTAATAAGATACGAAAAAAGCTGGTCAAACAAGTGTGCTGATCGCCTAGAAGCGCAGAGATTAAATTTCATTGAAAAGGTAGGCCTGTCGAAAACCGCTGCAAATGTGTTGGAAATAAAAGCGTTGCCGTTTTGATCAATTATTTAGATGGTACACGAAAGTTTCACGGTAAGACTCTTTTAATGGAAGGCAAGCATTAAATTTGATGGCATCCAATTTGCTATTGAAATAAACTCATTCAATCAACCTTGTTAATTATTCATTGTATCTGTTTGTTCTTCTCTCTCGTGCAACTCGAAGCATACTTTGTGAAGGTGCACGGAAATATTTTGCTGTGTATACAAAAACGTAAGTATCCTACACGTTGATACATACTTTTCATCAACAGTTTTACTTACATGCACTGTACGATTCTGATGTAACAAGAAAGTTTATCGCTAATACAACTCGGATATAACCTCTGAATTATATCCTGACTATTCTCTGAGACACTATTTTAAGAAGGAGCTAGAAAACGAAGTAGAGAGTAGCAAACGTGTATTTTATTCGTTTCAGCTGTCATATGTAGTGCAGCATGTGAGTTCGAGCAAACATACTTTCAGACATTATTATTACGGCGAAACACTTTTTAAAAGGAACCTTCTGGTTTTTTATAAGTTTTTGTCAGTATTCCAGGCTCAACTTTCAATGGCGAAACTGTGGCCACACAAGATTATCTTCAAGAGCGATGAGAACGTGCGTTCCAAACAAATTCAAACAATTCTATTTAAATATTTATATGAGCATATTTTAAAAGGAAGACCCCTGTGCATGGGCGACATAAAATTAGCGAAAAATTCAAAAGTCTTCTTTGAGCAAATATCTTTCAACTGGCGCCACTCGTTAAAATTAGAGTTAAATTAGGCTACTAGCTTCACAGTAATTTCTTCTAACAAGTTCGTGTCATAAGGTTCTGTCGATTTGGCAACGCGTATAAAATATTCACGTTTCTATTGACAGTGAGCAGTAATATTTAATAGAGCCGTTGAAAGCCTCATGAAATATCAACGAGTTCATGCATTTTTCACATGGTTGTCTGGATAACACGAAAATTCGCAATGCTTAACTAACATATCCCGCAGAAATTCATCATGGAGTTATTATTTAATTATTACGAATATATTATTGAAAAGAAAGTGTTTGAATTTACGCCACGCTGTGAAAAATGTTCAAAAGTTGCTCACAAAAAACTAACTAACTCAATGGACAGTGAATTTTCGTATAATGAAGGCTTTTGCTTTTAAGAGAAATGAATACATATTTTTGTAGCATTCACAGGTCCTTCTATGCACTGTCAAACGCATTTAAATGAGACAAGTGCACCGCAAAATGTCATTGCAGTCATTGCCAAGATGTTCTCTGAGGTTGATATTTGACAACTGCATTGCTAAAGAGTTTGTATGCATTTGAATGTTTCCTGTTGACATCTGCCATATTGTTTACCACAGCTACAGTCTTTGGACGGAGAGTACAAAGAGAATATATATTCAAGAATCAAGCGCTAAAATTTGTTTTCACAATACCAACCATGTTAGGTTTGAATCCTGAATTTAGATTTGTTAATTCGTGCTCCATTCATTAGGATATTTGTTGAATCTGGTTGTCATCGATTCTTCCCTCAACTGTTCTCGAGAACTAGAATATGTAATTTTTCAATGGGAATATGAAACAGGGAAGAATATAAATGTTTAAAGAGGTTAATGATGGACTGATTCATTGAGCAGATTTAAAGTTGTTGATTGCGACAAAAGATGTTAGCTATGGAGAAGAGTGGAAGCAAGCTAACATGCAGGTATTCACATCTTTCAGTAGATCGTGCTGTTACAATTCGTTTTGCAAGCCATGACATTTTTAAATCATACGACGTGCTTTCGTTGAGTCAGTAAAGACATGATTCTTTAAAGGAAGCCACTCACAATATAAGTGTTGATTTATATAAATGGCCTGCTGCAGGTTATTCAATTTAATACTTCCCTTCTTCCCCCAATGTTATTCCAGACCGTTTGTGTTGTTTGATCCTTCCATTAGTAATCATTCAATCGCCATGAGATTGTTGCTCTAATCTCTATAGCTATGTAAAATCAACTACTATGTTTTTCTCATAGATTATAAACGAGGTAACTCTATATCACCAAGTTTTGGCTTTTTTATTGCTTGTCAATTTTATTTTTCGTAAGTTATTGTAGTCATGTCATGTCATCTATTTTCCAATTTTGCTGCAGAAATGTTTTCTTTTTTTTAATAACGTACGCACAGCCACCACCATTGTATCTGCATATAAGGGTCGAATGCATGCCATTCATAAAGTTAAATCTGTCATTGATCACTTAGCACTTTAAAACGGACTCGTGGAATTAGAAGGATTTAAGTGATGTGATTGATTTAAAAAGAATCTGGATGTTGCTAGCAATAAATACGCGAGAGAGTTAGAAAACCTCGCATCGCATTACTGTTTGCGTTTAATGGATGGTCGTCTAATGTTGACTTGGCGGTTGGGTTTGTTTATAAGACGTATTTTGAACCTCCGCGTTCTATCATTTTGTAATAAAATAAAAAACATAGATTGATTGTTTCATAGCTACTGTTTCTCCGGTACACGTTCGAAATGTAAGGCTTGGAAATCAACTTTCTAAATATTATTTGAAAATAAATTTTATTAACGATTAACGATTGTGTAAGTCTGTTAGCTCGACCAACGAGTGGAGACAACACAACAATAGCTTTGTAATTGCGTTTTAAGTACATAAGGCGTCTACATCAAAAGGCAGTTTCTTTTGTTAGAACTTAACTTGCTATAAGAAGATGTCCAGGGAAATTCATTGAGTAAGTTACAGTTTGTAAAACTTGAAAGAGAAGTACATCGACACGTCGTAGCAAGAAAATCCTAAGATTATTAATTGAGAGCTGTATTACTGTTGAATGCATCAAACGTGGTACTAACTAGAGAATTTACAAAACCCTGTGCAATTTTGGGCGTATCGCATGTTTATTGAAGTAACAAAGCCGCTGATGTTTGCGTACATCAACATCAATCTCCGTCATAGTCATGTACAGGGCGTATTGTGTGCGGGGTAAAGGAGGGTGTGTGTGTGTGTGTGTGGCTTAATGTTCAATTCTCCACTTTTGTTATTAGATTCTTTCAACGTTGCAAGCGTAATGAACACGATCACAATCATAATCGCGTGCTAAAGAGAGATTAAGTAATAACTGCAAAGCTTAATTAACCATTCAAGCGCAAAATAGAATCAGGCTAAATCGATGACGTCAGAGAATCTATGGTATTTTGCTAGATTATCGTACTTCGTTAAGATAAGCACAACCTTGCTTTCAACAATTCTTATCACATACTGAACATTTTAGATTAAATTGCGAATGACTCTCTGTGATAGATACACAACTGTAGGCCGTTGAAGTAAATAAAATTATTAGTGAAACCTTTTTTCTGACATTTGTACGCTGTATGTGTACTTCAAGGTTGATCTTTGTTTAGATTTGCATTAAGATATGAGTGAAAAGAAGCATGAAGTGAAAAGGGAAGGTTCCATCATGCAAGTGACCCCCTATAAACATTTTTACCAGGATAAACCAGCTCATTTTCTAAAAACTTCGAGTGAATCGACAGGAAGAAATCGATCTCCTTTCTTTTTGAATAATCGCCCTGTTCTGCCAGTGAAAACAGTGCACCCTTACAATCACAAAAAGAGCTTGAGTTACACTCATCCAATGATGTCATCACAAGTTTGCACAACCAACGATTATCGCTCAAAAATGCCAAGAGGGCTGTCTGTGACGCAAGTACAGAACAAGGCATCAAGTAGAGCTTCAGAAACGCTAAATCAGAGCAAAAGCACGGACGGCAGAATAGAACATACAGGAGTTGAAGAAAGCAAACCATGTCGCTCTGTTTCAGTTTCACCAAGCGAGAACCTCGTTATTGATACGGAAGTCGATCATACGAAAAAACCATTCGAAGGCAAAGAGAAAACCGTTCGACAAAAGAAATCCAGTAAAACGGCCAAAATTGAGGAATCATCAGCAACGGTTAATCAAAGCCGACTTGTTTTAGATTTTCCCAATCATAATTGGCTGGTAGAAAGGCTCGTGAACGAAAAGAAACTACCGTGCAAAGAAATTCCCGTTTCAAAGCAAATCGAGAAAGCAGTCGAGCAGCAAGATGAGCCGCAAATAAGTATAACTTCTGTCCGCTCCATGCAACAAACGGTTTCTCAAACAACACCAGATAAAATGAACCCTGATGTTGACATACAGATTTCGAAAATAGAATCCGTTAAAAAAACAGAATCTCCAGAGGAGCCGAAAGGTTTTCCCTTGGAAGAAATGTCTTCGCTCAGTCGAGAATACAAATTGAAACGCGGTACGTTAATCGACGTCAATTCTTCAAACCCGCAGACGCAAACGAAACCACAACAAGAGGAATGCCGGAAAACTCCGACGGGTAGTTCTTTGATCATCCCTCCAATACACAAGGTTCACAATGAATCTCGTCTTCATCGCAATTACGAGTTTTTGAGCGTAGAAAAAGTCGAAAAGACAGTCGAGCCTCCTCCGATGTTGACCAAGATCGATCATAAATCAAACGTTACACCACCAATGACACGTTTCACTGATATCAAGCCAGACAAGCAACATGCGATCAGTTATTTCGAGGAGAAAACAGAGGCACAAAAGAGCCATACTTTGCAGCATGGTGTTCAACCACCACTTTCACACCATGCTGTAGATGAAAGATACTCGGTTTTCTTTCATCCCACCGCCAAACAAGTGAGCGATATCGAACGTCATAAATACGAACTTCAAAAGAACATTTTCCAGCATAGTCATCCGAAAATGGAGGAAACCGATCGGACGTTGTTTAAAGAGCCGTGGGGCATGCAACAGAACGCAAGAATCGATCCCCATAAAAAGGAATACATTTTTCATTACGTCAAAAACCACGATGATCTCCATGCCAACAGAACTTATAATGATGGTCTGCATGACGTCAACATGATTCGAATGATGCCGTACATGAGACGAAATGACCCACGTTTTGCCGCGCGCAACGAGACGGAACCTGCGCTTGAGTACGTGAGACGACGAGAAGAACTGAACTCTCTTAAACATCGACATTCACTTGAATTCAAGGAAAGTGATAGGTTGTTACAAGAAGATCACTTACTCTCGCACGAGTACAGAAGCAAAAGATTGAAGCTGTTAGAGATCGAACGTGAAGCTTTACTGCTCAATATGGAGGTAAAATGACATCGAAAGCACACTTTTGGAAAATTTTAAGTAATTCCTGAAAGCGGTGGAAATTATTTTCTGATCTAATTTGTTTACCGCTCTAATTCTTTAATTGTGAATGTAATTTACCAAACCAATAAGGATGTTGCAAAAATTGCGCAAATGTTAATTATATTTACTAATTTATCAAGGAAGATCAAATGAAGAAGCAATTAATGCGAAACGCACATCTCTTAGCGATGCGATCCGATCATTTAAATTTACTGAGACGTCCAGAGCATCCAATACCTCACCCGGACCTTCGATTTCTACAAGAACATCAACCACGTTATTCGGGACCGCAGACCCACCACCGCCTACCGTTTGACGATACGAACGGAGATTCGATTGAGCAGCCCACCAAACGATGTGTTTTGTGTGACAAGCCCGCTCAATTTCTTTGCTCCGGATGCAGAAGGGTGTGGTATTGCAACCAGTACTGTCAGGTATAAGAAACTTTTTATTTTATACTATACTAGCTATATATACAAATTGCACTCATTACATCAATGTGAAAGTATAACTGTGTCACTATATTTATGGCATGATTCTAAAACAAAAATTAGATAATTTAAAAAGATTTAATAAAAACTATCAGAGAAAGCCTTGACTTTTGGTCATGATTTACTTAAAATAAACGATATCTTTGATCATCAAAGAATACTCACCATAGTTTACTAAACATGTCGTTCAGAAAGAAGGAGATTATGTACCATGAGGAGGCTGAGCAAAAATGAACTGACCATTAAAAAAACTAATTACAAATCCTTCCTTGGGCACTGGTATAAAACTCACAACAAAGTTACCCAAATAAGTCAATTTTTTAGCCATCTTCATCATTTTTACCGCACAAAAACGAATTTTATTCAATATTCATTGCAATGCAGTAATCCTCAAAATAATCAATCAAATTTACGGCACCAACATTACATAATGTACTTGGTCACCCGCGTTTTGCATTTGACGGCAGCATTCTTTTATGTTATTACTTAGTTGATACGACCTTTAGGAAGTCTTACTTACAGGAACAGTGGTATTATTATATAGACTAGCAATAAGACCCGCGTGGAAAATGCACTCATTACCTCCAAGATCTTGAAAAACTCGTCGAAAATCCCGAGTCATTTATAAAATCTAAAAATGTTTCTATTCTACTGCACATCCGGATTCGACTGCCGACATGTTGACAATCGACGGTGCGAAAGTGTCAGAACAAGTAACGTCCCAAACAAGCGACTTTCCTTCCATAAATGGATATACGGTCATGGGTGAAAATATTCCAACTCTGGTACTTGATTTAAAATCAACATTCTCTAATTAGTAAACCTACCAATTTTCAAAGCAAACGGAATACTTTAAATTTTGGGCCCATATTTGCTCAAATAAGGTATTATGGGTGAAAATATTCCAACTCTGGTACTTGATTTAGTAACCTTACCAATTTCCAAAGCAAACGGAATACTTCATACTTTGGGCATAAATCTGCCCAAATAAGGTATTGGTTTAGTGCACAAAGACGATATTTTTTCAATAGATATTCCCGTCTGCCGTAAAGATTTTCGTTTTTCGGCGGTTTTATTGCATATTTATGGTTTGCAATGCAGTGATCCTCAAAAAGAATCAAAGCCAATTTACGGGACCAACCATTACATCAGCATCAGTTATAATTTATTTGGTCAAGCGATAAGGTTTGATATTTGACGGCAGCACATTGTAGCGAGAAAGTGTGTTTAAAATTGAAATCGAATCTCAGCGACACGAACGATGGTATTATTATATAAACTAGCAATAAGACCCGCGTGCAAAATGCACTAATTACTACTACATCATCATTTCTTCTAAGACAAAAAATAACTGCGTGATCCCGCCTTTTTTGTTTTTGTATAAATATATATCCGTTGCGGTGTGTTATATACGATTCCAAATTGCACGCACTACTTCTTAATTTTTTCTCTAAAAAATAGCTAGATAACTCACTAAATTGCACAAATCACTTAATCGATAATTATCAGTGGAAATAATCAAGAATTCTTACCATAAAAACATTCAAAAACACATATTTCAAATTTCAGATTTTTGACCACAACTTTTCTCGCCAAATTCAACATTTTGAACACATCAACCAAATTTACGGCACCAACATGACAAAATTTACTTGGTCACCCACCGTTTGTATTTGACGGCAGCATTCTTTCATTTTATTTAGTTAATGGAAATCTTACTGATATTATTATTAGTGATAGTAAACGATACTTTGTTAACCACAAATATAACGTTCATTTTGTCTTTAGTTACGTCATTGGAGGAGTCATTGTACCACGTGCACAAGTTGATAATTGTACTTTGAACTGTAAATATTTATAAAGATTTTTTTTGTTACGCGATTCTTCTTTCTCGGCTGCAGAATTTACTACTGGAGTCTTCCTTGCTTAGTAACAACTTGATTATTGCGATGCATTCAGTGCGCTCAGAGCTTCGAAACTTCATTAAATACTTAAACGCGTGAAAGCTTTTTTTAATATAACGTTAATTTAGTGTTCCACAGTCCCAATTGTTGCGAGACAAAATAATCACGCCGTATGTTTACACTCAATTTGTAAATAAATCAATCGCACAATTAAAAACCACGTGAACAAAAAATATATAGAAAATTGAGAATGTATTTAAAAATATAGAAGTAGAAACAATTAATACCGTCCCAAAGAAAATATTGATTTTGATATAAAAATACATTTAGAAATATCTTTCCAACAGAACAAGGTGCGTGCGAATTACAAAACTTCGATCTTAAATTATGATAATTTTAGTGCATAAATTAAGAATAAATTACTGAAAAATGTTTATGTACATTTCGAAAGGAAGAAATAAATAGTGAGGGTTGTGTGTATAAATAAATAATCACCCATCTAAAAATACTTTACATTATTTCATAAATATGTACACATAAAGGTGATTTCGGAGATTTGTGAACCTTTAAAAAATATCCTGTTGCGTTAGTACTTGATGATTTTGTGCCACATTGCGATCGGCTTCCTGGGGTGGTTCATCATGTCTGTCCAATGTTTCAATGATTGTCCAGCTGTACGGTAGCCGATGATCACCTGACCTATAGCCTCGTTTGGTAGAATGCGATCAAAGTCGATGACGGTGAGAACAAATGAGATCTCGCGTATCTTATCGATTGGCACGTCAAACTCAAACATTTCATTCCACACCGGGTTCAACGCGCGTTTTTTAATGGTCGTTTTCTTTTTATCAATACGCTTACCGGAGTAGACGAGATAAATTTTGATGTAAGGATCTATAGAGATGACAACAGCGGTCAGTTTCCGTGGAAATATACAAGATTTTTATAATCTAAATTCAAAGCATTTATTTATATACGTGGACGATAGATATCCATCAAACGTAAGATTAATGCCGGATTGTTGCCTACAATTGAAATTCGTTTGTAGTCACCGCTGGGCAGAATTCTCAGATTTACATGAGGCATACTGAAGGTTTAAAGCATTTTATTCCCACACCTATCTGGATATAACAAACTAAAATATGCCACACTTGATCGAGATTAAATAGAAAGTAAGCTGACCGCAACTTCCAGTTATGTCCATTTTCTTTAAATTGGAGCACTTCATAACACCAATAGTGATGCGGCAAGAGGTGGGGTTGTAGCACATGGAAATTAGAAGATCCCCCAAATAATCCTAAAGCATTGTTGTTTAGTTTAAAAGACAAAAAGACGTTAACAATAACAGGCAATACATTAGAACAATGGTGGTATTAACACGGAATCATGTTTTTAGATGTGTTAATTAGGAGAAAAATATAAAATTAAGAGATGATGCCAGTTTTTTATGATGACAAAAATAGATAAAACTGTACTAAAACATTATCAGACAAGCCGTGAAGTTAGTCAGTTAATGCTAGTGATTTTTAAGCAGGAATTTTTAATGAGCAAAGAGTCACTGTAATCTTCAAGTAATAACGTTAATTCCCCTAAAAAAATCCAATGAGTAAACAAATTGGCTCTTTTATAAAAGTTTTACTGTGGATTAAGAACTCTACTTAAACCATCCTATAAACTCCTGTTTATGTGACAATTGATTTGTATTGAATAATAACATAATGTATAAAAACAGCTTAGTGAATGGTTCAAAATAAGTTCTGAAATAATAGGCTAATTCCTGTGCATTAATACAGGCAAAATTGTTTTTGGGGCCCAAGACAATAACGAGGCTTTTAAATTTGATAAAAGAAAACTTACAGCGGATCCTTTACAGGGTTTTAACTTCTTCACAAAAGGCACAGGGTCTGATTGCAGATGGACATCAGATAGCGCTAATTCCACCTCACCAATGGGATCATTTCTTGAAAACCGATCGTAATCTAACACTTGTAAGTACACCGTACGCTGAAGTAACTTCTGATGAGGAAACCCCTCGAAAGTAAACACTTCGTTCCAAATTGGATGCAACTTTTTCCGTTTCACTCTGGTTTCCAATTTATTTTTTTTATCAGGTAGTAACAAAACCTTTACGTACGGATCGCTAGTACCTGACAGATCTTTGGCAGGCAAGTTTACCGCCTTTTGTATTGTCAATTTCAAAACTAATTCATAAACATCGTAACTAATACTGAAATATATGGAACCTAAATCTTCGCCTCGCTCATTCACTAACTCAGGTTCAGCTGGTATAGAGCTCCATGTAGATACTAGAGAATCATACGAGGAAGCTAAGTCTTTGTTTTGTGGCTGAATGTGCATGCTTTCAATAGGGCTATTACTAGACGGATTTCCAAACATGAGCTTTTTTTGACCCCATCCTGGGGATGCAAGTTTTCCAGAGGAGCAAGAAGAAGATTTATCTGGGGATGCACTGTGAGGGTTTATAGTGTTCAGAAAGGAGAATCCATCTTTAGATGAACTTTTTTTCTTTAATAGTGGAAGTTTTGATGGTAGAATTTCACCAAAGTAATGTGATACGTCATCGTCATCGTCAAAATTCGCTGCACTCAGTTTTAGCTTTTTCTTGAAACACCATGTGCACAGAGCAAAAAACGAAAATAAACCCATACAACTTCCCAAACCAGCAACAATGAAATGGTCCCATGAATCCCCTAAAAATAAACATTTAATAAACTTTAAATGATAACAAAACTTAAAAAACGGAATAGTACAATATTTTTTTAAATGACACATTCGTATTAAAACAAATCATACATTCTAAAACCATACCAAATCCTGAGAAAAATCTTTAAAAAAAATTTACTAAAGAAATATTCAAAGTTGGGTGTTTGAAAAGACTAAATTATTAAGAACAGTCGTAAACCAGATATTAAAGAATCGCTCAAAACATTTCTGACAGAGATAGTGTTTGACTAAGCTGCTTTTCAAAGACTTTCAAATGTAAACAATTGCAATTGTAAATTTTAACATTAGTAGAAGGATGAGAAAAAATTCTTTCTTTCATTTGTTCAAAGCGAAAAATAGAAGTTTGTAATCTAAAAACACTTAACAAATAAACCTGATCTTGCACCTGCATACACCTTTCACGGGGTAACAGAGAAAAGGAAGTTAAGCAACGTATGCCAAACAGTTACAAAATCCAAAGTACACAAAGAATTGGTGTATGCATAAACAAATAAACATATTTAAGATATGGCACACATTAAATTTGAATTAAATAAGGAAAAAAATCCTTTGTTTTGACATATTTCTTAGCCATAATTCAAATAATTAAAAATTTATTAGATTTCTCTCTAAAATACTTTTCGCATTGTGCAAAAAACAAAAAAAGTTGCTTATCAATGAAGTTAAATGACACACTAAAACACTATGAGCATTTTATAAGAACATGTCACATTTGGGTTGAGGATCTTATTTTTCTATTATTTTTACCGAAAGAGCAAACCTGAGCCTCAGTGTTCTTATCAAAAAAGCATGTATCTGGAAACCTGTGACAAAAAGTGCCAATAAAACTAATAAATAAATAAGATGTTATATTGAACCATATATAGTAATACAATTCATGGCATCCACGAATAAACCTCACCTAACACCTGAATGATTTAATCTGTGATTTTTAACAATGAACTTATATTATTGGGCGCTACTTCCTTTTCTGCCCCCCTAGCTCACTTTTTTTTAGCATACTTCTTCAAGATTTTTCTTCACAAAATTGCGGGTATGCGGGTCATGTAACATCTTTGACCTCATGGATATAAGCACCCATGCCCTTTATGCACTGCTGCCACGGAGTTTAAAATGCAAAGTTGGTATCTTGCGTGGGTTAACTCACCACTGTTTTTCCTCTTCCTGAGGTTGGTGTTAAGAAGGGCATCCAGCTGTAAAAAACATCTGCTCCATTGAATCATCAAATGATTAAACCTACAAAATTGTGGGGAATATCATCTGTTGAAACCTCCTCTAACCCATGCTAGCATGGAAAATAGACGTGAAAAATGTAAATGATGATGATGATGATGAAAATTATAGTAACTATATGTCTTCTATATATTTTATACTAAAAAAACCATATGCGTTCATACCTTCTTTCGTTTTAAGGTTTTAAAATGTAATGTTTTTATGCGCGAAAGAACTTCGCTTAAAGTGTTTGTTTACTTTGAAATGTGGACGGTTCTGTTAACGATATTCTGACGGTTATTCGCAAATCTTTTATTTTAGCTTTTCGTTATTTGTTACGGTTTATATATATATATATATATATATATGTATAGTATCTCCAAGTAAAACTACACCATTATAGCAACTTAAAGTTTCTTGCGTGAAGCATTTTTACATTCATAGTGTATAGCTTGAAAAATGCTTCACGCAAGAAACTTTAAGTTGCTATAATGGTGTAGTTTTACTTGGAGATACTATACATATATATATTCAATCGCTCTGAATTTTTTCATTGAACTTGTTCATTGAGCACTCTGTAATATTTATTCGTTACCATAAACCTTACGCATATATATATATATATATATATATATATATATATATATATATATATATATATATATATATATATATATATATATATATATATATATATATATATAACATATATATGTATCAATATAATTATTGATATTACAATCAAGGTTATATGTTATTATATACATGAAAATTATCACTGGTTTAAGTTTTTAGTATTCTTGTTTGGAGTAAATATAAAATACTCCCGGGTTTGTATTTGGAGTTTTTTGATATTTGCGATATATTTCATGACAGAAACAAAATCTTTTCTTTTAGTCTCACAACTAAAGTCATTCATTTCGATGTAAATTATTTATTCATTATTTCTTAGTTAGAATTAGTTTTCTCCGTAGAATAAAAAACAAAAGCAGCGGAGAGCGAAAAACTCATTCTAAATGTAAACCAGGTTGTTAAAAAAACTGAAAGTGAAGCCATTTTGAAAAACAAGTTTAAAAACAAAAAGTTTAGAAACAAAAAGTACAGCAACTGCTATCGAAGTTTTATGGTATTTAATTGGAATGTAATTGTTTGCAAGTACAATATTATTAAAGAGTACGCTTTTTATTATGATTTTGTGAAGAAAAATCCCGAAGAAGTATGCTAAAAAAAAGTGAGCTAAGGGGGGGGGGGGGGCAGAAAAGGAAGTAACGCCTATCCTATTATTGTTAAGGTTAGCTCACCTAAATAAAACTTATAACATATCTATATTAAACTAAAATATATCTCTAGAAAATTAATTTGGATCCTTATTAAAATCAAAGACAATCATAAAAGTGTACCTACCTCAAGTTCAAACTAATTTCATTTCTAGTGTAACTGTATTAGTTATAATTTGCTAACATTTTTTTATTTCGATAGAACATTTTAAGGATAAGGCGGAAAATGACACGTATGACAGAGGAAAATCTTGAGGTAAATCAAGTTTCGACTAAATGTTTAGTAAACCTTTACCTAGTCGATCAATAACCATACTGCATTTTCCTGGTGGTAAACGTAACGAGCAATCCTAGTAGTAAATTTTAGTAAACAAAAGTTCCGACTGATTTAAACCTCTGAATTTCAAACCGGGTACCAAACTTTCATTATATATCTTGTTAACAACAAAAAATAATTTATAGATTGTAAACTAACAATTTCTATAACTTTGTTAAATAAAAGTGCTTTTATTAAGTTATCAACAGTTGATAATATATATTTTTAATAAAATCCTCAAGGTATTTATATATTGCGTATTTCCCCCGTGTCGTGTTCCTTGATTGTAAACAAACAGCTAAAACTCTTGGTACAACGAGACCAATGATTTTGGCTCGAAATCTGAACATAAACGTTAACAAACTGTTGAAAACTGAATAATAAACAAACAAACACAAAATATAATATTATGCATATATTTTGAAATCGTAGACTCTACTATCTATGATGAATTTTTAAGTTTTTCCCATGGCAAGGAAATCGTTACTATGAGTAAGTTTTCTTGAATATCCGATGACGTACAAACATACAAAATTGCTCAGTGATGAAAACCGTTACTTTTGCATTTCGGTGCCGGTCATAAACAATATTCCCTGTGTTCATTCGGAAGAGATGTATATAGATCTACCAACTCTCTCACAATCATGGTCATTCCAACACGCATATATTAAATCAATGGGAGAATTTCATTCATTTCCTTCTATCAAACCTCTATTTTAATTAAGTTTAATCACTTTACAGTTGTCATATTTAACATAAGAAAGCAAATCCTTTGGAGAACTTGCGGTACTGCCATCTTGAAACAGGATTTCGCAGGTCATCCCAGGTCATTCTTACCGCCATTCTTCTCGTTTTGATCGAATTTGAGAAGGCCTTCATATAAAACAAATTAGTCAAAATTATTTAAAGCAACGCTTTATTTTCATATCGAAGAGAAAACAACTTGCCATCTTCACTTGTACAATCTTGTATGTTGTCTCTTTACTCCTCTTTCTTTCTTTCCCTAATGTTTTTTTCTAATTTGATAGGTAGTAATTCCTTGATTGTACCGGGCTTACTGCGTCCCTTTTGCCCAACAAAAAATTAGACCCGGATCTGAAAAAAAAAACGGAAAAAAGTTTAAGAGTCGTGCTAAAAAAGTTTGATGATGTACTTTATTAATAATTATTCATCATGTGTCGCTATTTCCGCTGTTAGCAGATTGCGAACCCGCATAACTAATTTCTTTCCATTTCTTTCTATCTAGAATTGAATTGCACCCACCATCGTAACGGACCTTGACTTTGCTGACATCGCACTGTTAACAGAGGAGGTAGATCAAGCACAAGAGATACTTAGTTGTCTAGAGCATGAAGCTGCCCAGGTTGGATTGCACTGTAATGCAAAGAAAACTGAACTTCAAGTCTATAATCAAGAACAACCAGTGCATGTAACAGTAAAAGATGGAACTCCAATAAACGTAGTACCAAACTTTAAGTATCTCGGAGCATGGACAGAAAGCACAGAGAAAGACTTTGCTGTAAGGAAGGCACTCGCCTGGAATGCTTGCCACAAATTACGGAAAATATGGTCCTCTCAACTATCCAGAAAGATGAAAGTACGATTGTTTGTTGCAACTGTTGAGTCAGTCTTGCTTTATGGAGCTGAAACCTGGACAATCACAAAAACTCTCCAGAAACAGTTAGATGGCTGTTACACACGGATGCTCAGAATGGTTGTAAACGTATCATGGAAAAAACACCTGACCAATGAGCAGCTGTATCAACAACTGCCAAAGGTCTCATGCAAGGTGCAACAGAGAAGGATGCGACTAGCAGGTCACTGTGTTCGTCACAGTGATGAACTTGCTAGTTAACTTGTTCTTTGGAAACCAGATCAAGGGAGAACAAACAGAGGCAGAAGGCGCATCACATATGTAGACACATTGCTGCAGGACACTGGAATGGAAAGCACTGAAGAGTTGAAGGCAATCATGAAAGATAGGAAAAGCTGGTTAAAACGTGTGAAAGATATAGGGCGTCCTGACGGACGGCCTAAGTAAGTAAGTAAGTCTATCTAGAGGAAACTGATTAATTGAACTACAATCATCGATGTTTGACCAGGAGGGAATATTGTCTCTCCATCTTTGTCTTGGCTTTCCACAGCTTCTTTTGCCCTCGACTATACCCTCAAAACATAATTTGGACAAACCGACAGATGATTTTTTCACATGTCCAAAATGTTTTAGGGTTTTGCTTTTGATTATATCAAAAAGGAAAGGTAATGAAGTTTTGTTACGTAGGGTGGAAATCCTAATTTTGTCAATTAATCTATGCCCGGTGATGAAACGCATGACATGATTTTGGAACACCTCTATGCGATTGGAAAGTACTTTGGTCCATGTCATACAGTCTAGACCGTACAAAACTACAGGAAGAACATAAGTGAGATAGACCTTCACTTTTACAGATATAGGTACACGCTTTGATTTCAGGACGGTACTGTTCTTTTGAAAAGCGGCCCAGCCTAGGCCTATGATAATTATTATCTTTGCAATATTTAATACTAGACTTATTCGCTACATGTTTTCTTTTTACCGCGTAAATCTATTCAAATAAATTCAATGAGTATTTCATTATCAACTCTTTGTTAGAAAGAATGAATTTCACATTTCATTTGTCGTGTACTTTCTATCTTCATCAAATGCATATTTCTTGTTTACGAGAAAGCAGAAGTTGCTACGATTGTAAATAATATTAGGCAATTGGCCAGGAAGTAGAGGGTACAGCTGGTTGAAGGTTTGACAAAATCTAATAATGTGGCACAGAAAGGGGATTGGTGATTCTGTACATAAATCAGAAATGATTCCATAGAATGGTAGAAACATGCCAAATTGTAAAACACTTTTTTGTATTTTCAATTTTTTTCGCCGTTGCGTGTTTAAGGGGGGAAACTTTCGCAAATTTTGCGAATTTTTATCCCGCGAAAGTTTATCCTTTCGAAACCACCAAAAAAATGTTTTTTTTATTGCTTATTCGTCGGCGAATAAACCGTTGTCCTATATTTTTATACTTTTCAAATACTAATAAAAACCAAGTAGTAACTGAATTCAATACGAGTGCTCTTTGTATTCTTAGCCATCATTTTTTCAAAGGGATTAACCCTTAACTTATGATCTTATGAACAAGAGCCCGATATAGCAACAACAAGTATTTTTACTTATAGATAAAAGTTTTATCGTGTCTTAGTCAATGCATATTGCTTCATCAGAAGCATTTCCTTCGTCAAGTTTGTTTATTTTTGTCTGCTTTTGAAACAGTACCCTGATGTCTTTGCACCTTACTTTTAGTGTCAGAAACCACCATAAATGTGTTAGTTGAAGGGTTAGGAGACATCTCATTTCCATCGTTGTCATTCATGAGAAAACCTTAGAACGTAAGTAATACATTCTTATACATACAAGTCTTTGGAATTGAAGTTGATTTATGAAGTGAATTTAATTCTTCAGATATTTTTTTTATTTGTTTTATTGGTTCATTCGCGAAACTCACGGATAGACTCCATTCGCGAAAGTTTATATTTGCAAAATGAAAAAATTCCGCGAATGCCTTGATTCTAATGTAAGTAATGGTCATTATTTTAAAACTTGAAATTCAAACTCATAACTACAAAGTTCCATACACCGTACTCTCATTGGCCACTGGAGTCAAAAGATCATGTGATGTAATTGAGTCCATACGATACTGTATATAACTACACCTCTCTTAACACTGGTACAATTTATAACACGGCATTTAGAATTTCCAATAAAATATTTCTTCAAAATGATTAACTTGCATTATAATTTTTTTTATTTTTAGAAACGAACCATTAAGAAATGATTGACATGCCAGTAAAAATTATCATAATTACTCACCATTAGCTGAATATGACCTTTCCTTATCCTATATATCATGGACATCAGCGAGAGGTAAAAGAAATTCGATTCATTTCATCCATAACAAACAGTTATTCATGTTCCAAAGAAGACAACTAGGGATACATAAGATATTAAAATCGAAGATAAAGAATAAAGTGAAATGTGAATAAAACACGAGTAACCAAACAGTCTAAAATACTCAACCAACTTCGTGAAACAATGACAATTGAAAAACAAAGAGCAAACGATTTAAAAAGAGTTCTTTAGTTAAAGCATGTGATATTTAAAGCGTAACGGCAACAATGATCTAACGAAATCTAAGAATTTTGAAATTTTTTCTCCGATAACTCATCTTGTCACATTATTTTGTGGACGTAAAAAATGAAGCTTTGTTTATATCTAATTGAGGACCATGGGAGAAACGAACATAAAAATGAAATCACGGACACTCGCCCATGTGTCATTTAAATTTTCTACGAACCGTAAGAGAACATGAGACCGTCGCGCAAGAAGCGGGTGCAAGAAAAAACATTTTCGGTCGCCGTTGTTTTAATGAATGTTACCACTTTCAATTTCGTTCTCCATGCGCGTGAATTATTTTCACGATTTTCACGAAGACTTTGGCGCGAGAAGTAGAAAAAATAAAAATAAAACTTTTCTGTTAACCATATTCAGGATGGGCTTATTGATGTACGTTAAACGGATGAAGTGGCGTAAAATTACCACACCTGGTTTATTTCTGATAGGATTGAAAGCTTATTTTTGGCACATAACATCGTTATCATATATAGTTTAAAAATTTAGTAGTAAAAAAAATTTTTGTTAACATTTTGGCTGTTGACGTCATCATATATGACATCAATTTTCATTTTTTTCAAAAAAAAGGCAAAATTTTGAATTTCCATGTCTTCTGAAATCCAAACCATTAAATTACTTATGACCCCTCTTCGGAAAGCCAAAATGTAGTAGATTACGAATATTGACCACTCAAGTTTTCAAAAGTATGTAAAAATATCCAGAATATTACTACAAATTTGACATTTTTGAATTTGAAAGATTTTTAAACACCGATTTAGCCTAAAATTCCAATAAAATATCTTTCTGGCAGTCTATTTTTACATAATTTGATATATAGAAAAAAATTGTTAAAAGGGCAAAATTGTTTCGATATTTTTTACAAAAAGTATATTTTGAATAATGACGTCATTGTTGATTGAAAAATGACGTCACAACCCTGGATTGATATCTATAACATGGAATGAAAACAGAAGGTACAAAACAATGACTACAAACTATAGTTACCTTTACAACCAATTTTCCTCTCATCATTTCAAGTTTCCTCATCCGAAAATCACAACTAGCATTGACAAATGATTGAGAACTTTTGATCGAGAGGTCGAAATGAGCTCAAATTTTCTGAAAACATGTAAAAATAAAATTGGTTCGTAAACAAAGAGAGTGTGTATCCCTAATGTTGGTAACAGCCGTAAACGAGGAGGGTGTCTACCCCTAATGTTGGTAACGGGCGTAAACGAGGGGGGTGTCTATCCCTAATGTTGGTAACGGGCGTAAACGAGGAGGGTGTCTACCCCTAATGTTGGTAACGGGCGTAAACGAGGAGAGTGTCTATCCCTAATGTTGGTAACGGGCGTCAACGAGGAGGGTGTCTATCCCTAATGTTGGTAACGGGCGTAAACGAAGAGGGTGTCTATCCCTAATGTTGATAACGGGCGTAAACGAGAGTGTCTATCCCTAATGTTGATAACGGGCGTAAACAAAGGTGTTTATTCCGAATGTTGGTAACGGGCGTAAACAAAGGTGTCTATCCCTAATGTTGGTAACGGGAGTAAACGAGGGTGTCTATCCCCTTTTCGTTAGCGCAAAACGTGTAACTGTTGAGGCGGGCGCCACTCCTACCACCAACACTCGTACTTTACTGCATCGAAATGCTACTCATTCGCTGAGTCGGCGAGGCCGGGAGGATTTGAACTCGCAACCTCAGAAATCCGAAATTGCAAGCGCTCTACCAACTGAGCTATCCCGACTGGAAGTATATATTATATACAACTTGGCATTTGTTCCTTTAGAGAGGTGCTATGAAAGGATTAATTGGAGTTATACGTCTCAAATATAATCTTCTACGCGCCCTTGTCTTTATATACGAAATATTGTAAATGCAATTATTATTACTTTTTAGATTTACACTGTAAACTATATATTGACAAAAAAAGACTCAAATTTGGAGTAGCTTATGATGCTCCCAAAGAATGCCAGTGTTAGAGAGAAAAAACCATCCTACCTTAAAGGGTTCTTTATGAAAAAATTATGTATGCTACTACTCAAATAAATAATTAATAAACAATAATGTGCGGTTTTAGACCGTCTATAAAGACGACATACGGCTGAAAGAACATCATAAAAGAGATTTTCGCAAATTTTCGCTTTAATAATTTTGAGAAATTGCCGCCGACAGAAGACATTACGGCTGCAAAATGTCGCCAATAATTTGTAGTCTAATTTACAGGGCTGTATAATATATGCTTATTATATTTCCACTGAGAAGAAAATAGGAATGTGAAATCACAACTGAAAATGCAGTGAGAATCTCAGACACTGAGAAGAATATATTTATATAAAATCTTTAATTAAAGGCTTAAGATGGAAAATATCAAGACTCTAGTACCTAGGCGAAACCCCTCAACATGTATGATTAAAAGATTGCTACATTTTTGGCTCTCGCCTCACATGCCCCATCATGAAATTATGAAATTATCTTTCTTCCCCTCTTGTAACCGCAAGAAGCGAACATAGACCAAAAGTACAAACATTATAGTATAGTGGAATTAGGTCAAAATACCTCCTGACCTGGAAAAAATCATATAAAGTTAGGCGTTTGCACAGAGGTTAATTAGTATGTCAGGAATGACCAAAAAAAAGCCCCATGTTTTTGACAACAGGAAATCCCATTTTGAGCCCATTTTCCAAATTACAAATTTGGGCAAAACGACCAAATTTTTTATATCACCAAAATCATAAGTTTTTTATATTACTTGAAAGATAATTTAATGCTGAATAAAAAGATTGCTTACGCAAAGTTTCAAAAATGTATGGTTCGTGAGTTATAGCTGCTCAAAGTGAGAATTATGACGTCATAATCTTGTCAAAATTTTTATTTCGCTAAAATCGTAAGTGTGATATACCGTTAGAAAGATGATTTAATGCTGGGTAAAATGTTTGCTTAGCTCATTACGTGAAAATGTATTGCTAACTAATTAAATTCACTTTTAATGACGTCTTTATTATCCCTCAAATAATAAAGTATGTTAATATTTCAAGATTTAAAACAAGTCATCAACAATATTTCTTATGTTTTCTTTTTCATCACTGTCGTCGTTATCATTATCTTCCCGCTCTTCATCTTTCTAACGGTATATCACACTTACGATTTTAGCGAAATAAAAATTTTGACAAGATTATGACGTCATAATTCTCACTTTGAGCAGCTATAACTCACGAACCATACATTTTTGAAACTTTGCGTAAGCAATCTTTTTATTCAGCATTAAATTATCTTTCACGTAATATAAAAAACTTATGATTTTGGTGATATAAAAAATTTGGTCGTTTTGCCCAAATTTGTAATTTGGAAAATGGGCCCAAAATGGAATTTCCTGTTGTCAAAAACATGGGGCTTTTTTTTTATCATTCCTGACATACTAATTAACCTCTGTGCAAACGCCTAACTTTATATGATTTTTTTCCAGGTACTACTCCCAATTCCATCATACTATTATTGAAAGATAAATATGCTAATTATGCATAGATCGTTGTTATTCATTTTTATGTGGACAGTATCAAATCAAAATAGAAATAGATGTGACCTGTCTTATACATACAATAGTAATAGTTTTTCTAAATTACCTCTTCCTTATTTCGCGAAAGAAATTTTACCCAACAGAATTCGAATTATTTGAAATATTTTCCTGTAAAACACAATTTTAAAGCTAAAAAATCTAAAAATAAAAATATATTATATATTAAAAGTCTAAATATCCCGAAATTTCCAAAACATTATTAAAAAATTATTGCCCGCGAATATAAACTATTTTATCGCCGTGTAAACACGTTTTAGAAGTTCTGAAAGTATTGCGGGCTACGTAATAAAACAGCTCTTAAATAGATTACGTATCTTTAATAAATTATTTTTCTTGTACATCTGGTCTATGTTATATATTGCTAACCGCAAGAAGCATGGCTGCTACAGTGGAAAAGAGAAATCCCGGAATTCCATTCGATTTTTCATGGTTTAGTAACATAAAATTAAACTTTCCTGGCGTTAAAGCCAGAGCTGAAACTTTGGGAAAACGCCGATCGATTAAGAAAGATTGGCAAGCAGCTTGGTTGCTCAGAGCAATTACATGCATTGATTTAACAACTCTCTCAGGTTGGAAAATATATGGCATTTGACTTTTTTAAATATATATTTATAGTTTTATAAAACAAAGCCATACACAGATCAAACAGATTATTTTGCGTTTGAGAGATTGCTATTTAGACCCCTTTCAAATTTATTTTATGGCAGTCAAAAATCGCTTAGTCTGATTGGCTAGTTGCTCTTTTTGTGTGAACTTGATTGGTTAAAAACGTTTTGACTGCCAGTAAACAATAACATTAGAAAGTGGTCTATTAATCAACGAGTTTGAAATGAGCAGGGCAGCTTCCACTGTGACTCGTTTGACTTGAGGCCGAACCTTTTTTAGAATAAAAATGGGTTTTATTCAAGGTAGCCTAAAGCAGTGGGAATAAGAAGAAAATAAATAAATGTCTTAAATCGTGTCAACGTAGTCTGTGAGACGAGTTGAAAATGGCTGACTAGCAAGAGGTTAGTGGTTGCATTGTGCTGTCATAACGATGGGCAACAGCATCACCCCTCCCCAGTTCGAGGACCTATATAGGTACAGCTATGCGGAAGAACTTTAGTTGACCCATTTTGTGACCGGCAGATGGTGGTCTGCAGGTGGCCGTGGTGCCTTTGGTGAATGGAGGGCCATGCTGGTGTATATGACCGTACAAAATGCACTCTAAAATCTGAATTCTAAAATATCTTCGGGACACTACTCTGGTATTAATATAGTACTGTAAAGTGAGTGCAAACTGCATTCATTCTTAATTGTGTCATATTCAAGATGATTTTGATTATCCTTACTGTTAGGTGATGATTCTCACTCCAATGTTCGCAGACTCTGCTTTAAAGCTAAAAATCCGATACGTGCTGACATTGTAGAGAAATTGGGTGTGGAAGATCTGCATATTACATGTGGTGCAGTGTGTGTTTATCCATCTCGTGTCAATGATGCTAAGAGAGCTCTTCAAGATGCCAATGCACCCAACATACCAATTGCATCTGTAGCTTCTGGATTCCCAGCTGGTATTTTCTTGTGAATTTTCAATCATTTATTCTTCAATTAGTGCTAATAAAATTTATTGTTGTACTATAATTTCACCTTATATTGTCAGAATGGTTTTTTTTAAGGTTTTCATTCAATATTTTGATTCAACACATGTATGATATATTAAAATTCAGGTCAAACTCCATTGGCTATAAGGTTGCTGGAAATCAAACATGCAGTGGATTGTGGCGCAGAAGAGATAGATATTGTTCTTTCTCGAGCGCAAGTTATGCAAGGGGACTGGCGGGCAATGTATGAAGAAATCCGTTCTTCCAGAGAAGTTTGTGGTGATGCTCATCTTAAGACTATACTTGCCACAGGTATTTCACAAATATAATTGTGACGTTTCAATAATAATAAACGTGATGTTTTCTACCAGGTGACTGTGGCTCCTTGGAGAATGTGTACAGGGCGAGCATGGTTGCAATGATGGCGGGCTCAGATTTCATTAAAACATCCACTGGTAAGGAAGGTGTAAACGCTACACTACCTGTTGGATTGGTCATGGTTCGATGCATTAGAGACTATTATGAGGTTTTGATATTTTTCAATATTTCAAAATCAATGATATTGTTCTTTTTTCATTGAAATAGTGCCATGAACTCCACACTGCATGTCTAGTATTTTGGGTACCAGATAAAACTTATGTTGTTCACATTCTTATGAATTGTTATTTTTAATTTACGGTAATCTTTGATGCTCTTTACAACCTTAAGTTTTTTTTTGCTTCTGAATGTTGTTTATGTTGAAGTTGCGAATACCACAAGAAGGTATTTGAATGGACAATAATGCAGACAATGTGGGTTCTTTCTTCCACTTCTGTTTTCCTGGCAGGTACTTGCGTTGGAATTGTGAAATATACGGACGTGACAAGACATCCTTATGAAATTCAGTAAAGCCTGTAGTTTTGTGCGTGTAACATTGACCAAGTTCTAATGTTTGCTCCGTTTGTAGGTAGTAGTAACGTCTGTAGTAATGCAGACTTGCTTTGTTTGTGTTTTGTCGCCATTCACTTCTGCACTATTAAAGGACTGCATGGTCTGTGATCATCCTTAAATCCAGGCGACCAAAGATGACGGCAACTGGTAGATGTGACCTGGTCTACGTAGTTTTTTAACCTAAGTCAGGAGTCAATGAATTATCCATAATGGGTAGGTTGGCTTTGAGCAAGCATTAAAGGTCACATGGGGCATACACGTTTTTTTTTTTATAAGAACAAAGTTTATAAGAACGGAAGGTTTCAAAACCCCCAAAATTAAGAACATGTTAAGAACATTATGAAGGCTTCAACGCGATTGGAAAAAAAAATTAAGGTCAGAAAAAAAGAAGAATATTAAATCACAAATACATTCTTTTTCTTAAAATTAACAAAAGACTTAAGACAAATAATCCTATAATATATAAACATAACTTTTATATCACGTTTTAAACTTTACAATATTTTCAGATCAATGTCATTGAAATCATCTATTCTAACTAAGTTGAAGTACTTTTCGTCAACAGTTTTCGGCAATTTTACTACAACTAAATTGTTGTTGTGTAAAACTTTTTTTGTAAAACCAAAAGCAGCTAATGTACGTTGCCTTTTTGACATTTTGAAATAAAACTAATTCTATCTCTCTTGAAAAATATTATCTCTCTTTAAAATTGCTTTGTTATTGTTTTGTTTAGAAATAAAATTTAGCCACGTGCAGTTTTCACACATGCACGTTTGAAAAAAGTAAATTCGAAAAAGTACATTCGAATAAAAAAGGTTAAGAACATTGTAAGAACAGTTTTAGGCTATGATATATAAAAATTAAGAACATTGGAAGGCTATCCCCGAATTTTGTGTTCTTATAAAAATAAGAAGTGTAGTTGTCAAAGTTGTCACAAAAAATTAAGCAGCACGCTATCACAAGCCACTTTGAAAGTCACAATGAATGTAATTCGTCGCACTGCAACACTCTGTCTAAACTACGTCTTAGTTAAGCCAGCTTAAGCGTATAAAAAACAAATTTTTGCCTTATTCTAAGAAGAAAAAACAACACCACTGTCAATTCGCGTTTCGTAGAGACAATATCTTGACTGATAAAATTTTAATTCTAGGTTACATGTAAAATAAAATTGTAATTTATTTTACCAAATAATAATGGAATAGATTAGGTGCCAATGCTAAACGTTTACTTTTTAGAGGACTGGATTCAAGGTTGGTTTTAAGCCGGCCGGAGGCATTCGTTCTGCCAAGGATTCACTTGTGTGGTTGACACTTATGAAAGAAGAGCTGGGTGATGCTTGGACCTTTCCAAACCTGTTCAGGATCGGGGCAAGTTCGTTATTAGTTGACATCGAACGTCAATTGTTCCATCACGTTTATGGGCGGTGAGTGACTATTACTAGCTTCACAGCTGCATTTTGGAGTTAACAGGGGAACTTTCTATAGTTTGTTTCGTCTGATGCTGTTTTCTTGTAATTTAGAGGACCTTGAGTTTCCTTAACAAATAACCTTCTAAATGCACATCTCTAACTGATCCCTGTTCCTCTAATTACACTCATCTCTAACTGATCACTCTTCCTCTATTTACACCCATCTCAAACTGATCCCTGTTCCTCTAATTACACCTATCTCCAACTGATCCCTGTTCCTCTAATTACACCCATCTCCAACTGATCCCTGTTCCTCTATTTACACCCATCTCCGACTGATCCCTGTTCCTCTATTTACACCCATCTCCAAAAGATCCCTGTTGCTCTAATTGCACCCATCTCCAACTGATCCCTGTTCCTCTATTTACACCCATCTCAAACTGATCCCTGTTCCTCTAATTACACCCATTTCAAACTGATCCTTGTTCCTCTATTTACACCCATCTCTAACTGATCCCTGTTCCTCTAATGGCACCTATCTCCAACTGATCCCTGTTCCTCTATTTACACCCATCTCCAACTGATCCCGGTTCCTCTAATTACACCTATCTCCAACTTTTCCCTGTTCCTCTAATTACACCCATCTCCAACTGTGTTCCTATTTAAACCTCTTAGTAATTGCTGGTACTCTTTTAGGTACGCTGCCGCACATGAATTCGCCATATCGTAAACCGTTGGCTAATTTGAATACGTCATCTGTTTTATTTTTTATTTTATAATTGATTGCCGAACTGAAATTAATATATATTTTATATCGATGTTACAAATATATAATATGCCGGTGAAAACATATAATATAAGATTTTTATGTTTCGAAAAGAGAATAGTTGGTGACGTAATCAACTATTGGAATGTGAGGGAGTTGGCAAATCCCCAGTAATATAAAAATGGTGTGTTTCCCTGTAGGACGGTCTCGAGACCGTAAAACCGCTAAAATAATTCGCTCGATATTTCATGTAATACCGCATGAAAAATTTCGTAAAAGCGAAAATAATGCAACAGTCAATTGCAGCGCCATTAATTTGACTTTACTAACATAAAGTGTGCCGAAATAGACTTTACTGCGGCTTATTATCTGGTCATGAACACACATTCACCTAAGACAGCTTTTCAGATTGTTGAATCTAATGGCCCTTCCATATCATGCACCAAATAGAAAGTCCGTTGGTTTTCCAATTGCATCGTTGTTGGCCTGTGAAAGTTCTAACCCTCGAGGAATAGGTTTTGCCACAACGAATGTGGGGGAATAGTTAACAACAACGAATGTGGCGGAATACTTCTTCCATTTTAAAAGTAGCGACATGCTTTGTATCCACGTTTAAAGTTTATAAAATGTCAGAGAATTTGGTTCTATAAACATAAATCCCATTTTACTTTGAAAGAAATTTAAACCGAGAAGAAGATGAATCTCTATACCAGTTGCCTTTCAGGATATTTTTGGGATCGTTGAGCCAAGTTTACCAAAAGTTTGATATTGACTAAGGTACCAAATGTTCTGATATTTCAGCAAAAAATCCGAAAGGAAGCAACAGCAAGTTCAAGAAGTTATCTCCTCAGAAAGACGAGTTTCTTTTAACATTTTAAATGACTATTTATCTGATAGATTTGATAATTCGCCAACCATTTGCTCCAATACGTTGAATACTTGAATACCTTTGATACGAAGTCATTGCTGACAGAATTAAACTGGCGTGAAACAATCACAGATATTTTACCTAATGTTTATTATGTTATGTATTATGTTATGTATGAGCTTACAAAAGTATAGGCATAATATATTGCCTGTCAGCCTGTCATAAACTAGGGTTATACGTTATATATTAGAACGAGTATCGAATAGAATTAAAAAAAACAAAAACAAATAAATAGATTGCCACTAATCGTAAACAAACATATCACATCTCCAATGAGCGTCTAACACATTTTTAAAAGAATTCAGTGAACCGGCGTTTACAATGTTGCCAGGAAGACGATTCCACGCATCGACAACTCTAACACTGAAAAAATGACGTCTCACTTCAAGTCGAGCATACTCTTTACTCAGTTTAAACGAGTGACCACGGGTGATTGACTGATGACATAGCTTTAACGGGTTTTGTTTGCATTTGTAGACGGAATGTAACCATTTATATACTTCAATCATGTCTCCCCGTCTAAATCGGTAACGCATACTTGGAAGATTTGCTTCCCGTAGACGTGCTTCGTAGGGTAAGTCTTTTAAACCTGGAACAAGTTTCGTAGCTCTTCTGAGAACATTTTCGATGCCACGTTTATCTTTTAACAACCTCGGATGGTATACTGCGCTACAGTATTCGAGGTGTGGACGTACAAGTGCAGAGAAGAGAGTTCTGAAAGAATACTTATCAAGATAGATGAAGTTGCGTCTAATCATACCAAGTAATCTATTTGCTTTGTTGATTTGGGTGGAGGTATGATGGGAGAATTTCAAGTTATGATCAACGTAGACTCCTAGGTCTTTCTCGCAAGTCGTAATTTTCAAGGGGACAGATTTAGCTAATTCGTTGTCATACATGGTATAGTTAAAGGGAAACTTATTGTTACCGAGATGCATAACTGCGCACTTATCAGTGTTGAATCGCATTTGCCACGTATTGGCCCAGGTAACGAGAGAATCAATATCCTTCTGCAGATCAACAGACGAAGATACACTGTTCAAAATTTTAAACAATTTTGTGTCATCTGCAAACATCGATATAGTAGCTAGTATCACATTTGGCATATCGTTCCCGTAGATGAAAAATAAAATTGGACCGATTACTGAACCCTGAGGAACACCACTAGTAACTTGATTCCATGTGGAAAACTCGCCATTGACTACCACGCGCTGTCTGCGGTCTTTTAGGAAATTCTCTATCCAGTTAAACGTTTTGCCATTGATACCATATGCATGCAATTTTACGAGAAGACGCTGATGTGGAACGGTATCAAATGCTTTCGCAAAATCCAAATATATGCTGTCAATGTTTAACCCTGCATCTAATGCTGCGGTCCAACTGTCAATCACGTTAATTAAGTTTGTAACACAAGAATGGCCTGGAACAAAACCGTGTTGATAAGAGCTAAGAAGATTGTATTTTTGAAGGTGAGAAAGAATGTGATGTTTGATAATCTTTTCGAATATTTTCACTACAACACAAGTAAGGCTAATAGGACGGTAATTTTTTGCGGATGTACGATCACCTTTTTTGAACAACGGCGTTATGTTAGCGTCTTTCCACATCTGGGGAAGAACGCCAACTTCGAATACTCTGTAAAATATCATTGATATTGGAACAACGATAGTTTCATTTGTTTCTTTCAAAAAGCGAGGATGTAATTTGTCAGGACCTTCAGACTTTGATACATCAAGTTTGTTAATGTAATTTTTTATTGTCTCTATTGAAAAGTCTATATCGTTCTTCAGATTGGGAGCATCGAAATTGCTGTTGAATTCAGGTATCTCATAGATATTTTCACGGGTGAAAACACTGCTAAAAAAGGTATTAAAAGTTTGCGCTTTTGAAAAGTTTGTTTCTGACGGTTGATTGGCGTCCAGACGAATACTGGGAAATTTTTCTTTAGTTTTCGTTTTATCTCGTACGTAAGCATAAAAGGCTTTCGGGTTGTTTTTTACGTTGTTCGCTAACTTCTTCTCGAAAGACTTTACTGCATTCCTGCATGCGGTTTTGGCTTGGTTGCGTGCTCTGGTATACTGTGAATATGTATCATCATTGCGCATTGAAAGGTAATTTTTGTATTTTTCTTGTTTCGTTTTTATTTTTTCAAGAACATTACCGTTTACCCAAACAGATTTTTTCTTCTTGATTTTGGATTGGATTTTTAGGACGCGTTCATGAATTATAGATGTTATAAATTTGTGAAAGTAATCCCAAGCTTCGATTGAGTTCATGTTGTCTAAAATATGCCAGTTTTGACTACGAATTTCTTCATTTATTTTGGCGAAGTCGGCGCGTGAGTAGATTAAATGTGATACATTAGTCGAGCTCGTTGTACTGGTGGTGTGTATATCGAAAAGCAGTTGTTGATGATGACTAAGACCAATGGGTGCTAGGTGATTAATGTTGGTAATCATATAATTTTCGGATGTAAAAACGAGATCAATTAGAGTTGACATTTGTCCAGGACGATGATGAGTCGGTTTGAAAACATGCTGGAACAAAAAGGTGTCATGTAAACTATCTACAAACATTGATGCTTTTTTGGATCTAGCGATTGGATTGAGCTGGTTTGACCAATCTATATCGGGAAAGTTGAAGTCTCCGGTAATAACTATGTCAGTATAAGAGTTACATTTCTCTTTTAGTTCGTTAAAGAGAAGAATATTGTTTTCGTCGCTACTGTTAGGAGATCGATAGATACAGCTTAGCAAAAGTTTCGCACTGTTACACTTCACCTCGCACCAAACAGATTCTGTAAATTCTGTAAACAGATCCAGCATTTAATTGTGTTGATTCAAAAGATTCATGAATGTAGATTAAAACACCTCGATGGCAAGTTTTACAGTCGAAGTTAGAAAAACAAGTGTAACCTTTTAGCTCGAATTCGGATTTTGTGACATTGAATCGTTTGTTTTTCGGTAATACTTCCGAGAGACAAATCACATCGGGTTCATAAGTAGTTACTATATGCAACAGTTCAGGACGTTTATTTAACAAAGAGTCAACATTCGAGTAAATGCATTTCAGTTTAGATTTAAGGGAACGTATTGTGTTTGCGGTGCTTGTACTTCTGTTTATGCCAAAGTATGTCGTGTATTATTATTAGATATAAGGTTTACAAAAAATTTTGTATAGGCAAGAAGGCCTATCAAACCTGCAAATGCTGTTTACCGATCATATACATTATATATAATATCAAATATACTAGAAATTTTTTTTTTTTTCGTGGGCTAAATTTCCACGGGGGCCCTTGTGGTGGGGGAGCAATAATGATTCTGAATGAACCTTCACTGAGACATAATACATTCCCATGTCCACTTCACTTCCTGGGGAAAAAATCAAATATTTACCGTACACATTCTCATATATTATTACAGAATAGCTTAGTAGCTTTACATTGTTTTTTCGTCATTTTGCTCGTACAAATCTGTCAATGATCTCTTCACAGTCTAGATTTTTCAACAGCCCATTCTCAATTGACATTAGGGAAAGGCAGGTCAGTCTGCTTTGGACCATGCATGTCTCATAAATTGGTGTATTTCATTATTTTTTAGGAAGAGGTATAAAAAATAACCTTGACAACGCACATAGCAACGCATATATAGTTAGTTTTACCCTTCAAAATCAACCATAACTAGCGCATTTATGATAAGTGTGGCTTCTTGTTTCTATCCTGTTCCGCTTCTAAAAGCTATACTTTTAATTTTTCTTACTTTTTTTTTGAAGTACTTTTTCTCAGAACAATATTTCTTGACTTTTGACAGGGATAACTTTTGAACCGCTGTTTCAATTTCTATAAAATTTTAGACATAGTTATATGAGGCTTCTATTCACGTGCTGAACCAAAAAGAAATAAATAAAAAATATTTAAGTCATTAATTTACGCTAATTAGTCGGTTCCGCGGTAGCCAAATAAATATCTTTCAATATAATAAACTATACAAGTCAATTATGTTAGATATTTTAAGTTCAGCACATTTGTCTAATGAAAACAAATAACTCCTGAAAATTTGAGTCAAATCCAATATAGCATTCTCGAGATATCTTTGACAGAAATTTAATCGTTTCCGGGTTCGTTAGTGATATAATTATTCAGTGAAAAATTTAGATATATAGGTATATATATTTGCCTTATTTCATATTGTTAAATGTTGTTTTACTAATGCATTATTTCAAATATATATATATTTTTTGGGAAACCACCTTAAACCATTTGAATATCTTAATGAGATTGTATATTATTGATTATTACGAAGTGTTTATTGAGAATAAAGACTGGATATAAAAGACGCAAGACTATAAAATGTTTAATTGATATTTCGCCAACGGGTTTTTATGTAGTGACGGAGAGAGGAGATGAAATTTCCAGATAAACGAAGATCTTATGCTTAAGATTTTGTACACTTACAGTGCCCATGAAAGCTCAAGCAAAGGAGGACAACAAGTGAATGCAAACGACCAAATGACCAAAAGTTTCTAATCTCAGAATTTACTTTGAAAGAGTAATCATCCGAATTAAAACATAGAATTCTTAACCATTCTTCCTGTCACTATATTACATCATATTGATGATATCGTCAGAATTTGTACTGCTATCTGCAATTTTAAACCACTAATCAGCTCCTAAAAAGATGCAACTTAAATGCAAGCTATTATTTCGGAAGTTTTAATTAAACGGCTACTTTTATAAAATAATATTTGACACAAAATAATTGTTGATCTTCCCTCACTCTCCTCACCCGATGTCTCAGTTACAGTTTAAGAAGTTAGTTACTTTCACAGTTATCAGTGGCGTAGGCAATAGGGACAGGGGGACGACTCCCCCCCCAAGAAATATCGAACACGAAAAAGGTCCACTTTAGTCTAAACATTTTATTAAAAAAGTAATATTAGTTACTAAGTCACCTTAATGGAAGAAATTTTTGCGGTGAGCAGAGTTTAGGGGAATATTTAGTATATACGATATAACTTACATAAAAAGTCTAGATCTAAATTTAATCTTCAAACAAATCAACTTCGCCTGTTTCCTCAATTAGAGAAAAACCTCCAGTTCACTTATCTTCCAAAGTCGAATTATTGTCGAGAGAGAAGAAGCGCTGGAGACGAGTTTGCGAATTGTCGAATGCTCCGATAACTCAAACATATAATACCTCGAACCATTTTCTTGGTCCCTTGGAGGTTCGAGTTATCGGAAGTGTACTGTATTTTCTTATATTTTTAATTGTACAGCTTGCATGTTAAGCGACACTAAACCAACGAGAGAAAAATTGAATTTTGTGGAAAAATCTTTTGCGGATAAGGCATTTTAATTAAGTTTCGCGGAATTTAATTTTGCGAGTTGGGGCCAAATTCGCGAAAATAAATTCCGCGAAAGTTTCTTCCCATAAAGTAGTCTCTATGATATATATAATATTGACATGTGTTTCATTTTCTTTAGAAACGATTTTGATAGACTTTTATTTCAGACATTCGTTTCACAGAACAGTCCCGTTCGAAGAAAACATTTTTCTTCCATTTTAATTTCTGTTCTGTTCCATTGGGAATGATAGATAAATAACCAACTGTTTTCTTAGATGTCAAAATAAAGGGTGTGAAGGCAGATCTCCAGGCTTGAGTAAACTTGGTTGTATCATGCGCAATTTATCGGTATCTTTTCGTCCTTTTCAAATGCAATTTCATACTGTAGTCCTAAAATTTGAAGAGCATTTTAGCCAATCCAGAAGGTTGAAATTTCAAAGATTTTCTCACCCGTCGGCCCCAACCACGGTGTCGCTTTCTCAGTCACTAAATACGAAAAAAGTCCATAATTTTTCAATCTCGCCCCTCCAACTTAAAACCTGTGGCTACGTCTCTGATTATTGTAGTAGAAATAACGACAAGAACAAAATAAGTGCAAATAAGCATGTCCTTTGGAACAAATAAGAACACTGAGCCTCAACTAAAATTATCTGATTCTTATAAAAAAGCGCCTTTTCCAGTAAATAGAAGTGATTCAGAACTAGATATCTTTTTCAAACATATCTCGCTTCGACAAATTCTCAGCCGAAAGAGGAGAAAAACGCGTATTCTTCAATTAACTTGATCGTTCTGAATCGCATGACAATCTTTTTTTTTAGTGAAAACACAAGATATAGTTCCTTTGGCAATTTCTTGCAAAATTCAAAGCTTTTTTTACAACACAAAAAAATTCTTGTCGAAGAAACAACAAAATCAGTTTACTTCCTACTTGAAATATACATCCTACTTGAAATTTACATCCTACTTGAAATTTACATCCTACTTGAAATTTACATCCTACTGCATGTACTATAAATAGGTTTGGTTTCGTATCTGCGTAAGTAGAAGATGGGGAGTTTGATATGCGTGTTTCTGCTCATGCAGATCTTTCATCTAGCTTTGACTCTCAATCCATCAGGGTAGGTTTATTGACGTTTTATGTTTTTTTCGCTTTTTATGCGCGGATTATAAACGTAGCATATAAATTCTCCGTATTTTTTACATTTATTTATTAAAAAGTGAATTAGGACAGTTCGCTTCCTTTTCTGTGATCCGGCCATTTTGAAGCTTTAATATTCCTTGCGTACTCTTCCTCGTTTTCTTCTAAACTTTAAAAGAACTTGAAATAGTCCATATCAATCGGACACTCCACTGTGCACTGTGTTTTCTGAACAAAGTATAAACATTAGATTATATTTACAATGCTATATATTTAGTTTTAATGTGTTGCCGTCTAAACTCGTGTGCATTGTATTGAATTTAGTTTTAGCGAGTACAAGAATTTTGACATCCTCCTACTTGGCATGCGTAATATAATATAAAGTCATCAATATGGGTTTTGAAAGCATGTTCCTCTTTTGTATAACCTTTAGTTGAATATATATATATATATGTTTTCACGATTTATTTATCTTTCCAGGGCGAATGTTTGTTCATCAATTATATCATACACTGCCTATACACAAGTAACTAAAACACGCAATGTCAATGAACAGTATGCAGCTTGTTGTAAAATGGTTTGGTCCACATGCTGGAGCAGATGTACCAAATATAGGTGAACCTTTATTATTTACTTACAATAAGTATTTGAAAAATATAATTTCTTCAAAAACGAAGTGTCAGATTAACATGCCTCAAAAATGAAAACGTGTTTTTATTATCAAAATATAAATTTGTGTATTATATATATATATATATAGCCTATTAATTTCAATTTCAGAATGAAGATTGCTTCCTTCCAAGATTTTGTTCCTATAACCCAGTACAGAAGACATTTCTCTTGCTGCAGTGGATGGACACAGAGTGGAAATGAATGTTCTATACGCAAGTCGGCTATTTATCATCGATAACCGGCTTTGTGATAGTTTGGAGCTTGTAATTTTCATTCTTCACTTGTCAGCAAAGAAATCCGTTCTGTGATAGTTTTTTTATATCTCATTTAATACTTTAAGGGGAGAAACTTTGGGGAATTTTTGCCATTTTTGCAAAAGTTTTTCCCCGCGTTTAAACATAAAGAACGAGAAAAAAATGCCATATTTTTCGAGTATTTCGCGAAATGAAAAAATTCTTATCAAACAAACTCGTTCAAAGTTTCAGAAGTATTTCGAAATACAGAATCATATAATTTCTACGAGAAACAATAATCACTTAACTGGAATTCCACACGTCAAACTGGGAGTACGCAAAACACGACCTCTTCTACTTGGGCGCTAAGTTACATAACAAGCTGCCATTAAATATACGCTAAATTACAGTTACATAAATTCCATCTTTCTCGATATTTAAACAGTTTTTAAAATAATTAGTTTTATATATTATATTATTATTTTATATATTTCATTCTATTTTAACTTATTTCGTTATTTTTTTTATAAAGTTTAAATGTTTTTTTTCCTATAAAAATATTAATTTAATAATAAGTTTGTGTTATGCTTGATATAGTGTACCTTGTGCTTTAGCAGCAGTTGCAAAGTAGGTAAACGTTGAAGAGTATACAGTGTTCTACAAAGCCAATACGCAGCGATTTGCATTTTTCAACACACAAATCATTTTTTTTTTATGGAAGTTGAAAGATAAAATAACATTAGCCTCAGTTAAGACGAGATTTTCATAGAAAAACTAGATTGTATAATAATCACCAGTTTACAATTTGCGTAAAAATAAATTACAGCCAATCATCTGTCCAGTTTCTTCATTACCCACAATCCATCGTTTAGGAAATGAATATTGTCGACCCCAATCCCTTTGTTTATTTCAGTGCTAAAACAAACGACAGAATATTTTCGTTTACTTCCAAATAAATTTTTTAGTATTTGTTCTCCACACTTTCCCTCATTCAGAAATCATCGAGAACAAGATTTGATTGTTCCAACTACTTACATTTCTGCAGTGCTCATTTTCGTCATTCCAATACTCACTGCGTGGTCTTTACCTTCCGCCATTATGGCCTTTCACAGTTAAGGAAACATTGCATGAATAATTGTGAGGTCTGGTAACGAACAACAACGTAATTAAAGATGGCGGAATCTTACTCAATGAAATCTTTATATTAGAAACGAAATAGCATTTCTACTTGCTAATGAAATGAAACACTGCGTCTAACCATCAGACTTGCTCACACTCTATTAAACATTAAAAAGGATACGACTACGCAGTCTTTTTCGGCGGGTGTCATTTTTGCGCCAGGAGACGTGAGGCCAGGGCACATGATATTAGCACCGCTCAGCACAAATCGAATGGCACCTTTATCCACTTTCTGGTGAGGTAAAAGAAACGGATCTGGAATGGAGGACGCGTTCAACAGAAGACATATTTCACGTTTTTATTTATAACTATTTTTTCGAATTTATAGTAAAAATGTGAGTAAAGATTATCAATAATAGAAAACTTAGCAAATTTGGATTTTGAAAGGAGAACGCTGCCATCTTGTAGTATAAACTAAATCCCATTCGACTCATTAAAGCACACTTGTTTCATAGAAGATAGTTTTGTTTATACTTACATTTATGTAGAAGACGGAGGGTTGGCATCCACGCTCCGTCTCGTTGACGGAAAAACACCAAAGCGTTCTTCACGGCTAAGATCTCAATGTGATCTTTACTGCAAGAAACGAGGGAAATATAACTTCTATAACAAATGTTCTCCATTAACAAACTAAATATTAAAAATGAAAATACACATGATATTTTGTTCAAATTAAATATTTACCATTTTACTAAGACAATGTTTTCCTTTTTGGGAAGGATTTGATCGATGTACGGCTCAATGCTAGGGTATTGCTCCAATACTTTTGCACGAATGCCTCTCTGCACTGACGACTTCACTTGACTTGTTCCAGAAATTTCTTCTTTCGCTACAAACCTGAAGGAATGTTAAAATTTCAAATGATAGGTGTAATTTAATAATCACGAGGTGATAATTGTGAGGTTGTTTATGAAGAAACAGACTTTTATGTTTTTCATGAAATAAAATTTTCAGGCTGTCACATTCCTTCTATTTCATTATTTTTATAATAAATTGGTTATATCCAACCACTGCCTCAGGAAAGAAAACCCCAAAAAATATTTTTGGGTAAAAACTCGATTCATTCAGTTTTATGTTTTCATGCATAAAAATTAAAAAACTAATGACAACCAGAACAATCAATGTTACCTTGGAAACAACACTGAAAATGTTATTATTATTTTTAAAAGTTTGACTGAGATGAAGAGGCGCCTGAATTCCTAGATTTATCATACTGTTGGTATATATATGGTACAGTACATCCCCAACACAAGTTTGAACTGGAAACTTCATCCATGACAAGTCTTACCAACTTGGCTGTAATGCCACATTTTACACAAAGTTGTTTTCTTCAATACATGGATGTCTTAATGATAATTAGAGGAATGGTGGCAAATAAATAAGGATTCCAGGAATAACTTTCCCAATATATTTAAGCACATTGAGAGACTGTTAACTGTTTTATGTTATCTTTCTGACATCCTGTTCATACTGCAAGTCAATGTTTCCTTACTTCCTAAAGCATTTGATAAATGCAATATTGAAACTTGGAATAGTTCAGGAAAACAGGGTTTGAAATTCCTATCAGGGTTTTGTAGAGTTGTAATGCATTATAACAGTTGTGTTCAGGCTGTGTGTGTGTAATTTAACATCCAAAACATATTTTTAATGTGGAATCTAAATAACACATAACGCTTATCCTACATTTCTAATTTAAAACTTAATATAAAAAAAACAATTGTGCCAAATGTTGGCTTGTCACTAATCTATTTACTCTAAACATTAAGAAATATCTTAATCTAATCTACTCAAAGGAAGACCTTATTCAAAAGCCAAAAAATAAATACCTTGCTTTTGGCAAATACTTTCAACAAACCTCAAACAAAATTCGCAACCTGATTAAATGTCTTTGTAAGAAAATATTATATATCTTGAAACTAATTACAATATTTTTCACATAAAGACCTTCTAATATGAAGTCAATGCTAGTCCACAAATTCTGGATGTGATGAAAAATTAAAATGATTTACAAAAACTTATATATATAGTATAGTATTATTAAAATCAATACAATGAAATTTTTTTAAAAATAGAAAAAACAACATGTACCGTACTTCAACATGTACCGTACTTCAACATGTACCATACTTCAACATGTACCGTACTTCAAACTTCACTATCAGACTCTGTTGCAACTGTTCCAATGAAAAACCAACTGATTCCTATCATTATTTGTTGAAGAAATTGCCAAAAGAAAACAACCAAGGTTCTTATAAAGAAGTTGTGTATTTTCTAGTCCCATATCATTGTTGTTTAATGTTGGTTAGACGTTTGAAAGCATTGGGTTTCAACAGATGATACTCCCCACAATTGTGTAGGTTTAATCATTTGATGATTTATTGGAGCAGATGTTTTTACAGCTGGATAACCGACCTAACGCTAACCCCAGTGAGAGAGAAAACAGTGGTGAGTTAACCCACGCAAGATACCAGCATTGTATTTTAAACTCTGTGTCAGCAGTACATAAAGGCCATGAAATCAAAGATGTTACATGACCCGCATACCTACCCATAGGTTATGTTTAACTTAATTTTCCAAATTACTTCACTATTTATTAACATGGTCTTAATCCTTTGACTTAAAAATAAAAAAGCCTTATACATTAATAAGAAAAAACTTAACCTTAACGTTCAAGTCAACCACATTTATATTTCAGTCTAACCTCATTAGACATTCCTTTATCACCTCCCCTATTCTTTCTACAACCTACTCTTCACACATTCCTTAGGCCAAAGCCAGATGTCACTCTTTTCATGCACCAAATCTAACAGGTTAATTAATTCTCACTTAATAAGATGCAGCAGATGCAGTATAATCAATTTGGAGCAACATGGGCTGTCAGATGTGACTCTGGAGCAATTTCAAGTCAAGCAATGCTCTTCTCATGCGTCAAACTAAGTGCATAATTTATTCTCAAATAGCTATAATTTATTTTTGTTTTAAAGCGAGGCTGCACATGAACAATATTGATTTTCTATTCTGGCACTCATTTCCCTATCTTGTTTCACTTGTTTGCTGTACTCATATTATTGAGATGGCTTAATGTTTATCAAAGCACTCCAAATGTCAGATTTGTTTTAGTGAGACTAAGTATACATGTATAATTTATGGCATTCCCAGATGCAACTGTGGCAATCCGGAGCTTGATGAGGATACAAATATGGATGGGTAGCATCAATAAGTGTAGGCTAGTGAGTGTCAACTGTCAGATAAGTTTGTAAGTTTTTCCATCGCATAGTCTGAGAAAGCAGTTGCAAGAATGGGAACATAGAGAACAGCTATATAAAGTTTTTAGGGCGCAAGTGAAGGTCAGTTAAAACTTATATATAAAAGGTTATAATGAAAATACTGGTCTTAAATCTAATCACAACCATATATCCCCATCCTCACTCTCCTCTTGCAAAAAAGATTCTGACAACCAAGTTCTTACATCGTCTGCATGTTACAAAATGAAAAAAAATCTATTATCTCAGTTTTGTTCTATATATAGCTGTGAAACCTGGGCAGTGAATAAGGCACTAGAAAAAAAGATGGATGCATGTTGCATGCCATGTCACATATGGCATACAATGTATCATGGAAACAAAAGCTTACCAATCAGCAATTATACAACTGTCAAAGCTCACAGAAACTGAAAGAAAAAGGCTTACAGAGGACATGATAGGAGCAGGAATGTCAGAAATTTTTCGAAAAAGATTGGGACTTGAGTGAAATAACTAAATGCACATTAAATATTCAGAGAATTTCCTCAAGGTTATGTGCACTTCTTGCTGAAGGAGTGTTTGTGTCAAAAATTATAAAGTTGAATTATTTCAAAAAACTGTCACATTATTAAACTATTCTGCTTTGTGAATAAAGATTACTACTCGCCCATCCTTTAGTCCCTTTTAAGATTAAAATTGAAAATTTGCATTTGGTTGAAATTACTATAAAGTAGTCAAAGTGTTTTTGAACTTTTTGTATGGTGTTCACGAAAATTTCCTCGCTTAGACTGTTTCTTGCCTGCCTAAACTTCAATAACGAATATCCCCAGTGTTCTTTTAAATCTGAATTTATTACTTTATCAAAAATCGTTGTTCAAATTGGTTTAAAATCAATGAATACAAGAAACTAATTATGCGAAACAGACTCACTTTTTAAACATCTTGGAATGAAACGGTAAAAGTTGTAGTCGTGCTGACAAAGAACTTTCGTTTTCGATTTCTTCCCAAACAAAAAGCCATTACCGCGTACGAAAATTAATAGCTGTTCTTAACGTTTTAGAATTCTATCTATCGATTTCAAAAAGAATGTCACGAAGGCAGCCGAAAGAAGATGCTCTGTATTAGAACTATATAATTACATCGAGTCTCTGAACTACGCGAATGAATCGATGTAACCAATGTGCGAGACCGTTTTCTCTTGATATCGATATGTCACCCTGTTGACTCTCCAAAAAATCAACATACTTTGATCGGATATCAAAACGTCATTCACCATAAAAATTAATTTACACAATTTATATAGCTACAGTATAAATAACATTAAATATGTTCATTTTACATGTGCTCCTAAGTGCATAACAAAAAAACTAAAAATTTTCACCAACAATCAATCAGAGTTTCAAATCAACTATCAAATTACGTGGTCACATCCACCCAGCCTTGTTCTCTAACAAATATACGATCACAATGCATAGCACGTAAGTGATACCAACAGGTAGCGCCATCCAAACCTATAAAAAGCATTCTGTCAACGGAAGATTAATTTGAAACACAGCAAAAGCCTTCACCTTGTATGTTTTTGAAAGACTCATCAATCCCACAATCCACTGCACTGCAATGATACTTACAACCTCTGAAAGAGACGAAATATCTATGTTTCATAGAAACTCCGAATATCGTTAGGAGAGATACAATCGATCATAAAAAGAAATTGAATACCATACCGGCCCCGTAGTACCATTCCAGATCCTTGAAATAAACAAGAGCCATGAATATCGACAGACACATTGTGTTGTTCATGGTGGCAGCACCAAAGAGCTGAAATGCAAAAACAGGAATGAAAAGAAATTCAAAATAAGAGAGAAATACATTTAAAGCAACAATATCAAGTTCCAATAGAGAATACCACACCTGGGAGTATGTCATGGTCGCATTCTCTCGTGTTTTCTTGCTTGCGAAGATTAACGATGAAACCAGTTCAGAAGCATTTGAACAGAACGGTGTGACCACGAATGAAATGTAGAAGGCTAAACGAAAGCTGTTTAAACATATATAATGTTTCCCTTACAACTGTCCTTATCATTTGTTAATGCCCCAGAACTAGAACGAAAAAGAACACACTACATATTACTCGTTGCACAGATATATACGCACATGGTATCGGTATGTATGATTTGTTCTTCTTGTTCACCAGTGCAGTCAGGACATCGCACATCGGGTCAGAAAATATTGTTACCTAAACAGATAAAGTGACGAACATCAACAGATACATTAATAGATAAAGTGACGAACACCGAGAGATAAAGTGACAAACACCAAGAGATAAAGTGACGAACACCGAGAGATAAAGTGAAGAACACCGAGAGATAAAGTGACAAACATCAAGAGATAAAGTGACGAAGAGCGAGAGATAAAGCGACAAACACCGAAAGATAAAGTGACGAACACCGAGAGATAAAGTGACGAACACCGAGAGATAAAGTGACGAACACCGAGAGATAAAGCGACAAACACCGAAAGATAGAGTGACGAAGACCGAGAGAAAAAGTGACGAACATCGAGAGATAAAGTGACGAACATCGAGAGATAAAGGGACGAACACCGAGAGATAAAGTGACGAACATCAAGAGATAAAGTGACGAACATCGAAAGAAAAAGTGACGAACACCGAAAGATAAAGTGACGAACATCGAGAAATAGAGTGACAAACATTGATACGGCAAAACGCAAAAAATAAAGCAAACCTCACCAAACCAACTCCTCCGATTAACAAAACAGCTGACTTGATGGAAATCTTTAATTTACTGTTTTCTTCATCTTCAACTGGCTCCTAGAAAACATGAAAACACGGAGTAAGAATTTAGTCTTCATTACAAAGGCATCATTAAACTTACTGGTACTTCTATTATCTTTTCGTTCTCATCACTCTCAATCAAAGGCTCACTCCCATCAGTTAACTTTTCACGGGCAGTTCTCGTCCCTTTCTTTATTTGCCACGCTTTAAAATACTTTTTGGAAACAGCATGATCATCTAAAATACAGCACATGCAATGAAAGTTGGCTGGGTCGAGGGATAATGATGGCTCCTGAAGTTCTTAGAGGGATAATGATTCTTTTTTTTCCATACTTATCTGAGAATATAAAAGCCTAAATACATTTTTAAGACTAGACCAGGAAAAGACTAGACTAGAAAATGGTTTATTCCAAATTTATGTCCTGATAGAAATTGATCTAGTGACAGATCTCTAAATAGAAAACAGTGAATCGACACATTTACCATGATCAACATGTTCAGAGGCGGCGACAGATGGTTTGAAAGCTTGTCTGTCTGCAAGAAGTATCATTGCGTGCAACACGTGTCTCTTGGTACTGAACAGATAAATGTAAAACTATATTTTAATTCATATAAAGAATAAGTAAAATAAAGAAATGATTTGTTGCAGAAAAAACATACATCTCCTCCTTATGCAGTTTTGCTATTCGGTTGTTCCGTTGGCTATCGAAGATCTAAAACAAATAACTAACTGAAATAAAAAAGAAACAAAACACTGACCACACCTTAACATTAAAAAGATTGAACATTCGATGTTTTTAAAATATCACCTACTGAATATATAATGTATACAACCAGACCAATTATGCAAAGCACGAGTGTGGCAAGGGCAGCGTCTCGAACATATTTCGGTTGATCGAATTTCTTGGTAGCGCCCCAATGCCAGTCGGCGGACTGCACCACTCTGTTTTAACACCAACAGGTACAATGTTTACTTCATCAAAGTTAAACTCACAGATAGAGTGTAGAGGTCCCCAACATGATGTAAACGCTTGATCTGATCTCAGGTAGAAGTGTAATTCCCTGCAATTCAATAAAAAAACATCACACTAAGCTTGCGTAAGAACACAATGCCGTAAGAAAATTCATCAATACCTGCTTCGTTAAACTGAATTTTGTTTTAGTTGATCGATCGATGGACTCCCCTTTAATGTTAAAGTCACACTTTGTACATAAAAGGCTAGCTGCCCAAGCAATCGTTAACAACATGACAGTACTTCCAGCTAATGTCCTTTAATTAAAAACGGTTGAATATGCAATGATGGATAAAAATAATGTAATGTTTTGTTTTTGCTTTAAAAAACTGAAAGATATGACTGGAAACAACACAAAACACCGAAAATGCTTTAGAAAATCTTTGACTGAAATGCTGAATGAAAAAATAATATCTAACATTACTATAATAAACAGTCTGTATCAAAACATACCCCATCCCAACAGAGAGCTTCTCTTGTGCATCATCACCGATCCCAGATGCCACAATAATTGCTGCGTCAGGTATTGCTCCAAGTATTGGCAGAACAACGCCACCTAAAATTCAACCAACCAGTCATAGAGCATAAACAAAAGATCATTCAAAAACATATTTGGACCGGTGCGAAAGTTAAGCGCAGATTTACAGACCAAAATTGTTAATAATTCTTTTGATTTAAATTTGAAATTTGAAAGGCATATTTTAAAACCAAAAAATAAATTATGGGTCTGGTATGGTTGGGTCTGAATTTTGGCCATTTTGTGTCCAATTTCCCCAGAAAGTTGTCAAGATTATTTCAAGTGTCATATACCATTGGAAAGCTACAACTTTCTTCTTTTAAAATCAGAAAACAGACCTTTGGACATATTTTTTTTTAAAGTTATTTGCTCCTAAAGTTAGGTAGTTACAAATTACAAATTTCCCCTTAGCAACGGCCTGGTTTTTCATAGCAACCAAACTTATTTTCACTCCTACCAAAGTTTTAATGAAAGCTGTTTACTGCAGTCAGGCTTTTCTGTCTAGCTGCTTCTGGGGTTTTTCAGTAACAGCTGCTTGCAACACTAACTTGATTTTCTTTCAGATGGACTGGATGAAGGTGTAACCTGCAGTTTTTGAACCATTTTAAACAAATTGGGAATATACGGAATAAGCAATGAATTTCACCAGCAACCTTTCATGGAACGTTTTAAAGATTTGCACTTTTTGTTTTGTGACCTGGATATTGACAGGAGGCTGATGGTGGTTGCGATCCAATGCCAAAATTTATCTTATGTTTGGGACAGATTAAAGCATCTTATGGAATGGTTTTAAGCTCAAGGCAACAAATTACCATCACCTTTTCTGTGGTATTAGGGCAATAATTTAACATATTTTTTGAAACATCCAACAAAGATGCAAATACGAAGATTACAGTCCTTCGCGGTGTGTTCATTTCCTTGATTCCAGGCCCTTATGAACCATTTAAGAGCACATGGTTCATTGCACTTTTCTCCAATGAAATAGAATAGCTTCTTTTTCTTATTTTCATTTGAAATCATTTATCAATTACAATTTATTCAAGGCAAAGAAAATTAATGAGAAATTGAGTTTTTGTTGGAAAAGTGTTATTTTTATCCAAATTTAGAAGAAGATTAAAATCAATTACCAATTATACTTGGAGAGAAGCCAAGATCAAGCAACATCTCTGCTCCATCTGTTGAAATACAATTCTCTATATCATTACATCCATCATTGAAGTAGATTTATTGTTGCATATAATAATTTTTAAGAAAATGATTTTACAATTGAGAAAATATAAAAGTTGGTGCTAGATCCAGTAATACGAAAAAGGATTTAAAAAAAACTGTCTTATAATACCTGATATAAATTTAGCTGCGACTCCAAGAATCGCTCCATAAAAGAGCATTAACAAAACGTTTCCAGTAATCTGAAAATTAGAGGGTTGATGATAAAAATGAGGTCCTGTGTATTTCCTCCTTTATGGGTTAGCGCTGTGGGCTATTTGGGTGAGGAGAAAGAATTCGTTTTGTGCTCAAAACAATTGAATAATAATATTTTAATAATAATAATAAAATATAGTTTTATATTAATAATGGAGAAAATATTTGCCTAAATTTGTTAAAAATGAACTGTATATAAAAGAATAAAAGTTAACTTTTTATAAAAGTTAAACCTAAAATAACAAAAGTAACTAACTGTATATAATATACATAAATAAATAAATTTCACTAGATTATTACAGTAGATGAACAGGGAAACAAACCAGCTCTTTCGTCCCAGCACGAGTCATTTGTGACATTTGTATCCCATGCCTCAACAAGTGACAGCTAATAAAAAATGACAATTAACTATTTATTACATATAACAACTTTGCTGCAATCGATTTTAAAACAACAACCAGGGTTTTAAAGGAAATATATAAAAATATATATTTTATTTCTTTAGTTTTAAATTATTTACTCCGCATAAAAACTGATTAAATAATATAAATATAGTAGTAAACCAAAACAATATTTGTAAACTATTTGTTTATATGCAGACAACGGGTTTAACCAATCAGCCATTAACCAATCACTTTTGTTGAATTAATAATTTGAACAAACCATCCGTAGCAGCCAAACTGAAACATTGAAACATATGTTGTAGAAATCAAAATTAAATAATATTTATGAAAGTTTTTGTGTTTTACTTCTGAGTCATTCAAATAGTATGTTCTTCCGTAGAGGGGGGGGGGGGGGGGGGGGTGGTTCAGTGAATAAGCAAAAAAAAACGCAAAACCCAAAAGAAACGTTTGTTTTACTAATTTCTTATAGAATCAACAAACAAGTGTAAAACATTCTTTTAGAGTACAGCGCGCCATGTCAATCGAATTCAACTGAAGAAGCGCAGCAATGGTATATATGCATTGCGGAAGAAATATCAGCAGAACATTCAGCTGGCGACAATGACAACAGGATGGACGTTCGTGATGACGACGAAGTGCCCTTCATCATGAGATTCTGCAATCTCCACTTGCCACATGGGTGAAAACGAGTGGGGGGTGTAATCAAAATTTATGAAATGAAAAATATAGATATATGCTTTCAAATTCATGGAAGGTTTCTGTTTTAAAAAGAACGTATTTTATATATTCGCCCAATTATGGCTACTAAAGAATAAAATGAAAGTAATTTTTTCCATTTTCTGACACTTGGCCATATTAGGGCAAGGAGACCAAAAATTTGCGATCACGCTAGTATGCACAAAAACAAATTTCAAGTGTATTTTCATAATTTTATAGCCACTTTATACAACTTAGTCATTTGTTAATTTAAAGGAATTCTCCAGAAATGAGAAGGCAGTAACCAAACTATGTTTTGCTCTTACATTAGAACTGCTTAATATTAGACCTTTTTGCAGGAATTTTCGGAAAGTTTTACTGTAAAACATTTTAAGAGAAAAAGCTGGTAAAAAGAGAGAGCAGTGTCAGTATTGTTGCAAAACCACTCCACCCACAAACAGTAGCCTGTAAATTCTCCGAATTTCACACGGCCTAAATACTTAGGTATAAAAATACGTCACGTCACCATGACGTTAGTATCGATAACTAATTAATAAGGTAACTAATTTATTAACTAATTTATTGAATACTAGGTTAGTTAGCGCTAGCTAAAATTGAAACAAACACCAACCACTTACAGTCAAGGAAAATACAAATAAAAGTGCCAAACGTTTCATAACAGATGACAGAAACCAGACGAAATGCAGTGAAATGCAGTGACATGTATAATTTAGAATCCGCACTTTCACAATATTATCCTGTAATATTAGACCTGGTTTAGACCTGGACCTTAGACCTTTGGATTTCATTTTGCCATCTCATTTTTTGTCACACATAACATAAATTTACTTTATCGATATTACTTTATTGTATATTTTAAGGGAATTTTAGTAGCAGAATAACATATACATTTTAACTCAATATGGTACATTACATTATTAAGGAATTAAATAAACAAATTACGGTTACTTTCCTCAACCTACAAATCTTGGCTGATAGTGAAAGAGGGGAAAATGGAAGAAGCTACTCGAGCGTTTGAATGGTCGGCTATTCAAATTTCAGTTAAAGGTAAACGACATCTCGGAGTAGTAATCGGCACGAATGAGAACAAAAAGAAATATATTAATGGCGAGATCGACAGTTGGATGGACGAAATCGCGCGTTTGGCAGAAATTGCAACAACTCATCCACAAGCAATGAAATACAAGGGACGCTGAAAATTTACCAGTAAATAAATTAGTAACTCGTCTACTTTTATAAGTGTGGAAATGAACCATGAATGTTTAAAACGTCGTTGTAGTATAAAAAGATGATTCATTCGGTTTCTTTTACAGAGAAAATCATCATTATCATCATCGTAGAAACTCATTCTTCTGCATAATTAATATTTATTTTGGAGATAAAAAAACAGGTGTTCCAGAAGTGCAATTATATTTCCTCTACCCTTGTTACATTGTTAGATACAAAACATATCATAATCGCCAGCCACGAAGCTCATATACGTATATGAGGAAAGCAATGATGCATGACGTGATCTCGTTTGTAGACAACAGGAAATGGATTGCATGTAGATGAATGAAGACAGCATCTGAACGGAAGTTCTATAATTTTGACATAAAAACATGATTGAGTTCTTACCTCCCTTCTCTTGTGCAGAACACAGTTGGCGTGCTATAACATCCAGGGGAAGTGCGTTGGGGACCTAATAAAACGAGTTTATATTGCAAACGACACTTATAGAAAAATACTTCTTTAACTCACGCATGTCCAATAATTAATGACACAACATGAATTAGATATTTTTACCATGGTTTCTGCAGTGATATGTCGGACACCCGTGTTTGTCCAAATCGTGACCATAGTGACAGTGTTTGCAATGTATTCGAGGACAAGCTACTAAGAAGAATATTGTTTAGAAAATATCTTCAAAACAAACCGCATACAATACCTTTTCTATGTTTCCCGACGACAGTGTTTTTCTTGCATGTCGGTATTTCCATAGGCACTTTTGTCGGTATTTTTATAAGCACTTTTGTCGGAATTTCTGTAAGGAAATGATGGTATTAAAATCACTATAGAAATAATTTATTGAAACATATCACATAGTTTTTCTCTTTTTAATGGAAAGTGCCGTAAAATTCTTACCGTTGCACTGACAGGTTGGACAGCCTCTAGCGTCAGGTACGTTTCCATGACGACAGTACATGGTACATGTTGGAAGACATGCTGGCGAGTTTAACGTTTCAACTGAATTGCAAAAGTTTAGTTAGAATCGGGAATTGCTCTTACATTACGAACACGCATTGCGTTGAGTAAATATTTATAAACGTTGAATTGTTAGACGAAGAAAACTCGATTAAATATCGCACGGAAATTTATCAGTTTCCAGCCAATGATTCACTCGTCATGCGAGTGATTAAACATACCGCAAATTCCTGCAAGACTGCCGTCACTTTTGTCACACGAAAGTCTCTTGTCACATCTCCCCAGAGTCATCCATGGTCCACCGCATTCTTCCCCGAGAACTTTCGCGCAAACATCACAACAACCGCAAGGATCTTTCACATGCTCTCTGTCTAAGAGAGAAATAGGTTACAGGCATCATAATAAACCAGATAATAAACCAGTTCATATAAGAAACAGAAAGCACACAAGTTTGTTACATAGAGAAAGAGAAATTTATCCAAAATATCTGATAATAAAAATTACTAATATATTAATCCCCAGCATAAACAAAAAAATACTATTCTTAATGGAGGACTTACTTGGGCAAATTATATCTTCGCAAAGATTTGGGTTGCACACTGTGCAAGACAAAGCTTCTGCGGAAGAAAACGCTGCTAAGAGGAGCACGTAAGATAGAAGATTCTTCATCGTTAACTGCTACAATACTGTTTGTGTTGTGAGTGAAGGTTTTTATAAGAAAAGCAACGGTTTTATATTGTATCACACTTCCTAACATTATTCCGATTTTCCACGTGCTGAAGTAAATGAAACATAATTCAAACCTTTTGTTGCTATGGGAGCAAGGTGTAAATTGTTCCGTTTATTTATCAAATGATGACGTAAACGCTTAACCAGATGCAACAGTACTATAGTAACCAACGTTAATACTACAAAATATTTCCTGTTTGAAATGAGTAGGTTCCTACAGATTGAGATAGTCCCCTGAACGAAATGAAATAGATTGCGTAACAATAGCAATGTCCGAACAAATGACTTCCGGTACTTGTCACAGTAGTGGTTACCGTCGTTCCGCGCACCATTTTACAGGAAAAATAATTTTGCTAGGTTTTTGGAATGTACTTCCTCGTCACATTTAACCACGCAATATTTCTAATAATTAACTTTGCGCTTACTGGATATCCTCTTTAATTAATTACCAGCGTAAAGTATGATTGATATGGTGCTAGTTGTTGGTGTGTGCGTAATGCAGGTAGGGCCAAGTCATCGCATAACATATTATGAGTCAATTTTTTGTTGTTCTCACAGGTTCTGCAAATCATCATTGTTCCATTTTCGTCCCGCGTGTATGTATGGAGACTCAACAAACTCTAGAGACTCCTGACGAATAAACTACATAAAAAATTTCTTAAAAATCTCTTGTTGCAAACATTTAAACAATGTTAAAGGTAGGATTTAGTTTGAAGCTATTTTCCTTAAATGGTGTAGATGGGTAAGGAGAGTAGGGATTTTCGCTTCACTTTTATGTAAATAAAAATTAGATTCATATTTTAACTCAAAAAACTAGCATGATCCTTTTAATATATTTTGGAAAGAGCGTAACATGCAATATATTTATTCTTGTATTCTGTTTCACTACAGTCCAAAGCACATTATTGTAGGATGTATGAGAGATAAAGCATTTTAACATATGAACCTGAAGGCCTCTCTGCGTCTAAAGTGACGTGAAACCTGCCTGCAATTTGGCGCCTTTCAGTGAAAGAATTGGATTGGACGGCACAATGGGTGTAGGACAAAACCCCCTAGGGCAAAACCCCCCTAAGACAAAAACCCCCATTTTTTTTAGTGAGTAGGACAAAACACTTCTTATTTTAATAAATAATTAGATAGTCAAGGCACCTAAAATCTACGCATCAACAAAGTCCTGGAAAAAATATGCGGCAAAATTTTACAATGAAGATGTAAAATAATTATTAAATTGTTTGGGCAAATTTGGGCCCAAATTTTAAAATATTCCGTTTGCTTTGAAAATTTGTAAGTTTACTAATTAAATGATGCTGATTTCAGTCCAAGTACCAGAATTTGGATATTTTCACCCCAAATTCCTTTTTTGGGCAAATTTGGGCCCAAATTTTAAAATATTTCGTTTGCTTTGAAAATTGGTAGGTTTACTAATTAAATGATGCTAATCTCAGACCAAGTACCAGAATTTGGATGTTTTCACCCCTAATTCCATTTTTTGGGCAAATTTGGGCTCAAAGTTTGATTTTTTGACTATAAGGAATTCTGCCAATCCTAGTATATTAGCAATATATCGGTAAATAATGAAGATTATCACTATCATAATTTTTTTTCGGGGTATAGCACTAGATTACTCATTTTGGCTCGGACATGCGATGGATCCCATACAAAAGGACTTTTTTTTGAAAAAAGTCGAAAATGCAAAGGCGAAAAGTTAGAATCTTTTTTACTTATACAGCCCTAAGCCCAAAAATAAAAAAATATTCTTGAAATGTCATTACTGCCCCACATGTGGCTTAATGTAAGGCATCTTCCGTATGAAAATGGTTTTCAAGGGGTAAGGAATGACGGAGTTATCAAGTGATGACTATTAACAACCAAAACTGGACTTAAAAGTCACATGGTACGCTAACCACAAGATTTTTTTTGATTTTTTAAAGGCTATTATTGTTCTTATATAGTTCCCTAACTATGCCCAAAATTTTGAAAGAAATTTTTTTTGAGAGCACATCCAATACCCATTCGAGAGAAATCTATATAGACTTTTACCCATGACTTAAGTTTCAATTTCGTAAATGCATAACTCGATGAATAAACAAGATATTGAGTTGAAATTTTCAATAAAAATTTATTTTATATTAAAAATTTATTAAAAATAATAGTATTAATCTGAAATATATGACAATTATCTTTAAAATTTGGATATAGTGGACCGAGATTTAAAAAAAGAAATGAATACTCGCGATAAAATCCACCGCAGAATAAAACTAGAAACCAGGATGATAGAGTTAGTTATGTGAAACAGCGAAATAAAGTCAATGTACTAGTCCGAAAAGCAAAGAAATCTTAGTGAAAAGTTAAACGAAAGTGTAAATAAACCAGAAACATTTTGGAAAAGAATTCACGAAACTTTCCCACTAAAAAGTAAAGTAAATACTATCAAGTCGTTCTTCCTGAAAAATGATGTACGTACAGAAAACGCAAAAACAATCGCATCAAATTTCTGTGTGTTTTTCATGGCTAAACAGATAAAGAAAGCAATTATCTAACTAAAAGATTCGGTATGACACCCTCCTTTCGTGGGAAAAACAAAAACGTATAACATTTTTCGATTTAACTGTATTACCGTTGATGTCCTCCATAGACATCTCAAAAAACTCTCCCGGAACAAAGCCTATGGTATTGACAACCTCACACCACACCAAGCTACTTAAAAGACGTTTCAGATGTTCTCGCGACACCGCTTTGTCCCCTGATCAATATTTGTTTGCAGACTCGAACTGTGCCAAGCGAATTCAAAATCGGAAAACTCACACCAATATTTAAGTCTGGTTCCAAACACCTCATAGACAACTACAGACCGATTAGCGTTTTACCGGTTTGTTCAAAAATCCAAGAGAGATGCGTTCATCACCAACTTACGTCATTCTTAGAAGAAAAGGGACTATTGAGCAAACACCAGTTTGGCTTCCGTAAACAGCGTAATACCGAACAAGCAGCAACACTATTTGTAGACTCGATACGTAAAAACATGAACGTTGGGAAAATGACAGGTTCTATTTTCGTCGACCTGGCAAAAGCATTCGACACCTTGAGTCACTCTCAAATTATTACAAACCTCTTAAGATATGGTATAACGGGAGTAGAAAGAGAGCTATTCACAGACTATCTGTTCAATCGGAAACAACAAGTCAGTTTGGTGAACTATCTCCATTGGAATCAGTCACAAGTGGTGTGCCCCAGGGATCTATCTTGGGGCCACTCATGTTCCTGATAAGTTTCAATGACGTTGGTGATTCACTCCAGTTTTGCAAGTTGTTGATGTATGCCGATGACACGGTCATCTTTGTGGCTGGAAATTCAGTCGAAGAAATTGGAAAATTTCTGTCATCTAACTTCAACACAATAGCAGACTGGATGACTGAAAACAAACTAAAAATAAATATGAAAAAGGGTAAGACGGAGTGCATGCTCTTTGGTACGCGGCAACGAATCAAAGAGAAAAGACTGGACATAACATATCGAGACCAACAAATCAACAATACAACGGGCTATAAGTACCTAGGAGTCAAATTGGACCAGACCCTTCTACTAAGTGACCACCTAAACTCGACTTACAAGAAAGCCTTCGGTCGGTTATATCTTCTCGGCAGACTCAGAAAGAGACTAAACGTTAAAGCTTCACAGACAATTTACACCTCACTCGTCTAATCACTATTCACATACTGCTCGATTATAACTTGCAACACGACAAACACGTACAAAGACAAACTGAGAAATATGGAATTACGAGCTCGAAAGATTATTTCCAAAAACAAGTACATAACCTTACCATCAATCGAGAACATTATGAAGAAAAAGCTCTGCCTAGAAGTTTTTCAAAGTGCTGAATAACTTAAGTAATGAAAATGTTAATGGATATTTTGAAACGATCGTCAGTAAAACAAGAAACAAAGGCATGTTGTTAAGACTACCTAAAGTAAAGTTAGAATCTTTCAGAAAGAGCTTCTATTTCAACGGAACAAAAACTTTCAACGAGTTGCCTAGGCACGTTCGTACTGCTGTAAATTTATAAATTTTAAGAATATTTAACTTACTTGTAAAATTAAAATTAATTTAATATTTTTATCTTTTTTGTTTTTGACAGGACACCTCTGGAAACCAGAAATCTTATTTACTGTAAATATTATTTTTGAAATGACTATCCTGTGTAAATATTCGTCAAATAAATAAATAAATTGATCCTGAGAAAAAGGTGCACAACCAGCCAGTGATGTGTTCAACTTTTCAAGATCAGAACTGTCCGTCTGAACCCTAGCCTGTGTTGCTTCCTTGTGTTGTTCGCTTGTTGTGTAGGAGAGTCTATCGAATTCCTGCATGGCATAGTTGTACTCAGACTTGTTTGGAGTCGACATTGTCCACAAGTGTCGTTGTTCTTCTGTCATGCCGGTTCCACGCGTTAAACCTCCCGACGTCTTCATCAGGCCGCAATATTTTAAACTTCATTATCTGAGTTGTTTGTAATGTTGAAGAGATTATGAGGGGTTTTGTGCTAGGGGGGTTTGTCCGTATACCTTCCACAATACAATAGACAGTAGAGTCCCTATCTAACCAAATGAAAGGGAGACAGCAAATGGGTTCAATTAGATTGGGATTTCGCAAAATCTGAATTTTCCTGCAGAAAACTATATAGTGCTATATTTAGGTCAAACCCTAATATCACTAAAGAGATTTAAATTTTGTTTGCTATATCGGGAATTTTGTTAAATACAATGTTTATTGGATCGGGAGTCTACTGCAATAGAATAGTGCAATATGGTATGCGATATACGAGTATTTTTATGAGTAGAAAATATCCTAGAGTAAATTAAATTTCTGTCTATTAACGGACGACCTTTACATTTAAAATGCTTTTTAACTGGAACAAGAGACGCTAGCCCGCGCGGAAATGCAAAGATAAAGGTTGCTGGGCCTAAAAATAATAATATAAAAAGCGGGGTTTGGTAGACGAACGCCTTGATTAAATTCTGAAAAGTTTTAATTGCCTTTTCACGACCCCCTATTACACGTCTCAAAACAAAAATATAAATTAATACTGTCAAAATGCTTGGTATTGTTAGGCCACGCTTTGCACACATTCATTCATTCATGCATACTTTATTTGGTAACGTAGGTTAAAAATTACAGTTAAAACTGATGTGGATTTACAACATAAATACAAAACTTGAAATAAAAATCGTTTAAGTTAAAAACCGTAAGGACATGCATGCAAAAATGGAGAGATTTGACTGTAGAAATAGGTTTGGATACTGATTGCATATATATCCTTACAGTGGTGTGAAAAATGCGTATAACTTAGCCTTAATTAAATATTATGAATTAAATGTATTAGAATGAATTAAATGTACACAAAACAAACGTGCGTGTCCCGTACGAAAGTGAAAATCTGTTAGATGATACGTTGAATTTCAAAAGCCCTTGCGTAACCGCGGATTAATGACGCAAAAACTGATCGGAAAATATATTCGTATCGATTTTTTGATCATCATCATTGTTTTGCGCGTTGTTAAACGACACCGGCCGATTTCCGTTGATACTGGCGAGCAATAGAAGTTTTCTTAAAGTCCCTACTACTCACTAATTTCCAACACTCCTTGAAAACAACTTGCTTTTTAACGTGTTTAGCAAGCTATATCTCTGTTGCTGTTGTTTATATTATATGCATAATAGTATGTATTTTATTTTATAACGTTTGTTGTAAATTCCTGAGTAGTAAAATATATGAAATGAAAATGAATGAAAAGAAAACGCCGAATAAGTGACGTAGAGGAAATCATATTATAAATGGAAAGACATTTTACAAAAATTGAATCAAAAAATCTTTTCAATGTTTATTTTGTAATTAGTTTTCAGTCGCATCATTCTGATCTAGCACCATTTTCTTGTAAATACTTCTATCATTGAAAATAGCATTGCTTGTGATAGTTGTGATCTCGCTTGTAGACAGCAGGAAATGGATTGCATGTTGATGAATGGAGACAGCATCTGAACGGAAGTTCCATAATATCGACGTAAAAACATGATTGATTTCTTACCTCCCTTCTCTTGTGCAGAACACAGTAGGCTTTCTATAACACCCAGACGAATTGTGTTGGGGACCTGATAAATTAAAGTTACGGAACACTTAGTTAAAACATGTACCTATTTCAGACAAAAGATCTCTAGTATATGCTTCTTACGGTTTTTTCTGCATATATTTGTGGGACATCCGTATTTGTCTAAAACGTTTCCATGGATACATTTTTTGCATTGCGTTCGACATCCTGAAACGTGATTAATTGAATACATTTTGTTAAAATTAGACAATATAAAGTTCACCTTTTCTATGTTTCCCAATGAGAGAGTTGCTCTTGCAGGCTGGCAGTTCTGTAAACGAAATGATGACATTGAAAATACTACCATGATAATTGAAGTATATATGATATCCTTTTAAAGTGAGTATCGCGAATGTTTACCGTTGCAGTGACAGGTTGCACATCCATTAGCGTCAGGAACGTTTCCATAACGACAGTAGATATGGCAGACGAAGGGACAAGGTGGCGAGTGAAAATCTTGAACTAAAGTACGCCAATGAATATTTAGCTAATTATTGAAAAAGTAAAATAAATGAAACCAGAAATATTTTTCCAAATCCTTACCGCATATTCCTTTCGCATTAAAATCATTATCATTGTCCTTTTTACACAAAAGTCCCTTGTCACATCTCCCAAATATCATCCATGGTCCACCGCACTCTTCCCCGAGAACTTTCGCACAAACATCACAACAACCGCATGCATCTTTTTGATAACCACCGTCTTAAAACACCAATTCATAATAAAGCACGTTGCGTATTTTTTCAAAAGATGAATGTAATGAAGTTTAAACCTTGGTTTAAATTTCTAATCTGTCTTCGAAATGCAATATGCTATAATATATGTTTCATACCTATTCTATATGAACAGACATACTGTTCTACGCTACATGAACGGAAGTTTAAGTAGCTCTATTTCAGAAACAACACTTACGAGTGTGGGTACAATGGGGTATCTTGCACTGGGCGCGATTACAAGCCAGGCAGCTCAGTGCGTCAGTGGCTGTCACAAAAACAATAAAAAGGACAACCGCTTTCATAGCCAACAATGACATCTCAATCAGCTTTTAGTTTTAGGTGTCTCTCAAGTGTGTTTATATAGGCAACTGCTGTAATTAATTGTGTAACACATAATTGGTAGATCTGAAATCATGGGCGTTACAGATGAATCATGAAACGAAAAAATGACAAGTAATCATTTTTTATTTTTGTTCTGTTGTGCTTGAAAGCTGATATCGATCAATTATATGGACTCGCTTTATGGCTGGCATAACCTGATTCATTATAGTAAATCATACCTTGAAGGATGTGGGACGCTCGCGGAAATCCTTTACTTAGGAAATTCATTCATTTTTCTAACACACTGCGTTAAATATGTCGGTGGGTAACAGAAAGCGATGGAATCGTCTTTGACTCGCGAAAAAACGTCTCATGAAAATGCTGTCGGTTTGAGCGTACATCGAAATATTTGCTGATGCTGCACAATGCACTTATTGTATAATCACTAATATAATTTCATGTTCCGTATTTTGAACCGCAAAACCGTTTAGAATATAAGACCTTATATAGTTTGCTTAACGCCACATAATGATAACGAGTGGTAGTGACGAAACTAAGTTTTGCGAAAAGCTCTTGGAATGGACGTCTGTTTGAAAAGAAAAAAAAATAACAAGAGCGAATTTTTCATTAATTAATAGTATTTATATCAATCATGATATAATGGAATATTATCACATTATTTATAAATAATAAACGTTAATAAAAATCGAATAAAACGCAAAACGAAGGAAATATATTTTTTGGTCATGCTTGGTCAGCTATAATACTAAACTACATTATTACTAACTAGATTATTACAAACGCAAACGCGGTTATTACAAACACAACCGCGGGCTGACGCGGTTATTCTCTATTTAAGAAGTGATGCGTGCAATTTGCAAAGATTTGCACCACAACGGGTAGCACATTTGTATATATTTTTTTTTATTTAAAACACACAAACGCCAGTTGACACATATCTAGTGTACTAACATAAATTGAATCATATTTCATATTAGTCGGCAAAAGTCTGACGGCGTCAAGGCTATTTATTCTTCTATTTGCATCATTCAAGGTGTTTCGCAACGCTGGAATTAGATTTGATGCGTGGCAAACGTGTTTTTGTCAGCTGACATTTACAAAATGTCGAGGAAAATTATTTCGGACGATATTATCTCTGTGTTTAAGGAAATGAATTGGTTTTCGACATGAGTAAACGTGCGACAGGACCAACAATGATAAAGAACTGCTTCTCGAGTGTACTCACAACAGTATGAAAGCGATGTTGAAACGATGGAGAGCTCGGAAGTTCATACATGAGAGCAATGTTTACGTCTTAAATATATTCTGTTATCCAAACGCCACTACTCTAGGGCAACATTGATTTCTCGAAGTCCAATTATTCTTATCATTTGTTGCTGGCTCTGTAAGATTTCGAAAGATCGATGAACATCTGCAAGCGTATACCTTGATACATGAGTTTATTACTTACACGGAAAATAAACTGAAACTAAAAAATGTTTTGGCGAAGGTCACCGGTAAAGTTGGTAGCAAAATAGATCTTCCCTAGATTAGGGGAAAGGCATTTGAAAAATTTCGAAATTTTGTTAATGATCTTTTGATATCAAAATAAATATTAAAATAATATATATTAGTCAATAAATATAAAATGAAACTACTAAAAATCATATGTTCATCAAAATAGGAGAAATATTTCCGCAGTTTATAAATCTTACGAAATTGTTTTTTTGTTGTTAATATTATGTGATTTCTAACCCCCGTGACTGTGACGTGTAACATCACATGATCCATGCAATTCGCACGTATGTTCATGCGTGTAAATTTCGATTCGTTTGAGAGCAGAGCGAAGGACTTTCATCACGGTGATTATATGCTTGCTACATTTATGGTCAAATCATTGGTAACCCATTGACATGGAATATTGTCTTCACTCAATGTTATTGTTTTGTCATCATCTTTTATAAAGCTAATTTTCCATAAAAAAAGCTTTGTAAACAAAAAGATAACATTTGCAAGTGTGACAGCCGCTGCATTAAGGACGTTGCCAAAAGGGCAGTTGTTCAAGCAAATACCCGCAACATTTAAGCATTTTGGTTTCACATGGCCTATAAGAATTCCATTGTATTTTGTACTTTACGCAGAGAAAATATATTCTTACCATAAATGCCTTTAGCGTTCAAATTAATATAATCACCAAAAATGTCTTTTGCAGTAAAGTTCTTTATCACACTGTCCCCAATGATCTCCGCATATCTCCCTTCAACTTTGCACATACATCACAGCAACCTAATTGTCCTTTAACATAACCTCCCTTTTTGAAATAATAGTATGAGCTTGTATATAAGTTGAAGAAAGTATTTCTTACTTGGACTGTCTTTTACCACGCACTCAAATGAGTTAACGAAACGTCGTCCCAAACACAACTACAAAAAAATATATACACACAAAACCTTTTCATTGCCAACTTTGAAATATTCTGTCGCAATTTGAACCGTTCGTTTATCAAATCTTACAGACATGATGTATGAAGAAGTTTGTTGCTAACAACGGCTTCCGGGCTACAGAAACGCAGTCTTTAGTAACAGATTGTATTACAACTGCAATATGGATTTTTCACTTGTCTTTGGTGTATTTGAAACATATATAAGTGTTCGTTTTAACGAACAAACACCATTCCCATTTAAATATAAGATGCAGTTTAATGATTTAAAGTTTTCTTTAAAACAATATATGTATTTCCTCAATTAAAATACCACAAAGCTTTTCGTACGTCTGTACATCATCAGGTGCATAAAAAATATGTACACTAAAAAACTAAAACGTTGCATAAATAGTATGTAGATCGTAAAAGAAATCATAATTAAAAACATTATTTACACAAAATCTCATGGGAGCTATGTTACACCATTTCTAATACCATATACCATTCCCATTGATTGCGCAATAATCGCCAGATTAACGTTTTAACGACTATAAACCGTTTATTTTCGTAATCACAGCATGACTGTACGAAGAAAAAGAGCATTCATTGCCCGGGCATCGCTGAGTGTGTCTCTAGTAGAAAATAATAAATGTAAAGTCGCAGATTTTTTTTTTCGACGATATGATTACAAGAATGTTTCGAGGCCACAAAGTAGTATCTTAGGGTTCATCGAGACAACCAGAAAATTAAAGAAACAACTATCTGTCATGCGCGTGAAAAGTAAATTTGAAACGTTTTTTTTTTTGTCAATTTAATCAGTGAAGTTCCTTTTGTTGTTGTTATTGTTTTGTTGTTGTTATTCCTTTTGTTGTTGTTGTTCTTGTTGTTATTATTTGAATAGAAACCGCTAATTACAGAAACAACTTTAAAAAATGTTATTCTCAAAATGACAAACGACACTCTTGAGAGATCCCTGGAACAAACATTTAAACTGAAAACTTTCTATAAATTATTCCGCTTCAGTGCGGCAAAGTGTCATATTCCAATGTATACATGTGTACATTCCATTGAAAGAGTTTTAGCAAGAAATGGATCACACAACTGCTACCTGTTGTTGTTTATATTTTTTTCTTTTCGCGCGAATTAGCGGAGAAATCGCTGACAGTTACATTCATGTGAATCCAGCCACGCAAATGCTCGAAGATGAACTGGGGCGAGAAAGATTTTTTCACGGAACAAATGTTGTCGTAAAACACACACCCTTCCATCCCGAAACATCGGGGTATGGTCCTGATACGTTCTCAGAAGTTGATATGAAGAAGCTGCAAGACCTGGGCCTGAATTCCATTAGGCTTGGTAGGTGACTGCAATTATTATCTATTTGCTAGATTATCGTTTATTATTTTCTTCTTCATGTTATGTCTCCTTGTAAGATTGTATTATATAAGTTATATCTAACTTTAACCCTCAATGATTTTCCACCAATCAGAAGATACAGTTTCATGAGAGCCATTATTATTGGCAAGCCGACACTTATCATTTACACATTTGTTATGTTCAGGCATGATGCTGCCAGGGTATGTCCCGCAAAGAGGAGTTTACAACGACACCTATATCCAAGTGATCCAGGAAATTGTAAAGAAAGCAGCATCGTTCGGTATTTACACCCTGCTAGACATGCACCAGGACGTTTTTTCGCCCATGTTTTGCGGAGAAGGGATGCCTGACTGGATCGTTAATACAGGTTTGCAATTGGTAACAGTTTCAGTTGGAAATTGTTCTTGTAATAAGCATCCTAGAAAAGTTAAAACACTGCTGTAAAGTAACAACATGTAAAAGAAAAATTGACAGTGTGTGAAAAACGAACTAGATTTGGAATCCGTTTCATATTTAATCTTTTCTAAAATCTACCATCGTTTTTAAACAATTTATATAAGGAAAATTCATTCCAACGAACTGTTTGAAAAACAGAAATTATGTTATGAAAATGTTTTCTTGTTTTGTTGAATGTTTATTTTTATTTTATTTTTTACATTCGACTGAAGGAGGCGCCAAAACATTTCCGTTCCCACTGTCAATGCCATTCAAAACCAATCCAGTCACTGGTTACCCTTACCCTGAGGATTGTGCAAAGCATTCATGGGCAACGTATTATTTCAGTGAATCCGCGACAGCTGCATTCCAGAACTTGTACGATAACGTTGATGGATTGTTGGACGAATGGGGAATGTTCTGGAAGAAAACAGCTGAGGTTTTTCACTCAACCTCGAGTGTGATTGGTTATGAGTTGATAAATGAACCGTTCTGCGGGAATGTATACAAGTAAGTGTTTACAACATTTCCTTACGTCAAATGAACATGATAATTTGGACAGGAACCCAGCTTTATTGATACCTGGAGTGGCAGACTATCTTAACCTACAGCCGGCGTATGATTCCTTGCAAAAGGCAATCAGAGAAGTAGACAACGAACATATCATCTTCTTTGAAGGTGAGATACATTGCTCTTACGTTAATTACTTTAACACGTGAATATTTAGGAGTCACGTGGGATTTCTTTACTGTGGGTTTCACGCATGTTCCGGGGGGAGAGAATTACCAAAACAGAAGTGTGCTCAGTTATCATTATTACGAACCCCCTGATTTCTCAAAGAAATTGGACTTCGCTGTACGCATGCACGATTTGAGAAGGTTGAAATGCGGAGGATTCCTTACAGAGATGTACACAGTCGGTAAGGATTTCGATGCGATGCACGAGATGTTTGATCTTGCAGATGAGCACAAACAAAGCTGGCACGGATGGATGTACAAGCCTTACGAATGCATTCAGTTACACCTGGCCTGCACAAACAAAACAAATCATTCGGGCGCTAAAGGAGACATAGACGTAGAAAACACAACAAGGACCTATCCCCAAGCGGTGGCTGGACGGACACAGTCTTACAAATTCGACCAACAAAGTCGAGAGTTCTCTCTGGTCTATACGACCACTTCCAAAGTGAAAAGTACGCGAACTGAAATCTATTTTAATCAACCGTTACACTATATCCATGGTTACAAGTACTTACTCTCCCCCGAGCCCCATGTGACCTTCTCTGTCAGTGATAGCGGCCATCTTATTTACTTGGATCACGATTACGACCTTCTTGATGGAACTAACGTTAAATTCCAACTCATCCCAAAGAAGGCGGGAAAAGGCATTCAGTAAAACGCACACCATCCACGCTAATATTAATTAAAGAAGAATCTGATTAAATGAAAACGATCTTTGTAGCGAGGTAATTAGAAAATAAACAAATGTTTGATGTTACTTCATGATCATCATTCGTTAGTGTTTGTGCTTCACTTGTCTCTTATAACTATGTATAAAAATATTATGTACAACGTATTTATAAAACATATATATAAGCCGTTTGAGAAAAAGCTCCATATACATAATCACACCTATAATGCATGTTTTTGGATGGACCTACATTGCTGCACCCATAACCGTCTTTACAACTGGTTACCCCGATTCCTACAGCGTAGTCATCAGGGAAACATGTAGCAGTTCTATCTCCGATGCAACCTATGCGAACTATATGTGTCGTAGTGGGTGGTTTCTCGTTAGGATTGCCTCTTTTAGCATCACAAACATTTGCTAAGTTCAATCCGCACCAACTCTGTCTCAGGATGGACAAATCGCACGACTTGCCGATGGCTTTCATGAACGGAGCCATGGTGTATTGTTCTTCTGGAACGACGCCGAACTTTGTAGCGAAGAGTTGTTGTAAGGGTATATTCTTCCCGTGTGTGAATGGCGCGCAGCCTGAATTTCGACCCGTGAAACACAGTAGCAAAACGTTGCTTTTGATCAAGTTAAATCCAATGTTTTTCATGGAAACGGTTCGCTTCAAATCTCCCGCCGTTCCGTCATTTAGAGTTTCGTTATTAGACCATATTTCAGAGACAGGCGACCAGTCAGTAGCTTGACCTTTGACTCGGGCTACCAGAGTCCACCCTCCAGCCAACGGAGGTCGTTCGTCATCACCATTCCCTCCTCCCTTGATGAACTCACACCAGGTCTAGATAAAAAAGAGACGCTGTGTAACATATGTTGATTGGAATGACTTCTGGCAACCCAAGTACAAGGCACAAGCAACGACTGAATCACTCAATTTACGTAGATGAAACCAGTTTGATCGAAGGCCCCGTAAAATGGTGGGCAACTCCAATGCATGCTCGCTGTTTTCGGGCCAATTCTATCACAACCGTAACCATCGTAACAACTTGAAACTCCCAATCCGATCGCAAAATCAGCTGGTGTGCACGTACGAGAAGCTGCACCAATGCAACCTATCCTTACGATATGATTGGTCGGATTTAAGTTAGGGTTCATGTCCTCCGGATGACAAATATTCGCTAAGTTCAAACCACACCATTGCTTCTTAATTTTAGTGGTATCGCAACTTTTACCGATGGCTTTGAGGAGGTCATCAAACTTCCACTTTTGTTCTACAAGCACACCAAACTCTTGCGCAAACATCTCATTTAACCGCATACCAAGGTTGTGAGAAAATACAGCGCAATCCTTACCAGCTCCATCGAAACAGACACGAATGGCGTTCGTTTTTAAAAGAAACCAGCCATGATTTTTCATGGCTGATCTAAGATATATATCTGATGCGGTTTCTTGGTTGAACACGCTATCATCTGCCCATGCGTTAGACACACCGTTAAAGTCGTTGCTAGTGCCATTAACTCGAGCTACCAGGGTCCAACCACGTTTGCCAGTGGTATCAAAATCACAAAAGGTCTACGAGAACAGATTTGGTTTTCTACTGGTTTTATATAACCTTGAAAGTACTCACCTTGAAGCGCACTCCGTTGACCATCAGCCAGTACGGTCCACTTTTTGATGAAGGGTTTTTCTCGTAAACAGCTTGACAGCTCGGTAAAGGGTTCCCCTCACTAAAACATTGCTCTCAATAGAACGCTATGCTTACATGAATGAGAAGTACTTACGTTCCAACTTGTCCTATTGGTTTGAAGGGCGGAGGAGGGGCTTTCTAAAGGAAATATGAAAAGGAATTAGTCGTGCCCCTACGTATTTTCCGGCTGTGAAAAAGTCAAAACATTCATATGGTCCCGGCCTTTTTTTGTATTTTAGTAGAAAATGTAAATTTTACAGACCGGAAATACTGGGCACATCTTGTTCGCAATAAAGTTCCCACCCCAAAAACAAATTTCTAACGAACCTATACACCTCGCAAATCATTGTCCTTATGTTGGACCGTGAATAAAATGATTTGCGGAAGAAAGCATGCGTAGAAGGCCACAGCATTTCCAAAAACAAAAGCGTAGTTTTAAATGAAAAGTGATCATTGTGTATAGTAATGTACAAGAATCTACAAGCTACTAAGCAACGCATGTTGGAAATAATGTATGATCAAAAAATATAATTGTCAATAGTCGTTTTGATTATGGAGCGAATCACCATCACAAAATGCAAAACGATAGCCGCTTGGTATTATTTTTACAAAAAGTCTGTTAGCTGATTATGCACTCTTCATCTTTGCCTCTTTCACCCGGTCCATTAAGTCCAACTCTGCGATTTTTAGTTTTGCTCGGATATCGATCATCGAGCGTAGGGTGGCAGTAGCTGGGTCATGCCATACTTTCTTAACTGGGGCAACCTCAGGACGTTTCACAATCTCTTCATCGCCATTTTTCTTCAATTGTTTCTTTTCAGCACCGGTATCTTTACCTCCCTCGCTACTCTTCTCTTCTTTTACTTCCGCTTTCTCTTTCTGCTTTTCAGTTTTTTTCTCTTTTTGTTCGACGTCTTTTTTTTCTTCATTCTTTTTATCCTCTTCGCTATTGGCTTTTGCGTAATCTTTCACCTTGGTGTCACCTGCAGGTTTCAAGTCATCTTTCGATTTACTATCATCACTTGGCGCCGTCTCATTTCCAGAAGAAGGCCTGATCTCATCTTTTGCTTTCACCTCCTCTTCATTCTTAGCGTCTTTTAATTCGCTTTTCGGTTTATACTTCTCTTTTATTTTATCTCGCTCGGTAGCCTGTTTTGCATCACTCCTACTGCTATTTTTCTTCGCTTCTACCTTAGTAGCAGCGGCGGCGGTGGTGACATTGCTCTCCTTAGTGGAGGCATTTGTTGTGTTACTCTCAACCTTATGCTTTTTAGCAGCATTATTCTCTACCTTTTTGCAGATCTTCTCCAAGTAGTCGATCCTGTTTGAAAGACTGTCCAGCTCGTCGGGAGAACACTCAAACAAACCGTTGATCTGAAACAAAACATGGACTCTGAAAACCGAAAAGCTCAAATATAATATCGTTTAAGAGGTAACATCTCCCTTTTCCGGCGTACAGTCAGTATAATTTGTCATAATAAAGCACGTTTACATTGTTTTCACAACATCAGCGTCTATAACAAACATCTGTTCTTTAAAGAAGAACAAGGATATGAGAATGAACTGACAAGGAAGCACAGTAATTTCTTACCTGCGCTGAGCATGTTCCAGCGTCGCCCTTTGGACCACGTGCGCCTTCGGGACCCTTCGGACCAGGGGGACCCATAGGACCCTATATAAAACGTAGTTACGACGTTTTCTTATTTTAAAATCAAAATATACAGTACTATATTAATTATGGCAGAAATTAAAACTAAATATAATAGTTTAACTGTCACAAAGGATGAACAACAATAATAAAGACCTTGTTTCCTGCTTTCCCATCTTTGCCATCTTTTCCTTTAAGGTGAAGATGCAAAGTATTTTGGTCCGAGGGAAATGGACTGTATAAAGCTTGAGACTAAAAAAAGAAGAAAAAAAGCAATATACGAAAACGAGAAGAAAAGTTGAAACTTACCAGTGTGGTCAGTTGCATTTGTTGTCTGCTTTTCCCTTGCTCCTCATAAGCTTTTGGTTGCAGAACTTCAAATTTGTTTCCTTGTGTCGCCCCTTCGACTACGGGCACAAGATTCAAACCTCCATCTTTATCTCGCGCCAGCGTGTAATGCGTGGTACGTTTTCCAGCCGCCTCCAGCTCGACCCTCTCTTTGCCGAGATTTAGCTCTTCGTGCACGATGTGATTGTTAGATTGTTGTGCTGCAAGCAAGTCGTTCAAGCTCGGACCATCGGCTGTCATTTTATTGTTATTATTATCGTTAGGCGACATCATACCTGGTATGTCTGATAAGTTTATATTGCCGTTTTTATCGGGCTGAACGTCAATGTCTACACCTTTGTTATTACTAGCAAACTGCGGGGAGATGGATTGCGATGGTAGTGACACAAATTGCGGTTGCTGGGGCGTTAAACCGGCGTTTCTTGCAGCGGCAGCGAGTAGAGAGCCCACATCAACGGTCTGCGTTTTCGGTTGTTCCTGCTGAGGCTGTTGACCGACCAGCAGGTCTTGCAATGTGAACCGTTTGGCAGCATTCTGTGTGCTGTCAGGAGACTTGATCAACTCCGAGCAGGCAAGCAATGGAAACAGAAGGAACGATATGAGTGTGTACATAGTGGAGTCTGTAATAAAAAAGAGATTCGACGACAACCATCTATTAAATCATTAGAAATAAGAACTTAGGATGAGTTGATGAAAACCAACAACTTTTGACCACTTAAAATGCATTGAAATGAAAATCATAACTACCTGCTAGCTGTAAATGTAGGAACCATTCATCACTTTTTATCATATACAATCATATCTATTTCACTTTCGAAATCAAAAAGTTGATTATTTCCTGAGGCAGTATTCACGCTCTATTCTCTATCTCGCATAGACTCGCTTTGCGTATCAAATACTTTGACGTGCTTCACTGAACATGAGCGGGCACGTATGTCGCTGGCTATTGTATCGAGTTGCAGGTGTTTCAATGAACCAATGTGAGCGGGACGTAAATAAACAACCGCCATTGTAAACAATGCGTTCAGATTTTTCTCTCGGGGGTGTAATTAAATTGCTATAAAACCACTGCACTTTTAGGAAGTCGGAAATAGTCCCTAAAGACGCTCCCTTGAAGAGATTTTTCTGTCTTGGATTGAGAAAGAAAACGACACAAAAGAGAAAATTTACTCAAACAAACTATTCTGTACATAAACAAACAAACGCTTGGGCATATTATCTTTGCGATAGTTGTTCTCAAGCTACGGTGGTAAACGCGATACGAAATACAACAAAGTTTTTTCTATCGTATTACATTAGCTCTTCTCTCTGTAATTCTCCACTTACACATCTACCGCTTGATTCAAACTTCATTTCTAGACCACCCAGGACCGGCGATATCAAAGATCATATAGCACATTTTACTCCACATAGCTTTCAAATTGATTGAGATAAACGGGATTGTTGCAGAAGGTAATTGCTAATTTCAAAGCATTTACATACACAGTACACCCTCGATTATCCAGTCGTCTTTTTAAGGGGTTTTCAAAAACTGATATCAGCCAGATTATTAACTTTCATGTTCCTGAAGAGGGAGGGAGAGCGTCGATCATTGAGCAAGATTATTTACCGTTGTTGCGCGTTTGATGGCGTGTCTGGTTGCATCGGCGCGTGTCATGTCTCGCGCAAAAGCGTTTCGCAATCCATCTCATTACAGTCGTAAATCACCATAGTTAGGTCAAACCATGTCACCCATGAATTTAACCCATTCTTGAGTTAACTTCCTTTCTGACAGTTTTCATTGGTTTAAATTAAAACTCCGTTATAAGGAAACCCTGTTCTATAAAACTATATTTTTTGTGGGAATCTTCTGTTTGAAACTGGTGCTTTTGATATTTTGCGAATGTTTCAACAAATACTAAGTAAATTTGCTTTAAAATACATGCAAAATGAGATAATGTACATGCGAACGAGGGATAGCCCTCAAAACCTCGAGTGGAAAGTGGACAAAAAAATCGAATATTATATTATTATAAATTGTATTCTATAAAAATCGACGTACAGATCCCATTTTTATGGGGATAAACCTAACAGTTGGTCGCAAGCTTCCAAGAATAATTGCTTGTCAGCTTCCTTCCGAATGAAGAAGCTGAATCCTGAAGAAAAAAATGAAAAACTTGATGACATTGGAACAGTCACATCGCTGTTAACCGGTATGGTATATATATATATCCAATCATATAGCAGCCAAACCGCGAAGTATATAATACCGCAAGTTCGTACCTTTAAACAAATCCATATGTTGCAGACTGTTCCTGTCAAAAACATCTTTAAACGTTTCAATCAATGACTTGACGTCACCTTGCTGAAAGAGAGAAGGTTAATAGTAATCTTCCTTACATCTATTACTTCTACCTGTTTATAGCCAGTCATGGCCGCACCGAACTTCGCATAGAGAGATTTTGACAAAGAACTTTTCACCTAAAATTCTGAAATGTAACTCCAAGTAAACCAAACCAAAGATACTGGTTACCTTCAGTAGGTAGTGTTTAGCGTCCTCTCTCGTTGAGGTTCTATTATTCTCTGTAATTGGTTCAAAAGACGTTTTAGTGCTTTTAACGAGTTTATATTTCTTCGCCTTTTGTTTCGCGCCTGCAGTTTGTTTCGATAGTATAGCTTGCGATAGAGAGGTTTCGTGGGGTCTTCTTTCGGGAACTGCTGCTTGCGGAGTGTGTATAGAGTCGAACACACTTGCTTTCGCCGGTGTGTTACATTTTATCGACGCTAAAGACTGCAGCGGCTCTACGAAGACACCATGTGATTTCACATTTCTATGAACTGCAGAAGTCTCTCCTTCATCGAACAGCTTCAAAGTTTTTCTTTTCGTCGAGTGGTCGAGTAAGGCTTCAACGGGGTCGATTTTTCGCTTCGATTTACACTTCGTAACAACAGGTCCCATCTAAACAAAGCACGAAATAACAAATGCCTCGATGTTAACGAGTGAAATGCATCACACAACAAAAAAACAACACAAAAACCCCACAAATCAGAAACCTTTTCTTGAATGTCTCTGAAGAATACGACTAAGTCTCGCTGAGCATGGCCAAAATCATTGTACGCCTTCGCTTGTTGTTTGATCCAGCAAGGCAAATGCGTTTTTGCCGAGGGGAGGGCAAACCTATAAAAAGAAATTTTGAAACATATATATTTGGAGACAATAGAGGAGACAAATGATAAAAACCAAGATTGCAATTACACAATTGATTCACCTTTCATCGCAAAGGAGTATGGCTCCAAAATCATTTCTATGTCGAATGACACGTCCGATGGCTTGATTGACAGCTCTAGACGCTTGCTGTCGGTACCAGTCCTTTCCACTAATGGCAACGACATCTTTTTGTTCATCCAAATATTGTTTCTTCAAAACGACCTAAAGATGGTTGGTTAAAAAACCTATTTTCTGAAAAATAAAGGTTTACCCTTGGATCAAATGACGGAGGGAATGGCAGCCCCGTAATAACAACAGCTCTACCGTTGGCGTCTGCAAAATCAAGCCCTTCACTAACCTGAAAAAAGATATTTCACTTCTAACAGAAGTAGGAGAGACATCCTCAACACATCGTGATATTAGTGACTTAGTGACCTTTCCTCTGCACACAGCAAAAAAGACTGCTCCTTTGAACGACGGGTTGTGAATCATCTGGTAAAACTGGTCGATCGTCTCATTGAAGCCACTCTTGTTGCGCGGCTCAACAAACAAACTCTTGTTCGAGTTTATACGATTCCAAATCCCACACTCCTGAGTGTAAGAATAAACCGAACGAATTGTTTGCGAGTTCAACAGTTGTTAGAAGGGCAAACTACCTGCCATTTTGCAAGCACCATATCCATAACGGGATAAGAGGGGAAAAACACGAGTAATCCATGCGGGATGATACGGGAAAAGTTCACTATTGTGTTGCCCAGGCTCACTTGGTATTCAGACGTAGAGCGAAACTGATAGGAAGAGTTCAGCTTCCTGCCATCTGGACCGTGCGAAAGAATCCCAACAAACACCTGAGATTTGTCGATGACGTGCCCGTTCTCTAACTCAACTTCAAACGGTCTAAAAGCAACAAGAGAGGCTTCAGAATAACGAACCATACTTTGCATCCCTTCCTCTCACATTAGGAGTTCAGCTTTAAATGAAGCGAGTGGGGATAGGGTACCGCTAGTGAGTATAATCGAACGCACACCTTGATCTCTCAACTCTCGCATGGTTAATCCAGGGTTGAAACACCAGTAGCTCAAAGTTCGAGCAGCTTGAAGGAGAAGAGAGAAAGTAAAAAATCATTTACAAACATTTAATTCAACTCAAAATAGTTGAAGGGGAAATTGGAAATAAATAAGGGGAAATTTACTGTTTTTATCTGCAACTGAAGATTTTGTCCACACATCAACATTTTTATTTGATTTCTTTCTTTCTTCGACACAAATGTGGACCTAAAAAAACAACACCTTAAAGACTTTGACTTTTAAATTATCAGCTCCCAGGCAAAAAGTAAACAAAAACGCATGCACGCACAACACCAAAAGAAGGTTTTTACACCTTGTAGTACTTTTTCGTAGTTAGATGTTCATCATTTCCACTTGCGGATTCTTTATTTCGTAAAAACATGGTCTGAAATATGACACGCATTTCAACTAACCAATGCAAACCAATTAAACTATGCTCTACCTTCAAAGCGTCTGCAAATTTATCTAAAGCGAAATTTCGTCCTCTAAACACTTTGGTCTCTAAATAACCAATAACAACAATTAAACTATTAATTAGGTAGTACAGTCGTTGGGACAAGACCATATTTATCCCTTTTCTAAAAAGTCATAATTCAGCAAAATGGGTATAGACAAAGCTAATGACACGAGTCCTTCAAGAGGAGGGCCAATTTTCACAATCCAATAACTTCTTTTGGCAAACAAGGATAAATATTTAACAATAAATGGAAAAAAGCCTAATCAACGATAATTGTTTCTAAGTTGAAAGGAAGGCTACAGCTTGGACACAACAAACACGCAATTATTAATAGGCAACAACTATATTTATAACTATTTATAACAATTTATAGTGGCCTGTGGTTGGTCACACACCATGCATTTTAATCATTCCTAATCATTTTTTAAACTTAAATTTACGAAAGGTGGAGAGTTGGGAAGGCCAGGGTTTGAGAAGAAATTCCCAATGCGGACAAAACGCTGTAAGCAATTCACACCCGGCTAACACCCTGATAAGGTACACTAAAACATTACGATAACAATCATCTTTGAAACACAACAAACATTAAACTCTGAAACGGTAACAGTCAAATTTTTATCTACAAATATCAAAATCGCACAGAGTAATATTAACAATGATCATGTGGCTGACATTTATGATCATGTGGGCATACATTATTTGATCAATTCCAACAATGAACACTTTCCATATAACCAACATTGTTACAAGGTATTTTCGCTCACTTGCAGCTGTGATCATTCCACTCATCTTTGTTAGTGTGTCGAGAATCTGTTCCTTTGTGTTCAAAGTGACGTTCAGTTTCGCAAGTTCATCAAACAGAAAACTTTGAGAAAGGCAGTACATTGAAATGACACGTCAAGTAAACCTTCACACCTGGCCGGTTTCGTGACAGAACCTTCACTCGACAACGTAATGTCGCATATGAAACTTTCTAACTTTAAAAACAGCGCTGTAAGAAGAGCAATAAGAATAATTGACATTCACGCGTGTGTCTTGTTTACTTTTCATAAGTGAAGCGTCTTCGGTCGTGAGGTCTCCAACTGATCCTGAGATTAAGAGAAACTTTAGAAGGTGTGCAGGGGATGATTCAATTATACCTTCATCTAATGATAAACCTTCCCTTTCTCCATCAACCAGCAGTTCAATGCATTGCTGCGAATCTTCAACACAAGATGCAAGATCAAATGACGTCAAATCAAAAGAAGAGTTACTTTCGCAATGGCTCTCCTAGAACGCAACACGCTAACGAAACTGTTAGCATTCAATGTGTTATACCTACTAAGTTGTGAGCTTCATCCAACAAAATGATCGTATTTGTTAAATCCACACCGTGCTTACTTCTGGCCTATGACATCCATGTTGACAATATTAAACTGTACCTTTCTGTTTGATTGGATAAACTACTAAAGAAACCTTAAAGTCAAGCACGTAGTTGTAAGGCATGAATATCAAGTCGGCTTCTTTCCGTATTTCTCTCGCCATGTAATAAGGACAAAATCTAGGTAGCCAAGATTGATCGCTGACTATTACAAACTTTGTGGTTCAGTAATTCATTATATACCTTTTCTCAACACCAACAGCAACTAAGTCCTCAATGTCCAGGATTCCGGATGGTAAATTATCCTTGCACGCTGCGGAGTGAAATTTAACGAATATTTAAAAAAATCATAATTCTTTCCTTCACAAACTATCACCTATTCATAAAAGCTAACAGACAAACTTTGTATGATTCAAAGTATTAGTGTAAGTATTCAAATTCACCGTTTTAAACCATTTTTTGTTAACATTTTAATGTCTATTCAAATCGTTTATAATGCTTTCTTCATCGCATACCTTCCATATTGTTATAATAAAAGCACTGTTTCGCGGCCACTTTCATTCTGCACATGTGCACCTGCAATAATCAAACTTTATCAATCACTCATTAGGTGGAACCTCACTTATCACCTTCCCATTGTTGCTTTCCTCCTTCATGACTTCTGAATTTATGCACATTTGTCCACGGGAGCCCAACACACAAATTTTTGGTCTGTAAGAATTTTAGACGTATATCAAAAAAGATAAAATTAGGAAGTAGTATAGACGGACTTGTAACGTGTGTTTTTCAGCTCATTGACACACTGTGTGAGTTGGGAGTGAGTTCTGGAAGCATAGATGATCTTTGGTGCATCAAGAAAACCTAATACAATACACACACACACACACACTCAGAATTTAATTTGACAATTTTTAAATTTGCTAACAAGGTCTGGAAGTACTAACCTTTTAAAACCAAGAAATTGAAAAGCCTTACCATTACTCACAATTTGAAAATGAAAATTTCGTTTTAGTAACATTAGGTACCTCTTTCCCATGAGCCCCCAGCATTCTTTTCGCCGGATGCCATACCAAGAGTTGAACCCAGATTGTCATTAAATGCATTTGTGTCTCTTTTGCCAACTCTTTCCAACTGTAATCGAGCTACGTATGTTTCCCTCCAACCCAGGGTGGCGCATAACAAGCAGAGCGTTTTCCCGGTCCCAGTGGGGGATTCCAGTGCCCCGTTTACACCCTAAAATGCGAAACAAATTCTACATGACCTATATATAATATCTTATTTAGCCACCTTTTGAAGACATGTTATAACTTTCTCCATGTATTTTAACTGACATGTGTAAGGTTCAAACGGAAAATCAACCGCCACTCCAAGTATGTTCAGAGACACCATCTTCTGTGAAAAAAGGGTTTTTGACAGTAACTAAAGGTTTCTGTTGAAGTCATTTAATTATTTACAATTAAATTAATTACTATATAAATGTTATATTATATATACATATGTAAATAAAGAATGTTTTTGGTGGCATCGAAAACAGATGTAAAACTGTACAAGATATAAGAAGAAGTTTTTGGTTGAAAAACAAATTAAAAAAATATTATTTCACAAAATTATCCAATCAAAATTTATAATATAATTTCTATTTCCTGTAAGCTTTCATCATTTTAATGAGTTTTTGCGCGCTGTACAACAGAGATTTCGATACACCTGCATTCAAAACACCTTTTAACGTTTGAGTAGTACTTGATAGTCGCACAATGTTAGAGACACTTTTTTGAACAATGTTTCTCGAACGAACTCTTGTGATTGTCGTTTTCTGTACAAACTCTCTGGAGGATATACAATTGGTGGAGCAAAATGTATGGATCCTGTGTTGAAGATTATTCGGAAGACTTTTCAAATAACTTTCTTGCACACTTTCAGACAAGTCTTGAATGATTTCCCCGTTGTGGAATGATAAGGAGCGGTTGTTTTTTAAAGCAATTTCATACAATCTGTGAAATCTGTCAAGATTAGGTTCAACAATGTTAGTTACTTTGCCTTTGTCTTCACCAACAATCATCCGTAAATCTCCGGTGTATGATAGTCCAGCGATGGTCTTAAAAAGCTCGAGAGGAGTAAACCTTTCCGGAAGCATCAACAAACTTGTATTTAATGCAGAAATCAAGTTTACATTGATCGCATCGGTTATCTTAGAATTTTCACCACCTAACAATGCGAGTACAGGTTTATGAAGTCTGCCGGCCACATACAAAGTCTCCCAATCAGTTAAATCTTTCACAAAATCTTCCAACTGTATTACGCCATATTTAATTAACCTGCCATTAAAGTCAACATTAGTGTTAAAATGAATCCGAGCTCCATAATTGCGCTGTAACTGGGCAATCGCAGAGGAACCAAAATGTTTTAAAAACGAATAATGCTCTGGAAATGATTTCAAAATGCGACTATGCCATATATCTGCATTGTCAATGACAAATATAAAATCAATCATGTTATCTTTAATCGATTTGTGGCCAGATTGTTGAAATACACCAGATCCATAAGCGCAAGCGTATCGAATACCAGGTGAAAAGCTTTCTACTGCACACTGTAAATACTGTTTCGTACAACTATCAACCATTTTTAGAGCCCTGTAAACTAATAAATATTGAAATAAAACTTTCAAAGTTAGTTCTTATGAAAGTTCATAAAGTTAGTAATTTTAATTGTTATATATAACCTTTTATCTCTATTTCCTTTGTGAAATTCACAACAGATTTCAGCACACTTTTAACTTTATAAACATAATTATACATAATTAGTGTAAGTTTTTCACCACATTTCTCAAAATCGTGGTAGAGGTCTAGAACTTGGATAGAGGTTGTGATAAATCAGGATGTGCTCCCATAGAGAAACTGACTGGTCCAACAAATCCTCATACCAGCTGTGTGAAGTGAAATCAACTACTCAGAGTAGGATATTGCACAATGCAAAGTTCCATATTGTAGTTAAGTTGTAAGGTGTAACTTGTACAGTTTTTTGTGACACATATTTTGAAGTTGGTTCGCCGAAAAATATTGCAACAAAAGTTTCCTTGATAAGTTTAGCAATGATGAAACTTGATTTTTTAAACGAAACACATTTATGACAATATTTTTTGGGGAACTTTTTCGTAAAAAGACTACTTCCTCACCAGTCCATGTTGAAAAAAGATACGCTTCACAAAATACTTGTTTACCGACATTTAAATAAGCAACAATCTTTTCTCTGATTACATCTACAACAATTATTTTGTCAGAGCAGTGGATGTAGACTTGAACACCATCAAAACAATTCACACAAAAGGCTGATTTAGAATGAAGCTTTGCAATGTTTTTCATTTTGAAAGTTTTCCATTTTTCAACACGTAAACCGTTTAAAGTATACAGGCTAACATTGCCCAACAATGTCAATATTAAGATCATATTGTGCGACCAGGCAGAAACATGCTCAACACAAAACAATTTCTCTTCGGTATGAAATATAGAACTTTTGATTTGTGATGTCACATCAATATCAAACAGAGTTGATGACTCTACAAGGAATAATTTAGATCCACACCTACTCCACGTAAGAGCTTCAGCATATGTGTCTACACTGATTTGGCATTTTAGGGTCATACCAATTACATTGCCGGAATCTTTTTCAATATTAAAAACCTGCAATAAGCATGGAGTGATTTCATAGTGATAGCGACCAACACCATACTTATATTTTCCTGAAAATAACGCTAACAAATCCTGCTTCGGTGATAGCAATAATTGAAATTGATTGAAAACATATCCATAATTCATATTCATCAATGGTAACAACATTTCTTTTTTGTTTGTAGAGAAAGTAATGTTTGTGCACGATGTATCGTGATCCAAAAAAACAAAAATCCAAGTGCGGCTTTCTGCAATGTAGATAAATGAACTGGGCTTCAATAAACAAAATATTTTAAGGGAGTGTGTCTTTTTAGTAAGAACGCCTGTTTGGTCACAAGAAAACATATCTCTATATATTTCGGCAGTATCATCATTATTCATGGCGACTCCCACAATTTGAACAGCTGTCCCGTTTTGAAGAATAGAAACACAATTTTCAGTCATTGGGGACGAGCAACAAACACTATCTTCATAGGTGAGAACGGGGTTATATGACCAACACCCTTCAACCGTGTCATATGTAGATTGGCAGCGGAAACACTTACTCAAGAAATAACGTTGAGGTCTTTGTGCATCCATTGAGAAAAATATTCTTCAAGCATCAATAATACATATATTTAGCAATTTTAACTAGTCTGTAGAAGAAAGACAAACAATGAGATAAAATAATTATATATATTAATAGAATGACCAAAAGGAATGAAATTCCGTATATAATATATATATATATAAAAATTTTTTCTATATATACAGATTTTATAAGAAGCCGGTAAAAAATCTCACACAGATAAAAAAAAATGAGGAAATTTTGAGATTGAAAGACCTAGGACCACTCCTTTCATTCATTGTGAAGATTTTATGACATTTTTCCCCTTTTTTTCTTTTCCCCTGAAAACTATACCATCATTCAAGGTGGTAATGAAATGGTTATCAAAGCCTGAATGTCAAAATTGAACAACAGTGTCCGAAACACAAGTGTAGTTGTGTTTTTATGATAGTTATATGTCTTCTCTGTTGCCTTTGCAGATATTGATTGAGGTTTGATAATACTGTAACAATCATGCAACGGGTCTATAAATGGAGGTTTTGGGGGTATCAAACCGCTTATTCCATAGGATATCTACAAAATGCTACATGACAGATGAAAAGTGATCAAGCATGCTGCATCAAATCAGTTGAAGATACCATATGGAACGATAGGGAACAAGAAACATACATCAACATGCAGGAAAACCAGGTGGACAACCAGTATCTGCTACTGAAGTGAAAGGACTAATTAAATTTACTTTTAATTAGAGTAAAAATGCTCAGCCTTGTATTTGCTTTATGAAAACAAGAATATTGCTATCAAACAGCTATTTTTGCAATAATATTTAAAAACATTATTTGAGATAAATGAAATAACTGATTTTGTAGCTAAATCCTTAAAAAAGTACTTAAACCTTTATTAGATGTTTAGGCTAACTAAATTGCAACTAAATAGATATTAAAAGTACAGGTAGGCGCCCCTGAAAATGCTGGTGAAATTTCGAAGCTCCGCCCAGTTTTTTAGAGAGACCTACCCTATACTAATTTTTCCTGGTAGGTTTCAAGGGAAATGATAAAGAGCCAAAATTTTTATAGGTAGTGAAAATTGTTCAAAAATTTCTACTGCCCCTCAAAATGCAGGTCAGCATTTTCGTCCATAATTTCTTAACGCTAACTTATTATCTTATCATATTTGGTCCTGATGGTTATTGTTAAATTGTTTAAGAGTTGTTAGGGCTTTTTTTAAAGTTATTTCAAATTTAAGACCCTAATGTACCCCTAAATGCAAGTTACTGCCCCTCAAAATGCAGGTCATTGTCTTGATTAAATGTGAATTCCTAACTTACTCAGATCGTTTGAAAATGTTTTTCACACATTCCTAACAATTTTTAGCTTCTTATAACATAAAAATATACAGGTTAGAGTTTCACCAATGTAGTTATTGCTTCACTGCATTCTTTATGTACAAATTATCTTGAGTATAAAAGTAGTTTTTCAGATATTTACTTAAGTGCCGGTGCTGTATTCCTACATTATCAGAATAGTTTTATATCATTTTAGGAGTTAAGTAATAGAAATATGAAGGTAAAAATTTCATTGAGGGAGCCTAGAAGTCTATTGAGGTGACATCAATCTGCTGCTCATGATAGAATACTAACACAGCAAAGTGATGAGAAGCGCGCACAGATTGATGATGCAGTTGAGTATAGGTAGTGGTAATGCTTGTAGTTATCATGTTAAAGCAATGTCCTGTATGTCACAACGTCCTTAAAACAAGATGCAACAAGAATTCGTGTCAGGCTGACGATGGGAGAAAACCTGTGATGCTAATTCCGGCTGCCGCAAATGCTGGACCATCTGCACGTAAAAGACTTCAGCTCAACAAAGTCGAACGACAGAGTGATAGTGATGAGAGCGATAATGGTGATGACAATAATGATGGTCATTCGGAATTTAGTGAATCTGATGGTAACGATAGTGACGTTGATGATCTTTCAGAGGCAGTGTCAGCTATGCTTGTGACACAAAGTCATCTAAATCCACCAACAGAAGAAAGCAATTTGATTGGCAAGTGGTTTGCAGTAGTTTTCGTAGGCAAACGCAAGAGGACATTATATATTGCAAAGGTCCTGAGAAGGTTTCTTGTGGATGTTGATGGTCCAGCTGATAAGTGTCTAATGAGATGCCTTAAGCCAAAAGTCGGTTCTGGCAATGTGTTGGAGGACACACCTAATCATCTCCCACCTGACGATGGAACATTCTCTCTCTTTCAATTTATTTCAGGGCCATTGGAAGCATTACCAAAAGGGTCGAGTCAATTCCAAGTTACTAAATATGAAGATGTTCTAAGAAATTTTTAGGATTCTTGATGCACAAAAAGAGAACTGTTTTTGACTAAAATACAATCCTATTAAGTTTTCATTCAAATATAAAGAAGATGGGTTTTTTTTGGTATTTTTAGTATTGCCCCTCAAAATGCGGATTGCCTGCCCCTCAAAATGCTGGTGATGTTTAAAACTGTTTTTTTCAAGATTGAGGACATCTGTGTAAATACTCTTTCTATTAAATAAACTAGACATACCAGGCAACAAGAAAGCATCAGAAATGTTGAGTTAAATATGAGGGTTCTTATCTCAGAGACATTTATGTCAGAAATTTTAACATTTTATTGCGTAAAATTTTTTTAATTTCTCACCCAGCTTAAAATTTTCTGAACATTAATTAGCAAAGTAAGTGTTTTCGTATAGTACATTTAGTTGTTTTAACATTACTTAACCCTCCATAAACCGAACTATTACTAGAAATTCAAAAAATTAATAATTTTAAAAAACAGCATTTTGAGGGGCACCAGCATTTTGAGGGGCGCCTACCTGTATATTATGTAAATTATATTAAATTGTGTACAATTTGCAAACAATTTACAAGCAGCCATTTTTTAAAGAAAGATTGTTTCCAGAGTTATTTCTTACATTTTGTCAACAGAAAATGACCAAAACCTTTCTTAAATAAACATTTACAAGCAATATGATGTCAGAAAGTAAATTTATGTGGGTGTGGCATATCTCCTTACAGACCGCAAAAGAGATTTCCCGGTCGCCCTATTATATGTGAAGAAACGTTCAAAGCCTGAAACAATGTAACTTAAATTCCTGATAATACACGGACTTGTTAGGCCATTTATAAGACACATTATTGCAATATCAATAAACTTATTCCATTTTTTTAAACATTGGTACATAATTGAGTAAATATCATATTTGGTAGTATGTTTTTCATCGTTTCTCGTTGCATAAAAAAGTTATAATAAGAATAAATAACACCGAGGCTTCGAACGCCATATTTATATCTAAACTCTAACGAAATGCCGGTACCAACAAGCATAAATACAGTATACATTCGCATACAATTGGCCGTTTGGCCAATTGGTCGCTGTTCTTTGTGTGAAACGCTCGCCTGTCAATCCTAGCAAACGGGGTTCTTTCCTCACATCGTTGCATACTTCACTTAGAAGGGCGGTGGTTATATCTCACACATTATTGTGTCGTAGTGTGACCCAACCGCCCTTTTTGTACCGCAGTTTGATCGCATCCCAAAACTCTTTTGTTTGTTGAGGTCGAATCGCCATTCTTTCAGTGGGATCGTCGTGAACCAGTCGGAAACTCCTGTTCGGGTGTTATACTCGTTAATGTCCTTTATCGTTTCTTCGGTCATTTCGCTACGTAGTTGGATGAGGGTTTCATTTTGCCGTTGTCTTCGTAGGGTTTTTATCTCGTTGTTCGTTTTACCATCTTTTCCTTCTCTCCCTAGTAGCTGGTTGACAAATTGTGTTATGCTTATTGCGTTATCATATTCTATCGGTGAACATTCCCTGAAAATCTTAATACCAAGACCCACTAATCGAGGTGGTAAGGCAAGAAGACGACGCTTGTTTTTGTTGACAATGTACCCATCTGTTTGTGCCTACCTGTTTGCCAACCCTAACACTAACCCACCTGCACCGGTTTCCCAGGGCATTCACTGTACACCAACTGTAACCAGAGTTCCCCTTTCTTGAGAAACAACAGAGCTCACATGTTTGACTCCTTTTTTGGCATTTTCCTTGAACATGTTACACCTGTTACATCAACATTTCATCAGCCCTACTGTTGCTTCATTAAAATTAGCCATTCTTTGAATTGATGTGCTTTCCAGTGTCCTTAGAGAAATTTTATTATGTCTCTCTAAAAAGCCTCTTGCACTGTCTTTCAGAGTTGTCTCATTTTGCATCCATGACAGACGTATTTTATCAAGTTTCTTGGCAAAAGATGGCAATCCCATAAAAAAAATGCGGCTGTTTTTTTAGTGTAATTAGCAAGATCACTTTCCATTTCCTCACTCAAACACAACCTGGCTTTCTTGTAACCAAAATAAATTTGCTCCAAAGTACCTTTTTCCTCCCATTTTTGAAAGTAACTAGCAGAAGTACGATTATTAATATCAAGGACTAATGCAGCCTTGTGTATGCTCATTCATTTTTTCACTGACTGAATCGCAGCATCAAGTGTTTCTTTTGCCAGTCACCTGCTGATAATTTCGCATCATCTTAAAAAAATACAATTAGATATAGATATGGTTGTGGTGATGAAGCAAATGAAAATTGATTCAGTCAATTAATTTAGTCTCGAATGCGACTTTGTGATCGTGGTTTCCATGATTCTCAACCATGCTTCTTTTGGGTATTTGTTTATTCTTCGGTTGGACCAAGACAAGTAGTCTTCTCCGTTGAAGGCACCTCGATAATATTCAATGTCAAAACTGAAAGACACCGCCTATATTTTCAGTGAGTGAGCGGCTTCATAACTGACAGGGCGTAACGAACCACCTGCTTGCCTTTGCATTAAAACTACACCGTAACCAAACGGGGATGCATCTGTGGTTATCTCTGTGTATTCTATTGGGTTAAAATTTATCAAACTGATATAGGTTTAATGGTGCGCTGTCCACTCCCATCCAGCTTCCTTTTTGAACACTTCTGTCAGTGCGGCAAAATTTAGTAACAGTATGCGATCATTCCCAGGAAAATGCGAAAACTATTTTCGATTATGAAGTGAAGCAATTTCAGCTATTGCTTTGACTTTACCCTCATCTTGAGCTATTCTTGTCTTGGAAAGTTTATGTCCCATGTGATGTGCAATTGTTTTGAAGTAACTATTATTTCAAACAACAATCATACAGGCCTCAAATGAATTTCGATTGCCCATCAGGAACATCCGAGGTTCAAATCCACATCGGACACGTTTTACAACTGTCAGCGAATTGCGTACTGCAAGCCTAGCTCAAATGGTTGGTTTCCTGGTTGAACGATTTCATTATGGAAATATTGCTAATTTGTTACTCAAAACCTAAGACAACTTTATTTTCTTCATATTTTCTCCTTTTTTCCTGACTCATCTCTATTTCCACTGTTTCGATCATCCTGCAACCATACCATGCAGATATTTGGATTTTAAAAGTCAACGCTTATAGGCGGACTTTACGCTGTTTGTTCAGCAAATGAATTTGTTTTGCAATATGGTGTCGATTGGCAAGCTTCGCAAAATCCCGTTATAGGCAACAACAATTGTGATTCAACCAGTTAATACGCCAATTTTTCCAACGATACGCCGATATTTTAGAAAAATGACAGGAACTTTCAGAAAAATGACAGGAACATTCGGAAAATTAGGAAGCTGCTGAAATAAGAAATTGAAATTTTTGTGATCTAGAAAACAATTGATATTTATTAGGAATCAGACTTTTAATATTGAAATCTCCATTTTAAGAAACTGACAGCCCTGACGTAAAGGTTTCTTATCGAAGAAAATTTAGTAAAAATGATCCACCACAATCTTTTGTGAGAAGTATTTGTATTTCTTGATTTGTAGATTTTAATAAGATCAGCAAACAATTTCATAATTTCAAACAACTCTTTAAACAGTGTTTGTTTATTATGTAAGATTGCCCAGTATTTGTGAACGCGAAGAGTTAAAGAGGGCAAGTAACAAATGACGATTTGAAGGAGCAAGGAAAGAACTAAAGTCTCGTATTAGATTGACGCTACTAAGTTACAATGCAGCAAAATTCTGATAATTTGAATAGTCAAAAATTAAAAATTTGGTTGTTCCGAACGAATTATTCCCCGTCGGCACTCGATGATTCGATAATTCAGGCATTCAATTATTTTAGTAAAGCTTTTCATTCGTGGGATTTCTTTGTGTGTTAAATTCATGACGTTGTCGCACAATAACGAGAAAAAACAGTAGGAAAGTTCGTTTTGAATGTTGTTACAATCGAACTATCAACCGTGTTCCAACAAAACGAACTTAACCTTTAAAAGCACCGCTCTATCATCATACACACATTTCAAATTCTTCCGACCGAAAAATATTTATTATTGCCGAAGCTATCTATATTTTTGCGATACACCGCAAAAGAAAATATAACAAAAGCGCGATATTGACTAAGTGTTGGAATGCTTCATTTTTCTAGCGTAGAGTTCGTAATTTGTACAAACAAAAAATTATCACTCTGCTACGATATTTCGGATTTTAAATGAATGTATTTGATTCTTGTTAATGTGTGTTCAAGCAGTGAACCTCTTGAGTTGCTTTGTTGTTCTTTCTTGCTGGTAAATAGCTGTCGAAAGACTCGCCTTGTTTGCAGTGAGATTGTCCTCTTGACTTTCGCTAACTAAATGGAGACATTAGAGAAGTACTTCATGTTGAAACTGCCGGGTGATTCTCAGGCGACTACGGTGGAATTGCCGTTGGTGTTCTAAGAGTTGCGCCGTTATAAATGGTCGATAAACAATATAATTAATGTTTTATGTTCTGCGTTTTTGCAGGGAAAAGATGATGAAATCATTGATACCAATGTGTTAGTAATGAGTATTAAAGACAATTTTCTTGGAACATATAACATAGTGATCGATATTTCCCTTTGTCATAATTTTTAGTTAATAATCTCAGGACTTTCGAAATGAAGGAAGGAGGACTTGCCAATCAAAACCTCCTCTTTCGCGACTACTAGATGACGATTCAACAAATATTTGTTGTATTTACCAAAAGTAACCATACCCTTGAAAAAGACTGCATATTTAATTGCAAAAAACAACATAAAGGCTCGTAACCTGAATTAGTTGTTTGCACCTTTTTTAAGATTACGTCGCTGTTATTCTCACGTTGCATACATATAGAAATAGTAAAAGAAGTTTGGGTTTGCCATGTCAAAAGAGGAAATGCGTCGATCTAAAAGCGTCTCGTCGTTCCCTGATGTGCGATTAGCCGTACTTGGTGCGTCAAAAGTTGGAAAATCAGGTTTAATTGCATTAGTTTACGTTGTTATTTAGTAAGAGATGTTTTTGATGCAGTTTTTCTTTACGAATAATCGAGATATGTTATAAAAAGAATGGAATCATTACAAATGTATAGGGACAGACTTCACTCATTGCCACACCTATTTCAGCAATCAGCGTTCGATTTATGACGCGTCGCTACATCGGCGAATACGAACAGAACGTGGAAAATAATTACGTCAGAGAGATTTCATTTGGCGATGACGTCATCAAATATGAACTGAGGGACACAGCCGGCAATGTAAGGATTACAATGATGGCTAGAGAGTAAATCTAGTAAAATCAAAACGACAATAAATATAGAAATTTACTGTTTTATTTATAGATGGACGTTGAAAATTATATATCATGGGCAACTTGTCTTGCCGTCGTCTACTCCATCGAAGATCGACAAAGCTTTGAGATTGCCTCCAAAATATTAAATAGCATAAAAACTTTCACGAAACCGAAAGTGTTTGATAGGATGCCGTTGAATTACGCTCTCATATCGAATAAAAACGATTTAGATCATTTAAGAGAGGTGACGTCAGAAGAGGGCAAGTTCTTGGCGCAGAGTTATAACGCTGGGTTTTGGGAGATGTCGGCAGCGGATGATTACCACTCGACGCATCGCTCTTTCAGTGCTATGATCGTAGAAGCGTACTTTAATGGAAGCAACCTAAAGTCTTCAATGTCAACGCGTGATCTGCGATCAACAAGAGAGAGGTCGGAGTTTATGGGATCCACACCGTCGATTTGTAAAGAAAACAAGCGAAGACGTAGAACTTCCGTACACGAGAAATCCAGGAAACATTCGGTGACACATTTGCTGTTAGATAATTTTTCGATGTCTGATCCAAAAAATAACTCCGAAAACGAAAAGAAAGAGCTAGATGATAAAATGAAACTGCAAACATTGAATAAAAGGGAAAAATCGAAATCTGTCAGGCGCGACAAAAATAAATCGTGTAGAAATATGATAAAAAGTCAAAGTTACACTGACTTGAAGAGTCTCGAAGCCGTGCTTGTAACGGAAACACTTAGCTTAAAATCTAAAAACTCTGACCCAAATATTGCTAAAGAAGACGAGAAGGAACAGGCAGTGAGAGAGAATTTGAAAAACATTGAAATTGTGACCCCTATCACCCCACCAATGAATTGCCGCTCAAACACCAATAGATACGCTCACGTGACCCAGATACCTCATGTCGCGTGGAACCCGCTGATGTTGGGATCAGATCACGATTTGAGTCGGATGTTGCGAGGCAGACACGAAAAGAAGACATCTCGAATGAAAATCTCCGCTATATTCAAACCAAAAATTTTAATGGAAGAGGAAGAAGAACACTAAGCCAGTAGCAGGGAAGAAGACAACAATCTCCTTGTCACGTTCGAACATTTGTGATAATTTGAAGTCATGTGTTATTACTTGTTATGCTTTGTATACGCTTACATTTGATGGACGTAATAAAATGTGTTTCTTTTCTTCTTTTGCAACGACATGCTCCTCTGTATATCTGTTAATGTAACGATTTCATTTATAGTCAGTTAATTATGATAAAGAAATAATGTATAGATAGAAAATAAAACGCTATGAACATGCAAAAAAACTAGTAAAACGGATTATTAAAAACAAATTGTGACGCGATTGTACAGGTTTGCCGAACATATATATTTATATAAAAACTCATAAAGGCTGAGCTGACACTTCTTTCTCGAGAAGTAAGGAATGCAATCTGGTTGTACAGCTAGTTACTACTATAATACCAGTGTTCCTGTCATTTTGAAATGAAAATGGCGGTTGACGGACGTTCTTGCTCGTGTTGTTGTTTCTGTTATGGCCCTTTTATGATTGAGAAGTTTTGTGACTACAGATTGGGTTAGTATTGCCCTTAGTACCTGCAACTTTTATGATCAATGCTCTGAAACCTTTATTTATGGATCGCTACTCCAAAGGTCGAGAAAACAAAGATTTTTGGAGAATGTATTACAAGCCGAAGATATGTTGTTTTACTTCTCATGCTAGGTGGAGACGTGGTAAGATGTCCCGCACCATATATTGCTTAACTCTGTCCATTAAAAGGCCTTAGGTTGGTTCACCGGAACGTTCATTCACTTCCTTGCATAGAATACTTACTGGTAAATCGAGTAAATCGATCTTTATTGTTAATAACGAAACATTACAGGTAGACTGCAACTGAATTTGCTTACTATCACCTTTGATGATCGTAATAACCGCGGAATGGCTGATTTAAGCAATTATACAATGCTTGTTGCATGTTGCAGTTTGTAATCAATCACTTCAAGGGTCTCGTAAAAGATTAGGATCAAGGTATGGTTGAAATGAGTGTAATTGCGCCACCACATTGAGTAAGAAAATTATATCATTTAAAAGATGGCGTAAAGCCAAAATAATTCCTCTATAAAAAGCCGATAACAAATTTCAGCGAAGAAAGGCCAGCTTGGACGCGTAGAGAGGACAGTGATTAAAGATAGCTCAAAATAAGTTGATTTTATAATATTTGACATTCTGTTGGAGGTAGACGATGAGAGTTATGACACTGTTGGCGAAAATAGCTGAAGATATGCGAAAGATCAATGGTCGAAGTGAGAAAAAGTGCCTCAAAAGCGATGAACATGAAGACGAGCACACGACAAAACCGTTTATAGGACGCGTATTTGCGGGGATCCTTTTATGTCTCAAATCCAACCCAAAAATTAGCGAGTTTTCTACAGACTGTCTGCACGCAAGTGAACCACCGTAATGACAAAGTGTTATCGCTGATGTTTTTCGCACTACAATACAGCGATGTTGAACTATTAAAACACATACTGAACACTGAGGGAGACTTAAATGTTAACGAGCTAAACGAAGATGGTATCAGTGCCCTTCACTTCGTTTCAATGGTTGAATGCACACAATGCCTGCAGATACTTGTACAATATGGAGGTTGCGTAAACAACACGGACGTTGGGGGACAAACACCCCTCAGTTACGCATGCGCCATTGGGAAAACAGAAACAGTGACATATTTGAAGAGTGCGGGAGGCTAATATTCCTAATCAATCTAGACTAGAATGTTTCAAAATAAAAAGAAAGTTACTTGTCATGATGTGGAATTGTGAAGAGACTGTCATGTTCCAACACGTATGGTAATAGACGATGCTGTTTAAACCAGGCTGCAAACACCTTAAGCTGTATACAATTGCTTAATGTAATTAGCTTCATGCATGTTTAAGTTAATGTTTGCTTACCTATATTTCAGGTGTGTGACGTCATGCGTATTGCAGGTGGTTCGCAAGCAGAATCGCCAAACTTTGGACAACACAGCATGAATTTTAAACGATTTGTTTATTTCATAATTGGGGTGTATCCATTTTTTGTTTAAGTTTGACTTAGTGTTTCGATTGTTTGTTTGTGTGTATGTAACTGTTGTACCACATAAAACAAACCCTCAATATCAAATCCAAAATGGCATGCAATGGCAGTGAAATCTAGCGAAACAGTCTGACTTCAGCGGTTGGTTGTATTTGTACCTTCCATTTTATAGAGCAATATATTAGAAAATTAATTCTCTTTTCCATTAATAAACGAAAGTAATATTTATTCTTGTTTTTGAAAAACATTTTCACAAACTCAGGCTCGTACGTAAGTTGGAAAAAAGTCAATAGTTCTTTTCGTTTCTTCATTTCACGATCCAAGGTCTCAGCCGATCTTTTATTTTCCGAGAAAGCAAAAAACTTCGCTGCAACCACCAGACCAACTTCACGTTTCCGTTTTCCAATTACTTGGCAAATCAGACAATTCTGCTCATCAGCTTTAAAGAAAAAGTGTAATAATGATTCATTGCTTCAAAGAAGGATCACCATGTGCAGCTGGCGCTGAGTTATTGAGGCAACAATTGACGGTTCGGGGTGATCCTTCTTTAACGGAAAATCCGTTTGAGAACGCTGGTAAAATATTGAAGAATTTCTTTTGGTGGATATCTCCGATGACGAGGATGATTTTATTGACATTTTGTAATATAAAAACATTACTGATTCTTTTGTTTTATTGTGTTTGAAGAGCGAGAAAATTCCATTAAATAAAATTTATTACTATACCATTTTGAAAATTATTTTATAAGCGTCGCCCTCTTATTAGCGCCGCACTTTTTGAGTCAGTTTTTAAATAAGCGCCTGGGGCGCTAATAAGAGGAAATACGGTAACTAAGTATCAACGGTTTTCCTCTCAACACCTGTTGTATATGTAAATTGTTTAGACCTAATGACAATTTCTTAACCTTATTTCAGCCCTCTGCACTTATTTCTCATCTACCCCTTTGTCTACCTTCCATTTAGTCTATGTCTCTTTTACTGATCTCTCTTTCCAATACACAGGACTCTGTTGAGTCATAGGCCCTGCCTCTCCTGTGTATTTCCTTTCTAAAAAAAAAATTATCAAGTATTATAGACTGGCAACCCGCAGTCAGTTTTTATATTTTGTTTTGTTTTGTTTTTGCTAACTGATGCTTAGGAGCCGATGAATATTTTATTTCAAAATTCGAAAAAATAAGTGAAGAGATATTTTTTAACTTTACTTACACTTACAATGTTATGGTCATATTTTATTATTGGTTTTCAGCTTTTTTTCAATGATAAAGCAACCTTTAATATATTCCTGTTTTTGAAAAAAAAATTAACTCCCTTTATCTACCGGCTATAACTTAAAGTGTATAAAGAATAATTGAAATTTTTAATTAAATTATTAAATTTATTTAATTTTAATTAAATTTTAATGTTAACTGAATTAAGCCACTGATAATTTTATAACGCTAAAAGCAAAAGTTGGATTTGGTTAAAGGGAGGTAGAGGTTAGGTCGGAGGGTTACCGTTCGGAAATCCTACTATTTTAGGCATCTAGCTAGCTAGTATTTCTATTCTTTCATTTTATCGTTTGTGACAAGAAACAAATGTCTACGAGCAACCCTCGTTTACAACAATATTCTATAGTTCTTTTTAAACTGTTTTATAGAAAACACTATAGACTTTTTTGTAAAAGCGAAAGTTGCGCTGCATATCATATATAAAGCTAGCTAGCTGACATATACCAAAATGTTTTACTGACTGTTGATTTTTTTTTACTACCATAATTGACAAAAATCATAGTCTCTATTAAATCTAAGATAGTTAAAAAAAAAATAATTCATATGCAACGTTAGAAAGGTTTTCTGAAACTGGGGACTTTTGTCATGTGATGACGTCATCAAATATTATACGGGGTTTAAAAACAGGGTATTTTCTTATTTTTGAACTAAACAATATAATAACTTGAATGAATGACTATTGCGAAAAACAACGTTTTCTAATTAATATTTATGCTATAAAACTTTTAAGCAAAAGTTTAATTTATTAATTGTTCATCTTTTTTATGACGTCACTTTACTAAATTTTTCGAGAATTTCTGCTGCCTTGTGACAATCTATCAGGAAGAAATTGTATTAGGAAAGAAAAAATAAAATATTGGTTTGATTTTCATTTTCTATTTATTCTATTCTATCTATGACGTCAAATTTTGATATGATATTATTATCGTATTTTACAAATCATTCAAAAAAACGCACAATGGTAACGTTCGTATCAAGATGTCATTAAAAACAATGGTATCGATTTTTTGAAAAATATCTTATATTGCATAAAATTGCTACGTCATTTTTCGTGCGATGACGTCATCATGACATACGTAAAAACTATGATATGACGTCATAATGACGTAAAAATATTTTTTTGCACATAAAATAAGGATATATTTTTTGAACTACATTTAGAAAAATAATCGTATATAAAAATTATATGGACTAAACGTATCGAAGATGACATCACAATGTATGATGCGAATTATTATAACCTGAAGTTCTGTTATGCAACCCTTTGCTCGTAAAATTAATTACAAACATTCAAACTTTTGAGTAAAAAGTGAGTAATAAAAAACAACAAGGAAAGGAAAACACCAAGTATGTGTTATTGGATATATGACATTGTTTTGTATAGGGACCAGATGCTTTGAGAATGAAAATGTAGTTTGAGAAGCACGTGGTCCACCTAAAACCCATATCTGATTGTCATAAACCAGGAGTGTTCTATATTATAAAACAACAAAGAGAGAATCTATAAAGAACACTTTCACCTGAAATCATCCAGAATGAAGGAAGGCAATGGCGACTAAAATTACAAATCAACTTGATTGATCCATCGAGACAAAATAACTATTGTGCTTTGTATCGGAACGAAACTTAAAGCCAAAAGGCTCGTTAAATATTTTGAAAAACATAAAAAAACTCAAAAAAATATTCGCCATATTTTTCTCGTATCTCGCGATAACTACTGCATATTTCGGAGTGCAAAACTCAATATTTGTTCTGATTGGTTAAAGCAACTATTCCTGGGATTCCTATTGGTTAAAAACAGAGTGCAAAATATGACACGTGCGATTATTAGAATAATGTAATCGTAATATCATTGAGTTGTGGCGACGTTTACGATCGCGCTTTCAAAGCGTGTTATATAAGATATCATATAGACCTATTGATAAAGTAGTTATCGCGAAAAATCTCTAACTTGGTAACAAGCACTGGGGAACTCACAATAGGGGTTCTCGTATAAACAGAATTAATTTTTAACTCTTTTCTTTTTAAGATATATCAGCAATCAGTTGGAGTTGGAGCCGAAGTGAAGTCGGAAGTGTCGCTGTTCACCATGAATGGTGATGCAGATTTGTTGATCCCCGGGAGAAAAAAGAAGAACTCCTTGAACCCAAGAAAAGTCAACGATTGTCAGCAATCCACTGTAATGATAAACTCAACTGGAAGTCGTGCTGCTTTCTATGTAAAAAGGTGGCTGATAAAAGATATTCAACAGTTGTCATGACACTTCCATTACGAGAAACAATTATAAATAATTGTGATACAAGAGATGATGACTGGGCACATGAAAAAGCCATGGTTCTTCTATCAACAGTTCTTGGAAGGTAATCACGCGATTTGTCAGTCTAATAAGTTTTGGGCTGGAATATGATCCGATTTTGTCATAGAGCAGACATTGATACGTTCGATCAAAAACACGAGTCGGGGGTAACACAAGGAAGAGGATTCAGCGAGAATTCAGGTTATTTCTGTCAGTGATACTGAGTTGGTCTATAAGTCAATGACAAGTTTATCAGGCAACAAGGTAACGATCAGCAAACCGCATATAAAGTTTGGAAAGAAGAGGAAACGCGACTCTGATGACTGCAGGAAGTTCTATTAGTGGTTCGAAAGAAGGAATTCATTCATCTTCAAAGATGCTTTTCTCTCTATCCACAACCTTTCTTTGACCAAATCAATTAAAATTCCTGGTCAGAGAGCTTTGCAGCTTAACCCAACAGTGTTATTTGTACGATTGGCTGCTGTTGCTCCAAGAGAAGATCATCTTGAAGACTATTTTGATTTCAAAATCACCAACTACCCCTTTTCACCTTTTTTTAATCATGCGGAAACCTGACAAAGCTTTTCTTTGAAAGATCTTACTCCCGGACGAACATCAACATTCATTTGAAGATTTATCCGGTGAATATGTTATTAATGGTGGTGCTTTGTGTCATCGAGTTCACTGGAGTAAAAGTATGATGTTTCAAGCTATCGGAGATGCAACTGTCAAATATGTCCGCAGAAATTACGGATCGGCATTTGTGGTTTTCGATGGTTACATTGATTTAATGTCCGTAAAATCAACCAAACACAAAAGAATATCTTTGAAGAGTGGATCCTCGAGGAAACTGAAGTACCATATACCAAGGAACGATTCTTGTCGATTTCTTTCCAACGTCAACGATATATAATACATGTGGTTTTTGAGATACAAAATTTTCGACCAATCAAAGCGCAGAACCATGGCCGCCATTATGTATTTCGGGGTTTTTCCATTATTCAATCAATGAGGCTTTTTTCTGGAGGTTCCTAACATATTTCTGGATCCATGTGCACAATTTGAGCTTTATACCATTTTTGGCTGGGTATTGGTGCCATTTGACCCTGACTAGTGAAACTGCCTCTTATCTTTGGTATCAGGCGTTTTGTCGACGCCTATGATTATTGCTTCTGTTACTTTATGTGTAAAAATCCAACACATGGAATCTATGGTTTACGGTAGTAAATATTCGTTTTAAGAAAAGTGCGTTGTATCAAATATGGAGGGACTGAATTTTCTTAGCATCAAAGGATTAAACGGTCGAAAACGGTTAAAAAAAAAAAAAAAACGGTCGACGGGGTAAGAGCTTCTCTATCAATTGCACAAAGTAAACAAAATTAACTGTACTATAACTGCTTCAAGCGACTAATTTGGACTATTGGTATATAGAGCTTGGCTAATAGTATATAACGCCACAGCAAAGCAATAATGAATACAGTATAATCCCGATAACTCGAACCCCCAAGGGATCGAGTAAAGTAGTTCGAGATAACGAATGTTCGAGTTATCGAGAGTTTTTATGAGAAACTAATAGGAGAGGGGAATGGAAAAACAGTTCGAGTTAACGCGAGTTCGACTTAAAGGGGGTTCGAGTTATCGGGATTGTACTGTATTTTGATAAACTAGAACTTAGATTTTTTCACCTTTCGCATTTCTTTATTACTTATACAAAACGATATCCATAGAAACGAGTTATTATTTTGATGACGAAGCATGTTTGTAAAGTTGTGCACCAAACAAAAAAATACAAATTGTTTAAAATTGCAAAAATAACACGAAATCTTGTATGTATTTAAAAATATAATTAAAAAAATAACAAACACAACAATGCCCAGAGTATTGATATAGAAATATTGCAATCGATGCCCGTTAATATTAAAAAACATATTTAAAAATAAAAACAAAAAAAAATTACTAGGATCCTATGAAAGGGAATTATAAAAAGCGGATTGTTTTGAACATTTTAACGAAGTTTAGATAAACAGCTTTTTAATGTTGGAAAATTCGTCAATCACCACCTAATAGACAGCAACATAAACATGCCATGCATAGTGCCCCAAGAGCACAGTCTTCAGCCGAAGTGTCTTTATTGTTTTCTTTGCTATAACGGTTCTGCTGTGGCTGCTGTTGGACTGGATATTGTCCAGAAGGGTGTTGATATCCTGGTTGTTGTATTGGGTAGCCTGGTTGCTGCATTGGGTAGCCTGGTTGCTGGGGTGGATAGCCTGGTTGCTGGGGTGGATAGCCTGGTTGTTGGGGGGGATAGCCAGGTTGTTGGGGGGGATAGCCAGGTTGTTGGGGGGGATAGCCAGGTTGTTGAGGTGGATAGCCAGGTTGCTGCTGTGCATATGGAGGTGGGTTTCCATAACCTTGCAACGCTTCGTTTTGAGGCATAGGGTAATTGGGGTTGACTGGAGGTGGTGGAGCAGACATCTAAAATTTATTACAAGGAAAAAATTTGAAACAGTAATTCTTTGTGTTAGGGTAAATATAAATATAGAAAATAAGTATTAATAATATTAAGAATATAATGCTGATTTGTTTAAAAGAAAAAACTTAGTGTTTTTACATTATGTATACATTAATAATCTTATAAAAATAAGACTAAAAGCACATTCTTTAAAGGAAGATCAGGTATAGGCAGAAAAGACCTGAAAGGACAAATTTCTCTCTGTCGTTAGTGGCAGAATAAAACCACATGAATTGAGCAGAATGGTGTGCAGTTAGAAAACAAAAGAATTCTGAGAGAACAATCTATTATACAGACTTTTTGAATGTACAGATATAGTAAAACAGCTTCTATTATTTAATGTTAAGTTATGAAATTCAATTCCAAAGTTTTTATGTTACCAGTGTTGTATATATATATATATACAGGGTTGAATTTGTTGCATTCAATCATAATGCTGACCCATCACCAAATACCATGATATGTGATAATTTAGTGAGCAACATTAACCAAAAACTAACCGCCTGAACCTGTTATAGAATTATTGGCAACGGGAATTTGTTGGTTACTCATTTTAAATATAAAAACTTTCAACCCTTGCAATTAAAACTTGACTTCTTATCTCTCTCTTTAACTCAAAAAAATGGGTGCTCTACAAAATACAGTCTCTCAACAAAATGTTAGCGCATTACTGCTTGGAAAAAGTTGGTAAATCTAAATATTATTTTAAAAATGGCCATGAGACAATCCATAGCTGAAAAATATCACTCATCACCTAAGGAGCCATCCATAAAGTACGTACACAGTATATAGAAAGAGGCTCACATCAAATGGAGAAGTCTCTCCTTCAAGAGGAAGACAAACAGATGCAGGAGGAAGGGGTGTTGATTATTGAAATATTTTTATATACTGAGCATGTACTTTATCAAAGGCCCCTAATTGGTTAATATTCACTACTTCTCTCTATATATTTGCTATATCTTAGTTTCATTTTTCTATCCACTCTTCCTGTTTTCTTAAAAGAATTTGTTGATTAGATTCTAGTAGAGTATAGTTGTACAGAAAAAAATCTGTAGAGTTATCAAAATACTGTACAGGGGTGTAGCTGGGAATAAATCTTTGGGGGGACTAAAATTACTAAAAACTAAACTTCCCACAAAACAGTAAAACAAAATCTTTGATATGAATCAAAATGTTCTTAATAACCGTCTTTTATCCTAAGTTCGCTTTATAACAGAGGTCATAGACTGGTTATGGTTTGCAAAAACAATCAAGAATCTACCAATGTCATACCTTAGCTTAGTCTTCTTTCACGAACTTTATTAATTGTAAAACTTTCACTGACTGTATAACTTTAAAAAAACTACTGAAAAATTGCTTTCGTTTCAATTTGGAGACATGTAGATATATTTTGCTGACATGGATGTTTTATTTAAGGGGGTAAAGTTCTCTTTTCTATTATGATTTACTTTAATACATAACGTAACAAACAAAAAAATTATTTTGAATTAAATTTGTATAACAGCTTATATAAATTATTTCTTTATAATTTAAAATTTTGGTTAAAACTGTATTAAAAAGCTATATCACATCCCGGAAAATATTATAGTTTTATATTGTTTTGATTAATCATCACAAAAATTGGTAAGTTTCCCTAGAAAAAAACGGGTTTTTTTGAAAAAAATCAAAATTAAATCAAAATCGAAATTTTCAACGTTATCGCTTTTATACCTCAATTATAACTAGTGTGTAATATTTAGGGGTAAATACCACTCAATTATGTGATTCTTCTGTTATAAACAGCTTTCTGTACAGAAAATATATGTATGTAGAATTACGACCAGGCAATACCGTAAATGACTGAATAAGCGCCCAGGGCGCTTATTAGAAATTTTAACTTTCAGAGGGGGCGCTTATTTAGCAGGGGCGCTTATTCGGCAGGGGCGCTTATTCATTTGAATCAAGAAATCGATAAACATATAAATAACATAGTATCTAATAAAAGTCAAAATAAAATTTCAAATACTACAAACTGATGAAAATGTTAGCTGCAAATATCTATATCGTCATCCTCTTCGTCGTCAGAGTCAATTTGCAAAAAGTTTGAAGTAGCCTCTTTGACATCTTCTTCGTTGATTTCGGTGAAAGGATTTTCATCTTTTTCTGTCAAAATGGACAGTTCAGAGGCAAGTATCTCCTTTCCCTTCTTGCATGGCTGATTTTCCTTAAAACAATGTATATTCTCGTCTTTTGAGCCATCAGTTGGCAGATTCAACGCACATGGACTGGAACGAATTCCGTATCATTTCCGGGGATAATGAATTCCACGAATCAAGAACATATTCACATTTTGACATAGAATTTGACATAAATCAGCATGTAAGAAAAATGCCTATATTTAATAGTTAATAATATCATAATATCGTTTTAACATCAATTTTTGTCTTTTATACGTTTGTTTGAATAAGCGCCTCCTTACAACCCAGGGGGATTGCTTCTAAGTATTCTTTAAAAAAGGGCGCTTTTAAACCTAATTAAACCTTATAAAAAAATGGGCTTATTATTGTCGAAAAACACTCCTTAGTAATGTTTTTAATACCACAAAACCACCGGTTTCTGACGTAATCCCTACTCCCAAATCAAGACAATGATCTGGTCTGTAAAGTATACGTTCTATTCTACTGCGTTTTAGAAAACTTTTTGAACCTCATGATAATGATTATAATATCATACCTTGCTTGTTTGTATTAGAAACACACGCGATTACTTCAACTTCGGTCCGGGTTTTATACGTTTTTTTAAACCTTACGCAACAAATTTCGAATGTAAACAAACAAGAGAATGCGCTGTAATTAAAGTACCCGTGCAAAGCGCTCACATTGATCTGAAACACCAATTTTCTCCAACTTTAAGAGGCATTGCATATTTTGTGGCGATGATGAGCGTGCCATGTAAAAAAATTTAAGACATTTTAGTCAAGTTGTACTGTGTCGCACAGTGGATAAAGTAACTGCAGGAGAGAAAACTTTCAAAGAATGTCTAGGTTCAAGGTACCATACAAATTGTCAAGACCAGTTCATGCTGTGGTTATCAGTGTCACCGCGCGGACTTTCGGACAAGCCACGAGGAAGCATATGTGCGCCATAATGATTTTATGAAGAGAGCGGACGTGTTTTATTACGGTAATGGCGAACAAGAAATGTATTTTAGAGGAGCGGTGTACTAACATGGCGTCGTGGCAGGTGGTTGCGCTCCCACTTATGTTGCTATTTTGTGTTTTTGAACCAACTGATGCGAAATTAGCAGACGAATTTTTCAAGACGAAAGGTTTAAAGCTGTTACATCAGAATGTTCGTGGGTTATCAAATTTGCACTCTATTGAAATAGACAGGGAAATTATCATAACAATCTAACCAAGTGCCTAACCTAAAATTTTTCAACGGATTCCGGGTATTTAGACTATAAGAAGTAATTGAAGACTTTGAAACATTTTTGAAACTTTCCAGGGGGCTCACAATTGATGACGCAATCACTATGGTATTTTTGCAATATTGAGTGGGAAAATTCGTTGCAAATGGAAAAATAGTCATTAAAATGCCTTTCTTAATCATAGTTGTAGACTGGAGTTATATATTTCAAATTTTTGTTGCAAAAGACGGGAGCTTATGATAGTTTATGACGTCATTTCCAGAGAGTAATGTCGGAAATTACACAAAACCTTGTATAAATGGCTTAAAAGGAGCAAATCAAGGGCAACTTTACTTGTTACCAGTTATAATGTCGACTTCACCAAAACCATGCGTATGTGCTTGAGTGGGTATTGTGAATCGCCATAGAAACGGACAACAACCGGCTAACAATAAGTCCATAACAGCTACATATATTAATTGACTGAATTCTACTTCATTGTCTGTGATGTTTGTTTGAGTGCTATTAATACCTTTTAATATCGTTCGTCCTTCGTCGTCATACCATTCACATTCCGCCGCCATTGCATGTCATTCGTCTTGCGTAAGTGTATTTATCACATGTTCACCATCATACCACGTGACTTTGTCAAGTTACAGTTGTTGTGCAGAAGATCGTTCGTTTATAAAGTAGGTTGTGAAGAATTTCGAAAAGTTGGGGATATATTTGTTTCATCGCTCTCGCCGTTCTGTTATCGTAAATATCTTTATCTGGAGTCGCTGTGTCATGGGGTTATTGATGATAAAAATAAAGAAAGACAAAACTGAATCAAGTCTGATGACATGGAAGAGGTACGATTTCTCGTTCTTTTGATGTCACTTTTTGTCCTTTTCTAAAAAACGTATAATCGTTATCGTTTGCTGCTAATTTAAGACAACAGTTTTGTTCCTTCTATATGCCTTCAACAGTAGAATGCTTCTTAACGAAATGTTTAGTAAACCATATATTCTTTTTTGCCATATTAAACGAAGGGAGGGAATAAAAACATATCATATTTCTAGGCATGGCAAAGAGATGCAAGAAGCTGACGACCATTTTTAAGCCCTGACAGCGGACGAAATGATACACGTTGTTTTTTATGCAACGAGTCATTCGAAATTGACGGCAAAAGTGTCAAAATTGGTCCAAAGGCATGGCATACACTGAGGGGAATTTCAGAAAAATCGTCAACCTTAAATATTCCCGTTAACGAACAGCAACACCGATTTACTGAAATTCAAAGCAGAATGAAGGAAGAAAAAACAGATTTTTCGAAGCATGCCCACGCATCATGCAACGCAGAATTCCGCAATAACTCAGACAGGCTTTGCAGAAAGTACGGCACTTTATAGGAAATGGCAGATGAGAGTGATGCTTCACTATCACCAGCAAAGAAAAGAACAAGATCTAACACTGGATATCTGCAAATGAAATTGCGATGCTTTGTATGTGACACCGATCGAAAGGTTGATAGCAATCCGTACAATGAGGGCGGACTAGGGCGATGTTCAATCAAATCAACAGCCAAAGATCTGGAGAAGAGCCCTGGTGGTTGCAGTTCCTAAACCAAAGAAGCCCCCAGAAGATCTGAAAAGCTACCATCCCATCTCTCTGCTCTGCATTCCTTTCAAGATCCTCGAAAGACTCATCTACCCCGTGCCGAACCAATAATTGACCCTCAGCTCTCTCGGGAACAGGACGGTTTCCGACGCGGCCAGGTCACACTGTTGACCCAAGATATAGAGGACAGCTTCTTGGCTAAGAAGAAGGCTGGTGCTGTGTTTGTCGACCTTACGGCAGCATACGACACCGTATGGCACAGAGGCTTAACCTGTAAACTACTAGGTCTACTTCCTGACAGGCACATTGTCCACATGATTATGGAACTTGTGCAGAACCGCAGTTTTACCCTCACGACTGGTAGCGGCCGACGAAGTGACTGCGCCGTCTCAGAAACGACGTCCCTCAGGGCTCTGTCTTGGCTCCTCTTCTATTTAATGCTTCCACCCAAGATCTGCCCACCACCATTTCCAAAAAGTATGTTTACGCAGACGACTTGGCACTCCTGCACTCAGCTGGAGACTGGCAGTCAATGAAGAGGAACCTAAGCCAAGACATGCAAACACTATCAGCGTATCTCCAAAAATGGAAACTGCAGCTCAGCAACGCAAAGACAGTAACGGCGGCCTTCCATCTCAACAACAGAGAAGCACAGTGTGAGATCAACATTAACATCGATGAAGTACACCAGCCCCATTGTGCCGAGCTTACTTACCTCGGTGTAACCCTGGATAGGTCACTCACGTACCGCCGACACTTGGAGTCACTGCGAAAAAAACAATCTGCGCGCGTCGCACTGCTAAGGCGGTTGGCGGGCTCCGGCTGGGGAGCTGATACAAAAACCCTTTGCACAGCTACCTGGGCCTTCGTCCACCCTACCCACGATTTCCCTTGCCCGCCGTGCCTTGGACCCTGACCTTCTCCTTCACTGTGCACTCCAGCGCCCACCCTCTGGTGAGCATCGGCGACTGAAATCAAGACGCCCATTTGTGTCTGCCGCACAACAGCTTCTGGAAAGCACTGAAGAACTTGGCATTAGTGCGGCACGCTGGACAAATAATTCATGGAACACGGAATGGCATAACAACACCTCTAGACTCCGTGACTTCATAGCCGACGCCGTCTCCCATCCACCGGGAATGTCCTTCGCAAGACTTGCGTGGGTCAGACTTAACCGCCTACGCACCGGCGTTGGACGCTTCTGTTCAGACATGTACAAATGGGGTACGACTCCTTCACAAGGTTACAAGTGTGAAGCAACAGAACAGACCGCAGATCACGTTGTCCATGACTGCCAATCTATCGGCCCCCACATGAAACATCTGCTCTGAAAACCCTGGATGAAGAGACTGTTGAGTGGCTGACGACGTCCTGTCCCAACATCTAGTCCGAAAAAAAGATCTGCCCATACGCCGAAGAGAAGAACAGCCAAAAAGCTCCTGGAGAGAAAGAAAGTCTATTTATGTGATCGCTCACATCGTTTGTATTAAGCGACAACTCGTTTAGAATTACTTTTCAGTGGAAAATCTGACGATATCTATGCAGTTGATATATCATCATATTATTAAATATATTATATATTAGTATATTATTATCAGTCATGTTATATGAAGTTTGTGCATTCCCTGGCAGGTGATCAAAGTGCGAAAGAGAAACAAATTGAAAGTAAAGAAGAAGATGTTAAGGAAGCATTTTTGTACAAAGTGAAGGCAAAAATTTTACGAGATAAAGAAGCTTTTGCAGGATTATTTAGGAAATTATTTAGGTTCATTTATTGATCAAGTACCAAAGCAAGCGCACTGGTTAGTTGATGGTATGGCAGCGGTAAGATCTCTGAAACCAAGATCAAAATATGAGGAATGGATGATAAGTTTTATCATCTTCACTACTCCTCCAATAACAGCCGACGCTCGATCATTTGGAGTTATCAATGATACGTATAGAAAGTTGAGCATTAAAGGTGGCATTAAAGACAAAAGCGTGGCAGTGTGGGGCAAAGGGTTCAACTCGCAGGTCATGACCAACATATGCTGCAAGGAGAGAAGTGGCAAGAAGGTCGAAGACATCTAACTTTTCCAACCATTATGACCTCAGGAAAAATAACAATCAAAATCCAGGACAGACATGCAACGGAACTGTTTCATTGCAATCATGAAGAGGCAGACACAAGGCTCATCCTTCATGCAGCGCTTAGCGAAGGCGACGTCGTTATAGATGTTTTGATTTTGATGATATGGGCAAACGATGCTCTTGAAATGCGATATAAGTAGTTGATCAAATAAGAGAATAATAAGTACGCTGAAATCGATGCAATTTGCAGCTTCTTGGGAGATAAATTGTGTAGGTCGTTTCCCACAATTCATGCCCTGTCTGGCTGTGACATAACCTCGTACTTTTACCGATTAGGCAAAATCAAACTCTTCAAGAAGATAATCAAAGATTCTTCTAGGTGTAATTTAATCGCTTGGCAAGGAAGGTAGTCTTTCAGAAGTTGAAATGGAAAATATCAAAGAGTTCATTCGCACAACTATGAACAACGGTAAGGCAAATAAAAATTACCTGGAAACAAGTGTTCGTCTTTACAAGAACATGAAAACAAAGACTTGATGTCAATACCGCCAGACCAAGATTCGGTGATACAAGCCATTAAAAAAATCCATTTCTAAGCATTTCATTGGTACAGATGCACTGATGTTAGAATTCCAGAAATATCTTTTGAAGAGAATGGCTGGAGGTTGGATTAAGAGGAAGGTATGGTTTTACCTGTTTGGTCACAGTTACCGCCATCCTTTACCGCGCGTAAAAGGCGACGATGTTTTTCCAGATCTGTGGACGACAGTGGAGGTGCGGACATGAGCGATAATGACGAAGTGGGACAGGAGGAATGTCTCGTTCGACAGGAGTATGATGCAACTCCAGGATATGAAAGATCGGAAGGTGAAACTGGGTACCATGCAGACATTGAAAATGATCTGAATGAGCATGAAAACAACTTGCATGATGAACTTCCATCAAGTGACTCTGAAAACAATTATGAAAGTGATTGGGAGGTATCCGATTTTACCTCTTTAGATAATTCATATGGTGAAAGGTTACCATAGCAAACCCAAAGCGGCTGGAAATAAAAAAGGCTTTCAACGTTTCTAGAGTTACTAAAAGAAGATGGAAGAATAGCTAGTTTTTAGCCCCAATTTTTAAGCATAGCAAAAATTTATGATAAGAGCCATAGTATTGGAAGGACAGATGACACGTTGTTAGGTTAATATGTGTTATAACTTAGACTAACTGATAACTTAGAAAAATTTTCAACTTTGACTAAATGACTTTTGGCCATTTATACAAGTTTTCGTGTAATTTCCGACATTACTCCCTGGAAATGACGTCATAAACTATCATAAGCCCCCGTCTTTTGCAACAAAAATTTGAAATATATAACTCCAGTCTACAACTATGATTAAGAAAGACATTTTAAAGACTATTTTTCCATTTGCAACGAATTTTCACTCTCAATATTGCAAGAATACCATAGTGATTGCGTCATCAATTGTGAGCCCCTTATATATATATAAGAGAAAAGTTAAAGATAGTAACAACTATTCGTCATATCAAGGAAAACATGTTTCACTCTACTCCAAATTTTTGTTGTTGTAAAATATCACAGGAAAACAATATCAAACTAATTCTTATGCTGAAGTATTAATTAAAAATTTATGGCCAGCTCACTTGGTGCTTGTTTTCAATATTCCATGCAAGGCCTGACACACACCAAATAGAGTTTTCATGTCAATGTCAATCTATACGCACTTACTATCAGACAATTATGGAATAGTACATTTTTTACGCACTAAAATCGTTAAAATCACACAAAAGCACGTTTGGTCACACCCCACAAATCTACCTTAAAATAAAGTTTTGAGCTTAGAACTTTTTTTTGGTAAAACTTGATATATCAAGTTAACAAAATATGCAAAAAAAAATTCTTTTGCAATTTGTGCCAGATCCGGCAATTTTTTAGGCTAATTTGACTGTTCTAAAAGTTTGTTTGAAATTCTAAACTACCAGTTTAAATCGAGAAACAGAAGTATAAGGCAAGGAAGCGGCGTTGGAGTGAGAATTGGTTTAAAGTGGAAAAGACGAACTGAATTGTAAAGTGATTCAACGGAATGTATATGGTTAGAGGTCTTATTAATTACACAAAATCTGTTCTGATCCCTTTGTTATTAGAATTCAATACTGCATTCAATGAATCGTTAATTGCTGCTCAAAATGAAACTATCATCCTTGGGGATTTCAACGCAAATTATTTCAACGCTAGGCGATAACAAAGAACTGAAAACAATCAGTAACTTGAACAGTTTTGAACAAGTCAAAATTAAATCCACAAGAGTACCCCGATAGGACAGGAACACTAACTGACATACTTATAACAAATAAGGTATCAAACATGAACAAAGTTATTTTGAAACCATTTTCCATTGCTGGAGGTCATGATCTTATTGGCTGGGTGAGAAAACTACAAAGTGAGAAGTACAGTCCAAAAATTACGATCCTGCTAAACTTGTTGCAGGTGTAAAGAAAGTCAACTGGGATTTTCTAAACCAAAGAAGTAACGTCGAATCAGCTGCCAATATATTGACTATGACTTTGAAAAGCATTCTCGACTTGCATGCACCATATAAATAGAAAGTTGCAAAAAGGAAGCCCGCACCATGGTTGAAGGAGAACCTAATGGAAATTAATGGACCAACCGGATCAAGCGCTGCGGAAGACGCGTAGAACAACGTTAGAAGAGGACTTTCAAACATTTAAAGAATTTAGAAATAAATGCAACGGTAACCTGAAAGAAGCAAAAAGAAAATATCATCAAAACCACATTAGCAACAACAAGACAATCCGAGACAATTCTGGAATGCTGTCAAAACCTTTTCCCATCGAAATCTAAAAGAAAGGTTTTGATACAATGAAACAAAAGTGAAAATGAAAAGACCGCAAACGTTTTTTCCCATTATTTTGAAAACTATTTTTGTCAAAAAGCTCCAATCAAACCTTACCTCGATGAAAAATTATGTATGGAGTAAATTAAAAAACTTTCGGGTTTTTTTCGTATCATGTATGGTTATACGATGTACGGTTATACATGATAAGTTGTATATGGAAATGGAAAAGGAAAAGAAGAAATGGAAAGGTTGCTCGCAGAGGATCTGGAAGGAATTGCTAGATATTTTGATGAAAATTAACTCACCATCAATCTGAAGAAGGGAAAAACAGAATCCATGATATTTAGAACAGCAGCAAAACGTTTGAAAACAACAAATAAAGAACTTGACATCTCCTTCAAAGGACAGAAGATTAACAATGTCTCCGAGTATTTGGGAAACATCGTGGATCGTCCCCTTAACTTCAATGTAAACTTTGAAAAGATCTACAAAAAGCTAGTGGAAGCCTAAAACTACTAAAACGTCTTGGCTATTATTTGACACAAGAAGCAGCTTAAATCTACACAATGATGATCAAGCATCACGAGTAATTCTCTCCACAATGATGTATCTTACAGACCAGATAATTCTTTCGGGTCCGTAATATGAATCGCTGAAATTTAATCCTAACTGCTCAACTGGCCATCGTTATTATTTCAAATCTTATATCATGTGCATCTAAATGTCAAAACCTATAGCAAATATCTAGCGTGTATTTTACAGACCTGGTGTATTTTACAGACCAAAGCACTTTAAACTCATCATCATCCCCATCATTTACATTTTTCACCTCTATTTTCCATGCTATCATGAGTTAGACGGGGTTTCAGCAGATGATTCATTGGAGCAGATGATTCATTCATTGGAGCATTCATTGGAGCAGATGATTCATTGGAGCAGATGTTTTTACAGCTGAATGCCCTTCCTAACGCCAACTCCAGTAAAAGGGAAAAATAGTGGAGAGTTAACCCACGCAAGATACCAACTTGGCATTTTAAACTTCATGGCAGCAGTGCATAAAGGGATGGGTGTTTATATCCAGGACGTCAAAGATGTTACATGACCCGCATACTTACTTAGCTTAAATACCGCATACCTATTTAGCTTACCTTAGCTTTGCTTACCGCATACCCGCATACCTACCTAGCTTAAATATATTCTGAAAGCACTAAAGGTTTAATTGAACGTGTACTATTTAATTATGATAATAATACATTCTTAAAGTTTTCAAAGGATTCTTTCAACGTTTTTCTTTCCTTTTTTTAATATTTTACAGACCAAAATTTCTTTAAGAATATACTTTAAAGACTAAAATCACACTGAATCAACCAAACTCTATAGCAATAAGGATACAAGTATCAACGCATTTTCTTTAAAATTTGGAAAACCTTATCCCATGCAAGTTTATAGACAAAAAGAGTTAACCTCACAGCAGTTAATGATTAAATTATTAGGTGGTGAATTAGGTCATTACGACCTTCCCAATATTTGTCAATATTTGTCAATATTTGACAACCTTCAACCAGTGGAACACAGACGCAGGGAAGACACACTTTGTTTGTTCTATAGATACTTTTTTGGTCATTGCTCGGATAAACTGCGCTCTACTGTCCCACCAATTTCTGTATTCCCCAGAAACACGAACTGCCACCAATTCAATGTTTCAGTTCCCTCCTCAAGGACTGTCATGCACTCATCTTCCTTCTTTGTTTGGGTTTCTAATTGGTGGAACAAGCTCCCATGTTGTGTATTCCCCGAAGGCCATGTTTACCACCTCCAAGGCTTCAAACAAAGGATAAATTGTTTAAACCTAAGGAAAATTTCTTAACCTGATTTCAGCTCTCTGCACTTATTTCTCATCTACCCCTTTGTCTACCTTCCATTTAGTCTATGTCTCTTTTGCTGATCTCTCTTTCCAATACACAGGACTCTGTTGGGTCATAGGCCCTGCCTCTCCTGTGCATTTCCTTCTAAAAAAAAAAAATTCGTTTGAAAGTTATTAAACAGAATGAAACGTTCCATCTTCATAAACTCTTGTCATTCCTACAAGATCTTTGTAAAGATCACGATATTGCACCAATTTCCACGCATAATTCTGTCTTGAAACTGAGAACTCATGAACAAATTCAGCAACGAGATTGACTTTTGCCCAAGCGGGAAACATTTGATTGTTCATCGTTTTAGCATAAACCCGTGTGAGTACAGTGAGATTTTATTCGTTCATTTTCTAATTTTCTTCGAACGAAAATAGAAGCACATGGATTTTTAAATACGTTTAAAAAGGGACCTTTATCACATACGCTACAATGTATGGTCACACATTCAACTACCTGATGTAACTTAAATGAAGATAGGTACGCTATTATGAACTAACAAAACGTTGCCAACAAAATCTGGCCGATTTCTTATGATTGCCAATCGCTTATTACAAGGGGAAAATCCGAAACAAGCCATACTAGGTTTAACAATTCTCCGACATTTTTGTTATTTAGACACCAAATCTTTGTCATCTCAGTAAGGTGGAATACGACGAAAGTTAAAAAGTTAGTTGACTTGCATCGTCAGCATATCACCCTGGAACTAATTACAAGGACAAAAGAGCGTTTTTCAAATCATGAAAACACTGTCAAAAACATATTATACTGTTTTTGTCAAAAAGAAATTGAAAACGAGAAAATGATAGAATGTGAGAATCCTGACTGTCGAGACAAATGGTTCCACTACTCATGCTTAAACATCAAGCGACCACGTAAGGTGGTATGGTATTGCAACGAATGCAAAAGAAGAAGAAGTATTATTGTATATATCATTTTAAATATTATGTAAACAAAAACATTCCTATGTATACATTTTCTTTATAAAAATAAAATATTTAAGTTAATAATTTGTTGAAAATTTTGAAAAAAGGTCAAATGCATATGAAACATAACAAATTTATGTTTTATTCATTGTATATTATTATACCACTTGACAATTTAATAGTATAGCCAAGAGCGAATCTAGCATTTTTTTTGGGTGAACAAACTTTTGCAAAATGACTTTCATTGAAGACGTCATGATTAAAAAAAAAGTGCTTTATTTAATTTCATTCTAATAATAACAATAAAATTTAAAAACTTAATTTAAAAAAAATAAAACGTTAGCGTTTTGAACAAATTTATTTATGTGGGCGGAGTTTTAGGAACCTAGGATTTGAGGTATAAGAATTAAAAACAACAATATTTGATGCTCGATTAAAGTCCGACATGCCTTGGGACAGGCATAAAAAGACAGAACTTTATCTTTTTTGTAACTGTTATTGGAACATCCGGGACAACAGCGCAACTTTTGACATTTCTTCTAAGGTTGCTTCGAATGTTCTCGTCGCATTCTGGCAATATTTCCTCACAAAATCAGCGTTCGTTTCGGTTTGTTTTCCCAGACAATTCTTTGACACACTCCTACCCGGGTGATTTGAGACCTCCTCTACAGAATAAAATAATACTACTTGTTATTATTAATATTTACGAATCTTTACACAGGATTAAAAACGTCAGCGTATATACAAATTTACACCCACTAAAATGTGTCATTAATGTTTGTTTGACTTATTTCTAGCGAACTCGAGCCATTAACTAGCTTCCTCTGTTTTTCTCAGTCACTCATGAAGTTATTTAATCAAACCGGTATCATTTCTCAATCAGTGTTTGTCATTGTTGGTCTTTTCTTTCTTTTACTATGATTTGGTTGCCACAATAATAACACTTTTCTGATCAGGTCTTCTTCCCTTCCTTCTCCAACTGTGTCCGGAGAATCAAAGCCTTCTTATCTGTACTGTAGTAATTCTCTTACCTCTTTTTGTCTTTTCAATTTCACCACAAAATAGGCTTAAAGAGCACTCAAGGAAGAAAATAAGAACAAAGAATTTGTGTCAACGAAATCACTCAATAAACCAAGCAATTTATTTTAATTGGACTTGCATTACACGGTATACGGATAAAACCCCCTAGGACAAAACCCCCTTAGGACAAAACCCCCTTAAGACAAAACCCCCTTAGGACAAATCACCCTTAGGAAAAAACCCTTCATAATCTCTTCAACATTACAAACAACTCAGATAATGAAGTTTAAAATATTCCGTTTGCTTTGAAAATTGGTAGGTTTACTAATTGGAGGATGCTGATTTCAAATCAAGTACCAGAAGTTGGATATTTTCACCCTTAATACCTTTTTTGAGGAAATTTAGGCCCAAAGTTTAAAGTATTGCGTTTACTTTGAAAATTGGTAGGTTTACTAATTAAATGCTGCTGATATCAGACCAAGTACCAGAATTTGGATATTTTCTCCCATAATACCTTATTTGGGCAAATAATAATAATAATAATAATAATAATAATAATAATAATAATAATAATAATAATAATAATAATAATAATAATAATAATAATAATAATAATAATAATAATAATAATAATAATAATAATAATAATAATAATAATAATAATAATAATAATAATAATAATAATAATAATAATAATAATAATAATAATAATAATAATAATAATAATAATAATAATAATAATAATAATAATAATAATAATAATAATAATAATAATAATAATGGAGTTTCACGAGACTCTCCACATATAACAGTGGCTCTTCTTATCCCAAGGTTTAGGTCCTGGCGTACTTAGGGCATCCATTTGCACCTACAAAGTCGCTTCACCAGACAACCCACCATTTGAGCTAGGCTTGCATTACGCAATGAGTTCCGCTCAAGAACTCAACTGTAATTCAGAAATCAAAATATGTCCGAGTTGAGTTTCGAACCAGGACCGTTTGATTTTGATTTTGTGGGTTGAATGCACTAAGCTACAGTGACCCAAATTTGGGCCCAAAGTTTAAAGTATTGCGTTTGCTTTGAAAATTGACATATACAATATGTGTATATAATCTAGATACAAATTAGCATTTACATGACCAAATATATGTAATCTGGTGTACAGAAGTTTCGAAATTGACGATTCGAAGATGACAACAATATTGTTTTACATTTTAAACTTTTATTAATTTTCGAAATAATTTGTTTTTTTTGTTTTTTAAGATTCTATTAAGGTTTTTTAAATTTGCGAATCTATCAAGTGGTGGTTTATCTTAGAAAATTATTACGGTTGCGTTTGAACTCATATAACGGGCGGATACAGACGTTATGAACATGATGATTTTGTGCTTCTTCGCAGTAGCTTTGTACATTAATATTATTTCACACTGAAATTTGTCTGCCATCATTGTTTGTTAAAATGGAAAGAAGTTTTATTTTTGTTTGTTTTTAAAGTCAAGAATTTACAATAGGCGACAAATTTATATTTCAGTGGGAACAGGAGGAGATTATTTAGGCGATAAAATAGGCGATGAAATAGATTCGTTGCTAAATGCATTCGTCGCGTTATCGCCTCAGTGGGAATCATGCCTTAAGGACAAAAATTATGTCATGCCGAAGATGGCTTCTTCTTTCACATAGAAATTTACGAAGTTTTAATGGTCAAAATTACGGAAGTTATTCGCCTTTGCATTTGCGACTAAATTTCTTTTTTATGGGATCATCGCAGGTTCGATTCAAAATGAGTAATCTAGTGCCATACCCCGAAAAAAAATTATGATAGTGATAATCTTCATTATTTACCGATATATAGTCAACCGGGGTAATTACGGGACGAAATCAACAAACATTTCGATCTTTTGACGATTATTGCAGCTACGGCTACCCTTTTTGGCCAGTTACATTATAAGTCATTATTCTAGCACCCCCAAATGTTGTTTTAGTCAATGATGTTTCAAGGTCGAAATAATTACATGGAAACGCGTCCCATCATTACCCCGGGATTTGGGGTAAATACGGGACAGCCCTGTTAACTCAATTCTATTTCTTGATTTGTCAAAGGTTGAAAAACTCTATTACAAGCTTGTAGAATATTATGTAGACATATGACAAAAGTATGGGCCAAAATCTTTACATCCAATAGCAAAAAGGTGTAAATAAAAGCAGTCATAAATCTGCTGGCTCAAAGGTACATGGTTCGTGGTGAAGGCATTTGACTTCAATGCTCATATATTATTTTAGGTCTGAAATACAGATCGGGCTAGTAGCGTACACTCAAATTTTATGAAAGTTGCTTGGCATGAAAGTTATAATACTGTAGAGTGAAAATTCTTGTCCAAACATATAATAATAGCACTCTTGTGTAATGCGGGTGTAGGACAAAACCCCCTAAGACAAAAACCCCCATTTTTTTTATAGAGTAGGACAAAACACCTCTTATTTTTAAATAATTATATAGTCAAGGCAGCTAAAATCTACGCATCAACAAAGTCCTGGAAAAAATTCGCTGCAAAATTTCACAATGAAAATGTAAAATATTTATATATTAAATTGTTTGGGCAAATTTGGGCCCAAAGTTTAAAATATTCCGTTTGCTTTGAAAATTTGTAAGTTTACTAATTAAATGATGCTGATTTCAAATCAAGTACCAGAATTTGGATATTTTAAGTATAAGGAATGCTGCCAACCCTAGTATATTAGCAATATAGTCATCCGAGGTAATTGCGAGACATTTAAATTAATGGGGTAATTATGGGACACTCAAAAAAATCTTATTCGAATTAAAAAATTAGCATGAAACCAATTGTATCTTTAATAGGGACCCTTGGTCATGTAAAATACATCAAACTTTGTTTCAGTGTCCACAAAAAAACATTGGTCACAAAAGGCCTTAGAAGATGTTATCGCGGAAAGGAAAGCTGCCAGTACATCCTATCGAGACTTAACCAAAAAGTACAACCTCTACTTTAGAAAGGCATATCAACATCTACTATCAATCAATCATATCAATATCTACTTTACTACTCTATTTACATTCTTGAAAAAACGTTCATTGCTATGGTATCAGATAAAAAGTTCATGTATTTCTTAACCCTCCCACACCAAAAAAATCTTTGGCTGTTAAATCATAACAAAAACATTAGCAGTTAAATTATTCCTCAAAGTTATAAATCGAGTAATACGACCAAAATGAAAAAACAGGCTAAGAAATTCCTAACAAAAGGAAATTTAAACTTTCGTAAGAGTTGGTATTTAAGTTAGTATTTAGGTGTAGCTTGCTCTAGCTCAATAACACTCTGAAAGCTTATCTTTAAAAGATAATTAAGTATTGCAGTGATAAACTGTGCCTATAGTATTTTAATCACAAGTTTCTACTGATGTCCAATAATTACCCCACCAGGCAGAATATCCAACTATATGCCTTTCTAAAGTAGAGGTTGTACTTTTTGGTTAAGTCTCGATAGGATGTACCAGCAGCTTTCCTTTCCGCGATAACATCTTCTAAGGCCTTTTGTGACCAATGTTTTTTTGTGGACATTGAAACAAAGTTTGATGTATTTTACATGACCAAGGGTCCCTATTAAAGATACAATTGGTTTCATGCTAATTTTTTAATTCGAATAAGATTTTTTTGAGTGTCCCATAATTACCCCATTAATTTAAATGTCCCGCAATTACCCCGGATGACTATATTGCTAATATACTAGGGTTGGCAGCATTCCTTATACTTAAAATATCCAAATTCTGGTACTTGATTTGAAATCAGCATCATTTAATTAGTAAACTTACAAATTTTCAAAGCAAACGGAATATTTTAAACTTTGGGCCCAAATTTGCCCAAACAATTTAATATATAAATATTTTACATTTTCATTGTGAAATTTTGCAGCGAATTTTTTCCAGGACTTTGTTGATGCGTAGATTTTAGCTGCCTTGACTATATAATTATTTAAAAATAAGAGGTGTTTTGTCCTACTCTATAAAAAAAATGGGGGTTTTTGTCTTAGGGGGTTTTGTCCTACACCCGCATTACACAAGAGTGCTATTATTATATGTTTGGACAAGAATTTTCACTCTACAGTATTATAACTTTCATGCCAAGCAACTTTCATAAAATTTGAGTGTACGCTACTAGCCCGATCTGTATTTCAGACCTAAAATAATATATGAGCATTGAAGTCAAATGCCTTCACCACGAACCATGTACCTTTGAGCCAGCAGATTTATGACTGCTTTTATTTACACCTTTTTGCTATTGGATGTAAAGATTTTGGCCCATACTTTTGTCATATGCATATGTCTACATAATATTCTACAAGCTTGTAATAGAGTTTTTCAACCTTTGACAAATCAAGAAATAGAATTGAGTTAATAGACATGACATGGTGTCCTTTAATTCTCCAATTTATTAGGACACGCTTTTTTTGAATGAGGCTACTGTAAATATATATAAAAATATTTAATAAGTTAATTAGACTAAGTAATCAACCTAAACCATGTGGGTTCTTTTGAAATTTGCATTAAACATAGGTACATATAAGGTAGGTAAGATAGGTAGGTAGGTAGGTAAGGTAGGTAAGATAGGTATATATAAAAAATTTTGTACAGTACATAGATCATATAAACTGTCTGTTTCATTGTTAAATCAATGGTTTTTTTTCAGAGAAAAACAGCAATGCAACGATTCAGTTTTGTAGAACCCATCCTTTTTGTATTCTTTTTCAACATGGGTGTTGATATGTTTACGAGTAAGCAGCTCATCTACAGGAAAATTTGCTTGAATACTTTCAATGAAACATATTGCAATACTTTATCTGAATCAAACAACGATACTTTCTCCAATGACAAGGATCTTATACAACAACATACAGCTCGATGGTTACTCTATTTAAATGTAGCACGCTCCTTACCTGCTGTACTTGTAACCATGTTTCTAGGATCATGGTCGGATCTCGTTGGAAGACGTGTTGTTTTAATTTTACCTATCTTTGGTGATTTATGCTCTTACATTGTTATGTTTATGAGCAGTTACTATGTGACGTCCTCTTTAAAGTTCCTGTTTATTGGTAGTATTGTTTCTGGTTCATTAGGCAATGTTTGCGCTGTGATGCAAGCGTGTTTTGCTTATGTTGCGGATATTTCTTCAACAGAGAGTCGGACAAAGCGAATTGCCTTTTTAGAGTTTTTGGTAAATGTTGGTAAAACAATTAGTACAACAATTGCTGGTCTTTTGTTGAAAAATTATGGGTTTGTTGCGGTGTATGGATTGGTTTTATCACTAACCGTTTTGCAAATGCTTTATTGGTGGCTGTTGAAAGAATCTTCTGATATGGTTGTTAGATGCAAGCTTAGTGATCTATTTAGCATCAAGAGATTGAAAGAAACGTTAAGTGTTGCAACCATGAACCGCAATCGCAAGAGGAGAAATATTTTCTACGCTCTAATGGTTGCCTTTGCAGCAGATTTTCTTGGTGCATTTTCAGTTTTTAAATCATTATTTTTTCTAAATTATATTTTATTTCAGTTCTTCTTGGTGTGATGTCGGTGCTTGTATTGTATTTGCTTCATCAACCGTTGAGTTTCACTTCTCCACAGATTGGATATTTCTTCACAGAAATCAACGCAACAAGATCTCTTGGGATTTTAATAATGAACTTGGTATTCATAAACATTTTCCACTGGAGAGATCCAACATTTATTATTCTTGGTGCAGTGTCTTATATCGGTTTGTCAATATCCTTAGCTATATCAGTGGAGCTGTGGCAAGTCTTTGCAGGTTTTTATGTTAATATTTCATATAGCTAAATTAATATACAATATTTCTAATTCTAATCACAACAAATGATACAAACTGATAAATCTCTGGCTTGTTTCTGTTTCAGGTGGGGTTTTTGCTCTCCTCAGTGGAATGGGAATGCCAGCCACGCGTGGTTACTTATCAAAGATTGTCTCTCCAAACGAGCAAGGTGTTTTTCTCTACTTCTATCAAAACGCAGCAATTATTATACTTCACCCAGAAATATTATATTCAAGTTATTCTGAGTTCTTTTAAGATTTAATGAAAAGTTGATTAAAATGTCTACATACGATCTTTTTAAAAAGCATCAACTCATCTTTCTGATGTAGGTTGTATGTTTTCGTTTTTGTCTGGATTCGAAGTGTTAGTGAGTCTTCTGGCTGGCATGATGTTTAGCATGGTGTATGAGAATAGCGTTGAATTTCTGCCCAGTCTTACATTTTACTTGATGGCTGCTTTTGCTTGTGTGGAACTTATCTTCGGATTGTAAGGAGATTTTTTAACTATGAGCAACCTATAATGCTTTTCATTTTTATTTTCTGTTAAAATCACAATGACTTATAGCGGTAATATAATATGTTTCTTTGTAGTTGTTTGAAACGCCTGAGTGTTGGTAACTGTTATTACACTTTGGACGAGGAAGAGCCCCATTCAAATTCAGTTAACAGCTGAATTTCTACACAAACTCTGTGGTGAATTTCATAGATATACTATATCATATATCATATATTTTGTATGATAGCGCATATTTGTGCATAATTTGGTTGTGATATTTTTGTAATTATAATAACAAATGAGTTTTTAACGAATTGAAATTATGATTGATCTATGATAAGGTTTCATTTTTTTTGGGAACCGAATAATAAATATCCACATATCCATATTTTTTTTTTAATAAGAAGCCTAAACATTTGCTTGAGTCTTCAGCTTCTTAAAATTTGAACAATATTTTTTAAAAGGTTTTATATTTTAAAGTTACATTTTTGGATTGTAGCATATTTGGCAACATGCAATACTTGCTTTTTATTTCTTCACTGTTATTTTTCTTTAGGGAAGTTAACATATTCACTGAATTTATTTTTAAAAAACACGTTCAGTATTCACTAGTAGTGTTTGGGGTATCTAAGATACATATACAAATGAAAGCTTAGTTATAATACATAGTGTTACATTATAACATCGCAGGTTCAGACGATGGGTTGGTGAGTGCCTGAGTCAATTTTTCTTCGTACTCTCTCTGCTCTTGTAGCTGGACAACAGCGCATGGGTACAAAACACACAAAATGAAGTCTTCGATAACATTCCCTTGAAGGTTATATTTCTCTCTTATGTTTCCTCGTATGCCTGATGCAATTCCAACGAAAAGGATGAGCAAAGGCCATGCCAGGTAAGATGAGTTGGTTACGAACGACTCTAAGATCATTAGTATCATCCAACCATAAAATAAAGTTGCCAAACCGACGCAATACCCAATGAAGTACTTTTTGTTCTTTTCCCCCTGCGTTGCCGCTCTAGCGAGGTAATACCATGGGATGAAGACGGCACTCACTGTTTTTCCGGCAGTTTTACAACTACTTAACGAATCAAGCAAATTCAGGCGCCACTGCCCCTCGTCCTCGTTTAACTCGCCAGCCTCTATCTTGAGAATGCGCCATATTGCGACACACGCAAAATTCAAAATGAATGTGTATGGGAGTCCTGCGGTTACGGAAACAGTCTGGAGTGCCAACAGGGCGTTTTGCCCTCCCGCTTTTAACAACGCAGTAGCTGTTGCCCCTTCGGTTAAAGCCCAAAAGATTCTTTGAATCACTGGGGGCTCTGGGTTACCGTTTGCAGATAAACAGTCAATAACTAGAGAACCGCTATCGGAAGAGGTGACAAAATATAGAATAAGACCGATGATGGATAACACCGATAGAACTCCGCCGATCTGATCGTAGTGTTCCATAACGTCAAACCACATGTCGGTGGACGCTCGACATGACAATCGGTGAATCCCGTACGTTGTCCAAATCACGTTAGCTCCAAGCGTTGGATGAAGAGTCAAACTGAGGACAGAATGAGCAAAGATCAGTTGTGAACATATGGCAAAAATTTAACTTACTTGTATAAATCACACGTTATGTTCAGATTTTCGGCCTTCCTTTCCATGGTTAAACCCACCCCACCAAATACAGTTAACCAGAAGAAAGTGTAAATCACTGGGACGGTAAGTGTGTAAATAATGAACTCTTTTATCGTGCGTCCACGACTAATCTTTGCAATAAACATACCGACAAAAGGTGACCAACTTATCCACCAACCCCCTATAATAACATGCGAGATTATACCATGCTGCCAATATAATTTAGCTTGTTACAAGACGACTGAATATAACTATAATTACATTTCGAATAAAAATAGTTTCGGCCGTACAGAGCAATTCAGCATAATAAATCTCAACATTTAGCACGCTATGTATTTAATAGCTCGATGAAATTGATGTTTTTTAAGTATATTGTCTGACAAATACTTATCAATGTTTGAAAAATCACGCACTCAACTTTGAGACATGCGTTGTCACTTACAATAAAATATGGTCCATGCGTCCATCCATTCGGGAGCTTGTTGATCGTCGGGTGCATCGCCCTTCATTGCGAAGGCATCAGTGTGAAACCCGATTTGAATCAAGTACTGCGCGTAATAACCGCAGGATTGCACGAACAGATTCAGTAGAAACCAGGTGTCGTCGGCGAAAAGAACGGCAAATAACAGAACGCAACCTGTGAAAGAAATCAGTTATAACAGATATCGTTAGGGGCTGAAGTTGATTGCGGTATGGAAAGAACCATCAATTTTTGAGTTTTTATAAAAAGTTTTCAATCCTTCAAAATGTAGGATTTTAATTCAGCGTTGTTCTTTTTTACGGTCTTCGCTAAGTCACTTGAGCTATGCTTTCGTTAACTCACCAACTGCGAAACAGATTTCCGACAAACGTCTTATCCCCGCTTTCATTCCACTTATAACGGATGCCGTTGCCACCAGGGTAATGCACCATAAGATGATCAGTTGCGTTTGTATGGACTCTTCTATATTGCTGTTCAGACGATGTAATCCACTGTTCAGTTGAATAACTCCTAGCCCTGCAAGAACGCAAGTTCAAAGAATAGGAATTATTGCCATTAATGAATCTCACCGAGGCTTGTACACACTCCGAACATCGTGCAGATGATTGACAACGTATCGATGATATCGCCTATAAAACCGAATACTTTGTCACCAAGCAACGGGTAGAAACACGTCCTCATGGTCATCGGTAGTCCTTTGCGGTAGCATAGAAAACCTAGAAGCAAACCGATCAATACGTAGACAATCCATGCATGTATCCCCCAATGAAAGAACGTCACATTCATTGCGTCCTGTGCTCTTTGGTTGTCACTGTATCTGGAATAATCTCAAAGGCAATAAAAATATTCATCCTTTGAGTTTGTTTGACCTACCTCTCCCAGAACCTGTTTCGATCTCCTTTAGGTGCGTAATGGAAGACCGGTTCTGCAACACCAAAGTAAAACAATCCGATACCAATCCCAGCGGCAAATAACATCGTAAAGTAAGAGCCGTCAGAAAACTCTGGTTTCTCGTTTTCATCGCCTGAACATCACGTAGAAAGCATTTCAACACATTGTGCGGATTAAATTTATATAATGCATTATTTTATTCGTGTTACCTAGTTTCATCGACGAATACTTCGAAAAATACACTATTAAAATGAACACGGCCCAGACATCTTGTGTTCCAATATACAACCACGTCCACTTCTGTGTCACCCAAGACTTCCACTTCAATATTTCGCTGTAAGACTCGTCCGGTTTCAACATGCACCATACAACGAACGACCATATCATGACCGCGGATGCGCATGTTGTGAGGGGGTTAAAGTAATACCTGAACGGACCGATTTTCCCTTGGACGTGCAAACACCTACGAAGAAAATGTATCTTTACGGTGGATGTCTTTTACACTATTTCCTGATGCCTTCCCGTCGGAGTTTCAAGAAAACATTACATAGCCGAGAGTTAAATATGTCTTTAATATACTTTCATGTAATTTTTTTGACAAATATTTTTCCTGATTAATTATTCCGTCCGCTCATTAGCAAAGCTTGTTTCATATAGGTTTTATTTATTTATTCACTCAGTCACATAATATTACTTCGGTGAATCGTCAAGAAGACTGTTAATTTGTGTTCAAGTCGGCTGATATTTTATTCTGATGTTAAAAAGGCGTCCTAATTGAATGTCTGAGAGAATTCCTGACGTATTTAAAAAGAAGATCATGAATAATGCATTATACGTGAAACGTTAAACACGAATCGTTGAAAGTTAAGTCACATCGATTCTGAATAGAAGTTAAAAAACACTGATAGTAACATATTAACAGAAATAGTTTTGTGTATTTTTTCATTTCGATAAACATATAGTCTACCTTCTCTAACTACCGCTATAAACTCATGTAAAAAAACCTGTGGGTATGTCTTAAAGATCTCCTCTCTAGCCTTTAATGTTGAACACTAATTTCAAGAGTCGTACAGCATATTTATTAAAATTGGGAGTTCAAATTCTACCAGGACTACTTTAAAAGGTGGTTCCTATTTTTAATTCAGAAAACGAGAGAAAAAACCTTTCGCATAAAATTGTTTTTGACTATAGTCATATTTCTACAAACTGAATGAACGTTCTGGCCAACTAGAAAATGTAAGAAAGAAAATCGCGAATTTCGGTTGTTTTTTTTATAGAAAGAAACTGAAGAGTGTGTATGACGTCTCATGATAGGTGGAGGTTAGTGTACGATATCAAATCGCAGAAAATATTTTGTAATATTCGAGAGTAACAGAAAGTGTGCAAAATAACGAAATAAAGGAGAACTAACTTGTCTGAATATTTGTCTTTGTTATCCAAGCAAACTTGCCTTGCGCATTTCTTAGTGAGGAAGCATACCTTAGCTTCATGTTTTTCGTTCAAAACACTATCTCGTTTGTTAATAGTTTCCATTTCAATTGCCATATTTCAGAGAGAGAGAGAGAGCGAGAGAGAGTTTTCAAAATGAAAAGTGTCTCGAATGCAAGTGATTTCGAATGAGCGATATTTAAACCAAATGATTTCACTAGTAACAAGCGATTGATAAACCAGCTGTTAAATATAATTTTGCCGACACAACAATAAAAATAATCTACCCCCTGAAATAAAATGCTGTAAACGTGAATTTCATTGGTCTGATTCTTTATTGAAAGCATTGAGAGACACGTGATAAATATTAATAAGCTGGGATGTTTTTTTACTAGTTTTTTCCAAGTTTTTTCAGCCAACATAATTAGATTTCGTGTAAATACACATTTTATACACTTCAACTGAAATTGTTTTCAGATAGTAGGATACATATTCTATGTTTTTAAAGAGCGCCTTCATACCATTAATTTTCAACAGCAACCATCTTTTCAAAATCCGCTGTTTAATTTAGTTTTGCACATCGTTCAGTTAGCGGGAGCATTTTCATACGTTTCGCTTCCTCGTTGAAAGCAAATAAAATAATGATAGCGTTCACTGAATTAATTATATCTTACCGAGAATTATGAAATTAATGCAATATTTAAACGCATCATCCCTCATTATTACTTCCAGCTAAGCCTAAAATCGTGCGGATTGTCTGGACGCTGATATCCGAAAAATGATTAAAACAAGACAATTAACAGATTACTTTGATATACAACATTTTAAGTACGTATATCACACCTATACTCGCCTACCAAATAATTCTGAACAAAAATTGTTGTTTGCAACATAAAAAAAAGTATTCTAGAAACAAATGGATACAAAAAGAGCGGTTATTACACCAATTCTGAGTTAAATATATCACGAGAAACTCGTGGCGCCAATTTGTTGACATCTCTTCAACATTTTCAAAAAATTTAAAAATTGATCTAACGTTTAAATGTGATTGAGATTTGCGAGGTTAAATACACTAATTTTTTTTATAAGTAAGACAGCTATAAGCATAATTACGGTGAAAAGTGCAAAAAGTTAAGTATAATACTAAGCATAATGTTACCGTACGAACAAAAATTTCCAATTTTTTAGAAATGCCTTGTTTTGCAGTTTGCTTAATGTAGTTTATTAATTAGAGGGTAAATGGGCAAGAAATGCAAAAATACGAAATGATCAGAAGATATAAGTAATTTTAAAACAAGCCTAAAAATTATACAAGAAAAAGATTTTTATATACTGTATATAATTTACATTTCAAGGGAAAATACCGACATAAGCATAGTTTCTACCCCTGGTTTCCATATACATAAGCATATTGTCATGTCAGGTCAGTAATTATATCTGCTGCTACCAATCAAGCTGTAAATTGGTACAACCTGTGTCAGCCTGTGGGGTAGCTTCGTATATGCACTTACAATCACTTGCACTTACAACGCCGGAGAGCATTGATCGTGCATCGCACAAACACCTAATCAATCGAAAAGTCTTTGCCAAGCATATGAGCATGTTATACAATGACGGCAAAACAGACTCGATAGTTTACGGCCTATCGCTTTATTTCGCAAATTATGAAATGTCATTAAGTTAAAATATACGTATGTATATATAGCTATTAAGCATATTTTTACGATAAAACTTTTAAAATTGCTAAGCATAGCTACCATAAGGTTATTTCACAGTCTTGCTTATAAAAAAAATAGTGTATGGGATCGAGTGAATTCCATGGTAATTAGAATTAAAATGCGCGCTTCCTGAGAATTACATATGGCTGTTCCAGTCAAGTTCCAAATTTTCAAATAATGCTGTTTTCATTTTTAAAAGAACAAATACTTAGTTTCCAGGTAAACTTATTAAGTTGAAGTAATTAATTAAACCTCGTCTAATGATGTAAACGGATAATCTTGGAATAAGTGAACTTTTATATTCATTAGACGCTGTTGACACTAAAATTGTTGAAGATAAATTTCAGATTTGATGCGCGTATATCCAACCGGGCAAAAGTAACTTTTACATCGACTATCTTTATTTTAGTATTGCAGACACACTCTAGCCGTGTCACCACCCGTATTTTCATACAACCCATTTATCTATATTGGAATGGACGGCACGCTTCGGCAATTAGTACAATCGACTTCAAATCAATAAAAGATATATGAATTTCCTTTCAATCTACATAGTTGCGCACTGTCGGTGACCATTCCCCCAAGCATGTTCCGTTATTCTTTCTTTCCCCGACGGTAGCAAGTTTCGGAAAACCACCTTTTTACCCTTGAGACATTTTTTAATTAAAGACTTTGGTTCCTCTTTTTGGTAGTTTTAAAAATGTCAGTCTATGTACAGCGGAATCAGTGTCTTTGAAGTCTCTTTATTTAACACCGCATACAGGGAAATTAACGGGTTATACTAAACTACGAAACCACCCAAAACGAGCCAAATTAGAGCGAAACCATCCAAAACCACCCAAAACGAGCCAAATTAAAGCGAAACCACCCAAAACGAGCCAAATTAGAGCGAAACCACCCAAAACGAGCCAAATTATAACGAAACGAGCCAAATTAGAGCGAAACGAGCCAAAACGAGCCAAATTATAACGAAACCACCCAAAACGAGCCAAATTATAACGAAACCACCCAAAACGAGCCAAATTAGAGCGAAACCACCCAAAACGAGCCAAATTAAAGCGAAACCACCCAAAACGAGCCAAATTATAACGAAACCACCCAAAACGAGCCAAATTAGAGCGAAACCACCCAAAACGAGCCAAATTATAACGAAACCACCCAAAACGAGCCAAATTATAACGAAACCACCCAAAACGAGCCAAATTATAACGAAACCACCCAAAACGAGCCAAATTATAACGAAACCACCCAAAACGAGCCAAATTATAACGAAACCACCCAAAACGAGCCAAATTATAACGAAACCACCCAAAACGAGCCAAATTATAACGAAACCACCCAAAACGAGCCAAATTATAACGAAACCACCCAAAACGAGCCAAATTAGAGCGAAACCACCCAAAACGAGCCAAATTATAACGAAACCACCCAAAACGAGCCAAATTAGAGCGAAACCACCCAAAACGAGCCAAATTAGAGCGAAACCACCCAAAACCACCCAAAACGAGCCAAATTAAAGCGAAACCACCCAAAACGAGCCAAATTATAACGAAACCACCCAAAACGAGCCAAATTAGAGCGAAACCACCCAAAACGAGCCAAATTATAACGAAACCACCCAAAACGAGCCAAATTAGAGCGAAACCACCCAAAACGAGCCAAATTATAACGAAACCACCCAAAACGAGCCAAATTATAACGAAACCACCCAAAACGAGCCAAATTATAACGAAACCACCCAAAACGAGCCAAATTATAACGAAACCACCCAAAACGAGCCAAATTATAACGAAACCACCCAAAACGAGCTAAATTATAACGAAACCACCCAAAACGAGCCAAATTATAACGAAACCACCCAAAACAAGCCAAATTAGAACGAAACCACCCAAAACGAGTTAAATTATAACGAAAGATGTACAAGTGTTACTTAATAATTTTTGAGAATATTAACAAAAGATCTATTGATAGAGATAAAAAACTTGTTTCTTGTGTAACAAAACTAACAAAACTAAAAAAACTTGTTTCTTGTGTAACAAAACTAACAAAACTAAAAAAACTTGTGTAACAAAAGAGAATCTGTTAAAATATATGCTAGGATTAAAGGATTGTTAAATGTTAGCTTGAATGTTTTGAATGTCTTTCACAACTTTATATTCAGTCTTTCGAAAAGCTGTTTTTCGTTGTCATTTAAATGCAGTTTTGTTTCTTCGGGCACAATCAATTTGGAAAAGTTGAAGTCATCGTCATTTGCGTAGTATTGGCTACTGTCGCAGGATTTCAAACATTCACTGGAAAAGTGAACATACATTGGACCGTATTTGGATGTTTCTTTACCAGATTTGCTATCGGTCCATTTTCTTGTCCCAAGAAAACGCACGATCAGAATATCTTCTTTTGTTATCGCTTTTCCACAGAGGCCTTGGCATTTAGAAATCCTCATCGAGAGATTTTTCCTGAGCATTACTTCGTACTCAACTGGAGGCTTTTCCCTATAAAGAAAATAAAGCAAATGTATAAGTATAAATTTAGTCAATTTTGTAGCACAATCTATATCTTATGATTCTAAAAAATACCTTGGGTCCTGAAACCGCAGTGCTTCACCATGATCCGGCACTACTGTAACTTCTGGAAGAGAAGATTGCGATGGTGCTCTTTCAATTACCATTTCGATGTCAGAAGCGTTCGTTCGTTTCCGTTTATTGAAGCCTGGTTTTCTTCCCGCGTTTGATGGTTTTTCAAAATTATCGGAAAGAGTTGGTTGGTATTGGCGGAACTTTTTAAGATGATCTTGTTTTCTTACTGAGCTCCAACCATGCCATTTTTCCGACGGAACGAAAAAGCCTTTGTAGAGTACTGCTAACTTATAGTTACCCGATCCATACAATGCTCTTATTTCATCTAGCTCTTGTCGCTCAGCTAACTTTTTCAGATTCTGAACAACTGTAATCACATCCTTTTTTTGGTATCCCTGGATGCATTTTTCCACGGCATGGAGTGACTCTATGTCATTGGTGTAATACAATCCACGTACATTCGCATTCTGCCTTGCTGACTGGATCACACTTCCAATAAAAATTTCCTTCCTTTTCTTCATAAACCAATCATGAAATCCTAGACATAGGTTATCCCATTTTCCTTTCAATGAAGCTAATTTGACATTGAAATCTTCGACATCAAACGATTCGCATAGACCAACTTCAAGCACTGGGCCCTTCTGAACTCCATATATATCTTTGAGAATGTTACTTCTCACGTGTTTACCTTTCGATTCTGTTTGCTTAAGTTGCGTTGTGAGTTTCATCAGTTTCTTCTCGTCTCTTTGACTTAAGTGACGGACACATAGTAGACGTCCGACATCTGGAAATTGTGCTTTAAAACTATTATATATCGCCGACTCTAAATCTACTCCAACCTTTTTCAAATTTAAAAGCTTTGAATTGGTAACCCTTAGCTCCAGAGCAAATCTGCCAAATGTTTCGTCCTTTTTTTGAAAATGAAACATCGCAGGGCCAAGAAAAACAGGATGATGTTGTGTTGTTGTACTTATCAGTCGTTGGTTTTGATATGTTGTGTCTGTAGTCCATAAATCACAAAGGTTGAATGTCGTATCCACGGCTAAGGGAGATGCATCCATTTCAGCACAGCAAAACTGTTCAATGTCATTAATTTGACGGTCATTGAATATGAAAAAACAGTAACCTCCATCAGAAATATTGATTGAGCGAATATTTCCTTTCGTTTGTTCTTTAATAATTTGTGATAATTCATCAATTATGTTACCATCACCGCTGTTACCACTGGATACCTAAATAAACATTCAGTATCAACTAACTACTATCACAACATATTTCAGTATTATAAAGAAATTAACTGTCAATATCAAGCAAAGGTGTTGGTAGTGCTTTTTTATAAATAAAATGTTAACAGCGCACTTTAGTTAGAACACTTGTATTAAGTAGAACTAATTAAGGTCACGGCAATGTTTACAGATGCGAAAAGGAAATTCGTTCGTTGTTGCTTCGATTACAAGGTTTTGCAGTTTTAAGAATAACGTAAGTTGTAATATACGTACCTCTTTTGATTTCTTTTTCAGTGAATATTGCCGATTGTACGCTTGTTTTTTATTACGTGGCTCGTACGACTGACTTGAACTTTCCATTGGATTACATTCGTTAACCATGCTATGATAGATATCAACTGGTGTGTTCAATTCCTCGATGAGTTCATCTGTTCTGTCCAAAACGTCTTTTGATGTTCTTATATACGGAATGTCATTATTTGTGGACGCATTACCATGTGGCAGCATTGTTGGACGTTCGTTTTCGCCATTCAATGGTTGATTATTTGCTTCATTTAACATGGATGCTCTTGATGATACAACCTTATTGTAATTATAAACAATACACATATACGGCTTATATTCATGTTTTGCCATGCATTTCACTCTTACAACCATTTGCTTTAGGCATTCAAAGTTTTTGCTATCTCTATAGTATCGTTCTAATAGGTATACGTCGTCTGCAGAAACTTCCTCGTTTAGATACTTCCTTCCGACTCTTGAGCGAAATACAAAAGCATCGCCAAGTTTATGGACACAATTGGCTGTCACAGAATCTTCTGAGATCTTCACATAGTAAAGCTTCTTTGCGTTTCGCGGCTTCAGGTATGCACCGTTGTCATCACATGTTACATCTTCTATTTTCTTGCTTTTTATGGTGTACATCAAATCTTCTCGTACTGATTTCAAAGGTTCCATTTTTTCATAATTTTCAGGATTGAGAAGAATCACTTTGAATAATGATTCCGCGGTAGGACTATTGACATCAAACTTTTCCACGCTAAAAATGAGAAAGAAATCTTTTTTGGATGAGTATTTTCCTTACCTAATTGTAATATTAAAAAAAGTATACCAAACAAAACAAAAAGAAGCGAGCGGAAACTGCTCAATAGCTAATGAATTTATTTTTTGAGCTGGGAAACTATGTTATTAGTTAATTTAGGTTTCACAATAGTCAACAGTGGGCCGAACATGCTTTACATGTTGTCCAACGAATTGTAACTTACAGAGTTCCATTCGCATCAATGTTAATGACAGTTTCACTTTGTTCTGTTTCCAAGATCTTCTTCAATAAATCATAATGATCATTTGTCTTTATTAGGTAAATACTCTTTTGAAAATGTTCACCGATCGAATTATTTGGTAAACTGTCCAAAGTATCAATGAATATGTATACTCTTAATTTATAGATCTCAGAGAGTGCAACAACAACAAAATCGACTACTTCTTGTTCGTACTTCTTAGCAAACAAATAATCGCCTAAAGCTTTAAAAATATCGTCTTTCGATTTATAGGTGCTTGTTTCAAGAAAACGTTCGCAATTTCTTTCGAAATGGTCCCATAGAGTTTGAAGAATATATGCCAATGGAAGGTACAGTTCTTCCGAAAAGCAACGACAAATACAATGCCCATCTCCAGCCACATTAACAATTTTAAACTCTTCTCTCATTTCGTTATAATTCGGTTTCGGTTTCGTTATAATTTGGCTCGTTTTGGGTGGTTTCGCTTTAATTTGGCTCGTTTTGGGTGGTTTTGGGTGGTTTCGCTCTAATTTGGCTCGTTTTGGGTGGTTTCGTTATAATTTGGCTCGTTTTGGGTGGTTTTGGGTGGTTTCGCTCTAATTTGGCTCGTTTTGGGTGGTTTCGCTCTAATTTGGCTCGTTTTGGGTGGTTTCGTTATAATTTGGCTCGTTTTAGGTGGTTTCGCTCTAATTTGGCTCGTTTTGGGTGGTTTCGTTATAATTTGGCTCGTTTTGGGTGGTTTCGCTCTAATTTGGCTCGTTTTGGGTGGTTTCGTTATAATTTGGCTCGTTTTGGGTGGTTTCGCTTTAATTTGGCTCGTTTTGGGTGGTTTTGGGTGGTTTCGCTTTAATTTGGCTCGTTTTGGGTGGTTTCGCTCTAATTTGGCTCGTTTTGGGTGGTTTCGTTATAATTTGGCTCGTTTTGGGTGGTTTCGCTCTAATTTGGCTCGTTTTGGGTGGTTTCGCTCTAATTTGGCTCGTTTTGGGTGGTTTCGTTATAATTTGGCTCGTTTTGGGTGGTTTCGCTCTAATTTGGCTCGTTTTGGGTGGTTTCGTTATAATTTGGCTCGTTTTGGGTGGTTTCGCTCTAATTTGGCTCGTTTTGGGTGGTTTCGTTATAATTTGGCTCGTTTTGGGTGGTTTCGTTATAATTTGGCTCGTTTTGGGTGGTTTCGCTCTAATTTGGCTCGTTTTGGGTGGTTTCGCTCTAATTTGGCTCGTTTTGGGTGGTTTCGTTATAATTTGGCTCGTTTTGGGTGGTTTCGCTCTAATTTGGCTCGTTTTGGGTGGTTTCGTTATAATTTGGCTCGTTTTGGGTGGTTTCGCTTTAATTTGGCTCGTTTTGGGTGGTTTCGCTCTAATTTGGCTCGTTTTGGGTGGTTTCGCTCTAATTTGGCTCGTTTTGGGTGGTTTCGTTATAATTTGGCTCGTTTTGGGTGGTTTCGCTCTAATTTGGCTCGTTTTGGGTGGTTTCGTTATAATTTGGCTCGTTTTGGGTGGTTTCGCTCTAATTTGGCTCGTTTTGGGTGGTTTCGTTATAATTTGGCTCGTTTTGGGTGGTTTCGCTCTAATTTGGCTCGTTTTGGGTGGTTTCGTTATAATTTGGCTCGTTTTGGGTGGTTTCGCTCTAATTTGGCTCGTTTTGGGTGGTTTTGGGTGGTTTCGCTCTAATTTGGCTCGTTTTGGGTGGTTTCGTAGTTTAGTATGACCCGAAATTAACCAACCCGCCGCAAAGTGTGCCATCAACTGTTCACTACAACAGCGACAAAAAACTGGTTTAGTTACTCTCTTTCATTAAACATCCACCTGGTATTTCAAACATGTTAAGGAGAAACTTTGTATGAGATTGATATTAGCGTCGCGGTGCTTGGTTCAGAATTTAAGGCTCTAAAGAGACTTTTCATAGTTTTAAAAATCTTCGAAAAATGTATAATGAGTTTTGTTTGTTGTTTCCATGACAATATTTGAAAGTTGTTACTGCTTGACAATTTTCCTAGTATTGTAGATTCTGTCGTATTATTCGCTCCATTCCCATCTACCAGAGATACCTAGCTACCTTGGAAATGAATTACTTTAAATTTTTGTATATATATATAGAAAATTATAGCCACTTATAGCTAGCAAACATATATATTGTATATATTTTCATTGTTTTTCTCTCATTCTACCTTAGCTTAATAAAAAGTTTTTGTTGTTTTTTGTTGTTGTTTAATTTCATTATAGTGTTAACTCTGATATCTATAAAGGTTAATTTTATGTGCAGTATTTATTATAATAATAACAAAGCAAGAGTTGAACCTTTATCAATCTACATAGTACATACCAATTGACAAGTCTAGCTAGCTATATATACTTACAAGTATTTTCTTGTTGAAAAGCTTTTTTGCATCTGCAATCTTAATCGTATCAATATATGTATATTATGTTTAATTTCTCTTTTCCTTTAAATATTTACTAGGAATGTTTTAACCAATAAACTTCATGGCTACTCTAAAATACTTAGAGTCTGCCAAAAGTCTTCATCGAAGTGATACTACTAAAAATACACACCTTTTTAAAGGTAAATTTTCTTTTAATAAATATACTACTGTAGAAGTCATTCAAAAAGAATGTACGCTCAAAGTTGGTAATTTTAGAGCCCCCTCGTCCTTCTTTGTTTTTGTTTGTTTCTTCATGAGGAGTCATGTGGGGTGATGAATCTTTCTTTTGGCAGTACCTAAAGGTAACTAAAGTGTGTGTGATCTGTTAACCAAGTTATATCTGCAGTGGCCTTGTGACAGGTTTACAAACAGGCAATCATGATTCTATAAACAAGCAAATAATTGCTGATTGAAGCGGCTGGATGCTGGAAATAAGAACATTTGTCACAATAGGATTGTCATTAGGATTATTAAAAGATTTAGCAATAAATTTCTGTTAATTGATTGAATGTGATTGGTGTAAAAATTTGCTTGAACTTTACTTGTTATCAATAAAACCCCTTAGACCAAAGATCATTCCCAAATTTGACAAGGAGCTATGGTAAAATAATGCACAATAAAATATGCAAAATAAAGGAACACCAGTTGTTACTGTGGTCATCCTTTGGGGTATGCAGGTAACATCTTTGACCTCATGGACATAAGCACCCATGCCCTTTATGAACGGCTGCCACAGAGTTTAAAATACCAAGTTGGTATCGTGTGGGTTAACTCACCACTGTTTTCCCTCTTCCTGGGGTTGGCGTTAGGAAGGGCATCCAGCTGTAAAAACATCTGCTTCAATAAACCATCAGATGATTAAACCTACACAATTGTGGGGAATATTATCTTTTGATAATGTGCAACCCATTCTGAGTGGAAAAGGTCACGTAAAAAAACAGATGATGATGATGATGATCAACAAAATTTGTCACAGATTATTTTTGCAAAGCAGATGTTCGGCAGGATACTCTCTTCCCTTGTTTGTTTTTGGGGGAACCCCTTTCAAATGTATTTAAATGAAATTGTGGTCCTAATCAATTTAAGATTTGTTTGCTGTTTCTAATTTCCAATTTTATACTGAGACCAAATAATATTAACAAATGCAAATATTTACATTCTATAAAACATATTAAACATATTTTTTCAAGAACATGGACGAGTTGCGGCTACTGCATCAATCCCAAGCAAATATCAAACTATTGTCATTAGAAATAACGAAAAAACTGCCTTCAATTCTGGTGCCAAGCGATTTGTAACCAGTTTTCAGGTCAAAACAAAACTAAATGTGTTTTTGTAAATTTGTATCAGATTATATTACAAATGTTTTTTTCTTTTAGGAAGACAGTCCCTCTCCATCAACATACAATGTTTCGAGATTATTATGCCAAGACAACCATGTTTCCCACTCAAAAAAAGGTGTAGGTGGATTCGTGTCAAAGGTATTAGGTTGCGATTTGTTATTTATGACATGCACATCTATATGCTATCTTCAGGCAAAGAGATTTCCCCAATACCCCGGAAAAGAAGCTTCAGTTGGTCCTTGTAAGCTTTGTTGGTTTCAAATATTGAAATTTCACGGAGACTTGTTTGAATGTAGGTCAATACTACCCCAATGTGCAGACCACGACTGATTTCAACAGAGCATCATGCACAAGGTTTATGATAAACATACAGAACTAGTAGTTTTCAATATTATCTTTTATCCATTCAAACTTCAGTGATAGTTTATAATCTTTGCAATAGAATCTTGAATTTTTGTACATTTCATATACTAACATGTTACATCTGCAGCAATTTTCACAAACCATTTGCACTTCAACGCACTGAAAGAAAATTCATAACTCCAGCACCCAATCACTACAATGTACGTCATCAAATATAACAGTGTTTTGATTTTGCCAATACGTTAAGTAAGCGTGTATGCGATGCCACTTTAGTGTGTAAAATTATGCCAGACACTCTCTTTTCTCTATATTTTCACAGGTTTCCAGTAATGTTTTGGGAAAAGTGACACGTCAAAACAATGTAGCTGCATGTGCTGCTTTTTTGTCGAAGTGAGATCTACGTATTTTCATAGCGTTATTATTTTGAAATAATTATTCCTTTGATGTCTTTTTCATGCCATCAGGTCAAAACGAGATACCATGAAATCTAACTTGGTTCCAGCTCCCGGTACAGCTTTTTTTTATTTAACATGCACATGCGTGATTAATATTTTCTGAAGGGACGTATACCATCAACGACAAAATGATCATTCCCAGTCCTCGTGCTGCGCAAGCTCCGTTTAAATCAACATTAATTCGAGAATTACCAGTGTCCAAGTCTCTTCTTGAAAGTCCGGGTCCGGCAGCATATTATCCACACGAAACGAAATCTGCACCAACGAAGCGTGGTTTTGCGTAAGTACCACCAATTGCATCCCCTGAGGATCATGTGCGTGTTTGCTGTTGATTTCAGTCGAAAGCACTATCTCTGCATCTCGGCGCCAGCTGTTCCTCTACCTTTACAACCGGAAACCCCCGGACCAGGACAGTACAATCTTGTGGATTACGACGGTCCTTCTCGCCAATTCATAAGTAGTTCAATGTTCGTTTCTACGGCAAACCGATGGAACGATAACAACAAAAGTGTTGGTCCCGGGCCAGGTACTCGATTGTCATTTCAGTATCTCGTTGTTTAAAAGAGATTGTTATTTCCTAACCAGCTGCATACGACCCGCAAGGTATCTCCAAAAAGTCGTTTGTGTTTAACCCAAAGAAAAAGTGGATTTAGTTTTTATAATTTAAATTTTTTTAAAATGATTGTATTATATTATTTAAAGTATAAAAAGTGTTCTTAGCTTCTTCACATCCAGGAAGTTCAGAGTCACTCTCATATAAACCTACTTCTTGTTACTATTATAGTCTCGGACAGGTTTAGTCACCAGGCAGATAAACAGGCAGGAATATCAAATCTCTTCTCGGTTTTTATCTAGCAGTCCTCTTACAACAACAACAATCTACCTTAATGCGGAAGAAAACAGTGCGGAAGAAATAAAGAGTGGAATTAAATAGTGCGAATTTGCTTCAAATTCGCACTAATTCCTTTCGCACAGAAGCAGATTTTTCAACGGTTCGCACTAATTTCTTCCGCACTTATGTAAAATTTTCGGCAATTCGCACTTATTTCTTTCGCACTTTCTTTCTTTCGAATTTTACAATTTCAATAAACGTCAGTGCCAGAAAATCCATTCATGAAAAAAATAATTTAGTTACTGTATTACTTATATTGATAAGCGATAGATTTGGGTATTTCGGGAAGCCCTTTAGATGCTTTTCACGACCCACTAAATTCTGCACCTTCGGCAAATGAAGAACAACGATTCTTATCACCAGAGCATATCACAGTGGCGGGGTTTCAGAGAATTGTAGTCGATGAGAGTCACGAAGAATGGATAAATGACAATCTCCTGGAAAACGACGAAAACATATTTGCTATTTTAGCAGATGATTAACTTTCTTTTCGTTTTTCTTTCTTTTGTTATTAGTTGATTTCTAAGATAAAATACTTCATACCAATATATTCAAGATAGAACCAAAGTCATCATCAACTATTCTTCAATCACTGACCATTGGAAAACGATCAAGACCCTTCGTTCACAACTCTGCGCTGTTGAGATTTACAAATGCATTAATGGGATAAGACCTGAACTTAGAACTTCATTCGAGAAAATAGCCCATGGACACAATACACGTGGAAATAACAAAAAACTGAATTGCCTAAAGTTAAGACAGAAAATGGTCGGAAAACGTTCGAAGATAAGAGATTTTGATTTCTAAGTTTTTTTTGAGTTTGCTTTAGCCTCATTTGAATATCTTGCCTATTTTCCTTCATTTATAAATGTATTTCGTTTGGTACTAATCTTTTTTACTTCTCTTTGCTAACCTCCAATTTGTAACCTTCTTTTCCTGTGATTTTAAAAGTTTATATATATATATATATCTTAGGATTTTTTATTTTACAACAGGTCCTCTTGTGATAGCAACATTTTATTCATTTGTTGGTTAGAATCAACCTGTATAAATAAAGTTTTAATAATGTAAGACTTTGTTTAAATTCCTGTTTCCAATTTCTTCCGCATTTATTTTCTTCTCTTAAGGTATGCCCGTGACGTGCGTGTGGTTTCAACATGTGACCACACAAAAATGGGAGATATCACAAAATGAAAACATAAATGGCGGATATATAACAATCCTCCCCCATTAGTTCGAAGTAAACTAAAAAGTAAATTAGTCAACTGTTTAGATGTTGAGATTTCGTAGTCCCCAAAACGTGTAGATGGTTTCCGGTTGCGTCTAGGACGAAGGGAACTTCCGTTTGCCTGATCTACAGCGGAACCGGTAAGCAATGTAATGTTTTCAGATGTCAGCGGTGTTTCAATACGGGTGACTGTGTGGCTTCCGGATCTAGGGCTTCCTCAAAATGTCTGTACGTTTCCCTTAGTCTATTGTCTATCTACTATCGATTCAGAAAATAAAGAAATAATCGTCTTGGGAGATTTGAACTGTAACTATTTAGTTAAAAGCGATCACAAAGTCATTAAAGAAATCTTTACTCTCAACGGTTATAAGCAATTGATTAATTCACCGACACGCATAGCTGAAACAACAAACACGTTAATCGATGTCATTCAAACAACCCATCCACTCAATATTCGCAAGTCTGTCGTTATCCCGGCCGGTTTGAGTGATCATGATATGATTGGATGCGTCAGAAAAATGTACAAGTTCAAACGGAATCCAAAAACTATAACGTGTAGAAACTATGCCAATTATGATCCAGAGAGAATGAATGAAGATCTTTCAAACCATGATTGGACCAATGTTTATGCCGCACCAAATGCTAACAATGCCTGGCAGTATATAAAAGATGTGCTTACAAAAGTTATTGATCATCATGCGTTGTTCATTACTAAGCAAGTGAGAAATAAACCTGCGCCTTGGTTAAATAATGATCTGAAGAAAGAAATGAATGTTCGAGATCAACTGATGCGTAAGGCAAGAAAAACTGGTCGCGAGGTGGACACATCTAATTATAAACAGAAAAGAAATTATGTCAAAAATGCAATTAATCGTGCAAAGAAAGCTCACTATAGTAATATTTTAAAAGAGAATGCATCAAAGCCGGATAAATTTTGGAAATCTGTGAAAGAAACATTTCCTACAAAGTCAAAAGGACACAAACAACTTTCTACTTTCGTCATTAATGGCAAGAAAACAACCGACAGTAGCGTTATCGTTAATGGTTTCTGTAAATTTTTGTCAACGATTGCTAATAAGTTAAAGTCAGCTGCATTTCCATTGACAGATTTCGTATGGGGACATAGACCATTCATTCCATCGAGACTTGAACCAAGTAAATGCTTCAAATTTTCACCCTTTAATTCGAGAGAGGTGCTGTCATACTTACGAAAACTGAAAAGAAATAAAGCTGTGGGAGTCGACAACCTTCCACCTGGCTTCTTAAAAGACGTGGCGTATCCTATAGCTGCTCCGTTAACTCATATAATCAACTTATCACTGAAGACAGGTGTAGTTCCGAATGACTTTAAAATTGCAAAACTCACTCCGTTGTATAAATCTGGTGCTAGTGATAATTTAGAAAATTATCGACCGATTAGTGTACTACCCATAGTTTCGAAAATACTTGAAAAATGTGCACATATGCAAGTCATGGAGTATTTAGAAAATAACAAATTGCTTTCTATGTACCAGTTTGGATTCCGAAAACAGCGATCAACTGAACTTGCAGCTACTATTTTTACAGATCATATTCGTAAAGGCATGGATGATGGTAAATATACAGGTGCAATTTACATCGACCTCAGCAAGGCTTTCGACACAATTAGTTATGCTTCCATCCTGAATAAATTGCCAAATCTTGGTATCACTGGAACTTCTTACGAATGGTTCTCGAGTTACTTGTTCTGTCGACAACAAAAAGTAATGTTGAATAATGTATTTTCCGATTCTCAACCAGTTTTTTGCGGTGTACCACAGGGGTCTATTTTGGGACCTCTTCTCTTCCTGCTACATTTTAATGACTCTTCAAATTGCCTTATGCATTGCAATATTGTAGAGTATGCAGATGACACAGTACTGTTTATTTCGCACCGCAACATTCAAACCATTGAGAAACTTCTCAATGAAGACTTTGCAAACATATGCATCTGGCTTAAGAAGAATAAACTTGTAATTAACCCCAAACGAGGAAAAACAGAATTCATGGTATTTGGAACTGGTAAACGACTACACTGCTTGGCGAATCAACCTATGAATATTAAATACAACTACACTACAATCAATTACACAACGTCATACAAGTATCTTGGTTTACACCTCAATAATACGTTGAATATGTCAGAGCATATCGCTATGACTTTGAAGAAATCGGCAAGTCGTGTTAGATTATTGAGAAGGATAAGATATTTCATAGATTCGCATACCGCTACTTTAATCTACAGCTCGATGATTGTACTGCTACTTACATACTGCCCACTTATAACGTCGTGTATGAGCAACACTCTTCATTTGAACATGACGAATTTAGAATCAAGGGCACTACGTATAATTTCGGATAACACAATATCTATTCCTAAAATCTCGGTTGTTCTTCGAAAAAGATGCTGCACATTCGTATTTAAGTGCCTCCATGACGAAGTATGTGAAAATTTCACTAATTATTTCAAGGTTGTTTCTGGTAGAATCGAAACACGTAATCGAGGAATATCTGTCAATCTACCAAAAGTAAAACTGGAAGTAGCAAAGAAAGGTTTTTATTTTATGAGCGGAAAATATTTCAACGAATTACCTTATAATATACGCACTGCAGATACCTTGCTTATTTTCAAAAATAGACTTAAAGATTATTTAGTTTAGCCTTTTTATTTATTCTTTTTATCAATGTGCCTATCCATGGGTTTTGTAGCACTACTTAATCGTTTTCCTACCTACCTTTTCTTCCTATAGCCTATATTTTATCCAACAGGTTTGATATCCGTTCTTCGTATGTTACAACAAAGTTAGCCTTCTCATGAATTTATTTGTTTATATTTGATTTGTATGTATATATATATATATATATATATAGCTATAATTTTTAACTAATTTTTACTGACATTTTATCAAAACAGGACTCCATTGACAACAGTATTTTCATTTTATATGTATATAACTGACGGATTATCCTGTATAAATATTCGTGAATAATAATAATAATAATAATAGTCGCAGATTTAACAGTCACTATCTCTCCATTCAACGAAGACACTACTGGTTTGGCACAATCCTGGTACGTTATTTCGTCCGCAAGATCTTCCAAACTGTCTTTAAGTTGATCGATGTGGCGGCTCACAACTTTATTATTCACTAATGTTTCATATATAACCGGTCCACGTTTCTGAATTATTTCACCCCGAACCCTGTCCGAAGTTACGAATCCTGACCTCATCATTAATGTTGAATGTGTGCAATGGTTTCAATCGATTACTACGGATCACCGAATCAAGCTGCTTTTGTTTCGCTTTATGCTGGGCTTCAGAAAATCAAATGCACTCTTCAGTCGACGGTTAACTAGTAACTCAGCAGGCCCTCTACCTGTGATCGTATGAGGCGTTGTCCGATAAGAAAAGAGGAATTGACTCACTCTAGTCTCAATGGTATCATTATTCTGTTTAAGTTTTTAAGTGTATTCTTAACATGTTTGTACAGTTCATTCCGCATGCCCGTTGACATGATATGGTACAGTGAATATGTGTCGGACGCTATTGCGTTTCATGAAAGTTTCGAATTCAGCACTGACAAAACAAGGACCGTTGTCCGTCACACAGACAGCCGGTAAGCCGTGCGTGGCAAACATTTTCCGAATTTGCTCAACTGTTGCTGTACTGGTAGAACTGTTCATCGCAACGACCTCTACCCACTTCGAATACGCGTCAACTACTATCAAGAACATCTTGTCCCAGGTGATATTCTAATACGTAATCATAAACAGACAGCAGCGACGCTCACATTTGAACTTTTTGGGGTGAGGGTGTCTAGCCCTCCTTTGCGATATTGTACCCAAGATAAGTGACTTCATCATTTAATGAACACTTGTCTTTTTTTAAACGTAAGCCAGAATCCTGAATTACCTGTAGCATCAAAGACAAGTTTTTAAAATGCTCTTCATCATTTCTTCCTGAGATGAGGACGTCATCAACTCTGACTTTTGAAAACTGAATATTACAAAGACGACGATCCATTTCCTTTTGGAATATTCCAGTTGCGGAATGGACACCGAATTGTAACCGGGTGGGACGATACAGTCCGCGCTGCGTATTTATCGTTAAATATTCTTTAGTTGTATCATCGAGCTCGAGTTGCTAATTTCTCAAATCCTCAGTACGAGGAATCGGGTAAGTATCGCATAGAGCAGCTTTGTTTATTGTTTTTTATAATCTCCACATATTTGAAAATGAAAACATATGGCGGATACATATCAGTTACCTCTTGCAAATGCGAGCTTCCAATTTCGACATTAAGATCGTTGAAAAGCTACACTCGTACCACTATAGTAGTTTACGGGGAAACTTTAGCTTTCCTGCTCACCAAGTCACTTAGCATGTCTTTAAACTATAGCGCGTTTCAAACAGAGAGTCTTAACCAACTGAGAATGTTATGGAAGAAAAAAATTAGAATTGAGCCAGTGAATATCAAAGAGAATGAGGATGGTGATCAAATAATAAAAGACCTTCTTTATCTTCGCCTATTGGTCAAAACCAGTGCGTGTGACAATGTGTGGTATGCAGTTTTCTAATTGTATTCGGTCATATACCACCAATCGTTCCGCACAAAAATTGAATATGTGCGAAGAAAAGAACCTTGACAAATGCTTTAAAACAAGTTGAACTCATGTAATTCTCAAAATTTGTTCGAATTACATGAGTTTTCGAATTATAGGAGTTCAAGATTTGTCGGCCAAATTTTGAAAAAGAATAAGCAAAGGGTGTTTTCCACGGTATAGAGTATTGTACAGGCTATAAGTAAGGGCGCACAAGTTATTTTTATTAGAAACATTAATATCTTTTTAACAGTTACCATACAGTTATACTTTACATATATGAGAATCAATATCAATATATACATACAATTCTACATCTTGTTTTCCTACCATGGCAACCCATTCCATTACATCATTCACAAACTCATACGTGTCATATACTCAGCGTCCCACAGATCTCATTACCACCTCATTAACCTTTTGTTTACACGTTTACATTTTTATATATATTGAATGACAAAAACTTCCTCTCCGCCTTTTTGTAGAGAGAACGCCAACGGAGATAGAACGAGAACAGTTGCGAAGTTTTTATTTCTGAATTAATGGTTCAAACCCGTGAAGCCGTTGAACTATTAAAAACTCATCCTCGTCACTGCTGATTTCTGGTTGTGATAGGTATTCGTTAACTATTTCGTTAATAGACAATGGTTGAGATTCGTTGGTCACTATCTCTCTATCAAAACCAATGAGTGCATCAGCATCAAGGTTTTTAGGGGCCATGTCTGGCCTTGTTTCCCGAAGTTGTTTCAGATCAAACTCTAACTCTTCCACAGCATTGTAGAATGACTTCCATGATCGGCAGTTAGTTTGAGAACAGAATCGACAATGTAAAGCGGCTTTGTATATACACTTATTCAATCGATGACTCACTTCTTACAACTACAAACAACACTAACGCAATCCCCATTGGATTCTTGGTGGAACATCACATCTGATCAGGGGTAGCGCCAGGGTTTTTCCGACGGGGGGGGGCTTACAGCGCCGACGGGGGGGGGCTAGTTGTTTGACTCTAAATTTAACACAAAACTCATTGATGATCAAATCTATTGCAGATTAAGCTCTTTTAAATTTAAACATAACCTATGAAACTTGATATCATGATAATTGTATTAATCACAAAAAAGACCTAACTTTAAAAAATGTCAGTATTTTGTTAATATCGTAAAATTCAGTAGTTTTACATGTTCATACAAAGCTAAAGTGTTTCCGCGTATTTGTTATAAAGCAATTCGGCATTTTGGAAATCGGGCTTTAAACGTGTTCACAACTTCATCTAGATTCACTCGACGGCTGCGGTCTGAATGAATTCCCAGCATCAAAAGGCTGTCGAGTCTTTCCCCTTCCATCATCGAACGTAGATTGTTTTTAATCAATGCCATTGAGCTGAAGTTTCTTTCACATTCAGCAGATGAAACGGGCAATGTACACGCAATCAAAACGAGGCAATGGAGCTCATAGAAAGCTTCTTTAAATCTTGACAAGTAGGATTCGAGCTCGAGAAGTATGTTGGGGCATTCAGTTTTTTGTTTCCTACCAAACATGCATTTGAAGGTGGCAATTTCGCACTGAAGATTTTCAATCTCGGCTTTAAAAAGCTTGCCAAACTAAAATGTACTCTTGTATAGCTGCAGGTAGCTGTCTATGTCTTGCCGATAACATTCTTCCCTAAATCTCAGGTTTGAGCTTGTTTATGAGTTCTTGTGCTGTATCGCAAAACTCTTGGCATCACTCTCTGGTGCGGCATGCATCCATCTCAGCTTTTAAAGTGTCAATCAGGTCAACTGCTGCTGTCAGATTATTTGTTTCTTTTTGCAACATATCAGTCGCAAACTTCACCTTCTTTAGAATATGTCTTACGGCATAAAGATAACGCACAAACTTGCCATCAATTTGCAGCTTAAACCCACTCGCTGCAATTCTACGGTCGGCATCCTTGTCGTTGGCTGTAATGTCTTTGAAAACCTCGATGATAATATCCAAGCGTTTCCATATAACATTAAACTGCTTAGCTTGGCAATACCATCGGGTATCAGAAACTTTTCCAATCTCCATAAGCTCAAGGCTATTGTCCTTTTGGATCTCTACCCACCTTTTGTGAACAGTGCTGCTACAAAGGAATGAATGGAGCTGTTTAAAAAGAGAGATCATGTCCCCCACACATCTAACCAATCATATTTTGCAAAGAGAGAAGGCACAAATGATCTGTCTTGCGTACCAATCAAATGTAAGGGGAATCTTGTATTTATAGGTTGAACTGGTTTTTGATCCTTACTTGCTGACAGATCCGCTGGTCCAGGTAGCATTTCTTCGTGACCACTTTCTGCAGGAATATTTCCGAAAGCTACAAAATTCAAAAGTTCTCAAAGTTACTGGTTTCAAACAAGTTGCAATATAAATACGTATAAAATATGATGAATGTCTTGCGACGATTCACTGAAAAAACCTTACCTTCAGTTGTTTCCTTTAGCCCTGCAGGGTCCTCTTCAGGAAAAAAGCCTGCCAAGTATATGAACTCATCTAGAAGAAGCCAAATAAAACAATAAACCTGTATCAAGTTCCTCACTCAAGACACTTCTTTCGCAATTTACTTCATCTGTTTTTGATTTCTTGCCTTGCAACTTATCACTAGCAATTTCTCCTCCCGCCGTTTCATTTCGACGTTTCTTATCGCTGATTTATCTTCGAGAAGAACTGTCGCTGGGGAATGCTTTCCCATCTTAAATAAATCCGAATGTTTTGCTTTTGTATGCCTAAGTGTGTAATCGTTTTGAAAAACTTCATTGCAAATAGTACAGCGAACATTGTAACGCGATTTGGATGCCATTGCCACTCCTTTCTGCTTATCAACAACATTTACGCTGTTTATATCTTGGGTACATACGTCAGAAGATAACGGCTCTGTAGTTGGGGAACCACCCCAAATCTGCACTAACTCATCATAAAACTAATTTTACCACTACCACTTCTCCGTCCTTATGTCACAGCTTCTGAAAACTTTTGCCGGATTTCTTTGAGCTTTTCTTGCACTCATGTGTAGCCACGTTTCATAAGGGCTTTGTCAACTTCCTCTTCTGTTGTGTAATATTCGTCTCTTCCAACACCTCACTTTGGTTCATGGTATCCTTGTATTTTACATAGTTCTTCAGTTTGCGCATGCGTTAGTAATTTCAGCCCGGTTAAAAATTATTATTTGCGATTATATGGGATTTTTCAGCCCGTTTGACCGAGTTGAAAATTCTAGCCCGTTTGTTAAAACCGGGCTGAAACATATAATCGCTTTCTTTTTTTTACAACACTTTGACCACAAAACCGGGCTGAGATTTCAGCCCGGCTAAAGTTATAAACGGGCTGAAAACTCTCATATAATCAGCCCCTAATGGTCGAAACCAGGTGTGTAGAAAATTCTAGTATTTTTATGCCAAACATGACAAAGTCACGTAATTTATTTTTAGTGCTCGTTTTTGTATGATTGTAGTGTTCGTATTTTGCATCAAGTGTGTCATTTTCGCGGGTGACCGCCAGGTGCCGCGTGGCTCGTTTTGTGTATAGACTTGTTAAACTGGTTTTTTCTTGTTATTTTCCCACAGATTAGGTATATATTCTGTTGTGGGTTTTATTTTTGAGTCAGTTGGACAATACAAATTGACAAGATAAGACATACTTTTACAAAAATCATTTCCTATCACGTAGAAATTGAAAGCTTTCATCGAAATACAGCTATAACTAATAGGGACTGGCACCTTGAATCAATTAGACTGACACTTCAGAGGTCAATATATATTGAATAATGGAAAACATAAATGAAATTGGTCTATCGGCGCCGCGAATTTTTTTTTCGTAAACTGTATCGGACCTATATTTACTGTATCGGACCTTATTTTATAATGAGCTTTCAATGAGCTGTATCGGACCTTATTCGTGATACCGGCAAAATATATGATGGTATATGTGTATCGGACAGAATATTGTTTGTCTACTTATACAAACATGATGGCAGCCGCTTCAAACTCATCAACAGACAATCTTTGTGATAACTAATCCATAAATCTCGGTAAGTTTATCATTTCAACTCCCAAATTATCATTTATATATTAAACACCTGTAATGGGTAGTGTAGGTTAACTTTTCATTCCTACCTTTAATTTTAAGTCGTGCAATGAATTATTTAAATGTTTTGTGCCATTCTCCCCATTCATAAAAGTATTTACATAAATAATCTTAAATATATTTTTGTTTTTCCAACAATTTTAGATGACCCAGAACAACTTCGAAAATTATTAAATCCAGTTTTATCTGTAATATTTATATATTGTCTGAAGATTTTACGAAATTTATTAAAACCCGTAGAAGTTACATATTGTATTGACAATTTGTTTGTAAATAATGTTGAATATATGCCAAATGATATATGAAAAGGCAGATATTTTCAAGAGAAATGGTGTTTATTTTAATTGGGGACGGAAGGAAGCGTTATTTCAAATGATAATAGTAGTTTATTTAGTTCGAAATATTCATGATTGTGAAGAAGACAAACGCATAAAAGGACTGACTATTTAAAAATATATCGTACTACCTTCACAGTAATGAGACTCATCACACGCCAGATATAGTCCGATACAGCTATATTTAATATACTTAAAGTATACGATATTTTCGGCAACCGCAAATGACAATGAAGGTCTGATATAGATTTGATTAATCTGGTCCAATACAGCTCATTTCAAGCTCATTATAAAATAAGGTCCGATACAGTAAATATAGGTCCGATACAGTTTACGGAAAAAAAATTTGCATCGGCGCCTCGCTGGAGTTAGGAAAATAGAGCATCCTTGAAAACGTACTAAATTCCCAGTTAAATGCGATCAGGAAAATTACAAGCACTTGCATCTACATATTTTAATGCCCCCTCCAAGTACATTTTTAAGTACAATGGCTTCAGATTGAATCGGAGAGACTACTCTAACGTCCATAGTGACCTTTGTCACTAAAAAAATTTTTTTTAACGCAATCCGACGAAAATATTGCTTTGCTTTCGACGGGGGGCTGAGAAGTTCCGACGGGGGGCTGTAGTCCCAAGCCCCCCCCCCCCCCTAGCGCCACCCCTGCATCTGATGTCCTTTTATACTAATGAAGAAACCCCTACTGTTTTACTAAAAATAATTAGAAAATGTAGAATGTAGGGATCTTGTCTAAAGTTGGTAATTGGAGTTTATATCAGTGGAGTTTTTGACGGTTTAATAGTTCAAAAACTTCATGGTTTGAACCATTAATTCCAAAATAAAAACTTCACAACTGTTCTTGCTCAATCTACGTTGGCGTTCTCTTTACAAAAGGCTAGAGGAAGTTGTCGTTCAATATAATGAGGTGATAATGAGGCCTGTGGAACGCTGAGTATATGACACGTATGGCTTTGTGAATGATGTAATGGTATGGGTTGCCATGGTAGGAAAACAAAATGTAGAATGGCATCAAATGATATGTAGAGAGATGCTACGACGGTATGCCATCAACACGTGCTGCTGTGTGAAGCATAACAAATCTAACGAGATCTCATTAAATGAGTGGAGCCAAGAAATTCTCAAAATTGTTTGTTTCTTCTTCTGTAAGCTACTTCAAAGATGCCGCGAGCACACTCTGGCGACTTTCAATGCAAACATTTTATGCCTATTCTAACTTAGAGATCATTCTTAAAGTAATAGATCACGTGACAGATCACGGTTTATTAAGGTGAGAGAATGATTTTTATTCTTATTTTTTTAAAATGTGTATTGAAATAAGATAATGTCGCGTCGTTTCGCTGTTAACTGTCGTAGCTTCTTTGAAACCTTCTCACTCTTTAGCTTGCGTCACTCCAAGCTTTCCTTTGCTAACAAAAATGTTTGAACCTTTTAGCTTTTTTCTTGGGGTTCTAAGTACACGTTTTTTCATTTATAAGAAACATCTTCATGAGAAACATGAGGTTGAGATATGACAAAATTAAGAAACAAATAAAAAAACATGACCAGGCTCAATTTTATCCTGTTCTCTGGGACCAAGAAAACAGTTCATAAAGCTTGGAACACTTCTCTAACAAACTGCATTTTATACAAACTATCTACACTTTAAAATAATTCTACTGCACGTTAATTGAACAAGTCATCGAAAATATTCTTATGCTCATCTTAGTTCTCCACTATCAAGTCTCTATTAAGAAACATTTAAGAAACATTTGAGGCTCAAATTGACCTGAATTTAACTTCAGAACAATTACACGTTGTTTTATAAGAAACTTCAGGCTGAAGCCAAAAAGTGTGTTTCTTATAAAACAACGTGTAATTGTTCTGTATTGAACGTTTTGCTACGCACGTGAATACGCTGAAAGAATTTTTTGAAATCGTTTAATTACAAAAAGGACTCAGAGAACAGAAGTGTTTATGAAGGTTGAAATTGAAAAATTGAAAGCAGATAAAAGATTGTAATGATCGAGAAAAGGTCTGGATGATCAAGAGAAGGTCTGGAGAATATTTGAGGATTAATAACACGGTTAATAAAATAATCCAACTTTATTACAAATATGTTAATAACTAATCGGAAATTTTTAATATCATTCAATCGACAATAATCTTAAAAATTAAATAGATTTCTACCATCTTCTCATTTCGAACTTTTAATAAACCGTGTTTTCAACACAGCAATAAAAACAGTAAAATCAGAAGAGTCTATTTTTTTAAGAACAGATACATACTTAGCTTTTTTTCTCTTTTCCGCTTGTTCTTATAAGTTGGTGGTGTCGCCTCTTCTCGAACATAATGAAAGAAATCTACTTTTTATCAACAATAAATAATTACATTCTCCTTCGATTCTCTCTCTTCTTCTAAAAAGTTTCTTGCGTCGCCTTTTCTCAACAAAATGATTTTGAGCTAAACCATGTTGGCAATTTAAAAACTTCAATTTTATGCAAAAACAGCTAGCTAGCTAAAAGAGTACCAATCGCTTCAGCCATGTTATGTTTTCGAAAGAAAGAATTTTCTAGGATTTTCTGCTATATTAAAAGTCATTGATCAGACTCCTTTTCTGGTTTTGTTGTAGGAATCGTCATGGTAAAACTGTATCGTGTAGGGCAGGAATTTTGTAATATTATACAGATAACTCTGCTGGCGTGCATCAAAAGTTGAAGAATTTTTTAAATTTAGTCCAATAGTTGCTTGCCCAGGTTATATTCGAAGATATGATATAGCTATAAATTAGGTTAAAATACAAAGATTTAAGAGAGTTTACGCCCACATTCGGTCTAGCACGATACATAGTACCAATTGTCTTACTTACTTTTTATTCTATTTGGACTCCTAGGAACCTAGTGCATTTGCTTCTTTTAACGGTAGTATTACAGTAACGACTTATTACTCAAAATGAGATTAATAATACTGTCTCGGTTTATGGAAGATTGTGAAATTGGTTTTAGTTTCGTTTAAAGATTATTTGCTTCAAACCAAGGAACAATTAATTGGAGCATGTGGTCGAACAACAATCTCAAATCGCTGTTGTACACAAAAAAGTTGATATCAACTGAGAACATAATTGCATTTAACCACTCTATCACATTTGATAGGTCATTAAGCGTATATAAGAAATAAGAAAGGGCCAAGTATAGACCCTTGTGGAACTTCACAAGTTATTGGAAGCAGTCCGCTATCAGGATTGATTACATATTGTTTTCGATTGGACATGTAGCTTTTAAAGGAATGATGTTTCTAATTGCATAGTATTTTAACTGAGGGAATGTTAACCGTATGAAACGCCTTAGAGAATACTTGAAACAATTGCTCTAATTTATGATTAAAACTCTGTAAATAATTACAAACAACATTTCCTTTTTCTAAGCTGGGTGCATTTGCCACCTCCTCCATACCGCCCTACAATCGCGTACACACATTACACGTCATCACTCAATTGCTATTATTAATGGGCACGAACCAACTGTTTTTTATTAGTGACGTCATTATACCTCAAACAAATAATCGAAACAGTTGTTCTGCATTTTTAGCCTTTATTAAACACTGCATCAAGGCGGTGCTCTCGATTGTTCAGGTAATTATGGCGATCAGCGCACCCTAATGCTGTGCGAATTAACGTACGATCTAGCCACGACCATTCAACTAGGTTAATTTCTATGATGAGTTTAACCGTTCGCAGAGGGCTTTTAACTACTTTGCCCACCCCTTTTGAAAATACCCTAAACCATCAATATTAATAACATTGTTTAATCAATAGATGTTTGTTTTAAGTTACCATAATTCTTTAATACAAATTGAAATAAATTAAATTTACCGCGAATTTAAATTAATGTACAATTTCTATATTACAAAAAGATAAATTTAATCGTAAAAAATCGATTCATAAATTAAAACTTAGGAGGGTGATGGTTTTACAACTTTAAATTCGACTTAAGGAGAGCAAGGACTTCCGACTGGAGAATAAGCGAAACCTTTCTTGTCTTTCTTCCACTTGACGCGTCTGTTCTGAAACCAGATCTTCACTTGCTTCTCCGTCAGGTCCAGCATCGCCGCTATTTGTATCCTTCTTAAACGTGACAAGTAGCGATTATTCTGGAACTCCTTTTCCAACTCGAGCAGTTGTATGCTTGTATACGCGGTGCGTATTCGCTTTGCCTTCCCGCATAACTGCTGCTGTTGCTGTTGCTGATGGTGCAGGCGAAGTCGACGACTCTCAAACTCGCGGACTGAAAAAAATCATTCTTGAAATATCATACTGAAATGGTTGAATAGAAAGCAGCTAGTTAGAAAGCGACAAGATACAATAAGCAATGAGTATAATTAAAATGAGTAAATTTGAAAAAAGGCGCAAGAAAATACCACGTCCGGGTTGGCTCACTACACTATTATGTAACACAGTAAACCATGTGCACAACCAAATTAAACCCTCATTTGAAAACTTGAAACGCGTTGACGATATTTTCTGTCAATAAAACATTAAATAATATATACATTTACCATAATTAGGCGAGAACTGCATTCTTTGCGGCGGTGACGTCATAGGATATACTCTCGAACGCTCGTAAACATGTCGCGGGCAATGGAGTTGCGACTCCCTAGAGTATGGGTATTGGGAGGGGGCAGCATCCCCCTCTCTAGGTTCGCACACCGTGCATATAGACTGCATGGGTTGTGGGCGACAGCACGTGCACATGGTTGGCCCTCGTATACACATTCCACTACTGCTGTGATGGGCTCTCTCCAGGGAAAGCCTTTCAACTCTGAGGTTGGGAGACGGTGGGCTTCTAGGGGACGATGCTGGTGAATATCGGATGATCGAAGGACTGTATCTTGGTGATCGACCAGCTGGTGATGACTCCCTCGATGGTTGCTGTCTAATAATGTATTTCTGTTTTTCCCTGATTATGGAATCGATGAAGAAAGACGTGGACATTTCTTTTCGTTGCTTTCCTCTTCTTGTTATGTACCACCTTTTGTGCAAAGAATGTGCTATAATTAATTTCTTTCTCATTTTCTCTTGCTTTATATAACGGTGTTGGCTCGCGCATGCGCTCTTGATACGTTTGAATAGAATTAAATTGTTTGACAATTGAGCATAAGAAGAAAGGAACGTTTGCTGAATGTTCTTTTCATTGTTCGCAAAAGAATGTAAACAATGGCAATTTAATTAAGCTGAACCTATGAAGTATTTATGTTGCATTCATAAATGGCGGTTAACTTGAAATGCTATCAGTCAACAAATCAACAAGCAAAAATATGCCACATAAATGATATCACTGATTTATAAAATTTAACGATCGTCATGATGTAGAGCCTCTATAGTGAGGTGTATCGTTTAAAGAAAGTGTCTAAAGGAAATCAAATGCTTTGTTTCTAAAAAAGCAAAACAACAACAATGGGGGCCTTTTCTTTTTGCATTCACATCCTTTTAAATTTTAAAGCGCAGATAATCATAAACAAATAGATTCAAAGGTGATTTATCATTTTACATGGCAGCAGATTTTTTTCTCTACTTTCGTTTGACATTGGTCGACCGTTCACAATGAAGGTTCTATTTAATTAAGGTTATCATTGTGTAAAGAAAAGCTTTGATGTAAATTAAAAGCGATGTGCGAGTCGCTGGAAACATTTCCGTTTTCGTCCAAATTGCGAACGTCATAAGAATGGCTGTTATTGAGTCTGAAAGGAAACAAGAACCGTTATGGCTGTCCCAATCTCTATTTTCACGCAATATTGTTAGGCCGCTGGTAGCTATCAGTAGGGGGTGTTTCGATCAATGTTTTTTTAATGTTTTGACCTTCACTCAAGCTGTTTCATGTGCCGGGCCAGTAAAAGCTTTTTAAGCTAATTTCGAACCATTTCAAAGAAAACAAATACAACTCGATGAAGCGTTAATCGTTGAGCCCAAAACACAAAAAGTCTCAGCGAAACAGTGGGATAGAGGGGATTAAATCAAATATTAATGGCGAGGAAATTAGTTCGCCGTAAGGTGTATTGTGCTCGAACTTCGGCTTTATTGCAACGAATAAAGCGCACACGAATGTCGTTTATGCGAATTAAAAGTAAACTTCATTCACAATAAAATGTATTAAAAATCTGCAAAAAATAACTCGGTTAATTAATTAGAAGAAAAGAATTTCTGCTATAGTCTAATCACGTAAACAAGCCGAGAGTTTTTCACGTAAACAAGCCGAGAGTTTTTCGCGTAAAGCGATCAGGTTTCAAAGATATTACTTGCAACAAATGGTTGCCTGTAACCTATTTTATTTTTTGAAAATTGAAATTTTGATACATTTTATAATTAAAAATGTTACAGTAAACAAAACCTTAAGTTTTAACAAGAAATTAAACATCTGCAATAATTCATTAAGTATTAATAGACGGTACAATGGTTTCGTATAAAAACATTTAAAATGGCAGGCGGGAAGTCGATGGGTCTATTAATTTCTTTTGTTCTCTCAAGAGTGAAACATCTGCACTCGATACTGTTCATTTAAGAACAACTTTTAAAACAATAATTCATTGGCGACAGACTATTTTATAAAAGAAGCAAATACATCCGACTATTGTGTAAACGTCACTGCACGAAAATTGTCGTTCTCATGAAACGAAATTCGCGTGCAACGTGCTTTGCCATATATGGTAGCTGAGATAAAACGTTCTTTTGTAAAAAGCCATGAATAGATTAATTCACATTTACCGACAAAAAACGAAGACACTCGTGTTTTTAAACCATGCGTTCTTTCTATAAAAAGGAAACGAAAATCTCGCATGATTTTCTTTCTTAAACCGATCAATTTTTAATGAACCATTTTAGATATAAAGTAATTCTTTTGCCAGATTTAATTTTTAAAAATGAGAAGAATTAAGATGGTGAAGCATACAGATCTTTTAAAAATGAGTTCAATAAGTTATTTTGAGCGCCAAAATACGAGAAGTATTTGGAACCTGTCGCTGCATACAGAAGAAAGAATTTCATACATACTAAAATTTCAAACCAAAAACGGAATAGTTGAAGCTGAAAAAGCTTTTTTAAGGTTCATATCGTATTTGACAAAAAACAGAAAAAATGGAGAACTGAAAATGAAAATGAGTTCCAAACAGAAAAGTTCGATTGACTTCACAAAATTTGAACTCAAGAAGATGAGCGGCAAGGATGGTAAACAACAGTCCAAGACACATTTGAAAATCATGGCAGCATGGTATTTGCAGCATCCATACTCTCGAGCTATCTTTCTGCGAGAACAACTGAACAAAAGAAGTTTGACCGCCACTTTACATTGTCAATAAAACCTTTGCAGAATATTCTTATTTAGCTTCACTGAGTTTTAAGTCGATAAATAATGTCTGTTAATCGATATCAAAACATTTAACGTCGTTTAAACAAAAGAACATGTCTTTATTTGCACCGGTGTACAATCATACCGGTGTAATAATACCTACCCGGAATAATATTACTTACCGCCTTACAATATTTCTTATATAAAACTTATAGTTTGGAAAGTGAAATAAGCCATTTTTATTAAAGTTGTTAATAATTGATATTATGTTCAATGAATAGCTATAGTTTACAGTAACTTATGATCAATGTAAGGATTTGCACTACATTCATTGTACATGTACATGATATCTTTTGTCGGTATAATCTTAGCCCCCGGTATAAATTCTGGGGGGTATGTTAGTTTCCGCTACACCTTAGTGAGTTACAGACACTATTGCGCATGATCAGTGAGAATGGATACCCACGTGGTTTGGCTCGCTATATTCTAACTAAATTGTCTGCAATCGTATTGCGATCTACTTATAGATTTCGCGCTAAAAACGCCTCACAAATGAAAAAAAAAACCAAAAACAAATAGTAAAAAAATGTTATGTATGCAAACTGACCAGGCCACCCTAGATACATTGGAATTCGAATGTGGCATAACAAATAAGAAAATACTTTCAGGAAATGGCCGCACTCGATTCTATCTGGAAAAATCTTATAAAACGGGAAAGAAAGTTGCGTACGGAATTAACATCGAAAAACCAGCGGGAAGTAAAAAATCTGGAGGAAAGGATACGACTGTTGAAAACAGATCGGGATTCCAATGTGAGAAGAATAAGCAAAGAAATTGAATGTATGAAAAAAGAACAAGAAGAAGTATGGAAAAAAGATTTCTTCAAGGGAAGTACTAAAGCTTATAAGTGCTACCAACTGAGCGCAAATAAGAAGGGTGTGGCTCCGTTTACCACTCGTCCAATTGAGGTCACTCGGTTTCACTTGAGACGTAGGATGACGTTTGACCCCCCATCATATCCCCGCCCAGAAGACACCACTTCGATATGCAGCAGCTGTGACTCAAACCTCATCGATAGACAGTGCTTCGAGAGAAACAACATCGACTCAAGGTTCCACGCTTTAGTTAAAAACAAACATATTCTACAATGTCTCTAAGTACGATACACACCGCTCACACGAGTAGACTGTGTCCAGCTCAACAGTGATGCTTTCGACGATCATACTTGCAGCAAGCAGGACAATAAGGCTGTTTTTATTTCGATGCGGAGTCGATTATCAGTGTGGTTGACGATGTGTGTGTTACCTGGTTCCACTTGTATCATGGCGTCCGGCTGGAAGCACAACAATAATTCATAATTGAACCACATTGTTATTTTTGAGAGATGGCAACATAACCAAACCTAGCCAACATGTTGTATTTAAAGAAGACTAACTAATGACAATGTGTCTGTACGTGTTTATAATGCAATTCTAAAACCTTAGTTTTTCTATTTGTTATAGCTTTTTTTAAAGAAAAAAAATCGTTTTTCAGCAAGTCATATCCAAAGGAGAAACTTCCAATCGCAAACGATTTGCATGTAGAACCAACTGAAATAGATCGTATTAATAAATATACACCATGTATATAACCGTATTGCGGTTTACGCTCTTTTTTGGATAGAAATCGAATTTATTAGTAGGACCCGCACTCTTTTATGCGGCAGCGTGAGAAAGAAATTAACTTACAAAGTGAACAATGTGTCCAACATCTGTGGCTTCTATTTCAGCACCTTGTACACCTTGCTAAACACAACCATTATCATCATCATCATCATCATCATCATCATCATCATCATCATGTACAATGGCATTCACTAGTACAAAAACCCACCTCTTGTAGAGCTAACATGAACTGGTCCACGTTCACATTCCCAAACAAACGATTTCCAACAGCAGAGGCCCTAAATTCATTGAAGCGGAATGAGTTCATGATACATGGGTAACCAAATTAGATATTAAGAAACGCGGGTAACCAAATTGGATATTAACGAGCGCGGGTAACATATGCTAGAAAATTATTATTCCGGCTCAATGAACGATGAAAACTGTTTTTACTTCATTGCTTTTTATGAACAGAAATCCAATTTATTAACCCAATTTATTCTGACGTTTTTATATATTATTCTGATGTTTTTATATTTGGTTGCCGTACAAAGACTCTACGAACGTAAGAACGACAACTTTACTAAACTAGTTAATAAATTATTTACCCCTCTTTTTCCATCATTTTTAAGGTGTGCTTGTTGTCACGGGTAACAAGGTTGGCGCGTACCGATGCTACAGCCAACCCGGCTTCTATTTGTTTCGGGCAAAGCGACATTGCTAGCTACGGTGTAGATAGAACGTGCATCGATACATTTACACAATAAATTCAACTTACCTCAGGGGACATGGTAACTTTTAGGTATGGTTTGTGCAGTGGAATGTCAACTATGTCCATATATTGGAACCTACGCATGGGAATGTCCTGCGGAAAATATAGCCAAACAACTGTGGTTTTGATCATGTTTCACCACACACTAAGACAACCTACGGTGGTTACAGCGAGGTCGGTTCGTTGTGGAAATTGCACCGGAGGGCTGGTATAAGACTCTGGTAATACTAACAGGTTCGGCTAGAAGAACAAACATGAATTACAAATGTTACAACCATGACTCACATGACAACCTTTATTTCTTTTATGATTTTGTTGGCTTGATGAAAATTCAATCGTGGATCAATTGGACAGTACGCAGCCTGAAGATATAAACAAAACGCAAAGGAAAGTATAAACAACAGGCGGAATTATATTTACCTTCATGGCGAGGGGTTGGTAAGGTGTCAAGGCATCCAAATATGGGAATTCAGAGTCTAAAGAAAGAAAAATAGGGTACACATAATGTATTACAGTTGAATGTCATACCGATAAACACAACTGTGTTTCCAGCACTGTCTCCCCACATCTTCATAAAATGAACAACATCTCCAAATCGTAGAGACGGATGCCCAGTGAACACAATACAAGGCGATTTAAAGTTTGAACTGAGGCCGTCTAAACACACCAAAAAAATGAAAGTTGACTAAGCAGACAAAGATGAGCAGCGGGAGTACAAGAATTGAGTTTATAGGTCCAAGGTCCGAAATCAAACAGTTTTAAATCTCTTGGTAAGAAGCGACCTATTCTAATGTTACTTGATTAAGAATTGCAAGATAGGTAGGACCGTAAAGCTGATTGGATAGGTGGGAGTTTGGTTGATGAGAGAATCATAGCAAGAAAGCCAACGGTTATGCCTAAAGACATAAGTACAGTTTAAATTATTCACCATGAAGATTTGGATAATGCTTCACTCTTCCGTTCTTCACAAGCTGAAAAATACCAACTTTGAATATTCAACTCGATGTAAAATAGTCGTCCACCTCGTGATGTAAAAAAGGTGGTTCCGGAAGATAGACTTTAGCTTGCTTGCTCAGATTCAACCTGAAACATTCATGTAGAAACGCAGTTAGAAAACGAACAAGAATATATATGTAGAAGCTTTTAAACTAATTGATCCAATAGGATTTGGCTTAAAAGTTGGACACACACACTAAAGTTAAAAGTGAAATGAGAGTGCAACCAACCATTCCGCATAAATATTAGCGTATGCCAACGAGCTATCAGCAACAGGCGATATGAAATAAATGGGGATAAAAGACAGACCAGATCCATCCATGAACGAGCATAAGTATTCGAATAGATCGTACACAACACCCTGGGAATAATTGGATTAAATTAAACAATAGTGTATGTACACGTGACGTCAATACGTTTTGAAAACGAGGCAGCGGCCATGTTGGAGGAGTGATATTGTCAACATGGCGACTAGTTCAGTAAACAAACCATTGATTTTTCTCTCTGAATACGCAGAAGAACTTGTTGGAAACGTGAAAAAACGTTATAAAGACAAGATATCCGAGATTGGAGTGGATCCTCTTCTTGTACCACAATCGAAAATCAGTTCAGAATGTCTACCTCCGGTAGAGTCCATGGATCTTTTGTCCTATCTTGTGTTAGATACAAGTTTCTACACCAACACACAGTTTAAGGCATTTCGAAGTTTACAAGCTTATAACCAAATGGTTTCTGGCTTTATATGCAACGTCTTAGGCTATATTGTCAACAAAAGGTATGTTGTGAGAGAAAAATTAAGACATTCGCAGCGAATGAATGATCCACTTGTGCAATTATGGATCATAACTAACCAAGAAGGAACTGTGATTTCAGCCCACTGCATGTGTATGACAGGACTAGGAGAATGCTGCTCTCATATAGCAAGTGTGCTTTTCTATATGGAAGTATGGACAAAACTTAATGGCAAGCTTTCTTGCACCCAAGTAAAGTGTACATGGATATTGCCATCCTTTGTTAAGCAAATTGATTATTCTGAAGTTAAAGACATAGATTTCAAGTCAGCCAAAAGCTTAAAGCTGAGATGGGAAAATCCATAGAAAGTCTTAGCTTAGGAAAACAAAATGAAGGAAAAAAATTGAACTGTAGTGAAATCACAAAGCCAAGTCAAGTAGAGCTAGATGAATTTTACAGCTCCCTAAACGACTGCAAAGTAAAACCAGATATCTTAAGTTTGATCAACCTATATCAAAAGAGTTTTGTTTCGAAAACAAGAGAGTTAAAGACCATAAGGGAATTATTCGATGACAGGTGCATGAAGATGGATTACGATGATCTTTTAAAAGAGTGCCACAAAATAAAACTTGATATTACGAAAGAGCATGTGAACCTTATTGAGAAAGAGACAATAATGCAAGCAAAGGGAAGTGCCTTCTATCAACATAGAGCAGGCAGAATAGGTGCATCTAAATGTTATGCAACATGTCACACTGACCCAGCACTGCCATCACAGTCTCTAATTAAAACTGTGTCCTATCCTGATATTTTTCATTTCAGCAGTGCGACAACTAGGCATGGCTGTGAGCATGAGGGCAAAGCAATTCAAGAATATGAAAAACAAATGCAACTGAAACATGAAGATTTCAAGGTGGTACGATGTGGTACAATCATAAACAGAGAATACCCGTTTTTACATGCGGCCCCTGATTTTCTGTGCTCTTGTGGCTGCTGTGGGGATGGTTGTGGAAAAGTGAAATGTCCCTATTGTATAGATAGAATGAGTTTTGATTCGTATGTCCTTAAAAAAGGCTCTTGTTTAGAGAAAATAGATTCAAAATTTGTTCTGAAGAGAAACCATAGTTTATTATAACCATTATTATTATCAGGTTCAACAGCAAATATACACTACACACTGTTGTTATTGTGACTTTGTTGTATGCATATTTCAAGATGAGATGATGGAATTAGTCCAGGAAAGAATATTTCCAAACAAAACACATTGGGTTGAATGCCTTCCCAAATTATACCTATTTTGGAGAATTTGTATCCTTCCAGAGATTTTAGGCATGTGGTACACAAGAAAACTGAACATAAGACAGCAAGAAATTAAATTAGATGGTGATTGTTACTGTAGGTTGAAAACAAATGAAGAAACAGTCACTTGCTCTAATGCTGCATGTCCTATATCAAGTTTTCTCTTGTCCATTAAGAAGACACCCAAGACATGGTTCTGCCCTCATTGCCAAAAACTTCCAGAGTTCAAATCAAAAAAGAAGATTGTGAAGGATTCAACTTCAGCACAAGAAAACTTGGCACATGAGGAGCTATGAAACTTGATAGCATTTGCACTTGTGGCAAAAAAGCTGAAATGGGTGAGAAACTTTTGTGCTGCCACAATGAAAGTTCTACTTTCATTTGGCTTGTTTAGGTTATAAGCGATTACCAAACAATGCTATGACCACATGGGTGTGACAAAAATGCAAAGTCAGCCATTCATCAGGACAAAGTTTGTCATTTGTCAGCCAGAAAAAAGTTGATTCTACAGTAGAGGATTATGTTATGGTCAACAAAGAAGATTTTTCAGAAATAGAATGTTTTAATGACGATGAAGTGCAAGAGATAGCTTCATTTGAGAACACTGGGACTGTAGATAAAGTGTCTTCACTGGGAGCTTTACAGGAAAAAGAGTACAGAATCATTGAGTTGACTAGACTCACTGGCTGGCTAGACTGTGCTATCATCCATGAAGCTCAAATAATTTTGAAGAATATCAACTCTTTAATTGAAGGGTTCCAAAGGCCAACATTGGGTCCATGTAAAAACTTTGATCTTGTAAGCTCAGAGTTCATTCAAATTCTCCACACTGGAGGCAACCATTGGGTTTGTGTCAGTTCACTTAGTTGTCAGAAAGGATTTGTTAATGTGTATGATAGTCTATTCAACAGTGTTATCAGTGAGGACATTGAGGACCAGTGTAGAAATCTACTTGGAGATGATTTTCAGGATTTATCAGTTGAAAGAAAAAGACCTGGTTTCTGAAGCGAACGGACGTGCTTATGCAGTATCTTAAGAATCGCATCTATTTCATCGTTTTGACTGCCACTCTATGGAAACCTACATCTACATATTACATGCAAAATTTTATCTTGATTATATTTTATATTTTTACATCGTTTTTTAAATTTTTAAACTTTTAACCCTCAAAACAAAACGTTTGTGTTTTCTGGTTTTCATCCATTTCTCCGGGTTGTTGGGGATTTTCGGGAGCTTGGGTTGTAACCCCAGGGGACTGCCCCATATCCCGAAAAAATAGGGTTCGAGACTGGAACACCTTTTCTTTCATCAAATTATGTATATGTTTTTATTTATCCATTTTTCTGAGAGGGTTTTTCTCCTTACTAACCAAAACTGGTAATTATCACATTACTGTGGCACAATTAAACCTTTACGTTGTTAACATCCGTTAATAATTTGGAATAATTGGTCGTAAAAGTTGTAGCTATTGCAACCTGGTTTCTATAACTCTTTTCAAAACATTAACCAGATAAATACCCATAAAACACTAGTCCCTGGCAAAAAGTAGGTCTCCAGGTATGTAAGGGTAGATGGGGCCCCTCAAAGTCATGGCAAAGGCAACCCATCTAAGAGAAGGGAATCTCTGATATAAAAACCAGGAGTAAACTGTTTAAATCAGGAGTAAACCGTTTAAATCAACTGTCATTGGAATGCAGGATGACAGTCAGATGCAGGTGGCAATACATAAACCCATTGTTTTTGGCTTCTGCATCAATTTTTGTAGAGTAATTTCACGCTACTGTGAAATTGTTCTGGGGAACCTGTTAGTGTTGACTAACACTGCTACTCACTATAGGTTTGGCGTACCATAGCTGAGAATATAGCCACTGAAAGACATTTATGAGTATCACAAACTCTAGAAACTCATACTGCATCGGACAATGTGTGCACACTAAACACAATAAATCAACTACCAGAGCTTGTATCATCTGCAATCGACTTGAATATAAATGTCATCTGTATTCAGGAACATCGATACTTTCACCCTGACGTCAACCTCAAATATTATGATGTCGGAAATGGCTGGACTTTCGTCTCAACTTCAGCGTGGAAAAACTCAATTGGATCAACGATTGGTGGAGTAGGCATGTTACTCAGCCCACTGGCACTGAAATCTGTCAATAGCATAGAGGAAATAGAACCAAGAATCATGATCGCGAACTTCCAAGGAAACCCCACTACCACAATTGTCTCATGCTACTCACCAACAAATACCAGTGATAAGGAAGAGGTAGAGAAATTCTATCAGAGCCTCTCCTCACTCGTTAGACTTGTCCCAAAACATATTTTTTTGATTATTGGTGAAGACATGAATGCTCAGGTTGGATGTAGCGTGACCCACAAGTTTGGGTACCATGCATCTGCAAATAGAAATGGCGGTTTACTAGAAGATTTCATAGAAGAAAACAATCTCCTATGTCTGAACACTAAATTTAGAAAACCAAACTCTGGACCTTCACATACGCTAATGGTGCAAGAGCTCAACTAGATTACATCTTTGTCAACCATAAATGGAAGAATAGTGCCCTAAACTGCCAAGCTTTCAATTCTTTTGAGGGTGTATTTTCAGACCACAGAATTGTGGGTTGCACTCTCCGTCTTAGCATTCGTGCGAATAAGAGCCAGTCTTCTAATCATCCTCAATATGATTGGTCCCTTCTTACAACAAACAAAGATCTTCAAGCCCAATATAGCATCTCAGTTAGAAACAAATTCAGTTCTCTTCAAGCAGATGTTGAATCACCACATCCAAACACAACATATAACAACTTTGTTGTTGCACATGAAAGAGCTGCCGGAAATGTCATCCCTTTAAAACCGAAACTGAAGAAGCACACCCCCTGGGAAACAACTGATGTAGAGGTGGAAAGGTTGAACCTGAAAGAAAAATCGGCTGTAAAAAATTCCAATCCATCCACAAAATCTATTCGAGAATTCAATGAAGCATGTATCCAACTCAAAGATACATATGAACAACAACAGATCAATTACATCCAAAACAAAATACACCTCATCAATCATGCTGCAGTCAACAAACAATCGTCACTCGCTTGGAAAACTGTAAATGAAATAAGCAGCAGAAAATCATCAAACAAATCCAAGCAATGGCAAGATCACTTTGAAAACCTTTTAGGAAATGCTCCAAATGTATCTGACACTGAGGTTGAGCAAATTGTTCCGAACACTCTTGACATTAAAACTGGAAATTTTCAAAGAGATGAACTGATTGAGGTTTTAAAGAGAACCAAAAATAATAAAGCAGCAGGTCTGGATAACATTCCTCCTGAAGTTTGGAAAACTCAAAAATTCAATGATATTCTTCTTGATCTTTGTAATGCTGTGTACAACGGGGAAATAATTGAAAAATGGACTGAAGGATGCATACTTTTCCTTTTCCAAAGAAGGGAGACCTGGGTGTACCAAAGAATTACAGAGGAATTACACTCACCTCTATAGCAGCAAAAATTTACAACTCACTACTTCTCAACCGCATTCAACCCGAAATTGAAAAGGTCCTTTGCAAGAACCAAAACGGCTTCAGGAAGAATAGATCAACAACTGGGCAAATCCTGACTGTCCGTCGGATCATTGAAGGGGTTAAAGCAAAAAATTTAAAAGCCTCACTTCTCTTCGTAGATTTTTCAAAAGCATTTGACTTGATCCATCGAGGTAAAATGGAAAAGATACTTCTAGCCTATGGTATCCCAACTGAGACAGTAGCGCCCATAATGCTGTACAAAAACACAAAATCTTTAGTTAGATCGCCAGATGGAGATACCAATTTCTTTGATATCCAGGCTGGAGTATTGCAAGGAGATACACTAGCTCCATTTCTTTTTGTCATTACCCTTGATTATGTATTGAGAACATCTCTTTATAGACATACAGATCTTGGGTTCACGCTATCAAAAAGACTCTCAAGAAGATTCTGCCAATAAACTAACCGACATTGACTATGCAGATGACACTCGAATGCTGAGAGTTGTTTTAAATATCTCTTGGCGACAGCATCCCACTAAATCAGAGCTGTATGACTCTATCCCAGAAATCTCAGAAATTCTCACCGAACGAAGAATGCGTTTTGCTGGACATTGCTGGCGCGCAAAACATAAACTTGCCAGTGAACTTCTCCTGTGGACACCACGGCATGGTAAAACGCAAGTTGGTCGCTCAGCAATAAACTACATCGACCAGCTATGCAAAGACACTGGATGTTTCCCTGATGACCTCCCACACCTAATGCAAGATCGTAATGGATGGCGTGATAGAAGTTATGTCCGAGCAAGCTCGACCAGATGATGATCAGTTGTTGCAGATTTATCACCAAATTGATCTCCTGATGGAGACACAGAGTTCTTTGACATTCTGGCTGGAGTAATGCAAGGAGACACGCTCGCCCCTTTCATATTTGTCATATGTCTTGACTATGTGCTGCGAACCTCAATCAACAACAACCGCAAACTGGGTCTTACGCTCTGAAAGCCAGAGGACAACGTCATCCTGAGAAAACAATTACAGATGCGGATTACGCAGATGATCTTGTAATAATGTCAGATATGATGGCTGAGACTGAAGCTCTTCTTCATAGCCTTGAGAAAGCAGCTGGCGATGTTGGGTTATTTGTTAATGCCAGCAAAACTGAGTTCATGTCTTTCAACCAAACAGGAAGTATAAAGACATTAGCTGGAAAACCTCTGAAACTAGTCAAAAATTTTACTTACCTTGGTAGTAATATTGCCTCTACTAAAGGATGTCAATATCAGGATTGGTAAAGCTTGGAAAGCATTAAATGATATGAAATCTCAGTTACCTGATAAAATGAAGAGAGAGTTTTTCAATGCTATAGTGGTTTCTGTATTTGTATATGGTTCAGAAGCTTGGACTCTTACAAAGCATCTAGAGACCAAGCTGGATGGTACCTTCACGAGAATGTTGAGAGCGGTTCTCAACGTAACCTGGAAAAAGCACCAAACTAGGCAGCAACTCTATGGTCGATTGTCACTGATCTCCAATGTCATAAGGGAGAGAAGAGTAAGATTTGCTGGGCATTGTTGGAGGAGTAAAGATGAGGTTGTCAGTGATGTGCTGTTATGGTCTCCAAAACATGGATATGCAAGAGTTGGTCGCCCTTACAAGACCTTTACCAAACTGCTCTGTGAAGACACAGGATGTCAACTTGAAGATCTGCCACGTGCAATGGAGGACAGAATTAGATGGAAGGATAGAGTCATGGGAATCTGTGCAATCAGCTCGACCGGATGATGATGATGATCAGTTGTTCCTGTTCAGCACCAAAAAAATGGCAATGATTGTGGAGTTTTCTCCATAGCATATGTAACATCCCTAGTATTTAAAGAAGATCCAGAAACAATTCAGTATAATACTGCAAGGATGAGATTACATTTATCAAGGTGCTTAAAGGCTGGAATACTAGAGCCAACAATCTCTTATCAATAATTTGCATTTGCATTTATCTGTATTTAAAACTCTTAAGCGTAAACAAAATTTTCACAACAAAACCAAGAAAGTGCTAAACTACAAAGCCAAAATCCTATAAAAAATACTCCAGAACATAAAATAGACAATGCTCATTTGAAATCTATATTGTGTCTTGCTTGTCACTGGTTAGTTTCAATTCCACAAAAGATGTAAGTTAATCAAATGGAATAATTGGGGGGGGGAGGGCAGAGATTTACCAAAGCTGAACAAACTCTGATAATCCTGTTGATTAATGGTGTTTCTCTCCCATTTTGGTTACTAGGTATTAAGTAATCAGTTGGTATCGTGCTTTGCAAGATTGTGCACTTCTGTCTCAATACATCAATAACACATTCCACATGAATGCGTACATTTGCAATGTTTCTTGTTTTGTTGACATCTATTGAATCCAATTGATCTTTTCCCTTTGTGAAAGCAGGGATATTGATTTGTGCTTGATAATGCCAGACTCCTTCTTGGATTGTAAACCCTCTATCAGCAAGGACCAGATCTCCTGGTAGTAGGTTATTCAGGAAGGAACAGTTCTCTGTTAAAAATTTGTCTGATACTCTGCCACCCCATGCTTCACTGACAAATGAGATTGTCCCTTCTGGAGTTATTACAATCAGTACTTTGACTGTATTATGGTGCTTATAGCTTGAAAAAGTCTGAGCTCTTGCCAAAAGATTAGTGCGCCTGTCAATAAAAATTTCATAACAATATATTATGACAGTTGCTTTCAAACCAAATGCATCTAAAAAACATTTTGGCATGGTTTTATGAAGATCTTCTCGACTTGGCCAAATTATCAAGGCTGAAAGCCTGATATCCATCGCTAACATCCAAGAACTAAAAGCTCTTGAAACTAATGACCTTAAAACATTAAAGCGATTTGTTAAGTCTTGATGTGGTCCTAGACGTTTTGACGTTTAAACGCAATTTCATCAAAACCATAATGAACTCTTGAAATTTACTCAAGAGAAGAGATTTTCTTTTGACACTGGGTGCAACAAAATTGAATGTCTTTTTCAAGACTTCAAAAGAATGCAGTCCAGTGTAAAATTTCACTTTATCACCATCATCACCACAAAAATAATCTTCCTTGAATGGTTTGGGTTGGGTCGTTATTGGAGTGTTTGATAAAAAAATCTTTTGTGAGGCTCGCATTTTCCATTAGTTCTGGAACATCTTCCAGTTCTTCTTCTTCTTGGATAATATCTTGCTGAAACAGTATTCTGACCGGCTGGCTCTCTTTTTCTAATTTGAAATTTTTTGCTCTTGAAGCTTCTTGTTCGCGCTGTGCTTCTCATTTCTCTATCTTTTCGACTCTTTTTATCTCTTTCGACATTTCTCTCGCATTTCTCAGTATCATTCACCAATTTTTCATGGCCAATATTTAAACTTGGTACCCAATCCCAATTGTACCTGCCCCAAGACTTTGCTGCTACACCACTTACAAAGTGTTCACCACAGACCATATCATTTTCTAAAATTTTCCTCATCAAATCAGCCCTGCTAATCACAGAAATCCACAGTCTGCGTCTTTCTTCTGACAACTTTTCAGTCTGCTCTCCTTGGTGCTTGACGATTTTCGGAACACGAAAGAAAGATGTCTTTCCGTTTTTCACTGTCGTTTCCACAACCTACGATCATACAAAAATTTGGCATTGTTTGACTGTGACTTCGCTTTAGGCCAGTTTCAGCAACAACACCGTTCTAAGTGCTCCTCCAACATGGCGGACAGTATATTTTCAAAACCAGTGTGTCTGCACATACACTATATTGCTATAAATTAACTTTTCATTGAGCGAAGAAATTTAGTTGCTAATACAAATACGCAATAATATAGAATATAAAATCAAAAAATTGAAATCATCAACAACAAACGTACTGATGGGAAACAGGGAACCAGAACATTTCCACCATTTTTAATTGTCACAGCTAAAAAAGAAACTGATTTGCTTCTCTATAAAAAAAAGCATTAAAGGACATCCATCCAAAACATCACTTTTCCACGAGAGAAACGTAATAAACAGAAAACAAACAATCTCTAAGCACATTACAACAAATAAAACCAGTTACCTAAATGACTGCAAAACTCTCTAAGCATAGCATCGGGGTTACCAGTGACAGATGTGGTCAATGAACTCAAAATACAAACATCAGAATTCTTCAATGCAACCTGATCCATGGGCATACTGTGTGTTGCGTATGATGACGAAGAGGAGATATAACACACCTAACAACGAAGAGGAGATATAACACACCTAACAGAACAATAAACAACAAGATAATAAGTAAAGCTACTGATCGCACAAAAGCACCTTATAAAAGTCATTCTCTAGCAGCCAATTAGCACTTCCAATTGAGTAACCAGAACTGACGGCTGTAACTTGCATCAAGCCAAGAATATCCTTTGAAGAAGAAAGTTGAAGATTGCTTATCAATCACCAATGGGTAGTAATGGATGGATCTTACAATTTTTTCTGAGAAACCAACAACTTGTATTTTCGCAACAGCGCTTGCCACATCACCAGCACTATGCAAATGAGGCAAAAAGGTAAAAAATAATAATAGCTTTTAAAATTTGGTTTTACTTATAAATGGTTTCCCAGGATATTGCATCTGCAAAATCTGATAAAGGAAATGGCAGGCACCTGCAATAAAAGATCATAATTAAACAATTCTTTACTGATGTATTACATCTTCAAACTATGACATTATCAACAAAGAAAATACTTTCGTATATCCTTGTTTTTCCATTGAGTAAACTTCTTCTTTTGTAAATTTGCTTGGTTATATGCCACAAGTTCCTCCATAAAAACCCTACAACAGTTAAAAAACAACACAAAATACATGATTTTTGACAAATAAAAAAAATTCAACAATAGCATCATATACGGATTCAAACAGCATTTGTAACTTGGCACTCAAATAATACAATTTGACTACCTTCCCAGCTGTTGAGTCGGTTCTGTAGCTAATATCTTCCCTGTGAAACCAGAATACTGAAACAATTAAAAGCTTTAAATTTACTAAACATCGCTTTCAATTGAATTAACAATTTAAGAATTTTGAAAAAGGAGACAATTCAATGAAACAATCATTGTGAATGTAAACTTTTGAACATGAGTATTTTTGTTCTTAATTCATCATTCAAATCACTTAATTGAATAAATCAACAATCATAGAAAAGGTACAATCCAAAGTACATGAGCGCAAAATCCAAGTGAAAGTTGATCAACGGAACAACTAGTAATCATTCACTTCGCAAGGATATCATCCCTAGACTCTTCAACAATTGGCAAGCCCATCAACGCATACTAGATAATAGCGATCTTTGTAGTAAAACAACTCAATGTAAAAGTGTTGGAGGGGTATGCCAAGCAAGAGGACTATTACCATGGTAAGCAAGGAGTAATGTGGTAAGGATACTGTTAAGTTTTTACAGTATAATAATTCTGGCTTTATATGTTATCTCGAAATTGATGAAATGGTTTGAGGTTTTGCAGATATTTACTTTTTCAGCCAGAAACCCAGACTCAAAAAAGTTTCTTGTCTCCCAAATACTTGTGGTTGCAATGTAAATTCTATCACACATGACAGATTTCAGTGAATTCATTGAGGTATATGTAGCAGCTGTCATAGACTCAACAACAAAATCTGCTGGCAACGGCTGACCAGGGGAGGGATCACCTGAAGTGTAGAGGAAGTTGTGTAGAAAATGGTTCTTCCAACCAAGAATATGATGCATGGAAAACGTAATATGCTTTCCTTCAAGTTTCAAAGTGGATTATTTTGGATTTCGTTAAACGAGGGTTTTGTAAACAACCAAATTGTTGTCTGAGGATCATTAGCCACAACTAGAGCCTCTCCATCAATGGATCGTAACGAGAGTCAACCAGGTGAGTGGAACAGCTTCCTATACTAAAATAATCTTCAATCAACTGAACAAGGTTCTCAATGACAATGCTTTTGAAAAAGCTAAAAACCTATCCCAGCCTTCAACCAGTCCATTGTGAAGAATGTAGGCTAACTCTTTAACTATATTCACAACAGAACAAATTTTACCAATATAAAAAGAAATGTACTAGATTAAAATAAGCCATCATCTATAAGAAATGCTAATATTCAGTCATTTTCAAATAAATGATAATTCTCTACATATATAGCAATGGAAATTATTTTCAAGATCTTTGACAACCCAAGCAGGTAAGAGAGAAATCATCAACAGTAATTGTTTGACTTCACGATTCATCTTAAACATAGCAACATGGAACACACTCCTAGAAAAGATAATTTACACCTAATCCAAGATATAACGTGATCACAATTTTTTCCATTTTTCTTCAAGATTTTATCAGTGGGATGCTTGCAATATCTAATGTATTCAATCAAGAATATAATGGACGTGAAGGAACCATGTTCTACATTTATAATCCGTTTATTGTATTTGTATTTCTTTTCCATTTCATTCTTTTGATAGATTTTGTTGAGGGGAAAATCAGCTCATGTTGGTGCGTTACACGAATATCAAACCAGCTCCATTGTGTTGGTCTCCAAAATCCTCTGACATGAACATCAAGTCAAACTAATTAAATTAAGTTTGACTCTAAATCTCGGGCCAAGCCTCTCGATGCGAGTTGCCCTCCCCCCCCCTCACAAATAAACCAAAGCAAACACAAAACATTGAATAGTTGAAACAGTTCTTGTAAAAATCTTTCACAAATGGAGTCTAACTATATCGCTAACATACCCCATTATGAATGTGAATATAGTGTTTCAAGACTACCATATTTTTCTCATTCTTAATGAATACATCCATAACCCATTATCCCTGTCCTAGAATTGTTTTAAATTAAATTGCAATAATTAACCAAACAAACATAAGAAACAAACAAAAAAATAATTACCTCAGAAATATATGGTAGCGCCAACACATTGTAAAAATTAGACAGTAATATGACATCAATCGAAGAAAAGTCCACTAAACCACTCTACAAAAGAATTTATTTGCTACTATTTGCTAATATAGTAAAATGTGATTGGAAGAGTCTGCATGCAATAAACAACATGCGGGCACAAGAAATGAAGATATGAAAACAACAGAAAGAAGAATAACAATGATGAAAAGAAAAAGCAGTGTAGACTTTACCTCTGGACATGCCACTTCAGGTATCCCATCGATAAACACACGACCAGTGTTCTCAAATAAATTCTAAACAGCACACAAGTGAGTCGGTGGGGAATTTTACGACAAATTAAAGTCTTTTTACAGTTTCAGCACCCAAATGTTGCTTTACTTCAGAAGAATTCCACGGCTTTAACCTTTCAGATCTTTTGCTACAATAGTACATTAAAAGCAAAACAAAACTAATTTCAAAATCTTTGTAAGAAATTTGAAGTAACAACTTCTTAATATAATGAAATTATGGCTTAATAGGTAATTGTTCAATTGTTACTTCAAAGTATACCTGCTCACAGGAGAGTTAGGAAGGTAATTCAAAACTGTGGACATATCCAAATGACAGTCGAGCATGATGGTTAAGTTTTTTTGCTTCAGGACCATACATGGTGATGTTGGATCTTTGTTTAATATATACTAAAAGTATTTTTGAATTCATAAAAATAATGGATATGTGGAAATTAGCACACTTACCAATTTCATAACACTATTTATGTATTCCAGAACAAATCTATAGTGTTTTTATTACCACTAAAAATATATTCACAAATATTGTTTTATTATATATTATGATTTATTGAAACTTTGAAAGGAATGTTTATTTTCGCCGAGAGCAAAATGGGGCAGTTAAATTATTATTATTAATAAAGTTTACAATATAGGCAATATTGCATAGGCATAAATATTGCCTGTCAACCTATAACAACTTAAAATTGTGAAAAAAAGTATAATGTCAGTTGGAGTTATAAATTAATTTATATAAACATGAAAAGAAAATGAATTGCATTTTCGAAAATTCGACTTTAGTGTGGATCCAAATTGCCTATAAAAATAAAATTAGTTTTCTAAAAAATTATCTAAATGATTTTTAAATTCATTTAAAGTTTACGAACACACTAGATCCCTTTGGTAACATGAACAGGTTTTTGCGGCAAGATAAATCTCCTCACAGCATGCTTTCAGGTCTTGGTATCATCATAGCATTGTAGTGTCAAAGATGTTGCAATACTCCTCTATTTGTTCGGAAGCGCTGACTACAAGATGCACAGGGTTGAGTTAGATTTCGTTCATCTTCATTGTTGTTAGCAATCTCCATGTCAAGTGTTTTATTGAAGAAAGTACGTCTGAAGATATATTCATAATGCAACTTACTTTGATCAATATCTTACCATTATTTTCTTCTTTTACTTAGAAATCAAATTTTTACTTTTAAACCAGTTTTAACGGTTTTTCAGCGTCGCAAAAACATCCTTTGCCATCAGAAGCCATTGACATTTACTTCCGTGTTTATTTTGAATTTCCGAACAACGTTCAGTTTTTTGTTTGTTTTTATTTTTAAATTTACTTTTAAAATTATTATTATCAGTAATTAATTAATTTTATTCTTGAGTTTAAAGTTACTTTCAAACCATTTCAAGCGTATGCAAAACTTCGTTATCAGATCAAAACCGCCAGATTTATTGATCATAACAATGAACCGACGTCAGATCAAAACATCAATATATTTCACAAACACTTCTTAAACATTAAATTGTTACTTAGAAGTGGAAATCATAAAGAATTTTTACCTTAACAACCTTAAAATCTTTAAAAAAACAAATTTCAGACGTTTGACCGCCGCTTTTCTGGTACCTAGTTGAAAAAAACATGCTCGCAAACAAGGGTAAAGGCGGATTTCCATTCAAACTATTTCCACGCGCGCGCGCATTTTTGAGACAGAAAATCAGTTAACGCATGCGCAATATGTGTCAAAACACTGATTGCATCATCCTTTCAGCATGCGCGCGAGCGTAAAAATAAGTAGAAACCATTTCTACTTTTGCGATCACAGAAATGCTCTCGAAAAAATAAGCCAATCAAAAAGCAAGAAACTATAAACAAATTACGACATTGTTAAAATTATCGTAAATCATCATGGCGTCTCAAGAGCAGCCGCAAGTAAATTTAAATATGCTTTTGGCAGCGTTACAGCAAAATGGAGAGAGAAATCTGGGAGATCTTACTGCATTAATTGCAAACAATGAAGAAGAACTTTGTCATGTAGCTGAATTTAATGAGGATGTAGAAGTTACTGCAGAAGAGACAATCAATGATGCTGTTTTGGGGGAGGAGGAGAAGAACGAACCAGAAGGTGTAACATATGATCCCGAAATACTGATTGATTTAATCAAAGGAGAGCCTTGTATATGGGATACTGCGTGTAGGGCTTACAAGGAACAAAACAAGAAGAGAAATGCATGGAACAAGATCTCGAAAATATTTGACAAAGATGGTAAGTGTTTAATAAGTTTTTGTTCTAAGCATGATTCTTTCGGCATAATGATTTATTATTATATACCAAGGGATCAAAAGGAATAACGTTTTTCTAACAACCGTTGAATTATTTCTTTTTCAGTGGATTTCCTTAAACAACAATGGAAGAACATAAAGGAAAAAATGAAACGTTGCCTTGATAAACGCAATCGGTTAACACGATCTGGTGCTGCAGCCCATACCTTGCCAAAGTGCAAATTTTTTGACGTCTTGATGTTTTTAGATGATAAAATCAGTAATCAGGAAACACAAAGCAACATCGATATTTCAAAAGGTAGTGATAATCATGAAAGTAATCCAAGCCCTTTGTCCTGCAGCAGTATATTATCCTCGCCAAGTGGATCATTCAGCGCAGATGCTGTTGTAGATACTAGCACTAATACAAGGAAGCGTAGTTTAAAAAATAAACAAGGAATGTCCCAACGTATTGATCTTTTGACGCTAGATTTTTTGGAAAAGGCTTCCAACGAAAAAATACCCAAGAAGGAGGATGGAGAAAATAGTGATTTATTATTTTTTAAAAGCTTATTACCATCTATGAAACATTTATCAAGAAGAAACAACCGTGTGGCTAGAAAAAAAATACAGGACATTATCTTTGAACTTGAAATGTCAGAGGATGAATAAGATTTTTACAGTTATCTTAAGTGAATTAGTTCTTGCGGAATTTAAGTTCTTTTAAGCAAAAATCGCGTTTCTTAGACTTTATAAACTTAACTTATTCCACTGTGACGAGGAGGATGATGATTAGTTAGTATTTTTAAAACAACCTATAGAGTTTGCTTGAAATTCATTTACATTTTTTAAAGATATATATAAAGAATACATATAACAAGTATATAAGTTGAAAGTACGTTCTATTTCAAGAATTTAATATTCAGATATATTTAGCATATACATAGTACAGATTTTGCTTTAATATATGTCAAATGTGTTTGTTGTTGATGAAAGAATGTCATTTTGCCAAGGTACAGCACCTTCTGGAGAATTGAAATAGTCCTTGTATGCGTCACGTACTTCTTTTGCTAAATTCGAATAGTTGTTTGAACCACGAACACTTTGGTGTAATCCAGCAAGACCAACCACATCTCCTATTTCGTTTCGCCAACTGCCCGGAGTAACTCTGTTTACACAGTATGTGTCAACAAAATTTCGTGGCGCATAAGAATATATATCGTCAACATTATTTATACTCATTAGGAAGTTATGCAAAACTAAAGTAGCTTTGACAATGTTACAAGTTGACTCCACATTTGATGCTATAGGTCTTCGAAAAATACGGAAACGGGTAGCAAGAATACCAAATGCATTCTCAATAACTCGCAACTATCACTTGCTCGTGATATTCTATAATTGCATATAACTTTTGTTTTATCACCGTTACTTTTGTCAGGATAAGGTTTAACCATGTAAGACTTCATGGAAAATGCATCATCTGCAACGAACACATAAGGATATTTTATATCATTGCCACTGCTTTCTATACGATCAGCAGATGGAAAATTAAGAAGATTGTGATCAATCGCGTATCTTAACTTGCTATTTGAGTACACACCTCCGTCACTTTGTCGACCATTATCTCCTACATCTGCTAAGGTAAATTTGTAAGCAGCATCACAAATAGCAAGCAATACTACACTATGAGTTTTCTTATAATTGAAATACATGGATCCACAACGTGGTGGTGCTTGAATAATTACGTGCTTTCCATCTATAGCCCCTAAACAATGTGGAAAGTTCCAATTATGCTCGAATTCATGTGCTATTTTTATCCATTCCTGACATTGGCTAGGAGGTGTAAAATAGTTCTTGGAAAGAAGAACATCCCAGATGACGGAACAAGTTTCTTTGATTGTTCTACCAATGACCGATGGACTCATTCTGTAACTTGCTGCAAGTGTAACGTGGGCATCACCCGTGCTCAAGTGCCTTAGTGTCACACAAAGCCTCTCCGCAGGAGTTGCTACACTTCTTCTTAGCGAACATTTTGTAATAAAAGGAGCTATCCATGATAATAACAGTTCAAATGTTGTTGGACTCATCCGAAAACATTTATAAAAGTATTCGTGGTCAAAAAGGTACATATCTTTTACCAACAGGTGAAATTCACTTTTTTGTTCCCGTTCCAAGAATATTCTCCGAATCCACATATTTTTCTTATATTTACTCCTACGATTTCTCAAACGCAGAAGGAGTAGCAAGTAAATGTATCGTTTGTTTACAGCAGCCATATTTTTCTTGAAATACTTCTAAACATGTGCGCGCGCACGCAAACTGAAAAAAGAATGGAAATTACCTAACGTATTTTTGCGCTGGCGCATGAGATCAAATTTACGCGCGCGCGTGGAAATAGTTTGAATGGAAATCCGCCTTAAGTTTCAGTTTCGTAATTAATAGCTATAAGTTGAGTCTACCCTTCGCGCCATGGCGTACTAAAATAACAGGCCTATTCATCGTGCAAAGTCGCGCCGAGACTGGGGGCTGAGCATTTTAGCGGGAGATTCGAGAAAGTAAAGCCGTGTGAGCAGTTTGCATGCTTGGAATATAGACAAAATGGTTAAAAAGTGTTGTGTTACTGGTTGTAAATCAAATTATTCTAAAGAAAAAGAAAGGATATCTGTATACCGCCTACCAAATAATCCAGAAGAACGAAAAAGATGGATAAAAGCCATTCCAAGGGACAATATTCCTGATAGACCAGATACAGTTGTTTGTGCCAAACATTTTTGTTTAGTTAGCTGAACTAGCGGTTGAATTAAGGGGGCAGCAAGGAAAAAATCGAGTAAAAAGTTTAACAAAAGACACAAGTACTGCATTAGAACATACATGCAAAGGATTAGTAGAGTTGACAAAATACTTATTGGAAACATCTCATTCGTATGTCCTGTTAGGAACTTTTACAACTGATCCTTTAGAGAAAGCGTTTGGCAAGTTGAGGCAAGGTAGTGGAGGTACTTACTTCATCAATGTTCAACAAGTTTTGGAAAAGTTCAATATAAACAAGACAAAATTGATGCTAAGATGCGACATTGACATTCCCAATTCCATTGCACAAGATGGACATTGTTGTAGTAAATGTTCTTATATGTTGTCAGAAGAACAGTGCTATGTATTTGACAGTCTGCCAGGACTTGAAGAAACACTTGGTGATGAACTAAAGTCACCATTGGTTTATATTGCTGGTTATGTGACAAGAAAGGATGAAAGTGGTGTTGATGATACATTTTCATATTTTGAGAAATATGGCACATTTACTACTGGTTTAGATAGAGGTGGTTTGAACATTCCATGTGACAATATTTGTGAATGGACATTTTTTTGCTACATTACGTTTCACTCTGTTGCAAGAGAAGTTTGTCGTACCTCATTATGTGACATATTTATGAACGTGGCAGAATCGTTTAATTTTAATATCGAGAGAAAGCATGCAGTAATTTTGTCAAATGTATTATTGAATAACTACTGTCGTTTGAATTCACCGATTTCAAGTAATGAACCGAAAGTGAAGTTGTCTAATTGACTGATTGGTATCCCAGGAGATTATTGACTGTTTTTCATACTTGTAGTTCATTGGAAAAAAGATGCTGATGTCTTGTTAAAAAATGTTTAATACTTGTAATATAATGAAATGCATATATATATATATACATACCAGTTGATTTATTATATACATACTGTTTTGTTAATACACACTGTTAGTTAGATACTCAGTTCTGCATACTATGTTATATTGTTGATATTGTAGTTTGGTTAATGCAAGTTGTTAATATTTTCAAAATTTGGAATTCTGTTTCTACTAAATGAGATTTTTTAGTGTTTAGTCAGTAATATGTATAGATGTGATCTTTTTTACCAGTTTGTTGTGTTGTCTTAGTAAATGTTGTGTGTTATTATTGTGCTTGTAATTGGTTGTGATTGTCCATGTCTGGATTCATTCCTAGGCATGCTGATGAGCCCTGATATTGGGCAAAACAATCACTTTATTATTATACATGTTTATACTTTAATGATATGAATTATTATTATTAAAGTGAATATTTATACAGGATAAACTGTTCAGTACTAAATACTGCTATCATACATGTCCTGTTTAAATTATAATGAAAATTCTTATGTTGATTACACTAAATGTTTTCCCTCAGATAACCCTTCTATTAGTGTTTTTTTGCACTTTTTTGTCATGAAAATATACCAAAACTTTCTTAAATTCATAAAAGAATATCTTGGTTTCAAAGAAGAAGCAAAAATAATGTTATTTCAGTGTTTTGAGTGGCTACTTCAGTTGTTTTTGTTATGAAAACATAGTCCAAAACCTGGAATTCTAGGCCCCCAGTTTTGAGCTATCCTTGCACGGTGAATAGGCCTGAAATTTCAGTACGCCATGCTTCGCGCGAAAAAAATAAATTTGAAAAAGACGTGTGCGACTGACTTGCTGACTTGCTGACTTGCTGACTGACCCACAGAATGGCAAAAAAAAATTAGATACTAGGAAGACTTGTCTTTATTAATTACGGAAATATATAAAAGTAGAATCTCTGGAGAGATTAAATAGCGCTTGAATTCTTGAAGATTAAATTGTGATTTTATTGCTGAATTTGAATTATACTAAAATTTTGAAGCTGAAACACCTGAGAAACAAGAATGTCTTTCAATTGAAACGTTGAATAAGTTTTTGCTGTTGAACGAATCGAGCTGGACCAGACAAATTCTTCAGTTTGATAGATTTCTGCTTGATAAGATTGACACAAGCTGGACACAATTTTCACTAGACATTGTGTTAAAGGTAAAGACAAATTACATATAAAATAGATTGAATATAAAATACCTTATTCGTGCAAATTTTAGCGAGGATTTAATTTGACGGGGCAGTAACACTACAAACGTTGGTTGTAAAGAGGCAAACAAGGATAAGAAAGAAGAAGAACAACGGAGTGTTATAACTATTGATTAGTTTCATTTTATAATCATTATTTACATTCATTATTTATATTTTACATATTTCTTTTGTAACATTGTCTAGAAAAGTGTACGTAGACAAAAAGTTTTAGTAGACAAATGGTTTTAATTTGGTGATAGCAGAAATATTTTAAATTTGGCGATGGAGGAAAAAAATTAAATTTGGCGCGGATTTAATTTGGCGATGGAAGAAAAAAATTAAATTTGACATGAACTTAATTTGCCGATTTCAGACCAAAATCGCCAATTTCGCCAAATTTTTTCCACACCAAAATTTGTACGAATAAAGTAGATTGAAAAACGAAGACTACATGAATATTTTTTCGGTTTTAGCTATTACCAGCACCAAAAAACAAATCCAGTGACTTTATATTTTTTTTTTTACAAACAATTGCCTTCGATCGACTTTCCGGAGGGCGGGTTTTGTTGATGTTATTTAAGTTAGAAAGAATCGATTTATATTATCTATTCTAATTATATTTTGTTGATTTATGTTGTTTAATTCAAATTCAAAGATACCAACAAGAAAATGATGATCCTTAACCTTTTCGTTTAAATAAAGAGGTCCAGCTTTTTTACAGATTATACAAATTTACGAGAGAATTGAACTAAATTTTTGAGCAGGAGTAGAAGAAATTCTTTTGGATCTTTTAGGTGCTGGAGGTGCTGGTGGTAGCGGAGGAGGCAGAGGCTGCTTTTTTTCTTTAACTATAGCAGCTTTAGCCCATTTTCCCTTTGTTTGTTAAAAGGCTATTGACGTGGTAAAGACAACTCTTCCAGTTTGAATTTGGATCGACTTCTGCTCTGGAAAAAAACTTAACGATATTCTGGTGACTTCACAGAATTCTCCGTAATCCTTTTCCAAAGCAAGCCATTTGTTCTTCCTTTCCTTGACACTCTCTAAACTGCTAGCAGTGAACTGGCGAATTGGCCCTTCTTTGCCTTCAAAATGTATCACACAATCGTTTGACATGTCTGAACAGTGTCGTAGTTATTTTAGCTTTTGCAATTTCATCTTCGAATGTTTTTATTTCGAAACGACCATTTTCGAACTTTTAAATTTTACATACTAATATATATCACTTTTTAGCTTTTAGTTTATATTATGATTTACAAAAAAACAACAACCTAATGTAAAATATAAAATAATAAATTTATTACTTTTATGAGAGTGTACTTTGAAAACAATAAACTCGTTAAATAGACCAAAAAGCGGTTTTTACACCTTGTCACGTGATATAAGAAAATAAGCAATAACTCCAAAAGGAAAAAAATTCAAAACATAGTCCAAGCGGAAGAAATGCTTAAAATCTCACCCCGGTTTAGAAAAATATCACTTCAACAGTTTTAGATCAATTTTGAAGTATTTTTCTCTTTCATGACGTCACAATTAGTTTTTACCCAATTTCTCAATAACGCGGGTTCCAGGTGCGGAAACTTTTTCTTTTATTAATCTTCTATATATATAAAAGAAGTTTCCACAAAAAATTTCAGTTCCCAGATATGTTAAATGAAACTTCGTTCAATGTTCGCCTATTAAGAGTATTTGATCGAATGTCTGAAATCAAGTCGAACGTATTAAGATTTATTAATGTTTTCTGAATTGTTTTTGAGACGGAAACGTATTTGAACTTTTTGAATAGACTGACAAACAAACTTATTTTCAAACGGACATTTTATTTCAGTTGTGTTAAAAGATTGATTTATCTTTTTCATAATTGTCTTAAATATTCATAGTTTAGGAGGGGTGTCAATTGTTAGGGGGGTGGACTTTTGAAAAAAAAATTATTGATTGGGAGGGTCATAGCTAATTGAAATTGAGGAGATTTTTTGCCAAAATCGGAGATATACCCTCCCATTCACAGGCCTCCCAAGTCTCCCGGTTTGTCCGGGAGTCTCCCGGATTATTAACCCGTCTCTCGGTCAACATACATTTTCTCCCGAAATTATTATTTTTTTGCCTATCTCCCCGGATTCCAGAAATGTTTCATATACTTACTATTACTAACCAACCATACATAGCTGGCAGACATGGCCCCCTCTACTAGTAGAGGGCGCCATACTGGCAGACCATTCGGTCAAGCCGCGAAAGAAAGCTTAATACATAAATGTGAATTAACAATAAAATTCTAAAGCAAGCAAACCTAGTTTTAGGTTCTTTGTTTTGTCAATTAGTATCCAACTTCCATTTCAATAGAAGCCTTTTCATTCTTGTAAAATTGTTTATTTCATTTGTTTCTATTTTGGCCTAGAACGCATGTTGTTTTGTCTGCAAGAGTATGACGTGTGTGAATCATAATGGTGGGTGGGTGATCGTGAACAGAAAAGTCCGACCACGGCCCATTGAAATGAAAAACAAATTTAATAACGCCCTAAATTTTAGGAGTGTATGTCATTTATCAGTTAATGTTAGTCGTGAAAAGTTATAATCGAGAAAATCTCCATAATGTCGAATCCATCTAAGAAGCGAAAATATTATTGCAGTTTTAACCTTATTCAGGCTGGGGGGGGACCATTTGGTTCCCCCTCCAGTTTTTTTTAAATAACTTCTTAAAGAAACATGCTATGACCCTGAAATTTTCTGACTTTTCCTAAAATTTATATAGGAATATTTTGGTAAAATTATTATTACAACTTTATTTCAATAAGCTTAAAATTGTTTTGTTATATAAACAAGATTACTCTCTATCGGCACTCTTTTATGTCATTTCTCTATTTTCATCCGTCATCATTAGGGTAAAATTTTATGAAAGTAAACTATACACTGTTACCTTAAAATAAGTCGGCAAAAAGTTTGGTCGGCAACAAATTTAGTCACTTGGCCATAATTTAATCACTTTTTACCGACTAAAACTTAAAATTTTAGTCACATTTTACCAACTAAAATTTTAAAATTTCTTCTTTTTTTACCAACTAGAAATTTAAACTCTGCATGCAATTACTTTCATAAAAACAAATGGAAAAGTTAAACAAGTGATAGTGATAGTTTTATGTTGCGGAAAAAGACACAGAACTTGTTATTAAATGGTTATTTCATTGCTTGCAATTTTCCTCTTTTAATATGTAACCTCCTTCTTTTTTTTAACGGTCGGTAAAAAAATTAGTCGGTAAAAAATTTTAGTCGGTAAAAAAAAAATGCGCTAAAGATTTTTGGTTGGTAAAAAAATTTGGTTGGTAAAAATATTAGTCACTTGCTGAAAATTTAGTCACTTTTTGCCGACTTATTTTTTACCTCTAAGGTATATACTTTAAGGGAAGAAACTTTCGCGGTACCTTTTCCACCGCGAATTTTTCCGAATTAACTTTCGCGTTTTTAGAAAATTTGAAGAATTCACGGGAATAAACTTTCGCGATTTTTAAAATTTTGCAGATTTCGCGGGAATAAACTTTCGCTGATTACGATTTTAGAAATTAAAGTTCCAAATATTGGAGGGTATTTAAACTTTTTATGGTTTATTTTTTTTTTAAAAGATTAGAAATTCAATAAATAAAGATACAACAAGGGTAAAAACTAAAATTTTTGTTTTTCTGTCTATTTAACAAATAATTCGAAACATGTCCCCCGGAAAATTCAATGTTATGATTCGAATGACGCTACTGCATTGTACAATTCTTCGCAATGTACCCTTTGAGAGCAAATTAGATATCTATTCATGCGGAAACGTTGCTATTTTGCCAATGCAATACTTAACACCTCGTTAAAAAAAATCTTTTTGTCTACGAAAAACTACGGAAGCGCTGAAACATTTTTCCTTCACTTTAAGTGTTATAAAGAAGAAGCATTAGCTTAGCTAATTTATTTTAATTGCAGCCATGAACACGGAGGAAGTTTTCATTTTCACTGCTGCGGTCAGAGGTTTCCACTATTAACAACGAACTTGGAAACCGCTAGAATCACAAAAGTTGTTTTGCTATGTCGAAGCATGTCTGGGAATTCTTTTGATCGATTTGCCATTAAGACCGTAACCGATGGAGACCAAATAGTTAGTCAATAACCGCGTGAACTTCTCATTGTTAGAGGTGCGTCGATTTATTTAAAACTGACTTCCACAAATTTCCAAAGATCACCCTTAGTCCAAGTTGGACTAGAAATTAGATGCGAGGTTGTGGTTAAAATGGCTGGAACGGTGAAATGTTTTCTGCTAGCAACAAAAGTGGACAAAAGAGAAAAGTCAGCGATAAGGTTATAGTTTTAAAGTGATTGTAATATCATGATATATATATACAAAAGAAGGAATGAAAAATTAAAAGAAATTCGCGGGAATTAACTTTCGCGTTTTTTTCTAATTTGGATATTTCGCGGGAATAAACTTTCGCAGTTTTAGTTTTTTAGCTTGGTTTATGGAAGAAACTTTCGCGCAAATTAGGATAAAATTGCCGCGAAAGTTTTTTTCCGCGAAAGTTTCTTCTCTTAAAGTATCATTCTTTCGCAAATTTTTCAGAGAATTCAAATATGGCGTCAGCATTTTTTCGGCTCTACTTTGTTAAATTTATTCAAATGCTGGAACCAACTTCTAACTTGGTTATTGAATAATGTTGATGTCTTTTATATGAAAATTTCCCTATTTTGACCAAGCCGATGACGTCATAACTATTACACAATCCATTTATTTATAGTTGGCACAAATACTACAAAAAATCAAAAGATTTAGGCCTAAAAGACCTTTTTGCGATGATACTTTACATATTATTAAGTTTCATGGAAGTAAAACATTTAACAATTAATCTTCTTCTCAATGGATGAAAATAGCCTTATAATGTGTTTTTAGAGCATTCAGATTAGAAAATTTTTTTCTTTGGCCAACCATGGTGGTCGACAATTTTTCCATTTCCTTATCCTAAAAAATCTCTCCTAAGTTTCCAACTTGAAAATGTTTGCCCCCCCCCCAAAAAAACAAAAAACAAACAAGTTTCAAGTTGTTACGGCCCTGCATACCCCTGTATAATTGAGGTCATGGGTGTGTGCAACGTGCGTGGATTTGGTGTAAAATACGAAGGAATACGTGCGGCCAAAGTGCATGTAGAAGTAACTAAAGTAGTTTTGTTAGATTTATTATACTTGACACAATAAACATATAATTCACTAACACTTTATTTTCAATATTGTTTCCGTCAGTTTGCTAATAATTCATTTTTGTAGGCTTGCTAGGCCTAGCCAACCTAGTAGTACTAGCAGGTGCGTACCGTAAAAATTGAAACGGGGGATCGGACTTAAGAATGAAAAGGGATTTAAAACTTTTACTAATTTGGGCTCCGACGATGAAGCAAAGCCCCCAGTGAAGCTTGTTTTATTTAATGTACAATGTTGTAATTTTAATTCACCGTAAATATTGAGTTCAAGAGTTGCTGGAAGAAACTTTAAATGAACTAAGAAAATTAAGAAATAAAATCGACGGTTTTATTAAAACAGAGTCGAACATTACACTTGAAGTTCAGGTGGAAAACAAAATATAAAAACGAAGTGAAAAACAGTTTTATGACACCTTTCTTCTGGAAGAATAAGGTAACCAGTAATAGAGTTGGCATAAAAAAGGAGTTAACGAAACTATTATGGTAGAAACGAAAATTGACACTGCTGAAGATAATATTGAAGTTAGCCACGTTATTAATGATTTCGATTGCGAGAATGAAATAAACTTCATTGATTTAAGTGAAAAAGAAGAAGACGCCGCAAAAGTAGAAACAAACGAAGTGAAAAAGAACCAATTTCGCGAGCTTTCGGTTGCAGATGAAAGACGTATTACGGACAAAATGATGTTAACTGATTCTGTAATTGAAGTTTTCCAACGAATACTTCTTAAACAGTTGCCTTTAGCAAACGGCCTTCAAGACCCGGTTCTCGGTGCATGTTTAAATTTCAGGGTGATAGCCTCTGAACCATTCGTACAGGTGCTGCATGATCGGGGTATGCACTGAGTTACAATAAGCTCCTATAACTGAAATTATGGAGAAGTTAATTACTATGACAGTTTGTCACCGTATTAAGAAACATGTAAAAAAGCAAATTTGTTCTATTATTCGCTACGAGAAAAGTGAGCTTTTCATCAATGTCAAGACCATTCAACAGCAAGCCAACGGAGTGGATTGTGGCGTGTTTGCTGTTGCATTTACAAGTGCAATTTTGGATGGGAAAGATCCGTCAACGCTGCGGCTAGACACGTTTCGGGAACATTTATTTCGTGCTTATAAAAAGGTTGGAATGACTGTTAATGATAAAAATCGCATAATACAATGTGATCAGTGTCATGAATGGTACCACCAAGATTGTGAGAACGTCAAGGAAAAATACTATGAACAAGAATCGTCTTCTTGGGTTTGTAACAAGTGTTCTTCAAAAGAAATACCATAAAAATAAAATTCATTGTTTTTGACTTTTTAAGTTTCTAGGCAACCCCAGCTGAATTTTGAAAACTTCATTTCATTTTTTAGTAAAAGGTACTTCATACAGAATATTGCATTTTCCAAAATATCTTGATTTATTAATAAAATATACCATTAACTACAAATATCATAAGCTTCGAATATTGACTAACAACGCTAACTTTTAACATTGAGATTTTCGGTTTTACAAAGCAAATATTCTGCAATAGTTTTACTTTAGATCAATGGATATTGTCTATACTACTTTGGTAAAGAAATATTATCATGAATAATCTTATCTGTTTAACCATGCACTCAAAACACGTAAGGAAAAATCGGCCTTGTTTGCGGGCATGTTTTTTTTCAACTACCCGATTTCTAGCCAAATTCAACATTTTGAACAGATCAACCAAATTTACGGCACCCACAAATTTACTTGCTCACCCGCGATTTGTATTTGACGGGAGCATGTATCCAGAAGCCGTTCTTTTTTCTGATATTGGTAGATGCGTGTTATCGTCACCACAACACAATTAATTGTAACATCGAGTTCAATTGCATCCTATGCTAATTGCAATTTTTGTCGGACGGAATTTTATTTTCTCTAGAGACTTGTTTTCGCTTGGAAAGCCTAGAACAAGTTATCGTGTTCAACCTTTCACTAAATTCCAGCGACAAAATCTTTTACAGAATTTGAAAAGAAAGTAAGATCTATAATTTTTAAGTATGTGTTATTGAGGTATTATTCGTTGGTATTTATGGGGACCAGATGCGTTGAAAATGCAAATAGGGCTTCAGAAGCAAAGAAAATCACAGACTTTCGGGAGTCCTCCCACCTAGCCTGAATGTAATATGATTGGTGAACATATTATTGCAGGTATAAAATAAAGGCGGCTGACAGTTATTCATTCTCATTGCAGTAATGAGTGTAATTTGCACGGGATATATAGCTAATCTAAATAATAATACGGAGTTTCCTTTCTTACCCTCTACACACTTACAATTAAAGGAAACTCCTGCTATAAAACACAACAAAATGAAACAAAATTTTATAAAGTTTTTAAATTGCCGCCAACCTTCTCTTTCTTAAGAAGTTGCATAAAAATGTGAAAGAACATTGCTAAAACACACTAAAATAGTGTTAATATTTGCGCATTGCGAAAAGAAAAACAAAATACATGACAGGACATATTTTTAAAAAAGATCTGTATTTCAAACACACAAAACGAGATTACGCAACTTTTCACTGCTTAATAATGCGTGAAATTCCCACGTGCATTGCAGATAGTTACAATATGAAGTAAAGTATACGTTTTTCTTTTTATAAGAATACGCTTTATAAGAATAGCAGGGTGAAAATGGGCATTTTTTGAAGAATATTCTAAGAATATGCCCAAGGTGAGAATTCTACTATATTTGGGAATATATTGCCGAAATATAGCTATATATATATATATATAAGCGTTTGACAAACAGCAACAATATCAAAAGACAAATCAACAAAAAAAGAAAACAGTCAGAGTTCAATGGGCAGTTCTCTGAGCCAAGATCTTGTTTCGGCATTCGGACAGCGAAGAGCAGTGAGGCCCCGGGCGACTTGAGTAAGACGCAGTCAGTCACCACGTGCTCCACGGTCTGGGTCGGGTGGCCACATGGGCATGAGGCGGCTTCTTGTATGCCTCAACGCAAGAGGGACTCACCGACGTGAGCAGTGCCGGAGCGAAGACGGTTTAGTCGCACCCATTGCTTACGTGGTAGGTCAGCACCGGGCGGCAACGACGGGCTGGGCGGGGGACAGGCAGATCAAATGAGTAGTGGGCCAGCCTCAATACGGTCATTTCATGTCAAGGGAGGGACATAGTTGTTTGTGACGAAGTGGGCAGTGTGACGCGAGAAAGGTCGGCGCGACTTGAGGCGCTGTACGTTGGCGTTAGTGACTGCGGCTGAGACCCGATCGTGGAGGAGGTGACTCGTATTGTCCATCGCCTTTTTTGTAAGGCGAGCAGCCTGTGACTCGCGCCGGATGTCTGGTGGCACGATTCCAGCGAGGACGGGAAGGAATATTGACTCCGTTGGGCGCAAGCAACCGGTGATGATGCGCATTGTGTCGTTCAGGCTTACGTCCAGCTTTCTTGCATACTCGGCGGCGCTGTACACAAGAGCTAATGCTCCAGTCCGAAGGGTAGAGGTGTACGCACCCCAGGTTGAACCTGCCAAACAGCGAAGGAGGCCGTTCCTCACATTGACTTTACGGCGGAGAGCTTCGACGTGATGTTTGTAGTGTCAGTAGGTCAGTGTCTTGGTGTCACGCTGGGCGTCTGAGACGACTCACCTGGCCATCGCTAGTTTTCAACCTGAAGCTGCGGTTTGTGAAGAGCTCCATCACAAAAGAGACTTGTTTTGACTTTACGGCGGAGAGCTTCGATGTGATGTTTATAGTGTCAGTAGGTCAGTGTATTGGTGTTACGCTGGGCGTCTGAGACGACTCACCTGGCCATCGCTAGTTTTCAACCTGAAGCTGCGGTTTGTGAGGAGCTCCATCACGAAAGAGACCATGTGGACGTCGTATAGCTGAATTTGCAAAAGTTGATATAAGAAAATAAGATATGTATTTATAAATTGTGACAAGTTGTGCAAGGTCTTCTATAAATACATACGCGATCAAAACATGTACGTAGTATAGAAGAAAAAACTTCATAAAGAAATTTTTATGGAACAAAAAATAAGAATACAACCTATTTTAAGTAGAATAAATAAGAATATGCTAAGAATATTTCAGCCTGATTTGGAGTTAAAACTTAAGAATACTTGACCCTGGCCGAATCAAGTCTATGCTTATAAAAAAAGCGTGTATGCTTTCAAACAATGTTTCTTACGGCTAAGTGATGAGTGGTACGGATTTATATGTCTATCATATACAAGGCAAGTTGGGATGGATATTAGGGAGATTAAGAAATAAAACCTGAGATGGCGACTGCAACGCACGTGATTTAAACAATCTAACTGCGCATGCGTTCTTAGTGGAAACCCCAACGTTCATGCTTTATACAGGCCGCGACAACTTCAAATCATCAAAATTGGCGTTTTGTTAAACCGCGTGATTTGAAAATACAATAGTTATGCAATGTTTAATAAGTTAATGAATGTTTTTAATTTTAATTGTAATAGAACAATAAAAAACGTTACCGTAAATTTTCGAATTGGCCCCCTGGGGGCTAATTAATTTATGATTTTTTTAAGTGGGGGTATATTCGAGGGGGGGCTAATAAAAAATGTGGTATGACTAACCACATCGCTGATGAGCCTGGTTTCTGAGCAGAGCGGACGTGTTTCCTTCTGCTCCCGAATTGGTGAAAAAATAACTTGATTGAACTGGGTTTTTTTATCGTTTTACTGGGAAGTGACGCATTTCTTGCGATCTTTACACGCAACGACAGCACATGTGATTTGTTTGTTTTGAGAAATCTGTGGACAGGTAAAATCATCTTTCAACTTGTAAATTCCATTGTCTCTCTCTCATCTTTTCCGGGTTGTTGGGGATCTTCGGGAGATTGGGTCTTAACCCCAGTGGACTGCCCCATATCCTGAAAAAATAGGGTTTGAGTCTGGGAAACCTTGCTTTTTTACGCTTTTCATTTAATATATATATATATATATATATATTACTTTGTTATTTCAAAATTTGAAATCAATCATTCAAAATCCTTTGTAGCGAAACATCCGTTCATAATTTTGTTTAATTTACTAAATTGCATATCGTTATTGCAAGTATTTGACTGGTTTCCATTTGGGAAATCGGTTGTTTTTGCTATCAACACAAACGGTATAGGATGGTGAACATTAATATTTTAACGCCACATGAATGCCCGTTCTGCAAAGCGATATCAAAAACAACTTCGGGTATAAGGCGTCACATTGCTAATTGCAAGAAAAGACCTATATCAAAACCATGCGCGAATCCAATATTTAAAAATGTGAAAGAACCTTCAACAGCAAGCTCTCCGGTGAAAAAAGCGTCAAACAGGTCATGTACTATAACCACGCCACGCACACCAAGAATACCACCTGATATTCCTCCACAAGCTAGTATCAAAACTACTGTTGTCTCTGAACGGAAAATTGATCTTTTATTTAGCAACATCGAACATGTTTACGAAAAGATTGTAAATTGGCGTAAGAATCTTTTTTCTTGCCAAAGGGAAAACTCGGAAAAGATTTTATTGTTGAAATGACAAATCACTTTAATGATTGGAACTGTGAAAATGAACGACGATCATTTGCATGTAAAGCTGTCATGATTATGCCAAGCCTTCTTTTATAAAGATCAGCTCCAAAGTCAAAAGGTAAAACAAATAAAGAACACTTGAAGAGGAGACTAGAACAGTGGACAAATGGTTTAATATTGGATTTACTTATCGAAGGTCAATCTATCCAAAATCGCCTCAGATCGTTTAAATCTAAAGAAGTAGAGATTACAGACACGACACGGCTAAACGTTTTAAATCTTTCGTAATAAATGGAAATCTCCGAGCTACCATTCGGTTGTTAAGAAACTTTCAAACTGCAGTGTTTTAAACTTACACGATTCTAAAGTTGTAAAAGAATTACACGAAAAACACCCTAAAGCAGAACCACTTCACTACGAACTACTTTTAAATGGACCTGTAAATAAGGTTAGTCCAGTAATTTTTGACTCAATTGATAGTGATTTAATACGAAAGATGGCTATCAAAACTAAAGGCGCAGCAGGTCCATCTAACATAGACGCAAATGGATGGAGATGCATTTTAGGTTCAAAGGTATATGGTTCTGTTGGTTTGGACCTTTGTGAAGCTATTGCTGATCTTTGCATAAATTCACTTACTGATTCAAGTTCTATTTCTGCGTTAATGTCGTGCAAGCTTATTCCACTGGATAAAAACTCCGGTTTGCGTCCAATTGGTATAGGTGAAGTAATTAGAAGAATTATTGGTAAAGCAGTAACTTATGTCCTTAGACCAGAAATGCAAGAGGCAGCTGGTGGTTTACAACTATGTGTTGGACAGGAGGGTGGATCTAAAGCCGGCATACATGCGATGACTGAAATATTTAATGATGACGACACAGAGGGATTGATACAAGTAGATGCAAACAACGCATTCAATACCATAAATCGTAAGGTTTTACTTCATAATATTCGTATTATATGCCCGGAAATATCTTGTTATGTAAACAACTGTTATATGATTCCAGCAAGCCTGTTTGTTCTTGGAAATATTGAAATTGCATCATCTGAAGGTACTACTCAGGGTGATCCCGTTGCGATGCCACTTTACGCTCTTGGGATTCTTCCTTTAATATTAACATTGGTTTCCACGCAGAGTACCTCAAAAATAAAACAAGCAGCGTTCGCAGATGACCTTACTGGCTCTAGGTCAATTATACGACTGAAACGCTGGTGGGATATGATTGTGAAATTTTGTCCATTTCTAGGTTATACTCCGAAACCTAGCAAATCGTGGCTGGTGGTTAAAAGTGAACATGAATCATTCGCAAAATTACTATTTCAATATTCTGGATTTAATATCACATGTGAAGGACATAAACACCTAAGTGCAACAATCAGATCGCTCAGTTTCAAAAAAGAATATGTTTCGAAACGAGTAAACGAATGGGTTAATGAGATCGAGATATTATCACGGATAGCTTCTTTTGAACCTCATATTGCATATGCATCGTATATACACGGACTTCAACACCGCTACACGTATATTATGCGAACAGTTCCCGATATAAGCAATTTATAGCAATTTTTAGATGGTAGTTGGGTTAAAACCAACGCCCTGGTAAAATACCACCACTCCTGCTGCTACTGGTGGCTTATGTCATTGGCTTTCCCCACCAGGCAGGATGCTCCAGGTATCCTTTCTTTCTTAATGGCAAAGGAGAAAAAGGTAAAACTTCCAATGCACAGGACTCTGTTGAGTTATAGGCCCTGCCTCTCCTGTGTATTTCCTTCTAAAAAAAATTAATTTATTAAGACCTTTAGATGACGCTATATCCAAACTCTTCATTAAAGCCCTCCTGAAAAACCGTAGATATGTGTGTGGAGCGTAGTACACTATCCAACACTGTTTATCGTGTGCAAGGGGAGGATTTATATCTATTCGCCACAACGAGAACGTGATTTTACGGCAGAACTACTAGCGGAGGTGTGCAAAGATGTTCAAATAGAACCACCATTAACGAAGTTGACTGGAGAAAAGTTTAGCCACAAAACAGCGAACACTGAAGACGAAGCTAGAGTCGACGTATCAGCTAGAGGTTTCTGGACAAACGGAAGTAAGGCGTTTTTTGATATAAGGGTGTTTAACCCGTTAGCCAATACTTACGTTGAACAGAAGCTTTATGATACTCACCGGCGAAACGAAAACGAAAAGAAGAGATGTTACGGGGAAAAGATTTGTGAAGTGGAACACGGTACGTTCACACCTGTGGTATTTTCTTGTTTTGGTGGAATAAATTTTGAGTGTGATGCGTTTTACCGTCGGCTTAGCGAAAAGTAAAAAGTAAAGTGGCCGAATTAACCCTAATGTTGGCAACGAACGTAAACAAGGGTGTCTATCCCCTTTTCGTTTGCGCAAGACGTTGGGTGTAACTGTTGAGACGGGCGCAAACGTGACGATAACATGTCAATAACAACGAACTGGATTAGAACAATAATCAGTTTCAGCCTTATTCGTGTAGCTCTCTCATGCATTCGTCGTACTAGATCGACGAAGAAAAACATTCACGAACCTGTTGCTACTAAGGACATAAACATCACCGCAAATGAAACTGGTCTACGCTAACTTCTAAAAAATTTATTTTCAAAAATTTTATAACTTTTTGTTTAGCTATATGTTTGAGTATTGTGCCATGTAATTATTTATTTATTCCTAATGAGTTTCTTTGTAAAAAAAAAGAAGGTATGACTAACCCAGAAAAAAGATATATGCATATGTTCATCAATACTTCATAGGTGTTCAGTTCATAATATCAATGTCGTCGGCATCATCGATTGCTTCATTGAGGATCAAGTAAGGAGGGCAAGCCTCTTGTATATCTGTCTCGTCAGGAACGAACGGATTTTCCTCTGTGTTTGAAATTTCTTAACTGACGAACAATTTTCTGAAGGCTGCCAATACAAACAGTTTGGTTGCTATTGTTCCTGGGAAAAGAAGGCGAAAAATTGGCCTTATTGTTCCCGCAAAGTACATTGCATATACGAGAGATAAAAAGCATGCCCAGATATTTGCGTCTAAGCTGTTGGAGAAAAAAAACATATTGCAAATCGATGTTGACACCAGCAAAGACATTGCGAAATTGCCTCTTTTATAGTAGCTGTACTCTGGTTGCTTATATTCTTACTTGTGTTTTATTTTACAATTTTATTAAAGTTATAAGATTTATAATACAGCCCAGAACTGTCTATTCTTCTGTAATTCATAGCAAAAGATTATGAGTGTTTATAATGAACCATAAATTCATGATATAATATGTTCCCGATTTAGCCCCCATGAGTGTTTAAGTAAACACGAAATTTGAGCGGGGAGGGCTAATTCGTGAGAGGGGGGGGGGCTAATAAAAAAATTTAGATTCAATGATGGGGGCTTATTCGAGAGGGGGGGGGGGGTCAATTCGAGGATTTACGGTGTTTTTCATCTTTCAATAACATTTTGTCTTTTGTAAAAAAATAAACAAACAAGAATTGTTTTGTTGTTGTCGTTTTTGTAACTTAACTATTTTATAAGAAAACGACAACCGGTGTCACCGGAATTTTTAACTCCCCTAAATAATGACTCCCCAGTCATAATAAACTAGTTAATAATAACTCCCCAGTCATAATATACTAGTTAATAATAACTCCCCAGTCATAATAAACTAGTTAATAATAACTCCCCAGTCATAATATACTAGTTAATAATAACTCCCCAGTCATAATAAACTAGTTAATAATAACTCCCCAGTCATAATAAACTAGTTAATAATAACTCCCCAGTCATAATAAACTAGTTAATAATAACTCCCCAGTCATAATAAACTAGTTAATAATAACTCCCCAGTCATAATAAACTAGTTAATAATAACTCCCCAGTCATAATAAACTAGTTAATAATAACTCCCCAGTCATAATATACTAGTGAATAATAACTCCTCAGTCATAATAAACTAGTTAATAATAACTCCCCAGTCATAATATACTAGTTAATAATAACTCCCCAGTCATAATAAACTAGTTAATAATAACTCCCCAGTCATAATAAACTAGTTAATAATAACTCCCCAGTCATAATATACTAGTGAATAATAACTCCCCAGTCATAATAAACTAGTTAATAATAACTCCCCAGTCATAATATACTAGTGAATAATAACTCCTCAGTCATAATAAACTAGTTAATAATAACTCCCCAGTCATAATATACTAGTTAATAATAACTCCCCAGTCATAATATACTAGTGAATAATAACTCCTCAGTCATAATAAACTAGTTAATAATAACTCCCCAGTCATAATAAACTAGTTAATAATAACTCCCCAGTCATAATAAACTAGTTAATAATAACTCCCCAGTCATAATAAACTAGTTAATAATAACTCCCCAGTCATAATAAACTAGTTAATAATAACTCCCCAGTCATAATATACTAGTGAATAATAACTCCTCAGTCATAATAAACTAGTTAATAATAACTCCCCAGTCATAATATACTAGTTAATAATAACTCCCCAGTCATAATAAACTAGTTAATAATAACTCCCCAGTCATAATAAACTAGTTAATAATAACTCCCCAGTCATAATATACTAGTTAATAATAACTCCCCAGTCATAATATACTAGTGAATAATAACTCCTCAGTCATAATAAACTAGTTAATAATAACTCCCCAGTCATAATAAACTAGTTAATAATAACTCCCCAGTCATAATAAACTAGTTAATAATAACTCCCCAGTCATAATAAACTAGTTAATAATAACTCCCCAGTCATAATAAACTAGTTAATAATAACTCCCCAGTCATAATATACTAGTTAATAATAACTCCCCAGTCATAATAAACTAGTTAATAATAACTCCCCAGTCATAATAAACTAGTTAATAATAACTCCCCAGTCATAATAAACTAGTTAATAATAACTCCCCAGTCATAATATACTAGTTAATAATAACTCCTCAGTCATAATATACTAGTTAATAATAACTCCCCAGTCATAATAAACTAGTTAATAATAACTCCCCAGTCATAATAAACTAGTTAATAATAACTCCCCAGTCATAATAAACTAGTTAATAATAACTCCCCAGTCATAATAAACTAGTTAATAATAACTCCCCAGTCATAATATACTAGTGAATTGTGGCCCCCTAGAATCAACATTTTTTAGGAAATAATAACTCCCCCAGTTTATTTTGACTCCCTTATATTTCTTTTTGGATAGACCAAAATTTTACCCAACTTTTTTGTACCCGACCAAGATCTTTTCCCAACTTTTTTGCCTTAACTAAAAAAATTGTGAGCAAACTTTTTTTGCATTTTCTGACGTAAATTTGTGCTTTAAACTGAAAATTAAAAATAGAAGGTTTTGAGTGATTTGAAAGATTTAGTCGGAAAGAATTTACAAATTTTCAAAGTTAATCGGCGGAAAGTGACAAAACTTGCTGTAAAAAGCACATGACTACAGAATATGAAGTACAGTAGATAAGAATGTTTTTCTCGAAATCCTAGAAAAGTTACAAATTAATAAAAATAGGAAAGAATAAAGACACTGTAAGGTAAAGATAAGGTGTCTTTTATTTGTAAATCCTAAGAAACGTCAAAAATTGATAGAATTAGTAGAAAACGTAACAAAGGTTTTTTAGTAAACCATTTTAAAAGATAAATCGATTTCAAAGTTTAACCAACGGCGATTAAAAAAATATTGCCAGTATGAAAATAATATGAGAAAAATTCTTCAGTTTGCTTACTTTCAATGACATGAAGAAAGCTTTTTTTCTGATAAATAAAAGATATAAAAAAATGTTGTAGAATACAAAAGCATAAAAACTTCAAACCTGCTGATATGTATGTACCTAAACAAAACTAAAGTGAAAGTGTTTTTAAATCTCGATTATCAATTCACCTTTGGAAATGGTATCAGTGTCTGCTGTTCAAGACATACCATGAGGTGATTCCGCATGTTAGCGATATCGAACACTGCTTCCATTGGTGAATTACCATCAAGGATCTCTGCTGCGAAAGCGATAGCGAAGACTCCACAATTGAATCCATCCTGTTGCTTTTGCACGGATAGAAATGTTGGGGCAACATTTTGAAATTCACCAACCACATGCTTATACAATGAATAGATGGATTTCTTAGAAGAACGATTCAAAGTCGATTTCAAACTATCGCAAATCTGCACCCGACCACTTGAGCAAAAGCTCAAAAACCAATGCAAACCTCCGTCGTGTAAGAGTTGAATGTGGTCTTGGTATACAGAATCAAAAGGGATGGCGGTGTTCTTTTGAGTATTCAAAACAGATTGATATGCATCCATTATACGGTCATTCAACCAAGCGCTTTTCGAGTTAAGGATTTCTTTAACTTCAATTTTGAGAAAATATTGATCATTTTTTATCCAAAAATTTTCTTGGCTCTCCTCTTCGATCTCTGACGACTCAATTGGTTGATTATCTTTGATTAGGATAGGGTTAGTTATTTTTTTCCAGTAGGTCTTCCGAACATGAAACATAGAATTACCTTTTTGGCTCTAGTAAAAGCCAAGATGACTTCCATTTCTGACTGTTCACTATGTATTCAATTTGCTTTAATACCCCAGAATGCGCTCCGAATAATTTTGTAAGCTTTCGGGTGCTTATTTTGACTTTTCCATTATATCTCTTTAATTCATTCCGTTCTTTGTCAGTAAATGAAAAATGTAATTCTGGGAGCACTCGATCTTTCCTTCTTTCAAGGATTTCTTTGAAACGATGGCATCTCAAAGAAATATGATTGAACGATGTAAGAGATTTTGTAGCAGCTTGAACAAGGATCGTCTTTACGATTTCATCGGGTAACTGATTCCATCTGTTTGGCTTACTAGCTGGCTTTTCGTCATTGTGAAACAGGGGCAGTTTTTGTTCATCGTCTTGGGTCAGTGATGGTTCGGGCGCATCATCATGATGGGGCGGTAATGGTCCGGGCTCATCATCATGGGGTGGTGATGTTTCAGCTTCATCGTCATGCTGATTCAAAAGATCAAGACATAATTTAAGGAGGCCAACATTGTACTTTTTAGCTAGTACACGACCACGCTCATTTTTCAACGCGCACAAACCAGTCTTAGAAATGCTCTCCAATGTATATGGCCCCAACCATTTAAATGTAAACTTTTCTCCTTTTCTATCAAGTCTCTTCTGATTTTTGAGCCAAACTTTATCGTTGATTTTTAATGTTGTTGGTAACAAATGGCGACGGTTGTAGTCGCGTTGTTGTTTCTTTTGTGCTGCTGTAATATTTTTGCTTGCTTCGTCGTTGGTATCTTGTCTCAATTTCAACGTCGATGACAGGATAGTTTCGAACTCTTCCAAGTCAAACGGAATATCTGAATTCTGTAAGTTCGAATCTAAATCATACTTTAAATCGATGGGTAGAATTGGATGCCTATTGTACATCAAAAAGAAAGGAGTGAATTTGGTTGAAGAGTGTTTACTCACTCTGTGTGCAAACAAAACACCTTCAATTACATAAGGCCATTCATCTGCCCGTTCGTTCAAAACTTTCACCAGCGAGTCCTTGATGGTTCTATTTTGTCGTTCAACGAGACCATTAGCCTGAGGATGGTATGCAGACGTTATTCTTTGATCTGCACCAGTCATTTCATGCAAATTCGTTATCACTTCGTTAACGAATTCCTTTCCCTGGTCATTGACTTGAACTTTCAGGCAACCATGCCTACAAATAACCCCGTACAGGAATGTAGCAACCGTTTCAGCTGATTTGTCCTTCACTGGCTTAGCTTCTGACCATTTTGAAAAATAATCAATGCAAACGATCAAATGCTTGTACCCGTCAACCTCTGGCAAATTACATAAGTCAATCCCAACTTAACGCATTACCTCACTAGGCACGGAGACGCTCTGCAACTCAGGAGAAATCATTTTAATAAGTTTTCCATGCTTTTGGCATACGTAGCAACGTTTGACATATTCAGCAATGTCATTCAACATATTGTGCCAAAAAAATCTTTCTGCACATTTTTGGTAGGTGGTATCTCTTCCACGATGTGAAGCCATTGCCTTGGCTTTGTTGCTGTTTCCGAGGCCTTCATGGATATCTTGGGTGATTTTTGTCTGTTCCTCTGGTGATGTGATTACTAATCGTTCGTTCTTGTACATGAACTTCTCACCTACAAATAAAAAAATTCGACAAACACGGCGAAAATTTTTCTTCTTTCCTTTGTGCCCTAAAAATAGAATTTTGATTGTTTTCATAAAATTTGCAATAAAACTTAAAGAATGATTAGTCAATCCACTTTTAAGGTTTCAAATCCTCAAGACAAAACTATAAAAATACCCCCTTCATTCAAAATAGCAACTCATATCATATGTTTACCTTTTTTTAAAATAAGTCAGAATTCAAATTAAGAGTTGTCATAAAATGGGAAAAAAGACAAACTAACCTGAGAATCTATCTGGATATTTTTTGGTTTCCAAATATACTTTAATTTCACTAAATGGCACATTGTTTGGCAGCCATTTTCAATAAGAAAACATGTGTGACTATTTTGCTCGCAACCACCGAACCACTCACGTGAATCAAATAAAAACAAAACATAATATATTAAGGCCGATTTCCATTAAGCGGGCGGGCGGAATTTTCCACGCGGGATTTTCTGCTCAAGCGCAATTTTCCGTCCGCTTTTTAATTTCCATTGAACTTGCTGTACAAATGTGCAAACATACACGATTATCAGAAAAAAGTTACAACAAAAAAAGATGGCTGCTTTAAATTTGTTATTATACAAAAAGAAGATTTTGCTGTTAATTATAGCGCTCTATCAAATGGAAAGAAAACGAGTTCAGAAACAGAGCTCTAGTCGCTGGAATCATACTAACGTTTTGGAAAGGTGTTGGACACCTTTTTGTTTTTTTGCTGAAGGTGAAATACTATTTTTATCCATTATTTAAAACTATTTTACAAGGAACTTTGAATAATTTTTATCTGCGCTGTCTCTCTTTTTAAAATTCAACCTCGAATTTAAATGTTTACATTTTAAAAACTATGCAACAATCGCAAATTGTTGTCTTAATTTGATTGGCTGTTTCAAAAATACAAATATTTGATTGGTCGCTAATTATAGCTATCAACTTTCCGCTTGAAAAAGTTCAGAATTCTGAACTTTCAAAATCTTCCGCTCGCAAAATATTTTTACGCTAGCGATGACTCATTATTTAAAATGCGCATGCTCAGAACTAATTCCGCGCGGAAAATTCCGCCCGCCCGCTTAATGGAAATCGGCCTTTAGGAACACTGCAATGACTTCAAAATATTTTCAAGGGAAGTTTTCAATAACCAGTTTATTTTAACTCCCCTTTGCCTTTGAACTTCTCTTTGGAAAATAAGGGGAGTGTTTATTAACTGGGGGAGTCATTATTTACTAGGTTATTTCTACTCTAGGGGAGTTATTATTCTCTAGTTTATTTTGACCCTGGGAGTCATCTTTCACAGGGAGTTAAGATAATCTGCTACACCGGAACACAAGACGTCTCGTTTTCGATTTCCGCCGTTGCCGTCCCCGTTGTAGATTTATTTCTTAATCTCCCTATTATCTTTTGAGGTAGTGATGGTGTACAATTTGCACGCGGTTTATATAGATAGTATTTAATTAACATAATCTATCGGTAGTTAAAAAATTGTAAATTTAGTGAATTTAACAATTAGTGTGCGTATCTGTCCCCCATGTTGCTGAAAAAACTGAAAATATAAAAACAAACTTTTAAAGTGATCTATATTATTCCGAATATTTAAAGTTTCAACAACTACAACAACTTTCAACGAAAAAGAATCGCAAAAGAAAAAGGTTTTTCAAGACGATAAAAATCTTTGCTGGAAGTAATTGTTTACTTTCACGTCGGTATTTTATATGACTTGTCATCCACCTAATAAAACGTTGCGTGTGACCATTGATTACCTTTCAGCAAAGGTTTCAGTTGGGAATTTCAATTATTGATGTTGCGGCGTCATGAAGGAATTACAATAATTTCCTAAATGTTACGGACAGGAACAAAGATTTTATTCCTACAATATTCGATGAGGTTATATACTTTCAAGTGAGGGGTGTCATACGATGTTTTTAATGAGCTTTCCAAGACAATGAAATGGAAAACAATATATACAAACTGTCATTCGAATGTTTTTAGTTGCCGAATTAAATGATACCAAGTTCAACCACTAATCTAGAATATTTGTTATTTTTATTTCACAACCAAGAAACCAATTATACTATAATAACTCATCTATAAGTTTATGGCCTGTTTAGATCAAAATCATTTGATTCGACGTATCTTATAACTCAAAAATAACACTTTCAGACTATTTCAGACGAAATAGAAGCTATTCATTTATTTTTATTCACAAGAACTACAACTCCACTTCTTTCGATTATTTTCAAAAACCACATTAGAATTTTTTTCGCACAAACGATGATACCGAATGACAGTTTGTATATAATGTTTTCCTTTATCGCAGTGCGTCCGATTATACTTTATGACGTATTCACAAGTCGTCCTGAGATCTTTCCATGATTCTGACTAAACAACAACGCTATTAAAATGAAATCGTTTGAAATCCAACTCAATTACACGAGGGCTACATATCATTAAACGGGTAAATTGCATATATTCCTTAAAAGTCGTAGATATTTTGTAAACAAAAATGGTTATTTCTTCACATCTATTCTTTTAACATTTACCACTAAATAACAGCGTTTATCTGTATTTTCTCAGGAGAGCTTTCAGAATTGCAACTGTCTCAAAGTCCAGATTACCATCGCAAATACGAGGTCTGAAATGCATTTGAAACGATGCAATTACATCTTTGGTCTGCGTCGTCTCTCGCCCATCAGTGTTAATGAGATAGCCGTATCTCTGGAGATCTTCTTGTACCGCCTTCATATCAAGGTATGACATTTGCTTTCTATAATGATTCACGTCATGTTGATCGGGCCACGCACCGACACCACTTTCATGCAAGAGTTTCCATGGGAACAGCGGTCCTGGGTCCTGTTTACGTCCTGGCGAACAGTCACTATGTCCGATAACGTTCGTGGGATCGAGATCATACCGCTGTATGATATCTTTACTCAACTCAACAACAGACTTGATTTGCGTGAGGTTGTACGGGTACCATTTCCTTACACCATTTACTGTAGTAAAGCCGAGGTTCACGATTTCAATACTCACGCCTAAATCGTTTAGATTATCCCAACCGCGCCAATGGCTTTTCCCCTGCGTCCACGCACGCAGATGCTCTGGAACTAAGCTGTAAACCACTCCTCCAGACGGAATCTTTTCATCGGGAACAAGGTAATGGGAGCTCACCCTCTTCCCTGTCAGTATTCTGATTGAGCTTTCAAGTCCAGTGGCCGTGTAGTGGAGAATCAGGAAACGTTGCCGATAGTTATAGCCTCTAGCTTTGTACGTGTCGTTGATATGGTAGCAGTTGCAACCGGCAAAAAGCAGCGCGAAACAGAAGAGTAAAGCCATGTTTGTGAGGTAACGTTGAAATGTTTTTGTAATCAGTAGATCATTATAACACAGCTGTGCGACTGCGCAAACATCTTTCAACGCGACTTTCAGCGCTGAAACAATATCCTGCTGAAAGTCGAACCCCGTTGCAACACTCTGCTTGTGGTTTACAATATAACATTCAACAACAAAATAATTTACCAAGGTTACACAAACATGGCCATTAACTTCAATAACGAGAATCATCGATACGGCTCGATTTCGAAATCTATTTCACTTTTCATATGTACAAAATGTATTCACTCCATCTCGTCGCCATATTCATTCTTGCGACCAGTTGCTAAAAACAAAGAAAGTTCGCGTAGAGTTATTTTTAAATTTTCCCCAGATTTTAATGTTTATGTTTAATTTCCGTTGAGACGGTGAAGCTCAAAATGAAAGTAAAGTCCGCAATATTGACGTATACCTTGAGTATATGTCTTTCCTGAACTTCTCTTTGTATATTCAGGTGGTTTCTTTCCCGCGGTATTACCGTTATTATCCAATGAAAAAACATGCGATCGACTCTCGTCATCCCGAGAAAAATCGGAAGAATAACTACTGGCTGTTGTTGGCATGGAAACCTGAAATGTAAATAAAGAAATTATTTGGTGAAACACGAAACTAATTGTTTATACAAATGAAGAATAATGAAATAGAAAGAAAGAAGCCGTTTTAAAAAGCTCTAAGATTTACGGTTTCATTAAATATAAACAACTTGCTTTCTCATTGCGCTTTCGAATATCTTCGAACGAGGAACCGCTACGAGTTTGCTTGCGAGACGCATCCCTGATTTCATCCCAACGACTTTTCATTTCCGGTTCATTTTCGTTATGGACTCGGTCAGTGTCGGGAGAGATTCGTTTGGAATCGAACTCTAAAAGTGAAACATGAATATAACATTATCTCGGCGATGTAGTAGTGGAAGAATATGTTCAACAAATACCTGGAGACGCATTACGAAACGTTTCTTGCTGTCTGTAAAAAATGAAGATGAACGTTGAGGTGGGAGATTTAAGATTCGCTACCTTCTCTCCACGCCTCTGTATTGATCAGCAAGCACGGAGTTTTCCAGCGCCAAAATCTTCCGTCTGCATTGATCGGCGTAAGAAGAAACACCGCTGATGAAAGATAGCCCGCATATTCCTATACACACACGAGGTTACAAACGCAAGCAGTTTAAAAGGAGCGCATACCTGCATAGAACAGCTTGGACTTGGCGTGAATCCAGCCTTCAAAGAAAAAAAACTTGCAACATGTAATACATCATACGTGATGGCCGCACTCACCGAGTTTTGTAGCGTATTTAACGCACACGCCAGATATAATAGCGGCAGGAACACCTATTTAAAACAGAGTCAACTCTACCCCTTCACTCTTCATCCTCTCACCTCTGAAGTAAACGCTTTGTATGCGACATTCCTGCAACACTTTCAGTTCTTCAGGTGTCAACTAAACATGAGTTCAATTTGAAGGGTACTTTGCAGAACAGAAAAAAACATTTCAGCACCTTGACCCTTCCTCGTTGTTCACCCTGGTCTTCTGTAGATTGCGTTTCCATGGAAATATTATTTAATGTTATATGCTCTACGAATACGCGAGCAATTAGTAGAAAATAAAAACAAGTTTCTATATTAAGTCGACAACACTTGTTCCTGTATATACACTCATATATTCCACTCAAAATACAACTACCAAAGCGGATTCTTCTTGAACATCCCCTGCCATTGGACGGTGTCCGCATCCTACGGACAATAACAGTAGATGGAAGAATTATAACATGCCCGGGAAGTAATCCTGAAACAAAAGCTTTAGTTTGTCTGGCAAGTATGAGAAAATTTAGACAATGGCGCGAAAATCAAAGCTTACCGTCAGTTTGCGTTCCAGCACAGCCATCTTTTCAAGTAGGTCCGCATATTCCTGCACATAAGCACAATGTCTTTCGAAGAGATCAAATCATAAACACTGTCTATATGTTTATAATATACATATTGGCAAAAACCACAGAAAAACAGTAAATACATGATAAGTCATGTTCATTCTTCATCGACATGAATAGTAGTTATATTAAAAGCGTTACGCTGGAAATGTCACTTTTGATTTTCCTTATACACGTCTTCGGCATATGTGTAGTTTATTATTAAAATTTTCCTTCTTGGATTCTTATCTCTCGCGTTTTTCTTCTTTTCTTGGATTTAGTGCATACGATTTCTTCCACTGTATATTTTAATCAGACTTCGTCAAATTTACTCCAAGCTAAAATTTTACAGGGTAAGGTGTGGTACATATAGTAATATCATTGTTCATGTAATTCATTTTATTCGAATTCCACAAACACATACATACTAAGACGAATTTACTAATAACAAAGGAATTAAAAAAGATTGACGTGACTCTTAAGACGCAATTTGATTGGTTGATTTAAATACGTCACAGATAACGGCGTAAATTTGGTTTCGTGTTCAAAATGATGAAAATGGTTAAGAAAGTGGCGGCTAAAATCCATGTGATTTTTTAATGTGGTTTTTACAAGTTTGAAGGTTTTTACGGTAAGAACCCTTAATGATTTCCACTTATAAGATTCGATTTAACATTTAAGAAGCGATTTGTGAAATTTAGCGAGTTTATTTTTTAAGATAAAAATCCGAACTTTTTCTATCTAATATTGTTCTTTTAACTTGTTAAAATATTAATATTCAAAATATTTAGCGCTGCTTCTATATCGGAAGTCTTGATTTGAAAGATTTCAATGTTCGCTGTATCTACTTCTGCTTTGCATCGTCTATTTCTAGAACCACGAATATAAAGGATTGCGATGCGAAGAAATGCGAAGGACAACTTGTTACTGTTGAAGTTGGAAGGTTGCGTTTCTCTGATATATTTGTAGATAACACTGATAAGGACTTTTCTGTTTCTCTGCTCGTTCCAGCGAATAGCGTGCAAATCAACGGAGTGAATGAACCATGTTCGACTTGTAGTACACGTTGACTGTAGGCCTGTTTCTTATTTCGTTCATTTGCTGAACTTCTGGTTCCTGTAGGATGGTGCAAATGGGTTGAATACCCTCACGTCAAACAATCCACGTTGTCTTTCTGTCAGAAGCCCCGTATGCTTAAATCTAGCCTCGCTTCTTGCCATGTGTTTGAATTTCTTGGGAGGTTTTCAGCGCTGTCGTAATGGTGACTTGATTTAAACCGTCCTTTGGAATTTTTGTAGCCAACTTTCCGAGAAGATCGCGTACTTCATTGTGCCGGTGATGAATATATCCTCCTTTTTAGCAAGACATCGCATGATCCTGTGAGTAATGTTTCCCACATACACAAAGAGATGACATGAACCTCATGCGGTATCTCATGCGGATTGCATCATGAAATTCATGTTTGTTAAGAACAAAGCATTCAGATTTCAATGGAAACAATGTGAGCCACGAAGAAGCACCTTTCATACATGATAGATCATTTGCTTTGCATTGATCAGATGTCATAGCTTCTCGTAGCAGTTCAAGTTGATCTTCGTAGGTCTTTGTTCTTTCTATGGAAATGTCCCTCTTCTTCTTCTCAGTTATTCTTCACCATAGAAGTAATGAGTGCAATTTGCATGGGTTTACATAGCTAGTTTTTTAACATACTGACCGAAATTTAATAAAATTTATTTTTTGATTAACTCATAAATACCTCTTGTGCGCGTAAAATCTGTTTCTGCGGGAAACCGGGTAGGAAATCTTCAAGCTTGGTCAGCTATAAAACCATAAAAACAAATATGTATGACGACAGCAAGACACCTCATTTTCACTTACTCGACCGTTGATGCGTTGAACTTTTCTTCTAAGCACGCCCTCATACGTGGTTAAACTGGCGGTACGTTTCAGAGGAGACACTAGTAACAAATATTCCTAAGTAAGTGAAGGCAGTTTATAGATACATATTCTAGTTTCAAAACACGTGAATCATTTGTAACAAAAAAAACAATTTTTTTAAAAAAAATTATTAAAGCAAACGTTGTTGCAACTTAGATCGTTACCATGTTGATATCTCTGACACACTTCCAACGTGTACGGTCTACAAAAAACACAAAACAATCATAATGATCCACGAAGGTTTGTTGGTGGTTACTTCGGATGAGGTTCGATTGTGCGACCCAAAGGTATCATACAGCCCCTGGTATTGCGCAGCTGAAAAACATCAGTACAAGTTTATTTACAGAGTCAAGAACAACAGGCTTTATATATATAGTTTTAAAGCATTAGTTAGACAATACGAAAAGAGAAACACACAGTTAATTTACTCGAAACAAAAATTACAAAAACATAGTAACAACGAAAAATGTAACAAAAATAATGAAAGAAAGACTGGTCATCATGTAGCCATGAAGCTGTCAATTCATATATCTAGAATGGCATTATCTTAAATGGAAATGGTATTAGTATTTGGTGAAATGGAGATAAACAGAACATCAAAATATTGTGAGGGCCAATAAGAAACATTCAATACAACAATAAATTGATCACCAATGGTTACCTTCAGGACAAGGCTAGTATCTTCGATGCCAAACTCATGGTATAACATCTAAAAAACACCAGATAAAGAGCAGTATTACGGATTTAGAGTGAAGGTTAGAAATTACCTTTTTTATGTCTTTGTACGTCATATCAGAGTGAATTAATATTCGTTTGACGGCACCTGAAAAACCAAGTCAAAATTATAATAGGCACATCTAGTTTTAACTTTCCTACTTCATGTTTTGCTACATGATCTAATCAACAAATGATAAAAGATACTGAGCTTCCAGCAATGAGTAACCCTACCATCTTCACACAGGACTCTGTTATCGAGATCTTCAAAGTCGATTTTCAGTTGCACAAATATTTCCTTTGACAATTCATTCACAGCATTTTCCATTTTCTAAGTATTATTAGTAGCTCATACCTTTTTAAAGAAAAATGATTGAAGTAGAAGGAGAAACACAGAAAAAATGAAAGTGACATCATTGAAATCTGTTACTATTCCTATACGATAGAAATCATAAAAATATCCCTATGCTATGTGACATATGAATGACGTATGAGAATTTCCTAATCGTCCTCGCTGTCTTCTTCTTCTGCCTCGGTTAACCAGGTGATGAACTTTAACAAAGTCTAAACAAAAATTCCACACTAAAATCAAGCGCTTACACAAAACTTTGAATTCTCTCAGAGCATTGATATTGAACTGAATGCTTTGAAAAATTACTTACATGATTGACATGGCTTGGTTCCTACGTAAGGGGTTACTTACATGGTTCCTACGTAATTCGTCGTAGTTTCTCTGAAGCAAAGGATCATCTACAAGGGGAGCGCGTTCAAACCACTTCAATATCACGCTCTCGTCAACTATATCTTTGTCATAAAACTTGTGCAGGAGTGTCGCCAACAACCCTCCCATATGCAGCATGCCGGAGAAGAAGTCCTACAAAAAGTACAACTACATGATAACTATGTGAAGTTTCATATTAAGTTGATTATCTTTCAAGTTAACAATTGCTGTGTGCATAAATGAACAACCTCGGCAGCTGTGAGCGCATGTGTTTGAGCATCAACATTGTTGAGGTACTTCATCAGTAAAGTTCGCATTCGTTGAATGTTCTAGAAAAATTTAATGGTTTATTTAAAGATCTCTTCAAACTGTTCAACACCTTAACTCCGCGTGTTGCTTGTAAACCTAGCAATGGAAATAAATGTCAAAATGTTGCATCTACTCTATGGGTTGGCAGTACCCTTTGCTATTATCTCAGTTTCAACTTTTAAAATGACAATATATCTCCAACATTGAATTCACACTCTGAGCAAAAAACAAACAATTCTTTACTAGCTCCAGTTCATCAACTGTTGTCTTTGTGGAGGTTTCATCAACAGACAGCTCCAACAGTCCTTTCACAAGGGTTTCACACAACTCTGGAATGCTAATATTATACTTGAACCTAAAACAGAATGCTCGAAAATGTAGGAAGTCACAACCATCTTTTTTATTCTTTAACAAGTCTTGATAATCAATAAAACAGCGAAATGTTCCGCGTGAAAAAATATGATAAGGCATGAATTAAAGAATGAATTTACTTCGAAGCATTGATTTCCAAGGAAATGTTTTCAGCGGCAATATTCTCTTGGATTCCACATCGTAAATTCTCAACAACTTCCACATGGAACAGATGCACTGGAAGAAAAGTGAATTGTGAACTACAATCCATAAAAAAGAAGTGCAATTCGTAATGAAAATCTGCTGATGACTTACGATTGGAAAGTTCATTTGGAGGAGAAGCAGGTAGCGAGCATTCATCTTCCTCACTGCTCTCATCATCTTCTGAAGACTCGTAGTTGTTACCTAAAACAAAGTTTTCAATGTGTTTAACCTAAAACCAATATTCAATCATTCATCTAGTTAACTCAAAATATCAATTGGTTAATTAACATAGTCATGTGTGTGCAATGAATAAGGTAACAATAAACATACCAGTTAAACTCGGGAAAACACCTTCAATGTCCTCATTGAATGGCCATAAATATCCTTTCCCATTTTGACCAACTATTTCTTTGTTAAAAACTAAATAGAAAATCGGTTGTTTAATTGAGACACTGAAAAGGATGTTTTCAATCTAAAAAAGGAATCGCAAATGTTCGTACTAATGTTAGAAATCTGACTATAAATCAACTTTTCTCAATAGCCGTGGCAAGTTTTGAACACAGTAAATTAAAATCTGTTTGATGCAGCAAACATGATTTAAAAGTGTCTCTCCTAAACAACTTCTCTGTTTGTAACCAAAGCTTTAAGAAATAATATCCAATAGATTCTACCAAATGTAAATACATCTTATGTCAACTCATGTGGCTAAACTTTGGACAGCGACTTCTTGACCCATTTTTCTAAGCGAATTCTGAGCGCTTAATAATATTTTATAAGCCGCCTTACATTCTCAGAATGAAATCAATTTCAAAATATTAACCCAACCTTCTCCAGTCCCATCGTTTACTTTCATACTTGCAAATTCATCTTCAATAGTCGATTGGTTGATAAGAGACAGTCGTGTTGATGGTGGCAAACTTACCCTTTCATCGATGCAGACCTTAAGTAATGAACGATTGAAGGCCAGCAATGGAAAACAACTTTACCTTACTCCGTATGATAATATAGAATCAATAACGTGGACAAATCTGAAATTAATACAGTGATAGACGTCAAAAACAGTATATATTTCAATAACATTGTAGCATTTATGAATTCCAAAAATCTACTGTATACAATAATTTTATTTTAACTTTAATTTGTTGCATGTATTCAGTGTCAGGTTTTTGGATATTCAGTGTCAGGTTTTTGGATATTCAGTGTCAGGTTTTTGGATATACAGTGTCAGGTTTTTGGATACACACTGTCAGGTTTTTTGGATATACACTGTCAGGTTTGGACCCTGATTTAACAAAACAGATTTTAAATGGAACATATGATATTAAATTACAATAAGGACCTACTGTTTTAAATGACACTTGGAACAAATCACTGACTGTTCCACACTGCAATTGTCTTCAATAACACTGTTATTCCAAATGTATGAGTTCTCTATTGTAACATTTTTACCTGTGTATAAATGAAAGATTAAGAAAATGTATAATGAAGAGATTGATTAAACACCTCACCTATTGTGCAATTGGCACCAATAACACTTTTTGTAATTGTTGTGTTTTCGTCCACAGTCGTATTTTCTCCGATCAAAACACTGCCCAAAAGCGAACAGTATCTAAAACGATTTTTTCAATTGGTTAAAAACCAATATATTTACATCTGTATCAGCTGGTTAACACATGGTCCCAGAGATATTCATTCATTGCATTTGTGTATTTAAATTACTTCATTATTAAGACACTCGCAAAATAACGTAACAAGAAATGAATCATTACATTACCCAAATGTTATATATTAACGTAACCATAACATTGGTGCGAACTGAACTGACCTGTCCAATGACGTGTGGAGCTGCAGGTATACATTATTTCTCTTGAATGTAGGACTCACGATGACTAGTGGGTAAATCCAGCGGTTCAGTAGATCTAAACTGTAGGTGAACAAATTAGATTTTTGCTCACGATTGCCTGTTAACTTCATCAACCTCACTGCATTATACATGTGCAGATCGCTAACACGAGAAGCATAGCCATCCTCTATTACGCAAACGTGGATCTGATCACCTAAAATCTACAAATAATAAGCAACAGTAAAACACAAACAAATAAATAATAAATAAACAATTACTTCTTCGTTGATCTGAATTCCTTTAATGAAGTCATCTAATGTTTGATAGTCAAAGTTATCCGTGAACAGGGGAGCCACCTGGAAAAAAAATTGATCAAATGCTTTTAACATATTTAACAAGCTATTCCGAGTTGATTCTGGAATTTGACACATAACTCACATGCGGAGAACAGACAAAAATATGGCAAGGGACTAAATCGTAACGAATGTCGATTTGCTGTTGGTGGTTGAGCATGCACTAAATACAAAAGGTTAGCTTAGTAATAAGGAGGAAGAACTATTGCATACCTTTGGAAAACCGAACTTCTTGCAATCGTTTAACCTCTGACAATGGATTAGTCTATTAGTAGAACATTCCATGATAATTGCAGAATCATCATCGCTGCATCTGGGAACATGGTAAGCAAACATCATTTCGTTAGAAAATAAAATCATCCACCTGCTGAAATGATTGGGAGGTAACTTTCTATGAAGGGTAGTCATCATCAAATTCTTTTCTTTTTTTCTCTTGACTCTAAATTTACAAGCATGATCAAATATGATATTCAACATTATTTCCTATTGTTGCTTATTCTCTCCTCTCAAATTACAGAAATAGTGAACTTCTTCACATGTGGAAAGTATTATCTGCGCAAATATTTTATTTATATTTGTTTATTTAAACATAGAACGATGTAATTGCAAAGAAGGGGAACTCACTTGTGATCTTTAATTATCTCGGATAACTTCACATTGGACAACATATCTCCAAAAACTAATACAAAATCGGACCGAATCAGCCCCTAAACATAATTACTTATAGTGGATTAGAGTGCACATTAATAAGAATACCTCTCTGTCTATTTCTCTCAGTGCATCACCAATAGAGAGGCAGTTTTCAGTAGATGACATAACACAGTGAATATTCAAATGCAAGCTACTCCATCTTGTGCTAGGTAAAAAAAACAAAGTTACATTCAAATTTGAAACTAACAAACAGATACGAAACATGTTGAACATGATACTATATCTAAGTTAATCTCAAAACATAATCTCAATCATTAAATAAAAACAACAACAAACTTTCGTAATCCGAACAGGCAGGGAACCAAATCATTTCAATACATCGAAGACTTAACTTTTAACCATTTTAAAGACACCAAATTTCAAACAAATGTTAAGAATGTGAGGAAGAGGACAAATCATAACGAAAAACCATGGTACCTGATGTGTTCTTTTATCTTGTCTCCAAACGAACAACAAAACACAATGATCTCTTGTACATCTTGCTCCATTAAATACTCAATTGTATAATCAATGATAGGTTTGTTAGCAAGTGGAAGTAATACCTAATGATGAAAGATGAACATTGAGAGAAGAGAATTGTATAATTGTGCATTTAATCCAGGAGATCAAGTCCTGTTAATGTTGTTCGTAAAGTACAATACTTATGTACTTGATCATAAACTTGTTAATTTTTCTTGTTTTTTAGAAGAAAATCAGAATATTTATTACATTGAATGTATTCTAAACACACAACCAAAATGCATGCATATCCGGAAGAGTTCCGGCAGACATCCATGCCATTAAGCCGTTAATGACATCGTTTGTCAGGCCCTTGACGTCGCTGGCTATCAATCCTCGAGCCAGTTGGATTGGACGAAGGAAATGGCAGGCGCCCTGATAGTATGACCATATATCCATTTATGAAAAAAAAGTCACTGGTCTGGGACGTTACTTGTTCTGACACTTTCGCACCGTCAATTGTCAACAAATCGATAGTTAAACCCGAAAGTGGAGCCAAAACAGCTGAGGAAAGAAAAATAGCAAAATACGTTGAACTCTCCAAGTGCTATATTTTTACGCCTGGGTTACTATACGCAAGTGAATGCTGGGCACCAACCATTGACAATTTGCACAAATTTCAGCGTAATGATCGTGCCATGATACGGTGGACCTGCAATGTGCATTTGGAAGATCGCATCAGCTCCGGTTCCTTATTGGAGAAATTAGGTATCATCGACATTCAATCAGCAGTGCAATACAACAGGTTGCGTTGGTATGGACATGTGTGTCGTAACAAATGCAGCATCAAACAAGCAGCAGACATGATAGTTGATGGAAATTGTGGTCGTGGGAGGCCAAAGAAAAACTGGGCTAATACCGTAAAAGAAGACAGAAAAACGTGGAAAATGACACGTTTCGATCCAACAGACAGACTCCTGTAGAAGAAGAAATCTAATAACTAACTATATTTCCGTGCAACCCCCTTCAAGGAGAAACGTCACGTAAAACGAGTGATGATGTTGCCATGGAGACCACTCGTGTCTTCGGTCCAGCCTCCCTGGCTTTTCTGAAAAACCTGGGTCAAAAGTTGATGTGGAGAACTGGTGATCCACACAAGCTTACTTGGCTTTTCGAGCTAATATCAATTGATGTTGTTCGTGGAAATTATGCAAACCTAGTTGCCTCTTCTCAACAATTTTTTGTTACTAACTCTCTCTATCTTGACTACTCTCTATCTCAAACTTCTCTCTATTTCGAACAAAAAGCTCGGTCCCTTGGACATTTGTGTACTCTCTCGTAACCTATTTTTATCTCTTTATCTCGAACTTCTCTATCTCAAATTTTTCTCTATCTCGAACAAAAAACTTGGTCCCTTGCGACTATTTCTCTCTCTATCTCGAATTTTTTCCCGTCTCGTTCCTCATTCACACAGCAAATAGAACAAAAATGTTCGATATTTGAAAATTCGATTGCAACCAAAATACGGTATACTCCCCATAAGTGGGACTTCCACTGAGTGGGACAGTTTTTCTCGGTTCCTTGAACTTCCTAACCTAATATAGGCATTCGCTTAAAGTAGGACATTCGCTAAGTGGGACAGATTTCGTCAATCCCCTGAGTGTCCCACTTATCGGGAGTATACTGTATTACAAAGTGTAAAGATTTTGTTTTGAATTAAGAAAGCTTAAGTCAAGATGTTGGCCGCTAAACGGAAGCTGAAAAACACAAAATTGATACAAAAGTGTCAAATCATTAGACAAATTGAGAAGGGAATGCCCAACAAGGAGGCATCAGAGAGGTTTGGAGTTCCAAAAAACACAATATCCATGTGGATGAAAAACAAACATAAACTGTTTGAAGGTTTAAAACAAAGCTCTTCTGAAGCAAAGAAAATGTGAAGTTGTCATTTTGAACAAGTGGACAAAGCTGTTTTTTCTTTATCTCGAACAACTCTGTTGGCCCCTTGCGAGTTCGAGATAGAGAGAGTCTACTGTAGTTAATCATGTGTACTCTTGTTAATATATTTTGAAGGTTTTATTTTTATTATATATCTATTTATTTGAATCTGAAATTGATAGAAATGGTTATGAGTGCTATTAAGGCACAGTTCCACGATTCTCTAGTTTAATTGTTGTCTGTTGAGTTTTTAAAACGGAAATTTATAACTTATATATACAAGTTTATGATCGAGTTGAATGCACGTGTGGAAATAGGTGTTACTGCTTTTTACCTTATCCTTTTTTGGTATGGTCAAATTGGCTTATGATAGGGAGGTAGTTTACAAGTACAAACTAGAGTGTATTCCACAGGTTTCTCCTTTCCATTCATTCAATTGACATATAACGTTACTGCAACCAACAACAGCAAAATTTATATATATATTCCATATTCCCATATACAGTTTGGTAAAAAACTTTATTCAAATGAAAATGTTGAAATTTCTTTTTAAAGTGCTAAAGTAATGAGTTCGTTCAGTTGGTTTCGATAAGAAATTAAATCATAATTTTTTGTTGTTTTGTCTTTTAGATCCCAGTCACCAAACCGCGTAAATTACAAACTGGGTGCTGTTTATGTCTATTTGATGTATATACATATACATATTCAACTCCAGAATGGATAGGAGTTAGACCCTTATCATATACTACCACAATTATAAGAGACACGGGAATACCTATGGGAAATCTACAGAATGTGAGGGCAAAGACATGTGATGGGCATTGGTGAAACATGTTCCAGCAGTGCAGAAAGATGAGGATAAGGGTTGATATGATCATGAACCATAACTAGAAACACACTTTGAACAATAAACAGGATCACCTCGTCTTTGTGAAATTTCTAGACAACCAAGACAAGAATGATGACATCCAGATAGATAACCTTCATCAATCAACGAAACATCAGGAGTCAGAAACATGACGATGAAGGGAGTGAGGTTGTCAAACCAAGGAAATACAATAGAAGTAACTCAATGTATTGATGCAAATGCAAAAATGTATTTTGTTCATAATGTTTGCTCTATCGATTAATAGTTTTTTCCATTTATATAAAAAAAGATTTGTTATATAAGTTATATATATATATATATTTTTTTTTTAAAAAAAAAAAAAAAAAAAAAGAGAATAAGTTATATATAATATTACATATACAATTTTCATGACAACATTTCCTGGTTTCCATCATGAATTTAAGAAGTGTTACAGTTTGGAATGAGAAAATACACCAATCTTATAACAGAGAGTAATTCTCGAGAAAAAACAAGCAAAATAATAAACAATTAAATTACCCTTGGTTCTTCATAAGTTATTGGTGCAAATTTCCTATCGAAACTATCTGCAATGACAATAACCTGGACATCTTCCTCTTCTTTTTGCCATGCCCCACCACCACCACTATTTGCTGTTTTCTTTTTATTTGACATTTTTCTAAGAAACAGGGGCATGATGAAACCAGTCTTATACTTATAAGGGCTTGTCTCTAATGTATATATATATATCTATATATATATACATCTAAGTTTAAAATGAGCAAATGATTTTTTGAACCTTTTGTATGCTTCAGGCAGAGGAGAAAGAATTTATTAATTGGCAGATCTTTTGTTGATTTTTGATGTGCTGTAAATAATAGCTGTAAACATTTTTAAATATGTTAAATATAACAAATGTTAAGCAACATGCCCTTTGTTCAAAGTAAGAAGTTCATGAGAAAGATCTTACATTTATAGAAGAAAATATCGAATCACTTAAAGTTTCAAATATTGTTTTATTGTGCTTAAAATTTTAACTTTTTTTGTTTATGTGTGAAATTTCACATAGGAGAATCCATTACACTTTTAAGCACACATGTCAATAATTTGATGATTTTAGTAATAATTAACATATTCAATAACAATGAGAGAATATCAAAATCCTTAAAATTAATATATATATTGAATTGCAGCCACGATGTACTTTGCTTTAATGACCAATTATTGTACAATAAAGTAACACGTCATTTCTTTGTATATATTGTTCACCACTTACAGAATATATAATAAATTTACATATATACAACAAAAAAATGCACATAGGTAACAACAAATATGAGTGCTTCATAAAAATTCAGTGTTCAACATTTTTTATGAATCTGTTGTAGGGTAGAATAACGAACACCACATCGGAGAGAAAGTTATTGTATCACACAAAACGTGCTTCTCTTATTACCAGATGTTGTTCTTGTATTAGCTGTTGAATCATTATACGTCACAATATCAGCCTTTAGAACACGACTCGATTGTTCCACGGTTTGTTTTGACAAACGAATACCGAGGATGTCTGCAGCAATTTTTTGAAAGCAATAATTTACCTTGTCACCAGACTTGGCGGATAAAAAGAAATTTGTCATATTATTTTTAGTGCCAAAGTCAATATGTTTTTCTCTATCAACTGTTCTCAAATGTTCCAAATCTTTTTTATTACCAACCAAAGCCAAGTAAGGTAGTTTTTCATCTTTTGAAAATATATCTTTCACAATTTGGACCCAATCTTCCAAATTTTCAAAACTATTACGATTAGTCACGTCATAGACAAAAACAACAGCATTTGCCCCATATAAATATGTATCCAGCATTTTACCACTAAGCTGCTGTCCACCAATATCCCAAACCTGCATTGTGATGTTTGCATTTCCAGGTAGAGTAAACCTTTTCAGAAAAAAATCCAATCCAAGGGTTTGCTTGTATTGCTTGTCAAATTGCTCTTGTGTAAGTCGCGAACATAGAGAGGTTTTTCCACACGTTCCATCCCCAACCAATGTGATCTTCAACTGATAATCAGTTGATTCTTCTTCGTCTTCTGAAACGGACATTAAGCATTAGCTTTATTCTAAAAAAAGAGAAAATTAAGTAGCTAACTAATATCGATCTGCTATTATTCACAGTAACTTGAATATTTAAAATAGGCAGTTTTATGAAGAAAGAACACACTCCACAGCAAAAAAACGTACCACAAAGTATATTGAGCATGAAAAAATCAGTGAAATGCTCGCAATCCCTATTTGGAGAGACCTCGGCAACGGTTGGCAGGTCAATGATATTTTGGAATGGTTAAAAACCCAAACGAAAATGTTTTTTGTCCGTTGTTTTTTCTTATTTTTTATAAAAACTTTTTCATACCTCCATGGTTTATTTGATAGTTTTGCCAGGCCCGTAGCCAGGATTTTCAAAAGGTGGGCGTAATTTTATATACAAGGTCTCCCCTCCCCTCTTCCCAGTGACGGGCACCATGGTTGAGCAAGCGGAGAAATTTTTTAAATATAAAGACGGTGAGAAAATGCCCTTTCCAGTATATCTTCGTCAAATATATGCAGGTCTATTTTATCATTTTTCACATAAAAAAATTACAAAAGTAAAATTACAATTTGCTAGATTTTCAATAATTTCTCAGACGAAACCCGCGGTTTTCTACAGCGAACAAAATATAAATATTACGAGGAATTCATCTAAAAAACTAATTTGCTACTGTGGTATCTTTTTGGATGCATTGTTAAAAATCGTCGAACGACCTCTTCGTAATTAACTATGATCCCGATGTATGTTCATCATTGCCAAAAAAGTCAACCGCATTGTAGTCATCGATGATTGCAGCCTGGTTTGCAATCTGCGCAAAACAGAAAAGCTTCGTTCACACTCGCAGGATGTGACAGGCAACGTGCAACCGATTTTAAAGAGCACGAAAAGAATCGGGTAACGTTCCTGTTCGCAAGATTTGATTGACGACGCCAGAGTCGATAGGCGCTGATCTGGTTCCAGAGCATCGTACCGTGCTTTCCATAGTCGAATCTCTTGATCGAATACTTCGCAGTTTGGAAGTCTCTCGCTATAAAATTGTATCGCATCATCTAACTGCTAAGTGTAGCTTCCATTGCACAGAATGGCTGGAACTAGGTATAGTAGTTTGGATGCCTGTTTGGACATTTTGTTGAACCGAAAGCCCATTTCCGAAATAAACGTATCCAACAGTGGTATTGCTATGGAACGACGGTAACATTTCTCTGGGCTAAGGGCAGAAACTTTTTTAAGTTGTTGCGATGCGGTTGCCGAGAATTTGTGCGGGGAATGGTTGGGAGTACCCCCATTTTCTCCGCCATACTCTCTGCTTGAGAGTATATGGTCGCTGTTAAACAATATACTCCAGAACATTTTCTCTTTTTGGTTAAGTTTTGAAGAAAATTTGTATCGCTTTAAGTTGTTGCAATATGTTGTCTATGATTGGAATCTTAGCTGCCTGTGCTAATGATAAATTCAATGTATGCGAATTACAATGCGCGACAGCTGCTTGTGATGCCTTCTCCAGTATGACATTGAGGGCACAAACATTGCCCTTGGTTCTTCATAAGTTATTGGTGCAAATTTCCTATCGAAACTATCTGCAATGACAATAACCTGGACATCTTCCTCTTCTTTTTGCCATGCCCCACCACCACCACTATTTGCTGTTTTCTTTTTATTTGACATTTTTCTAAGAAACAGGGGCATGATGAAACCAGTCTTATACTTATAAGGGCTTGTCTCTAATGTATATATATATATCTATATATATATACATCTAAGTTTAAAATGAGCAAATGATTTTTTGAACCTTTTGTATGCTTCAGGCAGAGGAGAAAGAATTTATTAATTGGCAGATCTTTTGTTGATTTTTGATGTGCTGTAAATAATAGCTGTAAACATTTTTAAATATGTTAAATATAACAAATGTTAAGCAACATGCCCTTTGTTCAAAGTAAGAAGTTCATGAGAAAGATCTTACATTTATAGAAGAAAATATCGAATCACTTAAAGTTTCAAATATTGTTTTATTGTGCTTAAAATTTTAACTTTTTTTGTTTATGTGTGAAATTTCACATAGGAGAATCCATTACACTTTTAAGCACACATGTCAATAATTTGATGATTTTAGTAATAATTAACATATTCAATAACAATGAGAGAATATCAAAATCCTTAAAATTAATATATATATTGAATTGCAGCCACGATGTACTTTGCTTTAATGACCAATTATTGTACAATAAAGTAACACGTCATTTCTTTGTATATATTGTTCACCACTTACAGAATATATAATAAATTTACATATATACAACAAAAAAATGCACATAGGTAACAACAAATATGAGTGCTTCATAAAAATTCAGTGTTCAACATTTTTTATGAATCTGTTGTAGGGTAGAATAACGAACACCACATCGGAGAGAAAGTTATTGTATCACACAAAACGTGCTTCTCTTATTACCAGATGTTGTTCTTGTATTAGCTGTTGAATCATTATACGTCACAATATCAGCCTTTAGAACACGACTCGATTGTTCCACGGTTTGTTTTGACAAACGAATACCGAGGATGTCTGCAGCAATTTTTTGAAAGCAATAATTTACCTTGTCACCAGACTTGGCGGATAAAAAGAAATTTGTCATATTATTTTTAGTGCCAAAGTCAATATGTTTTTCTCTATCAACTGTTCTCAAATGTTCCAAATCTTTTTTATTACCAACCAAAGCCAAGTAAGGTAGTTTTTCATCTTTTGAAAATATATCTTTCACAATTTGGACCCAATCTTCCAAATTTTCAAAACTATTACGATTAGTCACGTCATAGACAAAAACAACAGCATTTGCCCCATATAAATATGTATCCAGCATTTTACCACTAAGCTGCTGTCCACCAATATCCCAAACCTGCATTGTGATGTTTGCATTTCCAGGTAGAGTAAACCTTTTCAGAAAAAAATCCAATCCAAGGGTTTGCTTGTATTGCTTGTCAAATTGCTCTTGTGTAAGTCGCGAACATAGAGAGGTTTTTCCACACGTTCCATCCCCAACCAATGTGATCTTCAACTGATAATCAGTTGATTCTTCTTCGTCTTCTGAAACGGACATTAAGCATTAGCTTTATTCTAAAAAAAGAGAAAATTAAGTAGCTAACTAATATCGATCTGCTATTATTCACAGTAACTTGAATATTTAAAATAGGCAGTTTTATGAAGAAAGAACACACTCCACAGCAAAAAAACGTACCACAAAGTATATTGAGCATGAAAAAATCAGTGAAATGCTTGCAATCCCTATTTGGAGAGACCTCGGCAACGGTTGGCAGGTCAATGATATTTTGGAATGGTTAAAAACCCAAACGAAAATGTTTTTTGTCCGTTGTTTTTTCTTATTTTTTATAAAAACTTTTTCATACCTCCATGGTTTATTTGATAGTTTTGCCAGGCCCGTAGCCAGGATTTTCAAAAGGTGGGCGTAATTTTATATACAAGGTCTCCCCTCCCCTCTTCCCAGTGACGGGCACCATGGTTGAGCAAGCGGAGAAATTTTTTAAATATAAAGACGGTGAGAAAATGCCCTTTCCAGTATATCTTCGTCAAATATATGCAGGTCTATTTTATCATTTTTCACATAAAAAAATTACAAAAGTAAAATTACAATTTGCTAGATTTTCAATAATTTCTCAGACGAAACCCGCGGTTTTCTACAGCGAACAAAATATAAATATTACGAGGAATTCATCTAAAAAACTAATTTGCTACTGTGGTATCTTTTTGGATGCATTGTTAAAAATCGTCGAACGACCTCTTCGTAATTAACTATGATCCCGATGTATGTTCATCATTGCCAAAAAAGTCAACCGCATTGTAGTCATCGATGATTGCAGCCTGGTTTGCAATCTGCGCAAAACAGAAAAGCTTCGTTCACACTCGCAGGATGTGACAGGCAACGTGCAACCGATTTTAAAGAGCACGAAAAGAATCGGGTAACGTTCCTGTTCGCAAGATTTGATTGACGACGCCAGAGTCGATAGGCGCTGATCTGGTTCCAGAGCATCGTACCGTGCTTTCCATAGTCGAATCTCTTGATCGAATACTTCGCAGTTTGGAAGTCTCTCGCTATAAAATTGTATCGCATCATCTAACTGCTAAGTGTAGCTTCCATTGCACAGAATGGCTGGAACTAGGTATAGTAGTTTGGATGCCTGTTTGGACATTTTGTTGAACCGAAAGCCCATTTCCGAAATAAACGTATCCAACAGTGGTATTGCTATGGAACGACGGTAACATTTCTCTGGGCTAAGGGCAGAAACTTTTTTAAGTTGTTGCGATGCGGTTGCCGAGAATTTGTGCGGGGAATGGTTGGGAGTACCCCCATTTTCTCCGCCATACTCTCTGCTTGAGAGTATATGGTCGCTGTTAAACAATATACTCCAGAACATTTTCTCTTTTTGGTTAAGTTTTGAAGAAAATTTGTATCGCTTTAAGTTGTTGCAATATGTTGTCTATGATTGGAATCTTAGCTGCCTGTGCTAATGATAAATTCAATGTATGCGAATTACAATGCGCGACAGCTGCTTGTGATGCCTTCTCCAGTATGACATTGAGGGCACAAACATTGCCCTTGGTTCTTCATAAGTTATTGGTGCAAATTTCCTATCGAAACTATCTGCAATGACAATAACCTGGACATCTTCCTCTTCTTTTTGCCATGCCCCACCACCACCACTATTTGCTGTTTTCTTTTTATTTGACATTTTTCTAAGAAACAGGGGCATGATGAAACCAGTCTTATACTTATAAGGGCTTGTCTCTAATGTATATATATATATATCTATATATATATACATCTAAGTTTAAAATGAGCAAATGATTTTTTGAACCTTTTGTATGCTTCAGGCAGAGGAGAAAGAATTTATTAATTGGCAGATCTTTTGTTGATTTTTGATGTGCTGTAAATAATAGCTGTAAACATTTTTAAATATGTTAAATATAACAAATGTTAAGCAACATGCCCTTTGTTCAAAGTAAGAAGTTCATGAGAAAGATCTTACATTTATAGAAGAAAATATCGAATCACTTAAAGTTTCAAATATTGTTTTATTGTGCTTAAAATTTTAACTTTTTTTGTTTATGTGTGAAATTTCACATAGGAGAATCCATTACACTTTTAAGCACACATGTCAATAATTTGATGATTTTAGTAATAATTAACATATTCAATAACAATGAGAGAATATCAAAATCCTTAAAATTAATATATATATTGAATTGCAGCCACGATGTACTTTGCTTTAATGACCAATTATTGTACAATAAAGTAACACGTCATTTCTTTGTATATATTGTTCACCACTTACAGAATATATAATAAATTTACATATATACAACAAAAAAATGCACATAGGTAACAACAAATATGAGTGCTTCATAAAAATTCAGTGTTCAACATTTTTTATGAATCTGTTGTAGGGTAGAATAACGAACACCACATCGGAGAGAAAGTTATTGTATCACACAAAACGTGCTTCTCTTATTACCAGATGTTGTTCTTGTATTAGCTGTTGAATCATTATACGTCACAATATCAGCCTTTAGAACACGACTCGATTGTTCCACGGTTTGTTTTGACAAACGAATACCGAGGATGTCTGCAGCAATTTTTTGAAAGCAATAATTTACCTTGTCACCAGACTTGGCGGATAAAAAGAAATTTGTCATATTATTTTTAGTGCCAAAGTCAATATGTTTTTCTCTATCAACTGTTCTCAAATGTTCCAAATCTTTTTTATTACCAACCAAAGCCAAGTAAGGTAGTTTTTCATCTTTTGAAAATATATCTTTCACAATTTGGACCCAATCTTCCAAATTTTCAAAACTATTACGATTAGTCACGTCATAGACAAAAACAACAGCATTTGCCCCATATAAATATGTATCCAGCATTTTACCACTAAGCTGCTGTCCACCAATATCCCAAACCTGCATTGTGATGTTTGCATTTCCAGGTAGAGTAAACCTTTTCAGAAAAAAATCCAATCCAAGGGTTTGCTTGTATTGCTTGTCAAATTGCTCTTGTGTAAGTCGCGAACATAGAGAGGTTTTTCCACACGTTCCATCCCCAACCAATGTGATCTTCAACTGATAATCAGTTGATTCTTCTTCGTCTTCTGAAACGGACATTAAGCATTAGCTTTATTCTAAAAAAAGAGAAAATTAAGTAGCTAACTAATATCGATCTGCTATTATTCACAGTAACTTGAATATTTAAAATAGGCAGTTTTATGAAGAAAGAACACACTCCACAGCAAAAAAACGTACCACAAAGTATATTGAGCATGAAAAAATCAGTGAAATGCTTGCAATCCCTATTTGGAGAGACCTCGGCAACGGTTGGCAGGTCAATGATATTTTGGAATGGTTAAAAACCCAAACGAAAATGTTTTTTGTCCGTTGTTTTTTCTTATTTTTTATAAAAACTTTTTCATACCTCCATGGTTTATTTGATAGTTTTGCCAGGCCCGTAGCCAGGATTTTCAAAAGGTGGGCGTAATTTTATATACAAGGTCTCCCCTCCCCTCTTCCCAGTGACGGGCACCATGGTTGAGCAAGCGGAGAAATTTTTTAAATATAAAGACGGTGAGAAAATGCCCTTTCCAGTATATCTTCGTCAAATATATGCAGGTCTATTTTATCATTTTTCACATAAAAAAATTACAAAAGTAAAATTACAATTTGCTAGATTTTCAATAATTTCTCAGACGAAACCCGCGGTTTTCTACAGCGAACAAAATATAAATATTACGAGGAATTCATCTAAAAAACTAATTTGCTACTGTGGTATCTTTTTGGATGCATTGTTAAAAATCGTCGAACGACCTCTTCGTAATTAACTATGATCCCGATGTATGTTCATCATTGCCAAAAAAGTCAACCGCATTGTAGTCATCGATGATTGCAGCCTGGTTTGCAATCTGCGCAAAACAGAAAAGCTTCGTTCACACTCGCAGGATGTGACAGGCAACGTGCAACCGATTTTAAAGAGCACGAAAAGAATCGGGTAACGTTCCTGTTCGCAAGATTTGATTGACGACGCCAGAGTCGATAGGCGCTGATCTGGTTCCAGAGCATCGTACCGTGCTTTCCATAGTCGAATCTCTTGATCGAATACTTCGCAGTTTGGAAGTCTCTCGCTATAAAATTGTATCGCATCATCTAACTGCTAAGTGTAGCTTCCATTGCACAGAATGGCTGGAACTAGGTATAGTAGTTTGGATGCCTGTTTGGACATTTTGTTGAACCGAAAGCCCATTTCCGAAATAAACGTATCCAACAGTGGTATTGCTATGGAACGACGGTAACATTTCTCTGGGCTAAGGGCAGAAACTTTTTTAAGTTGTTGCGATGCGGTTGCCGAGAATTTGTGCGGGGAATGGTTGGGAGTACCCCCATTTTCTCCGCCATACTCTCTGCTTGAGAGTATATGGTCGCTGTTAAACAATATACTCCAGAACATTTTCTCTTTTTGGTTAAGTTTTGAAGAAAATTTGTATCGCTTTAAGTTGTTGCAATATGTTGTCTATGATTGGAATCTTAGCTGCCTGTGCTAATGATAAATTCAATGTATGCGAATTACAATGCGCGACAGCTGCTTGTGATGCCTTCTCCAGTATGACATTGAGGGCACAAACATTGCCCTTGGTTCTTCATAAGTTATTGGTGCAAATTTCCTATCGAAACTATCTGCAATGACAATAACCTGGACATCTTCCTCTTCTTTTTGCCATGCCCCACCACCACCACTATTTGCTGTTTTCTTTTTATTTGACATTTTTCTAAGAAACAGGGGCATGATGAAACCAGTCTTATACTTATAAGGGCTTGTCTCTAATGTATATATATATATATCTATATATATATACATCTAAGTTTAAAATGAGCAAATGATTTTTTGAACCTTTTGTATGCTTCAGGCAGAGGAGAAAGAATTTATTAATTGGCAGATCTTTTGTTGATTTTTGATGTGCTGTAAATAATAGCTGTAAACATTTTTAAATATGTTAAATATAACAAATGTTAAGCAACATGCCCTTTGTTCAAAGTAAGAAGTTCATGAGAAAGATCTTACATTTATAGAAGAAAATATCGAATCACTTAAAGTTTCAAATATTGTTTTATTGTGCTTAAAATTTTAACTTTTTTTGTTTATGTGTGAAATTTCACATAGGAGAATCCATTACACTTTTAAGCACACATGTCAATAATTTGATGATTTTAGTAATAATTAACATATTCAATAACAATGAGAGAATATCAAAATCCTTAAAATTAATATATATATTGAATTGCAGCCACGATGTACTTTGCTTTAATGACCAATTATTGTACAATAAAGTAACACGTCATTTCTTTGTATATATTGTTCACCACTTACAGAATATATAATAAATTTACATATATACAACAAAAAAATGCACATAGGTAACAACAAATATGAGTGCTTCATAAAAATTCAGTGTTCAACATTTTTTATGAATCTGTTGTAGGGTAGAATAACGAACACCACATCGGAGAGAAAGTTATTGTATCACACAAAACGTGCTTCTCTTATTACCAGATGTTGTTCTTGTATTAGCTGTTGAATCATTATACGTCACAATATCAGCCTTTAGAACACGACTCGATTGTTCCACGGTTTGTTTTGACAAACGAATACCGAGGATGTCTGCAGCAATTTTTTGAAAGCAATAATTTACCTTGTCACCAGACTTGGCGGATAAAAAGAAATTTGTCATATTATTTTTAGTGCCAAAGTCAATATGTTTTTCTCTATCAACTGTTCTCAAATGTTCCAAATCTTTTTTATTACCAACCAAAGCCAAGTAAGGTAGTTTTTCATCTTTTGAAAATATATCTTTCACAATTTGGACCCAATCTTCCAAATTTTCAAAACTATTACGATTAGTCACGTCATAGACAAAAACAACAGCATTTGCCCCATATAAATATGTATCCAGCATTTTACCACTAAGCTGCTGTCCACCAATATCCCAAACCTGCATTGTGATGTTTGCATTTCCAGGTAGAGTAAACCTTTTCAGAAAAAAATCCAATCCAAGGGTTTGCTTGTATTGCTTGTCAAATTGCTCTTGTGTAAGTCGCGAACATAGAGAGGTTTTTCCACACGTTCCATCCCCAACCAATGTGATCTTCAACTGATAATCAGTTGATTCTTCTTCGTCTTCTGAAACGGACATTAAGCATTAGCTTTATTCTAAAAAAAGAGAAAATTAAGTAGCTAACTAATATCGATCTGCTATTATTCACAGTAACTTGAATATTTAAAATAGGCAGTTTTATGAAGAAAGAACACACTCCACAGCAAAAAAACGTACCACAAAGTATATTGAGCATGAAAAAATCAGTGAAATGCTCGCAATCCCTATTTGGAGAGACCTCGGCAACGGTTGGCAGGTCAATGATATTTTGGAATGGTTAAAAACCCAAACGAAAATGTTTTTTGTCCGTTGTTTTTTCTTATTTTTTATAAAAACTTTTTCATACCTCCATGGTTTATTTGATAGTTTTGCCAGGCCCGTAGCCAGGATTTTCAAAAGGTGGGCGTAATTTTATATACAAGGTCTCCCCTCCCCTCTTCCCAGTGACGGGCACCATGGTTGAGCAAGCGGAGAAATTTTTTAAATATAAAGACGGTGAGAAAATGCCCTTTCCAGTATATCTTCGTCAAATATATGCAGGTCTATTTTATCATTTTTCACATAAAAAAATTACAAAAGTAAAATTACAATTTGCTAGATTTTCAATAATTTCTCAGACGAAACCCGCGGTTTTCTACAGCGAACAAAATATAAATATTACGAGGAATTCATCTAAAAAACTAATTTGCTACTGTGGTATCTTTTTGGATGCATTGTTAAAAATCGTCGAACGACCTCTTCGTAATTAACTATGATCCCGATGTATGTTCATCATTGCCAAAAAAGTCAACCGCATTGTAGTCATCGATGATTGCAGCCTGGTTTGCAATCTGCGCAAAACAGAAAAGCTTCGTTCACACTCGCAGGATGTGACAGGCAACGTGCAACCGATTTTAAAGAGCACGAAAAGAATCGGGTAACGTTCCTGTTCGCAAGATTTGATTGACGACGCCAGAGTCGATAGGCGCTGATCTGGTTCCAGAGCATCGTACCGTGCTTTCCATAGTCGAATCTCTTGATCGAATACTTCGCAGTTTGGAAGTCTCTCGCTATAAAATTGTATCGCATCATCTAACTGCTAAGTGTAGCTTCCATTGCACAGAATGGCTGGAACTAGGTATAGTAGTTTGGATGCCTGTTTGGACATTTTGTTGAACCGAAAGCCCATTTCCGAAATAAACGTATCCAACAGTGGTATTGCTATGGAACGACGGTAACATTTCTCTGGGCTAAGGGCAGAAACTTTTTTAAGTTGTTGCGATGCGGTTGCCGAGAATTTGTGCGGGGAATGGTTGGGAGTACCCCCATTTTCTCCGCCATACTCTCTGCTTGAGAGTATATGGTCGCTGTTAAACAATATACTCCAGAACATTTTCTCTTTTTGGTTAAGTTTTGAAGAAAATTTGTATCGCTTTAAGTTGTTGCAATATGTTGTCTATGATTGGAATCTTAGCTGCCTGTGCTAATGATAAATTCAATGTATGCGAATTACAATGCGCGACAGCTGCTTGTGATGCCTTCTCCAGTATGACATTGAGGGCACAAACATTGAACATTGAGGGCACAAAAATCTCAAAGGCAGGGCCCACGCGTCCACCCCTGCCTACGGGCCTGTTTGCAGTTAAAATTTCTTAAAAGATTCTTTTTAAGCTTTTCCAATTTTATTATCTTCAGTTAACATCATCATTGTTCTGCGCGTTGTTAAACGACACCGACCGCTGCCCAAATTCTCAACTTCCAACCATCTCGATCAAGCATGCAACGATGAAGCTCGGTGATGTTGTTCATCCCAGTATCCTTCATCAGACGGCGTGGAAACGTCATGCGCGCATGTCCACCTCGGACAAAAGTTCCAACTGGTTGCCAGAGAACAAGCCCACTCACCGGCTGATCTATGCGACGCGCACAATGCCCAGCAAACCGTAGCCTTCTCTCTAAGAGGATATCACTGACGCGGGAAAGGCTTCCGTAGAGGTTTTGGTTAGTTACATGCACGCTGTAATGTGTGTCTGTCACTTTCCGCAATAGGCGTGTGTACGTGCCATCCAGTGACTTGTTCTGCTTAGCTGTAAGTGACCAACAAGGTGAGCCGTACAGCAGGACTGCTTCAACAGTTGACTTGAATAGGCGTATCTTCAGTTCGCGAGTTATCATTGTGGACTTCCAAATACGCCACATCTTGTCAGCTGCAGTCCACGCAAGTGCTTTCCTAGCCTTGATGTCCCGTTCGCTTGTTCTCACATATGATCCCAGGTAGCAGAAGTCATCAACTTGGTAAATTTCTTCTTTTCTTATCCGAACAGGGATTCCTGAGGCAGCAGCAGCGCCAACACATATGTATTTCGTCTTTTTCTGGTTGATTAGCAGACCAACTTCGACGGCGGCTTCTTCCAGGTTTGTGAGAAGTTTTTGCGCATTCACGACGGTGGATGCTAACAGTGCAAGGTCGTCCGCAAAATCTAGGTCAGTCAATGTCTTTACAGGGTGTCGTTGGCTCTGTCTGGCCCTCGCCTGCAGTCCTAACACAGGTTCCATTGACATGCGGAGCACATAGTCCAAGACGATGATGAAAAGGAATGGCGCAAGTGTGTCGCCCTGCAACACACCAGTGGTGACAAGGAATGGGTCTGAGTCACCATCAGCAGTGCTAACAAAGCTGGTAGAACCGTCGTAAAGGCACTTCATCGCAGCGATGAGAGGATCAGGAATGCCGTACGCAGATAGGATAAGGAACAACCGTTCGCGTGAGACGAAGTCAAAAGCCTTCCGAAAGTCTACAAACACGCAGCACAACGACCAGTTCTTCTTTGCCGATATCTCTTCGATCAATCTACGTAGCGCCAGAATTGGCTCGAGAGTGCTCCTAGATGGACGGAAACCGTTTTGGTTTGGGCGCAGATGTTTCTCCACTGGGTCTCGGATGCGGTTCAAAATCACGCGATTGAAGAGTTTGGCGGTACAAGACATTAGGGTGATGCCTCTGTAGTTGTCGTAGGAGGATAGGTCACCCTTCTTCGGCAGCGCAATGAGCTTGTTCTTGAGGAATTCGGCTGGTGGAGACTTAGTGGTCAGAACTTCATTCAGGATGGGGTGGAGCAGCATCAGAATTTCGTCATCCTTGAACACTTCGTTCGGCACCGAGTCAGCACCGCAGGCTTTCCCGTTCTTCATCTGGCGAGCAGCAGCGGTTAGTTCATCCCACGTATGCTCGCCTGTGGAAATGTCAAGCGGTTCGGAGACGATCTGTTCGGGTTCAAACGTCTCATCCACTCCAATGAGTGGGTTGTTTAGTAGTTTCTCGAAGTGGTTTTTCCATCCAGCAATGCGGTCCTGTGGACTTTCGGCCTTAACCTTCACGGTGGCTTTAGACTTCCGTCCACTCAGGTTGTTGACCACTTTCCAAGCGACTGCATGTTGGCGACTTTCATCGGCGGAGGCAATGTCTGCCATCTGCTTCTCTATGTATTCAGCCTGGTTTGTAGCGTACACCCGCGCTAGATTCAGCGAAGAATTCGCAACTGCCTCCTGCGTCACATCGGATTTGATCAGTCTGTTCCGTTTCTTGGCATCTTCGAGGGCACCACGCGCCTGTATAACTTGCTGGTCTTCCCATGGAATACGATATTTACGAGGCATGATCTTTGGAATGGTTTCAGCTGCAGCTTCCTGCACGGCCGACGCAAAGGCAGTGTATTTCCTATGATGATCCGTTGGTATATTCGAATCAGGGGTGGTTAATGCAGCATATCTGTTCATACAAACCAGTCGGAAGGCAGTTGATATAGTTTCTTCTTTCAGGGTCGACCAGTCATATCGCGGGGCGGTGTTACGAAATGTTGGTTTTGCTCGGAGGCTCAACCGCACTGCTGCTGAAACAAACCGATGGTCAGATTCAAACGGTCTAAACGTCATTGCCGCGCAGTCTTTTACTGAGTTCTTGTGTTTTAGACGGAAGAGTATATGGTCAATTTGAGATAGGTATCCCTGCGCACCTTTGTGAGTGTACAATCGCCCACGTTTCTTCTGGAATGTTGCGTTTGCGGAATACAAAGAGTTGGACTGTAAGAAGTCCTTGAAGAAGTCTGTGTTGCGGTTGGCGACATCTGAATAGACCCACGGACTAGTGGCAGAGTGTTGTAGACGGGCGTTAAAGTCACCAAGGATGCTCACAAATGCGTGAAGTCCTGCGCAGTCAATGGCCTTCTGCAGATCAGCATAAAATTCCTCTATGACAGGTACGTCGGAAAGACTCGTTGGGGAGTAGCATGATATCAACACTACCTTGGGGAAAGAAGATTTGTTCTTCGAGGCGGAGGTAAAATGGCATGCAATCACTCGGTCAGATACATGATCAACCTTCTGCAGGGCGCCATATGATGCGGGGCTGAGGAGCAAACCAACTCCACCAACTCCAGCTTCATCTGCACTCGCGTGTACAAACTTCCAACCCTTTCCCATGTCGAGATGCCTTATTTGGTCGCTGCGTATACGGTGTTCCTGAATCCCAACAGCAGCAAACCCAAGCTTGTCCGCCTCTGCGGTTAACTCTCTCTTTCTCCAGATACCGGAAAGAGTCCGTACGTTGAACGATGCCAGCTTCGTCATAGCCCGAAGATTGATGATCGGTCGGCGAGGCTGAACATATACCCATTCAGAACTGACGGATGCAGGTTGTTCAGAGAGTAGTGGTGTTGTATAGTCTGTGTTGTCGTTGACGGTATCGTCCACATCAGTCCCTCTCGTCGTGGATTTTTCGGACGTGGCGCGAGAGTGATCCACCACGAACGGAGACCTTATTATCCTGGGCAACGTCTCAGCCAGTATGGATCCTGGTAGTATACTTTTCTTCATGATTGGTAGTCTTTGAAACGAGTTTTGATTCTCGTGGCTGTGACCCGGAGGTCTAGTCCCTGGTTTGCCAGCCCACAGTGACAAGCTATGCAAGGCATGGGCGCTTACCCCCATGAGGTCAGAATACCTGCATACCCAATCAGTTAAAAGTGTCCACGAAAGTATTGAATATCTACCTATCTTTTAGTTATTTCTAATCAGCGATTATACTGTAAATTTGAAATAAATAATTTATTTTATGACAATATAATATTCATGTATAAAATAAACAAACAGATAGCACCGGGAATATTCCAAAATAAATTTAAAATATATGAAAACATTTATGATATACGATTTTCTAATTCTTTAATAATTTAGTCTTGTAATTCCTGGATAAGGATCGTCATATTCCACTACGGCTGCTTCCTGTCTTTTGGTGGATATTCCAACTTTCGAAAACGATTGTTTGTGTCGATAGCGCATCCCAAGATGAAACTAATATTTGCATTCCTTGGAGCAACGAAATTTTTGGAACGGTGTTCGTCTTCTCTACACTTTGAATGATCTTGCGGACCATATTCTTGCGATACTTTGCTTTTCATGAACGGATGACATCTTGATCCATTGGTTGGGTCTTGGAGGTAGTATTAGGTGGTAGGAAAAACAATTTGATTGATTTTAGGTTTTCAGTATGAGGATGGGCTGGGCAATTGTCGATCACTAAAGCAACATTTCTTCCTTCAAACTTTCTGTCCAGCTCTCTGACCCATTCTTCAAACAATACTCCATCCAACCAACCTTTTTCGTTGATTTCTGTAGCAACAAGGCAAAAACTTGATATTCTTGAAGCATCGTGGATTCTTGGCCTTCCCAATGACGAACATCGGTATCTTATCGCCTATAATGGTACATTTTGACTTCGCATGCTTAGGAACCAATTAAAAACAGTCTGGTCCAGATTTCACTTTTTGTCGCTTAACATTGGTTCCTTTTTCTAGTGCATCCAAAAGCTTTTTTTATTCTTGACCCAGGTTGATAAAGTGTTCTTAGGTACAACATATTTAGTAGCTACATCTTTGTTGCTCTCTCCTTTCTTCAGATCTTTAAGCGCTTGGCACTTTTCATGAGGTGTTTTGTGGATGTATTTACATTTCCCTGCAATCAACATTTTAAGAATGAACACGATCACAACTCCTAGAGGGGTAAAGCATTGAACGATACTTGAAAAGATTTCGCGTGGATTTAATGTCGCTTATCAATCGATTTGTTGAAAGATTTTTCGAGTTGAATTCGGTTAGATACAGTATGTTGTGAAAAAAAGAAGCCTGAAGGAAATTAAGTTACATTTCGCGTGGATATATTTCCGTTGATGCCCACCATTGTAAGCATATTTCACGTAGAATTACTTCGCGTAAATTCCATAGAGTATGATGGTGGGAACGAACTACCTGAAAGATGAAGTCAATAGTCAGATGGAGTTCTGACATAGTAAAATACGATTACAATAGCATGCTCATTATTTATTTTTCTTACAAATTAAATAATACTAAGAAACCAAAAATCTGGTCTTATTTATCGAAAAAAGGTGCTGGATATACTTCGTCTGATATTAATATTTATATTTCTACAGTATGTTTATGTTAACTGTTTATGTTAATGAAGTAATGCATCCACGATAGAGGAGGAACGCGGATCACATATTGGTTTTTTAAATGTTTAACTTAGTTTATTTGTTTAAGTTTATTTTAGTGTAAAACATGTGAATATAAACAAGGTAACATTGTATATATTTTTTAATGCAATGTTGTGTTTATAGTAACACTTATTTAAATGGACGTTGTAATAATAAATCCTCATTATACACCCGATACAAAGCCAAAATATACTCTTACGGTTCAACCGATAATAATATCAGCCGAAGTATATCTGTTCTAGCCAACACCGGAAGAGAACAAGATGTGAAATAAATATACTTTAAAATCATAGACTTTAGTTTTTTCAATGTGTAAATTACTGACTTTATAATATGTACTTATTTTAAAGTCAGGTTTTTTTTAAATTTGAATTTGAATACTTTTAACTAGTTGTAACGATATTTGATTAATTTAAAGAAAATTTAGTAATACGTGGTATAATACTATTTTAGTGAAAGAAAGTCCTTAAAATTACGAATGACGTGGAATATTTTCAAAAGGGTTATTATTCAAAATCACATCTGATCAGAAATTATTTTTCACCAAAAAAATGTTGACAAAGTTTGAAACAAAGTCAGCCCGTGTGAAAGGTAAAATCACACTTGTCTTTATTGTATTCCCGATTAGAAGTTAATTTTTCTTGAATTATCAAATTAAATAATTAATTAATTATTTTTCATAGTTTAACTAACTAATTTAACTGCTCACTTGCACTTCTCATCTAAATGTCCATCGAAAAATAATAAATGTTTCATTTTGTTGCACATTGCTGTTGTGTCACTTCTAAATGGTTAGCTACACAGAATGTTTTTTCATTTTTGTATTTTAAAACTAATACTGCAACTTATATGGTTCTTTCAAACATTCTTGTAGCTCATCTGTTTTTGAAAATCACAATATTTTTTGCAGCTTTGAATGATTTTGTGTTTCGAAACAGATTTATTGCTTCACTAATTGATTGAAGAACTTTAATTCAAATTAGAATGAGTGCTTTAAACCATCATTTCAATATCTGATTGTGAGCCACCTCACAGACTTCTAAAAAGGTTTTATAAAATATTCCGTAATAAGACCTTCGTCAAATAACATTATTTTTATTATTATTATTAATCAATCTTTATACAGGATAAAAACGTCAGTATTTACAATTATATACAAGATATAGAAATAAAACTGCTTTCCTCGTTTGTCCTGTGTCAGAAAAAGATGTAATAAATAGTTAGCTGAGAGAAATGAAAAAAAGTAGAACGAACCGTAAAATAATTTATTATATGAGTTATAAAAGAATTTAAAATTTAAAATCATAGAGAAGAGATCGAAATTTGACCAAGTCAGGTTTCGATCTGATCTCTAGTGGGAGGCTGTTATATAATTTTTCCCCTCCAAAATAAAAACTTTGTTTTGCTGTCTCTAATTTTACTGCTGGCAATTTCAGTAAATGATGATTGTTTCGTGTGTTCATTGTGTGACTTATTGTTTTAAAGTAGTCGTTGAAGATCGTACTGTTAGTTTGCTTCTCGATGCATTTTACGCTGACGATTCCACATTGTATTCCTGTCTTGATAAATCAGATGATTGGATCTGGTTGGAATTGGCTGGTTAATCTCAATCTATCTAAAACTAGTCTTCTTTCCATTAATCATTTCAAGCAAGCATATTTACCTCCAATTTTGATGAATGGTTCTCATTTGCCTGAAAACAATTCATTTCGCCTTCTTGGTCTCATATTTACAAGCGATCTCTCATGGCGTTCATACATTGAAACCATTGCAAAATCAGCTGCCATGAAGGTTGGTTCTCTTTTACGAGAAATGACTTACCTCACCCCTGAGTGTATCCTTTACCTGTACAAATCGTCAATACGTCCTTGCATGGAATACAGCTGCCACATTTGGGCAGGTGCTCCTGCGAATTGCTTGAACTTGTTAGACCGTGTTCAACGGCGTGTTTGCAACGCAATCGGCGCAAACTTATCTTCGAAACTGGACTCCCTATCACACCGGCGAAACGTAGCTTCTCTTTGTCTTTTTTACAAGTTTTTTTATGGACGTTGTTCAAGCGAACTATCATCTCTTACACCTTCTCCCAGAATTTTTCACCGTACAACTAGGTTTTCGTCATCTTCTCATCAATGGACTGTTTGCATTCCAAACTGTCACAGGGATTTCTATAAGAACAGTTTTTTCCCGCGAACATCCAGACTTTGGAACTCCCTTCCTTCTACATGCTTTCCATCGGTCTATAACCTTCAACTGTTCAAATCAAACGTTCATCGATATCTGAAAACTGCGTCACTTTCCCTGTAACTTTTCTAGCTCTTTACACTCAAGTGGCCTTTAGGGCCTTGTTCTGAGCAACTACAATAAAAAAAAAAAAAATTTTCTAACTAGCATGCAGTTCTGCCTTTGTATGGTGTTATGTATGTCATTAATGTTAGAGTTTTTTATAATAAATTTTCCCCTATTTGTTAAAGATAACAAGCGGTCTTTCTGTGTCGGAGTATATGTAAGTTTCACTGGACCGGTGTATGTCAAAATCGGTAAGATCATCATGTTGACAGTGGTATAACCTAACACTCGTCCGACGGTACGGGACGACCAATGATTAGATGCGGACGAGTTAATTTTTAAAATTTAGACTTCCAACTGTCCGACGGGACGACTGTGTTTTTTGCTGAGATCTGTCGTTTTTCTCTGTTCTCTAACACATTTTTTTTTGTTCAAGGCTTTTTAGTATGTTGGAAGAAAAGATGTTAATGAAACAAGTTGTTCGCTTTTCCTCGTAGATGTTGTCGTTTACGGCGTGTAGATCACTTGATTCCCAGACTCTGTTTTAGTAGCGATATTTTCGCTTTCGATTTCACATAGACGGAAACACATATTTACTGAGATCTTCTTATAAACATATGTTTTTTTCCGTTATATATATTTATATTTTAAATGAAATGCGCACGCGTTGTTTAGTTTAAGACAGCGAATTGAATTGAATTACGAAAAATTTTAGCGAAATACAGCTTTAACAAGTTGAAATACGACTTCAAAGTTTGGAAAAAGCGTGAAGTTAATAACCTTTAAAAACGGATGTTTGTTTATGCGTTTTGTTAAATTGTCTTTTCGTTGTTTTTGTAAACAAAACTGAATGTTTTTTTGTGGTTAGTTTGATCTTTTTATCTTCCATCGTATGCAGCATAGTTCTTCTGCATTTGTTTGTCTCTAAGTTGAATGGAACTTTTAAAAATCTGTATCATCACACGTAAACATGTCTGTCGGTTCTCTTCCTTTTTGTTATGATTGACGTCAAACTTTTTGAAACAGTTAATAATTGATAACGAAATTTATCGAAATTAAAATTATATTTATATAATACTTTAGAGAAGAAAAAACTGACTTTAGAGATTGGAAATCACGTTAATTTATTTTGCTTAGTAAGGGGAACGAGGGGCGCAATTTATTTTGCACGTCAACTCATTGAGGCGCGTGTGGAGGTGCGCGATCGCACGCGTTATAATGTCAGGACTGGAACTTCTAAAGAAAAGAATTCACGAGCGGAGACACAAATATTTATAGACTGAAAACCTACACACATCATTTAGTTGTTTTTACAGTTTGATTAGTTTGTAACTCTCTCTTCGCTATTGTTTATGTCTTGTTTTTATATTGTCTAAACTAAGCTTTACACTATATTGCTCAGAAAACACTAATATTTTAAGGGGCTATTGAGGGTTTGTAAAATGTTTACATCGGACGACCATTATGGCTTTGCGGACGACTAAAAATTGGATATTTCATAACAATATGGCGAAAAAGTTAGGTTATACCACTGGTTGAAGATTTTCGTTGCTGCGTCCACATTTAAATAATCTCTTACACTTTTTAGTAACCTTTAGCTTGCTCGTCTATAAGCATGGTTGAAGTTGGAATTTAAAGTTAGGGTGTTATCAATGATGTTTCCTAGATACATATATTCCTTGACAAATGATACGGGTGTTTCGTTGTAGCAAATATTGAGGTCTCTTCCATGTTGCTTTAGTCGTTTCGCAGTCCCGAATAGCATTGCCTCAGTCTTGCCTTTTTTAAATTAAGAAGTAATTCGTTTTCGTTGCAGTACTTGCCAATGACTTCCATTTCCTTATTCAAAACTGTTTCAATGGCGTCAGCATCGGCATCGGCATAGTACACGACTGTATCGTCAGCATACTTGATAACAGGACAGTTAATGTTATTGGTGAGATCATTGAAGAAAACTATAAATAGTAAGGGCCCAAGGATGGAGCCTTGGGGAACTCCGCAATAAATAGGCTCCAATCTTGAACGACAGTTTTCAATTTCAATTAATTGAGTTCTATTAAATAAATAATTAGTGAACCATTCTAGCTCCTTCCCGGTGACTCCGTACGTAGACAGTTTGGTTAATAGTATTCCGTGACCTATTGTGTCAAAAGCTTTTGACAAGTCTAGGTACACGGCTCCCACCATTTTCCCTTTGTTCATTTCTTTTCTAATATTGTCACACAGGAGTGAAGCTGCTAATTTTGTTGATCTGTGCTTACGAAAACCAAATTGCGATTCGGTAAGCAAGTTGTTGTTTTCCAGGAATTCGAGCAACTGGTGGTGAACTGCTTTCTCTACAATTTTTGAAAGAACTGGTAGCACTGATATCGGTCTATAGTTGGATGGTAGTTCGTTTTTTCCGGATTTAAATACCGGTGTCACTTTAGCCGTTTTCCATATGTTCGGTACGGTACTAGTGTTTATGGACAGGTTTATGATGTGACATAGTGGTTGCAAGATAAACATTGCGCAGTCTTTCAGCATTCCAGGAGGTAGCTCGTCTAGACCGGTTGCTTTATTGCGTTTAAGGCACCAAAGTTCCTTTTCAATAAAGGATTTTGAAATGTTTTTGATGGTGAACTCTTTATTGGTTCGGTTTTTAGGTGTTTTGGTATATCGCCAGGTGAAATCCATAAGTGGCATTGTTAACTGCTTTAGCGATACAATTGCATTTTTGAAGTAGTTACTGAAATTGTTTACTCTTTCTTGACGATGGACTTGGTCAGTGGTTGGACTTTGAGATTTTTGGGTTTTTGATGGAATGATGGTTTTTATAGTTGACCAGAACTTTCGTGGGCTATCGGTATTTTCGTTTAGCAGGTTACGGTGGAAGGTTGTCTTTGCCCGTTTTACCAGGTTGGTACAGTAATTTCGTAGTTTTTATACGCAGCCCAGTCCTTATTATTTTTGCTTTTACGGGCTTTTCTTAAGAGTTTATCCCGATCATTCATTGTTTTCTTTATCTCACGAGATAACCATGGATTCTTCTTACCTTTTACTCGTTTTTCAATCAAAGGTGCATGGGTGTTAAATACAGATTTTAATTGGCTGGAGAAGTATTGTAGTGCTGTGGATACGTTGGTTGAATCGTAAACAGGTCGCCAATCAATTCTTGAAATTTCTTCATTCATTTTGTTGGTATCGTAGTTCGCAAAGTTTCGACACTTTATTACCTTTTGCTGCTGCCTATGAGAGTTCACTTTTCTTATACAAGCAGTCATATCGTGATCACTTAATGACGTAGATATAACATCAGCACACAATATTGTTGATGGTTTGTTTGTCATAATTAAATCAATTAAAGTTGTTCTAGTGGTCCGTGTAGACTTCGTTATCACTTGTTTAAAGCCACTCGAGTTAATTACTGTTTTAAAGTTAACATTCTCATTTTGCTCGTTGTAGTTAACATTAAAATCACCTACAATAATTGTTTCTTTGTTCTCTTACAAAATGGTTTCAAGGTGTTCTTGTAATGAGTAATTATAGTTCTTTGGCAGGTATTTTGATGTCTCGGGAGGCCGATAAAAACAACCTACGATGAATGATTTTGAACTTTTCACAGTTATTTCGATCCATAAGCACTCTGAGAAGTTTTTTTCTAAATTATATTGTCGCTTAAAAGGGATGGTATTTTTTACATAAACAGCAACTCCCCTCCTGCACCTCGTTCACGATTTCGATTTTCAGAAATATAACCGTTTAATTTCAAGCGAATGTCAATCTCCTCTTTGAGATGTGTCTCTGATAGTGTTATTACATCGATATTATGTGATTCCGTGAATTCTTGCAGCATATCAAAATTACATTCAAGTCCTCGAATGTTTTGATGAACAATTTTCATACCTTTCTTAGACAAAAAGTCTTGAAATTCTTCCCTCGACAATGATTGTGGACCTGGCTGTGTTTCGATATCTCCACATAATAGTAGTAACACAAGCAATAAACTTTTCTTCAGACATTTCAAAACCAAGTACACGAACTCTTGTAACAAAATATTGAAGATATACAGTAATCTTCAACAGTATACAAATCTTTTTTGTGTAAAGTAATACTGATACCGTCCGGTTGATTAAATGATGTCTGTTTTATCATAAAATTCACCAAACAAATCATAAGAATTACCAAGTAAATAAACACGTCTTTAAACGCCGCCATCGTGAATTATTTGAGATTTATTATGAATTAACCTTGTAAATGCTACGTAAAATTAAGGAAACAATTATGAAAACATTTTTCCACGACACACTGTTGATTTGATGTGTGAAAATTTGAATGCAGACAATTCAGACACTCTTTCAACATTTTTTCTTGCTATAATCAAAATATTTTTAGTAAAAAAATGCCTATACAAATTTATCCATTGGAGAGTTAAGCACTCAGATTCAGATGGCTGAATTTTGAATAGGTTGGTTGGGTTGCTGGAAACAAATGATTTGTTCAGGTCGGCCTAATGGCCAACTAAACTAAAATTGCTCTTTAAATGGATTATTATAGTTGTAATGCCATATTATCGCAATTAATAAAAGTCCAATACATCTTTTTAAAGAAAAACAGATAGTAAGAAATTCTGTATTTTTCAATACATATACATGCTGTTCAAGCACGCTTAATTCTATGTGGTAGGACAACGTTTGTCGACGAATGTGCAACAAACATTATAAACAAATTTGAAGAACCTTGGTGACAATCTTGGATTTTGATCAAATACTGACTGAGATCTTTTTCAGGGCTTGCATTCCATTCAAAACGACCGTGGGTATTAGCAAGTCTACACAACGGTGTTATTCAACTATGGGACTACCGCATGTGTATTTTACTTGACCGCTATGATGAGCATGATGGTACTCCTTTTGTCAATGTTTCTATTTAAATTCAGGACAAATTCCATCACAATTTTTAGTGAACAGTTTGTATTCATACATACATATATTTTCAGTCAAAAGTCTTCTTAATCAGGATTAGCACTTAATATTCCATTAAAATGTATTTAAAATCTATTTTCATCATTGGTTCAGCAATTATTTTATGCAGAACATGAAACTGAAATGAGTTAACGTTATGGTATCTTTTCAGGGCCTGTGCGTGGGGTGGATTTCCACGAGCACCAACCGTTATTTGTATCGGGAGGTGATGACTACAAAATCAAGGTTAGCATTGTGTATATTTGCTCATAAATATCTTTTAAATTCATACTATGAAATGTTATTGCCTAGGTTTGGAACTACAAGCACAAGAAATGTATTTTCACATTGGTCGGACATTTGGATTACATCCGTACAACCTTTTTTCACAAGGTAGAGATGATACTGTCTGGAAACAAGGCTTTCTGTGACATAAGTCAATCTCATTGTTTTTTTAAGATGTTTTTTTTTGTGAAAATATCTTTATCGTAACAGTAAAACTGATGATCACGAATCGTTTTTAAAATTTTTAGGAACATCCTTGGATTGTAAGCTGTTCGGATGATCAGACAATTCGCGTATGGAATTGGCAGTCAAGAAACTGCATCTCGTAAGCCCCATTGTTCTGGTCGTCTGCAATGGAAATTAATTGTCTTGTTTTGTAGAGTGTTGACTGGTCACAATCATTATGTGATGTGTGCGCAATTTCATTCATCCGAGGACTATATTGTCTCTGCTTCACTTGATCAAACTGTGCGTGTTTGGGATATTGCTGGTAAATGAGTAATTTGTGTTTCAAGAATTGCTTGAATTACTTTTGCAAAACACCATTAAGACTTTTGAAATTTAACAGCAGTGGCGAGTTTAACATAACTGCCTTATCTGGATTGACTTATAGGTTTGCGGAAGAAATTTGCTTCGCCAGGTTCAAAAATCAATGATGATCCGACTCCTAAATCACCTGGCCAAATGGACTTGTTTGGAAATGCAGATGCTGTTGTGAAGCATGTTTTGGAAGTAATAATCAGTTTGTGTGAACTTTTGAAGCTTTTGTGATAGGAAATAAAAATGTGAACATAGTCGATGTAACTAATGGATACCAATCTAGGGTCACGACAGAGGTGTTAACTGGGTGACTTTCCATCCTACAATGCCTCTTATCGTATCTGCTGCTGATGATCGTCAAGTAAAACTATGGAGGATGAATGGTATTCTTATTCCTTTTTATCTATTATCTTAATATATAAATATACCTTTTGCATGGAAAAGAGGTTGATATGACTGGCACATATTGATTGTTTGTATTTTTATTAGAATCAAAAGCTTGGGAAGTTGACACATGCAGAGGTCATTATAACAACGTATCCTCAGTTCTTTTCCATCCGAGACAGGAATTAATCTTAAGCAATTCTGAAGATAAGAGTATTCGCGTATGGGACATGTCGAAAAGGTGATTTTTCTTTCTATAATTCATTATAACAATAAACCTTTTCCATGATGTGTGTTGAGTGTTGTGACTTATGGATTGAATATTCGAAACGTGTGTAAAGCTAAATACATAAAAATGGAATATCGCTGACTTTTGGAAGAAGTATACTGTGTGGTTTTAGAGATTTTTCTGAATAAAAATGATGACATTGTGGTATGTATGATGTATTATGTAAGTGGTATGGGGAAATTTTCTTGTTTTCTTTAGTATTTGTTTTTGTCCATGAAATAACACTGTACATTCTTACAGTAGTTTTTGCTGATTGACTTCAAAATATTTTCAATTTCAGAACTGGAGTTCAAAGCTTCCGCAGGGACCATGATCGTTACTGGATCCTTGCTGCACACCCTACACTTAATCTCTTTGCTGCTGGTAAGATATATCACAGTGTTATACTGTTATGGTTAACTGCTGGTGCTTCTTTTGCAGGTCATGATAGTGGGATGGTTGTGTTCAAGTTGGAGAGAGAACGACCTGCATATGCTGTTCACCAAAACACCTTGTATTACGTGAAGGTTGGCATTTTATCATGATTTATTTACCATCTTTGGACATATACGTTTGTTTTTAGGATCGATACTTGCGTATTTATGAGTTTGGAACGTCAAAAGATGTTCCTGTGATGCAATTCAGAAAGTATGACATGTTCTTTTGCATTTCATATTTTATGCACAAAATGTTTTGTTCGTAGAACTGCGGTTCGCTTGGAACCAGTGAATTTAATCTTCAATCCTGCTGAAAGATGCATTCTTTTGACTCATGTATGATTACTACTAATGGTTAATATTTAAGTAATAGATAAATCAATTAGCAAGGTGCTGATTAATTGATATTAAATATTAATATTGTTAGATGATGATTTTTATAATAATTAAGGATATTGACAAAATAATATTTGTCTCTAATAGGGAACAGGTTCCTCTCCTGAAAATCAGTTCTATGAGCTATACGCTATTCCCAAAGACAAGCCTTCTGATCCGGAGATTTCTGAAGGAAGAAGAGCTGTAGGAAAAGCAGCTATCTGGGTGGCGAGAAACAGATTTGCAGTTCTAGATAGGCAGCTGAATGTAAGTTCACTGATATCTTTCGTTCTTTTGTGTTATTTCATGACATGTTTGTCATGACGTATTTGTTGTTGTGAGAAATTGTTTCGTAACAATTAAATTTTCTTTTCAATTAGATTGTCATTAAAAATCTCAAGAATGAAGTGACAAAGAAAGTTCAAACACCAACTTGTGATATGATATTTTATGCTGGCACTGGCAGCTTACTGCTTTGTGATGCGGAACAAGTCATGTTGTTTGATGTTCAACAGAAACGGTAAATACAATAATAACCTATAAAGATATAGACTTAACGAAGGATTTATTTGTATAAAGAAAAAAGAAAGAACCGGTTTTCAATTAACCAATATGAACAAAGTATAAAGTATATGTTTAAATAGATTTGTGAGTTAACACTGATTTTAGAGTTATGGCGACAGTTAAAATCTCCAAGTGTCGCAACGTAATCTGGTCATCTGATATGAACTATGTTGCATTGGTGGCTAAACACAGTATGTATTATTGTATTCTGAAGGAAGTGCAAGCATAGGAAGTTGTTTATTCATTCATTTCTTGTGCTAGCTCAGTTATCGTTAATTAAGTCTTGTTTAGAATTGGTCATGTGTAATGTTTTTTGGCTTGGAATTATATTTTTCTTCAGCTCTATCAATTTGCAACCGCAAGATGGAAAACCTTTGCTCTGTGAACGAGAGCGTGAAGGTCAAAAGTGGAGCTTGGGATGACTCGGGGGTGTTTGTTTATACCACAAGCAACCATATCAAATACACTCTCACAAATGGGTATGTTTAAACATTCACAAGTTGCGTTATTATTGTGCTCATCTTCTCATGGTTTCAGTGATAATGGAATTATTCGAACTTTGGATTTGCCTATTTACATCACTCGTGTTAAGGTATAAAAGATATTCTTGACATAACATGGCAATCTCATGAGAACACGGTGCATTTTGTAGGGTAGCAGTGTTTATTGTTTGGATCGTGAATGCAAAACAAAAGTTCTAAACATTGATCCTACTGAGTTCCGTTTCAAACTTGCGTTAGTACATCATCGCTACGATGAGGTTCTCCACATGGTTCGAAACGCGAAACTTGTCGGTCAGTCAATCATTTCATATCTGCAAAAGAAGGGCTACCCAGAGGTACATATTTGCTAAGTGAACTTCCTTCTTCATTACAGATGTTTTTCTACATAGGTTGCACTACATTTTGTGAAAGATCAAAAGACTAGATTTGGTTTGGCTGTTGAATGTGGAAACCTGGAAATCGCTCTGGAAGCAGCGAAGACACTTGACGACAAAGCATGTTGGGAGAAGCTGAGCGATATGGCTTTGAAACAGGGCAATCATCAAGTATGTGTGCAAATATTTTACCTTTTACGTTTGTTATATCGTTTTTAAATCTAGGTTGTTGAGATGTGCTACCAACGGACAAAAAATTTCGATCGGCTTTCGTTCTTGTATCTGACAACTGGAAACACAGAAAAGCTCCGCAAAATGCTGAAAATCTGTAAGAAAATTATTTGAAATGATAGAGCAGTAGTTCTCAAACGGTTCTAAATTGTTTTGTTTGGCATGGCGGATCTATTACATGGCTCGTGGATCCTTTTAACAATTAACATATATGCAATATCGTAAATTGCGGCTTACAAGTTGACTGTTCAAGCCTGAAAAAGCCTTTCCAAAATTAGGGGTTTTCTTAACTACCTAGGATAAAATGTAAACCAAGATTGAGAGATGGAATGTGTGAGGTTTTGATAATAGAAAACAATTGCAAATAGCCAATAGTTTTAACTGGGTGACAACTTTTCACCCAGTTTGAGAACAGCTGTGATAGTGTTACGAAATCTGTTTACTTGTAGCTGAGATTCGAAAAGATGTGAGCGGACACCTGCATAATGCTCTCTATTGTGGAGACATAGAGGAGAGGATCAAGGTTTTGAAGCAGGTTGGCCAAGGATCACTTGCCTACCTAACTGCTGCCACACATGGTCTGGCTGCCGAGTGTGAAGAAATTAAAGCTACTTTTAATCTCGACCCAGAAAAGGTACTCTACTAGTGCAACAAACGCAAAGCTTTATATTTATGATGTTCGAATGTTCATTAATTTAGAGTATTAAATGATAGATTTTGCGTTTTTAGAATACCATTATCATCATTCGATTTTGCATTTTTCTTAGCTTCCAGCAATAAACCCAAATGCAAAACTTTTACGTCCTCCAGTGCCTATCTTGCAGAACGAGGGCAACTGGCCCTTATTGACTGTCAGCAAGACAATGTTTGAAGGTGTTGCTTCCATGAAAGGTAATGAAGGGCTCGCACTCCGGAATGAATTGCATGTGAAGCTTCTTTTTAGAGAGTGGTGCTGGTAATATGGTTGCATCAGCGGAAGTTGATTTCGCAATGGAAGGGGAAGGCTGGGGTGATGACTCAGAACTTGTGCTTGAAGAAGGTCTCATTCTGAAATATTGTTTTCTTTTTGTAATGCAGATTTCTAATTCTTCTAAGCAAGAATACATTTTTCTGGTAAATTCACACAAATTTATGAAATATATCTCAATGTATTTCAATAGATGCTGGATTCGGTGACCCCAACGATAAGTTGGAGATTGATGAAGAAGGAGGTGGTTGGGATGTTGGGGATGACGATCTTGAGTTACCTGCTGATCTTGATGTTGGCCCTGCAACTACTGGCGGGGAAGATTACTATGTACCTCCGACTCGAGGAACCAACCAGTCACAAGTGTGGGTGAACAATTCGCAACTTGCCATCGATCACCTTGTGGCTGGCTCTTTTGATTCCGCAGCTCGAGTAAGAGACTTTTAGATAGACAAAAATATTTCTGCAATAACACTGCTCATGTATTTCTTTTCTAGTTATTGAACGGGCAGCTCGGTGTGGTGGATTTTGAACCTTACAAGCAATTGTTCATGCTTGCGTTTTCCCGCGGAAGAGCTGTTGTACCCGGTCTACCTTCGAGTCCAAGTTTGTTCTACTACCCCCATCGAAACTGGTAATGTGAAGTTTATTTAGAGTGATTATGGTAATTTGTTGTTTTTCTGGCGACGTTTAGGAAAGAAGCTGGTTCAAAGGCTGGTTTACCTGCGTTTGGCTTAAAACTGAACACCTTAGTGCAGAGACTCCAAGTAAGGGAGATAATTTTGAATGTAATTCACTCTATGGTCGTTGTATTTACACAGACCGCTTACCAAATGACGACCGGTGGGAAGTTTGTGGAGGCTGCTGAACGTTTGCATAACGTATTGTTGAGCGTGACTCTACTAGCGGTTGATACAAGACAAGATATCACTGAGGTAAAACTGCGCGCATGCGTGGTGATGCTTTCTAATCACGTGACGTTCATAGGCGCATCAGTTACTTGGAATTTGTCGCGAGTATCTCATTGGCTTGCAAATGGAAATTAAAAGGAAAGAACTACCCAAGGTATTTATTAGTTGTTTGGTGTATTTGCAACCTTTTATTTCATTCTCTTTTCCTAGCAAACGGTCGAACAGCAGAAAAGAGTTTGCGAAGTAAGAAGCTGAAATAAGATGAATAATCTATACAATTCATTTATTTGTTTACCCTTTCAGATGGCCGCGTACTTTACCCATTGCAGTTTACAACCTGTTCATTTAGTGCTGACGTTGCGTACCGCACTCAATCTTGCGTTCAAGGTAAAAAATAATCATAATTTGTGTCTATGGGTAGCTGAACCAAGTAGATAAATCTTGGGGTATTTGAATCAAGCGAGTAAAGCCTTTGTTAAAGTGATTATTTGCGTGATAAAACAGCAACAAATGACTTCAGTAAGGGATATGAAAGTAGAACAAGATTTCGAACAGTTACTTTTTAAACAGGCGACTTAAACCGATATTAGGTGCAGTTAAACGAAGAAAATTTTTGCATAATTTGTTTTTTATATCGAGAGAATGTGGTATATTCACACTATTAGCGGTGTTTTAATTATGTTTTAAAGTGTATATGACATAAATTTTTTTTGCTGTTTTTGGTTCTTTGATATGTATAAAAAACTGCTGTGGAATTAAATTGCGTCTAAAATCTTTAGAAACCTCTTCCTTTCGTCCTCAAAAAACGCAATTTTGACTTCAAAAAGTGTCTTTGTAAACGCGCGGCCAAAAGGTCACGTGATTTATTTGTGACGTCATGTGACGTAGAAAGGTTTGATTCATAACACAACATGGCGGAAAGCGAGAAGGATTTAGTGAAGAAGGGAGGCAAATATTGTGTGGCCGGAGCACCCAATAATGAAAGCTGTAAGAATACTAGCTACACTCCGGGCATATCAATGCATATTTTTCCAAATGATGCTGTGTTGAGGGCAAAATGGCTGAAATTCGTCCGGTGACACCGCGTCGATTTCGGCGAGCCGATCAGTCAGTTAGCCATCTTTTGAACAACAAGACACGGGGGTAGTAAAATGGATTAAAGTGGATTAGAGGTTTCAAGCATTGTCTTAGAGTCTTTCTGGTTGGATATTGGGTTAAAAGGCTGCAAAAAGGGTAGATCAAAGCCTTTCTTTTCTCCCTATCTCCAACTAGATGACCTGTTCACAGGCTACAGCAAGGTCAATGTCATTAGTTTATCAATGAGAAAGAGATGGTGGCGATCACACATCTGTTACATTTTCTTTCTCAGGCCAACGGAACAGGATGGAGCCAGCAGACAGAACTGGAGGGGGCTAAGCGGTCTTTTGCTTATTTACAAAGTCTTGGTTTGTCTATTGCTATCTTTGTCTCGGACCGCCATAGAGGAATTGCAAAATGGATTAGAGAAAACTGTTCGGGTACAAAACATTACTTTGATATCTGGCATGTGGCCAGATCTATTACAAAGAAGTTATTAGTCTTGAGCAAAGAGAAAGGGCGTGAACTGATAAAAGATTGGATGAAAGGAATTCGTAGGCATGTTTACTGGTGTGCGACATTCTTTTATGCGTCATGTGTGCAACAAACATGAGAACCACTCAGATCCCCTCTACAAAGAGTGTCATCATGGAGATCTGGAACCTAGAAAGTGGATAAAAATTGGTAAGTGATTAATTTAAAAACCACTAAAGTGGTTAAATAGCCATTTGAAAAGGAAGTGTATTGATTCTTATCATGTGATCAACAATATTATTTGTTTACCACATGATTGGTAACTTTGAATGGCATGATGAAAGAGTTTCAACTCATACAAGCAAGCAATTTCATTTTTACAAATCATGTGGTCAACAAAATGCTCATCACGTGATAAGAATTGAATTGGCTCCAATTCAAATTTCTAACCAGTTTTACCTCTGGTGGTTTGGATAGTATTAGCCAAGGATAAAAATTATGAATTCCTTACCACCCCTGATGGGGTATCATACCCCATTTACCACAAGGGGGGACATAATGCCGGGGGACTTGCATCACATCCAGGGAGGAGTAGCAATAGCAAAGGGAGTAGCTCAAGTCCTAGTTGCTTCATGCTATAGAAACCTGGCTAAGCTCCGGCAAGACTTTATACCTGCACACAGGTCTTGTTTTATGTCACACGTAAATCAAGTATACTTGTAAGTGTGCTTCTTTCATGCCAATTTATTATTCTTTTGTATGCATAATTATGCACAAGCCTTGTCCTTGATTACTAAAATTAGTTTGAGTTTTGCACTTGCTAACATCACATATTGTTACTCTGTACTTTCATCTATTTCAATGTTTGTTTACAGGAACTGCAGCTTATGACTAGCTCAAAGCTTTACTTACAAAGATACTAGTTAACGACATCAAAAAATTATCACCTGATTCCCAGACAAGTTGCCTTGAAGGTTTTCATACGACTTTGAACTACTGGCACCCCAAAATGATTTGTTTCTCTTGGATGGGAACACTTTGTAGGTATGTTACAGTCCGACTATAATAATGGCATGGGTCTATGCTATCTTTCATAAGCATGTGTATGCCTTCACAATGCTGACGAATTACAATTACCGGTGTCGTAAGAGCTGAATATTATTTTTAATTGTTGATTTTTTTGCCAAATTATTCCAGAGAAGCAAGTAGCAAGCATATTTTTAAATTTATGTGTGTGCATTTCTTGGGAAAGAACAAAGTTATTGCTGCTCTGGTCAAGTGGCTCAAAATTTGCTCAAAATAATTGTAATTTTTTTAATAAAATGCTCTTCTTTATTTATTATTGAGTCTTTGTCCATTCTCATTATTTCTTCTAGGCACATATTGGCAAGCTTGCACTTTAATGAAAACATTCAGAGAGATACCCAAGTATCAAAAGATGGGAAACAATATATACGTGTTACATATCCAAAGTTCAAATTGGGAGAAGAGGTTGTTCGTGAAGTGGCATGCCCTCCCAGCTATGGTAAGTCAACAAACAATGACTACATGTTTGAATGATTCTATGCACAATTTTATTGTCCTGACAACCACAACAGCATATCATCTAGGATGACCCATATAAAAATGCCAGGGGTGATTGTAACTTACCTTTTAGGGGTAAAAAATATTACAGGAATAAATTGGTATGTCTTGGGGGACTGAAATGAATTTGAGCCATACCCACTGTTTTGGGGTGTCTTACAAAAAATTCTGAAGATCACCTCCCATCATTTAGTGCCCCCCCCCCCCCCCCCCCCCCATATGCATCATTATACATTTATTCGCATATGGTGATCTTTACAGGATATGTGGACATAATGAAGAAACTACTGTTCACTTTAACAAGGGCAGAAATGAATGAAATCCATGAAATATATTCTGCAAAGGCTCCTGAACCTCTCAATAGGCAGTTCCCAGAAAGAAAAAGCAAAGAAGAAGCTGTAAAGAGCTACAGAGCAAGACAGCAAAAGAAAACAACACTATTTCTATCAGGTTAGTTTACTCTTTTATTACTTCCTCAAAGACCACATAATTTGTATAGGCATACTGTATAACTGCAGTGTTCACAACTTTGGCCAATAGCCACCTGGACAGACAGTAGAATTTCATCCCGCTGCTTTGGGTGTCTGGGTTTTTACTGGGGCACCTAACATTTTAACCCAAATGTCACATTTCACACAATTTTAGGAAATAATTTTAATAATATACTTTTATTGTTCTACAGAAGCAGAGCAGTGTTCCCTACAACCTCAACCCAGCATTGACAGTACCACCAGTAAAACCAGCAGTTCAGCAAGAAGAACTTACAAATGCACTGTATGCAAAGAGCCAATGCGCGGACATAAAGGAAGATGCAAGAAAAATGGGGGGGGCTTAATAAATTTCTTGCTCGAAAAAGAGGGGCTTATTAGAGAGGGGGGGGGTCTTTATAGAGGATTTACGGTCTAAAATAAGAAGAAGATAAGAATTGGTCAGTAAAAGCACTTTTACACTATTAATTCTGTTGTTGGTCATGACTTTTATTACATTTGGTGGCTAAAGGAGCCGTTAGGTCCTGTAAGAGTGCAATGCCTAACATCCCAGTTAGACCTACAGGACTGGTTTTGATGTGGACTGCATGGACGAGCACAGGTCATCAATGTTCTCGGTCCTGTGAAGTGACATATCCAGTTGACTGGCGTGACTGGTATTTCGTCCTAATGCTGTGATAAACACAGGCTGGTAGTGGCCTGGTGTTATCCCATCCCATGTAGCCACAGAGCCACCGTGTGGTCCATCGGTATGCAACAGATCGTATAAACCTAAAATAGACCATTAGTGAACAGATTATCCTTTTGAACCCTAAGAGTGATCAACATCAACTTTTTCCTTCCAATATCAATGCTCACCCCATCAGAGAGGTCATGAGAATTTAATGGTATGATCACAAGATGGGGCAAGAAAGGAAAAATTGTATTTTGACATTAGGGTTTAAAGGGTTATTGGGGGAAATTGATTCATATACGTGCAACATGCTACAGGATCTAGGACCTATAGAAGCAACAAATAATACTCACTCATTTTCCGACACTCCACCTCGGCGGCGATAAGTCCCACCGTCCTTGTTCCTCAACAAAGGGGCCACTTGAAGGAGAACTGCTCGATTTGTGATCGCTGTATAGTCCTCATGTTGCGTTATACAACTGATCTTTTCTATGGAGCCATCAATAACCATCTTTCCCGATGAACTTGTAACTTCTCGGCAACAGCGAAATTCCAGCGATCCAACTAACAAGTCTATGTTGCATCGTTCGCAGCGACACCTGAATACAGTAAACAACGCAAAGTTTCGTGTCAGACAATCCTTCCACGCTGAAATGAACATATATTTCAATAACTTAACCAAGAATCCAAGCTCACAGTTTTTTCGTATCGCTCTTCTAAAATGGCCGGAGTTAGACCATCAACGTCTCTTTCTTCCTCGCTATCGCCATCGTCGTCTACAACTTCAGCTAGCGGTTCGTCTTGGTACGGACTAATTTCGGTTTTCATGAATCCCAATTCTTCCTCAGAATCTTCGCTTACATTTGTACTTTCTGAAGAATCGAGAAGCTCGCTGAATTCTGAATCGCTAGACATTTTTAGACGAGAAAATAACAGTGCTTGCTGTGCATAAATGTGAGAGAAATGACTCGAGTAATGCTTTGGAAACATAACATAATAAACCTTGTGACGTCATATCACGTGACAAGTGGCTCATTCGTTCCTAGTCTTCGGGACAATTTTACAGAGAAAATTAGAGTTTTTAAGCCGCCAAAATTAGGGAAAATTCTTTTGGGTGTAAATTTAAAGACAGGATTTATTTATTACACATATTAATGAACGGAAAAACGCAAAAAAAAATTCGTGTCATATACACTTTAACAATGAATGTCTATTGTCTTATTTATACATTCTCTTAAGAAACAATTACGTCATGTCGCTTGAATCTATTTATGTTACTCTTTTTACTTTCACGTTCAAAGATTTTCGTAATTAATGTCATCCGTAGTTAGTAAATCAACTTCTCGCGTTGATATCTTGAAATCTTTTGTATTTCATGAAAACTATTTTTTTTTTTATTTCATCTGTCTAGATAAAAAATTTCAAAACGGCTGCCTCGTTCGCCAGGAGGTTACTCGAGCTCGGGCCCAAACCGGAAGTTGCTCAACAGGTATTATAGTACAATCCTGATAAACCGAACCCCGTTGAGTCTAACTCGCGTTAACTCGAACTGTTTTTCCATTCCCCTCTCCTATTAGTTTCTCATAAAAACTCCCGATAACTCGAACATTCGTTATCTCGAACTGTTTTACTCGGACCCTTACACCGTATGTTACTTGGAAGTACAGTTGAGCGAGTTTTTTTGTCATCTTTTCGTTATAGACACGTAAGATTCTTCAAGCTTGCGATAAAAATCCTACAAATGCGGTGCAGTTTGATTACGATGAACTCAATCCGTTCGCTGTATGCGCTGTCTCTTACACTCCGATATACAGGTACATTGATTAGCATTAACCTAGTGTCTAAATAACTACTCGTGCATATTCCTTTGTTAGAGGTAAACCGGAAGAGAAGTGTCCTCTTTGCCAAGCGTCTTACAAACCGGAATATAAGGGTACAGTGTGTAGAATCTGTCAGGTAGGCTTAGATATTTCTGCACACAAAAATAAATTCATGAATTTGTTACGTCATTGTTACAGGTGGCGGAGGTGGGAAGACCGTGTGCCGGATTAAAGATCAGTATGACGCAATTCCGATAGAAATTTTGCAGTGATGTCAATGATCTCAATTTTATTTTTTGTAATATCCCCATATAAATCTCCAAATAAATCGTCAACAAATGTAACTGTTGTTTTCAACTTTGTCAACCAAGGCTTTGTGATTGAATATACCTTATTCGTACAAATTTTGGCGTGGAGAAAGTTTGGCGAAATTAGCGAATTTGGTCTGAAATCGCCAAATTAAGTCCACGCGAAAAAAATCATTTTGGTCCGTCGCCAAATTAAATCCACGCCAAAATTTGTACGAATAAGGTACCTTAAGGGAAGAAATTTCCGCGATTTTGGCCTCAAATCGCGAAACTTAATGAAAATGCCTTATCCGCGAAACTTACTGAAAAGGCCTTCTCTCGTTTTTTAGTGTCGCTTAACATGCAAAGAGTTGTACAATTAAAGATATAAAAAAATACAGTGCACTCCCGATAAGTCGAACCTCCAAGGGACCAAGAAAATCGTTCTAGTTATCGGAGCATTCGATAATTCGCAAACTTGTCTCTCGCGCTTCTTCTCTCGACAATAATTCGAACTTTGGCAGATAAGTGAACTGGAGGCTTTCCTCCAACCGAGGAAATAGATGAAGTTCTTAGAAATGCCTTTGATTTTTTTGAAGAATTAATTTAGATATACCTTTTGCGTAAATTATATCGTACTAAATATTCCCCTAAACTCTGCCCACCGCGAAAATAAATTCCGCGAAATTCACATATATTACCTCATCCGCAAAATTCGCAGTTTTTAGACCTTTCAACCGCGAAAATTTCTTCCCTTAAGGTAAAAAAAACGATGGGGGAATATAGTAACGCTAAACATAAGGTCTTATCCAGTTATACTTGTTTTCTTCGGATATCAGATCCAGATTCTGGTTCGTAAAATTACAGCAAATGTAAATAAATCTTATTTTAAAATTCCAAAATCATTTTTGACCTTATGGAGAAGTTTATTAGAAATTTACTTTATACCGAATTTGATACCATTTTTCTATAAGATTACTAAGAATAAATTTAGTCCATTTCAACTTGGCTTCTATAAAGTGATTTGATTGATTGATGAAAGTAACGGATTGATAATGAGGCGAGGTGAAAAGAGAAATACATAAAAAGACTAAAACATGTGTTAGAAACCATATTGTGAGATGTGTCCAAATTGTGATGATTCACGTTATGCAATTAAATTCGATTCGGAAAATGATCTATATTTATTGGGACAAGTTCATACAGCCTACAAATATGATATGCGTTTCCAACTTTCATTAACTTCTCTTTAAGGTAGAGGCAATCAGTAGATTAATTGAAGCGGGCCCTATACCATCATCCATTTGTAAATATCTGAAAAATCAAAGGTAAAGGGAATTCAAAAAGGTTCTTTTTGTACTTACTTTAGAAAGAAGATTTTTATCTGTTATCTGTCTTTTGTCATTGTTTTCCTTGGAAACCTTTCTTTGGAATTTCCTTGGGATTTCAAGACCATCCTAAATCATTTACAGCGTAAAACTTTTTAACAAATTCTCGTTCATATAATAAAGTAATCAATGTCTAACGCTTCCCATATTGTTACCTTGGAAATAGTTTCTTTATCGGGAACTTTCCTTTTCTTCGACTTTCTTTCTTCAATTGCTTGAATCATTTTACTTTTGTTTACATTCTCCAGGTAAAAGTCTGCTTCCTTTTTTGCTTGCGAAATCTCTGTGCGCATGCGTTGTTCTCTCGCCGCTTTCTCGTATGCTGAAAAGAAATGTTTCAGTAAGGACAAAAAATAGAAAGAAAAATCAAAAACCACACTAACCTAACTTTTCACTAATATGTCCCCATTTGAATTTCTTTAGATATTTGATGTTCCATATATCATCATGATAGTAGTACCTCTTCTTTCCACCTTTACGTCAAGAATATAATAAACATATGTTAAGATCATCTGACAAACCAACCTATTTTTGTATTATTTAGAGTGGCAGCAACAGACTTGGCCACTTTCTTGTCCATGAACTCAACCCACCCTTCCGTAAACTGTTTCTGACTGTTTCCACCAGATTTCTTTCGTCGTTTACGATTTACTTCATCTACAACCAAACTTTATATGCAATTTAACAATTTAACAAACAACAAACAAAGATATCCGTTTAAATAAAAAAAGCTTAAAAACTGGTTTACTTCCCTGCGTTATTGCTTTACCTTCTGCTTGCAAATAGAGGCGACCAACTTCCCCAAATTTTGAAAAATGGGATCGAACTTTCAGAGGGTTCATTGATGGGGGAATCCTGCTCAAATAAACAATACCAGGCGAAAGCTTTTCAATTTTATTACTAGACATTATTTTGAAACTATAAACAAAATGTAACAAGGCCATAACTATAAATTTAGTATTAATGTCAACGGAGAGAGACAAACAATCAACTATGTTGGAAGGAGTAGAGTCAGTTGGGATATCTAAATATCGACTCCATGCAAATATAATGGTTTGAATAGGAACTGGAAAATCTTGCGAAGACTATTAAAATTCAAAATTGTGCAACAGCAAACCTCTTGCTAAGAAACTATCATTTACATATCAACTATCAGACAAAGTGTAAGGACAATAAACAAATCACATGAATTATGAGTCATAACATTTTCATATATTTTTGTACATTAAACAGTTTTTATCTAGAACTATTATTTGTAATTACTGGACAGCTTTGTATGGTTTTGAATGGTAGTTTTTAGCTTGTTGACGATTGTTTTTTATTGATAATTAGCATAAACATCATTGTGATGTTTGGGGTGGAGAGGTCCTTTTATTTAAAGTATACTATATATATATATATATATAAAATTTTGTGAAATTTTGAAGAAGGAAATGGTTAAACTCTAACTGTCACAATAATTATTTTATATATACATATAAATTGTTTTGCTTCATAGTGTATTTAATTGAATTTACATATGTTATATGTAGCTTATGGTTTCTTTCCCAATTGTTCCTTGCTTTTTTATATAATTGTGCTTTCAAACATATTGGAAAACATCCCAGTTCACCCACATATCTCAACCCACCACATTAAATTTAGATCAAATATTTTTTAAAAGGATGACAACACATACAACGCAACATTATGAGAGTAGATTTTCGATAATTGGAATTATGACATTCTGCAAATACTCTGATATCGTCAAGAAGCGTTTCCCATAGTAACATTCCAACAGACAAAATATTTGACTCTTTGATTTGGTTTGATTTGGTTTAAAAAGAATGCTGCTTTTTGTCTTTGGTGAATTTTCGGCATCAGATCAAAACAAACCAAAGTAAATCTTCCGGTTACCGACTATCGTAAATAAAATGTTTCAGCTGAATCATCAAAACTGAGAAAAAAATCAATGTCGTGTTGGAAAGTCACAAAATGGCTGACCAAAAGGTTCCTCCAAAGGATATTTTAACTGTTTTTAAACGACTTAAAGCGTTGGGAGAAAATAAGGTATTATATTCTGATAAAAAAATTTCTGGTTCAGTTTCGATATTAAACGTATATTTTGGTTGAAACGTATAGGTTTATAAAAAAGTATGAAGTGTGTCAAAATACGGCGCTATTCTGTTTTCCTCCCCCCTTTTTTTATATCGCAAAATAACTTTACTGTATATTTCCTAATATTAGCAGAAGCAGAATGTTCTTAGGAGCACGTTTGATGGTTTTTATAGCAATAACTCTTCAAATCAAAGAAGATCAAGAGTTCACCTGTTTTTATAACATATATATCTCACAATATTGTTGTTGCCATTTAAAAAATGACAGTCTCTATTTAACTGATTCAATTATTTGAATTACTTTAGACACTTTTTCTGCATTTTGTAAGTATCCAAACATTGATTTTGGTTCACTTTTAATATTTACCACATATAAAATTCAGCATTATGGTAATAATATACAATAAATAAATCATGAATAACTCAAACCAATTAATTCAAACTTTCATAACTCAAACTATTTTTGTATTTTGTTTTCCTAATAGTTTCCCATATAGTTACAAGACAAATAAACTGTAAAATACTTTTAAAAATCCCTCTAAAATCCTTCCGGTTATAAAACTACTAAATCTGGATTTGAATTAATATAAGCCCAACAATTTTAACCAGGATTCAAATTTTGGTTTAGATTAATCATACCTTTGCTTTTCATCTGTGTTGTGTGCGGTTAATATTAAAACTTTGTTAAAAAATTCCAATTATTTTTTTCAAATTTTTTATTCTCGTCACTCAAAACAAGACCTTAAAGGCCACTTGTGTAAAGAGCTACAGGAAAGGTTAACCAAATTTAAGATAGCGGTGAACATTTGATTTGAACAGTTGAAGGTTATAGTCAGAAGGAAAGCAAGTAGATGGAAGGGAGTTCCAAAGTCTGAGATGTTTGTGGAAAAACTGTTCTAGTTATACGGAGAAAAATTCTGGGAGAAGGTGTAAGTGATGATAGTTTGCTTGAACAAAGTCCAGAAAAAACTTGTAGAAAAGACAAAGAGAAGCTACATTTTTCCCGTGTGATAGGGAGTCCAAATTCGAAGATAAGTTTTTGCCGATTGCGTTATTGGTACACAATTGTAGCAAGCAGGTTGTTGAACAATTCAGGCAATTTGCAGGAGCACTGGCCCAAATGTGGCAGTTGTATTACATGCAAGGACGAATTGAAGATTTGTAAAGGCAAAGGATACATTTAGGGGTGAGGTAACTTGTTTCTGGTAAAAGAGAACCAACCTTCACGGCAGCTGATTTTGAAATGGTTTCAATGTAAGATCACCATGAGAGGTCGCTTGTAAATATAAGACCAAGAAGGCGAAATGAATTGTTTTCAGGCAAATGAGAATTATTCATCAAAATTTGAGGTAAATATTCTTGCTTGAGATGATTAATAGAAAGAAGATTAGTTTTTCATGGATTGAAATTAATGCTTACCCCATTCAACTAATGTATTGACATCCTTTTCCAGAACAGAGGCCAATGTAACCTTAACACAATCATCTGATTTATCAAGACAGGAATGCAATGTAGAATAGTCAGCATAAATAATGGTTTTGGATGATAAATTATCTGGGAGATTGTTTATGTAAAGTAGGAAAAGAGTTGGATCGAGAACAGATCCTTGAGGAACACTTTGAGTTTACGGTTGGAAAGGAAGGAAGAGATAGTTTTAAAAAAGGAACCTTTTAAACCATATGCTTTGATTTTATGAAATAGAACCAGACTTTATCAAATACCCTGGAGATTTCAAGAGCAACTCTGCACATGCGTGCAATAGGAAATTGTTAAAATAGCATTTTTGAGACATGTTAGCATTTTCGAGAAACCCACCAATGCGTAGGAAGACAGGAATTCTTTTATCTAGTAAAACAAATATAAAAAAGTATGCAAAAAGTAGATAAATTTGGTATCAAAGGTAAAGTTGAAAGCTTCAACTAAAAAACTAGAATTCTAAAGAATTTCAAATCATCAAACAGTTCCCTATTCCCAGCACCTTTTCCCTTAAGGATATGTTTTGTTTCTTTTCTAGTAATAATTGATGACATTAATATAAGCTTACTCGATGCAATACCAAACTAAAAAGATTTTGCATATGTCTACTCTACGCAATACAAACTACAATTTGTCATAAAGACCAGAATTTTTGTTTTTGGTTTGGATGATGAGACACTGGATACCATGGGCAGAATACACACAAGGTCACCTTAAAGATTTAATGTTGAAAGCATAAACTATGCATAAATGTAAACTTCTTCTTCTTTTAGATTTTTTTATGTCTATTTTCCATGCTAGCCATAAACATTCCATAATTATAAAGATGGTGTCTGAAAATGGAAAAGAAAGTTGTCAAATTAATCTGTATAATAATATGGAGTTTACTTTCTCACGCTTGTAGTATGCGGTTCATGTAACATCTTTAACCTCATGGATATAAGCACCCATGCCCTTAATTCACTGCTGCCACGGAGTTTAAAATGCAAAGTTGGTATCTTGCTTGGGTTAACTCACCACTGTTTTTCCTCTCACTGGGCTTGACATTAGGATGGTTATCCAGCTGTAGAAACATCTGCTCCAATAAACCATCAAATAATTAAAACTACACAATCATCTTTTGAATTTTTTTCATCGCAATTATATAGGAATTATATAAACATTGTGTAATAAATAAATACTTAAAATAAATACATTTTGAAACTATTTTGTGATCAAAAACAGAGAATATAGAACCAAAATACAATTGCACATGGTTGTATACACTGCATGAGAATAACACTGAATCAAATATTATTCTGTTATATAAATTCGTAATAGGTTTATGTGGCAAAAACGATTGATACTGACATGCAATATTATTTTTTATCCAATAATCCGGTCTGTCGACAGTTTTAAAATTGATATCAAAGTTTTATAAAACTATTTTTTAATTCTATTTATTTAAATTATCTAATTTTAAATTTACATGTGACTTTTTTGAAAATTGTTTTTTCCCCATTATTAATTAATTTTTTGTTTAGGTTTGCTTTGACTGTCGCGCTTCAAATCCAACTTGGGCTTCGATAACATATGGTGTCTTCTTATGCATAGACTGTTCTGCTGTGCATAGACACTTGGGTGTTCATCTCACGTTTATCAGGTAAGTTTGCAACACCTGTGCTTCACTGTCGATCCTCTGGTTTATATTGCTTTCTGTTATAATTTTATTAGTATCTTTAATGTTGATGTTTGTTTTACATCTTTACTTTTTTGTCCTGATCTCACTTCGCACTTACAGAGTTGTTTGCCTTTCAGATCAACACAGTTAGATACAAACTGGACTTGGTTGCAGTTGAGGCACATGCAATGCGGGGGAAACGCCAAAGCCGTGAGTCATAGCAAATCCCTAAAAAATTGCATTTTTTAATATTATAATAGTTTTAATCTGAAATGAAATGTTTCTTTTTTTAGAATGCGTTTTTCCGGCAGCACAACTTAACAACACGTGATGCCTCGGCTAAATATAATAGGTAAAGTTTTGTCTATTTCATTTTGTATTTTACTTTCACACATTTTGTTCTTTATTTTGTCTTTTCAGTCGTGTCGCAAGCATGTATAGAGACAAGCTGGATTCCATAGTTTGTAAACACATTAATGAACACGGTGTCTCAACAGTATGTTTATCATGTATTTTTGTACTTTTGTAGAGAGTTGACTTATTTGTCCTACAGTACATTTGTGAAACGTTTAAATGTTTTTCGTTCAGTTGTTCATTGACCACCATCATGCCACCACACCAGAGCAAAAGGAGGTGGACTTCTTTCAAAATCTCGAGCAGCATGAATTCTCTGCATCTCATTCTCCATCCACAGCGAAGAAGGTTACAAGTGAAAGTAACGACAATCACGATGTTGATGTTGGACAGCTGAGCGCTTCGCCACCCAAAAAAGGTAACATCTTTTTTTACCGCTGTAACTGTTGATTAGTACGGCCTTGGTGCTAAAAATCGATGCAAAAAATTCTTTGATACTTTTGAGAATTGAGATTGTTGATCGTCTTCTACATTCAACGTCTTTCTTTCTTATACGTTGGCTAGTAAATACATTTTTTATAACTTTTATTTCGCTGTGTTAAAACTGCAGTTTGCTTCCACTTTTGTTAGATGTACGAGTTTCTACAATTGGTGGCCGAAAACCAGCTGCCTCTAAGAAGAAGGGGGTTTGTGTAAAATATTTCTTAAGGCTGTTTAACCGCTATGTTTTCTTTTCCATTAGCTTGGCGCTAAGAAAGGAGGTTTAGGAGCAACAAAGGTAAAGATTTTTGTGTTGTTTTAGTTTCATCATTTCCTATGATAAAACATGATAAAACATTCATGCATTCTTGTTTCGTTTTTAGTCCAAGGCAAATTTTTCCACAATTGAAATTGAAACAGAAGAGCAGGATCGAATGCGCGAACAAATTGGAGTCGCTTTTCAAACTCCCATTTCTCCGAAGAACTCCCCAGAAGATGCGCCACTTGCGTCCACTCTACTTTATAAGACGGCTTCAATGAAACGGGAAGAAGATAGATTGAAGCAAATGGATCCTAAGAAAGCGGCGCAGATGGAGAGACTGGGGATGGGTTTCGGTAGCCGAAGGTCAGAATAATGTTCTGAAAATTGGTTGTGCTTGTTCAAGTAGACATTTTAGACATGATATTTCTTTTATATATATATAATACATTCAACCACCAACAAAAAGAGGAAATAAAAAAGAAGATTTCTCTTCAACTAATCTGGCTTAACGTTTCAGCACGATCAGTCATTCCATCACTGACAATATGAAGTCTGTAGAACAGGTGAGACCAACCCGAGACTATCGTGGTGATCGCTATCGATCGAATTCACCAAAGTCGGACTTTTTTGATAGGTACGTAGATTATTCTGCTAAGCATTAGTCAACAAAAACGATCTACATTAGCTACATTTCAACACTCGTATCTTGCGTGTTCTATTTTAACGAATGAACTCTATGTTGCATTATGCAGCTATGAAGGGATTAGCGCATCCACAAGTGCATATGATGACATCACTGAGGAACCACCAAGGTAGCCATTATGAATAACGATTGATGGTATTTTATGCATGCAAGATATGTTTTGTAGTTATGAGGCAAAGAATTCTGGAATAGATACGTGGGGGCTTGACAAACACAGGTCACTGAAATTATTTTTTGTGCGAATTAGTATTTTTTTGTTTTAACTCACCGGAGATTTTATAACCATCTTTGCTTGTCGTCAATTTTTCGAGTCTGTTTGTTTTTCTTTAACAGTCGGCCATACAAGTCTGAAAGAGAAGGTAGTTATAACAGGTAAGGCTAGCGTATTCAAGGTTGTTCGACCCGCACTTATGGTATAGGCTGATGAATTTAGTTTTGCCAATCATTTTTTCTTTTGAAGTTGGTATGAGAAATATCTCCACGGAAAAAGTTGGCGAAAATGATTTTATGATGATTTCCCAAGGTCTAATTGCGAATTGAAAGTATAATTTATACTCCAAGACGATCCAATATATTAGTTTATCAATAGGTTGCGTGAATATCTGTAACTTGATTGGCTAATCACGAGGAAATATATATCATATTTCGGAGTGCAAAACTCAATATTTTTTTTTGATTGGCTAAAAAGGAGTGCAAAATTCAATATTTTTTCTGATTGGTTAAAGCAACTATTCCCGGGATTCCTATTGGTTAAAAACAGAGTGCAAAATATGACACGTGCGAATGTTAGAATAATGTAATCGTAAAATCATTGAGTTGTGACGACGTTCATGTTCACGCTTTCAAAGCGTGTTATATAAGATATCATATAGACCTATTGATAAAGTAGTATCTCATAACTTGCAATAACTACTACCTATTGGCTACTTTGTGTTTTGTATTTCAATTCAGAAATAGGTCTAAGTAACCAAGAATAAGAAACGACACACGTAAAATTTTAAACGACACACATAAAATTTTTAGTTATTTTTGCTGACGTCAGCCACAATTCTAATTAGTTAACAATGTGTTTATGACCATTTTTATAAGTACCAGTGTTTGCACTAAAACTTTTTCCAAATCTGTAAAATTTCAAAACATTTATTTTTTTTTCATTTAACTTCAAATTTATACCTTCAATGTGTAGGTTAAAATTTGTTAATTTAATTCTTCACATTCTCCTCATATATTCTTAGGGTATTTATATGTTATAGGACTCTTTTTGGAGATTCGTTTATCCTTTCTTTCAATAAATATTGCTTTTATAATTTCAATTTTTTTCTAAATTAATTCAAATTATAGATATTTTTAGATCTGTGAAAAAGAAAACACAAAATCAAACTTCTGTCGTTTTTCTCGGGTATTGGTCTAAATTTTAGTTCTCTGCTTTTTAGTCGGTCACGTGGTAAGATGAACGAGGAACCCACTAGTGGTATGTTACGTAATGAACATTGTTTTCTTTGTAGCGTTGCTCCTGTTTGTTTGTTTTGTAGATGAAATGCAAAAGAAATTCGCCAATGCCAAGGGAATATCTTCAGATCAGTTGTTTCCAAACCAGCAGGTACGGTTTAGTGCGCTAAGTAGCCAGTTTCGTTGGTATGTTTCGTTAACCGTAAAATTCATAAACAATCTTTCTAATGAACACCAATCCGCAAAGCATAATTGTTAATTTGAAATCATGTCATCGGATCTGCATCTTACCTAGTAATTAAAAATAATGGCATTCGTGAAACTGCCGTGTTCTTTAGGACTATGAGCATCAAGGGAATCTTGACCAGTACCAATCTTCTAGCGGGATCTCCAGTTCTGATTTGTTCGGAGAGAAAAATAGGCCCGGTAAGCTTTCTTTCTCATGTGTAGAGCCCCGTGTGACACATTCGGTCTTTCTTTACTAGCCCATTCGTCTTTGGATTATCGAAACCTCAAAGATAGTGTGCACAATGTCACTGGAAAGGTAAAAAAACCTTTTTTAGTCACTCCCTTTATGTTTATTTTGTTTTAAAATTAATATTCCTTTTCCTAATGTTTTCTCATAAAAACTCCCGATAATTTGAACATTCGGTATTTCGAACTACTTGGTCCCTTTGGGGGTTCGAGTTATCGGGATTATACTGTATATTATTTTCTCCTTTCGACTGAGTGCGACGTTATCCGGATGTTTCGTCTTTTTACTGATTTTCGACGCAAAAATGTGATAATGATAATGGAAGTAAGTTTGTGATTTTTTGTGTTTTATCAGATATCCAACATGGCGTCGGGCGTGCTGGGCAGCCTACAGAATCGCTACAGCGGGAGCGGAAACTACTGAATGAAATTTTTAAAAACTTAACTTTGATTTATATATTTTCATATAATTGTTAAAATTTATCAATTTAACGTTGTGTGCATTTCTGCGATGTACTTTTTGGAGGTTGAGATTTTTTTAGTTGTTGTCATCGCGCTGGTTTTGAGGTGTGCGCAACCTTTTCTTTGAGCGGTGAAGCAGAACATATTAAATTATTTATGATGTCATATTGACTGTATTTACCCCCTATATCATTTGTTTGAACTTTATTGCCAAGAAAGACACTTTCACAGTTAACTATATAAAAGGATGAAAGGAATCCTGCAATCGAATATTGAAAACAAGTCATAGCTAAGTGGTACGAATGACCTGGTATATATTTAGTATTTATAAATCTTTCAGAGAAAATAAAATTTGAAATCTTAAATCCGTTCAAAAAATCACTTTTTTAAACATACATGTTTAGGTTCTATAGGTTAAAACATGAAGCTGCAGAAAAGTTCAGCACAAGGTCGTCCTTATAAGTTGTTTTTTTGCATTAAAACAAGTGATTCTTTACTTTCACTTTCGATCAGAAGAGACCTGTGACGTCATAGTCAATGCGAGTTTCAAATATCCTTTTCAAAAATAAAAAAAAAGATAGGAGATTGTTATTAAAGTGATGAACGTAATTGAAGTAAACCATTGTAAAACTTATCAGTTTGAGATGTATGTGGCATTCATTGGAAGAATAAAGTTGGGTGGAATTGAATGATGTGTATTACATTGGAAAAGCAGGGTTATTCTGTTGTTCTTCTGTTCTAAACATCCATTTTATATATCGTTTGATTTAAACTTAATGTAATGAAGCCATTTTGTTAACTGAAAATGACGTTGTTGTAGGAAGTTACACTAATTACACTAATTATTCGTAATCGGAAACGCTATGGCTAAGTCGAAAGTAATATCATCCATCACAAGCATATCATTACTGTAAGTAAAAACACCTTGATTTCTTCCATCAAATCGAACATGATTCCAACTGTAATCCCAACAAGTGGAGAGTTTGTCATCTATGATCCTAACACCATTGAAACGTTGGGAGTAGATTAATCCACTGAACAAAACCCCCGGTTATTCGACGGATTATCGGTAAAACGATCGGGTGGGTCTTGAAGGGTGACATCCAAGGAGCTATAGGTCCACTTCAAACAGGACTAAACGAAAGCGCAGATGCTGCAAAACATGCCATATATATTTGACAACAATGCCACGGAAGCAGTAAGTCTTGTAAATGCTAGAAACATTTTTAATTCAATTAATCGCATGGTGGCAGTTTATAAACCTTCACCCACCATAATAATAATAATTATAGTCCATATTCAAAGTGGATCATCCAGAAAGCCTAGACCACGAGAAAGTGATGTAGTTGTTTCCACTGGGGTCCACTGTTGGAAAGAATTATATATCAATTAGACAAAGAAATTAAAAAAAACACCCTAACAAAACAGATGCTTGTGGGACTCCAGAGAAAATTGGTGCCGGGTTAGATTTGGCTCTATTAACAACAACTGTTTGATGATGATTTGTAATAAAAGATTCTATGAACCTTTCAACTTTACCTTTGATACCAAATATATCTACTTTTTTCATATTTGTTTTACTAGAAAAAAGACATCCTGTCGCATTGGTGGGTTTCTCGAAAATGCTAACATGTGTCAAAAATGCTATTTTAACAATTTCACATTGCGAGCGTGTGCAGAGTTGTTCTTGAAATCTTCAGGGTATTCGATGAAGTCTGACATCTGGTTCTATTGCATAAAATCGAAGCATATGATTTAAAAAGTTCCTTTTTAAAATTATCCCTTCCTTCCTTTCCAACCGTAAAAAACACTTTGAAACCACTTTGATAGCAGCCTCCTTCTCACGTTTTGATAATACGAAATATCATTACAGATTTTTGGCACACTCCCTGTAACGAATAAGAACGTAACATTAACTGAAAGTAACAAAACTGGGCAATAACGTGAGACAAAACTCCTCGATTCTATCGCAGATGCATTTTTCGGCGATCTAGCTCGTTTAATAATAAAAAAATTTCCGTCCCTCAGCACCCACCATAGGGGTGTCACTAAATCGTGTGCACTCTGTTATATTTAAAATTTGAGCAGTAGTAAAATCTAAACCCTGTGTCCGCCCCTGCTTTAAGCGAAAGATTTAATCTTTATGGACGCATCTGGAAACATCGATGAGTTCAACCTTCGGGTTTTTCTTATAGTTACTAACAGTGTGGTAGGAGCACTTGGTAACCCTAACTAATTGTTACGAGAAAAACAGTTACCCAAGCGATTCTACTATTCAAGTGAATGCTACAAAGTTACGCGTTCTTTGGAACAAACCCTCAAGAAAGACCCACTGTTGGAAAATGTCAAATGTTCATTGAACCTTTTTGAACCCTGTCATATACAATTAGTTTACTAAATAAAAAAGTCTTTTTCTTGTGTAAAATTGATATAGAGATTTCATAAAATTAGCATTTCGCCAAACATTTTTAAAAATTCAAAAAAATATATTATTAAATGGTCTATGCTTTTTTATAGGTTGTCGTGATCGACAATAGTGACGAGCTAAGAGTTGATCTAAGGATTGCTTCACCAAAAACTAATATTTTGCTTGTACATTTCATCTATTAAAACAAGTTGATGGCTTCACGATTTGAAAAATGCCATAGCAAAAGCACGTAGACCAAAAATACTCATTGTAATTTATGATGATTCATCGCACATGGAAGAACACTTTCAAGGTTTAGTTGCAGAAGATATTGCGCAATACAACAACTTTACTAAGTACATTACAAATGTCTACAAAGATAAAAATGATAGGGCCCACTGCTTTAAAAGAGCATTGCGTACAAGTGATAACAACACAAATAATTATTGCGAAGCTCAATAACTGGTTTTCCAGGATGACACCCTAGACAGGAAAAATTGGATCAAGATTGTTGAGTTGCTGGATAAGTTAACAAAAGGTCTTGTAGACCACTACAAGAATAGATTGTTATCTGCATCCACATGTAGGTTGCATATGGGGCAGCAGATCCAGAGGATTGGCAACAGAAAAGAAGAAAGGTATAGGAGTTAACGTTCCTACAACTGTGGAACAAGCTGCTATGATTAAGACAGTAGAACAATTTTGAAAAGTCACATTTACCATAAGAAGGTTAAATAAAGAGAACACAACCTACTCGATAGAACTCTGGGTTATGCCAATGTAAAGTAGGAGAAAACGGATCACCGTGCAAGCACCAGTACGTGTTATGGGTTTCAAGGTTAGCATCTCCCTTTAATTTCTTACCAGCTTTCCCAAAAGAACAGCGTCAATTTTTTGCAGAAATCGCGATTGCAGTTTCAGATCCAGTTGAACTATATGAACGTTTAGAGGGGCAGGGTTTTTTTATTATTATTTTCCGATTGCATATACATATTAAGCTGACCCGAGTGAATTTAAAGAAATACAACACTACGGTATGTCTGCTAAATAAGCCGGTGAGAACTCGGTGAGAAATGACGGTGAGAAATGACTGTGACACTTTAAAAATAAAAAGGAAAATTGATCTTTATACAATTTTCTCAAAACAACTACAAACATTCATGAAACTCAATTCAAAAAAGAATTTTATTTTTCCATTTGTTAACATAAACTGTTAAACAAAATAAACTTTTTCACAACATTATTTTAATAATTGAAATTAATTCCCGCCTAGTGAGAATGACATCATTTTTTCTTATCAAAGTATTTTTCTTTTATCGAAATGTACTAAAAATAGTATGAAAATCATGCTGATCTTGCTTATAGTGAAAACAAGACCTGATAAGTTTTTATAACGGCATAAATTGCGCTAAGGACAAAGGCAAGGATCACGGAATCCCTTTGTCAAACCCGTGAACAACCAATTAACAGTGTCAAGTTAAACCCGTTCTATTAAAGATAAGATGGTGTGGTTAATAAAAATGTTTGTGTCCAAATTCTTTTTCGGACAACCGTGTTAATTAACACAATATTTCTAACGTTTACGCAATACAGGCATGCTAACATTTTGAAATTTGAAAGGGGGAGTTTAGGGTAGGAAGCTTAGCCACAAAATGGAATTTGCTCAATTTGGAACTGGGGGATTCAGGGAAATCGGAGTGGGTTTATAGGTGTTACGGCAAGCCTAGCAAGTTGAATTCTTTAAATTCTGCACGGTGCAGAGGTGTAGCCCGGAATTTTTTTGGAATGAACCTATCCTAAGTGCGGAGAATAGTAATTTGCCATTATCTTTTTTCATCTAAAATTGTAAAATTTCCGCTGAAAGCTTTTGGTTTTTACCCATGCAAATGGTCTGAAATGTGATGATAGCCCTACTATTTTTTGTAATATTTTAGGCAATTTACTCTAGGATGTTTCACCCAAATTCACAATAAAAATATAATTCAACCAATTTAATAATTTATACATTATACATCATACATTAGTTTTGAATTATTATTTGGTTTTTTATCTTGTGTGGAAAAAATTATCACAATCGGGAGATTTGAAAGTATTTTGTTTAATCGGGCGCGAGAAAAAAATTAGTATGAAAATCGGGAGAGTAGGTATGTCTGCAATACTGAGATAAAAATGAACCAACTAACTAAACGTAAACGTGGCATAATTCCCTAAATACAATTAGTTCCCATACCCTTTCAAACCCAACTTTTTTATATTTAATGCCTTTATTTTACCTTTACAAATTTGGTTTAAGAGTCCGCGCTAATTCCTGGCGCGCTAAAAACTTACCGCTTTTATTTAATATGCATAAGTATTGTGTATAGAAGTATGTATAGTATTTTGTGGAAAAGAGTTGTTTATTTATTTGTTACGCACTTAAATTGTGTTTTGTTGCCACAGGGAAAATCGGTGAAACCTGAGAGCCTTATTTATTAGTTCCTTTTCAATTCGAAAAAATGAACATATGAATATAACTGAAATGCAATTCCTATTGCATAAGAATTCCAGGTTTTAATGTTGCTAACAAGCAAATAGTTATTTAAATATTCATTGATTTCTTTGGAACATTTGAGATGGATGCAATATTCAAGGAGCGTTAAAGATTAACTGTTAACTTAGAGGAATTATTCTTTGCTTGAATTCATGCTACCAAACACATAGTTATTTTTTAACATGATGATGAGTATAATGAACACTAATGAAAAAGGTAATTGCTATCAGTATATGTGTAATTTTCAAAAAAAAATATTTTCAATTTGTGACTATATTTCACACAATAATCGGACATTTCATGTTTTATAACTAAAGCTCGCTGTGTACACTTTTTGTAATAAGATTAAGTTTAAAAGTGTTAATTTTATGAATAACATTTTCGCGAATTGTGCTACATACTAACTGAAAAGGATTCAAAGAACAATATTTTGTTTAGTTTAGCAATTGCTATATTAATGCTACATTTCCTAAAATATTATAGATGGTATCGCATAAAAACACGATTGCTGTCTTTCCGCTACTACTCGTAATTATTCACAATGTGGCTAACGAAGTTATTCGCTCACCATCTCGCAAAAAAGCAACATTCTCTCTTCAATTAAAAGACAAAACACCAACAGAAGAAGCGTACAGAGTTAAAAAGAACGTTTTATCTGTGATAGCTTGCAGTAATGTTTGTTTAAAAGACAGCCAATGTGCGACATATAACTACGGAGCAGATGTAGCTACTTGTGAGTTGGTAAATGCCCATGCCAACTCGCTCTTTGTTTACCGTCCGGGTTGGAATCATTATGCAATTCATTCATCGCAAAAATATTATCCAATAACAGACAAATCGGGAACCCGTTGTTTTGTTCCAGAATATGAATCGTGTCACGTAGGCATGACAACTGGTATAAAACTTGCAACGGGCAAAAGTTGTCTAAAAAGTTACGCTTACTTTAGTTTGGACGAGAGCAAAGAAGTTATTATTCATTATTGCAGCGGAATGGAAGTTTGCCCAAATCAATTGAATGGGGGAATTCACTTTGAAGAAACTTGTCCTAAAAATGAAGTGAAGCATGGTTGGAGGTATAACCAAGGTAACACATTTTAATTTATTTTCCACCTTTTACAATAATTTTTTAAACTTTTTCTGTTTAGTGTTGGGACTCATGTTTAAATTAAAATGTGTAAACACAGAGGATGGTACAATTGAGGCAGATAAAAAAATAACCATTCAACAGAATTGCACGAAAAGTATTCAAAACGGGTATCGAATTGGTACGTTACTTTTAAATGAATTACAAGTACTGTATGTAGTAGAGAACAACATTATTGTCTGCAATAAATATAATGATATTGATGTCCTTCATCTAGGTAGTTTCCACACTAATTCACCAATAAAAGGGAACTTCGTGTATACATACAGTGGAAAAGAATGGAGTGTTGAAAAACTTCATCATAATGGCGACCTCGGTGAGATTGTGTCTGAAGGAACTTGGGATGAACCGTGCGATGTACAAATGCAGATAGAAATTGATCAAGTTAAGTACCTGTATGCCCATAACACAGAAACCAAACACTGGTTCATGAGAGAGATATTTGCTGGTGGTATTGTGTCACCAAAAGGTACTGAAGGCACCTTAGAGCAGCCTATGCACCTCCAAAGTTTTTATCAGAGTCAAAACAAGTCCTACATCTTCGGTACAAACAAACTGACTCAAAAGTGGACAATTCGTGAACTTAACAGTGGGGGCTACCTCGGACCCATTATGAGCACTGTCCAGGGCAGAAGTCTTCAAGTGGCAATATTTTTAAAGATGGGCATTGATACCTATTTATATGGAAACACGTATGAAAACAGAGATCTAACTTTTATTGATTTTATAAAACCATTTTTTGAAGGTGAATGGGTGGGTCAAGGCAAATTTTACGGAAAACTTTATGACAAGTATACCAGTCAATTTGTATATCAAATTGATGGCACATTTTATTTATATGGACACAGCAGCTCCACAAGTTCATGGTTTATTGCGAAAATTACCCGCGAATTAAAAATCCAGTTTGTTTCGCAAGGTGCAAAGCACAACCAACATCTCTCGCAATTTCCATTAAAGTTGACAGACAAACAATACTTTTACAGATTCAACAAAGCTTTGAAAATATGGTACATTCAAGAGCTCTTGTTTAATGGCACAATGGGGGAAGTATTTGCAAGTGGTGACCGTGAAAAACCACACAATTTTCACTTTCAAGTTTGACGAAACAATTAAAAAAGTGTCTCTCACGTTGTTTATTATAACTACAAATTTTATAATTGTAAATCTATACTTCCGCACTTTTATGATTTACAAAATGTCGAGTTAAATGATTTTGAAGAGATCAGATATATTAAACAACTTGCGAAACTTGTTAAGCTTGTTTTGTTAAACTTGTTAAACTTTTAATAGTCGTCATTTGTCGAAGTAACAAACTCGTTTACCTGCATTTACCGCCACATCGTTAACGAGGCGATGGGCACTGTGCCTTTTTCTAGTTAAAGTTTAATAACCCATAGTAAATACGTAAATACGATTTTTTTCGTAAAATGCATTCTTGCAGAGCGTCAAATACCATGGTTTCTATATGCGCATAGCTAATCCTTTCTTTCAGTTAGGAATCTTCTTTACAAACTGCAAGCTTATTTATTTCATCAAGATTACTCGAGCAAGAGAAATTGAAATTTGCTTCTCTTCAACCTTGTCATCTTCAAGAGCCTCTTCCATCTTCCTCGGAAGTTACATTGTCATCTGTATAACTATCGTTATTGTTACGTCTTTCCTCCATTCTTCGCTATCTTTCCTCCAATCAACAACATTGGTCCGGTGAATAGGTGTTTCAGAAGTAACTATAGGCGGAACTACTTTAAGGGAAGAAATTAATGCGGAAGAAAACAGTGCGGAAGAAATAAAGATTTACCATTGAATCTCCCGGTTTGATCACAGCCAGTAAATGTATGAAATCCAAGGATCGCGTGGCATCTTTTTGGGTTAAGTTTCTCGTAAATAGCGCCAATATCTAAATCTCGAAATCGTTTACCTTTTCCGGTTCAAAAATGCGTTACCTTAAAATAAATTTTCAACACAAGATGAGATTTTCAAACTCAAGGCAAATCAAAGCCTCATAGAAAATATTGCGTAGCTGTGGTAAAGATTCGTAATAGTATGCTGTAGTAAAAAGAAACACGTCTGTATCTGGAGAATATACCACGCATTCTGTTAACGGATCAAGTTGTGCAACATTGATGGATTCGAGAATAAGCAGAGTGTCAGCTTCCTCATGATCATGACTTGTTATTCCATGATTTGTGATATTACTTTCACTAGATGTATCATACGTTACTGAATAGTTGATTCCCTTCTACTCAAGAAAGAATTTAACCTTTTCTGCTAAGAAGATTGTGAGTTCCTGCTTTGTCTCAACATGTGACATCAACTGCTTGAGTGAAACATTTGCAATATCAGTGACGTCTGTAATCTTGTATTGTATTTCATTCCCAGAGGTTCGTTTATCATGCGTTCTTGATTTCAAGGAATTTTTAAAATAACGATCGAAAACTAAGCGGACTTGTGAGAATCCTTGTATCATACCATTCATTAACTTTACATCCGTAAGACTGACATCAATCTAGTATAAAAATTTCTTTGGTACGTCTTGATTTTCCACTCTTCGAAGAACCAAAAAATGTTCTAATGTCTTTTTCACTATTTGTTGTTTTTCCTTCATCTTGTGTCTTGCGTTTACTACTCCCATGTTGTTCACCAACTCGCTTAGTGGAAGAGGCCATCTTTAAATCGATTGATAACTCTTGAAATGATCCAACAAAATCATCTGACGCATGTTGTTAATAAAAGTTTTCAACCAATTCTTTGTAGCGTTCAATTACCTTAAGGACAGAAAATTAGTCGAGGATAAAAAAGTGCGGAATAAATTAGTGCAAATTAAGAGCCGATTTTTTTTATATAAATGCGGAATTAATTAGTGCGAATCGAGGTAAATGACTAAATATGCGGAATTTATTAGTGCGATTTCGAAATTTTTATGAAATTTGCGGATTTAATTTATGCGATTCCGTACGTTTTTTCACTTTGTAAGCAAGGTCCCCAAACAGCCCTATTTTCTCAAGACGTGTGGAAGTCCTAAAGTTCATGGTGAGTTTCACGTAAATTTCGAATGCTGGCCAATTTTTTTTACATTGGGTGGATTTTAATAGTGCGATTTGCTATTTTTTTGCGTTGGGCAGAATTTATTAGTGCGAATTGTAGAGCTCGATCTGATTTGGGCGGAATTTGTTAATGCGAAATACACCCTAATTCGCACTACTTAATTCCGCACTATTTTATTCCGCACTATTTTATACTCGCCTTATTTTCTGTCCTTAAGGTAGTAAACGGCTTCGCTGTGTTGACGACATTAACGATGACATACACACTTCAACAGTACACGGTATTTCCAATCCTTCTTGAACCAGCAGAGAACGTTTGTAACGTGTAGTTGATAAAGTTTCTGTAATAGTAACTCTTCGGTCTGATAGAAATTTGGTGACTCTGGACAGCTCCATAGGTAAATGACCAACGATTTGATGACTCTGGACAGCTCCATAGGTAAATGACCAACTATGTTTCCTTCTTTATCACACGCTTTAATTGCAAACAAATCAAATGGATTATCTTTCTCGTGTGATAGATGGAGGCATTGGTTCTGTTCTGGCTGATACTACTGATACCCCCTTATATCAGCATTATACTTGTACAGCTTGACGAGTTCCATTTCTAATATTAGTGGGTTTACGAAATCACAACGGGAACCGCCACCGCACACTCAAACCATTGTTTTGTGCATGCGTAACTCAGAGAAATCCCCAAATGCCGTTTTTTTGTACGTTTTTTCTTATGCGGCGACCGACTTCAAATTGCTCACTTTGGCGTTGTGGTGCGTGAGAACCGCAAAAGATGGCTAACGAAAAAACTAGTTTAATCTAAAAGAGGTTTTTAGTTTACTCTTTCTCACGTTGGCGTTGTGAAAAGTATTCAGAATGTTATTTTTATAAAACGGCAGGTGTAACGTCAATCATTTTCTCACGTCGCAGTTGCGGTAGCGGTTGTGACATCGGAAGCTTCATTTGTCCGTTCTAAAATCACTTCACGATAAATGGATTGTAGAATTTTACAACTATATGACCCCGATCAAAGGGTAAACTCTTTCGAGATTGGTTTGAGAGCTGCCGATATACCGTAAATGACCGATCTAACGCCCACTCCCGAACTGACGCCCCTCCCAAATAAGCGCCCAGGGTTAAAGTTAAATTTTTAACTAACGCCCACTCTCGATTAAACGCCCATTCCCGAATAAACGCCCAGGTCCATAGAAAAAAATTAAAATAAACACCCATGGGCTTTCATTTGATTCACAGCAAAATTAATACTACTTTCTTTAATCTTTAAAGTGTGGATATTTTGAAACAGTTTAACTAATTTTAAGCGTTCATACAAGTTACTCTTTCTATTCAGTTCGCTAAACAACACATCTGCAATCTTCTTGCTCTTGGTGTAGCACAAGTACGTTCCAGGCACAACTAGTCCAACTTCTCTGTATCTTTTCCCAGTGACTCGAACTTCGACCATGTTTTGTGAGTTTGATTCTAAGAATTGCACCAATAACTTCGATAACTCTATCGGAACATGGCCTACTTCACTGTTCATCTTTGTCTCATCTTTTTTGTAAACACCGATGGCATGCTTGTCATGTTCTCTCGCTTCTTCTCGTTCGTCTTTGCGGCAAACTAGGATTTCTCTCTTTTCTGGAGTCCACTTTGCCTTATAGATATGATGTCCTCTCACAACAGATTCAAAAGAAACACGATAAATCATTACAAAACTTTCACAAGGAGCACTTCTTGCAAGGAGAACTAGCACTTCTTGCCATACTTACTTTATGAATAATTACGACCGTTTATTTTTAAATTAAAAAACATGACCAATGTGATTTTCAACACCTGTATCATGTGCGCTATATAAACTGTGAATTTGTTTTAAAGGCACGTGTAAATTGAAACTTGAAAGAAGAGTTGCAGAGGCGTACATGGTATTATCTTCAGTGTCAAAATAAAAATGGATACTGCAAGTAACGAAGACGCTTGTTCTCACAAAGGTGAAACAAGAATAAGCTATACCATTGAGCATATCACAGCGGCGGAGATTCAGAGAGTTGTCGTCGATGAGAGTCACGAAGAATGGATAAATGGCATCTCCTAGAAAACGAAGGAAACATATTTGATGTTTTAGCAGACGATTAACTTTCTTTTCGTTTTTGTTTCTTTTGTTGTTTGTTGATTTTAAAATACTTCATGTAAGATTTTGTTTAAAATCCTGTCTCCAGAAGTCCTTTCCGTCTGATGGTTGATGGTTGAAGTGGAGTTTAAAAAATGTGTTCCATGAGTTTTAATCGGCATCGCGGTTACAATTTGTACAGAACTCGTTGAAATTAGTAAATTTAACCGTTACAGAACGAAAAAAAAAATTAATCTGCTTGTTCGCACTATTTTCTTCCAAACTTTTCAATATTTTCCACAATTCGGACTAATTTCATCCGCACTCTCAAATTATTTAGGGGTCAAATTTGCACTAATTAATTCCGCACTTTTTTCTTCTTTCTTTTTAAGGCCAATGTGCCCTTCTAGCGATGAGTTATAAAAGATCTGTAACTTTTGAATCTAATTTACAATCGTAATTTTTAAAGTTGCTTTGGAAGGTCTCTTTAGTTACACGCATCCAGGAATTGTAACAAACCGATGGCTTTTAACAATCAAACAATACCTTTGATGATTTTCATTTTAAAAAACAACAGTTCAAGCTTGTCGAATATAGGGATATCTGTTGTTTGTAGTTTTTTATAGATATTCCAATATGACCAAAATATTTTTATCAAATCTTTTTTAGAAACACATTTCATCAACGAAACATTCCCCATCTCATTTCATTCAGTTTTTACAAACATTGACGTTAAAGTTAAACAAACTTCGAAATTATTGAACCCTTGTTGTCCCTTGTCATCCTTGTTTTACAGGAGAATTTTATTTGCTACCGATTGGTTGAAAGTTGGCAAATTCAAAACTTAATTGTTTTCCAAGAAATAGTTAATTAACTTGCTAAACTGCACAAATTACTTCTTAAACATTAATTCAATACTTCTAAGTGTAAATCGTACCATGGAAAACCTCAAATATTTAAAAACCGTATTTAAAATCACATGGTTTTACTACCGCTTTTTGGCATCTTCATTATTTTCAACAAAGAAATTTACGGCACCAAAACAATTTTTACAAAGTTATTCCCGCCTGCCGTAGAGATTTTGCTTTTCGCTGTTTTTTTGCATATTTATGGTTTGCAATGCAATTCACAAACATCAACATTTACGACCATTATAATCTCGTGAAATATCACAGCAATAAATCTTTTAAAAGTAGTTAGCTGATTTTAAAAATATGGTTGAACATTCGAACTTCATAATTATTTTTTGTTTGTAACAATTATTCTTTCGTTGTTTGCAAATTATTACGTTTCTAGTACTTTTGTAGTAAATTCTTATCTGTTGCTCTCAAGAAATGTTACCCTTCACTTTTACCGAGAGCCCGTACGTTGGTTAGGTGTAGTAAGATGGTCCATGATCTTGACTAATTTTCTCCGAATTGTGCCTCCAAAATAACGTGTTTACTTCCATCAATGATGAAACGTTCATCGCCGTCTTCTTCCTTCCTTGAGTAATGGTTTCATCTTCATACGGCACAATTATTTCATATATAAAGCACCAATAATTCCTTCTTCTTTACTCAAATTCAAAATTATCCCTCGTGTAGTTTGAAACTTGTAGGCAGTGTTTTGCTTTGGTTGTCACACTTTTAAGGTACGATGGTAAAACTCGAGCCCATACTCTTTTCGATAAATCCCGGAGAAAGTAAAGCCCTATTAAACACGTTCCCGAGGCCGTATATTTGTTTAATCAATTTGTTCCTATTCAGGAGAGTTTAATGTATCTGAAAAGCTTAATACACGGATGGGTATTTCGACATCTACAGACACGCTAGCAACAAGATTACAAGATTGTATTAACGGAACAATGGTGACTGCAAAATCTTCCATAGACAATTAATATTACCCGGAACATTTCTCACTTATTGATCTTCCTCAGGCCTCAGAGTTGCCGAAATTTATTGCAGGTAAGGGTGAAGTTATGGATCAACCATTCAATTAGAGACATGAACTGCACAATAAACCGACGGTACAACAACACATCCCATCCACCATGATTCAGACAATCCCAAGAAAACAATACTCGAAACAATGGCGTCGGAGCGTTTCACAATGATGGAGACATTAAACAAACATTGACGTTAAAGTTAAACAAACTTTGAAATTATTGAACCTTTATTGTCCATTGTCCTCCTTGTTTTACAGGAGAATTTTATTTGCAAAGGGGAAGATGTTATGTTTTGATCTATCAACACGTGCACACCACTTAACTCACGTCTCTACATGACCGCTGAGCATGATGGGATTGGCGCAAGCGCAGCAAAAGGGAACGTGGTAAATGGTAGCTGCTAGATCTGAGAAAGAGATGGTTTCATGAGAATTAAATGTCATTGTAAACATTTCTGTCAAAGAACATATTTTGTGTGTTAAAGGCGTATAATTAGTTATCCATCCAAACAGAACACAACAAATTCGAAAAAAGGTTTTTATTTATTTCGAAATAATATCACAAGTTATCGCTAGTGTCAATCATTATAGATTTAGGATAACGAGTAAAGATTCATAAGTAAAAATAAGTAAATAGTTATCGCGAGTTTTTTTATGTTTTTCTTAAATATTTAACTCGCCTATACTTTATAGAGATATTTTTCGAACTACTTTATCAATAGGTGTATATGATATCTTATATAACAGGCGTGAAAGCGTGAACATGAACGTCGCCACAACTTAATGATTTTACGATTACATTATTTTAATAATCGTACGTGTCATATTTTGCACTCTGTTTTTAACCAATAGGAATGCCGGGAATAGTTGTTTTAACCAATCAGAAAAAATATTGAATTTTGCACTCCTTTTTAGCCAATCAAGAAAAAATATTGAGTTTTGCACTCCAAAATATGATATATATTATCTCGTGATTAGCCAATCACGTTACAGATATTCACGCAACCTATTGATAACAGCATTAAACAGTTTCAAAATGATGATGAAAATTATTAATTACAATAATCATTGTCGAGAATAAACTTTTTACAAATGTTGTTATAATACAAAAATACGTCTTTTAGTGTCATTACATTCCGTGATGTCACTAGTTCTAATCTAGTTCTTGTCCTGACCTAGTTCTTGTAGCGTATACTAAACACTGGCCGATAGAAGCTGTATTTGGATTGGTAACTATAGTTTGTTGGAAAATGTGCACCATTGCAGAGGCATAGCCACAGGTTTTCAGTTGGAGAGGCGAGATTGTAAAATTATGGACCTTTTTTGTATTTAGTGACTGAGGAGGCGCCACCGTGGTTGGGACCGACGGGCAAGAAAATCTTTGAAATTTCAACCTTCTAGATTGGCTAAAACCCACTCCAAATCCGATAAATTGTGTATGATACAACCATGTTTACTCAAGTCTAATGTGGACCTTTTTGGGTTTGATATTTCTTGGGGGCGGTCGCCCCCCATTGACTACGCCACTGCATTGAATGCAGCCATGAAACATTGGTATCGCTGTTTTCTTCCTTTTGGCCGTAAAAAAATACTTCGAAATTGATTAAATAGAGATTATGTTGCAAAGTTATATTTTAAACTAAATATTATAGGCAGCCATGTATAAAATATGTTCAAACCTTTTAAAACTTTACCCCCGTCTATAACTCAAACAGTGTTAAAACAGTTTCTTTCTCAATTAAAATGAAGTTTCATTTCTAGGGTAAAAGAATGTTTAGTGAATATTTAAGAAACAGAGATTAGAAAATGTAAATAATTGACAAACATGGAGGCTAGTAAGCTAGATCTAAAGACGTGTTTGATTTGTCCAGTAACTCACACAAAAAAGATAAGTTGTCATAGTAACTCACACAAAAAAGGTAAGTTGTCATAGTAACTCACACAAAAAAGGTAAGTTGTCATAGTAACTCACACAAAAAAGGTAAGTTGTCATAGTAACTCACACAAAAAAGATAAGTTGTCATAGTAACTCACACAAAAAGGTAAGTTGTCATAGTAACTCACACAAAAAAGGTAAGTTGTCATAGTAACTCACACAAAAAAGGTAAGTTGTCATAGTAACTCACACAAAAAAGATAAGTTGTCATAGTATTATAGATAATAAGATAATGAATGTGTTTTGAGGACAAAGTAATGTTGAAAGAGACTACTTAGGTACTTTTTAGTTGTAAAACTATTTGCTGTTAGTCTACTATGCTAGAAGCTATCATAGATTTGTCAGGAAGAAAGATTCAATACGCAGATGAATGGTATGATACAAGGATTCTCACAAGTCCGCTTAGTTTTTGATCGTTATTTTAAAAACTCCTTGAAATCAAGCACGCGTGATAAACGAACCTCTGGGATTGAAATACAGGATTACAGACGTCGCTGATATTGCAAATGTTTCAGTCAAGCAGTTGCTGCCACATGTTGAGACAAAGCAGGAACTCACAATCTTCTTAGCAGAAAAGGTTAAATTTTTTCTTGAGGAGAAGGGAATCAACTATTCAGTAACGTATGATACATCTAGTGAAAGTAATATCACAAATCATGGAATAACAAGTCATGATCATGAGGAAGCTGACACTCTGCTTATTCTCGAATCCATCAATGTTGCACAACTTGATCCGTTTACAGAATGCGTTGTATATTCTCCAAATACAGACGTGTTCCTTAGTGTACTATTACGAATCTTTACTACAGGTAAAGCAATATTTTCTATGAAGCTTTGATTTGTCTTGAGTTTGAAAAGATGTATATCTCATCTTATGCGTTGAAAAATTTATTTTAAGGTGACGTATTTTCGAACCGGAAAAGGTGAACGATTTTGCGATTTAGATATTGGCGCTATTTACGAGAAACTTGACCCAAAAAGATGTCAAAAGCGACCTTGGATTTCATACATTTACTAGCTGTTAACCAAACCGGGAGTTTCAATGGTAAATCCAAGTCAAGCTGTTGGTCAACTTTCTTAATTCTCAAGAAAATGTTTTAGATGCGTTTATATGTCTTGAAATGGGTTGGAGCTACCGAGTTTGAATACACTGGAAGCATTAGAATGTTTTGTTGTACTCTATGCATCCAAGAAGAAAATCAAAGTTTCATCTTTGGCAGATCTTCGATGGTACTTATTCTCACGATACCAACATGACGGAGAAAAGCTTCCACCAACGTTTGATGCTTTGAAGTACAACATTTTTCGTGCTCATTTTGTAACCATGGTACTCAAGTGTTCTTACATGGCTGTGCAAAATCTGCCAACCCCGATTAGTTACAAATGAGAAAGCAATGAAGGAGCACTTGTACCGATTCTCACGGACAACCTACCAGCTCGAGACGCGCTTATCGAAATGGTGTCGTGTGCTTGTAAATCCAATTGTCAAAGCAATCGTTGTCAATGCAAGAGAAATGGATTCACTTGTACATGTGTAAATGCAAAGACTGTGAAAATGATGAAGAAGAGTCTAAAAGAGGAGAACAATTTTGAAAATGACGATGAAGACAATAACGATAGTGACGATGACAACGTTGGTTAAGAACATGGAAACAGAGCTTGGTTATACACATGACTGAACTGTTATGAACAAGTTGACTCCAAATAAAAAGAAATGCGAAACAATATTCTTCACTAATCGTCAAAACTTTAGACATTGTAGTAACCTCAAGGTAAAGTTTAGGGGAGATGATCTACAGACTAAACAATCTGTAAAATACCTTGGTGTACATTTTGATAGTAAATTATCTTGGTATAATAATAATAATAATAATGGAGTTTTTTACGGGACTCTCCACATATAACAGTGGCTCTTCTTATCCCAAGGTTTAGGTTCTGGCGTACTTAGGGCACCCATTTGCACCTACGAAATCTTGATTTTACTTTATTAAAAAATGAGATATCTTCAAAATCTTTTCCTTCCTCCATTATTTTTTATGAAGCATCTGGTGTGTTTTTTATTCAATGAGCAGTTGTTAAATGGCATTCCTAAATTCATTGTAAAAATTAAGGAAAATTTAAATCATATCATGCTGGTGTTAGATGTTCAACTGAAACCCTTAATGCTAACAATTTTTATGAGTTAAATTATTAGTAAAAAATTGAAAAGTAATTCGTTATTTAAATAGTATATATATACATGGAATTAAATAATAAACAAATCTTTATTCAGGAGAATCTCCGCTCAATGGCAAATGACTGTTCCAAATAAACTTTGGCTTAATGAAAAAATGTCTCTTGTTTATACAGCAAGTTACGTAACTTGAAAAGATCAGTGAATTTGATATGTTAAACATATATAACTACTTTTTACTATAAGAAATATGACGATTTTACTGATAGTATTGATTGGTTTAAACATTCCATCAGATAATGCTTGTCAATGGATCACGTTTTCGTTTGTTATGTTTAATGTAATCAAGGATAATGTCTGCAGAAATCTCTCTGCAATATTTTTACGTTAATTTCAGAGCACTGTGAGTTTAATATGGGAAAAACACATTGAGTGATTTTATCAAATATTTTTTTGAAAAACTTTGTAATATTTAACAATGATACAACTAAAGGATCAGCTTTAAAAATTTCGTAAATTTTTCCCCATATATATATAGCTATACTTCAGTAACTTAATAAAATAACTTTTTAATTAATAACACCACTAAATATACTTACTCTTCTTAAAATGTTAAAGTTTCCATTATTAACCATAAAATATTTTAAGTTAACATTTTGCCTTCTCATTTATATAGATAACATCATGATGTATCTTTCAGTAAAACCTCTATTACTTTTATTAAAAATATTTAGTTATTTTTTGTTCATAATATTTCAAATTGTTTGCCAATTTAGTATATTTTATATACTGTTTTTAGGGGAAGCTTAACTTTAATATACTGAAAGTCAATATATGAATATATATATCATTAGCTTGTTGTTTTGATGTTTTGAACTTTAATATGGCAATTTGTAAATATATTTGTTAGATGTTTCTGGAAAATGAAAAAATGTTGTTTTCACGAAACCATGTCTCATTTTTTGTTTAAAAGTCTTATTCTTTAAGTAAAAGTACACAATTTGTGTTTCTAATAGCTGTGTATATTTATAAAAAAATGGACCCCGAGTTTTTTAAATCAAATTGCCGTTGCCGAGGCCTGTTAGTAAAGATCGCCAAGGGTTTGTTACAATGCAGCCAAAAGTTTATACAGTACAATCCCGATAACTCGAACCCCGATAACTCGAACTCGCGTTAACTCGAACTGTTTTTCAGTTCCCCTTCCCTAATGTTTTCTCATAAAAACTCCCGATAACTGGAACATTCGCTATCTCAAACTATTTTACTCGATCCCTTGGAGGTTCGAGTTATCGGGATTGTTATTTTTCACCACGTAGATAGTGTTTTTGGTACATACTCAACTTCAAAACGTTCTCTTCATTCAAGGATTTTTTTCGACTTCGTTCTATTTTTTATATTTTGTTCGAAACAGTGCGAAGTTCGAGATATCGAGGAAGAAAAAATTAGGTTGGAATGAATGAAAGTGTCCGTGGGACCAAGAAAATTAGAAATTAGCAGGAGTCTCACTGCCGTGCAACTAGTCATTGGTTTGTTTGAAACAAATTTCCCGTATAGTAAAACCTGCATGATAAATATTAGATTTTCTGTTACAATCTCAGGATACAAATTGCTATTGCTAGAATAGTATACCTAGTAACGTTTTAGATAACATCTATCATACAAAACGCGTAAGTAATGATAGATATTACACTTACACCTTTGGATATAATCTCAGGATACAAATTGTTATCGATGGAAAATAGTCTTTACCTAGTAATGTTAGATAACCTTGCAAAAACAATGTTTGGAATAATAATGACAGCATTTACTTTGCGACAAAAAAAATCAAATTTAATAAATTATATAATCTCGTTTGTCACGAACACTTTTCAGATATATTTTTTAGGTTAAAGTTCTGTGTCAGAAACTAGCTGCTGAGAAGCTAGTTTAGAATACACACAGCCGACCATTTTGTTATGCAGAAAATTGTTCGTGATGTTTTTGAAAGTATAAGTATTCGTAACACGTCAAACAAGTGTAATCATCAAGATTTTACTTTGGAATCAGATAACGAACACACATTTACGTCAAAGGTTTCACTGCGGAAAGAGCTGCGAAGAATATTTTTGCTCGAAAATTCCATTGTTGAGTTTCAAATTCGACAAGTTATCTTGGCTTTTGTTGAAGAAAGAAAGTTTTTCAAAATAATGGCAGAGAATAAAGGGTTGCATGTACAGGGTCAAACTAATTCCCTTTTCAAATGTAAATGTGGTTGGTTGCTGTATAATCCGTCTACACATCCATGTGGCCATACTACATGTAAAGATTGTGCAGATTGTCGAATGATGTGCAAAATGTGTAATTTAACGTTAAAAATAGCACCCAGTACTAGTCATTTCTTGGAACAAATCGTGGCATTATGGTATGAAAAAGAATACGAAGCTACGAAATACAAAAAAGAGGCAACCAATTTTATTGCCGTAAATGAACATAAAAAGGCATTAGAAAAAATCAATGTAACATTGCGGTTGATAGAAAAAGATTTCACTGCATTAAATATTCGTTCAAAAATATACTCAAATTTAGGACATCATCAAAAAGCTCTGCTTGATGCTGAATCATCCTGTAACATCAATGGCATGTTCAGTAAATCTCATTTTCGTAGAGGGTTGTGTTTGTCAAATTTGGGAAAATTGGACAGTGCTATTGACGCTTTTCAAATGTGCCTTGAACTTGAACCTGAAGATGCAGCTTTATCAAATGATGTGATCATTGCAATTGATAATCTATTGTCCCCAACTAACACTGAAGTAAATTTAACTAACATTCCTCTATCTGAGGATGTCGGTGATACAGTTGAAGATGATAGCTTGGTACTTGCACTAACAAGCAATGCAGCTAGTATTGATACAATCAATGAACAGGAAAATGTCCAGTATATTCACGACGTCCCTGCTCATTTAATAAAAGAGGAGGACTTTGAATGCAAAATCTGCTATGAATTTCTTTTTAAACCGGTGACAACGCCATGTGGACATGTGTTTTGTAGAAATTGTTTATTAAGAATGTTAGATTATAATTTAAGTTGTCCGATATGTCGCATCTCACTGACACAATACCAAAGCAATAAAAAGAAGGCTGAAACAGTGCTTATTGAAGATATATTAAGACTTTACTTTACTTCGCAATGGAAAGAAAAGGTTTTGAAATACGAAAATCGATTGAAAGAGTTGTCTAGGTGAGTTGTTTTTGTATTCTTCTTCTTGCAATAATGTATACAATAGCTGTATGGAGTTAGGTACGGTCACCAGGGTTGCATTATTCAGGGTTAAAATTTGTATTAGACACCATTATTTGTTTCAACAAATATATATAGAGAGGTAGACAAAGTTGCATGGGAAAACCTTTTTTTAAGTATATATATATAAGAGGTAAAAGTTAACTTACTTTAACTTTTTTTAATTCCATATCAATTCAGCAAATTTTTCAAACTTTTTAACCATACCTCTTCAATTCTGTTGAAATTTGGTGTTGGAGCTGAGTGAAACAAGATTCCTGGAAAAATTTGGGCACCCAATTCATCATCATCATCATCATCCGTTTTTACGTGACTTCCACTCAGAGTGGGTTGCACGGTTTCAAAAGATGATATTCCCCACAATTATGTAGGTTTAATCATCTGATGGTTTATTGTGGCATATGTTTTTACAGCTGGATGCCCTTCCTAACGCCAACCCCATTAAGAGGGAAACAGTGGCGAGTTAACCCACGCAAGGTACCAACTTTGTATTTAGAAACTCCGTGGCAGCTATGCATCAGGGGCATAGATGCTTATGTCCATGAGGTCAAAGATGTTATACGACCCGCATACTCGTACCCGCATACCCGTAATTCCAAGCGGTTCTCGAGATATTCACATTTCAAATATATCCCAATTTACACAATACAGGTAAAGTGTCTTCAAATGAACAAAAAACATTTTCCTTCATAAAATTTAACAAAACAAAAATCCAGCAAAGCTGTTGGGTTTGGTTATGTATAAGGACCTAGGATTTCATAAAAATTAAACCAAGTTGTGTGCAGTTTGCAGAATTTCTTTATAATGTGGATTTATTTATTTTTTGTCACAAAATATATGTTAAAAAAATCAAGAATCTGCGGAATCTAAGAAATTCCTGAAGATTTATATGTCACCTACACCATGTTGCAGTCAAGGTAGCAGTCAATGTTGCGCCTAACCTAGTCAGGCAAGAGAAACACACTAGAAAATTGACCTTTTTTGTTCGTTTGGGTGCACCTTACTGAAAATTACGCTTTATGAAAATTTTCATGCACCCATTTGTTTTCAAACATTCTTTTGCAAGGAGAACAATTTCCTTCAAATAATATAGTTTAAACCCTTATATTTTCATAAAATACAAAATATGGTTTACAACAAAACATAAATAAAACTTTAGTAGTCTTTAAAGTAATTCGTTTCTGTCTATTTTAGAGACTATGTTAAATAACTGTTATACATCTTCAAGGGACATTGTACTGTTGCACAGATGCACTTTTTGAGCAAAATTTTGAATTCCATGTTGCCTTTCTTCTCTAAATCACCTTCAGAGGTCCAGCAATAATATCTTTAAGTAGAAAATTAAAGATGTCATCAGACAGATGTGCAGGCGTGTCTGAAATCACAGTTCCTCCAACGGAAGGCACTTTTTTGATTGATGAACTGATGCCTCTGCCATATTTTGTGGCTCTTTATCTTTCTGTCTTTCTTTCAATCTCAGGTTAAACTTTTGTTTAGATGCAGGAGCCATATTTATTTGATTTTATTATGTTCTGCAAACTGCAAAAAAAAATGTTCAATATGTCTAAAAATGTTCTAATATGTCTGACCTTAACTCTAAAGTATACTGCAAGAAAAGACTCTCACTGCTGCAAAAACATTCTATTATAGTTTGCAAGATAGCATTGCATAGTAAAAACATTTTTATAATGAAGAAGCTGTTGCATTGAAAAACAGCTTATTGTCTTAATAAAGAGATAAAAAAATACTGTGCTGCTACTTTCTTCTGAAGCACTCTGAAGATATAAACACAGAAATAAATCTAATCATTGTGACTTTATAATATGCTACTTCATCTAGAATGATAATCAGCCAAGAGATATCATTAAGAGTTGGCCTTTTTTCTTGAAGATCAGTTTAATGGAGGGCTATTTTTAGCCTCATTTTGAGACATTTTGCTGAAAATTTAGCAAAATACAGTATCACAATAGATCTTTTTGGTAAAATAAGTTAAACAATGTAGTTTGAAAGTATCATGTGAAGTTTCACCTTCAGGGCTCAAACGGTTTCTAAAATATATCCGAAAAACTAAATGTTCGTTTGGGGGCACCAAGGGAAAAAGTAGAAAATTTCAGATGAAAATAAATATATGATTCTGAGGTCTGTTCTTTTTTTAAACCTTTGGGAAGAATTTTTAGCATGGTTAGGTAGACCAAAAACATTAAAAAGTCATCAAACTACTTAATGGTAAATTTTTATGAAGGTTGCAAATTCACTGTTTGTTTGGGGGCACTTTACCTGTAACTTAAAAGAATAATTTTATAAACAGTACATATATCCATTCAAAAATAATGGAATTAAGCATTTAGAATCAATTTTTCATGAGGAAACCTAAGGTTTTTATGTTATTAGAAAAAATATATTTTTCATGACTAAGCAAGTTTGCGGGGAATCGGCGAAGAAGCAAAAATCTTTTTCACTTCTTCATTAAAGTAACTTCAGTAGATGCTCTGTATCAAAAATGATCATGGTGTAATCTTTACTTTAAGAAATATTTAACTTTTAGTGATGTACTTTTTAGCAAGGTCTGAAGGTTTTGCTGTAGCTCTTTTTAGTGTGCCTCCTATACCATCACATGGAGATTTGCCGTGGCTGGTAGCAAAAAAAGTTCATTTTGCTTCCAAACCAAATTCATCCTGATGCATGCATAAGTTTTTAAAGTTCTTTTTGTTTTTATATTGGTCTGCACAACCATCTGAAAAACACTCAATCTTCTTTATGTGTGGTATATCAGTTTTGATATAATTTATAATTGCATTTTGTACTTCATGGACCATATCAGCATCATGTTTCAAGTTATCAGAGATAATATATACAAAAAGACTTGTGCGTCAATAAACCATTTAATTTGTAGTAGAGCACAACTGAATGGAGTGTGCATGTTATTCCAGTGCAAGCTCTGGACCTCATCTTGTACTACAAAGCTGTAATTCTCTGTTATTCCAGTGAAAGCTCTGGACCTCATCTTGGACTACAAAGCTGTAATTCTCTGTTATTCCAGTGGAAGCTCTGGGCCTCATCTTGGACTACAAAGCTGTAATTCTCTGTTATTCCAGTGGAAGCTCTGGACCTCATCTTGGACTACAAAGCTGTAATTCTCTGTTATTCCAGTGGAAGCTCTGGACCTCATCTTGGGCTACAAAGCTGTAATTCTCTGTTATTCCAGTGGAAGCTCTGGACCTCATTTTGGACTACAAAGCTGTAATTCTCTGTTATCAATTTTTGCTTTTCTTTGTTGTAAATATTGAACTTGTGATTTCGAAATATAAGAAAGAGTAGTCAAATCTGGCAATGACTTGCAAACTATATCAATGAAATCACTAATTTGTCATAGTGTTAAGTGAAGAGAGATCTGTATGTATCCACTGTCACTGGTATGTATTGTCTAATGTCTTGGTCATCCTCGTACTTAGAGAAAATGTCTTGAAAATGGCCTCTCTTTCTGTAGATTTATCTTTGAAATATTCAATTGGAGTTGAGTAAACATCAGACTTCTGTTGCTCTAAGTTATTTACAGAATGCCTAACTTTGTTCAATTTTCTTTTCGCTTCAGATCGTTAAGAAGATGTTTATTTTGCATGACGCTTAATTGGTGAAATACTCTATGTTTCAAGTGATGCGTTAAGGCTTATGTCCAATACCATCAGGCTGTTCATGTTCATTTTCGCTCTTGATTGGAATTGATGACTTTTGATATTTCTTTTAAGCATGATATGCAAATCTTTTCACCAGGAACTAATGTTGTGTGGTCTCCATTCAACTGCCTGCGTCAATGCACTGTGCACCTTGAAAATAAAGTTAACAATGGAAAATTATTTAAGACATTACAATTTACTGATCTTAGTTCAAGACTTTTATAATGCAACTGCACAAATAAAGAAAATAGTTTATATATTTTTTTTATCTCAGTCGAAGATCTATATTGGCCTGGTTTTTGTGCTGTAATTTTTTCCTTTATTTTTTTTACTATTTCCAATAAGATAAATAAGATAAAATTACATGAGATACCGAGAGAATCAGATTAAGAAAATCAGGATATTGTGGTTAGTATGGAATAAATAATAATAATAAAAGAAGAAATACAAATACACACTTTTTACTTTGTTGTTGTGTTTAGTGAATGGGTCAGTACATTTCACGTGTGACTTTGCAAATCTTTTACTCAGATAAAAATTGTTGTGATGTAAACAGATGTTCTCCAACTTTTTGGGTTCTATTCCAGTGCTCCAACACAGTAATTCTTTATTATTATCGTCAATTGCAGCAGTTTCATTTACTCTCGGGTGCTTAATACAAGTTTGTTTTTTTTGTTGTTTTTTTCTTTAGTTGTGGGGGTGGGAAAATTGTTTGAAAACTAATAATTGTGGGTGGGGGTTATTAAATGTGGGGGTGGGAAGAAAGGGTTAACACGTAAAATAAAAGAGACAGTTCCAATTTATGCTCATAAATCACAACGCCAACACAATAAAAACCAATAAAACACTTCCTCCTGCACTTAATCTTCCTTTGAAACTTGGCTTCTCTTCTTTGAACGTTGCATGTGTTTCTTAATGCTGTGTCGAGTACTAATTTCGTTCCGTTTCAAATTATTCAAGAACAGGATTTCCATGCATGACACTCTGTTTGACCAAAAATTATAAACGCGTGGGGACCTTAACAAGGCTGTGGGGTGGGAAAATTTTTTGAAAATTAATAAGCGTCCCCCCACTTGTATTAAGCATCCGAGAGTAACCCTTTCTTCCTATTTGTACATAATGTGTATGTGACATATGCTTTCCAAATATTTACCAATTGAACAATCTTCTAGATTATCATTCATTTTATAACTTTCCGATACACTTTCTTTTTCATTTAAATCTAAATAATATATTTGCTACATTTGCTTTTATACTTTTTGTAACATCTGTCTTATTGTTATAATAACACACCTGGAAACATTGAAATATTCATTGTTTTGAATTGAAACAAAATTTATTTTCATATGACTTTTTTTGTTTCTTCCTAGAATACACCAGATTTTGGTTATAAACAACCTTGCTAAAAAGTACATCACTAAAAGTTAAATATTTCTTAAAGTAAAGATAACACCATGATCATTTTTGATACAGAGCATCTACTGAAGTTACTTTAATGAAAAAGTGAAAAAGATTTTTGCTTCTTCCCAGATTCCCCGCAAACTTGCTTAGTCATGAAAAATATATTTTTTCTAATAACATAAAAACCTTAGGTTTTATGTCTTTTTAAGCATTAAAAATGGATTCCGCATGAAAAATCGATTCTAAATTCTTAATGAAAATCTACCATTTTTATAAAAATTATTCTTTTAAGTTATCGTGTAAATCGGGCCTTAAACGGTAAATGGGACCATATTTGAAATGTGAATATTTCGAGAACCGCTTGGAATTGGGTGCCCAAATCTTTCCAGGAATTTTGTTTCACTTAGCTCGTCAAATGTACCAAATTTCAACAAAATTTAAGAGGTATGCTTAAACAGTATTATTGAGTTGATATGGAGATATTCATGAGAAGGATATGGGTCATTGGATAAATGTTGCTAAAAAGTGATACCCCAGAGCACTACAATACATTTCTATGCACCTACTATCAAGAATTTCAAAAACTATCGAAGCAAGACTTTATAAATCACTGAAATAGTTTTCTTATGAATACTTTTTCAGGCTGACTACATATAAAATTTGAATAAACTTGCCATAGATTGTTGCCATAAATTGTTATTATAAAACATTAATTGTTTTTAATGAAATGCAAAACTGGTCATGCATAGTACATGTACTGTAAAAGTATTTTTTTAAAAAAGAAAACAAAAGACAGCAACAGGTTTTCTTCGAATAATAACAGTGAAAAAGCAGACTAAAACCTCTTCTATCGAGAAAACCTTTTTTTCATTACGACTCAAATTTTGGAATTTTCCTAACCATTTTTTTAAGGAAACCACAATAATTTATTTCCAAGAATGTTTGCAATACAAATACGTTTTTAAAGTCGCATAAAAGTAGATATTCGATTCTCTAATTTTCCTATTCTCCTATTACCCTAAAATATTCTTACTAATAGTGGAATAGCGAATTTGATGTTTTTCTCTTAGAGTGGGTGTCGATGAAGATGTTGAGATTCCGATATTTGTTTGCTCGATTGCCTTTCCTCATGTGTCTTATTCCTTCCATATATTCGAGCCAAAGTACCGGCTAATGGTGAGAGAATGTTTGGAGTCCGGTTCGAAAAAATTTGGAATATGCATACCAGCAAAGGAAGGGGAAGTTTCTGATGTCGGTAGGTGAAAAAAACGTGTGTTTGAGTGTAGTTTGTTGATCTCGTCAACAGAGGTTGTCGTTACAAAAGTTTCAGTCTTTAATGGTTGGTTGGTAACCATCTCTTTATAACAAACTACATTATGACTGTTACAGGCACGGTATGCGAGGTATTGAGCTTTCAGAGTTTACCTGATGGGAGATTCATAATACAGGCGATTGCCGGTCAGCGGTTCATGATTCGCTCCCGACGACTCGTCGAAACGCTTCATTACGCTTGCGTTTCTTATTTTAACGACGAGGATGAACAACTCGATAAAAACCAGCTGTCCGTCAGCGCGCGCAATATATACAACAATCTCACTACATACTATAGCTCCCTCGCTCAGACGGAACAACAATGTGTTTTTAACGCCTTGGGCAGTCAACCGGAATTCGAGTGCAACTTTGCACGGTTTCCGCACGGTTTGCCGTGGGTGTGGTGGGGTCTTGCGTCGCTGCCTATTAACCAAACCGCAAAACTTGTCCTGCTCAGATCAAAGTCTGTAAGCGAACGGATGTTCAGTTTACAGCGCTTCGTGAACTTTTTATCGAAAATCCAGCCAGCGAAACAAGCCGAAGATAATTGATAGTTAATTGTACAATATGATCATATGTCTATAGTATACATATATATATATATTTACAATAAATTTCTTTTCTATACCAGAGCCAGAGCCTTGAATGAATGCCTTTGAGTTTAATGTTAACAAATCGTTTACTAAACTATTACTCGACTGGCTTTCTGCTATTTCCTACTTTATTTTAAAAGTTTAATAACAACAACAGTAAGTACTTTCATCTTCAATGAGTCCTAAACCAATGAAGTCAAGTATGTAAATAACAAATTACATTTAATAAAGCGAAAATATTCACGTGTAGGTTCCAACCCGGAGGCGAACAAATTAAACCTAGAAGTTTGTTCAATAGCGCAACTTTTGTATAATTTATAAAGGGCATTGTTCCGTTTCAGGTTTCTCTTTTTTGAGGTGTAGAAAACAGCTTGATTTTCGCCTTGAAGAAAATTTGTTGTCGAAGCATTGCTTAAAGTACCTTGTTGTTGAATAATGTTTTTTTAGCAACGGTTGAGGAAATGTGGCTTCCCCCTATAAAATGTTTTTGGCTTGGTTGTTTGCATGATGAGTGCTTTTACCTCTTCAGGTAATTTGAGAAAGGAAATTTTGAATGATGTTATTGGACGTCGTAAAATTAAATCTAGCGAACTACCTAACCGAATTAACACCCGTAATAAAGATACAGTAGGCTCCCGGTTATTCGAACCGGCACTTATTCGAACTTCCCGCTTATTCGAACCGTTTTTCATTCTTCGTGGAAATTCCTTAACAAGTTCAACTAAAAATCCTTCAGTTATTCGAACCTTCAGTTGTTCGTTTATTCGAACCGATTTTTAAACACTTGTGACCAATAAAATTGTCAGTTATTCGAATTTTTAAATTTTTAGCTGATAATCCTTTAAAAACGCATCTTGCTTTGAAAAATTCAGAAAAAAAACTAAAGATACCATTGCACTGTAAATCGAACGCACGCATCAAAAAGCGAAATAAAGATACCACACATTGATACGCCATATCAAAAACAAAACAAAAATTTACATTTTAACATGGCATCAGCTACGACATCTACACGAAAGAAGACCGTCTTGAAATATAAAGAAAAGTACACAGCTCTTAAAGATTTGGACAAAGGCCTTAGTTAGAAAACGATCGCCGAAAAGTTCAATGTCCCTAAGAACACTTTGACTTACTGGATTAAGAACAAGCATGATTGTTATATTTTGTAGATTAGCGTTATTAAAGACATTTTTCAACCGGATTCATTCCGGATTTTCATTTCTTTTATTATAGTCTCGTCTTGCCCTGTTTAATTGTCCTATTGAAAACTAGTTATTTACCAGAAATATACCTCTTTAAAGCAGACTTTCAGTTATTCGAACTAAATTTCTATCTCTCGTGGAGGTTCGAATAACCGGGAGTCTACTGTATTTTCAAAACTAACGAAATATTAAATTAATTTAATAACTCTTTTGCAAATCTAAGACCTAATCTGGCTTCAAAATATCTCCTTTAAATCGAAACTTGATTTTTCTCCAACTTCAACTGAAACAAATAAAACATCAGTAACGATGAACTAGCACCAAATGTATTTGATGTTTCTTCATTTAAGATAAATAAAGCTGCTGGCTGCGACGAAATACGTAGTAATAGACTTTTTTTGTAAGAACCAGGTAAATTGGGTTCAGCCTTAGCTGTTCTTAATTTTTAGCTGATTCTAGCCTCGATTTGTTCTTATTCTGTTCTTATTACTCCATAAGTTGCATAATACATCTACAAAGAAAAGAAAAAAACAAACTACACCCAACTACACTGAAGAATATTCATGAAGAATAATACTAAATTACGGTCCTGTTATTTTTCCTATATCTTTGAATATTCTTCCGTAATGGGGTCTTACAGTTGCAAATGCACCAACATAATTACACGTTGTTTTTTTTATAAGAAACCGATTTATAAGAAACTCTAGTCACTTGAGCTCGCAAACCTAAGAAACTACTACTGTAAGCTCACTCTATTATAAGAAACTAAGAAATTTCGAGAGCAAAATTTTTCCCCCATTGTTAAGAATATTGTGAAGCATTAGTCTTTTTAAAGCAAAAGAAGAGAAAAAGCGCTATAAAACTAAAAGATAAGAAAAAATCATATTAAGTTTGTTCTCTGTGACATCCTCAGTAAGGCAAAAATTCTGATATAAGAAATCCTTAAGAAACTTTTCTAGTAAATTTAGGGTAAATCTGTAAGAAACTGCCTAGAGACCCAAAAGCTTAGTTTCTTATAAAAGAAACAAACGTGTATTAAATAAGCCTTAGCCTTGTTCTAAATTTTTGACCAATTTAAGCCTTAGTGTTCTTATAAAAAAAAATAAGTGTATAGCATTATCTATAAAATATCTCCGTAAACCGTTATTTTATATCATAGTTGAGCTCTTAAAAGTGGCATATTTCCTGCAAATTGTAAAATTGCAAGAATTGTTCCTGTTTATACAAAGTTTAATCACAGCTTGCTGAGTAATTACCGACCGATTTCTTTATTACTTGTATTTTCAAAATTTTTGAACGGGGTTATGTATTACCTACCGTTATAGTCACTAGCAATAAACCCGTCCTACGGACGTTAACAATAATATGATAATTGAGGAATTCTTTATGTATGTATGTTACCAATCTATGCCAATCTCCCCCAAAAAAGTCTATATATGGGTAGTCATGTACATATAGATAAATTAATTATACATTTAAATTGAGAAAAAAATTGTTTGGGAAACAAAGTTAGCGATAAAATATTTAATTATTATTATAAATTTTAAACCTACGCAATCGATAAGTGACATCATATCTAATTAAATTAAATTAAATAATTTTAATTAAATAATTAAATAAAAACTTGTCAAAAAAAAATTCTTTGGCTAAAAACCATCCCAGGGGCATCACAATCATACCCTGAAAATTTGGTTCTAATCAGTCAAGTCGTTTGGGCGTGATTGGCGGACAACAAACAAACAAACAAACAAACAAACATACAAACAAACATACAAACAAACATACAAACAAACAAACAAAAAAACAAACAAACAAACAAACAAACAAACAAACAAACAAACATACAAACAAACATACAAACAAACAAACAAACAAACAAACATACTCAGCTTTTTCCTCCATTATAGTAGGATTACATTTTAATTAATCTATTTTATAGTAATCAGTTTTCGAACAGAAATTTCTACTGAAAACTGTTAGCTTTTTATTTCATTTCATACTAATCTTAATAAGAGTAAAGTAGCAGTAGTTCAATTGAGAAACAATAATCTTGTATTTACATTAGTCATTTTGTCCTTTTACTGTTGCGTTCATGCCAAACACAACGCAGGCTGCAAAATGCAGTTGTTGCATGGAAATGAAAAATGCCGTCGAATTCAAAAAGCTCGGGATCTTCTTGCAGTTAACATGCAGCAGCCGTAACATTGGCTCTTGAACACTTCTGTTCTTCTTTTAGAAAATAATGTTAGTCGACGATTCTAAAAAGTTTCATTTGGTACATGGATAATTCCATTCTGATATTTATTAATTATATAGATATTTTAGGAGATATTTATTAATTATACAGACGTATTTGGACGGCGATAGTTATACACACTATGTTTTCAATTTTCATGCATTTTATATGAACAATAATTGTTAGTTAATTCCTTATCTCGTAGTATTATATGATTTAAATATTTCATAATTAAATTTGAATGGAATGAAAAGAGATGATTAAAAAGTTCAAAAATTTATTAGCGTGTACTTTCTCATGAAGTCCTCATCGTCGCCTCGAAAAACAATTTTTTTTACATACATATTTATATATTTTCTTTCAGCCAAAATAATATGTACAATCTTTTACAGATAGATACAGATATACCAAAATAATAAAAGATTGACAAAATAAAAAATGAATTCGAGGAAAAGAAATAAAAACAGGCTTTTTCAACAAACAAAATAAGACTTTTTAAAATCTTTTATCATAGAACATAGTGAGCCAATCTTTCTGTAAACTCACAGAGTCTGCAAATTGAAGTACAAGAAAATTAAGACTGAGAATTTAAAAATGCTTGTTCTTTGTTACGTCATAAAAATGGGAAGGAAATCACATCATACAATGTTCTCAATACTTGTTCTCTTTAGTCAATAATGATAGCATTTGATTTACTCCGTGATTGCTCTTAAAACGCTGTTTGAGCATATTTCAGAGAATTTTGTGCTAAGGTTGTTCTAAATCATCTAATGTCATATATAAATTTTATAGTACATATGATTAACTAGTAACAAACAATTGCGTGGCGTGAGGGTGAGGGTGAAAACCATGGACATTAGATTAAACGGCCGCATCGGCAGAGGTGGAATTCACATGTCTTAGCACCAATTTTCCAGGCGATGGCGAAGCGGAAACGGTCGTCATCAAGTAAAATGCCGGTTGCGCAGGAGGGAAGAGCCATGAGCCTAGCACGGATGTTGGCTGGGAGGCACCTGCAAACAAGCAAGGCGGTGCTCGTCCACTATCAGCTATAGATCTGTCCGGCTTGCGGAAACGCCCTAGAGTCTTTGATTCCTCGGTTCGGCTTGACGTTGCAAATCGGTTGCAATACACCTGGCATCGATGTTGGAGAGAAATGGGTTGACGGGAATTTCAGATACTTTAGATGAATACTTTCAGCCATGTGACACGAATAGACGGATGCGTTGTATGTCGGGACAGCAACAATCTTTGGGAAACGGAGGCCGAGGCACCCGAAACTCAGCGGCAGAGCTGTTTGTTGCCATCCTATGTCATCAAAATCAATATCGCAGATCTTGGAAGCCGATTTCTTTATTTCCCCGTCAAGTCTTTGGAGGCTGGTGATTAACCGGTAAAAAGTGAGCTTTAGAGGGAGAATAGTAACCGTTTTTAAAACAGAGCGTTTTTTGGCGAGATCAACACGACGGCATAAAGAAGGATTGGCAATCACGCCAGCGAGAATGCGATTGACCATCACAATGGCATTTAAGAAGAAATGAATCGTCGCAATTGATGCTGACTTTGAGTGGTTGACAACCAAACCGATTTTAGCGAGGGCTGGAACGACGTGGCAGAGATTGTTGTAAACGTCGGCAAGTGAGCTGACGTTTTTTGCATCATCTAGATACCAAATGTTAAGTGACGTTTAAATTAGACTATATCATCAACACAGGTTTTTGACTCTCTTACATTGGCTTAAAATGATTTGAAATTTGTTTCTTAAACTTCTATAATTGTCATAAAAAAATTGTCCAGCAAAAACGTGTGTGTGTGTGTGTGTGGGGGGGGGGGGGGGGGGGGGGCTGCTTCTTGAAGAATAATCATTTGTCATTTAGTTATTTTCACTTGATAGTTATGTACTTTTAACAAAGTTATATATGAAAAGACATTTCGTTTTTAAACTGTATAATCGCATGTTTTTCCAATCCTTGTTTCTTTCCAATAAAATAATAGTAAATCATATGAAAACAGCTTTTAGGTTATCTGAATGCAATCTGAGTTTAAGAACCCAAATAAAAAACTTAGACTTTCAGTACTAGAACAATTTCTTTTTAAAAAAAATACTTGAACACATATTATTGCATTAAGGAGATTAATTTAGAGTGTTCAATCACACAACGTGAAGGTTGTAGTCTTCCTCTTCTCTTGTATTGAAGCCCAAATTTAAATGTCCGGACAATCCGACATCAGCCATCGTCTTGTGGGGGCATCGAGGTCACGTAGACCTTGTGGACCATTGAGAGGGCAATAGATGGGACAGTCGTTGATGATGTGAGCTGCCGTCTGCACCTCTCCGCATTCACAAAGTGGGGACTCCACCAGCTTCCATTGGTACATGTTGGATGCAAAACGGCCGACCCCCGTCATCAGGCAATTAAGTCGAGATGAGGTTGTTCGCGGCAGATCGAGTCCCCAAGGACAGGTCGATGGAGTACCAAGGTTGTAGTCTTGACATTTGTAGACTTCAGAAAAGGTCCATGGTCGAATGCATCCTGAGAGCTTACGATGTACCCAAAAGGATAGTTCAAGAGATATGTCTGATGTATGATGGTACTCGCGCTCGTGTACTGAAACCTGATGGGAATATTACCTCTCCAAGATGACACGTTTGCACCATTCCTCTTCACAATAGTCGTAGACTGCACAATGAGATAGGTCATTCATGGGGAGGAGGGACAACGGGATCGAAGGAGAAGTAGACGGCACCAATCACGGACACAGATTTTGCGGATAATATTGTTTTGATCACAGAGGAAATAAATCAAGTTCAAAAACCACTCACTCGCTCTACTACAAATAGTAGCTATCTATAAAACTACTGTTTAGTTGATGAAATATGTTTGTAAAATGGATTGGATATATATACAGTACAATCCCGATAACTCGAACCTCCAAAGGACCGACTAAAATAGTTCGAGATAGCGAATGTTCGAGTAATCGGGAGTTTTTTTATGAGAAAACATTAGGGAAGGGGAACCGGAAAACAGTTCGAGTTAACGCGAGTTCGAGTTATCAGGGGTTTGGGTTATCGGGATTGTACTGGATTATTATATTGGCCATGTTTGAATATCAGTCAAATTTTTGTTTTCTTATCAAATGTATTACTAACTGTGACTATTAAACCCATATAAGCAGGCTAACATTACACTCAAGAGTGTAATTTGCGATCATAAATAACACACTGGAACGGGTAGATATTTATATAAAAGGCGTGCTGACACAATTCTTTGTCTTACAAGTAATGGGGCATTTTACACTCGGGTTTTATTGTCAGTCATTCAAGCTCAATGTCTTAAATTGGCCGGATATGTAGTTCTTAGTAAGGAGCCAGCTGGAAGACCTATGCTTTTGCAACCAGGCCAAAACGTTCATATTTAACAAAGATGCACTATTTTTCATGTAACCTCATTTAAAGTGATTGGTGCCACATAACCATGGAAACATTATGTTAAAATGAAATCTTCTTGCCTCCGAGCCTCCATAAAACAGTACATCTATCGACGGAGATCAAAGGGACATTCAAAAGGTGATAATTTTCATGATAATTTCGATATCCGAAATTTAAAAAAAAATGCAATTTGGCAAAAGTCTGCCTCTGCAAGATTGAAGCAACAATTTTAATGCTCCTCTCTTACTTTCATATTTTAACTGTTTAAAGTTTTGCGAAACACAATTGTGGCATTTTTCCCTTTCGCACATTTCTTATTGCTGGTCAGGAATAGGTGTGGCCGAGCTTAAACGATTTGGAACGTAGATTAAATGATTTTACGTATTTACAAGTTTATTTACAATTTTCTACATAAAATCTGACAAAGCTTCGGATTGAAATAACAAAATATCAACTTTCTCGCGCTTTGAAGCTCCTTTCTATTTCCTTTGACACCCGAAAAAGGTCGAGCTAAAAAACAATAGTTTTAAGGAGAAGGAATTTTGTTTCAGTCTATCATTTATCAAATAGATTTAACGGCTCCTCTTTAAATTTTTTTCTCCATTAAATATCTTAACAGTTTCCATAAGGATTGTGTGTATCACAACGATTGAAAATGATGTCAATAACTTTAAGTTAATATAACTTTCTTGCGCAACAGGTTACCTCATTGATTAACCCGTGTAGCAAGAGCTCCTCGGCTAGCCGAACAGATGTATCATCTGAGGATACTCTTCGACTTAGATGTCGATTCATTTTGTCGTCAAACCTCAGAAGAATCAAGAGCTGTGAGGAGTTTTCGATACCGCATGTAATCTCGGATATCTGGAACAAATTTAATTTATTTGGTTCACCTTGAAATATCTAAACATGGAGCTACGGAGAAAATATTTATATAAGATTAACACACAACTATTTTTTATCAATTTAAGATATTTACCATCCTCTGTTCTTCCACTGTCTTCCCCAGTTTTGTGTTTTTCAATGGTGAAAGGCTTTTCACCATGCGTTTACAAGCAATATAACCATCTTCCCTTCTAAACCAGCGAAATACCATAAACTGTGTTTCGTTGCAAAAACGGAATACTTACTGACTCTCATTTCTCGGACTCATCTGCGAAGGAATGCACACTGTAATTTGATGCGGGGCCATTTACAATTTATCCTAGTGGACCTTTGGTAGGATTTTTCAAATGTTCGGTGTTGATCCCCGAGTGGGCTACTTTATAGGGGCATATGTTTACTATCAGATTTATGGCGACTGTTTGTTGAGTAATTCCCACGATTGGATTCGAATGTGACGTTGTGATATGCGAAAGTCACAACATTATTGACTTGAAAAACCTTTGTTGGGAAATCCCGTAGGCTTTACTGTTTACATGGGTGAGCGATTGATATGGGAAAGTTTATTTTTGTGGCATAAGCAAAACATACTACATAAACAAACTAGTTAAGATAATTAATGGAGGTTTCGACTAGCTAGTGATAGCAACAAAGGCAACAAAGATACATTATAGAGTGTTTAAGATAATTATGCAATAATCGCTTTTATTTTTGATATTACAATGACTAGTCAAAATTGCATTTAGTAATTCGCAGTTATGTAAATTTTTCACGGAGATGATGTACTAAAATCTTGCTTCTGCGAATTTCTCCATTTCTTCTTAATGGGTTACCTATATTGAGGTAAGTTACGTACTTGTTAGGTTTGCTTCAAGCTGGTTTTAACAGCTGCGTCTAACCCCAGCTGCTGGAAGACGTTAATTCGTGCAGTAAATAAGTAAGTAAACAATAAATCCCGCCATATTGATCTAGATGTAACGGTGGGTAGACTCGGCCGGAATAACGTCTAGTTTGGATTAAGTTGATCTTCACAACAATAATGTCGTTGGTGTTGCAATCGATGTAAATTAATAAGAAGTAATTTTAGTGTAAAACGTGTTGGTTAATTGATAATAATAAATAGTTGGCCATTTAATAAATGTTTAAAAATGTCTGAAGTTTCTTAGCAGAATCTCACTTTCGCTTTTGATTTGACATGTTTGTGTTGAACATAGGCGACAACTGATGCTCCAATGGAAAATAATTCTAATTACGTAATGGCAAACTATAATCCCATTAGCACATCGCAAACAACGGTGTTTGCATTTACGTCATATGTTACGTCATATGTTTGAAATTCAAAATAAAATAAGTAAGTCAGATAGTAACCCAGAAAGCCTAATAATGGAAGATATTAGAAGAGATCTTCTATGAGTGTATCGCCCACTATGTGGTCAATAAATCCAGGTAAGGAATGGATATTGAACGCTTTGAAAAACGTTTATAAAGGAAAGAGAGACATTTGTATTGCAGTCGACATCAATATAAATGCTCGTAATAATTTAACAAATTAAAATCTTTTTTCGACATCAATTTTGTTTCGCTTATAAATATACACATTCCTCTCATTGATAAAAAAAAACTAAACAAATAGAAGACAGTTTACAGAAAATAGAGTTGTTGATCCTGGAAGTGAAACATTGCAAATTACTTGTAGAAGGTCCTGTTTTTACCTCTCTTTTCCCCAGTTTACGCCAATGATCTGCATAACGGTAGGTGACTTACGAGAACAGTCATAGCTTTATGTTTGTCAATGGTTACAAAGATTTTCTTGGCACAAATGTATCTTGACATTGGATACAAACAAATTACATAAGAAAGTATTTCGGTTTCTTATCTCATTTATATTTTAGAGGAGATTGAGATATTGTTACTGGTCTTTTGGTAATACACTTTTGAAATCTGTTGGCCACTTCAAGAACTACGTTGCAAGAACCCATAAGGATTTTTTTCTTTTTCTCGTTCTTTACAACAGCTACATAGTACTTTGCAGAGTGTCGATCTTCATGATTAAAAAATTTAAAGGAAACGCCGTCAACGTATAAATCAAAATATACATATTTGGCAACAATGGAGGTCTCGTGGAAAAGTGTCTAGCATGTAACTAGATCCGTTAATTTAAGAAAACAGTTTTTACCAATGTAACGTTGTCCCACACCAATACACTGAATGTAATTATTTACCTTGCATGACTTCAATATCATAAAATTTATTTCAGCTGTTAACGTAACGTTATTGCTTACTCAAGTAAAAAATAAACAACACTAAATTTTAAAAACAACAATAATTTCCGATGTCAAGCGCCTTTTCAAGAAGACCAAAATATTAAGCTAACAAAAAATGTTTGTCCTATATATTAAATTAAATATATTTACTAAGCTACTTGAGAGTGAATGAGGGTGGGCGAGAGTTGGAGAGATCATTTTAACTCGATTTCCTACAATCATCTAGAAACACATGAGAAACAAACCCTGAGAATTTCAAGTCCAAATATCAATCCTACCTGAAGTTATCATCTGCAAAGTTCATGAAAATCCCCCGAACCGTATTTTGAGAAAATTGAGCTTTAAGTATGTTGAAGTAAATATATTGATATAAGGTAGGAAAAAATACCTATCCAACTACAAAAGTTGTTTCAATATCATTGGCATTGTTGCAAGTGAAACAAACTAATTCCAGCGTTTTAGCAAGACCAAATGATGTAATAGAAATTGACACGCTTAATATTAAAATAGACAGCCGCGAAGAAACCATTATAACTTATGCAGAAGCTGCCAAATCATATGCGGAAGCCGCTGAAAAAACCGTCGTCCCCTCTACCAAACCAGATTCAGACAATCAAGCAGACATTAACGAAATTGTCAGGAAAGCCATCATTAGCAACAATGACCACAACAATAGAATCAACAACATTGTTATTCATGATTTACCCGAAGACAACGCCTCCTCAGATCAGCAAAAATGCATGAATCTGCTGAATAATGATTGCGAGACGGAAGTCGAACCAAATCACATCTCGAATATCCTCCGTTTAGGAAAAGCCGGAAACGCACACAACAAACCGAGACCCATTCTCGTAAGTTTCAGTAACAATAATATTAAACAATCTGTCATGAAAAACATTTATCGCCTTAAAGAAAATAAAATAAAAATTTATATTAACCACGACAGATCACCGGAAGAAAGGAGGCTATATCGAGAAGTGAAAAGACAACAACAAGAAGAAATCGCGCGCGACAATTCGGGGGACTTCATATACAAGATAACGGGCCCGAGATCGAACCCGTATCTTGTCAAACGTCCCAAAGAATCTCCTAAAAACCCAAATGGATCAACGTACAATCAGACAAAAGTACCAAAATAAAACCAAACATTTTAGTATTATATACGAACATTGACTCCATGCTAAATAAAAGTTGGAGCTAGCAAAATTGATATCTATATATAAACCCCATGTAATCGCACTCACTGAAACACTTCCGAAAAACAAACGCTTCCCTATACAAGATGAAGAACTCTTGTTACCAAATTATCAACTTTTTACAAATCACGCTTTTGCCAATTGTCATCGAGGTGTAGCGATGTATATTATTGATTCTCTACAGTCTTCACTATGGAGCACCAATTCCAATCACCAAGAATCAATAAGTTGTACAATAAAAACCAAATACAACAACCTTCTCATCACTACATATTATCGCTCATCGAACAGTAGCATTGATAACAATCGTCTTTTTAATAGGCACATGCTGAATGGCGCGAGTAAATTCAACGAGTTATTATACATAGGAGACTTCAATTACCCAAACATTGATTGGAAAGATGTTAATAATCCAATTCTTCATTCTTGTCATGCTACTTCTTTTGTTGAAAACATACGAGATTCCTTTCTCCATCAGCATATATTTCATCCAATACATCATCGCCAAAATCAGAACTCTTCCACAATAGACCTCGTTTTCTCGTCTGAACAGTGTATGGTTAACTCGATCAAACATCTTGCCCCAATTGGTAAGAGCCATCACAATGTTCTTCTTTTCACGCTAGTCACTTCATCTCAAAGCACACAAAATTTGCCAAAGTTTATGTTTTCGAAAGGGGATTACGAAAAAATAAACGTTGAACTCGAATCCCTTATACTGCCCAATACGACCAATTCTGATGAACTATGGAATTCGTTTCAATCAACCGTAACAAAAAGCGCAGAATTGAACATTCCAAAAAAATTGAGAAATACCAAAAAATGTGCGAAGTGGATTGACAATGTTTCCACTGAATTGATCAAAACAAAACAAAAAATGTATACAAAATACCTCAATAATAAAACTGAACAAACATACCGTGAATATTTCAAAGCGAGAAATAAGGCGAAATCAGGTTGCAGAGCAGCAGTGCGAAAATTTGAAAAACAGCTTGTCTCAAACATCAAGACAAATCCAAAAGCGTTTTACTCGTACGTAAATTCGAAATCGCGAACGAAGGAAACAATCCCAGATCTTAAATACAAAGATACGATTGCAACAACCGAGTTTCAAAAAGCGACCTGCCTAAATCAGTCGCGAGCGTATTTACCACCGAGGAAGAGATGCTACCAAATTTTTCACTTAACTTCCCGGTACAGAATATTACCGATGACATTGACTTATCACCTGAGAACATCAAAAAATATTTACACATACTTAAACCGTTCAAGTCACCTGGACCAGACAATATCAATCCACGAGTACTGAAGGAAACTGAGAACGCGTCTTCTAAGCATTTATCTACCATCTATAATGTTGTCTTCGAAACTAGGACACTACCACAAATTTGGAAAGACGCTAATATTGTTCCCTTATTTAAAAAAGAAGATAGAACATCTCCAACAAACTACCGACCAATTAGCCTTACCTGCATCGCTGTCAAAACGTTTGAAAAAATTATAAAAGATCGCATTCTAAAACATCTTCTAGTAAATGATTTACTTACACCTTTGCAACACGGTTTTCGACCCGGTCACTCGTGCGTTACAAATCTTTTGAACGTTGTAAACGCGTGGACAACCGCTATTGATCAAGGAACTGCGGTCGACTGTATTTACTTTGACTTTGCTAAAGCTTTCGATAAGGTTCCGCATAAACGCCTTTTGTTGAAATTGAAAGCATACGGAATAAATGGGAAAAATTTTTCATGGATAGAAAACTTTTTAACCAAACGTAGACAGCGCGTTGTTGTAAATGGTATTAAATCGGACTGGTTGCCTGTCAGAAGTGGTGTCCCCCAGGGATCTGTTTTAGCAGCGCTTTTATTTATTGTATACATCAACGATCTACCATCCGTAATTAATTCTATTACCGCTCTTTTCGCTGATGATACTAAAATATATCGTTTGTTATTTTCTCCGATCTCGCATTTTGAACTTCAAGCTGACATCGACAACTTAGTAAAATGGGCAAAAACTTGGGAAATGTCGTTTAACATCGAAAAGTGCACAGTACTACATTTTGGTAATAATAACAAGCAACATCACTACACAATGCACGACCTTCCACATCGAACGATATTCGTATCAAAGCATCAACGTGTGAACGCGACCTCGGAGTATGAGTGGACAAGGAGCTAAAATTCTCGGAGCATACGACGACGCAAGTAAACAAAGCGAACCGGTTAGTCGGGCTGATTCGACAAACATTTGTCAGCCTTGATGGTCCCTCCTTCAAGCGACTCTTCTGCACGTTAGTCCGTCCTCATTTAGAGTATTGCGCCTCGATAACTAATCCCCGACTCCTCCGCGACAAGCACCAGTTGGAAAATACTTTGAGAAGTGGGTCGAAAATGATCCTCACTCTTCGTAACCTTCCATACCACGAACGTTTTATTAAACTCAATATAGTCAACTGGGGTAAAAACGGGACAGTTAAAATGAAGGGGTAAAAACGGGACAGGCTAATAAAACACTTCAGATGAAAAATCTCAAAAATGAATAATACTATCTTTAGACATATTCTCCATCCATCATTTAACCAAAAAAAAACATGGATACCCCTACCTTGTGTTAGTTTTAAAGATCCACTTCTCCCGCACACTCAAAAACCATAAATTAACCGAACGTTATAAAAAAACGTTATAAACATTAGAAAAATAGTTGTAGAAACAAAAACAAATAGTCCTTGTACTGTCCCACATTTACCCCTTTATGACATTCTACTCTATACCCAAAACGGAACGCGTCCCACTTTTACCCCAAGGGTGTCCCGTTTTTACCCCAAATTGCGGGGTAAAAGCGGGACACATATCAGATCAATTTTTCTAAAAAGTAAAAGTCATTGACCAAAACCACTTTGCGCTCGTTCAAGGCCATTTGTAGCCCAATAAAATCACCAAAGATGGTAACCACAGTTACAGCGGTTCAAGAATAAAGCAAACATATGTTAAAATCGTCCCGTTTTTACCCCAGTTGACTATATGCCAAGCATGAGATATAGATTACAACGTGGTGATCTAATAGAGGTCTATAAATGGTTACACGGTAAATACAAATGTGCGTCGATGTTCAAGATAGGAAGTCGAATGTACACACGCGGTCATGAATACAAGTTGACGAAACAGTACTGTCGATTAGAAATGCGAAAATCGTTTTTCACGATGAGGGTGATCGACAAATGGAACTCCCTACTGCGAGAAGTTGTGAATGCGTCGTCACTAAACGTTTTTAAAAATCGCTTAGATGTATTTCTGAAAAATGAGATGTTTTTATACGACTAGTCATGGCCTACTATATACACGGCCCTATATGTCCCATAATCGGCCTCAAAAATAAGAGCCCTATTTTCGAACAATTGAAAAGTCAACCAATTTGATTTTTTGCCATTCCTTAACACATATTATTACATATAAACATTGATACAGTGCACAGCTGTATGAAAAAAGGTTAACAAGTATAACTCTGAAACTAAGAGAGTAAAAAAATGAAAAACTAAATAAATTTCAATATTAAACTAAATATTTGCACACCATTCATTGAACACAACTTTTATTTGGTGCGTTGTCTCTTTTTAAATCCGGAAATTGCGTCTTTTCGAACTTTGTCAGTTGTCGATTTTTGTCCGTTGTTGAAAAATATGTTCACAATAATTTTGGTTCCAAAATTAAATCCCCAATCTCCATGTTCTTGGCATGTAAATTTAGGGGCAGGTCCATATTTTTTCAAAACATAAGTTGCTGTTTTACACACTGGAACTGACCCTGGAACATTTAATTCCAAAATAAACTTTTCAACAAAATCAAGAATGGAAAAGCAATCGCAGACAAAATCAGCCAGTGGTTTAGAGGGAACAGTCAAACCTCCTCGGGAAAGAAGCAAAAAGTAGGAACATTGCATGTCAATATCACTCGCTTTCAAAGCCACAATACAACTAATACAAATTGATCGTTTAATCAATTTCTTGGCAACATAACCAGAAATGGTCATTGCAACTTCTTGACTGTCAGGATCAAGTGAACACTCAGATATTTCATTCTCTTTATCATCAAGCAAAGAGTCAATCATTGGAAATTTATCTTCAATTCTTACACACAAATCTTCCTCCCAAAAGTTTATATTCTTTTTCAGTAAGGCACAACAGGCTAAAATTCTTTCAGAATTGATTACTTCTCTCAGACTCACCAGAAACCTCCCTCCACTCATTTGGCGATATTGTGAAAACCTTCGCTCGATTGGATCGCTCTGTAAACGGGCAGTCATAATATACTCATACCCGTTATGTAAAAGTTCATCAATGAGCAAACTCTGTGAACGTAAAGTTTTACTGAGAACAGATCCTGTTTGCTTTGACAAGGTGGTTTTGACAAGGTTGGTTTTGAAATCCCCCGAAACAATGGCATTGGATAGCAGATTGGCCGAATATTTCATTTTAGAGTTAGAAATGTTCCACCACATGTTGACAATGGATAAGAATCCAGATATATCTTTGCGATCTGGGGAATAACTTTGAGATGTGGCTATGGTTGTTTCGTGAAATATGGCAAGGGCTAGAGGAACATTTTGCTTGTTGTTGCCAGGGTGAAGTGCTTGGTACGTTAGTTTTGGAGCCATACGTAAATTGCCTTTTAATCTTGTCGTGAATATTGTGCAAGTCATGCCAGGAAATATATCCAGCTGGACACTTAATGGTGAAAGGTCCTCCTACGTATTCAAAACCAGGAAACACAATTTTTTTTCCATTCAAAAGATTATTTCTGATATTCTTCAGGAGATGAACGGTGTCGTAAAATAAGTAAGTTTTTTTATTACTTTTATCTTCATGCTCGATATATAGGTCACACTTTGAATTGAACAGTTTAATCAAATGTGAAAATGCGCTGACATTGGTCGAATGATTATCTTATCCCACTCTGATATTGAGCGGATTTTTGCAAATACATTTTGTCAACCATGAGTATCAAGTCCTTGGTGTGTTCATCTTTTTCATAAACAAGTTTTAACGCTTTCAGACAATCTACACCACCCTGTTGGATTCTATTCAACAACAAGATTGATGGAAAAGGAAACTTCTTATAACAACAACTTATAGGCTTAAAAGGAGGTATATCGTAAATGCAGTGCATAGCTTATCATAGCTGGTGAAAAGGGCTGTCTCCCTTTCGGCTTAAATAACTTCCTTTGTTGCAATACCTCAAGCAATTCCTCTTGGTTCTCAGATACCGTTTTCTCTATATAAACTGGTAAATTTTCAAGCATACTCAGTTTCGTTAAAGTCCCATTAAAACTGGAAGTCAACCAAGGTGGCAAAGGTAAAGGAATACCATTGTATTGAAGCTTTACTCGTAAATTACTTTCCACTTTGATGCTTCCTAACACCTTTGGAAACTTGGTTATTTCATCAAATTTCAAGTTATAGAATAAAACACTGTCCTCATTTTTCTTGAACATGAATCCCTTTGGTGATACCTTTTCTGTCAGTTGCTTAAAAGTGATTGTATCCTTTTCACAAAATAACTCTAACTCATCTTCTTGAAATATTCTTTTTCTTGGGGGAGGTCTTGGTGATTGAATGGTGGGTAGACAAGAGGGTGCTTTCAGTAAATCTGCAGGATAAATGGTCGGCACAGGATTCATACCTTTTATCAAAGTACATCTTTTGCCTTTGTTGAGAAACTTTTCTTCGAAATGAAGTTCGCATATGACAGAGTTTTCTGTTGACTGCCAATCTCTACGATTGACAAATCAAACCCAAGCAATTTTATTGGCATTGTCTTTTGGAAAACGAAAGGAAGCAATCTTTTTGTCCGAAGTAACACTTGAGTACCCAGTTTTGCAACTGGCAATACAACATTTATTTACCATTTAAAGTCTAAAACAATAAATTCAATTTAAAAAAAGTATAATCATGTATGTCATGTACAGTATTTATACAAATTGGCAGCTGTGTAGAGGTTTCAGATGAAATCATAATATCAAAGTAATAAAAACTTTTCAGCTTTGTTTAATTCTAGTGAGAGGAAAACAAAAATATTGTAAATTTTGTTTCCTAGTAAGACATGTCTTCGATATAACTACAATATAAGAATGGACATAACTAGAAACAATTTACTACGCTGAATACGCTTTAATTTTAATCACACATCTGCTCTCTTCAACCATTTCGAAAACTGAAAATTGAAAACCATAGGCCTCTTATTTCTGAGACCGATTATGCGACATATAGGGCCATGTATATAGTAGGTCATGGACTAGTTCTTTTTAACTTTTTAATTGTTTAATAATAAATATAATTACATAAAAAATTACAATATATTTGTCACATAACTTTTGTGTTTTTAAATATGTCGCAATCTTTAAGGATTTTTTTTTTTATCTTATCGATCTTATTCTGTTTCAATCTTTTCTGTTTTTATATCTTCACGAATTGTTGAAATCGAGTATTCCTCGCTCGTTAGTTCGTTTTGTGTTTATAACAATGATTTTATTGGTGGTTACGATAGGTTTACAGGCAATATTTATGCCTATTACTCTTTTGTAAAACCTTAACATATATAACATAATAATATAATATAGAAATAGATTGTCTTGTGAACAACCTGCTACCAGGATTCCTACATTCCTTGCACAGAACAGCAGGTCCTAAGCAATTGTTTAGAACCTCAAGGTCTATTACTTCATACCTGCTTTTTGATGCTGAAGCTTTCTGTAAACCAAGATTTTGGGTAACTGTCACTAAACCCCGGTTTTTTTTTGACGGTGACTGAATAAATGAATTTTGAAAAGCTTACTAACATCAAGTTTGTTTTTTCTTTTACTGGATAACTGCCTTAAGGAACTACTGGTTTCAGTGCTTGACTAGGGTAAATCTGAATTTTGTTGCTGTTGTTGTTGCCGATGGTCACGAGCTAGGTTGGCAGGACACATTTTTCTCTTCTTTCTATAGCGTTCATTCCTAGCTTCTTTTTTCATATTTCGTGTTCTTATTATTTTTCTTATTATTTATCCTAAAAGATAGACCTAAATTATATTTTGAAGCCAACATAAACATTTACAATAATAAAGAGAGTAATAAAGCAAATATCCAATACCCTTCAGCACCCAACCTGCCAGTCTACATGGCTTCAACATGGATTTGGTTTTGGTGTTTCGCATCACTGATCTCAAAAAAATAACTGGATTGGGCATTGCCATTGATTTCTCAATCTGATTATGTTTCACTGGAATTTCAACGGCTACCATCTTTGTGTGACCACCTCGATTCTGGCAGACAAAGTAAACAGACGCAATTTCTGGCCTATTTAGTCGGTCTACTCGAATACACCTCAACTATAAGACTATATTTTGTTATGATTAAATAAATAAGAAGCAACATTTTAATATTCTTTATTTATTACGTTTCAAAACACGTCCGTGTCTCATCATCAGTAAAAAATATAACAATGATATGATATTTTGGGTTACAGGCCAACTTGGCCATTCCACGAGGCTGCTTAAATTTTAACCTGCTCATCGTTTTGAAAACAAATGCTCCAGCAATTTTATGTACTATAACATATCTAAAATCCAATATCCAAATTCCTCTGAAATCGATCTTGAGCAAAAAGGTATATATCAATATAAAGAACTTAAATAGTTATTAAAACCCTCTCGGGTAATGATGTCCAACACAAACGCGTTCTTTTGTAGCGTTTTGAATCCCTGCATGTCGGTGATTTCAAAAACAAACCAGTATTTTGAAAAAAAAATAAACTAAACAAAAATATCAATACATATTGTTTTCTATTACCTTTAAAACCCTTAAGGTGGATTTCCATACAGCTGCATTTTGCGCTATAGCGAAAAAAGCTCCAGAGCTTTTCCGTGGCGCATGCGTACTTTAACGAAATTACCGCTCATTCAGAGATTTTTTGTGCTCTTGAACTCGGCGAAAGGAACTTTCCACCTGAGCTTTTAAGAGACAGCCAATCAGATTTAAGGTAAAAAAAATATGACGCAATTATTTTGCATGGCGGGTTAGATCAAAACAAAATGGCGTCGCAAGAAGATGGAGCAGAAATAAGCTACCCAAGGTTGCTAAGGTGCAACCCACGAAAAAAGTTGCTCAAACCTAGTTGGAGTCATCCGAAAGAGTTTAAAAAAATATTCATGATCGAATAACAATAGATCTTTTATTAATGTGTGATACAATCCTTTGGACCTTCTTTCAAAAAACAATTTTCGAACCCACATTGACTGTTTTCTTCTCATTTTTATCGTACGTCGCCTTTGCCTCATTCTTCGCCAAACAACTACAGATATTGCAAACAGAAGGGTTTGTCTCAGTAAAATTCTTCTCTTTATTGCAGCCATTTTTATTTCTCTAACCTAACGTGAGCTGAAATGCGACAAGTGGAAATCACTTTGTGCTAAAGAGAAAAAAGCTCTTGAGCTTTTTTCGCTATAGCGCAAAATGCAGTTGTATGGAAATTCACCGTTAGTGTTAAACTTTCACCTCAACTCAATTACTGAAGTATGATTTACTGTTTTTCGAATACAAATTTTCCGCTATCTCAAACTTTTTTGCCGCTCCCATTGGGGTTTGTGGATATCGGCTGTATTTTCAAAAACAAAAGTTTTACTTTTAGAGTTTTATGACACTACTTTCACACTCGAATCACCATTCAATTTTATTTTTGAGAAATTCTAAAGTGGTCACGAGCTGACAAACTAGATATTATAAATTGTTAATATATTCAAATCATATATATATATATATTAATATACATTAATAATGCAGAGGCCGAAAACTTCTATCAAATCACTGCTGACAATTCGTTAGTCATACTAACCAGGTTGTTTCTAAGCTTTGGAAGGTTATCCTATTGTTTATCGTGACACCACGGATCTCCCTTATGGTGGCATACATGCAATGGGACATACCTACCTGACTGTCAACCACACATATGAATTCGTTGGTCAGGTTACTGGAGCAAACACACAAAACTCTTGAGAATTCATGGAAAATTTCAGAAATAAAAAGCAACATGGGACAATGCTTGACAGTTAGTGGTGGATGTGGCGACAGCGAAAAAACGACTTGTTTCATTAAATCATTGCAGACATTGCAACAAATTTTCTACCTATATGTAATTATACATTGATGATATTTCACTTGACTTTTGAGGCTAAGAAGGCTTGGAAGGTGCCTTTGAGTCCAATTACAAGTGGTGGAGGTAAAATAAGAAAGTACCAAATAAACTTTGGTTTTGTTTATATCTTGAAATTTTGTTTAATAAATGTTGTCTGTTAACAATGGACATATTTCAGAAATCATACTGTTGTATAGAATACATTTCTAAAACATTGCGTATAGGGTACTATAATCTGCAACGTTGTGTATATGAACACATGTTTTATGTTGGAAATTAGTAATGCAAGAACCGATTTTCGATAAAAACAAAATAATCTCTAAGAATTCCTCTAGTGTGCTCAACAACTAGTATTCGTTGGATACACCTTATAAGATGCGAAGAATAAATCAAGGTTTTATTAATAATTCAAATTCAAATATCAATGTGCACCAAATCAATATATACATACACTTTAAGTATATGGTTAAGCTTACATTGTCATACAATGAAACACATATAAACAAGTTACACTAAACTGTTGCTTATTTACAAATAACTTATGTAAGTGCATATAAACGTGCAAGACAAAGCTCAAATTTCTTGATCACGTCGTGACAATATTTAGATTGGCCGATGCAAGGTGTTCAGTCTTCAAACTCCAGTTCTAAACCAAACATAGTAGAAGGAAAGCCTTACAACTACCAGGTTTGTAAAAAAATACTTCTAATATCACTGCAGTTTTCTCTTTTCGAATTTTAAAGTTTCAATTGCAATTTATAATGTAGACTGAAATATATTCCAAACAATGGTTTGATTTAAGGTTATTAATGTGTACCATCTTGGTAAATTTCCATGACCTCTTCATCTGTGAATTCCCTATACCACAACCTCATTGTGTCGACAAAAAAGCGACTGTAGACTGTCTGGTGGTCTGGGGTTGGTCCAAGAAAGGTTGGATTCTGGATTCCTTCATTTGAATTGGATTTTTCACCTAAAGGAAAATTTACATCTAAGAAAATTGTCAAATATGTTAGTGGTGGTGCTCCAACAGATAAAATCTCCTTTGCAAAAATTCTGTTACTAATTAGTTTACATGCAACAGTCTTCACTTTATTGCCGTTAATGTAGAGTCTGATTTGGTGTTCGTTGTTTTCATGCACGGTAGAAACAGCAATGTGATTCCAGCGATGAGAGTTGTTCATAGGGTAAGTGAGATTGCCATTAACATATCTTCCAATGAAAATAGCAAATAAAACCTGGCATAACTGTTTGAAAACTAACTCACCTTCCTTTAAAAGCAACATACCATTCACCTGTCTCTTGATCGTACGAGATCTTGTTACCATTATTCTTAAAGTGAAACGCAAAACATCTTATTACCGTGTTCCCATTATGTAATAAACTCACCGGAAAATATATCAAATCCGTCTTTTTCATCGGTGATGTTTTCATTCTTTCTAGTTCATCTAGGCGATCGTTCATTTTCACCCACACTGCAAACAATGCAGGATCATGCCCTTCACTAAAACATTTCAAAAAGATGTTTTTGATATAAATTAATGTGCAAAAAATAATTAAAAAATATGCTTGGAAGTATAGCTTATTAGCTAAGAGATGATATAAAGGTGAAAATGTGAAATAAAGACAAAGTTTTTGAAATACCAATAGTTTGTCTCTGAAAACGACATATAAACCATATCTCGAAATATTAGTCTTTGACAAACTTTATCTTCATTTCATTATGCTTCTTACAATCTTTTATTGTCTACCTTGTAGAAGCAGCCCGTCCGTTAAAATCATAACTTGTTTTCACGCACGGACCATCCCCCTTGCAATATAGAACAGGTGACTTCCTCGATGGGACGTTGATTAATTGTCCTCCCGTATCAAGTTCAAGCTCCAAAGTTCCTTCAATTCCGTGGTTGTAGATTTTTTCTTTGTCAAAATAGAAAATCCAAAGAGGTAATGTGCTTGGAAAGTTGTCCCATATATCTAAATATTTGTTGAGAGTTAATATGTTAGTATTGAATTCTAATGAGTCAAATTTACTGTTGCATGTTCTATCAGCACATGGGCAAAAGTCCACTGCTGCTGTCGGTTGTAAAAACCTTTGAAAAAAAATAAACATTTCAACAAGAAATATGTGAAGTTTTAGTGAAGATGCAAAGATACCTTTTGATAATCAAAACGCTAAAATAATAAATTTTCCAGAAGATCATCTTCATTGCTAGCCAGAAGAGGTTATAAGATTTACTTTATTTTAACCTTCTTACTTATTCATTGCACTGAATTAAAACAGCAGTTCGATAGTTAAAATCACAGTTCCTGTCGCAATGTATGAGTGCTATTATTTCATTGCTCTAAACGTTTAGTTTTGTTTCCAAAAAAGAAAATCACGAACATCGAGAAAAATCGTATTGCTATTGATATTTGTTATATAACCTTCTCTAGTTTTAGTACGGTCTAAGGAGCTTCCTTTTTGTTGAGCAATAACATAAGACAGTAGAATAAACTTATGAACAAAATGTGAGAATTTAATTTTTCATATATCCATATATAATTCATATCATTTCCCGAAATAGTTCTTACTCATCATTGTTGCTACATTGTTGCTACTGGCTCTTCGATAATATTCACTCAAATATGAAAACTGGCGAAGACAAAATCAAGATTTAAAAGATATATTCTCTTGACCTTTATTGTTACATATTTCAATACATTTTCCTCTTTCTCGCATTATACGTCAGAATCGACACAAATTTTTATCAACTTAGGTAGGTTTTCATCTATATATATATTTGCAAATTCGCTTTAGGAAATCCATCAATAGCCAGAGGATCTATGGCATGGGGCGGAACAATTGATGTAAGGCCTACAACTCATAACTTGGTAGGATAAATTATTACTAAAGCTTTTCATATGTTGACAGTGACAACCGATCAAAACATTGTTGCCATGTGATTGTTTAATTTATTATCCAATCCAGAATGTGGCTAGCTGATATTAAATGCGCCGATACCCTACAAATCATTTCCTTTCTCCAATATGCAAAACGAAACTTTAACCGTTTATTGAACGTTATTTCATTAAATACATATAACTATTCCATATCACCAAATGGCTGCTCACAAGAAAGAATTTGTCACGGTTACGATGATGATAGAAATGGCTGACAGGAAATTTCCCACCCGGTAAATTCCCACTTGGTGAGTTCCCACCCAGTGAATTTTCACCCGGAGGTTTTCCACCCAGTGGAAAATTCCCACCCAATAAACTGAAAAAAAATCCAACGATTTTCCTCAAAACCGGACATATACACCAGATTCTATCAAGAACTTTTCAATAGACTGGGCATTGGTAATCAAAACCCAACTGATGTTTTAATTGACTTTGAAGAAGTGTGATTAATGCAATTCGACAAGTAAATAACCAAATAGATCTAAAGGGCTGTTTCTACCATCTATGCTCAAATGTGTGGAAACACATCCAATCTCTTGGGTTGCAGGGATGGGATAACAATGACGAATAGTTTGCACTCCATTTACGAATGATCTGTGTAGAATTAATTCAATCTATAATTGTAGATAAGATAATTGTGGTTGAATCCAATCCCAACTGCAGTTGTAGCAATTCTTTACATATCAATTCATGCCATTCTACATCTTGTTTTCTTACCATGTCAACACCATTCACAAACTCATACGTGTCATATACTCAGCGTCCCACAGATCTCATTATCACCTCATTAACCTTTTGTTTACACGTTCACATTTGTACATATATTTAACGGCACAAACTTACTCACTTCTTTTTATGTGAAGAGAACGTCAACAGAGGTTGAGAATGGACAGTCGCGGTGATTTTAATCTGATTAATAATTCCAATAACGAAGCCTTTTTGAATTATTAAACAGTCATACCATTCAGTATTTTGGAGATTCATGAAAGGCTTGCAAAATGAAGAAAACGTCGCGGATGACTCAATAACTCAAAATCTTGCTGGTCACCCACCACCTCCACGAAGACGCTCCACGCTATCTTGATTACAGTAGAAGAATACTTCGAATAATTGTCGATGATTATCCTAATCGTCGACCGCTACCTTACCTTAGAGCCATAGCTCACAACCTTAGATTGTAATTTCAGTTCGCATTCTTTTGTTACTTTTTCCTCAACATTTATTACAAAACAAGGAGTGTTTTTTACGTTCCCAATATTGTCTTAGCCGTAAAAACATCTGCACCAATAAACCATCAGATGATTAAACCTCCATAATTGGAGAAAATCATCGTTTGGAAACCGTCCAACCTATGCAAGCATGGAAAAGTGACGTTAAAGGCGAAATCGTATGTGTGCATGATGAACGTTGCATTCAAGATAGAAGATTGGGCAAAAACAAAATTGAAAGAACATTTTCGGCAAAAAATCAAAATATAATGTGCAATTAATACTGAAAGAGCCTATCGAGTTAATCCAAATGTATATAATGTGCTAAGAGAAAGAAAAATACTTTCGAGACTTCTAAATTATTCGCGATAAAGAAAAATGTTATAAACTTGCAAACTCTTAAACGTTTCTGGGATTTATGTTAATGAAAACGTTAGCGGGACTACGCAGGGAATTACTAAAGCAGGCGAATCATTACGTGAAGAAGGCAAGTGGGCGAAGGTGGTTAGTTACAACAGATTGACTGTCCGCGATTTCAATGAAAAAATAAGTAATCGATAATCGCAATATCATCTATACAATTTAGCATATTTTTGCCAAACAATGGTCCTAGCATTTTCTCGGATCAAAAGGTTTTAGATTCTTTACATCCTAAATACCTCATTATTGAGAATTTCGATAAAATCAAAAACAAAATCTTCTTATCTATTCTGCACATTCATAAATATTCGCCGTATGCAAAATTCATTTTTTTGACATAATTTGTTTAACAGAGACATGGACGTCAGTTGAATTTCCTATTGAAAAAAAAACAACTATTTATTATTAAATTACAATTAAATTAATTACAATTTATTATTAAATCACAATTAAAATTTAGTCAGTCAACCGAGAGAACTTTTGCTTGAATCCAAAGAACTTGAATCCGTCAGCTACATATCAATCTCCAATAATGTATTAGTCCTTTGTAATATATAATACGACATGATTCTAAAACAACAATGAGATGTTTCAAAAAGATTTAACGAATATATAAAAAAACCATGTGGCTTTTGCCCATGATTTATGAAAATTTTGAAATAAATCATTTCACGATGACCACGCAAATCCATAAATCTTTGCTCATCAAAAAAGACAACATTTTTTATTTACAATTAAATAAGAGGGAACAAAATGAAAAAAACTAATCAAAACAAAACAATAATACAACTATTAAGAATAAAATATAAGTGAACAAAATTAAAAATATTTTCGCGCATCTCATAAAGAATAACTTTGTCAGCTCACTTTCGCAATTGTGTAATTGTTGGAGTTTGCTGGTGAAACACCTTTTTTGGAAATAATTAATGAATCCGCTAAAAAATAGTATGGCTGATGCGGAGCTTCCATGCCACGCGATTCTTTAAAAAATTCTATACCTTCGATTATCTAGCAGAATTGTTAAAGAAGCTGTTAGTACTCTTTTCAACTAGCTAGCTCTTTGTGTGCATGATTGAAGTTTTAAATTGTCAACTTTTAGCTCAAAATCATTTAGGTGAGAAAAAGCGACGCAACAAACTTTTAAGAAGAAGAGGAAGAATCGAAGTAAAAGTGTCTGTTTTTAAAAAGCAGAATTCTTTGCGTATTTTACAGAAAAGCCAACGAGACAAACTTTTAAGAAGTGAAGAAAAACGTAAGTGTCATTTGTTTTTAAAAAGTCTAATTCTCTTGAGTGTTTTGAGCAGCGGCGATACAACCAACTTTTAAAATAATTTCGAATGAGTGTTTTTAAAAGTTATGTTTTTTCCAAAAGTTGTTGGAAATGTGCTTTCCTCGTGATATATTGAGTTATAAATGTGGATCAAACTGAGGTATAACAGTTTCAAATCGTATTTTCCAAAGTAAAACCGTGCTTATGTCGAGGTAATAGAATGTTCGTTTAACAATTTAAATTAATCCAATCAGTTAACCAAGTCAACCGATCAAATCGCGTCCCTTGTTCGTCCGCTATTTTGCGTTATATTTTTGTGGAATTTGAAGAATGGTCTTGATTATTTGAAGTACTCTGGAAATGAATCTTATAAAAGTAATTACGTAAAATTAATACCAAACTGGATAGATGTTAGGAATTCTGAAAAAAAAATAATGATTGTTTTACAACTCTCCACCAAATCTAGTTTTCTTGCATAATAGTTTGTTTCCAATTCCATGCTAACATCTTATCTTATCATCTCACCAATGATGTTTACCAAATCAATCAATTCGTTATATCGTATGGAAGAATTCACTCTTCAAAAGGTTCTTCCACTTAATATTTGACATAACAATGAGAAAACAATCTTAATTTTCAACGCTCGAGTTGTAGGTTTCTAACATAACAAAAAAAATGTGCGTGACAGGTATTGCACAATCTTGACCGTAATCTTACCATACAAGTTCTTATCAATAGGAAATAATCTCTAACTGATAATGATATATAAGGTTTCATTGTAAGAACAATTTCGCAATGTTTTTAAAGTAAAATTCATAGCATGTCAAGCAAAACTGATCAATCAATACAGTAAAAAGACCTTTAAACTCGATACCCTGCTTTTTTAAATTTTCAAAAAATGGCAGAGAATATAATGATGCACCGTCAATCTAAAACTAATATCTTTTGCAATGTAAATGTGGTTGGATGCTGTATAAACCGTCATCACATCCGTGTAGACTTTTCAACAGTATAGTTCTTTGTATATATTCTGTAAAACAAATAAATCGTTTGGAGGCATTCCGGCATGCTTACAGAACATTCCGGCATGCTTACAAAACATTCCGGCATGCTTACAGAACAATGATATACAATATAAAATAAAATATATAATAGTAATCACCTCACTCGACCCAATGTCAACTCCGTCTAATGAATTTAGTAGAGTCTGGTGTTTGTCTTTGTGGTAAATGGATCTACTTCCTCTATTACATACTGCTATGGATCTCATTAGAGCAAAGGACGTGCTCCTTGTGTCTGAGTGATATGAAACCTCCCTTGTTGAACCATATAGCGTGTTGTAAAGGTGTTGCCACATTCACAGTTGATTGGAATTCTTGACAACTGAGTATCTGATACGCACCAGATCGCCGAATAGTTGTAAAGTTTCTAACCATGTTGAAGCACCTTTTTCGCATGTAAGTTCGTTTAACTTCTTTTGACAATCACTGTCAAGGCGTCCGCACCACGATATCCGGTGTTGGGTCTACAGATATCATGATTTTCGAGCACATAAAGCTGCCATTGCATCAAGATGTTGTTGGAAGCTTTTATGACTCAAAAGCATTTCATGTGCATGTTTCCAGTAGTTGAATCCACTTGTCAGCTTACTCACTGTAGGCGACATCAACTTGCATACAAAACAATAAACACGTCCGCTGTTTTTTTAGCATAACCAATTTCTGTCAAACTGTTCCCCTGTGCATGAACACGCGTAAACAATGCTAAAGTACAGTACCGGCGTTGCGATTCTTTCTCCAACTGTACCACTCATTCCTTAAAGCCATTTTAAGCTTTTTTTGTTGAAATGAACTACGTTGTATCCATTAATTTCTCAAATTTTCAGATATTTTTTCTGGGTAAAGATAAAGATCACCACAAATTCATCACACTGATAGGTTTAGGCGAAGCATTAGCATCCGCATCCATCACAGGTTTTGAATTAGATCCGATAAAAGTCTTCACTTCAGTATCCGCCTTTGGTGCAGAAGATTGCTCCACATCTTCTGTAGTACAACCTGTTGTTGGTTTGAAGAATGTTGTAAGTTTAGGAGTCATCTCAGCAATCTCAGTCCCTCTTTTCTTCGTTTCCAAAGCAATTGAACGTTTCTGTGCTCCACTGGGATTATGTTGCATCCTGTGGGTAAAACCGTACAAGGGTATGTGTAAAAACCCAAAACTTTCTAAAAACCACAAAAACACAGCAATAATTTTTGTTCTATGTGTAAGAAGGGAAATGGCACAAAAGGCACTGAAAGTATGCCCACACTAGTAAGGCCACTGTAGATTTCTCCAAGTTCCGTTGTCTATGACAGGTCTCTTACTTGCTTATTCACATCACTTGCGTTCTTGCATCACTATTCACTCGCTTTACCACATCACTTTGATGTTATATGCTTCTTGCATTAAAAATATTTAAAAAGAAACAGGCAATTTAGAATTCTGTATCTTGCGATCTTACCGTCTTTCCCCCTCGCGTGTCAGTGTCAACAGTGGATTAGCATTCAAGTAGCATAAAAATATCGATATATTTTCGATTTCGTCTCGTGTCTCATCATATACCGTAATTCCTCGAAAATAAGTCGCGGATTATTTTTTTTCGTGAAATTTTTCTGCGTACTTTTAGATCGGCGGAGGTGTTTTCTGAAAAGAGAAAATTTTTTATCACCATAAAGAAAATAGATACTAGCTCTTTTTATTTTCTAGGTATCCAACAAACACAAACATGTCGCTTACAAATTCATGGTCAATGTAGCAAATGAGGAAACCAGCGAGCGAGCCCACAGTAATATGGACAACCCTTATGTCGTTTCAAGCGCAGAGAAGAGTATTTTTTAAAATCGTAGTTCTAATATTAATTATATTTTACTATGGAAAATTTCTCACATCAATATTAATACTCGTAATTTTCTAATTACCAACATTTAGGATACCGCAAGTTGTGAGGCATCACTATCCGACAGTCTGGAAGCTTATCAATTGCTTCAAGCTGAAATATGTCACGCAAGAACGGAAAAGAGAAGTTTTATGGTGGGGAAACCAGTAAGAAAAAGATTGCGGATGGAGACAATTACACTCTAAAGACGTTTAGCCAATTTATTGCAGGGGTAGTATAATAGGATGGCTGAGTTTTTACGAGCTGCCGGACACAATCTTCGCGATCAACGTGTAATAATGTAATACATAGTTGTATATAAATTAAAAACGTTATTATTCTTTCTAAGAATCTAGCTTATAAAATTATTGGCTTAGGAAAAATTCACATTTGATGATCATATTTTATCTCCTTTTTACTGAAATATTTTGAACTTCACACCTTGTTTATTTTGAAAGGAAAGTTTGATCAGCATAAAATTATCTTTCCAATAACATTATAATAAGTTGATATTTGGTCGTATCGATTTTTGACCCTACTGGTCCTTGTCCATTATGAATATCCCCCAAAATGGAGGTTATCGACTGACCCAATAGATGAGGCTTTTTTCCTGTGACTTCTGACACTACTATTCTCGACATTTGAGCCAAATCTTACTTTTAGATTATTTTTTCCGTGTAAAACCATAATTCTACCATACTAATTGTCCAAGAACAAAACGAAATGGTCACCTAAAACAATAACCATCTAAAGAAAATGATAACAAAGTTATTATCGCAAGAGGTTTCATTTTGTGAATATGTGAAGTAATGAAACTGCGTTAACAAAATGGCTGCCACTAATCTATCACGCTTACTGAGAAATGTTATTTCAGATATAAATTTTAGTCCCTGTGTCTCCAATGGGCGTGTTTTTAATATAAATTGTATGAGACGTTCCTTGCCATGTTGTTTTTATTCTTATCGCCAGATTCACAACGATACAGGTATCTATGATTTTACTGTGGACTTTTTAGCCCGCCAGTCCGTATCAGACTGGCAGTTCTGTCGTCAGATTTGCTTCTTATTGAGCATTAGCTTTGACTAGTTTCTCCCTAACATAGTATCTCACATGTTTTTGTATATAGATATATTCCAAATACATTCAAATCTTATATATCAACCTTTTACCTTGCCTTTGTAGATTATTCTGGTTTTGTACCCACTGTTTCATATTTAACAAATAACTTGATTGTGTATATATACATTTCCTTGATATTAATTGTCTTATATTGTTATAATAACAATACTTCAAAACGAAGAACACCCTGTGTTTGTGTTGAGAAAAAATATGATTGAGTGGTTGATTGGGTGTCCGGGGTATCAGATTGCTGACCCTCGAAACCTATTGCTAACCTGCAATACCAGAACCCTACATCCTGGTCTTGCGGCTTTCTGTACCAGACTTTCAGCCACCAAGAATTCACATTTTTATGATGCTTTTTGTTGCCACCATTTTGCACCATGTTGCCCGTTTTTCTACAAAAAGCTGTTTTCTACAACTGATTTAATTATTCAAATCACTTTTAGACACTTTCTGTGTTTCAAAATATTGAAACTGTGTTCAACATAATATAATTCAACAATTGACTCGTACAGTTTTAACTGATGTGTTCAAGATAATGCCAAACATTGTAACATGTGCTGAACATGCTCACAAGAAGTTTCCTTTTATGTGTACACAATATGTGTTTGACAAAGGTATATGCTATATAAAGTGGCAGAGTTTTTGTAACGTAGATTTTTTATGAGCAAACTTCTCCAAATTGCCAAAGGATCAAAGATAATTGATCTATCAAGGTGCCTCCATCTAATGATATGTTTCAAGTCTCAAGTCGTTCCTAGGATCTGTCCAATTTTACGCAAAGTTCCTTCCTCCAACTTTACCTACAGTTGCTGAACCACTGTAGTACGGGCTTACAAAGAAGAAAATGACATGAAACTGGAACGAAGAACAAGAAAGTGCTTTCCAGAGACTGAAGGAACTACTATTGTCAAAGAAAGTTCTGATTCACTACAGAAGCTGCCTATAGAAATTTCCTGTGATGCATCAAGTTTCACTGTTATCCCGATGGAAGCGAGCGCCCAGCATCACCCCAGATCAGCAACGTCTCAAAGATATTGATTACAATTCAATTACAACATCAAGTACAGAAGAACTGTGGATCATGGTAATTTTGATGCTCTGAGCCGTTTTCCTGCAATATTAACTCTGTATTTGATGGGAGGAAAGTGATGACGACACATAGATGGTCTGCACCATTGAAGACGGTAGCAGCAAAATTGATTTGGCAGATCACAAAACACTTCCTTGAGAATCAGCCAAAGAAGGAAGCAAAATGCAACGCTACCGACAGACTTACAAGAATCAATGGTTGCCTGCAAATGTAGCAGTGAGCCAGAACTGCTGTCTACTGGCCAAACATAGATGACATTGAGGCCACCTGTCACAAATGTATATCATGTGGAGAGCACCAGAACAAGCCATTCAAACCAGCAGTCCATCCATGGGTGTTTCAAGAAAAACCTTTGGATTTTGGCGCCCAATAACACTTAATCATTATATGATATTGGGTTGTATTTATTAGTGCTTGTCTGAAATTTTTGGCTCTTCATAATAATCGGTAAATTATTTCACTCTGCCACATTTGAAAATTTCACTTGTCTCTTGTTAATTTGACTCATCCTGTACCATTGAACGAGTGTAAGGTTACACCAATGTCAACACCTGTAAACTCGGAAATCTCAGAAAATCTCAATCTTAGTCTCAAACTATTCTTTCTTCTGGAGGTATATATATACTGCACTGATAATTGCATACATTAATTTTTAGTAAGTACTTGCATGAATTTTGAACATCGTGTTCTCTAGTAAGCATCTCAAAATAATGCGTGTCGGACAAAACCCTTTTAGGACAAAACCCTCTAGGACAAAACCCTCTTAGGACAAAAACCCTCATTTTTTTATAGAGTAGGACAAAACACCTCTTATTTTTAAATAATTATATAGTCAAGGCACCTAAAATCTACGCATCAACAAAGTCCTGGAAAAAATAGGCGGCAAAATCTCACAATGAAAAAATAATAAATAAATTAATTAATTTTGGGCCCAAATTTTAAAATATTCTGTTTGCTATGAAAATTGGTAAGTTTACTAATTAAATGATGCTCATTTCAACCCAAGTACTAGAATTTGGATATTTTCACCCCTAATACCATTTTTTGAGCAAATTTGGGCCCAAAGTTCTATTTTTTTAAGTATAAGGAATGCTGCCAACCCTAGTATATTAGCAATATATCGGTAAATAATGAAGATTATCACTATCATAATTTTTTTCCGGGGTATGGCACTAGATTACTCAACTTACGTGATTAATATCAAAACTTTTTGATATTCATTGCCTCGTTCATCGCGTATAATTTGGGCGATGAATTTTTAAAAAATCATCGCTTTTAGTTCCCACTGAAGGAAATAGATTCGTCGCCAATTTTGTTGTTGTGTTATTGTGTTATTGTCTCAGTGGGAACCAAGCTTAAGTTATCATTCACAGTCATCGTCAATTTAGAAACTTCTGTACACCAGATTACATATATTTGGTCATGTAAATGCTAATTTGTAACTAGATTATATATACATATTGTATATGCCAATTTTCAAAGCAAACACAATACTTTAAACTTTGGCCCCAAATTTGCCCAAATAAGGTATTATGGGTGAAAATATCCAACTTCTGGTACTTGATTTGAAATCAGCATCCTCTAATTAGTAAACCAACCAATTTTCAAAGCAAACAGAATATTTTAAACTTCATTATCTGAGTTGTTTGTAATGTTGAAGAGATTATGAGGGGTTTTGTCCTAAGGGGGTTTTGTCCTATATATAATAATTAAACCAACTTATTGGTGTGGGCACTAAAGAAGGCATAGATCGTTGGTTCTTATGGAGCCTATATCGCCATTCACTTCACCTGAAGTGAAGTCCATTACAATTTTAATTACCCGAGATAAAATACAACTACTTTAAAATTAAGTAGCTCAATTTCAGGACAAATTCTAACAATATTTAATTTTGGATCAAAATAAATTAAGTGGGAAAGTGTCTGGCTATAGAGCTCTGGACTGGTTGTAATTTGATTTTAAGTAGTCCCCCTCAACTCTAAATGATAATGAAAAGTCTTTGTCTTTCAAATTCTCTCACCTCCATTGGACAGTTCTATGTAGCTTTGATCTCAGATTGCTTGAAACGATTCACTTCATCCAAAGAAATAGAAAACCATAATCTGTGAAGATTATTGATAAAGCTATTTTGACTCGCAGCTTTTTCTAAGTGGACTCCTAAACTAAACAACATAGTGCAAATGACAGAGCATGACCTTGATACTTGAATTATGCATCGTCCAATGCTCACTTGCTTTCATTCTGATGGTACAAGAGATTTGAGTAGATGTGAGCTTTCTGGTATACATGATTTGTTTCTTCTGATGTATTTTACTTCAGCAGCGGTTGAATCAGCATGAAATTATATGCAAAATGAGTTAATAATCGATGAATTGATGAGTCTGTCCGAAATACGTTGGGGGCCTGCGATTTATAGGCTTTTTAGTGATTCCCTATACCATAAGGAACAACTGTGCCAAATGTCGGCTTGTTACTAATCTTTTTACTCTGATGAATGGACTAATTATTCTAAATCCTTAATTCAAAAACATTTAGAAATATGTTAATCTAATCTACCCAAAGGAAGACCTTACTCAAAAGCCAAACAATAACTTCCCTTAACAATAAATAACTTGCTTTTAAGTTGGCAAATACTCTCAACAAACCTCAAACAAAATTCGCAACCTGATTAAGTGTCTTTGTAGAGAAAATATTATATATCTTGAAACTAATATTTAGGTATTAAATGACCTATCAAACAATCAAACAATACTTTTCATATTTCAAGACCTTGCACCTCGTCATGAATTGACTAACATATTAAAAGCGATAAAAACTCATAATTTCAATATGCCTTCATTCAATTTTTAAAGATTTTTTCAATATTATTGACATGCCCCTTTGACTTAATAAAAGAAGCTTCACAAATTAATTGGAAAAAACAAATAACTCAACCTTTTATATTTCTGTAATCACGCAACATTCTTATTTAAATGATATATAAACAAGATTTGTAAATTTTCTTAGATTCTAATGATGACTAGAACATAGCCGAAACATTTAAAAAAAAGTAAAAAAGTCTTATAGAGATCATTTATAAATGGTAACAATTTTTTTTATTCTTTTGTAAGTAGAGCAAATGACTACTTAGTGGAAAAGAATGAATTTGGTTTAAACAGTGAATACCAAAAACTGAAAAGATGGAATCAAGTGCACAGTAATGTTTCTTATAGCAGCAAAGTTGAAAAGTATGCCCCTGTCATATTAAATTTTTCAAGCTCTTCTGAAAGTGGAATCTCGTAACATAATGGTCCAACGAGCTCCAAATTTATCTGAGACAGGCTTTGACCCACAATATGGATGTTTTCCACGGTTTGGTGCTACACCTTTTCTAAGCTTGTGGTGCAACACAGTCAATTAGAACTGTTGTGAGGGCCTTCATCATCTTCGTAATTAGTTATTCCTATTTCAAGTCTGAAATCTGTATGATGTCCTTTATCAATAACTGTGAAGAAAATTAGCTTAAATAGACTAGCTAGCTAAGAGGTTAGTGAAAGTTTGTATTGATTGTCAACTAATGGTTTATTTAAAATGGAAATAATATCTGTAACATTTTTCCTTTTAGCTGCCAAAATATTTCCCACGAAACGGATGTTTCATACATCTTGTAAGTACTATATATATTATTAATGAACGCATTTGTTTATTTTTTTCTAATCACACGGGTCAGTATCTTGTAAACTACTTTAACTTGCAGAAAATATTCTGCAAGACCATCTTATATGGAATAACAAGAAAAACATACAATTGTACTAAGTAGAACTTATATCTTGTCTTGTCACATTCCTTTGTCTTGCGGAACTCTTATTTTACAAGGAATGTCTGGAGGAAAAAAAGGAAACCAAAGAAAATATTTTGTTCAATTCTAACTTTCCTCTCAGCCGCATTGTATCGAAAAGACTACTACAAAATCCTCGGCATACAAAAAAGTTGTTCAGCCAATGAAATAAAAAAAGCATATTACCAGGTGAAAGAATCTATTTGTCTTTTTTATTTTTTACTTCATTCATCATTGTCAGGTACATATTTATTTCTGACTGTTTATGCATGTTAATTATTTTAATAAATTTATCTCGTTTCTATGGAAAATCAAGGTTTTTAAATCGAATTTCGCAACACTGCTGGGGTCTTATAATTTTTTTTCAAAACCGTCATCATGATAAGTTGTTGGCCATCCTCTTGTGATTTACGATTAGTAGTGATATAGTTCCATTGTTAAGTTAGTTGTTGCCCCCAACCTACTTAGTGTAATTGAATTGGTCTTCTTATCTAGCTGTCACTGGATAATTCTTAATCCACCCTTAGCCTACTATGTTAATCGAACTGTCTCCAATCGCTTTTGGTCTTGAAATTTGTCGGTAAATGTGTGTTTAACAACGTCATTTGATTTAGCTTGCGAAAAAATATCACCCGGATACTAACAAGTCCAGTGGCGCGGCTGAAACATTTCAAGAAATACAAGAGGCTTACGAGGTTTTGTAACAACTGGTTCTGCCCGTAGAAACGCTTAACATGAATTCTCACTCGTGTAAATTTGCAGGTGCTCAGTGACGATTCCAAGCGAGCTTCTTACGATCAGTTTGGCCAGACAGACTTCAGTGGTGCAGGTAAGTTAGAGAGTGTTTGAGACACTTGTATGTGAACACCCTATTACCATCTAGGAGGAGGGTTCAGAGGCGGAGGTAGCGGGGACCCGTTCCAGGGGATCAACGTTGATGACGTGTTCAAGCAGTTTTTTGGTGGCAACAGAGCGGGCGGTTTTTCGTCTTCGTTTGGTTTTGAAGATGCAAATGCAAGTCAGGTATAGCAATTTCTTCTAAGGTATTAGTGTTTCGTGAAACGTTTGATTCGTGCAGCAGTACGTGATGAATCTGTCGTTCATGGAAGCAGTGAAAGGAGTAACGAAGGATGTTAGAGTGAAGATGCAATCAACATGCGCGAGATGTAACGGACGGAAGGCCGAACCTGGTTCCACGACCCAAAGGTGTCCTACATGCCAAGGAACTGGAGAGGTATGGAAGGTCCTCCAATAACAACTTGTTAAACTCATCTTCTGTTAGGAAACGGTATCTAATGGTTTTTTCAACATGCGTTCAACTTGCCGAAGGTGTCGCGGAGAAGGGACTATAATAAAGCAGGCGTGTCGAAAGTGTCACGGAAAAGGATCTGTAATGGAAAACAAGTCTATATCTGTTCCTGTTCCCGCTGGTACTTTACGCCGTGCGATGTAGAAAATCTTTTAAATGTGTTTTGTTTCGTCAGGAATCGATGACGGACAAACAGTGCGTGTGCCAGTTTCTTACGGGGAACTTTACGTCACCTTTAAGGTAAGGGTTTATGAAGAGTGGCTGAGTAAATATTGTTTGTGATGAGTGTGATTTGTTTGCTATTGTTGTCTAGGTTGATAAAAGCAAAATATTCGAAAGGACAGGATCCGACGTACACTCTGAAGTTTCTGTGCATTTCACTCAGGTATTTTCGCACGGGTGAAAAATGTGAGCGTTACTCTGTGTGTTTTAGGCGATACTCGGCGGACAGTTAAAAACGGCAGGGTTACATAGTGACGTAGACATTCGGGTACGCTAATGTGTTTGGCACGAACATTTACATCAGTAATTCGTTTGTCTGTTTAGCTTCCTGCCGGCACGCAATCCCAACAGCAAATCCGTCTGATAGGAAAAGGCATTCCTCGTCTTAACGGATACGGCAACGGGGATCATTACTTGAAAATAAAAATCCATCTTCCAAAGTAAAGTTCGGTACGCGTAACTGTTTGTTTTTAACATCCTGCTGTGTAGGTATCTAAGCGAAGAGCAAAAGCGATTGATTGTACAGTTTGCCGAGAGTGATGCAAGCATCCAGGGAAGTGTGAACGGTGTGGATAGAAGTAAGAGCGTTGAACCTTTTTCAAAACTAACCTGACGTTGAGGTGTGTAGGTAAAGCGCGAACGGAAGATCCCCCGCAGGGTAATGATGACGGGTGCGAAGAACAAGGTAGTGAATTGTATCATTTGAAGCGAGAGCAACACTTGAAGGTTGTCGCTATTGCGTCGTTCGTTAGCGTATTTTTCCTCGGCTGCCTAGTCTTTCCTGGTATTAAAGAATGAGACACCGTTCTGTTTAGAGACAGAAGATGAATACAATGACGAAGGAAGTCAGAAAAGCCACTTGTAATTATCCGCTGTAGTTAAATATTTTGATGCACCAACAAACGTTTGTTGTTTCTATCGGCTTTTCTGAATTTTCAAACAACGTCTACAGCATGCGAAGGAAATTGCAAGATGCTGTAAGATCGCTTTAACGGACAGCAACATTTTCTGAGAGATAAAAGGTTTTATTTTCGAAAAATGAGGTAGGTCGAGAATGAACCTGGAAAACCAATTCGTCCAGCGTCTCGCTTTATTGATTGACAACCGAAGCCTTAGAATTTAATGAGCACATGTCATAATCGTTATATTCTAATGGAGACTAATCATTGGAGAAGAATGTTTATAATGCCAAATATGGTCAAGTAAATGAAACGATTCATTCGGAAGAAAAGAAAGGATGTCTTTCAGTTAATCTCTTCGAACGTTTCTCTCGTCATAAATGAGTGTTGAATGATGTTATATCAACAATCACCCTTCCGTTTTAATATTTTTGAGCATGGCTTGAGTTATTTACAGACACTCTCTACTGAAATATTTATTTTGCTTCGCAAACTCGACGAGAAATGCTTAAATCTTATTGACATAAGAAATCGCAATCTTGTTAACAAACGACTTGGGGATAATCATTATGACGGCAGAAAATCAGTCATGCGGAAAGATATGCGCTATATAAATGATCATTCATTCGCAATAGTTTAAAAAGACGGAATCGAATATCGCGTCTGGAGGGAATAAATATGCTACGAGAATGTAAGCCACATATTATCTTTCAATTAACAGTGAAAGTTTTGAGAGAATAACGAATATTTATTGTTACATTAATAACAGTTAGGCATAACTTACTACGTCATCGCAATTTTTGCTAAAACTTATCCACCCTTATTGTCATCAATTCTGGTGATCTTTTATGATACTATAATCTTCGATATTTGGTAGCAATTGAGTGGCCCCAACTCAAACGTGCCCATACTGTATTGGTACTAGTGGGCCATGATGCATTGATACTGGTGGACCATCATCATCATCATCAGGTCGAGCTAGCTCGGTTTTAAACTGGTGGGCCGTGCTGTTCGATACCGGTTTTCTATATATAGCAGTAGATTTGTACTGAAACTCGCCAACTTAGCGGTTTCAAAACAGTAAAAAACGAAGTTATCAATCGACATGTCATGAATATAACATGCATTTCGTCGTGTTTTCGCAGACGTCATATTTTACAGAGGCGTTTTGTGATCTCAAAAAGACCTACTAATTGTTCCAAAAATCATCCTTAATTTTATCTCGATCAACGATTAGATCTTTTCATTGAATGTCGAGCTGATCATTATAAGTACTTTTTTGTTCTTAAACGACAACACCGACTTAAGACGTTTTGTAAACAAGCGCTGTTTATCTTAAACTAAAGCGCTACTCAGTACAGAAACACTGTTCATTGTGAAACTTCCTCAAACAATAATAATATCTTGTTTTTCTTCAGTTTTATGTGCGTTGTTTCTGCTGGGGTATGTTGCGGCTCGTAACATCCCTGAATCGACGTTGGAAGAGCTCACGAATTTAATCGACGAATATAAAGAATCGGTGGGAGGGAATACAAAAGAGGAGGAAATCGCGAAATGTAATCCGTTTGTAATTTCCAGAAAGACAGAAACATGCGTGTCAGACTGTCGAGTGACTAAATCAACTTGTGACCTAAAAGCCGACGTCTACAAGGAAAAGCTGGCATGCGCCGAGGAGTACGTTGGCTGTTTTCCACAGTGTTTCTTCGGATTGGTGGCGAAACACGAAAACGAGTGCGAAGATAATTGTCTGTGCAAGTTCGATCAATGCAATTTTAGTGTAAACGAAGTGGAAAAGTTCAACTGTTACAACGCACGCACGAGCTGTGAAAAAGATTGCCGGCCGTCGAGGAGCGCGGTTTCGAAACGAGGTTGTTTTGAAGATTGTTCCGGCGAATACAAGACTTGCGCGCAGCAACCAGTAGGACCGCAAGGATACTTGCAATGCATTGTCCTTGAAAGCGATTGCAAGACTGCGTGCTAATGCAATCACCATAGCAACCGTTTGTCTACACGCAGGGCTAATAACAAGTAGAATACTACCACCTTGCATATTTTACAATCATTTTAAAATAGGCTTTTAGAAAATCATCTTTTATAAAAATTAAATACAATGCGCGTTTTTCCTTGGTTACAAAAGACAAATTGTCGTCATGACAACCGCGAACGCGATTGCAAACGAACTCCTCTGCGCATGACAAGAAGATTCGGAATCATCATCGCGTTTAAGGGATTTTCTTACACCCGCGACGTCATCAGTAACAAATCTACTGACGCCTTGTTTAACCAAAACATTGACTTGATTATTCGTCTTTAAATTACTCAGTACGCCCACGCTAGCAGCACTTCCGTAGTTTTTTTCAATCATTTTTTTCACATCCTTTCCAACGTATCTGTCATCGGTGTATATGTCCAAGGGAAAGTCTACAAAAGAGCCATTCACCGCCTTACAAAGAAGTCCTGACGTCAGCAAAAATTTAGCGAATGGAAAGCCCTCGTATGAATTATCGAAACACTTTCCCGCGTAAATGGGAGAGAGATCGTTGTAAAATGTTTTTATGCTTCGCGCGGTGGTATTCTCAAACATGTCTTTTAGAAACCACCAAGAAGATGGCAGCTGGGGATGGTATGAGTTCAACGCATACAACGAGATCGCATCCCGCGAGACTATAAAAACATTGTTCTCAACGTTCAACTCTTTCACTAAATTCCCAACCAGCCGCGCTCCCTCGACAGCTCGATGTCGATCTAAAGGTTGTGATGGAGGAACAGGAGCCATTAACTGGAAAAGAGCGCAATGAATTAATCAGCGGATTTAATAAGGTCAATCTAAAACTTCAGGGCTTACACAATGAACTATTTCTGTTCCTGGTAACGCGATGAAAAACCCTAAAAAGGTCACCCCTTTTTACCTCAATGTATATAAGCTTCTTTTGATCTTTAATCTTCTTCAAAACATCAGAGAGCAAGGGAATTTTTAACACGCTGTCGTACTTCAGGCTTTTGTGGCTCCAATCTAAAAGAAACGTACTATGATCTCGAACCTTGTTAATGGGCCGTTCCCATAATTGTAAATTCGTGAATACAACTACCAGAATCCTTTGCGTTTTAACTTTTCAATCTTCTAAATGAATTGAACTATTAAACGATTAAAGGTTCTTTTCTCAGCACAAATTATTATAATATGATTCTATTTAATGCGTTTTCAAATTAAAATTCGTTTTATTCAAAAATTTCATGCAAAGAATTCTGGTAGTTGTATTCATGCTCTTATAATTATGGGAATAACCCATTGAAGAATAACCGCCTCTAACATTGCTACCCATTAACGCCCCTAGATCAACTTCACGGACGCAGAATTTAATCCATTGACATACCATCTTCTTTAATGATCTTCTTAAGATTCATCTTCATTACTTCGGAATAGGGCAACGATCTGACTTTAAAACTTTCGCCGGTCATTCTCTAGGAGAGCAACATATTTCTTCATCGGTTCTTCACAGCGGGAAAACTTACTTTAAAATCCTGATCGGCGAACAAGATGACCTGGTTGTCACTTGTGAGCTGCACCTGCATATGGACACCATCCGCGTGCAAAAGAAGCAAATCTAAAATTCCTTCCAAACTGTTCTCCTGATAACGATGGCTCCTGCCTTTGAAACCAATGACAACGGGTTTCTCGAGCTTGTGGAATAGATGGTTGTCAGGGAGACTTTTGAGGGAAGAATCGATAAAACACTTGGCCTCAACTGAAATATAACAACAGAAGGTTCAAGGAGAAGCGAGTTGTGAGAAATATACCAACCGGACGTGCTATGAAGTGCCACCAGAAACATAAGCAACATTGTGTTAGTGTTTAACTAAACAAATTTCACAATCAATCACACGAGTTGCCTTACTAAGGTGTACGAACTACCGTGTGCTCAGAATGATTTGAGTAGATATGAGAGGACCCTATTAACGATGAAACAGCAAAGAATGCTAAACAACGACAGCAATGTTCCGTTCGCACAAGTTATTCACAAATGTATAAAACAGACGCAATTCGCGGCACCATATAAAAAATCGTTAAAAACCAGTAATAACAAACAGCTCTATAAATTAATTTGTGGAGTGCAATGAAATGATTTCTAATAATACCCTAGAATAACAATTATGTGGAGACAAGCAATGACTCTTCAGAATCAAGCAAGCGACTCATTAAAACATTAGAACTATCGTCTGCAAGTCGTGGAGCTGTCACTGATCCGTAGAGGTCCCTAAGAGAAAACTTGATGTCTTTGAACGCGTGCAGCAAGAAAACTCCACATATTATGGTGAGAAACCCACAGATGGATCCCAGAGCATCCTTAGCGTTCAATTCAGCCCATTCTTTGTAGAGGATGGCCGAGGCGATGATAGTGCATGTTGTGAACATGACGTAGTAAATTGGCGATACAACTGAAGTGTTGAACGTGTCTAAAGCTTTGTTGAGGAAGTTCATTTGAATCACAATGCACCCCGCTCCACCTACAAACAACATCCACGTGACTGGGTTGTACAATTGACTGTTCCCTTCAAACGTCTGCTTAAGCGCGATGCCCAAACCTTTGCACGCAGATACAGTGAGCGAACCGGTTATGGAACATATGGAAATGTAAACTAGAATATTCTTCTTGCCGTGCTTCGGAGCTACATACAACATAAGTAGAGTGGCAGCCAACAACACAACGGCAACATATGCAATAAACACTAAAAGGGAAACGACTACAGGCTTACAATAACCGAACAATGAAGATTACTTACAAGGATCCCTTAGCTTTGCGGCTAAGCTCTCCATATCATTCACATTTTCTTCCGGTGGCGCGTGAATAACCAGTACCGTGGAGCCAATAATGCACAGAAAACAACCCACTTTCCCGTGCAAGTTCAACCTTTCTTGAAGCAAGATGGACGCTAAAACGGCACTAAAAGTACTCTTTTCTTACATCTCAGTCGGAAGGCTACTTTTAAATTTTGTACCTTACAAGCACGCTGATAGCACCGAGAGGTGTAACTAATATGGCGGGAGCAAATGCATAAGCTGTAAAGTTTGCCGCTTCTCCTACTATCACTAATAACAACATAAGTTTCATCACACATCACTCGCAAACATGTCCACACTTACTCGTGATCAACCCCAACCACCAAAGCCATTCACGCAAATAAGCATAACCACCCTCTCCTAAACGTGTACAGAAACATAGAGTTTAAGAAAAGGGAAACCTAGAAACTTTCAATAATTTATATTCAGAATAACTGAATATCAAATGAAAAATAAAAGAGTTAAATATTATATATTTAATAAACATATTTATGGTTGTTTGTATGATTTTATTCTGCGATAGTTATATTATTTCGACCTGCTTGTAGGTCTTCATTACACTAATGACTAGTCATATTGAACAAACGTTCGTATGAAAATGTCATTAAAAACGAGTTAGTTATAATATAATATATATTTATAATAAGTAAATGCTTGAAAAGCAGGTAAAATCTCAGAACTGAAGAAATGTAAAAATACTTTCACAAACAGTAGCAGCAAAAAGAATCATTTTATTTCCTAGTACTCACCTGCTCGTGAACTAGAGGTCCTCGCAACTCTCAATAAACCTTTCTTTTTCACAATGAAACTTGTACCAATGAAAACACAGGAGCTAAGTGCTAGTGCCAGTCCTTTGTAATAATCACTATAATCAACCTTGGTCAGCATTTCCTTTGTTGTTTGTATAACACCTTAAACATAAATAAACAAGAATCAATATTCTGAGATATAAACGGAATTTGAACATAAATATCTGCGTCTTATTGAGAGGAAACTTTTAATGGAAACAATTATGTGAAGGACTTTGAAGTTTGGTTGCCACGTATTTTTTTGTACTTATTATATCAATAATAGAGAATAACTGAGTTAGCCTTTGCTTTGTAAGAAAGAGTATTTGCCTAGGCTTTCAGCCATCAACTACTAAAATGTTCAAGGTTTAGATTTTTTAGTTTGTGATATGAAATATATACTTTAGATAGACAGTCCCCGAATACAGGAGGTCCTAAAAACCACATGGCTGTGTTTCTTTATGAAAAAGCAATCAGTCAAACATATTGGTCAAGACTGGGCACCTGTTTACAGCGCCCAAGTATATCCAAATCACTTAAAGCTTTCAACGAAATAACAACATCATTATTCTATAAACACGCCACCTAATCAACGAAACAAGTAAACACTAATGTCACCCCCGGATCATCACACCTGAATTAAAGAATGAAATTAACTACCAAGATAGTTTCAACGGAAATTTCAACAATCAAAAGCACAGACCAACCACGATGCTTACAAGCGCCAAAGAGACAAAGCAAACAATTTAATCAAAAGCTGTAAACAAAACTTTAGCAGAAACATTTTAAGAGAAAACACAAACCAAGTCACTTTCATCATAAACAAATCGTTGAATGAAATACCAATGATATGATAAATAAGAGTGGTTCTAATACAAAAATCAGAATCAAAATCTGATTTCAGCAACTATCGTCCAATATCAGTACTTCCATGTCTAGCAAAAATCCCCGAGAGAACAGAAAACTTGCGAATTACCTTGAGAGCCACCATCTTTTGACAGACAGTCAACTTGGTTTTCGGCCAAAACGTACCACTGCTCTGTTTACCGCTGACATCAGGAAAAACATCAACGAAGGACAACTCATAGGAGCAATCTTTCTTGACTTGAGTAAGGCTTTTGATACAGTGTTAACTACTCTACACTGTTATCACAACTGCCTTCATACAGAATAAACGGCACAGAACTAGCGTGGTTCGCAAATTTTCTGTACAACTAGAAACAGCAAGTAAGCTTCAATGGCTACGTTTCAAGATAGAGTACCCTTATCTATCATGGTGTCACCCAAGGATCAATTTTGGGCCCAACACTCTTTATACTTCACTTGGATGACATCGATAGCTATCTTCGACATTGCAAATAATTAAATATGCAGACAATACAGTAGTACTCTATATATGTGAGAAAGATACAGCGTCTATTCAAAAAAAACTCAGCGTTGACATTGCTGAAGTCCATAAATGGTTAGCCAAGAACGACCTGTCCTTAAACCTTTAAGAAAGGCAATACAGAAACTATGCTATTTGGTCTCAAACTCAACTAAAACTAAACAGTACAATCTTATACAAATACCTAGGTGTGCAACTGGATCCTTCACTATCCCTTCATGAGAACTTAAGAACCAAGTTCAAGAAAGTCAGTCCACGCTGAAGAAATATACACAGTGTTACAGTTCCTGCATTCACCTACTGTGGAATCATTGACCTGAACTTCACAGCAACCAAGACCAAGAGGCTAAACCTAATTCATCAGAGAGCTCTACGCATTATCACTAGAAACAAGCCCAAAAACACGAGAATGACTCCATTAACAACCCTTGTCAAACATTGAACGTGTAAACGTGTTCTTCGCGTAATCATATCACGTTTGTTTTGTTTAATTTTCAACTTATTTCATGCTGAACACTAACCGTTCCAAAAATATCAAAAATTATTTTAATTTAAACAAAAACTTAAACGAATTTACATTCACATTCATTTGAATGACCATTAAAAACATGTGATGATTGTTGTTTAGTGACGTAGTTTACAAAATTAGTTATGCTCCTTCCGTATGCCTAAGTTGTTACGTTGAAAGATGCGCAAAATGTTCAAGTTTCATTTGTTAATTTATTGTCAACATGTTTTATCTTTTGATTTTCTATCGTGTTACAGAGTAGTTCTTCTGCATTAGTTTGTTTTTAAGTTAAAAGAACCTGTAGTGCATCATGTTTGCATTTCTGTCAGTTCCTTTTGAAAATAATCGTGTTGGCTGGGTTTTAATTCTCTAGCCAATTTCGTCAATTCCGAGTTGGATTTTATATTTGAATAAATCTTTGTAAATAAAGTTTTTTCTTTGTAAATATATGTTCTATATACTCTTATTTTAATTCTGCTGAAAAATAAATAATTGTCTATTGAAAACATTTTCTCCAAGCAGAAAAAATACTTATTGCGGAACTCAAACTATCATTAATAGGTAATAAGTAAAACTTATTTACAAAAAGGCTTGTGTTAATTTTTTTATATGTTTACAGATTTAAAAACATTGATGTCAACAGACAGAAGTGTGTATGTTACTATGGTTACTAATCGCATGATTAGAAGAAAGAAAATATATGATAAATATGTTGAAAACGATTTTTAAAAACTCACAAATAATAATCGCATAACTGATTGATTGTTCAGAAGAATTCAAATCACAAAACCATTTTTTTATATACCAAAGCCGCATGTTATGTTTTTAAAAGAGGTTTCAGGTTTTAATGATATTTTTGTATTTCAGTTTAACTTAAAATGATTCACTAACATGAACTAAAAAGATTAACGCTTCCGTCCTCAAGTTTTAATATAGAAGAAGGCAATGTAAACAAGGAAGTTAAGGCTTTGAGAGTCAGTCACTTGTATTTGACGCTTAACCCTTGTGTTTGGGGTTCACAAGCATGAACGTCCCCCACTTGTTTACAACTTATAAAAGATAAACATTAAAAAGTGTTTCATTCTACTTAGAGGTCATCAGTAACATATACGGAAAACAATAGTAAAATAGTTGTAGCCGAATGTCAGATGCTTTGTTGTTTTTTTAAATTTAAATCATAAATATACAACAACTTTTTAATAATAGTCGTGAAAATAGGAATATTTTATTAAGTGATAAAAATGTTCTGCGTTAAACATCGCGTACGTAAATCATAAATAATATGGAATTATGCCGTAAACAAATGTATTTTCAGATTTAAAGTCAAACAAGAAACGAAATGACATGTTTCAAAATTAAAAAATGAGATTAAAATTTTATCGCACGTCATCGCATGCCTAGACAAATTCAGGTGAGTGGATATCGCACGTCTGAAATGTTTATGCCGTATGTTGTCCCATGGCAACAATGAAAAATTCCAGACTTAAAAATTTCGGACTAAATTATCTAAAATTTCGGACTAAGCTATAATGATAAAGTAACAAAAAATGTTTTATAATTTTGCTGATAAGTCATAGATTAAGTCCCATTAAATAAGAGTATGAAGCTACCTAAATACCATTCTGTTTCTAAATTACATTCTGTCTACTGTCATGCTGACTGGGGCAATTAGTCCTATATATGGCTTAGAGGTTTTAAGATTACAGTAAATGATTGACGTTAAATGTGAAATTTAAAAATTCCTATAATTTTAAAAATTTTGGTTACTAAAAAGTTTGGATACCAAAATTTTCGGACCACTTGCTTGTCCGAAATTAAACTAGTCCGAAATTTTTCGTTGTTAATGTATACTTTACATATTATTAAGTTTCATGGAAGTGAAACATTTCACAATTCATTTTCTTCTCAAGGCATGAAAATAGCCTTATAATGTGTTTTTAGAGCTTTCAGATTAGAAAATTTTCTTCGTCGGGCAACCATGGTGGTCAACAATTTTTCCACTTCCTTATCCTAAAGATTCTTCCTAAGTTTGGCCCCCCAAAATTTTCAAGTTGTTACGGCCCTGAATACATAAATCCTTTTTAAAATTGATGTTGATATTTCTTTCAGTATGTATCTTATATCTTGTTAATAAATTTTTAGAATGTTTAAAATCGTTCTTGAAATAATTTTGACACCCTAACAAGCTATGAAGTCATAATTCCTCAACAATAATAACAATCATCACCGTGTTACCACCACCTGTATTTTTAAATTGTCTCATATCATAACATTATCGCTAGTTTATATATGGTACTAGCAGACATATCTCAGTTGACTAGAGAAAAGAAGCTTTTGAAAGTCTAATTTGCAAATTTCAGCAAAGAAAGTGATGCACTAGAAACAACAACAAATTTATGAATCATTAAAACTTAATGTTAATATCACAATAACCTTTGTTGTTATGGTGATTATTAATATATATGCAACTTATAGCAGATAAACAAACAGTTAGGTATATATCAAGTTATACGTGGTCATAATATATTGACTTTTTAGCTACTTTACTATTTATTATAGCTATATATAATACAGTGATAAGTAAAAGAGAAACTCGCTTTTTGCGAACTTTTTGGTTTTCACCAAAAATAACAAACAACAATAAATAATTCATATTTGTGCATTGTTAAAAAAGGTTAACTTATTACCTACTATCAGTGATGTTTCTTATAGCTAGCTATATCTATACAAAATAAAAAGGCGAAACAATATAGCTTATCTATTGCACAAAGGAAGGATAGAATTTGATTAAAAAAACGATTAGAAAAAAGATTTCTGAACCATATTAAATAATATAACTTAATACATTAAGGCGACTTACTCGTCGGTTTCGTCATTTTGCAGTCGCAGCGACAAGAAGAAAACAAGTCAAGATTTTGTTTTGCTTTTGTCTAAGTCATTTAAAAGGTGTACGCCAACTCGGCCAAATGCCAACTCGGCCTACCGACTCGGCCTCCCAACTCGGCCTAGATTTCCGATTTACGTACAAAATGAGGACTCGACTGTTTGGTACGGGAATTGGTTTTAATAAGTTTTTATAAAGTTTTTTGAGCTTTCTAGACCAAGATCGGCGGAATTAATAAAGAATAAGAAAAAGTCCCGATTGGTCAGATACATCGGAATTTTTTTTAAGGAAAAAAATTTTGCCTTGTTTACATTGATTAGACAAAATATGAAATAAAGAAACCCAGTTCATTTTGTTCGTTCATTCTGCCATTCCCCTAGCTGGCACACCGAAAACATGATTGGCAACCGCGTTCAGAAGTCTCTCGGAAGTGCGTGTTCCCGCATTAAATTGGTCCCACAGCTCGAGCAAGTGTGCGTTATGTTCGGTGTACTTCTTTCGTTGCGCATGAAGAATCTTCCCACACGACAACAGTGATGATTGGACATTGACGAATGAGGCATCGGTTTGCAGGAGTTTAATCAATAAATAAACGTTCAGGTTGCCTTTCCTGGCCTTTGAATTTAAGCGATGATGCCAACCTTCCACGTCGTTATTCGTTCGGATATTACGGAAGATGGCTGGTGTTGGAGAGGCTCGCTATTGGCATCGGGCAATGGCGATGGCAAACTCGGAGTATCGAGACAGGATTGCAGCAAAGGTGGAGAAGGCAAGGAAGACGTGACCGGCGCTCGATGGTGAGATTTGGCTGGCTGGCATTTTCTCTTCTGTGATCTTGGTGCGGCGTGCTCGGCGGCTGGGCTTGACTCAGGCAAAATCGTGATGGTAACGGGATGGTCTTGGTTTAATTGAACTTTCAAGCATGGAAAAGGCAGCCTCCATCCACTGGCACACTGACTGGGGTTCTGTCGCCTCTTCCTCCGAACCTTTGAAGTGTGGTGCGTGCCTGATTGTCAACTGTGTGGATTCCTGGTTGGAAACTAGCAAAACCTGAAAATATAACAACATGGACTTTATGAACTGATAAAACATAAGTCTACAGCTGTGACCGCACTCCCTTGTATAGGAAACACAATAAATTTACCTGGAGGAGGGGAGGCCATTTTCGTTCCGCGAAGGAAGATCTCTTCTCTTCTAATCGCAGTCTTATGGAGATAAGGATAAGAAATCTGGGGACAGCTCTTTTCTAGGCAACTACCGACCTACCTATCTCAATATTACCTATTTTCAAAGATATTAGAAAAAATTATGTACAATCGTTTACACACCCACATATGTAAAAATAACATTTTTTCCTTGAGCAGCTTGGTTTTAAAAAGAACACTGCAACTGAACATGCTACTTTGCAATTTACAAACGAAATTACACAATCCTTCCGTCGATTAAACAGACGAGCCATTTTGTACGTAACCGACACAGCCAAATCAATACGACTGCCAGCGTTCAGAAATCTCGCTAATATTCCAACGAAAAGTCTTCTATAGATATCATTAGTGGACTAAATTTATTGATGTTCACATGATAGATTTAACAATAATATTTAAACATATTGAGGCAAAAATAAATGAAGAATATAGAAAAGGAAACGTCAAATTCATAGTTAGGCCGAGCTGGTATCGGCTTAGGCCGAGTTGGTAGGCCGAGTTGGCCCTACACCGTTGAAATCATATTAAAACTAAATTTTGTTTTTTACCGGTGCAACCGTTAATAATGAGTCCCCTAAAATAATGACTCCCCGCGTCATAATTTACTAGAAAATAATAACTCCCCTTGTAAAATAAGTACTCCCCTAATAAATAATGGTTTGATAAATTTCACTAAAAAGTTATATTCTCAAAATATACTAAAACAAAAAAAAGTTTTTTTTGAAGGTTTCGACGTTTCGAACACTGTATTTAAATTATTCCTTTTACTTTGAATGTTCGATTTTAACAAGTTGTGTGTTTTTTATTACAACGGAATTTAAATTTACACAATATGGCAAATCACGAGTTTCGAACTGTATTTTAGAAAAAAAAATTTTCCTGAAGAAATATATGGGTAACAAAGCGAATTTCCGAAGAACAAATTTTTTGTTGTATACAGTCAGTTCTCGTATTTTTTTTTACAAGAAACCCGTTTATAAGAAACTAGATCTAGATGCCCTCAAATATAAGAAACTGTAGTACTACAAAAAAAATATTTCCTAACAAATCTTAGTCTGGTTCTCAATAGCGTAGTAAACATGCTAACTTGAAATCGAATGTTTTAACGGGATGAGCAGACATTGTTGTCTGAATAATATAAGTATAAGGTACGTAATAAGTATAAGGTTTCAAAAAGAACTAAATAAATACAGAATACACATTTTTAACATACGTCTAATGGTAGCTAACACTTATACCTTGATCATTTTATTTACTTCACCTCACAACAATCAATCAATTCAATTTATTTACCAAAATATCATTTACATAAAAAAAAAAACAACAACAACAACAACGAAGACCTTTATTACAAAAGGAGATCTGGTTTGATATTTTGGTGGGAGTTACTCAATAGCCTAAGGCTGAACAAGTAGTAACCCCATAATAAAACAAAATAAATAATATTCAGAATATAAGAAGAAAATACTTAATAATGTATATATATAAAATAATCTATAACTATGAACAGTTAACACACCATTAAAGTTGTCCCTCGTCCGCGAGAGTCACCTTTAATAATCGAAGAAATTGTTTTCTGTTTAGATCAAAAATAGAATGATAATCTTTGTATTTAATTTGAAATAGTTTGATAATGCTTCCAATTGATTTGTTCCAATCAGTAATGCACTGGTGTTTTATGGAATATTTGCCATATGATGAAGTTTTAAAATGAGGTAAAAACAGTTTATCATTAGAAGCATTTCGTGTTCCGTGTTGGTGGGAATTAATAGTTTTAGAGAAAAAATTACTGATTGAAGAAGGAACATATTGTTTTAGTGAATCGAAAGTAAATAATAAATTTGAAATTTTGATATGAAGTTGAAAAGGTCGAATGTTAAATTTTTTCATAGCATCAGAAGTATCAGAGCGAAAAGGTTGAAAATTTATTATTCTAACCGCAGAGCGTTGAGATGACAATAATTTATTAAATTCAATACTTCCTCTTTGACCCCAAATCAGACAACAGTAACACAAGTGAGAAGAAAATATTGCAAAATACAAATCTTTTAGAATTGATTTATTAACAAAAAATCTAACTTTAGCGAGCATACTCTTTGCTCTGTTCAGTTTCATACAAATTTCATTGATGTGAATTTTCCATGACAGGTGTTCATCAATTAATACCCCCAAATATTTTATATAATGCGATTGATACAAACGTTTGCCATTTAACACAATTTTAATTTCATCAACAAATGTCTTTTTTGGTCTCCTAAAAATAATAAATTCAGTTTTTTCTGTGTTCAAGGCAATAAGGTTTGCGTTTAACCAATCATTCAATCCTTTCAAATCAAAATTAATTTTTTTACATAATTGTTTAATTGACCTGTTAATGTATAATAAGTTTGTATCATCGGCGAAATGATGCACCGTTGAATAATTAATACAGTTTACTAAGTCGTTGATATATATCAAAAATAAAAGAGGTCCCAACACAGAACCTTGAGGCACACCGCACGTTATTTTCATCAGAGACGAATTGAAACCATTAATTGAAACAAACTGTTGACGATCTGATAAATAGGACGCAAACCAATCTTGTACAATGCCTCGTAATCCATAGTGTCGAAGCTTCTGTATTAGAATTCCATGGTGAACGGTATCAAAAGCTTTTTTGAGGTCAATAAAAACACCACATGCAAACAGATCACTATCAAGAGCTTCTCTTATTTTTCCAGTTATGTTTATTAAAGCATGATTAGTGGAGTGATTAAAACTAAAACCAAATTGTAGTTTGTTTAAACATTTACAACGGTTCAAAAAATTATAGATACGAGAATGCATAAGTTTTTCTAATAACTTGCTTACATTAGATAGAATAGATATCGGTCTGTAATTTGTACACTCTAGTTTAGAACCATTTTTAAATAATGGAAGAACAGATGACGTTTTTAAGATATTTGGAAAAACACCATTAGCAAAAGAAAGATTAAAAAGTTTTGAAAAGACAATGGATAATTCTTCGTTTAAGTCTTTCAGGATAAAAATAGGAATGCTATTTGGTCCTGAAGCCTTTTTAGAACTTAAGTTTGATATTAATAACGAAATCTCTCCTTTGTTAGTTGGTGACAGGAATACGCTATTGGGATTAGGATTATTTAAATATTTTTCAAAACATGTGTGCGAATGATGAATTTTCGATTGTATGTTTTGGCCTACAGAAATGAGTTGAGTAATCATATTTAAATCTGTAACCAAAACACCGTTATTATTTAAGCTTGTAGGAAAAGAATCATTTTTCGATTTTAAATTAATGAGTTCGCGAATACCATTCCAAACTTGACGAAGATTTTTTGAACAATGCAAAAAGTAATTTTTATAGTACGTTTGTTTACTATCTTTTATCAATTGTTTCAAGAGATTTCTGTATAAATTATAACGGCGTTTCAGACTGAATTTTCTAGATTCATCTTTTGCTCTAATGAATTTACGATATAAATTGTTACGGACATTGATTGATTTTAATATACCACTAGTTAACCAAGGTTTTAAAGAAAGTTTAAACCTCTTGATACTGATCTTCTTGAGTGGTGCGTGATTATCTAATAAACCATTAAAATGTTTATAAAATAAATTAAAACTATTATTAACGTTTGACATACTAAGCTCCATAATTTCGTCCCAGTTGACTTTTAAGAAATCAGAAAGAAGGTTTTTCTTATCATAATCAGAAATGTTTCTGCGATAAATGTTATGCTTTCTAGAAACAAAACTCATTTTGTCTTTGAACTCAATAAAAAATTGAGGTAAGTGGTCCGAAATCGTAGATGTTAAATTTCCTGACAATATATTCTCACCATAAAAATTCGTATATATATTGTCTATTAGGGAACTTGATCGTTGAGTAATTCTTGTAGGTAAAGTTATTTGCGGACAAAAATTATTAGACATCATAAAGTTAAAAAACATAGAAACATCACGATTAGAATTAACGTTCATTAAATCAATGTTGAAATCCCCAATTAAAAAAATGGTTTTATTTTCAGAAAGTAATTTTGAAGTAAGAGGAAGAACAAAGTCGTTATGAAATTCATTAACAGACATACAAAGATGACGATAAATACAACCAACGATGACATTACGACTATTTTCGCAGATAACTTCAATAAAAACTGATTCCAAAAATAACCTTTTATACATTAACAGGTCATTCCTTGGTTTATAATTTAATTTTTTTGAAATATAAAGCAAAGCTCCTCCACATGAAGATTCTGTAGCAGTGTGTTCAATGACATAGTTTTTTAGTGAAATAGGAGTCGATGGTTGAACGTTAAGTTTTAATTTTGTTTCAGTTAAACCCATAATATCAAATTGGAAATCAAGTAAGCTAAGAAAAGTGAAGAATTCATCAAAATGCTTGTTTAGTGAGGATATGTTTAAATGAAATATTGAAAATGAATTACTGTCGCCATATTTTGAGGTGCAAAAGTCAGTAGTGTCGTAATACTTGCAGTTAATAAGATTTGTAAAAGTATTATTTTCCTCGTCCGATGGATTTTGACCTTCTGTAATGAATTTGTTAAATTTAGAAAACAAGTTGTTTTGTTTATTCGACGGAAAAATCTTGTTAATAATTACATTTGACGAAAATAAAAACTTTAATTCATTGTTAGATATTGTACTGAAAGGAAATATTTCAGATGTACACAAAATACAAAACCAATCAGAAGCATCAGATTTCAACAAGCGATAATCAATGACGTTTCGTTCATTACACTTTTTATGAACCCAAGAGTTACAAATATCACATTGTAAGACGTGATGGTGATTTTTAACTGTTTTGATACAAACATTGCATAAAAATCTTTCCATTTGTATATTAAAGCAAAATTTTCAAAGTAAGAAGAGACAATGCATCGTTAATCCCGTGGTTTAATGGAATGGTTTGAAAATTAAATAATACTATCAACAAAAAATGCGTGTGATTTTGAAAGCAAAAACTTAAAACCAGACACAATGACAATTTTTTCATTTCCAAAGGATAATTGGATGTCTGAAAATTTAAAAGAAAGTTGATTGCAAGCAATTCCCTAAGGGAGAAAGTAATTAAAGAAGGCGTATTTTGAAGTTGTAAAAAAAAAATCCAAAAAATCAGACTTAAAAATTTACATTAAAATATATACAATTTGTTCATTAAAACTCGCCGAAAACTTTTGTCAGATCACTGATGTGACCGACCACCGCAACGTTCCCATGCTCCTTCAGTCTGAAGAACAACAGGCAAGACCAACCAACCAACCAACCAATTTTATGATTTAAGAAACTATTTAAGAAACTTTTGATACTTAACCACCCCCACAATTAAGAAACTGCAACTACTGGTGAAGTTAAAACTTATAAAACGCAGGGCCAGGGGAGTCGTTATTTTACTGGGAGAGTCATTATTAACTAGAAGAAACTGAATCCCTTCAGTCATTATTTACTAGTAAATAAAGACTGGGGAGCCATTATGTACTAGTAAATAATGACTGGGGAGTACAAATACGCGAGTCCACCGGTGGACTCGGTTTAACCAAGATTTCTGAAAAATCGTCTACAGACTTTTAAGAAAATAACTGCTCCATTATGTGCAATAATGGCTATGCAAGGTGATGCGCTACCTAAAGAAGACACAAGCATAAGAAACGATATTCGGGTTCAATGCGACAGTTTACTGAAGGAAAAAGCAGAGGAAATTGAAACACAAATAGATTCTGAAACACTATTAAGAGGTGTTAATCAAGAAAAATCAAAAGGTGCCTCCAGTTGGCTGAGTATATTACCTGTAAAAGAGCATGGGTTTCTCCTTAACGAAGGTCAATTCAGAGATGCACTGGTACTTTGTTACAGCAAGCCACTAAAGAGACTACCATCTACCTGCTCTTGCTGATTTTTTCGTCACGCGCAAAACAACTACTTTGACGTACGTGTCACTAATTGTAATCCCTCGCATATCAACAAAGAGCAGAACGTTATCTTTACATCTCATGAAAATGAGAAAAATCAAAGGTATAACGAACGTATCATGAATGTCGAACCTTTACTCCACTTGTTTTCTCCCTTAACGGTGGTGAAGGTCCAGAATGTATACTTTATATATTATGTTTTATGGAAGTGAAACATTACATTTCGCGAGTACTAATTTTCGCGAATCAGCCTTTTCCAAATATTTTGCGTGTACTAATTTTTGCGAATCGGCCATCCTCAAATTTTTCGCGAGGACTTATTTTCGCAAATCAAAAAGTTTTAGAATTCAAAAGATTTTCTTTTTCAAGTGTGGGTTATCATAATAAACAAGAAGCCGGTGACTTGAAGACTTCCGCACATGTTAGGATTATAAGGTTCAATTTTAATTTTCTGAGACCAAGAGAGATCTTCTTCATCATCAAAGATCCGAAAAATTATTACGTAACATAACGTTCGATTAATATTTGAAAGCAAACACAATTTATAAACAAAAACTTGTAAGAATGGCTGGAACCAACAAGACATTAGTTTTCTCTGCTGCGGTACGTGGCTTCCATGTTTACCGTGATGTTTGGAACCCACAGGAAAATGAAGAGCTGGTGTGTTTGTTTGCAGCAAACAATTTGTTTGACATGTTTGCAATCCGAACATGTCGTAAAGATTGTGAAAAGACAGTTGGTCATTTACGGAGAGAGATTTCCCGCCAAACAAAATACCTCATAGATAAGGGAGCGAAGGTAACGGCGAAAATATCGAGTACACATTATAGAAGATCACCGTTATTTCGAGGTCTGGAGATTGCCTGTGAAGTGACGGTCACCATTCCAGCTAGTATTAAAGGTCATTTGCTGATGCAACGCTATGAAAAAATGATACATGAACTCTAATTATAATGGGTAGCTTAATTGAGAAGAACGTCAACGTCAACGTCGATTTTGATGTACAACCGAAAGCAAAAAAGAAAAAATACACTGAACCAAAGGGTGCAAAGAAATTCGATCTTTCTTCCAAAAAAGATAATAATGAAAAAACAACGTTTTTCTCAAAAATTTCGCGAGTATTTATTTTCGCGAATCAGCCCTGTTCAATCTTTTCGCGAGTATTAATTTTCGCAAATTGGCTTTTTTTGAAATTTTTGCGAAGACATATTTTCGCGAATTTGGCCAAAATTTGCAAGAATCGCGAAAATTAATCCACTTTAGGTATTCTATGTGTTTGGGAGATGGGAATTGTTAAGAAATCAGATTCCTCCTTTCGCGCAAAAAAATCTTGAAAAGAATTAGAAACTTTTATAAAGGGGAGAGGGGGGTCGATCCAGGTCAAATCTTATATTTTCATATTTGGCAATTTCAGTTCCCAAAAACTTATTTTCGGAAATTTTCGGAAATTAAACCTGTATTTGATAGAGTACAGTGTGTGTCACAATAAACCCGGCCAACCAACCCCAACCAACTTTAGATATAAAAAATCAAGTGAAAAGCACTTGCGTTTGAAAATTAATGGGGAAATAAGACATTGCCCTTCAAATTTCGCGTTTCAATTTTTGCCACCCTCCCCCCACCCCCTTTGCATCTTCGGTTCGCCCCCTCGCAAAAATTTAAGGCAGCAAAAATTTGAGGCAGGCGAAATTTGAAAGGAGTAAGATAATATAGTGTTGTTATAACAGAAAAAAATAAAAAAATAGACAAAAATATTGGTGGACAATTATTCCCTTTGCTCCTGCTTCATGGTGCTTGTTGTACTAGTATTGTCGGAACTTCTCAGCAACCTCGTCGGAAGTAAAGCAATGTTAACAAAATACGGGCATAAACTTAGAGTCAAGCAATTAACCCCCCCCCCCCCCCCCCCGTCGGCGCTGTAAGCCTCCTTGTCGGAACCCTGGCGCCACCCCTACTTTCACTTGAGTTTTAGTATGATTCTAAAATGAATGTATGACTGACTAAAATAATCGGGAAATTCCAAATTCAACAATAGCAACAACATTTCCGAAAAAGCGAGTTAAACGAGACATATAGTTGACGTAATTTATTTGCAAAAGTGCAAATGACATTATTTGAGCGAAAAGAAAAGTTCTTTGCCTGTTAACATTTCAGGTTAAATAGAAGAAGAAATACTAACCATTATGAGTGACTCTCTTTACAATTCGGAAATAACTGGTCAAGTATTTTCAGATGCAGAATTTATTAGTTTTCCAACATTATCGATCAATGGCGTTGATCCATCCTCAGTATCTGAGAAATCGTTCGAGAATTCAAACATCGGCATGGTAAACGACGATGGTGTAATTTTCAATGCAATGGAAGCACAAGTATTTTTAAAGATAAAAGATCTTGTGACACAAAATAAGGTGTTAAACGAAGTACTTCATAACAACAATACCAGATTAAAGGTAAATGAAATGTAAATAGGTGTATAGCTATAAGGTATAATATGTAAAGGTGTTAAGCGTTAAGTTTTAGGTGAACGTATACATTTACCAAAGTTTCTATATATATCAGCTATAAATAAATAAATTAATTAAAATAAGTCAATAAGGCAATAAGTCTCTATGGGGCTAAATGTTAACCAAAAGGAACTGAAGAATTTGTTTGCTTTACTTTTGTTATCAAAACAAGCGAAATCGAAGAACATTTTGTCTTACTGTAAATGATAAATGATGATTTTATGTTTTTTAGCTCTTCTTATTTTGGTGTTTCATGTTTCTGCTGGCTTTACAGAGCACCCATTCTTCATCTCCTTTCGATTTTCTCGCTTTGCGTAGAAGATTGTTGTGTGCATTTATTGTTGTGTGCATGAGCACATTGTAGCTTTTATCATATCATTATCATCATTTAACGCCCATTTTCATCCTTGCATGGGTTGGACAGGGTTTTCAAAAGATGATACTCGCCACAATTGTGTAGATTTAAACATTTGATGATTTATTGAAGCAGCGGATTTGTATGCGTTTCAGGGAGTGATATTATATCCCTTGTTGTCGTGTATAAACCTTTCGAGGTATAAAAATACCGCTACAGTATCAGACATTCCTATGGATCCTGACCTTGATATCTCCACACACGCTAATAACAGAATACATAATATGCTTTATCAAAGACAATTTTTTCCACAATTTTGCAATGCTTAGTGCCAAAAGATTGAGGTAGATGAATGTTTCCACGATTTAAAAGTAATCAATCATGTAAATCAATTAAACAATTGTTTCTGGTGAAGCGCGAGCAGTTGCTCTTGACATCTCCAAGGCATTTGATAAAGTCTGGCATCTGGGTCTATTGCATAAACTCAAAGCATATGGTTTAAAAGGTTCCTTTTTAAAAATTATCTCTTCCTTCCTTTCCAACCGTAAACTCAAGGTTGTCCTTAGTGGTCATTTATCTTCCACTTTTTCTATCAATGCTGTTGTTCCCCAAGGATCAGTTCTTGGACCAACCCTGTTCCTACTCTACATAAACGATCTCCCAGACAATTTATCATTCAAAACATTATTTACGCTGACGATTCCACATTGTATTCCTGTCTTGATAAATCAGATGATTGTGATAAGGTTAATTTGGCCTCTGTTTTCAATAAAGATCTCAATATGGTAGCGGAATGGGGTAAGAATTGGCTGGTTAGTTTTAATCCATCTAAAACTAGTCTTCTTTTCATTTCAAGCAAGCATATTTACCTCAAATTTTGTTGAATGGTTCTCATTTGCCTGAAAACAATTCATTTCACCTTCCCTGGTCTCATATTTACAAGCGAACTCCTATGGCGTACATACATTGAAACCATTGCAAAATCAGCTGCCATGAAGGTTGGTTCTCTTTTACGAGAAAGGAGTTACCTCACCTCTGAGTGTATCCTTTACCTTTACAAATCTTCAATACGTCCTTGGACTGTTTGTTCCAAATTGTCGTAGGGATTTCTACAGGAACAGTTTTTCCCTGTGAACATCTAGACTTTGGAACTCCCTTCCATATACTTGCTTTCCTTCTGACTTTAACCTTCAACTGTTCAAAACAAATGTTTATCGTCATCTAAAAACCACTTTTATTGTAGCTCTTTACCCACAAGTGGCCTTTTATGACCTTGTTTTGAGCAACTTCAATAAAAAACAAAACAACAAAAGTAAAAAACTCGTCTTTTCTATTCACCATTAATTAGGAATTAATTTAACTTCCTGCTTTGAATTTTCATGTTAAGGAGAATTGTTGGAAGAAACACATAATTTTTTTTAGAAAAACAAAAACATTACTGTGATAAAAATCTCTTTAAATCATTATAGACAGAAAAAATGTTCCCATTACCCACAATTTCCTTGTTATCATTTTTTCCTTCTGTATCACTACATTCAACGTCTAATTCAAGATTTACCGGAATGAGGTCTTCTGGATAACCACAAACTTCCACTGGTACTGAGAGGAATCAACATCAAGGAATGTGGGACATGCATTATGGTTGCATTTTATCGTCATTGCTGCGATCAGCCGTTGCGAAACTGGGTCATTCTACATGAAATCAATTGTACCTATATAAAACAATGTCACCAACCCTCTCAGATGCTTTTTGGCGTGCAAACTTGTTTACCAAATTTTAGCTTGAACTCCCAGCTGTTCTTGAGATACGAGAATTGGTCTGAAAGCTATTTTTCACTATTTTCTCAGCGCCACAATATTATTCATCTTACCAAGAGTCTCTCTTTTAGCAATTACAGTAGATCTAATGAAGCCATTTTTTATCAATGATACAAATGTCTTGTCTGGACCTGTATCAACTAGCTGTTAGGAGTGGGTACCGTTAAAGATTCTAAACCAAGCAATGCTACTGTGTTCTTGGACTTGGGATTTGAAATCAATGTTTGTCTGACCTTTTTTAGGTTTTCTCATTAAGTTGATGGACATTTGTACTGAGTGTACCTTTTACCCTGGTATCTGCCCATCCATTAAACTGCCAGTAAAGATCAATGCCTTTGTTCTAAGCTTTGATTTTGTCTGTGACATTTTCCTGTTCCTTGAAAGATCAATGCTTGCTTCAGTAGGACTAAAGAATAACTGCTGAGTCGATTCACCTCATCCTTGTATCCACCTTCGATTTCAAATGGTAGCTGAATTTGGTTGGAAGGTTTAAAATGTCCCTATTTTTTATCGTGGGTTGGTTTCTAAGACCCTTACTTGATCAACTTCTCAAGGAGATTAGCGTGCCATTTCATGAATTCTGCTTTTTTTATTGTTTTTCTTCTGTGCAACGCAACATTTCAAGTTTGTAAAAAACATGATATGTTGTTTTCAGTAATCGCCTAGAATTTAGGTTGAGTTCCTAAACTATCGACGATGTGCTACTGTTCCTCATGTCTATAATAAGATTTGACTTGATATATAATGCAATTCTGGTCACATAATAAAAAGATTTTATTCTTTGATGATAATTAAAAGTAAGTAATATAAAAATCGACACAAACTTGATGAAAATAGTTTGTCTCTCTCATGCTAGCTGTGAAAGCTATAAAATGTCTATAAATAATAGAAGATTGCTTGTTTATCAGTCTCACCTCTAGAACGACTGATGTTACGAAGAAGAGACCAACTGCGATATTTTAAAAATAGAAAATAACTATGCTTTCAAAGTAAACTAATCGTTTGCCAAAAGTAACAATATTGTGATTAAATTGCGTCTCCTTTTTATAAATAAGTTTTTATAAATTTTGTTAATGTTCATAAATATTTTATTAATTAATTTTATTAAAGTCAATAATTTCCATAGGTACATTACGAGGATTGTGTGAAATGGAAGGAACAATACCTCGCCAGGGAAGAAGACCTCATGAAACAGTTGATTGATGAACAGAACTGTTATAAGGTGTTAAACTCAAAATTTGAAAGTTACAAGCGAACCCTGAGTTTGAACAGTATATCATTGACCTCGATGCCCGAAGACATCTTTGAGACAGTCGACAGAAATTTGAAAAACTTGATGGAGATTTTACCAAAACTTGACGACAATGTGTGTGACAGATTGTTATTTTGCTTTTTTATAATGCGCTGTAAAACATATTCACGTATCTTTTCCTTAAAAATAATAGAAGTTTGGTATACTAAATTGTATTAAGCTTGCGATGTTTTCAGGATCCGGAAAATGCTTTAACGAAAGATGTGGTAATGGAGATACTTGAATCATTCAAATGCTTCTTAACTGCTGCCTTACCGGACCAAAATGACTGCAGCAAACTTGAATCAAAACTCCAAAAGTTTCAGGAAACCTTATCTATAATGAACAACAATCATGTAAGTTGAACTTTAATGTTTGGAAGTTTAGAATCCTATAATAAGGTTGCTCTAAGTTTACGAAAATGAAAAGAATATTTTAAACAATGGTCATTGGAGGGCTTTACTACGAACTCTGCTAGTGTTTCGAATATATATATTAAGGATATTTACATATATCCGTTAAATGTTTTGTTTCAATTAGAAATCATGTTTTAGGTGGTTTTTATTGCTAAAGTGCTGTCCATAGTGCAATCAAAATTAAGACCGCAAAGTCAACCGGCGTCTATCCCCACCCAACAAGTCTCACTTGAGCAGTATTTAGACCTGAATACAAAGTTTGACACGATTCTTTTGGAAAATAATCAACTCAAAGATAACTTGAAAAAAAAAGAAGATGAATGCAACCTTTTTAAAGAAATGTGCAAAGATTGTGAGGTGCTGAGGGAGGAAAATGAGAAAATAGTGAAAAGGTTGACAGAGAAAGAGAAAAATCTGAGGAATCTGGAGATTCAAATGAATGAGATGTCTGTCTTGATTGAACCGGTTAATATAAAAGAAATTGAAGCGTTCAAAGCTAAGATTCAGCAATTGGAGACGACTAATAAAAGTCTTCGTGATGACTTGAGTGAAACGGCGGAATCTTTCACGAATTCCGAAGAGAGGAATGAGTTACTAGAGGAAACCATTGTGAAATTGCAAGTGGAAAATGAGAGACTTCAAAATCTGAAAGTGAGTGTGTTTGATTGTTTTTGTTTGTTCAATCGCTCATTTTTATGTGCAAATTGAGGGAAAGTGTGTTGATGGTGATGTGGGTGAACAGAAGGGTGCTGAGAGTTACAAGGAACTGAAGAAGACGAATATACACTTGCAGGCCAGGTGAAAAATATGAATTTATATAAGAATATATATGAATTTTTAAAGTTAATTCGACACTCTTGTGCATATTTCAGTCATTGAAACTAACTTCACAATTTGCTTTAATTTCAAGCATGAAGAAGAAAATAAATCTTGTTCAACCTACCCTGATGTATGTGTATATTACAGGGTGGAAGAGTTGCAACAGCAAATCATGCATCAAGAAAACAAATTCAAAGCGATGAACGCAAATCTGGCCAATCACAGGTCACAACAAGATCAAAACCTTATGGAAATAAAGTAAGAAAACCACAATAGTTTTCTGAACTGCGTCTGATTGCATGACCTTATGTTTGATTTAGTAAAATGTATCAATTGAGGACCATGCAGATCAATGATCAAACGAAACAATATGAGAAGTTGAGAATGGAAAAGCAGGTTCTGGTGGCGCAATCGAAGCAAGCTGAAGATAAAGTCAGTTTTTAAACTTTCTTGGGGCATTTCCCCCCTAAGTCGTGCTTAGTCCCTCTTTAAAAATCCAATGTGTTTTGCAAGACTATTCTTTGTTCGATTGTTCCTTTCACGTTTACGTCAATCAGTATCAGTACTGTTGAGGTGGTTTTCTTAGAATCAAGAGAAATTGATTGAATTGGGTAGAAAGAATCAGCGTGACGTCGAGTTATTGAAAAATGCTCTCAGCGAAAAAGATCTCCAAATGAAAGCAATGTCAGATGATTTGGAGTCAATCCCTATATTTAAAACTCAGGTACAATTTGCAGATGAGAATTTCTTCTTAATTTTCACATTCACGTGCATTGTGTCAACGTCAACTCGTTTCTTGTTCAGCTGATTGAATATGAGAACGATTTCAAAGCGGAACGATTAGCACACGATAAAGATCGAAATGAGATGAGGGAATGCAAGAAGAAACTTGATGAGGTAATGCTGGAGAACAATCGTTTGCAAGAGGCGTTGCAGCATAGCAACAGTAACGCGTGGGCAGATATGCAGAGACGGCATAGTTCAATGATGTCGCTTTCCTATGACCAGGAATACGGCTTGAATAACTCCTATTCTGAACAATACAGTAGACAACCAAATCAATATGGCGGACGAGGCGTGAATCCACCCGTGTCGTCGGCCAGCAGTTCAGTTGAGAAAAATTCTTCTACAATACCGCTTGATGGGGAACCTGTGCGAAACTGTCCGAAATGCCAACAACCATACCCGAACTTGGACGCCCTGCAAATTCATGTTATGGAGTGCTTGGATAATTAAGTACCAGCGAAGATTTTTTTATTTTTATACATTAAAAACATTCCCAGTAAGTAAACGCAATCTGATATTGAAATGGTACATGATTCTTTTGTAAAATACTTTTACTTTATTGTAAATAAATCGTTCATTAACACCATCAAGATCATTGCTATTCAACTATTACTATTCCACCAAGAGTATTTAGTTACTGTCTTAAATTATTTCAGAATACATATATCCCTTTTTATAAGAAATCAGTTTTGTTTTCTAAAGGTTCAATTTTCTCAGCAAGTTGAGAAAATAAGGCGCGAATTGTCTTGATAAATTCTTAAGTATAGCTGATTGGAGATGCGGCGGCAGACAGATGGACGCATAGTGACAGCAGAGACAACGAGGTGTATATTTACTTAACAAGAAAAAACAGATGGTTGGGCGCGACGGAAATGTCTTTCCCCTAAAAAACAATTATTGTTCCGAAATATATGTCCAAGGAATCATATCTTTGACTTTCTTAATCTCACATTTGTAGGAATTATGTGTTTACTATTACCATAGTTGTTCATTTAATGTGTTGGAGAATTTCATTCCGCCCGGTTGCTCGACATTCAATTTACGCAGATTAATGATTTCAAACATTCGGTTTTAGAGGATGCCATCCAGAACGTAACGATTCGCTATTCATACCCATCATATTATTGGCATCAAGACTTAAATAGAAAATCAGTTTTTGTTAATAAATGCTTCATTGAAATACCTGGTTTACCAAAAAACGGTACAAAATAACATTTAAAAAACCCTGCCTGGAAATGCTAAGTATATATTACTTATAAATACCACGTGTATATAGATTTTTAAATAATTCAAATGTCGTAGAAAAAATGTATTGCATGTATATAAAGTTTCGAATACGTAATTAACCAATTGTCACTCCCCTTTGTTACGAATGGTGGACTCTTATATGGATTTAGCCTTCTCAATAGCATGGAGTAAAGTATCAACTTCCGACTGAACTGAGGTCAGCACATTTGCAATGCTTTGTTGATTGTTTAAAATTTCCACGCACTCCGTGTACGGATTGTAACGAAGAGTGAAAGGGCGAGGGATCTTGCTACTCCATTCTCTGTAATAAGAAACAGCGAGTGAAAACAAACCAAGAGCTACAGAACACTTTCCAGCACAAAAAAAACAACATACAAATGTCGTTACGCAGTTTAAAAAAACACTAGGAATACAAAATACTTGAAAAATGGGAACAATACGCGTCTCATAATAAAGAAAAAAATGCTAGCGTTATTTTAAACACTCGGGTCTGTTCAAAGCGTCCTTAACGGCGTCCATCTCATTTCTAATGTTTTGAACGATTTGTATTAGGTGGTCGTTCTTGTCTAGGGTCTCCACACATTGTGTGTAAGGGTTGTAGTGCACCACAAACGGCCGGGGAATCTTTGATGCCCACTCCCTAAACACATACCCCATCATGACCCTGATACAGTATCCGGTAAGTAAACCACTAATTCGCGTGATACAAAAGTGAGGAAATAATAAGAAAGCACATTTCGTGCGGAATAATTGGTTTTATGTTGGAAATGTAGAGATATCGTTTTATAATGACATAAGCAGCACAGCATTCTAAACGGCCAGACAAAATTACGTAATATGAGAACACTTTAAGCTGCACAAATTACGATTTCAAAGCTTTTTCTAACTTGGAATATATATTTGAACTTTTTCTCACTTGACTTTATTCTTCGCATCGTCGAACGATTCAGCCACGAAATATTTAGGTTGAAACTCTGTAATTGGGTACTTCGTGATACTGGTCTTATCTGGATCGAACGGTAAATGTTCTGGTTTATCTGACACACAATACTAAACAAATAGAACAAAAATTTTAAATCAAAATATCGTTATATCAACTGTTGTTGCTCGAAATAAAAGTGTTAAAAATAAATGAACTTGAAAAGCATTTGTGGTAACCTTCAGTTCACCAAAAGAAGACAAAAGTCCGGCGCCATAAGCTTTCAACTCATTATTTTGACGACAGATTCCAAATTCCACCGTGAACCAATATACCTAAAAGCACAAACAAATTTTTTTGGCTAATGAATGAATGCAAAATTTCCTTTAAATCGATATGTTACAAATTAGAATCCAAAAGTTTTACAAATATGAGCTTTTTGGTGAGAGAACAGACCCTAAATAATGCATAATGCAATTCTACGGTATTAGATCTAAACGAAGAAAAGTTTTGTTTTGTAAAATTCAGAAAATAAAATAAGCTCATGTTTTCTACATTGACAATTAAAATTACATGACCATATACCGTTGCTAATTTCTCTACCCATTCATCGGGAGCCCCTAAAGACGCCAAACCAATTTCCTGAACGATTAGATTAACAATAGATAAAGATCAACATAGACAGCATTCATAAATAATAGAGTAAGCTTGTGAACATTCCATTCTATATATATCCTTTCTTAGCAAAAAATTACGTTAAACAAACAGAGTCAGTATTTTTGAAAACACACATGTATAGCCAACTGTGTTGGGGAAATCATCTAATCGCAATTTAGCTTTTCACCTGAGAGAACTGCGCAAAACTTGTGTCTGCAAACAATGGCACGTGACCTATAAGCTCATGTACAACATCTCTAAATTAACATGAGTTAATGAAAAAAACGATGGAGAAAGTTGTAGATAGATTAAAACTAAAAATCTTTAAAAAGGTTTTAAAAACAAGAAGAAACAATCATGTCTGTGGTTAATAGGCTTTTTCGAAGAAAAAATTAAAATAAATCAATCGCATGCACATAGCGTTGGAAAAGGTCACGAGAGCTGTTAATTAACTTTAATGTTATGGCTCACGGTTCTGGTGTGTACATTGGAGTGGAACCATGTCGAATGTATTGCGTAGAATGGAAAACTCGAAATGCAAGTCCAGCTAGAAAATCTCTTGATGAGAGAAGCCCAGCAACTGGCCGTAATGTGAAACCAGTGCACTCTAAGTCAGGGAACGTCAAACATATAAGGCATGTGAAACAAAATTTTAACTGGAGGTAAAATTTGGAAGTTAATTTACAACTTAATCAATTTTAATTTACATTCACCCTTTAAAAATTTCGAAACATCTTCCAATTGAGGTAAATAACCAACTCTAAAAAAAGTAAAAGAACAAAAATTGGCATACAAAAACAAATCCAAAATTTGTACAATCCAGCAAATCATGGTAGATAATACTATTGCCGACATAAAGATTTTAAATTTCTAATGAGATGTACATATAAATCTATTTTAATTTTGAATGGAAAATCTGTCTAACTTAAAAAAATGACGATCATTAGCCAGTTTTACTTGTAATTGCAGTTTTCGGCCAACAAGGGAAACATATAGTTCAATTCAGCGCAAGCATGAGTGGGGAAGAGCGTGGTTAACTCTGTAAACACTTTGTCCCTAAATAACAATCAATCTATCAGTAATTTTTAGTTTTTGCATTAACTCATCATTACCAAGTTGCAATTTCAGCAGGAGTATACTCGACTCTTGGCAAAGGTTGGCCACTAAAAGTCTCCCAAAATAGATGTTTGTAAATTTATTGCTTCAATGCCTTACTGTCGATAGTTTATTGCAATATCTGCAAATTCTTTTCTTCTCGCTCTATAAACGCTGTCAGTGAAACCCTAGATCCATTTAATTAGTTGTAGAATTTATACTTTTAACAAAATTTAATTATATAACATAAATAAAAGTGCATTGTAAATAATTAGGATTTACTGGATGATCAGATTCCAATTCTGATCCATAGCTTAAAACTCGATCTGCAAATTTATCCAAATCAGATATCTTTCTTGGAAACCATGGGACTAAAAATAAAGGAATATCAGCAAAGTTTTTGAAGTTTATAAATTTACAAATAGTTACTATCTCTATCCCGGTGCAGAAAAACACTTTTTGTTTGAAGCTTTAAGTTTTCCACAACCTTTTGGAGATCTTCTTCTTTTGTATTCTTTTCATCAACATCAACAAAAAAGTCATAACCTTTTTGATTTTTCGAGGGTCTGGACTCAATATGCTTCAAATTAATTTGTTGGTTCTGAAAATACATAAATTGCACAGAAAAGATGAAATCTTTCAAAAATATTACATATATGTATGTATATACCTTGAAAACTAGCAAAGTATCTGCTAAAACTCCACAGTCTTCGGGTAATGAAAATACCACAGACGTTCCAAGAGTTTTTCCATCTGACACATTAGTCTAATTAATATATATAACAATAACAAAAGATTCATCCTTTTAACATCAATTTACAAAAACTTCAAAATCAAAAATCAAATCAGGTTACCAAATATGCACTTTTAGTTTTACTTTCTATTCCATTTGAGCCATCAGAAAGCTTCCTCTTTTTTCCAGCATCCATATTTTTTTAAATATATAAACTGAAATTAAATAGATAAGTAGAGTGGCATTGAACAAAAACACGACTGCTCTTGAGGAAATCTGATCACAGTTTTTCCCCATTGGTATTATGAACGAATGATGCTTGTGAGGAACATAATGTTTGTAATCAACCAACATGATGACAAGCTGCTTACTGCATCAAAAAGTATAAAATTTAAACTAAATGTAAAACATTTAGTAGTCTAACAAAGAAGGACATATGAAAAAAACAATTTCATTCAAGGACCACAATGTTGCTAGACAGGAGTATTTCTAATCTAATCTAGCCACCTAATTGCGTTTTTAGATTAAAAAACTGTTTAACACGATAAAAACAATTTTGCTTTCCGACATAACAGGGATTTTATTGAGAAGATAAAAATTCTTCATTAATATTTTTGCGTAGTGGTAGTGAAAATTAAATTTACACATAGTTAGTTATGGAGGCACCTAACCACTCTTTAAAAAACCAAAAAAGATGTATGGAAGAAATTTACTATGTAGCCATTTTTAACATGCGGTTTTTTGTTTTCGTTCCACCGCAGATCTTATTCAGTAGAGTAAGAATTAAATTCCAATGTATTCCAAACCATACACAGAATATTCAACACATTTCTTGCATTTTACATCAAACGTTTCTTCAGTTGCCATAATCATTAGTTCCGATTTATTTATGAAATAGCACACGTTAATATTGCACTGACATTAATAATCGTTCGTCTCCTGATTGATATCGGATTATTGTTAAACCAACTTTTTACGACATAAACAAAATCTTTCCTTTACACGCGCTAGTGAAATATTTTCAAATCAGTCAACATTTTTGTTGCTGGCGGTTGGTTCCCTTATCAACAAGGTTTTGTTAATGAGATAAACAGACAACTACACAGATTTTTCCTGTTTCGACTTTCATCAATAACTTTGGCTGGCACGAGATACGCCTTCGACAGATAAATATAATTAGATGACTCATCGATTTTCAACAAAATGCCACGTTTCTTTGAAAGAAATTTATTTCATTATTTCATCATTCAAAGTAAAAGTGAATAAATTAAAGTGCAGAAACTAACCATATAGGTTTACAGATGGCCTACTAAAAATATCTAGTAGGCCATGGTTTACACAAAAATGAGATGCGGAGAAAACTGAAGAAAAACCTGTAAAAAACGACCATTTATCCCCACTTGCACTATGTATTACAAAATGTCCCTCTAACAAAGTAACAAATAATCATGATTGTATTGCATCATATTACGGAAGCTGTATTGTAGAATCACGGGTTTTCATTGGCTTATTATTTTGCCTAAAACATCCTATTAAAATCGTTAACGGCTTCACGCGCGCAAGGCGTTTTAAGCAAAATCTTTCTTGAAGACGATTCCTCAAAATGGTATACATTAAACAAAAAAGGTATATACTAAAAGTCTTTACTACGCACAATGCACACACGGTAATTTCTTTAGGTTCATTCTTCAAAGACATAATTCTCGATCAGTAGGTTGTAAAGCTCTTTAAAATGAAGGACTTTAGTGAGAACAACAACTTTCTTTGCGATAAGCACTTACTAATCACATGATGATGCAGTTTCCGAATTTATTTCCATGCAACGTAAATACAAATTTCAGCTTTTTAAAATTTTTGTTATTTTACCACTGTTTATAGTCTTCGAAATATCCGACGTAAATTTGCCCACGGGAAAAGAAACAAATTTCAATTTACCACGGAAACAAGATTGCATTGCAGGGACACCTACATTTCTAAAGAAAATCTTTCTGTAGCTATTTTTGATAGAACCTGATGGAGGTGTGGTGAATTCGATCCAAGACCGCAAGATGATAATGATGAAGGGCGGCAAAACAACCACATTACTTCTAAATAAACGCATTTGAATAAGCAAGAATATTCAATACATTTAGCTGTATATAAATATTTTTTTCTCGCTTTTGTGAAGTACCGTAATGCCTCGATTAAGCGCCCGTGCGCTTATTTAATTTTCGAGTCTTCAGGGTAGGGGTTTATTCGAGAAGGGGGCTATCTATTTCCACATCTTCGTCACCCTCCTTGTCTTCGTCGATGAGTAACATGTCTGGACTCGCGTCAGCGATATCACTCTCATCGGCTTGAAACGGGTTTGCTTCCTCCGTATTCATATATTCAAACTGCTCTTTCAGCATTGTACGGCCTTCGTGACAAGGTTGACCCTCTTTGAAGCATGTGATGTAGTCACTTATAAACTTGTAGATGGTGAACTTGTTTTAGTAGGTCACGTGCCTGTTGAGTTGTCCCGACTTTTATCTTATTTTCTCACAGCAACTGATAGCGAGAAAAGAAAAGACTTGAAGGCAGAAGTTGTTGGTAAAAGAAAGCGAGAAATTGGTCTAGTGGTTCCAGCCAAATACATAGCAATGACGAACGATATAAAGTTTGCAGAAGTTTTGATAGAAAGGCTGGAAGAAAAGAAGAAAATCATTGACATTGTGATATCTGAAAGCTTTTAAAAAAGTTTCCCTGTTGTAACGAAATGGAAAAATAAGAATGAAAACTAGAAAAAAACTGTGTTCCGTTGCCTTTCTTCTTTCCGTGCTACTGTTTTTGCCGAAAACTCGAATAGGCGCCCGTTTCTGAAGATTGAGGAGTGGGCGCTTATTCGAGGGGGGCGCTTATTTAATAATTTAACCGGGCGATTATTTAAGGTGGCGCTTAATCGAGGCATTACGGTACACCATTGAAAACTATTTTCTTGAAAGGAACGTTGTTCTTTAAATCTGAAATTTCAAGAAAAGTGAAGAAAAATATTTTCTTAGGTAGTGCCTTCCAAAATCTGCGCATACATGTATAAAGAGACATCTTTGACGGTTTTGTTTCAATTTTGTTTCTTCTAAATTTCTTTAAACTGTTTATAAAACGATACGCCTCCTTTTTACAGTCGCCCTTTTTCGCAACAAAAGTTAAAAAATCAAATCAAAATAAACTTCCCAAATGTGATAAAATACGAGAAAATTGGTAGATACTAAATGGTAATAGGCGCCGTACCAAATCGCGTAAATTAAATGGCGCCTTACGCGTTTCATAATAACTAATACAAATATTTCCACACATAGAAAAGCAAATTTTTTAAATAAGTAATACATCTATTGGTGATAATACAGTCGGTACATAGAAGTGATGGATGGCAAATGTCACGTGATCCAAAATGGCTGTGATACAGTAGAACTAACTCCGTATTATTATATATCATTGGGATAAGCAGATGAATAATGGCGTGTTAGTCTTGAAATCTGAATAATTATTTTCCTTTCAATTAAGTATTACACCAAATAAGGTGTCAACGAACATGCATATTGCATTCAGATAGCGCTTTAAAAATAAAATTGAATTCAAATTTATATATCAAAATTAATATTTAAAAAATTTGAAAAGTAAAAAAGCAAAAATTATCTCATGAAATTGGGAACCTTGAGACTGACGTTACGTTTAATTTGATAAACAGCAAAAATATCAGCCATGGTTTTGGGCGAACAAGATTTTATTGTTTTTCGGATGTGAACGAGGTAAAGATTTTTATGTCTTCGTGTTCTCCAACAAGCCCTGTTTACTGTTCAAGATCTGTTATTTCATTTTGTAGTTCAAAAATAAAAATGAAATGTTTATATATGATGAATAAACCAATTTTTAATCTAGAAACTAATTCTTTTATCATCTTCGCTTTTGTTCTCCTAACCTTTCCATATACCCATATATTTGTAAATAGAATAACACAATACTATAATAGTAGTTTAACAAAATTTATATGTTTGTATACAAAATCTTTATATATTCGTTTTTCAAACATTTGTTATGTGATATTCTTTGCTTTTGTTTTATTTAAATATGCGATTTCTATTGTAAAATTACGCATAAATTATATAACTCGCAAATTATTTGTTTACCATACTTTGCTGAATGAAAATTTTCATCAGCGACCAAGACAGTAGCTAAGTCCTTGTTTTCAGGTTTCTAGGCGGAAATAAAATGTTCTTTTGTTCAATTGTGTTGCTAGAATAGAGTTGAATTGTATCATTAATATTATCACAGTGTTTAATATCAGATATCTAAAGTGCAAGAAAACATGGCGGTAAAACTCCTTTTAACAAATACGCAACGCCATCGTGTCTTGATGGCTACCTACCTATGAGTGGGTTACCTAACTAGCTGACTAAGTTGGTTTTAGTGTGGTAAATAATAAAACAAAAGGTCTAGCTACGTTAGGTTACATTTTAAATATTAATATTTAGTTAATTTAGTATTGTTTGCTTTCGTTTCAATCTGCAGTTTTTATACCCTTCTTTTTTTCAGTCAAAATATGCTTTCAGCAAAAATACTTCATGGGTGTGTGTGGATCAAAGACGTGTAAGTCTTCATGTTTGTCACTTACAAAATGTTCATCACAAAGTTCTCAAAGATGGTATTTTGCACAGAATGAGGATGAGGATCCAGATATATCACAAACTGCTTACAGTAAGTTTGTTTAGTGATGAGTTTAAATTCAACTTTATTTACATACAATTTCATGGAAAAATTTTCTGACCAAAAGATAATTGAATAAAACTATTAAATCTGCTGTTGCAGGTTAAGAAAGTATGATGTACAGTAGGATATATATAATCTTTTTTCCTGATATAAACGATTGCAAATTCAATTCAAAGTTGCAGTCATTTCATAACTATTCATGCATAATGCACTTGATCTTAATTAAACCATAACGAAGACTGCCCAAAAAAAACATTGCCAGTGATTTCTCGATTATTAGTAAACTATTTTCATACCTTAAAGAGTTTCAGAATAACAAGAGTTATATTTATTTATATTTGTTGTTTTTTAAAAATACGGCTTTTGATGTTTTCATGTTAAGGATATTTATTTGAACAGTTTTAAAATAAATTCTAAGGAACATTGCTGATTTGAAAAACACAAAAACTTCACAAATAAACATTTTCAAGTTCATGGAAGAACACGTATTGGTTCCCATCATACCCAGTTCCAATCATACCCTGAAAATTTGGTTCCAATCAGTCCAGTTGTTTGGGCGTGATTTGCGGACAACAACCAAACAAACAAACATACTCAGGTTTTTCCTCCATTATAGTAGGATGGATTCCATTTTGGTGACATGGAAAATGGGGAGATTGAAGCTGGTCAACAATTTTGTTATCCACTATCTCAATGTAATAGAAGGTTTCCTCGAGAGGCTTGGAATGAGCTTGATACCAATCTTTTAAGAATGGTCAGTGTTATCTTTATCGGATGAGCAAAAGGTAATGACAAATGATGAAAATTTCTTTGCAGCAACCGCAACAAACTCTTCACAATTTCTCACCACTTCTTTAAATTGTAAGGTCATCTTTTTTCTGTATTTCATTTTCTTCTCTGCATTGGACATTGGTTTCCTTATGATCTCAAGAGCAAAATTGAGTATATTTTTTTTATTTTTCCATCAAAAATGTTTGCAAATGTTAGTCTTTAAAGGTTTAATCTGGTTATGTGTTTTCTGCCAGCCTTGGTGGAAGCAACGCCATTGATATGGCTGTGAAGGCTCAATTTGGAGATGCCATACTTTTCAGAAAGTTTCAGAATGCTAGTTGTTCATCTCTTTTCGTTTGCTTATCATCATAAGCAACAAGATGGCAGAAGCTTGTCCGTTGAAGTATATTTAAAATGTTCAGCAAACATGTTATCTATCCCCTGACATTTATAAACCTTTTGAGATTTAATAGTTGATTTTATTTCGTCTTCGATGGGAATGGCAGCAATTACGCTGATATTATCAAGTGATAAAATATAGGGAAAAAGATGGGTACTTTCTATATCAGGCTGACATTCTACAATTGGTTCTGCATCTGTTCAAACTTCATCTGAATAACAACAAATAAGACTGTAAAACCTTTTATTTCTATAAAGTTCCACACTTACGAAAAGTAAAGTGAGCTCTCTTTTGAAAAAGAAAAGGAAACTAAAGAGCACATGTTTTTGAAGTGAAAGTCTTTGTAATCTATCAAACTATAATCTGCAAACAATTATGTTTAGTCTGTTGTATCCATTTAGAAGCACATAAACCATGGCTTGTATTGAAAATTAAAGTAAAGTATATATAACATTTTGGTGTGATTATTTACTATTCTGGTTGAAGAAAAGCCCTGAAATAATTCTGAAAATGTGATTTAAAGTAACCAAGCATTCTGAAACTAAAGTAAAATTTCATGTATGCATGTATAATGAAATTTAATTGTTAGATAGCTTTGTCAATGTTTGATTTTTTTTACATTTTTTACAAATTATATAGGATTGTTTAAAATTTTATCAGATATTTTAGGTTTACATTTTTGTCGTCCCTAGATGTACACGATTCTTTGAAAGAAAACACAAAGGATGATTGCTTTTGTCGCTTTTTTTGTTTTAAAGTTGTGAAAAATCACAAACTTTTTCATCTAGCAAATACTGGAAAACAGAAAGCAGGCTTGTTATTGCATGTTCAGGGTTCCTTACATTAAATTATAAATCATAAATCTGCACCAATAAACCATCAGATGATTAAACCTCCATAATTGGAGAAAATCATCTTTTGAAACTGTCCAACCCATGCAAGCATGGAAAAGCGACGTTAAAAGGATGATGATGATGATGAATATATACATATATATATATATACTATAAAAGAAAAAGATTAAAAATTTAAAAATTTGAGCCTTATCTGGTTTTAGACCGTCCTTAATGTTTTATTTTTCTTTAATTTTGCCCTCACCCTTTGGTTACTATTATTAATCTCCCCCATATGGATTTGCCCTGGGGAAGGGCCTGTGTTGATATACACACACATATATATATATATATATCTTCTTTCTTTCTTTCTTTCTTTGTTTTTGATCCACAATGATTTTTCTGGAAAAGGCAATTTGAAATCCACAAAATTTATTTGAATTTGCTGTTAACTAGATTTGATTATATTGTTATGTTGTTTTTAAAATGATTTCAAAGAAAAGTATATTTTTTTTCCAGAAAACCCAATACAGAATAATCATTATCGGTTGTACAGTATCCAAGAAAAGCATTTTGAAGATGAGATAAATTGCTTTCATGTATTGGACAGGAACGATCTTATTTCGTGCCATGATTTGTATAATATTTTAAATGATGGCGCTATAAAGCCAGTAATTCATGACCCAGATCACACACTACTCATCGACACAAGAGATGAACAAGACTACGATTACAAGCACATTATCACGAGCGTTCATTGTAATGATTTAAGTTCTTCAACAAATTTTGATATTACACTGGCAAATTACTCGTTGATCGTGATCTACGGTGGTAAACTCATTGGCGCTGGTTTGGATAAGGTGGTTGCTTTGAGAGACCACCTTCAACCATGTGTGGCTTGTGAACTGCTAATTTTAAGTCATGGTTTTAAATGCTTTCATCAGTTGTATCCATTTTTATGTACTGATAAAGAAATAAATAGTGTCTTTGACCGGCAACTGCTACTTGTATATCCATCTGTAGTTTTTGAAGATGAACTTTTCCAGGGCAGGGGAGAACAGGCAATAAATCAAGTGATAGTAGAAAATTTATGTATTACACACATTTTGAATGTCACCGTGGAATACAAAAACGCATTTCCTGGCAGAATAAAATATCTAAAGTTGAGTATAGAAGATGAAAGTCAGTGTAATTTATGCGATCATTTTCACACTGCGTCTCGTTTCATACATGAGGCAATAACAAATGGCGGACGTGTTCTGGTTCACTGCAATCAAGGAGTGAGTCGCAGCTCAACGTTTACACTCGCTTACCTGATCAAGTACAGAAAGTGGCGTTTGGAAGTCTCGCTTGCCACATTGAAAGCCAGAAGACCTTGTGTTTGTCCGAATCCAGGTTTTTTAAATCAGCTTTCACAATGGGAAGCTGCTGTTTTGCCTAAATAATTTTTTGTAGTATGTAAATATATATATATGTATTAACCTAATTTGTATCTTTTGGTATATGTATATATATATTTATATAAAATATTGATAATTTTTTTTGTACTATTTTGGCAGCACTCAATATATTTGTATGTACTCTCATTATAGATATTACTTTCTTGCAAGACAATAAACAAAAACTTTTTTTTTAAATTAAACAATGGTCGCCATGTAAATAATGGATGTTTTGTTATTCATAAGAATCTCACAAACCTTATAAAGGTTTTATTTTCAAGTTGTTTCAGTACGGTCATGATTTCAAACATTACAAACTGCCATTTAAAGTGAGGTGTGTGTGTATATTTTTCGTTGTACCAGTTTCTTCAATGATTATTAACAATGAAAAAGTTGACAATTTCACGGCAAGAAATGGAAAGGTTTCGTCAGATGAAGGATGATAACATGGACTTTGAACGAACGACGTCTGATGATGAACAGATGAGTGAAGATGCCATTGAAGGTACTGCTGAATTTAGTGACTAAGCACTTTTGTCATGTTTACTTGGGCTTTCTTTGCATGTAATGTTATTACAATAGATTTTGTTGAGATTTCAACTTAGAGTGTTGCATTACGAAAGAAATTACTTAAAATACTTTTTATTTATTTTTTCAATTAATCCAGAACTTTCATGTAATTTCATTGAAAATGCATTTAATGTGTTATGTATTAGTTTGAAGGTTTTAAAAGTTATATGCATATTGCGTCACATAAATATTTTATTGTATCAAAGCAGAACTAAGAAAATTTGGCTTTTCAGAAATTACTAATGGTCCGATCACAATCAATAAACCTGCCATTCCTGCTCGTATCAGTAGTTTGCAGAAGAGAAGAGAGGTGCAACTTGGAACGAGCACAGAGAATTTGTCGAAAGAATATGCTGACATTGCAAAGTTTAAGATATTCCAGCTTGCAGGTGAAGACTTTAAAACCAACATTTTTATCTTGAGAATCTGTATAATAAAGTAGCTTGAAAATTCATTTCCATGTAAGAAAATAACAAAATCATATGGATGTCTACTGTTCGACCATTATTAGATTACTTACCATGTAAGCTTTTTCATTTTGTAGCTGATATCTATTTTCTTCTTTAGGAGATGACCATACGGGCAGGCCTGTGATTGCTTTTAGTGCATGCCGTTTACCTGTCAGAAGTCTCATTGACCATCAGAATCTGTTCAAGTAAGAACATTCTTTTTATTGGAGGTTTTCTAAGAATTTATTTGCAAACATTATTTCACTGATTACTCAATATTCAAATAATTTGTTCACCTGCATGTATATACTTTATCTGTCACGAAGAAAAACGTTACCACAGACAGACAGACATAAGAGAAATTTAATCTAGAAACGAGTGCGCTTTTGAGATGTATTTTCTTTCATGGTTTAGTAGATAAGTGTTATTTTTTAAGTCAAAGCATAACGTTGAAAACGAGAGAAAGACTTATAGGTCATATCCAGCCAATTTTGATTTTTTTTGATCGAAAATTAAAGGATTTAGACATAAAATGAGAACATAACAAATAACGCGTAATTAAAAGGGTATGGAACTAGCTAAAGCGTGTCACTCATAAGCACAACACAAAAAACGCCGCGTAGTACAGTGTTCAAGACCAGATTGTTTACAAAGACTGCGAAATGACGGAAAGCGAAGGTTTTTCATAAAATGGATACGTAAGCGATGTTTCGCGGTACTCTATGTATATTGTGACGTACCATTAGATGCTGATGGCGCGGTAGGCAGACAATTACGGTGACCCATACATAGGCAGATTAAGAAATTATGAAACAGAGCGATTCGTCGAGCGACCAAAGAAATGTGCGATTTAAAAAGCGTTTAAATGGTCATACTGTCTAAACTAACCTCTAGTGTAGGTTGTAGAAAGAATAGGACAGATGGTATAACGCATACAGAAATAGAAACAAAATTAAAATTACTGTAAATATTGCGAATTCGTATTTATTCGTTATAAAACCGTGTTTACATGTGAGTATTAACAAAACCATTTTTCACTTTATAAGAACTACAGTTTCTCTATTGAAAGATTAGAATATTTTGAGAGAAAAACAAAGTTATAATAGCGATCTTCAATTTACGTTTCTTTTGAAAATTTCAATAACTTTCTCCGTCAATAACAAAATTCAGTTGTTTTGTCTTTTCGTTAATCCAGCTGTTTGGAGCCGATATTAAAAAGATACACAAAGTCAAATAACAAATAAATACCATCATTTGTGAGAGCCATGGTTTATTAGGTACACAAGAGAATGACTTAAAAAAACCTTTGATTTGTATGGTCACATATAATTGCAAAGACATTACCAACAGCTTCTTAAACACAATCTGTTATTATTTGCTTTGTCTCAAACTTAATTTACCATGAACTTTTATCACGGGTGCATCATCAATGTTTACTGCAAAGCACAGTTTCGGGTTTCCTGGAATGTTATCACGTGGAATTGCTTTGATCCATCGAAATCTTTCTTTTGGAACCTTGGGTAACCGAAAGATACCTTTTTCATCACTGGCATTTTCTTTAGTTTTATATGAAAAAGAAAATAGTGCTAAACATTAATACAACATTAATACCAATGAAAGAAAAGCTCCATGTCAAAGATCTTGGTGTGACTATGAGCAACACAGGAGATTTTTCCCACCATATCGACTCAATATGTGTTACAGCAAAAAGTCTCTGTAGCTGGGCACTGAAATCTTTTAAATGAAGAGAGGTTAATACCATGTTGACACTTTGGAAGAGCCTCATCAGACCGAGACTGGAATATTGTTCCCAACTTTGGAATCCTACCAAGGTTGGACAAATCCAACAAATTGAATGCATTCAATGGAGTTTCATTTGAAAGATATCCTGTAGAAATGATAAAAGATACTGGGATATGTTGTCATTCCTGAAGCTATATAGGCTAGAAAGCGAAGGGAAAGATATATAGTCCTCTATATCTGGAAAATACTTGAAAAACACGTTCCTAATCCAAAACCTGCGGTAATAAAACCTATTCACTTACTACGAAGAGGTCGAAGATGTTTTGTTCGCTCTGTTTCAAACAAAGCAACCACTTCTATCCAGAATCTTCGTCATAACAGCCTATGTATACGAGGGCCACGGCTATTCAATATTTTACCATCACACCTCAGAAACCTTTCTGGTTGTAAACTAGACGTGTTCAAAAGAGGTCTAGACAAACATCTACAGTCTATACCTGATGAACCACAAATTCCTGGATATATTGCAAATAGACAAGCTGAAACAAATATCATTTTGCATATGTCTACTCTACGCAATACAAACTGCAGTGTCCTCAAGACAAACGATTATGTTTTAGGTCGTAATGATGAGACACTGCATACTTTGGGCGGACTACATACAAGTTTCACCCTGATGTTCTAACGTCGAAAGCATTAACAAAGTAACAAATATTAGCTACATATAAAACTAACTCGAGCTATAGCTACATACGATTGGCAGATAATATCAGCTAAACTAGCTAGCAAAACAAAAACATACAAAATATGCAAGGAAAATGAATATCGACGCCAAAACCTCTCTTTTTTTAAGTAACATAAAAAATCAATGAAAGTTATGCCATCTAGATAAATAAGTATACATACAACTCTCAAAATGTATCAAAGCAGACATTTACGTTCCAAACGTTTGCAAAAAACGAACTAAGGTGGTTTTATTGTGGCAAGGAATTACGGAGGTAACTTCATTTAAAATGGTGCTTTCCGTAATTCAAATTCACATGCCATTCAAATAAATGCAATTTTGCTTTCCCGTAAACTAGTCTTTATCGGAAGTTGTTTCATGTTTGCGTTTATTCTTCAGTTTACTGAAGGATACCTTGGAACTATACGTTGAGAGCGATTACACCCTCGTCTACTTCCACTACGGTTTGAACAGTAAAAACAAACCTTCGCTAAAATGGCTGCTTCAAATCTACAGAGAGCTCGATCGAAAGTAAGAAATGTGTTTTCAGAAATCGAAAGCTTCGTGCTGTTTTACATGCAGTTCCCCACTAAATTCTATTTTTCTTCTGCACGTGGGTATTTCTATTGGTTTCTTTGCAAATGAACATTCCTTCGTGCAATTTCATGCAAGACATTTCCCACGATGAGTCACTTAGAAGATGACTCGCTATTTTTATTGCCTAATTAGCGTGAATCCAGCAGTAGCGGCCCTTGAGGTAAAATTGCGACATTTGCTACCGGAGGGTGCCTTTAAAAAGTTATGTCGTGGGACGTTTGCTGATGGTATATATATCTATCAAAAAACATCGGAATGGCATTCGTAATCTGCTTTCATCGCTTCAGGTCGCTTCTCTTCTGTTTTTCTAGGTACAAAAAAAACCTAAAGGCGTTATACATTGTTCATCCAAGCAACTTTGTGAAGATTGTATACGGTATGTTTTATCCGTTCATCAGTAAAAAATTCGGCAAGAAAATCAACAACATTTCAAAGTTGGACGATTTGTCGCCACATCTTCGTCTTGATCAACTCGATATACCCGACGAAGTTCGAGAGTAAGCAAGTAAAAGTGAAAGTATCGATTGATGTACGTGGTGTACTTTATGTTTAGAAATGATCGAAATATCGTCCAAAAAACGAAATCAATATCTCTTTCTCACACGAAACTTGAATACCCGAAAACTCAACAGTTTGGTGTCCCTCTTACACAGTAAGACTGATTAATCTTTTCCTGAATTACATTTCTTGTTACACGAACGAAATTTCAGGTTGCGAGAAAAATTTGGTTTGGACATCCCGATCGTTGTGAGCAATACGATTGATTTCATTGAACAAAATGGTAGGCTGTTGTTCGATCGAGTGACCGCTTTTCTTATTACTTTCTTCTTAGCTCTTGACGTTGAGGGTATATTCCGGCGATCTCCTCAAGTGAACTTAATGAACGATGCAGTCAACAGATACAATCAAGGTATCGATTTCATTTCACTTTTGAGTTAACTTATTAATATGAGGTCGTTGTGTATTTTGTAGTGTTTCACTATTTGCAACGTTTTTGTGCCATTTGTATTTGTACACAGATATTTACCCAAATTTGTTGTTGTTAGGTGAGGAGTATCCCTTCACGACGGACAATGTTCATTTGGCTCCCGGTCTGCTCAAGAAATTCCTTCGCGATCTTCCGACTCCGTTGCTTACGTTTGATTTGTACAACGAGATCATGGAGACGTGCGGTACGTCTGATGTTTTCTCTCTTGATTGATATGACGTTGTTTGTGTTATTTAGCTCTGTCCGAAGACGAAAAGTTAGCGGCGACGCGTAAAATGCTTACCGAGAAACTCCCGCAATGCAATCGCGACCTGTTGACTTGCATTCTACGGTTTCTCACTAAAGTAAGACTTAAAATGTCGCGTGACGCCCTCAAAGAACGTCTTTTCTAAATATTTCTCTTTGTTTTTTTCAGGTTGTCGAGCACTCATCGATCAATCTAATGACATCCACAAGCTTGGGGATTGTTTTCGGTCCTAACTTTTTGTGGTCGAACAAAGAAGCTGCCACTTTGACGTCCATGTCTAAAATCAATTTGTACTGCAAGTACCTAATCGACAAGTCGAGCGCGATATTCGACACGTCGTCGGAGGTTTAACCGGGCCTCTTTTGACGTGACGGCGTTTAGAGTTTACCTCCACCCAGAATCTCTGTCGTAGTTTAAAAGAAAATTATATATGCGGACTTTTTTTTACCGGAGAAATGCTTGTAATTAAAATATTTTTTTACCCTCTGTGCTTGCGTTTGAATGATTTTGTTCAATAATATTCATTGTTTTAGTGATGATTACGATAGATTTCTGCAGGAAATAATATGAATATCAAAAGTTGTCGTTTATTTACAACCCCCCCCCCCTCCCCCACCCATATAAAAGCTGATATCCTGATACAATATCTTCTGGTAAAACATGATGCGTATATATTCTATAAGTGAATCTGGCAGTCATTCAAGATTTAATGTTTTCATATCATTTGCAGCGCCAGAAATCGTCGAAGCCGGTGATGAAAGATCCGCAATGCTTTGGTTTGTCTTTTTCGTGTCGATGTTATACGAACCCATTCCGGCTGCAATTTCGGCTTCAGCTTGCGAATATGGTTTTTCTTTCATAAGGCGAAGTCTAATGTCACAGATAATCTTAACATATGTTGGAAAAACGCAATGATCTCATGCATACAGTAATGTACAGTATATCATATGATGTCAAGCCAGAAATTTATGCTAATTTATACAAAACATTCCTTTTACCTTTTCTTGTGATTTTTTGTTTTTTTGTGATCGGTTAACGTCTTTTGATCCATAAAATATCGTCTAAATAAATAATATACAACATAGAAATAAATATGTACAACATGACGCCAGATGTTCAATTAAAGACCCAAGATGAACAGATGTTTATTGCACCAATACATTTCAATGTTTTAACTTAATAATAGTCCTGTAGAAATTTGTATTTGATTGTAAAGACAATTTCATCGGCTTTTGAACAGTCATCATTTTTCCTCTTTTTACCAAAAGGAGTCATGGTGTGCGAACTTGTCAAGGGAATGATAGAACATTTCTGCTCGTCTGAAGAAATTCAACAAAAAAATTTAAATTCTCAGTTTGGTTTATACCATTGCCTTCATAAAAATCTTTAAATTTGTACAAGCAAAATATTCCCTGTCAAAATCAAGGGAGGCAATGGACCAAAACTGCTGCATCAGGCCACTTTGTCACTTATTATAATAAGTTTAGCTTGTTTCAAAACTGTTGGAACTGTGTTTGACTGTAATGATGAATTCATGGTGGAGGGTGGTTACAAGGTGCTTTCTACAGTCTCCTCATGTCCACTATAAAAAATTCTTCGAGTTTTGTTGAATGCCTTCTTCAGGTTGACATAAGTAAGATATAGCAATTTATTAGCAGCAGTAGTACACGATTTTTTTTATAAGCAACCTAGGATTTGGGGTAGAACTCATGTTGCTTAAATTTTATGCCGAAATTGGTACTCAAGTTGCTTAACTGGTTGCTTGTTTTTCGAAATAGGTTACAAACAAAATTCGATTCATAGGTGAGAAAACGTCAATCAACAAGACAGACATTCGAAATAAAGAAAATAACAATGCAATTTCCTCACTTGGTGTATACGCATATGTAGTTAAAATACACACATACAAGGCAAAGTTATTGCTATTGAAGTGGCTATGATTAGTATAAATATTTTTCACCAGTTGCTTAATGTAAGTACTGTTGCTTATAAAGCAGTTGCTAATAATAAAAAATTGTGTACTTCAAGATAACATCAGTTGTGCCTCACCCTTGATGACAAACTGCATTGATGAGTCAATGTTCACTACGCATGAAAGTGTCTTGGATCAATTCTAGGAATTACACTGAGAAATGAAGATATACAAAACTATATAAGCATTGTTTTCCATCGTCTAACGCTGTAAGGAAACAAGGCGCTAATTTTGTTCACATAGTGAAGCAACATCAAAGTAGCTCTTTCCGAGATCAGCGAAATTACAAAGTCATGCATTTCATCTTTTTGTGATAAACAACATCTAAAATATATACATTGCTCACGTCACTCGCATGGAAAATGATAATATTCAAAAGCAATTTCTTTTCTTTACTACCTCACAAAGTGCATCCAAGAGATGGAAAAGTTGTGAAACAATAACAGGTCTAGATGAGTGTCAATTGAGGGAAGCCGAACACTGTTTGCAAAAAAGGAGTTTCCGCAATTGCTCTCTCGATTGTAAAACCTGACGGGGACTAGTTCCTTTACAGATAAAGATGACGATGATGATGAACACTATTCTGATTCACTTACAGAGATTGCTACAGCATTCATAGATGACATTGTTGACTTCAAAAAAGACGGGAAAGACCAAGCAAAAACCTGGTGATAGCAAAACTTCTAAAACAGCAGAAATTATAGCAATCAATAGACCAGCATGGAATAAACTCAAGGGCCTCGTCAGGCTTGGGCTTATTAGAAAACAAGCATGAACTCTAACATCACAAGTTTCCAGCTTATACTGCTGAACGCATTCCTCAATTGGGTGCTGCCCACTATCAACAGTTTCAATTTACCAATGATGACCACTTTGCTGACGACGAGATAGATGAGAGTGAGAATCACTGTTGGACCTGTGGTGTCACATCCACTGTTCAGAAAACTTAATACTGGCCTTCCCTCCAATCATCCTGGTTGTTCAGAAAAAGAGCTTGTAATAGTGTCAGTTTGGCAATGACTGTCGTGTTGAACAGATGATAAAAAGTTCTTCAAAACACAAGAAGATTTTAGAAAATCATTCCAACAATATGCAGAGGAAAGACGATGAAAACAAAAAATATAAATCGTCAGATCTTCTGGAGAGGATGTTTCTGACGAATGCTGGCAACAAAAATAACACAAATGTCACCAACAATAAAAGTACTTTAAGGAAATAGCACCGGGTATTTGTTACAAAGACTGATTTATGTAGGGTGTACTTACGCACAAAAGACGCAGAAAAACTGACCATCCCCGGGAAGATCAGGATCAAGGATTTGATGAAGAACTGAACAATTATTTTTTGGACCTAATTCGTCATGTATCTGATCAATATCTTTCGCTCGTTTTCTCGTCCTATGTTTCTTTTTAAAGTCTTTGATGTTTTTATTTGTCCTTTTCTTTCTTTGCGGTTTCCCCATATCGTAAATTTCTACAACGAAAAAAAATCAAAATAACTGCACCAGTGTGGAAATGTACTCGATCATTCTTGGATATTTGCCTCGATGTCATTTTTCCAGTAAATTTCGCTGAAAGATTTTTGTTTGTTGCGTAAAAGTTTATTGTAATCAATAAAACCATTTGCGAGAGAGCAAATATTAAATGTATTCGAAGCTTAAGGTTGAGTTTCTTTTGTTAGTTAAGGTTAAGTTGTCAATCATTTTATGAACTTCTTTTGGTAGTTAAGGTTGAGTTATCAATCATTTTATGAGTGTTTTTTTCAGTTTGTCTATAACAGACTCGTAAATAACGAAATTAGCTCATTTAAAAAAATAACTTATACAGGGGGCGCTTATTCGGCAGGGGCAATTAATGTTGAATTAACCGCCCACCCGTGTTGAACGAGTGCTTATTAATTCTTGCTTAAACCAAATCGTACTGACCCATCAGTTGCCAAGTTTAAAGCACGTGACTTGAAGGATGTTTTGATTGTTTCCGGGATAATTTTGTCTCGTGCTTCCAGGATCCAGTTAACAATAGTACCCCCACCGCAAAAGACTTTCCCTGCAGGAAAAAAGCTTGTTATTTTCTTCTTCAGCCATTGGTCGTACAATTCGGTTGTATCGATTTTAAAGGGCTTGTTCCAGCTCACGTCAGGAGCTTGGGTATATTTCGTGCACCCACCTGGAACGATTGAAACATCAATTATTTGGCATGAAGGGATGATTTTACACTATCTTCAATGTTACACTCATAAGTGTCTCATACAAGAAAAGACCGACTAAATAAAAAAGAACCAAGAACCTTATTCGCACAAGCTATGTTTCAATTATCAATTTCTTGATCTAAAGCAACAGTTTCTCACTTTACTCAATACATTAAAGGGTGGCAGTTTTGTACCATCTGCTTTTGCTGCAAGGCAAACCGAAACACGAGATTTTTTATGCCCAGTTATTTTAATATTCTCGGTTTTTCTCCAGTGCCGTCCATTGTTTTGCAGAAACTATCTCCGCCCAGACAGGGGTCAAAGGCATGTTTCATGGCAATGCGGCAGACATGGAGGGTAAAAGATATTAATTTCTCGATAAGCTGATTTTGGTCTTTTTGTGTCATGGATGTCTTTCATCGCAATGATAAACCGTAGTGTTTCATGAATCCTCTTAGCCAGCTAGTTCTTGCCTTAAACTCCGAACTAGACTCGCCTTCTTGCATCTCGCAGCATTTTCTCGTAAAGTATCTCAGCTTTTCATTATGATTTTCATGACACACAAAGTCCTTTACTACGCATTTCATAGATCCATCAACTTTGAACTTTCTTTCAGTCGCGTGATTTCCATGGATAACCGCATAAGACTGAGATTTCACTGACCTTAAATTGTAGGGGATAACTCCCAACTCCCCCCCCCCCCCCCCCCTTTATGCACAGTGGCTTGACTATCTTCTTTCATGATGCACTTCCCAAAATCTCTTTTTTCGATAACGACACTGCCCTGAAAGTGGTCCTCGTATACAAAGTAAACGTGTATTTTTATGGAGACTCAGATTTCAGACTAAAAATCAATATTCGAATTCCAAAATGTAGCATTTATTGATCCCAAAAGTTTTCAACGGTTCAATATACTGCATGAACAATTCATAAATTCATTTTCATCTATTTGGATAACATTAAATATTAATAATATATACAAGTTTGCTACATTATATATATAAATATATAAATTTTAAACTAAAGCAATCCATGTTCAAGAATAAATACAATTAAACAAGCTAAAGTTCGTAAAAAATAAATAAATAAAAGTTAACATTTGTACATTACAACATATAGGTGAAGAATAATTTTATATAACAAATTCGTCATTTAGAAGAAGATTTTTGAAGTAAAACTTTCTCTATGTTTAAGGCCTATCAGTAAGGGTTGAGAAGCAAATATGGCCACTTCACCGTAATTTCAGCCGGCTTGAAAGCATGTTCTACTTACGGTTGAATGTAGCTTGGCGTATCTATTATAATAACAAGCGGAAATGGGATTTGCGAGATATCGAAAAAAGAAAACTGTTTTCATGTCGTTGAAACCAAAAAATATGACTACATAAACATTTAAGCGGGTCGTTTCCTTGGCAACAAAGTACCTCGTCCAATCTGAATCTACACAGATTATATTCTGGCAATGGCCAACTGGTTTTAACCAATGATATATCATGGCCTATTATAACTACAGCTATAGTAGTTGTAGTAACTGTAGTTATAGTAGGCCATGGATATATATATATATATATGTAATAACTAGATACCGGACTCGGCAAAATTTTCAAGAAACAAAGTCAAAGTGAAGCCACCCGAGATGACGTATTTTAACGGAGGCCATTATGGTTAGTGGCAAAACAAATGATGTTTTAGAAAATACCGTACGAGATATTACCAAATTTTAACTAAACTAAACAAAACAATGCAAAAAATTATATTCTCGCTTGGCTCTTTCACCGATATATGTCCGCCCATGGAAGCTTCTCAACCCATTCTTGAACTGAGCCTTGTCTCCTTGTTCCAAAAGAGCTTGATTTATACCAATGGAGGGCAGGTCAAGACAATGAGTTTGAGACATCAGAATGGGAGTGTGATAATGAACCAACCGATGGAAAAGTTGGAGGCAATGCTTTTGATTTATTTACTTAAGCTTGCAACAAGTTGTTTAAACGAGTAAATCAGCTATTATCGAGTTAAAGCATTTATCGTTCTTATTTCCTTTATTTTGAAAGATTGATTTTAAAATTTACTTAATTTTGACATTTCGCGAAAAAATCCTTTAATGAGCAAACCGCGAAAATAAATACCCGCGAAATGCAATTTTTTGAAAAAAGTCGATACCGCGAAAATAGTCTTGCGAAATTTAGTACCACTAAGGTATATCATTGGTTTTAACTGTCACAGCGAGCCTGATGCGATACTTGATCGATCGCCGGTTTTTTTATTATTATTTAAATTGTACGTAAAACACAGAATAAAAGAGAAATGCAGTTTACTTAACATTGTGTGAAACGTTTATTTTCAAACAAGCTCTTGTTACAGTTCGATATATTCAGTTTCGTGACAACTATGGCATGTTCAACGGGGCGTGAAATTTATCTTACCGCCCTCAAGTGTTGAGAATGCTACAAGTCGACAAGAAATGAAACTCTCCTTTTTGATTGCCGTGATATCAATAGAGAATGCGTACTCACAAATCTCGCAGGGTCGACAACCGTCACACTTCCACATGGAAGATCGAGGACCTGAAATTCAGATCAAATCTACTGCGTTGGGTACCGTGGTGAATGCTATTCCGGCTGGCTTGAGTGTGCTGGCCAAACCGGGCACAGCAAACCTACATGTTCATCATGTACATCATCAGAACTCCGCACCGGGTGTGGTGCTCAGCCACAAAACAGAACCCGTTCACTACGCGGACGATCCGAACGTCGACTTCAACCACGGGATAGGCTACAGTTACAGAGGAGGAGAGTACGGCGCCAGACATCACGGAACAACGTACGGAGCGCCGTGGTTGGGTCCACCTCAAGGCGGTCCAGACAGACCGTGGGAGATCCCCTTGCCGGAAGAACTATCTCCAAATCCAATGGGCTATCTCTCATCACCGATTCACCCGGTGTCTCCAAACATGATGATAGCGTATCCATCTCACTACGCAATGAGAAATCATTTTCACGATGACAGATATGCAGACGACGAAGAATATGACGACGACGACGATGACGACGACGATTATTAGGCGACACCTGTAAACATATGTACATATGTGTGAATATAATATCTCTTTAATTTCATGTTTGCAGAATTAATTTTAAACGATGATAATACTAAATAAGGTAAACTTTTTCATACACATTTTCATTTACAACACACATGCAAATTACAAAACAAAACTCTGAACATAACAATCACATCTAGGTGAAAGCATGTGTCGCAGCATTGCTTATAACAAAGCAAATCTTGCACATTAAAAGGTAAACAACATTTCTCATAAGAATAAATTTCATTGATTTTCAAGTAATGCTCGGACGTTGTTTATTTCCTGTTGTGTAGGTAGTTTCGTAGAATCCTCGCTCAGGTTCAAGTTATACTTCTGGTTAATAATCCGCGTTAGGGGCTCAACACGCTTGCTATAGGATAGAACTTTGTCTAAGGCACCGCATAACACCACACGACAGATACTCTCGATGTTAGCTGATTCGTCCTCTTCTAGCTTCTTCACGTATTCCGCCTTCAGTTTCCTGCACAGCGTTAAGTATTCTCGGTGCACCAATCGCAACTCTTCTTTTCGTTGCGCACGCGCGCTCTTTGATTTCGTTGACCGTATAAGTAGGTACAGCCGAATCTTCTCGTCGTAAAACTCTTGACATTTCTCGTTATACCAAGGCGACTCAACCAGCTGCTTTTCAGTACGTCGCTCTTTCCTTTCTTTTGACTTTTCCCTCTTGGCATGATCTCTTTTTCTTTTCTCCATTTTTTTAAACGCTTCATTTAGGAGTCTTTTATTTAAAAGTTTTATTTTTATCGACTCGTCATCTTGATTTATATTGTTGAGTGATGGAATCAGGCAAGGAGGAAAAGAGTTAATTACTTTTGGCTGAGGATCGATTCCCGAAAATCTGTTCCCTAAAGACGTCTGTACGGGTAAGACTCGATGAGAAGGATACATCCCAACATTGAGAATCTCTGGTCTCGAAGGTGTTTGCAGATTGAATTGATGTACATCATAAACCATATTGGGAACAACTCTGTTAGGGGCTAAGAGAAATGAGGAATCTATTGCGGGAGTCGAAGAGATTGCTTTCGGGAGAGCTTCGGATGTTCCTTGCATGTTCACGGAATGCATTAATGAAATTGGGCGATGAAATAGATCTAGATCACGAACTTCAGAAGATGGAGTCTGAACGATTAAAGGTCGCGCAAGCTCTTGTATGTTTGATGGGAGCACAGGAGGGGGAGAGTTCACGGTAAACAATGGACGTGGTAGTGCAGGCATAGTTGCAGAAGGCATTCTAATAGGGTTAGGTAGCAACACTTGGGGTGGCTGTGAAGTCATCTTATTAAAGTCTTTAGCCGCTTTCTCGCCAGCTTCTAACAGAATCGACTTTATATGTGATTCGTCTGGACGCGCAGAAAGTTTTTTTCCTCTCCGAACATCTCTAGCTCCCTTGAAAGATTGTTTGCGGTGAAAAGAGTGTGATGCTTTGCACTTTCTCGTCTTGCCCTTCAACGATTTCTCGCGGCTACGACGATAACGATACTCCTCAAGAGGATAGGAAACTCTCTCATTGAATTGACGATGTCTCGAAGAAAAACCTGTTTGATATTTATTTTCATATTCTTGACTATCAAAATTCCGATCAAAATCTCCCCTATTGTCATGGTAATAGTTAATTTTACCACGATAACTATCACCCACATCCCTGGAATCATGTTCATTATATGCTTGATCTTGTCGATCACAACTGTTGTCATAGTTGCGATACCTGCTGCAATTACTATCATCGTAGTTCTTGTAACCATCTCCCTCATACTCGTTCCTGCTACAATTATCTCCCTCATACTCGTTTCTGCTGCAATTGCCTCCCTCGTGATCGTATCTGTCTCCGTGAAATCTCGGCCGGTATTTATCTCTCAAAGATTCGTCATTCCATCGATTAAAGCTCTTGCTGTGTGGATCATTACTCCAAAAGTCATGCCTCATTTCATGGCTATTGTTACCCCATTGACTGATATCTTTTCCAACGTCGCTGTACTCTGTATTAAAACGTCTACCTAAGTACCTATCATTTTCTTTGTATGAAGTCTTAATGTTAGTGCGAGAGAACATTGGTGCCTGGTGCTCCATTTGACTGAGGTTTCGGTACAGATGTTTGTTCGGGGAATTCCGAGACCGATAAACCGGACGTTGAACAGGTTCTTGCGTACGTTGAGAAAGGGGGATATCTCCAGTGACTGCCGCACTCCATAGATCGTCATCCATGGTCAACTGGTTCTATAATGAACATGTTGAGAATAGGCATACAGGTAATCTAACATGGATAATTACCTACAAACTATTCGGAGAGCTTTATATACTTTCTTCTAACTAAAAAAAACAACAAGAAACCTTGGACGCGCAATAAACACAATCCTCATACATCGCTTCATTCCTAGAATATTCATGCACATCACCCTATCCCTGTTTTAAATTGAAACACCTTTTCTTCATTTTAAAGTTAATAAAATGCATAGAACCGTTTTAAAAACATAGCAATTTATGTTTATAATATTTTAAAAACTGATCGTCTCTTACCTCAATTATGTTACGGAGGTTATCAATATTTTTCTATTTATACCTGGAAATAAAAGTGAGTTTACATCTTCATTGTTTTTGTACTTTAAAGACATGTAACAATAATGCACGGGAAAACTTTAACATGATCACCTTTTACGTTTAAACATTTTTAGCTTTTATTGTCGATTTTGTTGGGTCAGTTTTAACGAAGATAGTAGAAAAGAAACAATATAAAAACTCAAGTTAAAAGTAAATGTACAAAAGGCTAAAAATATATTATCACAGTTTAAATAATAGAATATAAAGCTCTCTGTCTCTGAATATTATTACATTTTTGGTCTTAAGAGAAGCAGAGAAGAGGTGATTTTAGTTGATACCATTTAGCGAATGCATTTAGTTTTCCTGTATTGAAGCCGCTTTGAAATGTTCAGAGAGTCATCAGGAGTTGCAAAAATTACTTGGGTGTAGGTTTCAGCAAATCTGCATTTTGTTGGCATATACCCAGATGGCGTCGCAGGTCGTTTTTGGGGTTGGACTGGGCCACATGTAACGTTACCAAACATAGAGAGCAGAGTGGATGGCTTTCACGCGAGAAACAAAAACCTTTTGTTCATCAATAACAAATCATACACTTTAAAGTAGATAGTATGGATAGATAATCTTTAAACAGAGAGTATTTTACTGGTGAAAGACAAAGCAAATATATATATATATATATATATATATATATATAAAAGATAAACACACAACTCCAAAATAACAGATTTTTGGTTAAAATTATTCACAGATAAACATGAATGTTTAAGATGTTTTTAGATTAAATAAAAAAATAGCTTAAAAACCAAAAATATATGTACGATACATAAAAAATATAAAATCTTAATGTTAAACAGTATGACAGTCTTTTTAAAGTTAAGCTGTTGAATGTTTTTAAGTTTTAATAGGGATGATATCCACGCAACTCTCGGTTTAATGTTTTAGAAGCAGCGACTCGGGTTGCTTCGCGGTAATTACTCTCCATCTTTGATGCTAGTATGAAAGTTAAAACAAATCTTTCAAGAGACTTTAAATTATTAAACAGTTATTGTCATTGATCAATCGTTAAAAACAGACTTTAACCAATTCACAAACCAATTTCGGGACATGATTTCTTCGTAATAATCAAAAGAAAACTTACTACCGGCCGCATACTCGTCTGGGTATTCGTAATATACTGTCTTCCTGAATAGAAAACATGAATTATTAAATTTTAGATTGACTAGCAGCACAGATAATGTCCAACTTGTCAACAAAATTCAATTTTCACAAAAAAATATCAAACAATATCAAGAAAATGAAGATGAAATATTAAAATATACAGCAATTATATGTTATTAATAACCATTAGTCTTCATCCAGGTGTGAGAAAGATGAAACAGGTAGCGTACTTTTCCACATTAATTTGAAGTGATTTATTTCATTGTTGGAATATCTTACCCTGTCTCTGGATAGCCCTCGTACGCTGCATCATACGTTGTGTCGTACGCATCATAAGTCTAAAACATGCGCTTCATCATCAACAAGGCTCAACTAACTTGTTAAAAAGTGAGTAGATTAATCTAAAAGTGTTTCACATTCTTGTGAAAATAAAGACAATTTGTGGTTTTCACAAAGCAAGTTGCTAAACGATAGCTTACATATCGTTCAGGAACAGTTGCTCCGTGTCTTGGTAAACCAACTGGCCTTCGTTCATGTGTCATTACTCGTGCAACTAAAATACAAATAATGTTCAAATGTAAATGATAATGAAGTTCAAAACCTCTTCCTCCACGAAATCCCATTCCAGGCGAAGACCCATTTACTATGATTGCCCCAGGTGGAGGTATACCAACGCGAACAATTGGCACACCACGGCCACGGCCTCCTGCAACTGACATAGGAGATCCATCGGTGTTATTCAACATTGCCATCTCTCTCATCTGTTCTTGCCGTATTTCATCATTCTCCTAGAATTATTTCAACATAAGCAATCTTTCTTCAAAACCCTTTAACGCAAATGTATGCAAACATCAATTAGATTAAAAATAAAATTCAACCAGTTAAGAGCATATATCTGATGTGAGACCATAAATATATCGTAACATTATTTTCCACATTAATTGACACCAAGCACTTACAGGTACCATGTACTTTTTAATTTCCGCCAAAGCAGCTGCCAAACGTGCATGTGCTTCACTTTTTGGACCCTCAACTTCAATTAGCACATGGAGAGGTTCTTTCAAATGTTCATATTTCGCTTCACCACTGTTCCTTAACTCTTCTTCCTACAAGAACAAAATGGTGAACGCAGTTTCAATTGCAATTATGAATTACATTTTAATACCTTTTCTTTATCTCTTGTAGACCCCCGGCCTAACACAGACATTCTTGTCTGTGTAGCTTGTTGCAAACGCTTCAGTGTATTTCCACGTGGACCGAGTAACTTTCCCACAAAATTAAACTAATAAAAAGTACATAAATATATATACTTACAATTAACAACAATTATTAATTAATTATTAGTGTTGATGGTAAAAGAGAGGTTTTTATTTATGCATTGATAAGAGTTACTTACTTTAGGGTACTCTTTAACTGGTACAACAACCTTGTCAGTCAATTTTACTACCTCTTCATTAACGACAGCCCCTGTGTAGGAGCGATAACGTGGTTTTCTGTTATTACTTGGTTCTGCATCAGCATCTTGCTCTTCACTTCGAAATTCTGCTGATGTAGTTTCTGTATTTTTCCCAGTAACTCGCAAAACCTCTGTTAAAAACAATTATTTTAAAAATGAAATGAATATGGATATGGCTCTTATTTAGTTTTACTTTAGCGGCTCGCAACCAGATGCCAACCCTAATGTCTGGAAAGAACTCTTTAATTTGGCTTTTTACATAAACAAAAACACATTCGGCAGGCATAATACCAAGCACTTTTCTATTACTGTTGTAGTAGAAACTCAATCTTTCAGAAATTTTCAGTTAAACAGAGAATGCATCTATTTGAATTCAAACAACTTTTAAATGACCTCAAGATTGTCCAATTAACCGTGGGATTCCTGTTGTTATCTTTCAATATATGTTAAAAAATGTAAAAGACAGTAAGGATTAGGAACTTTACGATTTGATTTGTGCTTTCGATTGTATGTTATTGTGTACTCATATATTTTTTTAGGTTAAATAAATACTTTGTATGCCTGATGAGTGTGTATACACGAAACACAGTGTAGCATAACCAAAGAGTTTTATTTACGTTTACATCAACCTATATATATTATTTTATATAAATCTTTGCGAGAAGAAACAAAAAAGTCAGTGTAGCTGAAGAAAAGATAATTTGAAATCAATTTCAGGTTATTAGAATTTCAATATTAAAACTGAATATCAATCATTATTAACTACCGTCCTCAAGAAGTCTTATAGAATGAACGTATGTAGTGGGATCCAGCAAATCCTTTTCTTTTAAAAGTTCTTGGAGGTAAGTATCCGACATGATATTATTTTCTGTTCCAATCGGCGGTACACAACTTGACATGGGCTCGTCTTTTTTCATGAAATTAGAAAAATGTGTTTAAATGTTCTCCTTCATGGTTCTTTTAAACATCACAGTGGATTAAATCGTCGTCCATATCTTACGGAACCGTGAAAAGCCTTTTTGGTAGAACTGATGGGCGTATATCCGGGTGGGTCTTAAACCGGTGTAACCGTTAATAATGACTCCCCTAAAATAATGACTCCCCGAATCATAATTTACTAGTAAATAATAACTCCTCTTGTAAAATAGTACTCCCCTAATAAATAATGGTTTAATAGTTTATTCACTCATAAGTTATAGGGACCATTCAGTAATTATGTCACGCTAGGGGAGTGGGGGGGGGGGGGGGGGTCCTGTTTTTCGTGATGCAGCGTGACGGTAAATAAGGGGGGGGGGGGGGGGGTGATTCTCAGTTCAAGTTCGTAACGTCACGGTATAAAAAAATATTCGATAGAAAATACTTTTTGTATTTGTTAAATTAAAGACGTTGTTTTCCGTTTTAAATCTTATACAAGCAAGCAAGTACAAAATTTCCGAAGGGAATTCCATACGATTATTCTTGCCCTTCAACCAAGGATAGTCTTGCAGACCGTATTTGCAAACACTGTGGACTTTATTTCGGAAGTATCAGATCAAAACAAAACCACATATCATACTGCCGAATAAAGGAATCTCTGCAAGTTGCCGAAAGCACTGAGACGGGAAAAGTCCGACCGCAAAGAGTTGCAGCCCGTCGCCAACAAGAATTGTGTGCAATGGCCTTTCAAGAACTTGAATGGCACGCCATTGACGACGTTGATTTTTACGACGAGTCCGAAATTCCAGAGATCGTTCCAAAAAGTGAAACCCCTGTGCTGAATAACTTTGAGCCAATCTGGACAAGTGAATGACAGTCTGGTTATAAGTTGTTAAATGATAAAAGAAAACTTGTACTATACTCTAAATTTTTATGTCTTGTTTATATACTGTAATTTTTTTTTTTGGGGGGGAGGGGGGTGTCTACCAAGCATGATGTCGCGCAAAGGGGGGTCTCATATAAAACGTGACGATGCGTGACAAGGGGGGGGGGTGGGTGGTTCTAAAATGACAAATTTAGCGTGTCGTAATTATTGAATGACTCCATATTCTCAAAATATGCTAAAACAAAAAAACTTTTTTTTAAGCTTTCGACGTTTCGAACACTGTATTTAATTTATTCCTTTTACTTTGAATGTTCGATTTTAACAAGTTGTGTGTTTTTACTACAATGGAAATGAAATTTACACAATATGGCAAATTACGTTGAGTTAAAAAGTATCGAACTAGCTATATATTAGATAAAAGATTTATAAAAAATATATAAAAGTATCCGAAAGATTCTATTGGCATAATATTGTAAACGACGTAGCGGAATTTATCATGTGAAATGAAAATTGTCAAAAACAAGGGAAAATTTCTAAAAAGGCCTTCTCTTATTTGCCGAGTGTGTCTATTCCGAATTCTGATGTTGACCGATATAAACACCTTATTATTTGTATCGATTATTTTTTCTAAATGGTCAGAGGCAAAAGCAAAGGTATTTAATTTAGCTTTTATGCTAAAATCAAAATTGTTTAAACCCCTAAAAATGTAGGCAATGTTCTGGTTGTTAAAACTCATAAAACGCAGAGGAGTCATTAATTTACTGGGGGAGTCATTATTAACTAGAAAAACTGAATCCCTTGAGTCATTATTTACTAGTAACGATAAAAAGCTAGTTTAACCCAATTTACTAGTAAATAATGACTGGGGAGTAGTGCAAATTTACGGGAGTCCTTATTTACTGTGACACCGGAATTAATTGAAGCACAATCGATTCTTCTGTCATACGAAGCTTAGTCATACAAGCCGTTTTTAAAACTGCGGATGACCGTCCTCCATTTAAATTTTACAACAATATAATTACCGTAAACTATGGCTTACTAAATAACGTTATTTAGTAAACCATGCCGTAAACCCTAAACACCGCGGTACTTATATTTAAAACTAACGGTTTTTTGAAAGGCGTTGACGTCGTTTATTCGAAAAACAATATTATTGTCATGACATTATTTTGTTTGTATTTTTAAAATAAACACGTCTACAAACTGAACACAATGTTCTCGTCATGTTTTTCGTCTTGTTCAACGAAAAAACGATGCCTAGCCATATACAAAGAACTAGTCAAGAAAAAGGAGAAGTGATTATTTTGAACTAAACTGTATTGTTTACAGTGAAAAAATATTCCTTTTAGTTTGGCATAGTTGGCATAGTTGAAGGACCTTGCATTTCATACTGCATGAAATTTTATGATTGATTCAGGTTTATTCAGGTTGATTCAGGTTTATGGAATGATTACAAGTAATTTAAGCGATGTTGCCACGCTGGTACCTTTGAGCGTTTGGAGAAATGGGCCCACAAACCCATTACCCCAGCAATATTTTTGTCGTTTCGAAACCCTACATATTTGGTATATTCGGAAAGGAAATTTCATGCTGATTAATCTTTAATAAAGAACATGGGTCTGAAAATTAAGGGATAAATAGTTAGAATGGATTGGAGTTTATAACTCAATCCTATTTTTAAATTGGTTAAAACCCTATTCCGGCTGGGGGGACCATTTCAATAAACTTACAATTGTTTTGTTATATAAACAAGATAAAATCATACAAACATGATTTTTACTCTCTTTCTTTTATGTCATTTCTCCCTTTTCATCCGTCATCATTAGGTTAAAATTTAGTGAAAGTAAACTATACACTGTTGTATATCATTCATTCGCAAATTTTTCTAGGAATTGAAATATCTAAGATTTTCCTTATCAAGTAATTACAGCAATTATTACTTTCATAATCAGTGCTATTTATTTTCATGTTTGTTTTTTGTCACCTCAACCTAATTTTATTGACTTTCTTCGTGTCATAAACCTATTTGTCATTACTAATTCCCTCTATAGTAAAGAAAAATTTTAAAAAGTCAAACTAGCAAAAAAAAAAAAAAATTTGAATTTTTTGATGTCAGCAAAAATATGATGACGTCAGCATTTTTTCACAACTTAGGCCACTTTGTTCAATTTATTCAAATGCTGGAACCAACTTCTAACTTGGTTATTGAATAATGTTGATGTCTTTTATATGAAAATTTTCCTATTTTGACGAAGCCGATGACGTCATAACTATTACGAAATCAAATTTTTTTATTGGTACAAATACTACAAAAAATCAAACAATTAAGGTCCCAACATTCGCAATTGAGTTTGTCATTTCACAAGGCCGAGAAGACCTTTTTTGAGCGTTTTGATGACGTCAGCGAAAAGATAATGACGTAATTATAATTTTTTTCGCCAGATCGATTTAATTTATAAAATACTTACTCCCTGCCAAATTTGAAGTCAATACCATTTTTCAATCCAAAGATACATAGGGGGACTAAATGGTCCTCCCCTCCCCGCCATTTCCGAGCCCTTAAAACCCAGCCTGAATTGGGTTAAACTAGCTTTTTATCATTATATTGATTAGCTCATTTTTTGAATAAAATTGCAAAAATACACCAACCAACCATCTCTATACAAAAACTATATATAACTGTAAGTAAAAACATAAAATTCCAACCATAAAAAATAGTCATTTTCTATAACTCATCACCAGAAGCATTTGAACTATCTGAACTATCCGTATCAGAATCACAACTGTCAATTAGTTTCATTGTCTACTTGCTTTGACAACCTTCCTCGCAACAAGAACAAAACTCAGTCAAGGCCGTCGACACCAGGGGGGTCATGCCCCCCCCCCACCTTTTTGCCAAGTAATTTTTTGAAAAGCCAAAGGTGCGCGTCAGACCTAATCATGGTGGGCCCTCCTATGTCATTATTTTTATGGCCCCCCCATATCGAAATCCGTGTCGACGGGCCTGTCAGTACACGATGTGTTTTTGCACACGAACAGCGCAATGTTGAACACTGACTCGTATCATCGAGCATCGACATGCATCCTTACTTTGTCCGCCTCTATGTCGAGTCGTCTGCTACACAACCTTTTTACAAATATTTACTTACTTACTTATATTTTAATATTCAACTTCGCAAAGCTATTTAAGTGTCCCCTGGAGGTATGTGCGTCTTATTAGTCGAATTTTCCATTATTAATTTCCGTGCATTGGTGTATTAAATCATTGTTAAATAATAAACGGAATTTTTAGTCTTAAGATGCATAGTATCCCTTAAAAGTTTATTTATAGAGTTATGTTAATTTGTTGACATGTCATGTACAAACTCGAAAAGAAACACCATTTTAGTTATACAGTGTAGTCACAGTCACTCCAGCATTTTTGAATATATCTCTTCATAATGCTTTGGATCTTTTATAATTACACAAGGGTATAAGAAATTGCTAGTTTTAAATCATTACAAACGGAAATACTCAAATACGATTGTTATTTTAGAAGTAGTAAAAACGAACTAATCAAACTTGAAGTATAGTTTGTTTGCAGGCTGTTCCATGAGGACGATCAGCTGTTGTACATAAAACTCCTTTGTTTTTATTCCACCTCTTTGTTTTTGAGGGTCCGGTTGAACTACGCAAAGTTTGCCACAAAACAAGCAGTGCTCTTTAAAGTTAAAAAATACAACTGAAGACCGCCTAATTCTCATTGGTATACAACTACTGCTACATGCTGAATGTTAAACTTCTTTAAGTATCTTTTAATGTGATCTTTAGAAGTGTATTTCAAATGGCAGTAGTTGTGAGCGAACAAAGAGTCCATTTGAGCAAAATTGTTGAAATCATTATCAAATCTACTTTGACTACTTTTAATAATTGTTTCTTTACGATGATGTTCTGTCATTTTAATAACATCAGTATTAGAGTCTCCAGGATAAGTGTCCAAAATATTATCAAAAACACAGGAGTCACTACTTTCATTTTTAAATTCCTAGTTAAACTTTCCACTAAACTAATATAATATTAAATTCCATGGAACAAAAGAAGTGGCAGTTCCATTTTGTTCATTATTGATTTATTATATTTGGTACTTTCTTGTTAGTCCCCCGCCAGTTTTAGAATACTGATCTTATCACAATGGCGTGTTTTTCCAGACAGTTTTCCAGACAGACAGTTTGTTTGTTTAGAATTATTTGGTATGTTGAAATCAAAAGCAAAAGGTTTGTTTGTTAGTTACAATTATTTGTGGCAAAATAGTTTTTGTAAAGTTGAATCTTTTAACACTTTCTAATGAGATACCTGACGAAGGAACAAGCGTTATGTTTTTGCAACAAAGAGGCGTGCTGCACAACCCCAGAATTTGTGCAAACGGTCACCCAATGACCCTTCAGTTGAGAGATCGTGGAGATCGTTGGAGATGCCACTCGAGGCAGTGCAGAACAGATGTTGGTTTGCGAAAAGACACGTGGCTGGAGAACCCTCGGTTGCCATATAGGGATATAATTCTGTTCATGTATTGTTGAGCGCACGAGATGACCAGTATACAGTTTTGTGAACGGGAACTTCCCATAAACAAAAACGCAGTAGTCGACTGGAACAACTATTTGCGAAAGGTCTGTGCTACCCATCTTCTGCAAAGCCCAATGGTCCTAACATGACTGCGAAGATCAATGAGAGCCTGTTCAGTCAACGCAAAAACCAACAAGGTAGGCAGTTACCACAACAATGGGTTTTTGGTGGTATCTGTCGTGAGACAAGAGAATGCTTCATGTATGCCGTACCGAACAGAAGCGCTGCTACCTTGTTGCCAATAATTCAAAATTCAATCTTGCCTGGCTCAACAGTGATGTCCGATTTCTGGAGGGCGTATGGTGGCATTAATGCTATGGGATTTGCCCATCTTACTGTCAATCATTCAATAAACTTTGTTGACCCGACAACTGGCGTGCACACTCAAAATGTGGAAAACACTTGGAAGTTGATCAAACAAAGAAACAAAAAGCAAAACGGGATTCACAGAGCTATGCTTGATTCGCAACTCTGTGAGTGGATGTGGATGCAGAGAAATAGAAACAACAATTATTTCGATCAAATTTTTGCTGATATTGTCATGTACTGGCCTCCTGCTTAATGAAAGATATTAACAGTAGACGTAAACATAACGTGTCATTAAATCTGTCTGGAAAACACGCCATTGTGATAAGATCAGTATTCTAAAACTGGCGGGGACAAACAGGTAAGTACCAATTCCATAAAGTAATCTGACGGTGACCATAAAATTCCAATTTAAAACGAGGTAACTTTAAAAATATTATTTTAAGTTTGTAGTCACATCACCACCGTACTTATATAATTATGCTGTGTAAACATTATTTTGAAAAACTACAAAACAAAGCAAATGAGTGAGTTTTCAAATGTCACATGTTACCATATCACATATATCATAAATACATATAAACTCCAATCCATTCTAACTATTTACCCCTTAATTTTCAGACCCATGTTTTTTATTAAAGATTGATCAGCATGAAATTTCCTTTCCGAAAATTCAAAATATGTAGGGTTTCGAAACGACAAAAATATTGCTGGGGTAATGGGTTAGTGGGGCCCATTTCTCCAAACGCTCAAAGGTACCAGCGTGGCAACATCGCTTAAATTACTTGTAATCATCAAACATAAACCTGAATCAATCATAAAATTTCATGCTGTATGAAATGCAAGGTTCGGAAAAAATAGCCGTAATTCTGCCAGATTATATAATATTCAGATTAAGTGCGGCGCTTTTCCGAAGATTTTCGGTATTTGACTTCTTTTATTGGAATACTACCATTGGCCAGGTTTGATGATGACATACAATTTCTTTCTGATTTGGAATCAATTTAAAATGTTTGAATATTAGAAATGTTTCTTTCTTTGTGAAGAGAAACTGTGTTAATATCTTGTCACTCTGGTTCTGGAAAGAATTCACCACTTTATTCGGCCAGTCTCATGCAAAGTAGATTGATTGACGAACGATCAATGCGTTAAAGCGAATCTGAAACGATGCCCACTTTAGCAAAAACTTTATTAAAACACACTTTTATAAATACAAAGGTTTGTTTAATCCTTTCGGAATATCTAGCGCGAACTCTGTATTTACAAAAATTAACGAAGTTAATCGTAGATGTTAACGAGAACGGACGCGTTTTATTGCAATCTTAAAATGGCGAACAAAAATTTAACATCGAGCAAATTACGGAATTCTTGAAAATAAAACTGAATCTTGGGAGGAAAGCGAAATGAAAGTTAAGAAGAATGTTCTGCAAAATAAGCTTAACATAAAGCTTGACGAGTTTGCCATTGAACGAGCTCATCGAGTTGGAAATCTGGAAAATTGGAGTGAAGGACGGCCAAGAACAATATCAGCGAAATTTCTAAGAGAAATGAGAGAAAAATTAAACGGGAGAAAAAAATTTCAGGAAAGCGAGAGAAGAGCGATTTGGATCAAAGACTAAAATCTTTATAAACCAAGACTTTTCTAAAGAAACAACACGTAAGCGGAGCGAACTAGAAACAAAGAAAAGATTACCTACGCGATGGTGGTCATTTTGTGTTTGTGCGTTACGACAAGCTGATCACGAAACCTCCACCAAATTGGGTAAACAAGAATGAAGTAAGTCAAGCTAAAGTATATTTTCCTGTTAAAAATGGAAACCACTAGTTTTGAAACCTTAAAACTTAACCAGCAAAAATCTTTTAATTTTCTTATAAACAGTATATATATAATGATCTAAACTCAGTGAATGTGCATTTAGTTGAAGTTGAAGTTCATTCTATACGTAATATAATATTAGTAGATTTATATATATAAGTTAAATTTAAGTTTGCAATTCTTGATTTTACATTTAAGCATTCATTAGATTGATCTATAAAAAATTGATAATTTCAAAGAATTGTTATCAAATTGCCAACTAAGTTTATCGTAATATGTTTGACCGAGGCTTGGTGCAATACTGACACTTCAAATGATTCACAATTTTATCTAAAGGATTATACACTTCTCTCTTTTCCAAGAGAACACAAATCTGGGGGAGGTATATGTGTGTTTATCCTTAACAAATTATCTTATAAAATCCAGTACGATATATCACAAAGCAATGAGTTCTTTGAATTTTACACTTTGGAAGTTATTTTCCCGGCTGGTAAGAACATTTTTATAAGCTCAGTTTACAGACCACCCAGTCAATCTCTAAAACCCTTTCTTTCATTTATTGATAACATTTTCATGCAAAAAATCACCTCCAACAACATTTTCTTTATTGGCGACTTTAGCCTTAATGTCCTACGTAGCGACGCAATTACTACCACATTCTTAAACACCTTCATTCAAAATGCAATGTTGCCAACTATTAATTGCCCCACGTGGGTAACAAGAGAGTCTGCCACTTTGATAGACAATATATTTTGCAACACTGATGTTACTCCAAAAATAAACTCTGGTGTAATTAAACGTGACGTTTCTGACCATTTTGCGTTTTATTATGCAATCAACTTAAGTAATAAAGAAAAAGAACAAAAGTTTTCAAAGTCTTCCCTTAACACTTTCTTCACAAATATTGCCTCAAAAATATCTACTAATAAATAAAAATTATGTCACAGATTTTCTTGATACACATGTCATGTAATGGATATATTGATTATACAAAAAGTTAACTAAGAGGAGTTCATGACTGCATTCAATTCTTTAAAAGTGAATAAGGCAACAGGTCACGATGATGTCTTATCTAAAGCTGTTAAAAATGCGATTTACGAAATACTTGACCCCCTTTTCTAATATCTTTAACTGACAATGGGTTATGCGGGTGATGTAACATCTTTAATCTCATGGATATTTTAAGCACCCATGCCCTTTATGCACTGCTGCCACAGACTTTAAAATGCAAAGTTGGTATCTTGCGTGGGTTAACTCACCACTGTTTTCCCTCTCACTGGGTTTGGCGTTAGGAAGGGCATCCAGCTGTAAAAAAACATTGGCTCCAATGAATCATCAAATGATTAAACCTACAAAATTGTGGGAATATTATCTGTTGTAACCCCGTCTAACCCATGCTAGCATGGAAAATAGACGTGAAATAGACGTTAATTGTATGTTATATGTTAGGATATATTTATTAATCATATGGATGCTCTGATCTGTAACAACAACTTCTATATTTGGTGCAACCTATTCTCATATTAACCAATGGTTTCTTGAACTACGAATACATAGAATTGTTGATCGGAGCAATGAAAACAAATATTTTCGTTCTAATATATGCGGATGTTGTTGCTCTGCTTTTGTTTCATTTTTCTGCCACCATTTCACTGATTCGTTTGTAAAATGTTGAAGACACCCCCATTCCATTTCCACCGAAAAAATTACATTGTATTTTCAATTTTAATGCATTTTATTTTTTACATTGTGTTATAAATACTTTATAAGATTTTATTATTGTGTAAGGAGTATTTTTCTATATAGTGGGGAGACATGGGGTGTTAGAACTGTTGAACTAAACAAGCTAGAGCGTAATGACATAAGAATGATTAGATGGATGTCAAATGTGACATTGAAGGATAGGAAGCGTTCAAATGAGTTAGGAGAACGCTGTGGACTAGAAAGCTTAAGAAAATCTTTGCAAAGGTGTCGGCTTAGATGGTTTGGTCATGTTGAGAGAATGAATGATAATAACTGGGTTAAGAAATGTAGAGATTTAGTTGTTGATGGTAAGTGTTGCAGAGGCAGGCTACGGACAACATGGAGCCAGGTTGTGAAGAAAGATCTCGTTGAGAAACGTATTCAGCCTGGGTTGGCGCAGGATAGAGTAGGATGGAGGCGTGCCATCAGTAAACCCGTCTAACCCGTGCCAGCATTTCAAATAGAGATTTTTGAAGATAAACTATAACTATCCGATTCAAAATTCTCGACATCATCTTTTCTTTTTCATGTCTGGAGGACTGCATTGTTAAGATGAAAGTCTGGAAGGATGGAATGGAAGATAAAGGACCGAGGGTAAACATGAGGAAGACAAAGTTCATGGTGTCTGGGCTTGGGCTGGATCTACTGCGGAAATCTGGAGCATTCCCTTGTGCTGTGTGTCAGAGTAGAGTTGGTGTCAACTCTATTGTGTGCTCTCAGTGCAAACTGTGGGTGCACAGAAGGTGTAGCGGCATACAAGGCAGACTATCAGCTGATCCGGATTATGTGTGTCTTAGGTGCTGTGGTCTTGCGTGCCCGGTGGATGGGAGACCGGTCACTCAGGTGGATTTCGATGGAGCTCCGCTCAATGTTGAAGCCAGTTTCTGCTATCTTGGCGACATGCTGAGTGCTGGGGGCGGATGTGAGCTCACTATCATCACCAGATGCAGTATCGCCTGGGGGAAATTCAAGAAACTTCTGCCTATCCTAACTTTGAAGCATATATCTCTCCTCACCCGTGGTAAAACATGGACATGTTCACCGTTTATGTCCGCTCTGCTCTACTGTATGATAGTGAAATGTGGGCACCTACAGCCTCCAATCTACAGTGACTTTGTTGTAACGACAGAAGCATGGTACGCTGGATCTGTGGCGTTAAACAGCATGACAAATTCTCCACCGCTGTCTTGCTTGGAGAGCTGGGGTCCAGGAGTTGTTGACAGTTCTACGCTGAGATGGTATGGCCATCTTTTTTTTACTCTTGTAAATCTAAAAAGTAATGGAACCTACTTCTACTTCCACATGGTAGTAATACTAATGAGTGTCGAGCTGCCACGCTCTGGTTCTCCGCATGTTGATCCTCGGACCCCTAGAAGCCTTCTTCCTTCCAGTCTAACACAAAGAAGCTGGGTAGCGGAATACAGAAAGTGGTCTTGGTCCATTGCAATCTCCTTATTACCATGAGTTAGTAGTACTAATATAGGTGACTCTTTTAAGCTAGTTAGTGTGAGGCATAATGTTTGATTTTGGAATTCTCATTTATTGCAAACAATCTTTTTTATTCATTAGTTCTATTAGATTTCCTTCTTTCTATAATAATACCGGTACCTATGTTATGTGGCTAATATTTATTTGAATTCAAGAAACACAATGGCAAGGAAGGGATTTGATTCGTTCAATTTAGCATAAGTAATTTTGTTTAGGCTAGGTTTATTATATGGCCGTACTTACGTCATGTCTAATTTGTTTAATTATCTTGAAATTAGCTTGGAGTTGATTTTGAATGCTGTGACAATGGCTGGTACGTCCAAAAACTGCAAATATTTCCCATTAGGAGAATATGAGACTGCCACTAAAGGCAGAGTATAAGATGCAATTCTAGAATGTTGTGATGAGGATTAGTGGAGAGACTTCAGATCAGCAATTGGCTTATTATTTTACAAAACTGAGTACTCCTCAGATAACAGGTTGATGAAGTGAATATATATACATGGTTGAAAATACAAACAAATTTATTTCACGGTCATTAACGTCCACTTAACACTGGCTTCTTGTGTTTAATATTGTCATCATTGGATGTTAAACTTGTATTAAGTACATACATAGAATATATATTTTAAAATATTTTTGAAATGAGTGCACACTTCTTACAGTGTTACGCAATATATTTATAGGTGTATATATATATATTCTCTCAACATAAAACTAACATAAAATGACTGCCACCACACCCGAGGAACATTACCCATGCTATGTTAAAGTTAGCGATGATGAACAATCTACAGACGTCATTGAGCTACCAACAGAAAAAGATGGCACCATTATTTTATCTACAATACAATCTCAATTCCCCAATGCGATTGGGCTGAAGTACAAGAGCTCTGGAGGTGCTTGGCGTGGAATAAGATTGTCTGGCTCAGTGTTGGACCCACCATTTGAGGGCTGGTGTGATATTGTTTATTACATAACCCTACCAAAAACAGGTATATGTGCGCTTAATGTAATATGAAATGAACGTGCTCTTATAGCAAGTACATATAAAATTGGTTGGTTGGTTTCATTGGATGATTTGTGTTCCTAACTTTAATATTGACATAGTATTTAATCTGGTGAATTTCCATTAATTCTTATTATTTTTTTGTTGGACACTTGATTTGTTTTTATGTTTAAAACACATTTTTACTATTTTTGATGTTTTTTATTTCACAATTTTTAAAAACCTTAAGAATAATTTTGCTTTTCTTTGGTTTTAGATTCAGTGAAGCGCAAGTTGGATGAATCTCCTAACCGAGAGCCTGAAGCTAAATTAGTGAAAACAGCCGCAGAGAATGAGTTTCTATCAGATCTTATAGTCTTGGGTCTACCGTACAAAGCTACTACACAAGATGTGAAAGATTATTTCTCGAAATATGGCGAGTTGGCTATGCATGAAGTAAGTTTGAAACACTCTTGTCACGAGGCGTTTCAAACCAAATAAAATTTATTGTTTACCTTTACCACACTCCATTACGATTTACGCACAACTTTGAATTGTAATGGTCTACAGTGAAGCCTCTCTTTAGTGAACACTATCTCTATGAATGGATGAAGGTAATTGAAGCTTGAAAAACATTTCCAAAGGCTATCCAACACTGTTTCCAAAAATGTGGATTCAATTAAGCATGAATTGTCATGAGTTCCAAAGCCTCTTTTCTCAGCTCTGTGATGATGGCAGTGATGTAATGTTGCAAGATTACCTCATGGTTGATGCTAATCTACCAACATCTATTCGTTCAATCGATATAGACCTTGTAGGCTGCTTTCCTATTCCAAAAATTGGAAAAACGAAACTTCGAGTGAGCTTTTGTTTGACAATATAAGCATAAGTCTAGCAAGAACTAAACAAACAAACTTGATTTTTAAAACATCCTCAAATGAAACAACTTGTCTTTAACCTGTATTTTTACCAAGCTACTCAAATTAAGCTAAAAATGATATCAGAGTCTCTGTCACCAAAAATATCACCTTGTTTTTATGAGAAAGTTCAAAACATATGATCATCTGATTTTCTTCAGCCGGATATTATGTATGCATTAGGTGAAAGTTGATCCAGTGACGAAGGAATCTCGTGGCTTTGCCTTCGTGAGGTTCAAGAACGCATCTGTGGCGCAAAAAGTCTTGAAAATCGATCATAATATTCTAGGAAGACGCTGCGAAGTAAAACTGCCAAAGAAGAAGGTTGGTATTTCTTTGGTATTGAGCTAATGATCTGTATTTTCAATTTTTAATGTAACCCCTTTCGCCGTCTATTCTTTATCAGAAATGCATTTGTAGCTTCTAATATTCTACAGGAAAGTAAGCCAGAGAAACTGTTCATTGGCCGCTTGCCAGTTGAAACGACAGAGAATGACCTTCGGGTATACTTCCGTGATTATGGTGAACTCACTGACGTCTATCTGCCGTCACCTTTCCGTGGATTCGGTTTTGTGACGTATGCTACCGCTGAAGATGCGCAGAATGTTATGCATCAATCTCACACATTGAAAGTTAGTGCTTTTAAAGAAGATAGGACGTAGATATTGATGAATTCGGTCTATAAAAGGGTACTAAGACAATTGCCCCTGGATATTTACCCCATGAAAACAAAATTTCATTCAGAATTAGAAAATAAGAGACCTCAAAGGAAAAAAATTTTGCGGAATTTATTTTCGCGAATTAATAAAGTTATTTAATAAAGTTGTTTAATTAATCTAATTTTAATTCCCCGAAATTCGTCCGATAGGCCCAATTCGCGAAAATTAATTCCACGAAAGCAAAAAAATTTAAGCGAATTTATGTCAAATAAAACACAAGGAGCTTGGTGATGGTCTGAATGGGATTGATGTGCAGTCAAAGGCAAAGTAAATATAACGGTGTACGGTTCGAAGTTTATTAATTATTATACAACTTTTTCTCGACTTTACAAACAATCTAATATAATATTAATTACGCTATCCGATGCCGAAAATTTCGTCATTTGTTCCCTTTTTCAGATGTTTTGCCAATCCTGTCTGGTTCCGCTTTTCTTTGGACCTCTTTCTACATTGGGTGTCCGGTTTACTCCCCTTATCGTGAAGTAGAATACTTCTCACTTCTCACTATACATGTTTTCTACCATTTGCTCGTACAATTTTGTTGTTTTAACTGTTCAAGGCAAATATGCCTCAACCAAACAAGGTATCTCAAGGTCACTTTGCACAAGAGCACTATAAGGGGAGGTGAGTCCACCCAATTTTAGATAGTTTGGGATAGAGGAGGAGGTAGGTGTCAATAGGACTGCCCACTCATGTTACTTTTGAGGAATTGTCGGGGGGGGGGGGGGCAATTGTCCGAACACCCCTTAAAAGGCGTCTATTTGTACACAAAACTCTTCAAAATATTTAGTTGGAAGCCGTATACTGAAGCTTGATTTTTGTTCGTTCAATTTAAAGACGTTCAAATTTTCCTGTATTCGTATTTTCCTTTTATTAGTATTTTTCTTTATATTTTCTCTATATAGATTTTGTTTGTTACTATTTCGTTGTTTTATGTCTTGGTGTTACCAGGGACAGCGTATCAACGTCACGATTGCTGAGCCGAAGAACGAATCACGTCGCGAGTATGTCCGTCGCGATGGAAACAGCTCTTCGCGACAAACGTTTGACTTCGAAGACATGCGCCGTATCATGTACAATAATTCAAGTAATTCTCGTCCCTCCACTTATCTAAACGCACCGGGAGCTTTCCAACGATTGCCTGAACCCTACACGAGTTTCGGTCCGGGAAAAGCACGACCCCATGACTTATCTGAAGGCGTGGTGTTTCTTACCGATCCCTCACCGCAAAACCATCTTCAACGATTCTGGATTAAAAACGACAACAAATAGGTGAGTATTGAAATCGCAATCAACCACTGTTAAGAAGGAGAGTCTTCTATGTGGATGTTCTGTTTTTGTTATTAGAAGTGTGATGCTGCAGAGGTGTGTGGGTGAGGGAGGACCCGTGTAAATATTCGACAGTTTAATTTCGGGAGAGAAGTTTGTCTTTATTTGTATGGTGATTTAGTTGCGAGTTTATATTGTTTTAAGACTTATGGTTTGCTCTTAGATTTGCCGAATTTTTTTTCTATTCGTCTTTAATTCCAATTTTAATTTCATCGCCCATAAATGACTCTGGCTATTTTTATGAATATAATGTAACGTATATTTTACATAGAGTTGTTTTAATATGCGAAACACAAACGTTCGGTAGAATGAGGTATCTTCAATTGATTAATAACGATAAATATTGTGTGTACGAAACGAACGGGGAGTTTAGTTTGTAATGAGTAGGAGCACGTGAGATTGGTGGGGCTTTCGTGATGAGAGACGCGCCCAGGTAAACGCAAACTCATGCACTTTATTATCTAGCCTTCATTTCGATAAGCGCCTTTTGATGATTGTTTTCAGTGTCAAGCGAAAGTTTTTCAGGAGCAGTCCGTAAAATAACGGGTCCAACATGGCGTTAATACCGATGGCATATATGGACACTACCGCCAGTGAGTTTGGTACGTACTCAAGTTTATCGCTTATCTCCATCACAGACATGTAAATCACCGGCAGCCACGTGAACATGTAAGTGAGAGCAACCAGAGCAAACGTGAACGACGCTTTCAACTCTGCCAGCGTATTCTTGCTGTTGATGAAGTTCTTCAGACGCGCACTGCTGTTGAACATCTTAGCTCGCCTCTGTGCTCTCTTAGAATTCGCTTTTTTCACGTCGTTTAATAAGTCGTCACATTCACCCATATTGTTCACTTCTGCTTTCTGTGTAGGACTCGCCGTCGCTAGAGATATTGTGTCGTGCGGAGGGGATTTTGATCCGACGTCGTTAAAACTGTCGTCGTCATCTGTGAGTGGTACGTCATCATTGTTACGTAAGAGCTTGGTCTTGAACAAACAGCAAATGAACTTCGCTTCTTGGAAGTACACGAGTGTTTGCTTCACTTTCACGTCGTCATGGGATACGAGTAAGTGGCGGTGTTTCTTGAAAAATGCGCGCGTCACTTGGTACACTTTCCTATAGACAAACATGATTATGACCAACGGTAGGGCAAGAAGCAACAGCGTGACGACCAAAAAGATTTTATGCTCGGTCTTCGTTTGATTGCTGTTCCAGCACAACGGCAGCAAACAGTAGAGCAATGGTAGGACAAAACAAAGTGCAACGATCTTGCCAGCTCGCTGTTTAGTGATGATACAATGGTAGTGCATTGGCCTGGTGATGGAGATGTACCTTTCGAAGGTGACGGCCGTCAAATTGCAGATGTACATGAGAATGATGATGATGTTGGCGAACAAATACACGGCGTGGGTACGCAAAAAGCAGTGCAAAGGTATCAAGACGCCGCTGAATAGACAGTTCGTGATGGAGAGCCCAAATATGAACAGGTTTGTCGTTGTGCGCAGGCGCCGATAATTCAATATCATGACACACACGAAGGAGTTCTCTAGTAGTCCGATCACGCAGATGGTAAGAAGTATGGCGATTGAATGTAGGGACAAATCGTTTGTTTCGTCCTTCATCGCGTGATGATCTGTCCACCATCTAAATTATTGTTAAAGATATGAAAGATGTCAAGTGACCGAGTGACTCGTTTAACTCTCGAATAAAGCATGAAACTGCGTGAAAATAGAAAAACCTTCGTTATAGCATTGCTGGTTAAAAAACTATTGAAAACAGATCTATTCACGTAAATCGTTTGGGAAATATGCTGTGTATTGTTTTCCAAGTTTTTTTGTGCGTGAAAGTAATTGCCCAAAGGTGCATGCCTGCAGTTTAAAGGGTTCGCCAGAGGACTAGCGTGGCAAGAATTCGACAAAATCCCGATGAATGTTAAAAGAGTGGTGACATCATTGCGTTTAAAACTCCGATTTGTGTTGTATAGTTTCATTATTTTTGCTCTTTTATTTGCGTCTTTAAATTCTTTATTTTGGTTGTTTGTATTGAATAATTAATTTCAGATTTTCTTTTTTATTGTTAATATGAAAATCGAAAATGCAAATGAATGAGAAAAATAACGAAATGGAATTCGTTCATACCTTCATTTCATTCTGCCTATAACTGCAGTATCCAAACAAAAGAAGTTCATATATGATTTTCAAGTTATTTTAACTAACAAAGGAAGCACAACCTACACCTCATCTAAAATCTCGAAAATGGTTTATGGAGTGGTCACATTGCGTGCAATGCTATATACCTTTCCTCTTCTTTATTGTAGTTTTTGCTCTCGTTTTGTTCATCATACACAGTTAACAACCTCCCTTTTTTGTGTTTCTTAAAACTATTCGTAATAGATAGTATTTTGTCTCAAGAGAAGGAACTTAAATAAAAAAGGTGTAAAAAGTTCGGTTTAAAAATAAAAATGCGAGCATCTGCTTTATAAGAAGTATTTTAGTTTCGACAACCACGCCTCTTTACGTCACCAATTTTACTGTGACAATTCAAGGATAGTCGATACCCCTTAAAGTGATTTTTTCTCGTTAACTTATACAATTTTTCACGATTAAAAACATTGTTAGACTAGTTTTGGCCTCCATGAAAAGGTGTTTAACATGGAGATAAACAACAACCTTCTGGGAGTCCACTCTATCTTTAGCATGGAGTTAAACAACAACTTTCTGGGAGTCCACTCTATCTGTAGCATGGAGTTAAACAACAACCTTCTGGGTGTCCACTCTATCTTTAGCATGGAGTTAACAACAACCTTCTGGAAGTCCACGCTATCTTTAGCATGGAGTTAAGTCACAACCATGTGGGAGTCCACTCTATCTTTAGCATGGAGTTAAACAACAACCTTCGGGAGTCTTCGATTGCGTCCTTAACATCCTTTGTCCACTCGAGACCGTTAGCTGGTGATCGAACTGCCGGTAGAGGAGGGGATAAGATGGCAACCTTCATGATCTTTCAGTATGATGACTCAACAGAGAACAGCATGCTATGTCAGCACATTTGACGACTTGTCGAAAGTACTGATATTCTTTCACATGATCTGCTTTGCATTCCTCTGACATTGTAACCGTTAAATGTTGTTGTTCGCCTCCAATAATCTCAGCGACAACACGGTTACCATCGCACCAATTACTAATTTCGGCCAAACTTTAGCCAGAATTTCACCGGCGCACTTAAAATTCTCCATCAATCGTTTTATTGTTAGGTCGGAGTTTTTTTAGAATGTCCCAAAATGTAAAATGCTTTCCAATGAGACGCATTTAAGTTAAAGTTAAGGACACTTTAAGTCCTTGTAGTCCAAGAGCTCGTGACGGATTTTTTCCACCCCATTTTCCTCAAAAGGTTTGGCCCATTTACGCTGTCATATAATTTCTTTATATTAAATTTCTGTTTGTCAGCTGCTCTAAAATGGGTGGGTTGGGGCCCGCCAGGAAATAGAGCCAAAATCACTTTATTTTATCCCATATTCATCATAGATAAAGTTTGGCCTACCGTAAATGACTGAATAAGCGCCCTCTGCCGAATAAACGCCACTGCCGAATAAGCGCTCACCCCCCCCCCCCCCCCCCACCCCCCATAGAAGTAAACATGTTAATAAGCGCCCCTGCTGATTTATGTCAAATTCTATGTCAAAATGTGAATATGTTGTTTTTCGTTTCTCCAGCATCCTTTTAAGAATGTTGGCGACCCGCAAATCCTTGGTATTTGCGATGTACTTTGCAGGAATAACAAGTCCAACTTCTCGTTTTCTTTTGCCGATAACAATTGCGTCAAGTCGATTTTCTGGTGAGTCCCTTAAAAAGTAATCCATGACGCTTGATATTTCTATTGGGATGTGGCCCCCAAGCACTCCATCTGTTTTGTAAACACCAATCGCGTGACTATCGTAGCTATGTTTCAGCTTCCACCCTCTCATCCTTCAATAAAGTTTTTCATCTTTAGTTGGCGTCCATAAGGCTTTATAAATATGATTTCCTTCACAGCACACGAAAAATATATTCAATAGCTCATAGTAAACTCAATAGGTAAAGCTCGTGACATGCTCTTATGCTCAATATGCAAACATATTTGCAGCTAACATTTTCATCAGTTTGTAGTATTTGAAATTTTATTTTGACTTTTATTAGATACTATGTTATTTATATGTTTATCGATTTCTTGATTCAAATGAATAAGCGCCCCTGCCGAATAAGCGCCCCCTCTGAAAGTTAAAATTTCTACAGTCATTTACGGTAATTGATGTACGACCTTATGTGACTACAAAAATGAAAAAACTTACCAAAATTTCCGGGGGATTGGCCAAGTCAGAACCCCCGCCCCCCCTCGAAGTACAGCCATTGGACATTAATTCACCCCATAAACCTCAGGCTTAATATTTATACCAGTTAATATACGACTTATGTCAATCATAAAAAACATAAAATTTACATTGTAAGCCGGGGGGAAATCATAATCACCACAATCTTCATGGTTAAAAGTCGCCCTATGCGTTTTTTTTAATAAGAAACCTTAGTCACTTGAGGTCGCATTTTGTTTGAGCTCTATTGCATCAACAATACCAGCAGCTCTCCATCTACTTCCAATGATTTCCTTTCGATGTTGTCATGTGGCTGAAGAACTCGACAATCCATGCGGCGTGAAACGGCTTAATTTTAGTAAGTTAGGGTTAGGGTTTGACTTGGACGTCCTCCGGATTCACGCCGTTGTCTAACTGCACTTTCACCTGTTCAGTACCTTTCGTTCAATCTACGCTTTAAAGAATCGTTTGCATCGCAAATGTATTACTAACTACTTTTGCTACAACTTCGAGTATCGAAACGGAAATTCCAAGAGAGGGGGAAGTGTGCCTTTCTGAACGGAAATCCCAAGGGAGGGGGAGCTGTGCCTTTCTGAACAGAAATTCCAAGAGAGGGGGAGGTGTGCCTTTCTGAACGGAAATTCCAAGAGAGGGGGAGGTGTGCCCTTCTGAACGGAAATTCCAAGAGAGGGGGAGGTGTACCTTTCTGAACGGAAATTCCAAGAGAGGGGGAGGTGTGCCTTTCTGAACGGAAATTCCAAGAGAGGGGGAGGTGTGCCTTTCTGAACGGAAATTCCAAGAGAGGGGGAGGTGTGCCTTTCTGAACGGAAATTCCAAGAGAGGGGGAGGTGTGCCTTTTTGCGTAAAATATTCTATCAATTATAATCTCCGGGCATATATATCCAATTTTGACAAAGATTTGGAATACGATCGGCTAGAGATTACGCAACATATACTCTTCGGTGATCATGAAATAAAGCTAGTTGAAAATATGACACATGTATTTTTCACTTTCCAACTTTTAACCTTTTCCAAATTATTCCGCAAATGCTTCTATGCATCTGTAAGGTTCACCATCTCAATGGAAAGGTAATTCTATCGCATTAATTTTTTGATTTTGATTTTGTCTTGAAAGTTTCATTGATTATAAAGTATCATTATATTCGGTTCAATCACAAACTTTAGTTTTTGAAATTTTAGACACTCGATTTTCAATTTTGAATTTATTTTTATTTTAAATGCCGCTAATCGTTTCTTTAGCAAAAAATATCAATAACGCTGCGAGAACCAAATTGAATTTCAACTGTTGTGTTTCAGTGCTCAGAAAGGTTTAATAAAATATCGATAATAGCATTTGTATTATGGAGAGATTTCAGATAGTAATTTTTCTCCTTCACCACTGCAAAACGAACACCTTCGGATGACGTTGGATACATGTTTCGTATGTTTGAAATAAAACAGTTTTGATTTTCATGAGTTTGTGTATAAATTTAATTCCTGTCAATTCCTAATGTTTTTATTTGCAATTTACCTTCACATTGTATGATATGAACCACTTTATTGAAAATATTTTCAGAGTTGGAATGAACACACGAGACATATATCAAACATTAATAGTTTTGAAAACATAATCATAATTATAATATTTTATTTTGCAAGACAAGTTATTATTGTACCTTAATTTGTACAGCTAACAAAATGAATTTTAAACGAAACTTTCAAATTTTCACAATTTCATTCTTGACAAGTGAGATACTTGCAAGTGTTTACAAATTGAAACGCGTAGAACTCACGGCGCGGGATCCGCTTAAAACATTTCATCAGCAAACTGTACTCGAGTGCGCGCAGAGGTGCGCGAGAACCACGCGCAGATGCGTATTACAGAGACAAATAGGACGAGAAGGAGAGTGCATGGTTTATGATGCGATGACGGAAATGTGGGAAAACGAAATGTCACAACAATTGGAAATCAAAGTGCGATATTTTCTTTAATGTATCTGATACAATTTGAAAAGAATTTTTACCTTATTGAAGGAACTTGTAATACCTTCATTAAACCAAATCCTGGTGAAACAAGGAGAAGAAACATGTTTCAGGAACGTCTCAATGTACAACAGTATGAAAATCTATTAAATAATTTATTTCGATATATTTAACTAGTCTCAAATGTATAAAAGAGAGGTAGGTATTTTATTTAAATTATATCGTATAGACTCACAAGAAAGCCCTGCATCATCATGCAATAACATGTTCCAAAACTGTCAAAACTGTCCAGATGGATTTTATTGGATCAATGGTTCAACGCCATTTCAAATGTTTTGTAGCTCATCTACGCGATACCGTAAGTACATCATAGAGTTAACAAGCAAATAGTCTTTCTTTTATATTTTAGGACAGTTAAATAGTTGGAACGGATTTGCAATCGGAGAAAATAAGTATGTAACAACGATACCGCATTTACCAAAAACCTACCATATTGCGTTTTAAAGAAACTATTCCATTGCGCAGTTGGACCAAAATTGCAGTCAGAAATGTGTTATATGGAGTCGTTTATCGATACTCAGTTTGTATTAATGACACTGAGAGGTTTTATGTACAACGTTCTACTCAATTGGCGCTTTAAGACGTGAAAATATATGCTACGAGGGGCCTCAATTTTCAGCCCGGCATTGTACGCGGATTTTGGATGAATATTTTCTGAACTGTCCGTATGGATAATTCATGAATCGTTAATAACGAAATTGCACGAAATATTAAATGCCGGGTTTTCTTCTTTTGGCTTATCTTGATAATTAGAATTTCAACAAGCATTTCGAACAGAATTATTATTACAGTCAAACCTGTACATAGCGGACATGCTATATAGCGGACACCTGTTCATAACGTATACTTTTTCAGGAACCGGCCGAATTACAGTCAATAAAAAATAACCTCTATATAGCGGACACCTACATAGCGGACACTGTACGTAGTGGACATATTTTTCCGCGCCAAACGACTATTTTGCCTGTTTATAGCAAACACAAAATAGGATTTGAACAAAAAGTTTGAATGTCTTTTTAAAAAGAGAAGTATTGGATAAGACGCACATAATCTTCATTGCATCATACATAATCTTTATTGCATCATACATAATCTTCATTGCATCATTCCATTGCATCATACATCTATCACTAAAGTATTTACATTTTTTTCAACTTTTTTGACATATTCGTTATTTACAATGATTTAGAATTTGAAATGTTTGAAGGTACGTGCATATTTCTCTAGCATTTTACTTTGAATTTTATACATTTCTATGGCCCTTCTGCAGTGAATTAGAAGCAACGCAGAGAGTTGCAAAGCTTTTAAAAGTTAATCCTTAATTTTCTTTTTAATACATCCAGGAAATAAAAAGAAAAATAAACCTCAAAAGTACATGCTCATAAACGATGTCTTTACAACTGGTATACAAAGTGCTACTCATCTGCTAACATTTATCCAGACGGAGCAATGCTTCAAGAGGGTTTTAATCAATGAGCAGTTAGCAAAAGAACTGGAGGGTTTTAAATGGCTTGCGTCGAACATCTATTAAGAAAATCCATGGAATTCATGAGTATCGAATATGTGGAGAAGGTGACGATGTCCCATTAGCGACCGATATAGGACTATTTGGCACCCCCCCCCCCCCCACCTTAATTCTAAATATTTCAAATTTTGATTGTTCTCAGGGGCGGATGCAGACACCAAAGAATTGGAGAATCGGGTCTAAAGAATTGTTGTGTTGTTGTGATGTAAATCTGCTTCTGATACCTGTATTAGAAATTAAGATTTGAAATACATTTTAAGAAATCTGTATCAGAATTGGAATATAAAGAAAGACAGTTTTGGTAAAACAAAAGATTTTTCTTCTTTTTATAAAAGTAACTCTTATTCGTCATCTTCACCATCGCTTGCGAAGGTTCACCTTTTTGGACAGAATTTCAAATATATTGAGGACTGGTACTGATTCTTCCGCTTGTTTCACGGTATCTTCTTCCAAACTACCAGTGTATTTCCAGGGCATCCATCACCTTTAGTGTGACGTGTAACAGCAGCCATACTAGGAAAATAAACGTGACAACCCTTGCAGATTCGTTTGCCTAGATCCTTTTGCACACTTGGAAAATACAAATCGTATGGCATGTGTACATAATCACATTCTGAAACCAGTTTGTCGAGTGGCGCTATTTTCCAAAGATCTAAAACTTGTCAGAAGATTTGACGGTTTTAGGTTTAATCCAAAGAAATTGCCTGTGGCGGGCATCAGAAATTTATTCGCTATTGGACTTGTGTACGTTACTTCGCTCCGGAATACAGACCAAAAAATTCAATAGTCCTTTTTATTTTCCTTCTCTGGTATCCTATTAGAACTAATCAATGTCGTTGCTGACTCATTCGCTCCATTAACTTCGAATGAGAGGTGTTTATTTGTAGGCGCCGTATGCCTTAATTCCTTTAATTTTCCCGCCCTTTTTATTTTTGCTCACCTTTTCTGCGCGAAAATAAAAGAGCGCGAAATAGGCCTTTATTACGCGCACCTCGATGCGCGAAATTAAAAGGGGGGCGAAATAGTAAAAATGCCGAAATAGAGAGGAAAACCATGTATTTTTATTCACAGAACAGTGGTATACAGATAAAATCTATCATAGATCTATTCATCGATAATAATAACGATTTGTGTCTCTGGTACTGTAGTAACTTTTCACAAATTTCTTTGAATGAATCTCCTTTTTTACTACAAGAAGAATGGGAATCTCCAAGCCTCCCGAAGGAATAGGTGACGGCCTATACTTTGTGCAACGAATACGAGCTTCCATTTTGCCTCCATAGTTAAGAAAATAATGGCAAAATTGACTGATTTCTCGGGGAATATGACTCACAATATCACAATCAGTAAACCTTCCAGGTATTTTAGCTCCTAGAGAAATGGCAAAAAAAATGTGTAAGTTTGCAACTTCTTGTTCAACTTACACACTTGCAGAAAAGGGTAGCTCTCGTGTTTCAGTACCGGGTACTTCTGACTACCGCCAGATCACCGGCACCTTTGCTGTTACTATGTGTGGAAGTTTTTTACCCGTTCAGTTCATTTATCAAGATAAAACTCCGCAATGTCAACCAAAATTTGACTTCCCAAAAGAGTTTCACGTAACCCAAACAGCTAACCACTGGGCTAATGAAAACACCAGTATTGATATGATGAAGAAAATGCTAGTCTCATATGTAGGGGCATAAACGGAAGGAGTTAGGTGTCAGTGATAAACCCTGGCTTCTTATATGCGATGTTTTCAAAGGTCAATGGACGGATGCTGTGAAGGATGTGGTACGAGAATCAAATGGCAAAAATGGTTCCCGTTCCTAACAATTGGACCAACTAATTCCAGCCACTAGACCTTACGGTCAATAACATTAGTAAGGATTTTTTCACGTCAGGAAGCCCAAACCTGGTATTCAAAGGAAATCTCTAAGCACCAGATGGAAGCCGGGAAACAATGAAATTAAAGTCGACGTTCGTATCTCCATCATGAAATCATTGCATGCTAAATAGATAGTCAAATACTATGACTACGCAAGAAATAAGCCGGAATTGATTGTCAATGGCTGTAAAGGGTCTGGAATATTGGCCAAACTGTCAGAGAAAATTAATCTAGATCCGTTTGAGCCATAGGTTGTATTATCGATTAAAAAAGGTTTATTATCAAATGAAATAAAACGTACACAAATCAACTTTTATTCTATTTGAGTACTCTATCGCAGGTGTTTTGAATATAACAAACATGGGTATTTCTAATGGCTTCATCAAAAAGTACAAAATAAAAATTCTAGACTAGAAATTTTATGCTTTGAAATGGAAAAAGGGAAGGAAAAACATTTTAATTCCAGAGATGCGCGAAATAACATTTTTAGGGGGTGCGCGAAAATAAATGGGTGCGCGTAATAACATTTTTAGGGGGTGCGCGAAAATTTGAGGGCGCGAAAATATAAGGGCCACTAAAATTAAAGGAATTAAGGTATAGAGGAAATACGATAATTGTTTTAGAACAATGAACTTTATTGCGCAGTCTGGCCATTGTTCACATGTCAAGGTGTTTTGACGCTAAACGAGCAAGGAGAGGAATTTCGAAAAACTCTGTCAGCAACAACTGGAAATGATGTTTTAACCAAGCACTTTAGAAGCATGGAAGATCATTTGCATAACCATCAAAACTATCCCAATAATCGTCGCAAAAAAAGTAACTTCTAAAGATGTCATTAAGGATTGAATACTTCAAGCTGATTCTACAAAAAACGCATTCGTCTGGCTTATAAGAGATAAGGATGACTATCATAGCACAGTTGAATAAAATGTGAAAATACTTTTTGACTTCATTATAACCAGAATACTGTATATTGTACACCTTAGGTACTTGTACACAGGAAAACTCCCTCTTTCTCTTCCACTTTCTCCCTTATTGCACCAAAGTATTCCACCTTTTTTCGCTTTTTAGATTATTTTAAAGACCTCCATGTAATTGACGGTATTGCAATAGCATCATAGTACATATGTGGCTTTCGCGCACGCATGTGGCAATCCGTGTACAGTTCAAACCTGTGTTGGTATCACGAAATAATAACGCTGATTCTGAAGGAAACGTTTTCCATGAGTAACTTCGCGCTGTTGCTAACGTTATCATATTTGTGGAAAAGGGTAAGTGATGTGAAGTGATGTGAAGTTATTAGATATTTTGTTACTTTAAAGCGCTTTTCGATATTACCATGAAAAATTTTTCTATGTTTTAGGAAACAGCCAAATTAGAAACGAAAATGATGACTCGTAATGGTAAGACTAAATTACTTAATAGACGGGGATGTTAAGAACGTCAGTTTCTTTGCTATTAGTGTTGCAAATACACGAATATTCATGCCAGATCTCAGTGTTTTGTGTCATTTGGAGAACGCCTTTAAAGAGTTGTGTATTGGAGAAAAATCCGTTAAAAACGTAAGATGGAAGTTAAAGAGTTGCACGACAACGCTATTCAGTGAGTACTATCGGAATCATGCCTCAGATCATTTCGACTATTCGTCATCTGTTTCTATCAATAAAATACATACACGTCTTCGTTCTTTTATATATCAAAATATCGGAAACATTGACTAATTTTTAGCACGAATAAGAAAGTTGTGAAAAAACTGCAGGACTTTGAGGGAAGATGACTTGCCATGGAACATCAAAGGTATGCGACAACTTTGATTTGCTACGCAAATTGCTGAAAACAATAATTACCGATACTTGTTACCACTCACATTTGCATCTCCACTAAAGTAATCTTGGTGTAGTTTCAGGCAAAACAATTCACGACATGAAGGTATACAAGGACAAGTAGTCTGTCACATAGCTGGGCTCAAATGGGAAATGCCCTTCAACTACGAAATTTTACTGATTTTGTTTCTTCAAAAGTAGTATAATTTCATAGTGTCGACTGATTTTTTAAATTCTGTGCCCAAAGTGTCAAAATATGGGTTTGAAATTTGGGCCTAAATTCTCATAGGACCAAATTTTGATATCATCCATAATTAAAACCAGTCATATAATCGGTTAGATATTTTAGTGAGGATAAATATATATGAAAACAGTATAATCAAAAAATGAACCACTCTAGTGATATACAGCCTAGAAGTTTTTAAAATCCAGGGGGTAAAACACATAAATAGTTTATCATTTAATACCATATTTTTGTAAGATATTTATTAAATTTATATATTATTATCTATGGCGAAATGCCAACAAATAAAGAATCTGAAAAGAAAAAACATTTACTATGCCGGAGGTTTATAATTAATTATTTTTAAAAATTGCTACCCCCTGATATTTACAATAAATAGTTTAAATGCCAAATTTTACCTAATGACAATGTTTGATGACGCTAATATTATTTTTCAAGTGCAATAATTTCATTTTGGAACTATTAATTTACATATTTATTTTTATAGGACAAAAATTAAGTTCGAAAAATAAAGATTTCATTAAGAAGAATATTTTTATTCATTATTAAAGACTTTTTAAAAACAAAAGTTGCTTAAAGTTGCTTAATAAAAAATTCTAGAAATCATCGTCACTTGAGCTGTCCACTTCAGATAAAATATCGAAATCATCTTCACATGATTCAGTGGAACTATCGTATTGATTTTCAAATTTTTCACTGTCAGCTCGAAGGTGTTCATCTATGCAACTTTGACTAGGTAAAGAGGGTCCATGGTACCAATCAGGTTTTAACATATCATTCTCATATTTCCACCCGTAATTCAAAGGATTCAAAGGTTCGTAGTATCCATTCATACAATTTGCCCAACTGTGACTGACGACATTTGCTCGCATTATCTTCATCGTAAGAGACTTTTGGTCTGGTGGAAGGGCCTTCGTTGATGCAAACTTCTTATTTTTTCCTTTTCCAACAAACAGCATTGCATAGCGACTATCTCCTGGTGTTTTTTCTCTACGTGGACGATTGTAAATTACATGCAGAACAAAATCGGTAATATCATATATGTTTGCCTGCTCAGTATTAAGAGAATCAAGCAAATTAGCGTAATTTGGATTTACCATTAACTTCTTAAAACTTTGAATCTTTGATCTTCGAAAAAATGTTTTTGTAAGGTCTGAGCCTGTCAGGGCGTGGAAGCTTGGAAGGATATTGCAAATTGTTTGACCCAACATACTGCCAAGTGTAGAAATATTATGATAGGTTATACCTGCTTTAGATGATTTTGTGCCTTGACGAAAGTAAAAGGTGATGTCTGTAGTTTGACATAAATACAGCAAGAGTATATAAACGTCAGTGTCATCAGCAACAATGCATACGGCCTGGGAGGTTGTATTAGCAGCGAACATAGCATGAAATGCTAACCTAGAAGAAATATAGATTTAATTGATTAGTTATTTATTACACAATTATAAGTAATAACATAATTCAGACTATTAAAATGAGTTAATCTTACCTGTGGTCCGCTTCTCTATGGCAAGAATATAAATCATTGATGTCTTGTTTCCTCTCATCAACAGACCTTTTGTAACAAACTTTCTCTTTGGTCACATAAATTGTTTTCTCAGTTACATTATCTTCAGAGGAGAAGAAATCTGCGAGTAGGTTGCAAATCTGTAATTTGTTTTTATCATTATTTAGGAAGTCTTGCCATTCATTCAGTTTTGGTAACATTTGATTTAAATTGGCTATCTTTCTTTCTATTCCTTTATTTGCTCTTCCTTAGTTCTTTATCAGCAGAATAAACGTATTCCGAAGCCTTTGACGAAGAAAAATATGACGATCTCGAAAATATTAGTTTACTCTTAAATCTCTCTACCAGTTTCTGCTTCAAGTCAACGCTTCTCAATTTTGATCCAGAAACACCTATTAACTCTTCGTATGAACTTCGAAGTTGTGCAAGAGTGTACACTTCATGACGTTCTAAAACATGGTGATTGATAAGGTGGTAAAACTCCTCATCGGTCTGTTTTGTATTACAAACATCTTTCAATTTGATTGAAGCAAATTTTTTTTTCCACCAGGGGCTTCTGAATCTTTGGTAGCATTGTCTATGATACGAAACATCGGCTGCAAATAGACTACTGGCATTACATGTCAGTAGTATTCTGTTAGCACTATCTATGTAATTTTCATTACCATTCTGTAAGTGGATTTTTGCAAACTCTCTCAAAGATTTTTCAGATTCATGCATATCTACATCTCTTTTTCTTAGCGTTATGTCAAGCGGAGGGACCACTCTGCCTTTTGAATACTTATTTTCGTTACAGATGATGCATCTACAATGATCTATCGAAGATCTGTATTTACATGATTGACGCAGACTTTTCCTTGAATTAATTTTTGGTTTTTTCATGACGAGGTCTTCATTGGAGGAATTTTTTGGAGGACCTATGGCGAGTGTGCTAGTTTCATACACATGAATTAGCTTATTTTGAGAACTTAGGTAACTTTCTTTAAAAAACTTCCCCTTACAAGCTTTATGTGCCATTTTAAAGTTCGTATCGCTCCAATCAACAAGTGAGTTAATGTTATTATAGGAATGGTCACATAACTTCCAACGTTCTGCAAATTCTTTGAATTTATTTACATTAGTAATTTTTTCAAATTTATCTCTCTTTTTTCTAATTTTTCTTCAAAAAGCCTGTAAAACATATCTGGCATAAAACCCGTCCAGTATAAACAAACTGTCTTCCTTTGAATGATTGTTCCCTACACTTTGGAGAGGAAAGTGACGATGCAAGTAAATCATCTATGTTGTTGGTTTCTTCCATAATACCTTCAAAAGAAAAAATGTATATGTTGTAATTATTTAATAAATATAATATTAATTTTTAATTTATTAATAAATGTAATGAAATTTAATATAAATAAAGTTTGTATGTACTGTGATATTTCCACACTCTTTTGCAACAAAAACAAGAAGAAATAAATCCTAATATTTAAATGGGATAATTATATAACTGAAACAGCAATAACAAATCGGAGTTATAAAAAGGTATTTACCATGCTATCTTTTACTTTAGCAATCTTTAGATATAACATTCACTCACAAAATGGAAGCATGGTTTACTATTATGTTTATACACACTAAAAAATAAATGTAAACATTTTTATTAATATCAGTCTGTTAATTTCATTGCAGGTGTTTCAATTATATTTTCTAATGAGAGAACGTTTAAATATTTATTTCATGAAAACTATGTTTAAAAAAAATACAGTTAATTTAGAAGTTAAATCTTTTTTATATAGAACTCTCACTTTAGTTTGAAGGTTAAATTCATGTTTTTACCCCCGTCCTATAAAAATAAATATGTAAATTAGCTCAAAAATGAAATTATTGCACTTGAAAAATAATATTAGCGTCATCAAACATTGTCATTAGGTAAAATTTGGCATTTAAACTATTTATTGTAAATATCAGGGGGTAGCAATTTTTAAAAATAATTAATTATAAACCTCCGGCATAGTAAATTTTTTTTCTTTTCAGATTCTTTATTTGTTGGCATTTCGTCATAGATAATAATATATAAATTTAATAAATATCTTACAAAAATATGGTATTAAATGATAAACTATTTATGTGTTTTACCCCCTGGATTTTAAAAACTTCTAGGCTGTATATCACTAGAGTGGTTCATTTTTTGATTATACTGTTTTCATATATATTTATCCTCACTAAAATATCTAACCGATTATATGACTGGTTTTAATTATGGATGATATCAAAATTTGGTCCTATGAGAATTTAGGCCCAAATTTCAAACCCATATTTTGACACTTTGGGCACAGAATTTAAAAAATCAGTCGACACTATGAAATTATAATACTTTTGAAGAAACAAAATCAGTAAAATTTCGTAGTTGAAGGGCATTTCCCATTTGATCCCAGCTATGTGACAGACTAAAGGTAATGACATCCGCATATTTCCGACGGAAGACGTACTGAGTGTGAACGATTTGAGTGTAAGAGTATATTTCGACATTTCGAAAAGCGTTTCGCTCAATGAGAAAGTAATTTAAAGACAATAATATATCATATGATTCAACTTTATAGGTATTTCAAGATCACCAATCGCCTCCACACCAAGCGGGGAGCATCACAACACGTCACACCAAGCGGGGAGCATCACAACGCGTCACACCAAGCGGGGAGCATCACAACACGTCACACCAAGCGGGGAGCATCACAACGCGTCACACCAAGCGGGGAGCATCACAACGCGTCACACTGGTGATACCCATCATCAATAATTTTTTCAAATTATTCCTAAAAATAAAAAAACATTTGTTTACAGGTACTTTTCTGTTTCGAAGTTATTCGCAATCCACAAATCCTCCCTCAAAAAGTTCAAATGCGCCTCTTTTCTCCAAAATATATTTATCGCATACTCCCTAAGGGACCTTTCCAATTCGATTTGATCTATACGTTGTGGATTTAGTCTTCATGTACGTTGTTTTCTGAGCATGTTAATTCGATCAACGGATCAATAAAATTAAAAGGTCGACTGATGGTGAATTTGCAATACCTATTTTATTCAATTCCGTCAGCAATACTAGCTGCAACCAGCTTTAATAACAGCCTTACCATAACAGCTTTTAAAATCGATAAACGCAGTTTAATGTCAATTTCTTGTACACCTTTACCCTGATCCTGTTGTTTAACAAGTTGATCGTTGTACCATTTATTAAACTTGCCTTTTGGGAACTTTTTCGCAAATGCATTACATAACTGATAAATCCAATGGCTGAAAAATATGTGTCTTGAATGCGGGACAAACAGAAGTAGGTTTCCATTATCTTTGAATGCTTGTAGAACAGCAGGTTTGGTTTGACCTGTAAATACATCTAGCAAAACCAATATGGTTGGGCAATTCCAATAACAAACGTTGTTCTTCAACATATGGCACAATGATGTTTTCGATAAACTTAATTGATTCTTCCTCGTTGCTGTAATGGATTGGATTCACGCTTAAACTGAACAAATCTGGGAATTTAAACTCTGCTTTGTTTTTCCGACTTAATTTATTAAGTGCATTGGTAAAAACGTCCCGTCAAGGCTGACGGCGAATTCTCTGTTATTGTTCGCTTCCAGCTACTGCTACTTATTTCGAGTTCTTTTTCCCCATGGTTGTTCATGACGAGAGACATATTTCGGATTCAAGCAAAGTCATGGAATCATTTGTTATCAGTTTTGTTTTAAAAGTGACGCGTTTGTTTATACCTTTATTACCTTTATCAAAGAAGTCACGGGTGCATTTTGCACGGGGGTTCATATAGCTATAATGAATAATGTAATTTTGTTGTGAGTTTTATAATAGTTTTAGTATATGTAACTAGTTTTTTTTAATGGTCAGTTCATTATTGCTCAGCCTCCTCATTGCGTGGTAATATATACTGAAATTGCACGGAAATATATTGTACACTCTTGTTCGCAATTTTTCTGTTTTACAATAAAGAACTTTGAAAATTTAAAGTATTCTACAAAAATCTTGACGCCTTTGACGTCATTTGTTTCACTGGAAACGTAGGAGGATTTTTGTGACCCCATTAAAAGCAATTTGATACCCCTTTGCATAAAATCAACCACCACGTAATGACGGCTGTAGAGGTGGTGTATCTTTAATATAATTTTTAAGAGATATCACAAAAAAATACGATATCCGTTTGCCATAAACATATTGACGCTTTACTTCTTGATGCTAGGGTGTAAGAGGTTCAGAATTGGTTGCGTTTATAGGCCATCTGGTGGAAAAATATTTGACTTTAAAAATCTTAGTGAAAAATTCTTTCTGCAAAGGAGAAAAGTATGTTATAATTGATTTCAAAATTAATTCATTTCATTCATTCAGAAATATTCTTCAGCATGCTTCTCAGAGACAATATATTCGCGGCACACACCAACGAGGCTGTCAAAGTCAACGTCAATTGACAACATTTGAATAAATTATCTATTACAAAACTTCTGCAAAACAGAAGTTACTCATACCGATATTTCGGACCAATTTCCGATATTCATTATCTTTATTAAAGATTCTTTAGTGATATCAGAAGCCAGACCTGAAAAAATAACAATCAAAAGTGTCATTGAGAACATTTTAATACATGCCCAAACACAAAACTACTGGCTCCATCTTTAACACTAATGACCCAGAATACTGTTTTGATATTTTTTCAAACACTTACACAAAAGCTGCCCAAGAAATTACTGTAAAAAAGAAAACTTATGATACATAGACGACAACAAATTTAATGTAAACATCTAAACGTAGACAAATACTCTACAATAAACATCTAAAAAATAAAACTTCTATAAATGAGAAAAACTACAATACATATAAATCTATTTTCAAAAATTAGTTGCAAATTCTAAAATTCCCAAGTCATAGAAACATACTCTGATAACATAAGTAAAACTTTTCATTTTTCAACTTTTCAAAATCATTTATAGACTGTTATAAATGAAATATGCGGATGGAAAAAACAGAGAATCAGATTACTTAAAACTAGTCCATTTGACAGATGAGCAACGAATACTACATGAGTTAAATATTTCTTTCGTGACCTCGAGACCCAATTCAGAATCTCAAATAAAGAATCAGACTCCTTAAATGGTCTGCCATTTCAAATTTTGACAGATGAACAACAAATACTACATGAGTTAAATATTTTTTTGGGAACGTGAGACCCAATTCAGAATCTCAAATAAACACACGAAATACTTTTTCTTGGATGAACACATTTATAATTCGAACAACAATTATACCAATCAAAGATTTTGTTTCAGGTGTTATTCTCGTTGGCATGGTTACTATTGGGCTCTGTTTTTATTAGCTATTATGTAATCAATGTCGAAGTATGGTAGATTTGAATTAAAGATAATACGTCATTACAATCAGGATGTAAATATGTTGTAAAATCAGGCAGTCTGTAATAAACAGCTATAAAAGCATTTTCATTTGTTTAGAATTACTTCAATAAGTAAATTCTCCCTCTCTTTATCTTCTAAATCAAAACAAAACTTTGTTTCTAATGTAAATTCCAACTTCTATATCTTGTTTTTGATATAAATGCGTAACCCGAAATATTGTACATTGTCGTTAAAATCAATCATGTGGGTTTCCGAGCAACTTTTGATACAGTAAATGAAAAAATTTTAATAAACAAACTTTTGCATTACGGAACTTTAAGAAATTTTGGAAAACTTTTAGAAAATCATTTTTTTTTCGGATCGTAAACTGGATGGATTCTGGAGGATAGCTGCAACCTTTCAAACGTCAAATGCGGTGTGCCGTAAGGTCCATTTAGGGCCCACTTCTTTTCATTATCTTCGCCAACGACCTTCCTATGCCACCAGTAGGTTGAAATGCATGATGTTTGCCCATGACACAACCCTATCATTATCAGGGAAGCAATGTAATTAATTTATACAGAGACATGAATAAGGAATTAGAATCAATAACCTCTTGGTTAAAAGCAAATAATTTATCTTTAAATGTTAAAAAGACTAAGTACATTTTTTTTCAAAAATCATCCTCAGCTACTTTTGGGCTCAACTAATTGATGTAATAGTTGATAAAAACCACTCATGGAAAAAACACTTCTAAAACAAAACTACTGGGTTTAACTTTGACTCAAAAACATGCCATAGAAGCTATCTGCTTCAAAAGGAAACGATCACTCATTCCATTTAATGATAGAACTCGATATTCTGCTGATAAATTGCATATATATACTTCAACATCTGAAATACATGCATTTATTCATGACAAACGATTTGCATTTTGCTTTGAAAAATTTATTATCAAATCCAATACTAAATATGAACTAAGACCCAAAAAAGACAATATCTTTAAACTGCCGATAAAACCCTTTGATTGCATATAAAAAGATTTGGAACAATATTCTATTGTAGTGTAAGATCAGAAGGCTATTACATCTAAAAAAAACTTTTCTTTTAGTGCCAAAAAGCATCGAAAAATTAATATAAATCTTTAAACAATAGTTACTGATAAAGGACTTTATGATAAAACAACCTCGCACGCCCTTGTGACCGCAGGTGGTAAAATCTTTGCACCCTATTTTTAAAAAACTCTTCTTCAGATGGTTTAACTAAAACAAGGTTTGCTTGGAACACGTCTTATTGAGCCAAAAATATTTCCATGACATAAGGGCCTACACTATATTAGAACCCACGTGCTTTATATTATGTTTTAGTATTTTATAAGTGTGTAATGTAATTTTTAACGTGTAATTGATTGTAATGTCTATACATATATATTATTTTTCCCGTGTTAATATTATTGCTGCAGTAGGTAACTTATTATTATTTATTTATTACTTATTATTTTCTTTCTTATTTCTAAGAAAGAAGTTTTAATTTGAAGTTATATAAGAAGCGATTAGAACTTGTTATTGTTTCCATGGAAGCATTTAATTTGCCAAATTTTTCTAGCTATTATTAATGAACGAATTATGACTCAACGCATAAAATTGAGTTTTTCTCAAGGGTAGAAATAAAGGATAGCAAGCGACAGATTTCTGTTCATTTGTTGAAATATGCAATGACTGCATGTTGTGGTTGATTACTGGAAACTGTGGTTATTGCAAACACACAATAGCAGGCTGGCCATGGTGAAGCACTATTTAAAAAGTGTTTGTGCAATTTGCACCAAGGTATATTATACACCGCTACGACTAGATGCATATAATACATATATATTGGGAGTGTTTTCGTTTGAGAATGAAATTGAAGCTGTCATGATTGTCAATAAATAGCATTTACCTTGATAAGACGGTAGGTAGTGATAAGACGTTTTGTCCGCTGTGGCACGCAGTGCAGGTTCCAACAAAAAAAATATAGCAACTCATTATGACATCACTGTGGAGTAGCTGGATTAAAACTTGCTCTTTGGAACAGCACTTTGCTCAGCACGATGCGCAAATTGGTCACACACACACGATGCGCACATTTAGGTCTTTTAACGATTTATTTTTAACAAGATGATGAAGAGTAACCAATCATTTAATTTTGATCACTTCGACATTTTGAAAATCCAAAATCCTTTTGGTGGTGTTTCTTGCCTGGGTAGTATTAAGGGTTTGCATTGTCTGACTTTGAATTTGAAATCAGTTTAAAGAAGAAATATTTTTATAAGCTTATAAAATGTTCCAGAAGAAAACAAAAACTAAAATCTAGAACTGCTCAAAACGAAGTTATTTATAAAACCTATAAGAAGTTTTATGAACAGCAAATTTTCACAAAAAAGCAAAAATATTATTCTGACGTATTTAAGGGTAACATTAAAAAAACATGGTATGTAATAAATGAATTAACCGGACGTTCTAAAGTAAAAAAAGTAATCTTCCTTGTAAAATAACTGTAAATAATAACGATTTTACTAAGTAACATCGCTACTGAATTTTTTTAACAACTTTATTGCTAACGTTGGGCTATACTTTCTGTCTTCTCTAAACTCTAAGAAAGAACTATGTATAAAAATCTCTATTCTTATCTTTTAAATAGTAATCTTCTTTATGAAGGCCAATTTGGGTTTCAGTCCAAATGTTCTACTGAGCACGCTATTGTCAGTCTTGTAAATACCTTATCCATCGCGTTAAACAAGAACTCATGCAGTATTGGAGTATTCCTTGACTTTTCCAAAGCATTTGATACGGTTAACCATGAAATACTGTTAGAAAAACTAAAGTTTTATGGTGTTAATAAACTGAACCACAAGTGGATCATAAACTATCTTTCTAACAGATCTCAATTTATAGCATACGATGACTCATCTGAAACAGACCAGATTTCGATAACTTGTAGAGTTCCGCAAGGTTCAATTCTAGGACCTTTCTTATTTCTTATTTATATTAATAAAAATTTTAATCTTTAAACTAGACTCAATCTATCATGTTTGCTGATGACACTAACCTTATTTACAATAACAAAGATATAAAAACATTTACTTTTTTAAATACTAACAAAGATATATTAAGTATTGATGAATGGTTAAAATGATTAATTCAATAAATGAATAAATTGCTAACAAAATATCAGTTTCTAAATCTCGTTTCTAAAACTAATTCTATTTTATTCCATAACGTTAACCAGCACGATAATATACCTTTAAAATTACCGGATCTTGTTATACGTAATAATAAAATACAAAGAGTTTGGACTACAAAGTTTCTGGGTCTTAACATTGATGAACATCTAAGCTGGGATCACCACATAAAGTACTTAGAAAAACACTCATCCAAAAAGACGAATGCCGTATGAAACAAATATACTTCTCTTTAATGCATAGTTATCTATCTTACGGTAACATTACGTGGGCGAGTAATTATAAAACAAAACTGACTAGACTTCTATCTATGCAGAAACATGCGTGTAGAATTATAAAGAAAAAAAAACAAAATAGAACATGCTTAAATCTTTTAACGATTTACGATATTAATATTTACCAACATCTTATATTTATGTACCGTTTCAAAACTGACAATTTACCTGTCATTTTTAATTACATCTTTTGTAGAATATCAAACGACAAATATAACCTTAGATCTTGCGAATTATTTAATTTTAACAGTATATCATTTAAAAAGAAAAAATTATGAATTTTGCATATTACATAGAGGACCTCTCATTTGGAATAACTTTGAAGAGCCACTAAAGAACGCAAATAATATAACCTCTTTTAAATTTTCAACAAAGAAAACCATTTTATTAAAATATAACTTTTATTTTACGTTGATAATATCTAGTTGACGCAGAATTATATATATTACATATTGTATAATATGGGAAATTGCTACAGTTGATAAACAACAGTGGGATTTATGAAAAGGATTGACTGATTTAAAAAATAATTTATAATTTCCTACACTGTACTTTACACGAGTTTAGCTACAAATTCTTCTTTAACATTTTACATGTTTACACACTAACAAACTGATCATTGTACATTTTTATTGGTAAAAAAAATCATAAAAAAGACTTCTTTCAGTGAATACTATATTGCAACACTTTATGTATATATTACCACTAAGTAAGTAAAGTAGAGTGGCCGAATTAACCCTAATGTTGGGAACGGGCGTAAACGAGAGTGTCTATCCCCACTATCACTGTCGAGAAAGGAGCCACTCCAACCACCAACACCCGTACTTTACCGCATCGAAATGCTACTCATTCGCTGAGTCGGCGAGGCCGGGAGGATTTGAACTCGCAACCTCAGAAATCCGAAATTGCAAGCGCTCTACCAACTTAGCTATCCCCCTATATTAACACTACAGACACGTTATTACCTGTCTCGACAAGAACTCGCTTTAATTTGAACTCGCGCTTAACTCGAACTAATATCTAAATTTCCCACCATCCCATGGATTCCCATGATTCACGGTCCAGTATAGATTCGAGTTACCGGGAGTTTGGTCCCTGATTTATTTCTCAGACAATATTTTGTATGAGCATATTACATAACTTTTTTATGTATGGGCCGCAATGTAGTATTGTTGTACGTTATTACACCAGCAATCAATATGTAAGGAAGTCGTCAAATTTATGACGCGAAACACTTTCAATAAATGATTTTAAATGATCTGTATATATCCACGTGGAAGTCGTATGCGTGTACACATATAGCTCTATGATCGTTCATTTAGTCACTGTAAATCATATATTTTTGGAATCAAGATGATCAATTGAAGGCTTAAAGTTATAAAAATGTTTTGCCATCAATAGTACACAGATTTATTCGGACATATAGCTTAATGAAAGCCAGAAGCTTCGTGCTGGTCGAGATTAAATCATCAGACTTAATTATATTTTTGTCAAATATTGTAACTATATATTTTAGGCACCGATATTAGGGAGATAAAATCTCTTTCATGTAGTCGCTAATAGCCTTTTGTTGATCAGTCAAGTCCATGTCATATCTGCATTTCGCTGGCGCTGTAGTTCAGTGGATAATGTTTCGCATTACAAAACCAAACCGTGTTGGTTCCAATCCCATTTCTTGACCGAAATTCATTGCGTCACAGATGTTGGTTATCTGGTTGAGTGACTTTATGTGCAAATGGGCGTCCTAAGTACCCCAGGACTAACAGAGGGGCTGAAAAAGGAATCCGAACAAATTTGAATGAATTTCGTTTCGTTTAATGATTGTTATCGCCATGACCCATTTGTTCTCCATGCAAATGAAAGCGTTTTCCTGTTTTCAAGAAACATGATTGCCTAATTACTTCGGATATCGTAAATTACTATACTGTCATTACTTGACAATCGAATGTTGTGCTTGTCATAGTCGCAAAGAACTACCGCTGTGTTACGTGGAAATTTTTACGAGATAGCTTGTAAACAAAAGGTAAATTCATAATGCTTATATCTCTTAAATAGTCGCTAGTATTTAAAATATCAATCCTTCACAGGTGTTACTGAATTGTATTTACAGATGTAATTGATATGTTTAGAAATGTGTAAATATTGCTTTTCACAAGATGCATCATTTTTATTGTTATCTATTGTTATAACTCTTATTTCTATTATTGTTATCTATCTATAACTCTTCTTGTTATTATTGTTATCCATCTATGACTCTCATTTTTATTTGTCGGTTTTAGTTAACACCTTGCTCATTAATTAAGTATATAAATGAGCTAACTGAATGCAACTAAATGAGCTGTTTTCTTTTGTCGTAAGAATATAACCACACCTGATTCCATGATTTATTGGCGGTTGCATTTTCAAATGAACGCATGTTACAAAGCATAATGATCTTTCTGAGGGTCACATTTGCTTTCTATAAACACAATATATATAAAAAATCTACCAGCAATATCAAAATTCAACACTTTGTCTATTTGGCCGCAAGAATTTCAACCACTCGCACTTCTTGTTCCGTGGTGATGTCATATATATCGTTGGTTTTTTTCTGTTATCTACCTGTTATCTTTTTTAATCATTTCTTTATTATTTTTATATTTTATTATTTGTTGAATGTTGACCTAAAAAATAAAAATATTTTCTTTAGCGGCCATTTTAAAATTTAAAACAATAAAATTCTTTGGTACGACATTTTTATGCGAATGACGCAAACACTGTATCTACATTGGCCGTTGTTATAAAAGATTGTTATACTTAAGTCCATTTAAATTTATAGATGTATCTCCACTTGTTTCTGTGGTTGCTCTACGTTGCTTCGATCGCATGCACGAAGGGGGTTTTGCACCTAGCCGTCCTCGTTCCGAACAACGATGAAAACTGCACACAAACCGCCATACAAATGGCAGTCGACGATATTAACAAAACTCCGGATTTTATTGTTGGCCGCGACAATGTCAGTTACAACCTCCAAGCTCATTTCCTGACAACGGACGAACGAGACGGAAATGCCATTGAATCGCAGTACAGGCTCTACAGCAAAGACCCGGTGAAAATCTCCACTATAGGGCCACCTTTTAAGGATCAGAATGAATACTGCGTTGAGTACTCCACTGCCCAAGCCAACCTACACATATCATATAGTGAAGCAAACGAACCGTTGGAATCTTACTTCATCATGTTCTTTCAAACACCGCCCGCAATAATCTCAAGCTTCATCGCGGCAAGATCACTGTTTCAAATGTATAATTGGTCGCGCGTTGGTATTGTGTACGATTATTCGGACGCCAGGTATAGAAAGAACGCCGATAATTTGCGAGAAACTATGGAGAAAGGCAAAAACCCTCCTATTAAAGTGTTAACAGACCAAGGTATATGGAGCAAGCCGGTGAGGTACGGTGTGGCGACAGAAATAGGGATACTGCAGAGTAGAGGCATTAGGATAATCTTGGCTTTGGTATCAGTTAGCGGTGCGCGAAAGGTCTTCTGCGAAGCATTTAAACAGAAAATGCTGAAACCAAAAGTCATTTGGGTTTTATTTGAAGTGTTGCCAAGCGACTGGGCGTCGGACAGTTACAACAGCGATTTTTCTGACGGTGGTAGAAAACGAGAAATAGGATGCACTGAAGAAGAACTTTTGAGTGCTGCAAACGGCTACATATCGCTCACCAAACAAGGTTTAAGGAAGGACAACAAAAAAACGTTCAGTAACGTTACAAGTGCGCAATTCTTGAGGCGATTGAATGATAATAAAATTCCGGATTATAAATGTGATGAAAACGTGGCCTACGCCTACGACGCCATATGGGTGACAGCATTATCTTTGAGAAGAATAGGACGCATCGCGAATCTATCGAGCTACAGTTATCATTTGTTTTCATTCACCCTACCGCTTGCAAACCTTGTAAAAAAAATTTCATTCGAAGCTTTGACCGGACCACTGTCGTATAGAACTCAACTGGTCGGAGCTTCTTATGCACGGATTGGACAAATATCAGTTCACGTTAACAGAAGAGGGGAAAAGGGGATTTTAGTTGGAACTCACGATACCGCTTCCGACAAATTGATGTTAGTCCCGCATGCCACAACAATACTATTTGATAAGGGACCCGTACCGAAGGATAAAGCTTTGTACACAACATCCTACGCGAATTTCTCGAGTTCGTTGTTAATTATAATGTGGTTGATATCATTTGTGGGCATACTCATGGCCGTGTTTTTTCTCATCATTTCGCTCATATTCAGATCGGAAACAAACTCAGAATATACGTCCACCTATTTGAACTGCGTAATCATCTTAGGAAGCATGTTGTGCTATCTGGCTGTAGTGGTGTACGGAGTAGACAGCAGGTTTGTGGAGAAGGAAAGCATCGCTGATGTGTGCTACGTCTTCATCTGGTCGCTTTCAATCGGCTTCACTCTCACATTCGGCTCTCTGTTCGCGAAAGTGTGGAAGATGTACAAGATATACATGACGCCCGATGTTAAGGTTGCCAGCAATGAGATAGAAAGCAGAGTGAGTTTTTCAACTTCTTTTAATTGGTTGTGCACTAGTTAAAATATTATTTTGCGTAATCAACACGCTCTCCAACAATCATTAAAATTTATCAGACAACTTTCAGTTTAGATAATAGAGACAATTTTCTTTAGTTTGAAATGTCAAGTATTACTCAAAGTTTTCTTCATCAAACCTTTAATACGAATAGCATCCAACGTTTAATCAGTCCGTCATAACAATGTCCCATCGTTATTTAAGGCTTTCCGGCGGCAGTAAAATTCACATGAAATTTTGCGAATTTCGTTGTTAATTTGCAAGAAAAAATTCGTTACAATACATGTTTCTTTAAGAGTTTTTCGTACATTTTTAAGTGCTTTAATTTTAACGTTAGTACGTACCCGAGTGGATTCTGTTCATCATTATCAGCGCGTTTCTATTGGTCGACGTTGCGCTCCTGGGCACGTGGGGAAAGATGGCACCGTTCAACGCTGAAATTAAGAACATCACACAAAGCGAAGACTTGTTTGAAGACATGATTAAAATCAAGCAGATTATCACCTGTACGTGTGAACACCAAACGGAATTCACTATCGGAGTTTACTGCTACAAAGGACTAATGCTTGTGTTTGGTCTGTTCTTGGTCTGGCAAACAAGATGCGCTAAGGCCAACACACAGAATACATCCAAACACATCGCCCTAGCCATTTACAACGTTGTTGCTGTGTCGTTGATTGGCGTCATATGTGTTTCTGTGTTGTCTAACACGACTCGATTTGAGGCATCCTACGCTATCGTTGCTGTATGTATATGCATCTGTAACACGACTACATTGCTTCTAGTGTTCATACCAAAGGTACTCTTGTTTGTAGTGATTTACGGGGTTGGAGATGGTTTTTGTTTTTTCGTATTTCTTTGAATCTTTTAGCTGAATTTCTTAGGTTATATAATTGTTTTAGATTCGAATAATTATCAGCAGAAACAGTATGATTGTCAACAACGGTGTAAATACGAACGGAAACAGTAGCCAGGAGACTACGGGGAAATACAGCATGGATCGACTCAGTGAAAAGTCTTCAAAAGCGCATTCAAATGGTATGCAACATGCCGTATCTGAAGCCACACTTAATACCCAGATTCCCAATGATGTTCCGAGTAGACGTTCATCTTTTGTCGATGAGAGTAACAGCATGAGCTTTAGCAATGTCGGTAAACCACCCGCCAACCAATTCGTTCAGTCTATTTCCATTTCTCCGCCAAGCTTTCAAACGTCATCGTACTTGAGCGAGACGGTTGTAGATTCGGATGATATCGATTCGTTCGGGAGACTGACTTCAGGTGTTTATGTTGGAAGTGGCACGAAAACTGAATCGTTGGCTAGCGATGATTGACATCTCGTGCATAAAACGTGATAATGGTGTATCATGCATGAATCGAACGCGATGGTGTGGTCACACGCGGTGATCTTAATAGGAAATATAATCTACTTATAAATATTTTTCTCAACGTGGCAAAGGATAAACAATGTTTTTAAAAAAGGTCACTCGATTAAAAATATTTTTACTAAATAATGAACTATAATATGTGTGTGTACGCTCTGTTCGATGATGAACCCATTGTTTTATAGCTATTAATGTTGACGTCATATGCGTACCTGGGATGCAGGTGGAAGTTTGTAAATTTAAGAATTGGGAGGGGGTCTGGACCTCATATAACATCTTAATAATTAATTCAATAGCTAGAGGTGGTCTATTTCAATAGGCTGTGCATTGAGCAACAGCGTTTAAACAATCCGTTTCAATAATGAAGGTATTAAGCTTTTAAGGTATTTATACCATTAGAGCAATAATCTTTACTTTGTATCAAGTCGTTTCTTACTTTAATATAGCATAGTTTTCGGTCCCTCGGAAATAGCCTTCAGGCTGTGATGAATCAGTCAGCACTTTGCTAAATGAACATGCTGGTGATGCTAAAAAGTTCTGGAAATGCATAAAGACCAACCGGTACAAGTAACAACAATGCGGTTTTTGTCACAAGATGCAGCAAGTATTTTGCAACCGTAGTACATGAACTCATTAAAAAGGCAACCTTGCTTGGAAAACATCTCAATCTTCAAAACACGAACAAAAAAGAGATTTTATTTCGAATATATTTGCAAGGTATTTGGTTTTGAACGAGCTAAAGTCCTTCAAACGAAAAAAAGCACCTGAAGTAGATGGATTTCCACCTGGAATGCTAAAAGATTGTCGTCACCATATATCTAAAGCTTTATGCCTCATCCTGAACACTATGGAAGGTTGCAAGAATTGTACCCCCCCCCCCCCCCCCCCCATCCATAAAGAGCGTCCCACTATCGATCCGGAAATTATCGACCAATATCTATATTATCCGCACTATCAAAGATTAAAACTGTACACAGCCAGCTGATAGATTTTCTTGTAAGAAAAAATCTGTTAATCGACTGTCAATTCGGCTACCGTCGTAACAGGTCAACCAACCATGGCAACAACACTTCTCCTAGATTACATTAGGAAAAACGTAGATGAGGAACTCCTTGTTGGTGCGACCATTACAGATTCCAGTAAGGCTCGATTTGATTAGAATTGAGTAAGGTACAATTAGTCACAGTACATTGCTTAATAAACTCCCCACGTACGGTGTCCAAGGAAGAGAGTTGCAGTGGATCACTGATCACTATCTGTTTGCAAGGAAGCAGTATGTTCAATTCCAGACCCTCAAATTTCGACCCGTGTTTGACTGGTGTCCCGCAAGGTTCCATCTTAAAACATCTGCTATATTTTAATGACTTTGTTGACCGACTTGTCAACACAAACACAATAATGTATGCCGACGACACTGTACTTTATTGTAATGGGAAAAAACATGCAGTCGATTAAGGAAACATTAACCAATGAACAAAACGAATTGAAACATACTTCAGTGATAACGAATTGATTATGAAATGAACGTAGGAAAAATGGAAGTGATACTGTTCGGCACAGCAAACATAATATCAGCGCAACCATGACCACTTCAAGTGAAATACAAGGACGGATTAGTTATAATCACAAACTCGTATCCGTATCTGGGACATTCATTGGACTGTAGTTTAACATTAGAAGACCAGAACTTTGAAAAAACCTACAAAAGAACTACCGCCCGATTCAGGTCGCTTTCAAAATTACGTCATTATCTAACCCAAGATGCATCAATGTGGATATATATGTCTACCATCCACCCAATATTAATGTATGCAATGTCCATTAACCTTCATCTGAGTAAAACACAATCGTCAAATGTGGTATCCCTGGGACGTCGAGCTGGACGAATTGTAAGAAAGGGAGAAAACTGTGAAAACTGTAAAAAAAACAGCTGTGAATTTTGTACGAAAATGTTCGGAATATGATATCTGCACAAGGTTTCAAGGTTACTTTCAAAAACGTACTCATGGAAGGAACACTAGAAATATGGAAAAACACTGAGACTACCCAAATGCAAACTTGAATTTGGAAAAAGATCTTTTTATTTTTGGGAACAAATATTTTTAATGATGATTTGAATATGTAAATAGAGGTATACATAGTCATTTTTATTTTATTTTATTGTATTTGACTGATAATCAATTAACCACACTACCAACTTTAACGCACTCACATACATCTGAGAGGAGATATATTGATAGCAGTGTTTTTTTATATTTAAACGTTATTTTGGTATATTGCGTTGATGCGGGCGCCACTCCTACCACCAACACCCGTACCGCATCGAAATGCTACTCATTCGCTGAGTTGGCGAGGCCGGGAGGATTTGAACTCGCAACCTCAGAAATCCCCACCCGCTAGCTGACCGCTAATCAGGAACAAACTATCTTTTTTAATATGCTACCAGTTCAATCAAGTTGGAGTCTATCTATGTACAGTAGAACCTCTAATAACGGTTCCCTCTGCGCAACAGACACTCGTTTTATCTTTCTGTCTCCAATCCTCATAGAATCAATAGAATCAGGTAAAAAATTCAGAGGTTTAGGTTCACTACTACTTTCATATCATGTGGGTCATTACGAAAACATAATCTATCAATATACCATGAAAGTGGATATTTTTATTTTTCTAAATTGATATCTTAAGTTTTCGACAAAGGTGAAACAACTGACTCATTTTACATATAACAACCGACCAGTTACTTGTATGGTAGTTAAAACTAGTTGTTTTGGTCCAATTTAAAAAATGTTAGTGATATATTAAAGCCACGTCCCTACATGTTATACCAACTTAGTATGAAGTTTCTAGAACCAAAATCTGCACAGAGTTTTTAACTTATGCGCATGCGCAAATGTATAACAACTGACTCATAATTTAATTAGAAAATTGTAATATTTAATATATTCTAAAATTAGAATAACTTTGTCACAACATCAATTGGCATCAAATCCAAGAATGTGCACCAAACAAATACGATATTTTGCTCGCATTCATTCATTATTTTATGCTCTGAATGTAACAACCGACCAAACCGAACAAACGAATACTGTGAAACGACCCTTTACCAAAAGTCTCAGTAGTACATCACGTGAATGTGGATCAAAGAATATTATTTTTTCAGACCTGCTTACCTAGCGAATGTGGCTCACGAATTTATATTAGGTTGTCAAGAATTTTATTTCATCAAACACCTGTGATGAAACGTTCAAGAGTGCACAGCAGGGACGGAGCAAGTTTGAAGTAAATGCGCGTGCAGTAGTTGATTTTCGAGAAATTGGAAAGGGTCATGAATCAATCATGAATCAATCATAGCCGTTGCATGAACATGTATACTTTTTGGAAAACATATTTTGCAATAAATAATTTATTATCAGATGCTTATAAGAAGGCAGTAGAAGAAAGTGTGCAGGAGGCTGTTAATGATGAAAGCTGATGCCATTGATAAAATTCTGCCTGTGAAATGTTGCGTATCCTCAGATGGTACATGGAAAAAGGGGTTACGCTTCACTACATGGTGGAAAGTATTGCTATCTAAACTATTTTCCAAAGTGTTATAGTGTCATAACTTTAAAATGAAGTGTCAAACTGACGATTTATTTGGAAATTCCACCATTACGGCTCTTTAGGAGCAAATATCAATTATTTTTTGCACTTATTTACTTCATACTACTATGTTATGAGTTACTATTCTGCTAAATTTGAAGTAAGAGACATTAAGCATTCATTGTCGAGATATTTTGTCTCGAGTTCTTATAGTTTTTGGAGAAAATAAAAAACTGCTAACTCAGCAAAACTGTAAATATAATCTTTTCAAAAAGTACATTTTTTAAAGTAGTATTTGTCCTAGGGGTGTTAGTAAATAACTACTGAGACATTACTCCTTGACTTTTAGTTTTTTTCTGGAGGAACCACCTTAGAAAGAGGCACCATATCTTTTACCAACGAAAAGCGGCATTTTATTTTAAAAACTTTTCTATTTTTTACGTCGTTCACAATTTTACAAATTATGAAATCAAGAACTTTAAGAAAGTTTTCATTCCTGAATTTTCATTAATGAATGAAATTAGATGAATCACCTTTTGTTCTTCATACCATTCTTTTTCTTTGTAATGCTCAAATTATCAACAGTAGTGAAGATTCTACACAAAAATAAAGACTAATGCAACCAAAAGTAAAAGCTTACTAAAACGAGCGTATTTTAGAGAACTCCAATGCCCTATGTTTTGCGAAAAGATTTTTAACACAGGGTTGACATCATTATCTGCATCGATATGCATGAAAGCAAAACCACTCATTCTCGATTGTCCCATAGACGCACGCAGGTAAGTATTTAATCTTTTTAAAACACTTCCAGACCTTTCACACTCACACGAAGTGACAGCTACTGTAGCGACAATCTTTAACAAAACGAAAAGATCTGGATACATATTCTCGTCGCACTCTTTCAAAGCCTTTGCAATGGAATCGAGTCATTTTGACATCTCGCATGCAGTTTAAACCTGTCCAACAACTTTGTACAAACTTTTTCCTTAAATTTTTTTTGTTGGACCACGTAAAAATGACAAAGATATTTCACAACCAATGTCAGTGCACAAATTGACATGCTATGGCGATACAATATAGAAATACAGGCTCGGATCGTTAGAGATGTCGCATACGCGGTTCTTGGGAGGATTAGAGAAGGCAACCTGGCTTGAACAGAGCAAACTTGCGTACCGGACTGTCTCTTTGTGGGTCTATTCATGAGGCTACAAAATGACATCAATATGGAATGGAAACAAATGAATTTTAACATTTATGGAATTGCGCAAACAATGGATTGTCTTCAATGAAATCAGAACTGCGACAACACTGTTATAGTAAGGTGATATGGCTATTTCTATATCATCTGACAAAAGATTACTCACGTACGCACAGTTTTAATTATCTTCGAAAATTTTGTTCACAAAAGATAAATTAATTTTAGTAAAAGGATGTCGCATAAAAAATTGCCTGGTAAGAAAAAAAGTGCAAGCCTAATCTGAGGGCGGTGCGATCGCACCCAACGCACTCCCTTTCCCAGTTACGCCACTTAGATCATTTTTATGCTGGTACATTAACTCCAGGTCATGTAATAGACGAAAATAATGACGAGGACATGCTTGAGCTAAACACTGAAAGTGAAAGTGACGACGAGGAAGTGTTGTAACCTAAGTGAAAATAGACTTAAATATCTATAATATTCCGCGATATATTTAAAGAAAGCCTTAAAGGAGTACAAAGGGTTTCATAGCTGGTCGCCTAATAGCAACGATTTAACGTTTTTAAAAGTATACCGGTTGTTTTATTTAACTTCTTTTGCCGGGTATTAAACTTATCAGACAACCCAGACAGTTTTACCCTCAAAACAAAGAAAAATTGTTTCCTTGATACAAGACTTAGTTTCGTTTAAACACCTCAAAAAAAACAATAACGCATAAGTCTCTTGCATTGGCAGTGGCTATTCACCAAATAATTGGCTCGATACGTTTAATTAAGATTTTACATGGGCTAGGACATTGTTTGTCTCCAGCAGTTACTTACTTTTTACACCTTGTCACTTGACATAAGAAAATAAGCTATAACTCGAAAATGAAAAAAAATCAAAACATAGTCCAAGCGGAAGAAAGGCTTAAAATCTCACTTCGGTTCAGAAAAATATCACTTCAACAGTTTTAGATCGATTTTGAATTAATTTTTTTTTTCATGACGTCACAATTAGTTTTTGCCCAATTTCTCAATAACTGCAGGTCCCAAGTGCGGAAACTTTTTCTTTTTTTAATCTTCTATATATATATAAAAGAAGTTTCCACAAAAGATTTTCAGTTTCCAGATATGTTAAATGAAAAGTTATTTCTAAGCACCTTTTTCAGCCATAACAAACGGCCTAAATAGCGTCTTTATAATAGTGGAACTATACGGCAAAATTGTGGCCCACGTTCCAGTGAGTCCTTCTGTTAATGTGTGTAACAAACTTTGTTCCTTTCATGTGATATTGACCGTAACAATCGCGATTTTAATGCTGTTGTTATCGGAAACAGTAGTTCTCTGCGTCTGCGCACGTGTAAAGACACATAACGTCTATATAAAGCATATAACAGGCTAAATTATAATTTTGCTTTTATTTTTTCAATAATTTCGATTGATACTGACAGGCCACCATAGATGTTTTACGTTGTTTAAGAAATAAACTCACGTTAGTCTTAATTACGCAACAAAACAAAAACATATGTATCTAATCAAGCACCTGCAGAGAATGTACATTGACAGTGAAAGGTTAAATCTTATCTCAAATCGTGATTCTATTCAAAAATTTAAAAATGACGAAGGTAAAATTTAAAGCATTTTTTCGTGCGACAATTGCACGTGCAATACAATTGTTTTCTAACACGTGTGCAAACTGAATCAAAAGATAATGAATAAATTTAAAACCAGGACCAGTTGTTGGAGGAAATAAACTGACTACCATTTAGCAATAAAAAGTTTAATGTATATACATTTATATATGTATAGAGAAGAAAGACTGTAATACATTGATATTTACCGTAACTAAACCCAAGTATTTACAGACTTTATTTACAATGTATGTATCTTCCCATTTTGAAAAATTAGCAGTACTGTAATGACTTGAAAGCAAGGTTTTCAAAATAGAGAAGTGTTTCAAGTGAAAACATAAATTGTGAGGAAAATCATTAAAATATTATACCAGAACGGAAAAACTTTAAATAAAAAGAAACCTTTAAGATACAGTCAGTGACTTTGAGAATAAAAACAACAACTTTGAATAAATAACATTATCATATGTTAAATATTAAACAACCAAATATTTAACTCTCATCTGTTGATGTTGTTGTACTTAAGACACCTTCTTTATGAAATATTTGCACGCAGTATTCCAGAACTTCGTTCCTTTTCGTGAGTCTGTTCAGCATCTTTGTTAGTTTTTTGTTTTCCTGTTCTAATTTTGACGAAACTTCTAGCGTTTCCAGTTCTTTTTTTCTGCGCTCTTCGCGTGATTTACGTGCAGCAATGTTATTTTTTCGACGGTGTTCCCAATATTCATTATCTCTAATGCCATCGGGAATGGGTATTTTAAAAAATGCGGAATGAGTCGGCGAATCTGAAGTATCAGACTTGGATGATGAGTAACTTTTGCTAGTAGTCTGAGAATCGGTACTTAAAGGTGATAGGTCATCATGAATACCCGAGTCTGTTGTTGGTACACTATCTCGTTTGCTTGACATGATAGGGTACGTTGTTGCACTAACAACATTCACAAGTTGATGTTTATTGGGATTTTGAATAACAGCAGTGTTTATCTCATTAGTTTGAATTAAACTTTTTGGATTATAACTGAATATAGTGTTTGTTTGATTTAAACATTCATTTTGATTTTTTATAATTCTTTTCTGGCTCGCAATCATCCTTCCTAATGTTAGAAGACTAGCTAACAAGTCAACATTGGGTCTTGGGTAATCATCGCTTTCATTTGAGTAATCTGAAGGATCACTATTTCTAGAACTTTCAATGAATTCATCCAGGTGCATATATTCATTGTTAATACTACTATTGCAGCTTTCGTCTGTTTTTGAATCATCTTTTGCATTATCTTCCTTTCGTTGAATTTCCTTTGATGGTCGCTGTTTGAAAGTGTACGGTTTAATATTCTCTCTTCGACTTTCATAATCAACTAAAATAATTTAAAAAAAATAAATTGATATATATTTCATGTGTTTTAATATTAGATATATAGAAATCAATTGATTCAGTAAAAATGATAAGTATAAGTAGCTCAAGTTTGAAAAAGTATTTATTGCAACCTTATTCTCACTCATTTTTAACTAGAAAATTAAAACAAAAATTATTGGATTTTGGAACTGTCACATATTGACACCACATATTTTATTTTATCTAAAAAACTGTTTAAGTTACAATCATAAAAGTAAAACAAAACATCGTATGATACAACAAACGAAATGGAAGTTACCATGATCGTGGACGCTTCTTGTAAGCAGTTTTGCTGGAGGCATGCTTTACAAAATCTAGCAATAAAGCATTAGTACAATGAAGTAAACGTTCGGATAATATTTGCTGGTTATTTTGTAACGTTTTTTACGCTGACCAACTTTATTCTACTACAAAAATATATAATTTCTTCGCAACGACTTCACTGAAATAACAATCGGTGTTTGGGGATTCCCTGTTCAAAGTTCAGATCACGGTCCGAACATTTTCAACATGCATGTAAAAGATAAATTATACATGCTTGGAAAATTGAACGAATTTTTCTTGCAAAAGCTGTCTTTTGGTTTACAAAGAATATTTATTCAAATTTATTAACTTAATGATAAAAAGAAGTAATATTGATTATATCGAAAATGACAATTATCAAACATATTAGTGCAGGTGGGAGTGCCACGATTAGGACCCGTCGTATCAACATATTAAAAGCATGTATTTATGTTTTTCATAATTACTCAGGTAACCAGGGAAGTTGAATCTCACAATTAGAGGGGCAAAATTTGACCTATTTAGTTGTTTGTAGCGTGGACTGAAGTTTTAGAAAAATTTGGTTGGCAAGAAAAAATCACTTGTGGTTGTGTATTTTACAGACCAGAATTTCTTTAATCTCCACCAATTACCATATGAATGGTCATAAAACGACTCATTTTTGTCCAAATTGGCTAAATAAGAGATTTTTCTGCAAAAAATATGCTGATGTCAGCAAAAAATCTCATTTTACCCTCAGAAATTTTCTATAAACAGCATATTATCCAAAGTAGATTAGATGAAACTGGACCGAATTGGATTTATATTTTTATTTATAAGTCCAGTGATGCTAGTGCCGAATTGCCTTAGAAGTACCTTCATTGCAGTGATCGGTAAACGGTTATCAGCAGTTGCTTTAAAAGATCTTTGTGTAGAACAGGGGCCCGCACGGGGTACGGTTGATATGGTTTCCACCGTACCTGATTTTTTTCCGCAAGTAGGAAAAGTAATAATACATTTTATATACACACCATTTGCAGCCCCATCTTCTCAAGAAAATTCATCAATAAAATAAGTTAAAATCCTTAGGGGATTGTCGCATTTTTCTGAATTGGAATTCTGAATTATCTTTTATCTTGATTATAATGACAAAGATACAGAAATTTTACAATTTTAGCAGTTTGGGTATTTATTATTTACGAAGCTTTCCAATGCCTGAAATTAGAAGCATTTGAAAAATAGCTTGCAGACCAACTAAATACTCTGTCACTAGTCAAGTTGATAGAGTCACGTGGGTTGACAAAGGAAGCAAGTCCAGAAACATTTAAATCTACCATTGAATCAGTAGATGACCTTTTTGAACAGTTTCAAGAGTTTAAGGAGAGGCAGGTTTGTGGCGAGCTTAGACCCATGGTTAGGTACTGGAATATCTTCATTGAAATGGTTCAAATTTTGCTGGATTTCCTCAAATCAACATGTATAGGTCACTTTATTTTTGCTACCAGAAGAACTGTTAGAAGCTTTAACATCCTACCAGAATAGGCAATAGAACAGACCGTAAACAAAAAACAAAAAGGGCAGGCGGTATGATTAGAATCAGCACATCTACTGGTGCAGTTTAAAGGTCTTGAAAAGTCAAAGATTTAAATTGATGAAGCAGGAGTGTAAGATTGCTACAATGTTAATAAGACTTGGGGTGACCCTTATGAGAAAAGTGAAATACTTATTGAGTTTTCGTCTCAAGTCAGCATCGAAAACGTACATAAAGATTTGTTTAATGCCAAAAAAAGGAAGAGACCAGATTTCATTCACAATCAAATTAAAACCAACAAAGTAGGTTTCTATGTGCCAATTAAGTTATATATATACTTTCGAATCGGCAGCAGTTATCAAAATAAGGCAAAGACAATCAGGTAATCAGCCACAAGATGTTCTGCAACATGACCTATCATCAGTACCTTTATCACTTTCGAACCCAGATGTACAATGCCATGGTACTTTTTCAGAAGTTTTCAGAAGGTTAAATTAACAGAAAAAGTTGTCCAAAACACAATTCTGGAAAAAATTTTCACGTAGCTACCATACACCCTAGTGTAATAAATTCTTGCGGCTATCAGAAAACAAGAATGACTTGGTGAAATTTTTAACTGATGATTGGTCAAATAAAACCAAACATTCCAATGTTTTAGAGGGTTAAGAATTGTATGTACTATTGCTGTTGAAGATAAAGCATATTGCATGTCCTTTTAAAATGTAAGTTCTGTGATATCATTATCCAGCGAGCAAGAAGAAGCGGACATACTGTTTTTAGATGCTCAATTTGAATTCAATCTTGGATTTGAATGTGTCCACATAATTACTATTTATATAGATTGATGCAATACTGGCATTGTATTACCAGACTATTTTGAGTAGTATAATATTTATTGAATTTGGAACATTAACACAAATTCAATTATATGATGTGTCTGCAAACTCACTGAATTGACAATTGGTGTACTGGCTTTGCCTGGCATAACTTAGTGGTTGCGATCCAACAAGTTGTTTTCAGGGTAAAGGTAAGCATGAATTTACTTTTGTCTTTAACCAACTGGTAAAGATAAATCTCAAAATCACATCTATTTTGTAATTAAAATTTATTTTTACTCATATTAAACTTCCACCCATGTTTTATCCTACATGCTAATTTTTGTTTCAGGTAAAGCGAAGATTGTCAAGCTTGTACGAGTGAATAAAGAATTTTTAGATGCTGCCGCTCTTCTCGGTGAAGACGAGATTAATGCCGGTGAAGGAAACACTAGAGAGAATAGTCTACTCGTTGTATAAAGCAAATCAAGACATTAACGTCACTTTAATGTTTTTACCTGCACTTTGACAGGGCAAACTACCAGTGCCAACAATTAAAAAAGGTTTGTTCTCATGTATTACCAAACCCCACATATTGCGGTTGGTAAAAGGAAAATGGTTTGATAGCAATTCAATGCACAACAAAATCCAGCACTGGAGTTAATCTTGGAATTCAAAATGCAAAAAAAACTAAAGTGGCTGTTTGTCAGTTTATTTACCGTGCACTGTTCTATGTAAGAACTGTCAAAATAATGACAGAGAATGAGACAGCTCTGGAGAATCAGGAGGACATAGATGACTAAAGAATATAGACTTTTTCTTTTTAATTTTGTTAGTATGTGTGATAATATTTTTATGCCTTTTTATAAACCTAAGATGTTAAAAGAAGAGAAAAATCCCTGTTTTGTCTACCTGGAAAATATACATTTTATAGCGACTTTTAGGGGGGTGAAATGTGAATTTTTGAGAAAATTGCATGCAAATATATCATCAACATTGCGAAATTTGCGAAAAAATATATTTCTTATAAATATAAGTATTGAATTGATTGATAATTTGATACATTTTTAGCTAGTTTGGAAATTTATATGGTAAATGGTGGAGAAGAAAGAATTTTTTCTTGGAAACCAAATTTTTCGGTAACTTCAGTCTATACTACAGGTAGCTAAGTGGGTCACAATTTGCCTCCCCTCCTCAATTGTCATTAACCTCCTAGGTGAATGAATACCTCCTAGGTGCATACTAGGATCCTTCTTGAATAAATTCTTGTAACAAACACTTCCAAAAATTGTGATATCTTTAGTTGAAGTAAAATGCATGTAAAAGTAGATAATTTGATTTATTCTAGCACATAACAATATTATCCACAGAAGAACTGGCATTACATCGAAAGCTGAGAACGTGATAGTAAACATTACATTCAAAAGTCCAAGGTCCAACAATTCATGTTATTTTCCATTCAAGAACAAAAGTGAAACAACTCTCTGGGAAAATGATACGATTGAACATTAAAAAGATTTTCCTAAGTAAGTCAATAAAATTGCATTTTCATTTTGTCTTTTAAATTGAATAAATTTTAAATTATTTATGAATTCAATATTTAAAAATATATATGTTGTAGTAGCTTTTAGTAAATGAATTTTCATACGTCCTACTAGTATATATATATATATATGTGCACTTTTAGTTTGACTGATAAAAATTAGATATTGGCAATGTTTAAATATATTATATATATATATATATATATATATATATATATATATATATATATATATATATATATATATATATATATATATATATATATATATATATATATATATATATATATATATATATATATTATCAATACAATAGAACTTTGATTTTTAGCAAATTTCAACTTGGGTATTTAAAAAAACTTTCAGCTGAACAAATAAGATCATAATTTGTAGATATTTTTAATTTAGAAGAATATGCTTCTGATACTAATTAAACTACCTAGGAGCTTTGATTTCTGACCAGGTAACCTTTCTCACCAAGGCCGTTGAACCAAACCAGTATAAGCCTGTGTCTATATTGGTATAATGATACAATTCAGAAAAGATTGAATGGCGTCAAAAATTTCATTTTATATTGATTTTAAATTTTCCAATTTATTTGACATATTTATCATAACCATAACTATATACATTGTTTTATTTGATATCAGGGATGAATCATTTTTGTTCTGATATTGCGGGCATTAGGAATAGTTTAAAATTCACAAATTTTTAGGAGAGTGTCGGTTCAAAAATACTTTTCACTGCATCATACGAAAATCAAGACGTCAAATCACCACTCATTACACAATTCATCCGAGAGAGAAGGATTCTAGATGGAAAGGTGATTATTTTGTACAATTCTCAAGATGTAAAAACGGTGTAGAGACATTAGATCAACTGATTAATGCATGTAGTAAACTCTACCTCTTTGTAAATTTGATCTCTCAAACATTGCACGGTCACGTCCGGCTATTTGTAGTTTTTAAGTGATTTTGTATTGCAGCGGATGCAAAGTGTGATTCATTTTTTCTTTTGTTATAGATGTTGATATGGAGCGTGCGGTTGATGAAACAGACGTGTTAGTAGTTGGTGGAGGGCCAGCTGGGTTAAGTGCCGCAATCAAATTGAAACAGCTCTCTCGTGAACATGGAACAGAATTGAGAGTTTGTTTGGTGGAAAAAGCTTCAGAGTTAGGTGGGTTTCGCAACCCCAAACAATCAGAAGTGGTACCTTTCTCTTGTTTCAAGGGGCGCATACATTATCGGGAGCTTGTATTGAAGCGAGCGCGTTGAATGAACTATTGCCTGATTGGAAGGAAAAAGGGGTCAGGTTTCTCATTGAGTATATTCGAATACTTTCCCTGTGTTATAACTAATAATTAAAAGGCAATTTGGAAATCGGAGATTTGGAAGATTTTGTTGTCTCTCATTTCAAATGTGTCTTCCTTCAATCTTCAGGCTCCACTTCACACTGCTGTCACTAAAGATAAAATGGGTTTTTTAACCAAAAACAGCTACTATTCCATTCCCGTATTTAAAGGTACCACATTTTCTAACAATACAATTCTCTCTTTTTTAACTACCACTATTTCTGTTGAATTTAATTTGGTCTATACTTTTTAATTCAGGACTGCCTATGTATAACCATGGCAACTATTTGGTACGCCTGGGGAACTTTGTGAACTGGTTGGGAGAACAGGCAGAAGAACTCGAGGTTGAAGTGTATGCTGGGATAGCAGCTAGTGAGGTAATCGTGGATCCTTGATATTACCAAATACTACTTTAAAAACGTTTTTATTTTTCCTTATTATATACGAAATTTTTTCATAGTGTAAACTAGAGCCTAATTATTCCAGATTCTTTACCATGAAGATGGTAGCGTTAAAGGGATTGCCACTGGAGATGTAGGGATACACAAAGATGGATCGCCGAAGGTAGCATTCTCACTTAGCCAGTTAAAGTTACTCTTATAAAATTAAAATCCGATAAACTGACCACAGGAAAACTTCGAACGTGGTATGGAATTGCAGGCTAAAGTTACGATTTTCGCCGAAGGTTGCCATGGTCACCTTGCTAAGAAGTTATTTACTCAGTTCAACCTCAGAGAGAATTCGTGTCAGCAGACATACGGGATAGGCATTAAAGAGGTAAATACCAATGCGTTAAATTTGACACCATATATGTTTCGCTAGTTGCTTACTGTTGGTTCTCATTCTCATTCGATCATCGAAACTAACACTCTGTTAGCAATCAAGAAGTCGAATGAAAAAAAATCTTGTTGTAGGAGTATTTTACTTTTTAAATTCCTATTTATATTCTTGGTGTTTGTTAAATGTTTAGCTTTGGGAGATTGAACCGAGCAAACATGAGCCAGGACTGGTCGTCCACACGGCAGGATGGCCGCTTGTAAGTCGACATGTTGACGTCAAAAAATATTTTAAGTCAATAATGGCGATTCACAGGGATTAAAGTGTTTTACAGCGCGGTATTGAAGTTAAATGTTCCAGGAAAAGAAAACGGCTATTGTCCGGTATCTAAGGACCAGGGCTATTGTCCGGTATCTAAGGACCAGATTAAATATAAATGCATGAGAACTCTGAATCCGGTCGAGTTATATAGATTAACAGTGGTCCTCAATATATAATAAACTAGCCTTGAGTTTTACTTAAATCGGTCAATATTTTGGGAAATACTCGACATTTCCTTCGTCAAATGCTTTCAAAAAACAAAAAAAGCATGTTTGACATCCAAAATACCGACTATATAGAGAACTAGATAAGGTGCCGCCCGCGCCGGTCATTAAATGTCGTTTTAACGTAACGATCGTGAATAACGACGTATATGTACACAGTGTATCCGTGCGTAAGTGCGCAGACGGGCGTTCCCCTTTACATAATAAGGTGTTCGTTTGTCTTTCTTTCAGTCAAATTGTTAACAATGTGTTATTTTTTAGCCCTCAGACACGTATGGTGGATCGTTTTTGTATCATTTAGATGAGGGACCATTGGTATCCACTGGCTTCGTCGTAAGTGACTTCCTCAAGCATGCAAAATACTACACTCGTCTTGTTTATATTTGAGGTTATTTTGAACTCTTTTTTAAAGGTCGGGTTAGATTACAAGAATCCATATTTGAGTCCATTCCAAGAGTTTCAGGTATAGTGTTATCATATACGGCTTTACGTCTCACAATCGTGTGCGGTTGTTTATGGAATTATTTCTGTCGACACGCGCGTTATTAAGCGAATGTAAAAATGTGCACTTATGGACAACAAGTAACTAGCTGTATAAATGGATATTTTAAGAAAGAAAAAGTTGGCAATTTTATAAAAGAACAATGATCGTATTGCGTTTTGTAGTAAGATTTTATCAGAATGGTAATTATGTAGCGTATAGGAGCTGTCGTATTTTAATATATAGACTAGCTATATAAACCACATGCATTCATCACATAACCGTAAGAAACTTTTGAAAGCCGACTTGGCCTTATATAACAAATCTCGATGCACGTGCAAATTGCACGCATTAAGTAGTGAATAATGAGTTGCGTAATCCCGTATTCATAATGTCATACAATTTTGTGACATCTGCAATTCGAGCATTCGTAGAGCCAGGAAGCTGATAATCTTGAGTTGAGTTGTGAGTGATATTATTTATTTTAGCTATATAAACATGCCGCACACACTCATCACCTCGCAGAAAGAACTTTTGAAAGTCTACTTGTCTTTATATAACTATCTACAATGCACGTGCAAATATCACGTATTATTAGGTAGTGAAAAGTTGCGTAAACAGGTTTTTGTGTGTTGAAAATACAAATCTTTTTTAGAAACATGTCATGTATTATTAGTTTTAAAACTAAAGAAAAAATTACTCTTCAAATTTTGAAAGGGATTTGAAAGTGTGTTCCTAGAGGTTAGAGGTTTTGTTCGTTTTGAAGTAGTGAAAATGGTAAACAACGGCTTTAAAAATAATATTTATAGTTACGTAGCCGCGTGCTAACGTGCACGCTTTTGGAATTTTACTAAATAACAATTGACGGTTGGGGGATTCCCTCTTCTAGAGATGGAAAACACATCCCGCAATTCGACCCACATTCGAAGGCGGGACAAGAATCGGTTATGGCGCTCGTGCGCTCAATGAAGGAGGGTTTCAGGCAAAATGTTTTGTTTTTTAGACGTTATTATTTCCATATCCTGATTTTCCTGTTTTTTGGTAGTCGAACATTTAATGAGGACATTTCTAAATATGTATATCCTTCTACTCTTATGTGCCAAATAAACGGGAGGTCTTTGGGGGGTTGGAAACTTTCGGAAGATCTAATAAATGGGGGGGGTTGGAAAGATGAAAAAGTCACAATTTCTTTTTAAAATTTAAAATGAAGACATGGCCTACTATATATTCACGGCCACACATTTTGCATTTTCAAAAAAAAATAATAGGCCGATGTATTTTTCTTAAATTTCAAAAGGGCTTTTTTTGTCTAATTGTAAAGAATTTTTAACCAGCAAAGTCAGTTGAAAAAGTTTATTGTGAAGAGAAATTGTGTGTTGAGTTATCGAATAAAATGGTGTATAACTGTTGTGTTGTAAACTGTCGATCGAATTATGCTGGAGCCTACAACAGTTTTCTCGTTTCCTAAAGATGAACATCTGAGAAAGAGCTGGATAAAATTTGTGAATAGAAAGGATTGACAACCAACTTCATCAACGTATATTTGTATAAAACATTTTGAGGGGAAATATTACAAGAAGGGTGAAAATAAAAATTATTTGATGAGATGTACCTTATATATTTTGAATATTTTGGTGGTGCTGTGATAGTTTCAAATGATGCTGGCAATTTATACAAGGGATTGGTTTGCTTCATGATAATTGGTTTATGACAGTCCATTCCATATATTATTAAATCTTCACCAGAGGTTTATATCAATGCTAACTGGTTGAAAGAAGAAATTTGCAAATGTCATATTCTGTGTCAAAGTGGATTGAATGTCAGAGCTATAATTTGTGATACAGTAATCATCCATTGAATGTTTCAACTTTTTGAAAATTTCCTGCATCTTGTGATAAAGAGCCTGATGATTTATTTATGGCATACAATTCAAGGAAAATATATCTATTCTACGATACAGTTCATTTAGTTAAAATTATAAGAAATAATCTATTGAATCGAAAAAGATTTCTATTTCCTCCATTAAAGATTATTGTGTCAGGAGGAGAAATTAGTTGGAAACTATTTCATGATGTGTTCGAGAAGATGTTTTTTTGAATGCTCATCATCATCATCCGTTTTTACGTGGCCTTTTTCCACTCAGAGTGGGTTGCACGTTATCAAAAGATGATATTCCCCACAATTGTGTAGGTTTAATCATCTGATGGTTTATTGAAGCAGATGTTTTTACAGCTGGATGCCCTTCCTAACGCCAACCCCAGGAAGAGGGAAAACAGTGGCAAGTTAACCCACGCAAGATACCAACTCTGTACTTTAAACTCTGTGGCAGCCGTGCATAAAGGGCATGGGTGCTTATGTCCATGAGGTCAAAGATGTTCATGGCCCGCATACCCCTCAATGCTAATTTAAGAAAAGCACCCAAAATTAGCCAGAAAGTTTTACACCCAGGTAACAACAAACAGAGTGTTCCATTAGCTTTGGCAATATTTGATGAAACAACAGTTGCTGCAATTCAATCTTATTTTCCAGAAAAGTCAAGTGCTGCTGAATTTCTGAAATTATTCTACAAATGGTGGATTATATCAAACTCAATTTTCATCCAATAATTATTTGGGAAATGTTTCAGTCATTGCTGATATGAAACCATCATTTTTACATTCTATGGCTGCTTGGGTACAGAACTGGCAAGATCAACGCATTCCCAACAGTGAACAGTTCACACTTACTAGTCAAACATCGTCTGCATTCATTAGAACACTGAATTGTCATGCTTGCCTCATTGAGGACTTACTGAATGATGGTTTTAAGTTTTTAATGACATCAAGGTTCCAGAGCGACCCTATTGAAAGAAGGTTTGGACAGTATCGTCAAATGAGTGGCAGTCGATTTTTGGTTGGACTGAAAGATGCCAATTTATCAGAAAAAAAACATAAAAATGAAGAGTTTATTGAAAGAGGGTATGGATAAATGTTCAGTCAAGCTTTTTGAAAATCACGACGAGAAGTTAGAGGATTTACTTCTGAATGTTAACAAAATGCCAGATTGCACGCCAGAGAATACAACATTGTCCAATGATAGCAGAGAAGTAGCTATTCGCATTGCTACTTCTATATGGTAAAAAAATTCAAAGAACGTTTAGGCACCATTTCTTAATTAGTGCATTTTTCCGACGATTTCAAAAGTCAAGACTTCTTATGTTCAAACTTTGTGAAGAGGTGGACTCAAAATACCATCACTCAATTTAGCAAATTATGCATGTTCCACCTTTGCCATCTTTTTTTTCGACATTATCACTGAATCAGGAATACCAGTGTTGAAAGCAGCTGAAAGTGTTTTGATGCGATTTCTTTATTCTTCTGAAGAATTTTGCTGCTCTGTGCATGGACATACTGGGAAAGGATTAGCTAATCGAACTGTTGCAAACATCTTCTTCAACAACACAAGAAAAATAAACATGGACTATGTAGTTGCAGATAACGTGAAAACATTTAAAGAACGGCAGAGAAACAAGAAAAATCATTCAATTTTGTAATGTAATGTATGTAATTTTGTTAGTAACATTTATCATTAAAAGAAATTTCACTTAAAATCACTTTTTCTTTATTTGATTGTTCCCTTTCTGAACAATATATTCCATCAAGAAATTTTTTGCATTAAAATCTCACCCTTAATTTTCCCAAGGAAAAAAGTAAACGTATTTTCTAATCATTTCCCGTGCGAGCTTAAAGGTTTTTAAAAAGATAAATATGAAAAACTGGCCTACTATTTTTTTTCTGAAAATGCAAAATGTGCGGCCGTGAATATATAGTAGGCCATGATGAAGAGACACTGTTTTAACATATTCACCAACTCTGAAGAACATAAACATGAGAAAAAACATTTCAATAGACTAATCAAATGAGAAAAATCTTTTTTTCTTTTGTTTACTAAACACAACAATAGACTAACGTTCGGGGGAAATAGATAAAATCTTTTTAAAGTGATAAAATGACACTAAATTCTATTTAAATTTGTTGAAAGTTGAAATCAGACGTCTCATTCAAAATTTGTTTATTCATTCTTGACATGAGAGTAAGATATGCGTCCAAGGGGGCGTTGGAAAAAATCGAAAAATTAACAAGCGGCGGGGGGGGGGGTTATTTGGCACACAAGAGTACGTCACTCAAGTGGTCATTTTTTATGTTTTCATGTTTGGGCCACAGTCACCAGCTATTCATGACGTCACACCTGATATTCTTCACCACTGCTCTTTAATATCAATGATTCATTATTCTGTTTGAAAACTGTTTAGTATTATTTTGATCTTCTATGCCGTAAAAATAATGTTTTAAACGCTTTTTCTGCAGTCTCTGCCGAAGCTTTCATTCCCTGGGGGTTGTGTGGTTGGATGCAGTGCTGGTTTCATGAACGTTCCTAAGCTCAAGGGAACACACGGTGCCATGAAAAGCGGCATAATGGCGGCACAGGCTTGTTTTGAGGCCATCAATAAGAGTAACGAGGGAAACCACACAGGTAACAGCGATACTGATATCCGTTCGACATTTTTCTTATCTTCTTCATAGGGTTAACTCCTCACACGTATGACGACCTCTTCAAAGAGAGTTGGTTGCACAAGGAGCTTTACTCCTCGCGAAATATCCGCCCGTCGTTTGATACTCGCTTGGGTATTTGGGGAACAATGGTGTACACGGGGATATTTTATTGGCTGGGAGGTGGTCGTGAGCCATGGACATTAAAACATCAAGGTATCGACTCTGAGAAACTCAAACCAGCCGATCAATGCGAAGTAATTGAGTATCCGAAACATGATAACGTAGTTACTTTCGATTTACTTTCTTCTGTCGCGTTGAGCGGTACAAACCATGACTCTGATCAACCTGCACATCTCACCCTTAAAAATGACGACGTTCCCAAAAACACAAACTTGCCGATCTACGATGGACCTGAGCAGCGTTTCTGTCCGGCTGGTGTTTACGAGTACGTCGAAGAGGAGAATGGAAGCGGCAGACGGCTGCAAATCAACGCGCAAAATTGCGTTCATTGTAAGACATGCGACATAAAGGATCCAAGCCAGAACATTAACTGGGTGGTGCCAGAAAGCGGCGGGGGGCCTGCTTATAACGGAATGTGAAAATATCGAACGGGTATAGTTATTTTTTACTGACCAATAGTTTTATTCTGAATTTGATCTGTTTCCAAAGTTTCCTCATGTGTTATTTAGTACAATGTTTTCAAATATACTACATGTTTATTTTTAGTGTGAACTCAATATACGAGGTTCTTGAAAATGTTTAAATGCTTGATTATGGGGGGGGGGGGTTATCGGGCATGGATTGACTAATTAAACAGGCATATCTAAAAGTGGTCAGTAAGGTAAGGGCCACAAGAAAGTAATGTTTCTGCCGTCTATATTTAGGAAGTAACCAAGTAATAAAGCAATTACATCAAAAAAGAGGTTTGAATCCCGGTTTTCTTGACCAGTGGAAACGTATCTAGCTGCATATTATTAGTTGACACAAGCGTATGTATATTATATACCAGAAATAATAATTAAGAGAGTAGCAAAAATATTGGTAAGCATCACGACTTCAACTTTTGAGTCCAGTCATATGGCTTCCACATTTCGCTGAAGTTCACCACTTTACGTTTGTGTTGCTGGAAGCTTTCTTTCGGTGGTTTCCGCCACAAGCGAACCTCCAAATCCATCATTCCGCCGATAATTTCCTAAATCATATAAAACAGTACGACCTCACTTCGTTACGTTAACACTTCCTATTGCGATATTCTTTGGTAGGATATATAAAAAAGATCTGACTGGCGGTGGAACAAACCTTGGACCTGCAAGTAGCATAAGTATTAAGTTGCGATATACTTAAAATGCGTAACAAAGAAGCAACACACTTTTAAATTAATTTTGACTGAAAGGTTTTGTTTGTTACCTGTCCGAAGTTGTACGGAAAGGACTGCTCGTCCTCAATGACATGCGCAAAGCCTCCATCAAGTCCAAACTCCACCGAGAAGTAAGCTAGACCTTTCGGTACCTTTTGAGAAAAACTAAAGACCTTACACCTTTCTAAAATAGCGGATGAGATTCCAGATGATGCGAATTATCTTGCAGGACTCGTGTGAAATAAACACGAATATACGATATCAACTCACTGCTTTAGATACTCCACCAGCGGACGTGACTGTAACTAACTTCTTGTTTTGACTCCACTCAGTCTCACATTCAGTGATAGCTTTCTAAAAAAACAAGTAGAGATGAGAAACAGGTATAAATCTTCCCTAAATTATTTAAGACTAGGCGATAGCGCAATGGGAATGGCTTTCGGCTCTTAACTCAAATGTTCCGGGTTCGAGACCATGGTGTCACAAAGTTGTTTAGTGAGCGGTTTTAAATAAAAAGTCGTATTTCTTCAAAAATAATCGTAGCACAAATGGGAGCAATTAAATACACTAAAAACTTCGGGTCGAGGTCTTCATGATAATGCTTAATTAGCGTTCTGGGAGCCTCCTTAAAAACAAACACACAGCAGAAGTACCCACGGCGGAAAAAATCAAACGTTTTTCGTTAAATACATGTTGGTCGCCGAACAATGAAAGTTATTTTTTTTATTATTATTGTTGTTGCTCTGAACAAGGCCTTAAAGGCCACTTGAGTGTAAAGAGCTAGAAAAGTTACAAGGAAAGTTACGCAGTTTTCAGATATCGATGAATGTTTGATTTGAACAGTTGAAGGTTATAGACCGATGGAAAGCATGTAGAAGGAAAGGAGTTCCAAAGTCTGGATGTTCGCGGGAAAAAACTGTTCTTGTAGAAATCCCTGTGACAGTTTGGAACACAAACAGTCCATTGATGAGAAGATGACGAAAACCTAGTTGTACGGTGAAAAATTCTGGGAGAAGGTGTAAGAGATGATAGTTCGCTTGAACAACGTCCATAAAAAAACTTGTAGAAAAGACAAAGAGAAGCTACGTTTCGCCGGTGTGATAGGGAGTCCAGTTTCGAAGATAAGTTTGCGCCGATTGCGTTGCAAACACGCCGTTGAACACGGTCTAACAAGTTCAAGCAATTCGCAGGAGCACCTGCCCAAATGTGGCAGCTGTATTCCATGCAAGGACGTATTGAAGATTTGTACAGGTAAAGGATACACTCAGGGGGGAGGTAACTCATTTCTCGTAAAAGAGAACCAACCTTCTTGGTAGCTGATTTTGCAATGGTTTCAATGTATGAACGCCATGAGAGATCGCTTATAAATATGAGACCAAGAAAGCGAAATGAATTGTTTTCAGGCAAATGAGAACCATTCATCAAAATTTGAGGTAAATATGCTTGCTTGAAATGATTAATGGAAAGAAGACTAGTTTTAGATGGATTGAAATTAACCAGTCAATTCTTACCCCATTCAACTACCGTATTGAGATCTTTATTGAAAACAGAGGCCAAATTAACCTTATCACAATCATCTGATTTATCAAGACAGGAATACAATGTGGAATCGTCAGCGTAAATAATGGTTTTGGATGATAAATTGTCTGGAAGATCGCTTATGTAAAGTAGGAACAGGGTTGGTCCGAGAACTGATCCTTGTGGAACACCAGCATTGATGGAAAAAGTGGAAGATGAATGACCACTAAGGACAACCTTGAGTCTACGGTTGGAAAGGAAGGAAGAGATAATTTTGAAAAAAGAACCTTTTAAACCATATGCTTTGAGTTTATGCAATAGACCCAGATGCCAGACTTTATCAAATGCCTTGGAGATGTCAAGAGCAACTGCTCGCGCTTCACCAGAAACATCAAGGGCACGATAAAAACTTTCAGTTATAACTGTCAAAACATCAGCAGTGGAACGACCAGAACGAAACCCGTACTGGGAATCATAAAACAAATTATTTTTTTCAATAAATTCCACTAAGGTCTGGTTAAGTAAAATCTCAAAAACTTTGCTTAAAATGGAAATGAGACTAATCGGTCTATAATTTCTAGGATTAGAACGGTCACCACAATTTTTAAAAATTGGAATAACGGAGGCAAATTTCCAGGATGAAGGAAAACAAGATTCATCCAAACACTTTTTGTAAACAGCACACAAAACAGGAGATAACTCGGTAGAACACCTCTGAAGAACAATGACAGGAATTCCATCAGGTCCTGTAGCTTTAGTGGAATCCATTTTGGAAATTATCTTGGAAACGTTATCCGGAGATATAAAGCAATCCTGTAAAGTCTGGTCAGTTTTGGAGGTGAAATATGGAAGATCGTGTCCAGAATCATCGAGGGTAGAATGAGAACTGAAGAGTTTAGCAAATAGTTCAACTTTATCCTTAGATAAATTAATGACTTCAGGACCATTGAATAGTGGAGGCACAGATGATTTAGAATTACCCCGGACATTTTTAATGATACGCCAAAATTTACATGAACCAATTTTTTTTCAATTGATATGATCTTTAGTTCTTTCAGCAAAAACAGTTTTTGCTTTACGAACAACATATTTACAATTATTGCGAGAGGCAATAAACAATTTTCTGTTAAGATCAGTCGCATCACGTCGGTAGCAATGAAAGAAATGATTACGATGGGCTATGGCTGCAGCACATGCTGGTGAAAACCAAGACGAAGAAAAGATGTTTAATAGCTGAATCAGCGGACTTTGAGACTGATTTGATAACAGAACAGTCTTGGGAAGATGGAGAGTGATAGAGGAAAAATAGAAAACTAGTTGAATGTAGAAGGGACAAACGAAAACACATAAAAGGTTGGTCGGGGTCTTCCAGGTCAATTTCTCGAGATATTGGTAACGTTTCCTTAACATAAACTGCTAGACCATGCATATGAATGGAGGAGTCCATTCTAAACAAAGGTAGATATTTAGGAACAAGAAAATCATTAGAATATGATTATACCAGCATTTAGATTAGATTCACAAAGCGCTAATACAACCGGTTTATTTTCGAACAAAAAAGCTTTAACATCTGTAAAATTTGTTCGTAAACCTCGAATGTTACAAAATGCTAAAGAGAAAGGAGGATGAGAATTCCTTAATCTTTTGGCTTTGTTATTCCAAGATTATATTTTGAAGTGGGCTTTTCTCTTATTTGTTTCACAAACAGATCCCACGGCGGTCCTCTTACTCTGTAGACCCATTCCCCCGAACTATCTTCTGCCTCCCTCTGTTTAGCTTCAACTCGAAGTTTATTAAAGAGATCTCTTTCTTCTTTGCTCCTGTCCTGATTAATATAGATATTTCCATCTACTTCTTTTAAAATCCTTTTGTGCTTTTATGTACTTTAATGTCAGAATTTTTCGCGAATTTCGCGAATGGGCCTCCAATTCGCGAAATTAAATGGCCGCAAAATATTTCATATTTGATCATTCGCGAAAAGTATTCGTTTTTTTGCAGATTCGCGAAATTTCAAAATTTCATATTAAAGTGAAAAAAATCTTCACAAACAAAATTCAACAGTTATTTTCTTTTATCAACACTGAATAAATATTTACAAATTAATCCAGTACTATGACAGTCTTCGCCGGTTTGGTACTTTTTTGTTACTTGGCAAAACATTGTTCTAATAGCACGCAAGACTGTTTCAATTTAACCGATTTGATAAAGACTGGGAAAAATTTCACTTAAAAAAAATGGATAAAACTTGAAGAATTCGCGAAATTAAATGCCCGCAGAATATTCCATATTGGCCGATTCGCGAAAATTAATTCCCGCGAAATGTAAAAATTTTTTGACATTAAAGTATATTAGCAATTTCAACCCGAAAATAAACAAGGTTGTTTATTATTGTTAAACAACAAAACATACCTTGAAGTATACAGGCGCCATTTCCCCTATCTCCTTCGGCATGGGCACACACTCTATAACACAATGCCTTCGCTGATTCAGATGTTTGCAGGTTTCTAGAAAAACCACGTCTTCGTCCTAAACAGAATTGTGGCAAGAATGTAGAGGAGTTAGATTTCTCCCGCCACGACGTAATAGTTTACGTACAGGAAATTCAACATTAAATTTCAACACTTACGTTGTCTGCGAACATCCTTGTTAAACCTTTTTTGAAGATCTAAACATTCCGTTGGATATATTTAAACTGTGCGATTAAACTATGGCATTAGTTCTGTGACTATTCAATTCATTGGACAGTTTGCTCCCCTCTCACTAAACGTGTAAGCGCCTCCTTACAAAGAAAATTAGTGAGAAATTCTACCTTGACTTCCTGTAGCACGTCTTCGTCCATGAAACTTCGAGCAACCACGTGATGCATGGGTAGTATGAGACAATGACCTTCAGTCAACGACGCGCTTATTGGAAGAGCGAGATACGTCTAAAAGTTCGTCCACGAAAGAAAATAATCGTACGATTTTCTTAAATGCCACCTCACTTTGATGCCGATCGCAACTATCAAGTGTTTTGAAATGTTCGGGTTGTCGAAGCAAAACCGACAATTCTCCATCTGACGTTCAATATGTCGGTGTTCTAAATTCATAATCTTAAGTTATTGCCTTGCGTTACGTGCACAAACAGAAGTTGAAAATATTGTTTATCGTCTTGATAGGACAAATGCTTCATAATTCTGCAAATGATTTTTGAAAGCTTAGTAAGTAAAGAGATTGTGATATATATACGTAATATATTACCGGCTACAGCTTTGTCTTTGAGTCTTCGCTCTTCGGCTTCACTGTTTCCTTTTGTTGCAGTCGCTGAAACAAACATATCGTCAACCGTGAAATCGTCACTTGTCGTTCCGCCGTAGTGCTAGAGAAAATACTTCGTTTTAAAACAACTTGTTACTTTTATTTATTGTTAAAAATAAAACAATTAACTGTACACAAGGTACAGAGGTGTCGTATATCAAGGAACAGTCGTGTAGTATATCTAGTTCACCATACCTTGCTCAACATTTTGTGCATCAAAGCATGCTGGTCGTCTGCTGACGTCAGTCTTTCTTTTTCAACCTGTCGTGGAAACATAAACGTCATTTAGTAGTTGTAACAGTTAAACATTGATTAGATATTGTGTTCCGTAAAATATACATTTCCTCAAAAGAAAATGTCTAAAAAAACATTTTTTAAAGTGATGGTCCTAGCAATTTTTGTAAAATGATGGTCCTAGCAAAGTTGTCAAACATAAGGAATTAACCATGTGTTTTAATATAAGCAACATGTACTCAACCATTGATTTTAAATCAGCATTATCGTCATCCTCAAAATACTTGACTCGCTTGCCATCAGAATTGTGCGTTGATATCTGTATTAAACGTTTGGTTAAACGAACCCTTGCCAATTAAGTGCAAATTAACTAGATAATTTAAAATATACGAATACTTTTCAACAATGAACTTTACAGTAACAAATCCACATTTACTATTTTCTTCTTCCTTCTTTTCTTCTTGTCATTCAAAGCATCCGTTCTTCCATGTAACTTCAGCGGGTAGGCGTTGCCGTGTTTATCTCTTCTCGTTAAAATGACGTCTTCCGTTGCATCGCGCGCAATGCTAGTTGTTATTTGGTTGGGAACCTTTTTCGTCCCGGATTCCAACTTTATTTTTAGGGTAGAAGCGAGTTCCTGTACAAGAGAATATTTCGTTAATGCACGTGATGGTACAGTCGAGATATTGAAAATGACCTCATAACAACGATTATTTTTAGACTTTACAGAATTTTCCAAAGTCACTTTTCAGAATCAGGAAATGTTTCAAAACCTTAAATTCAACAATATTACGTAACACCATACCGGGTCAAACAGTAAACCCCGTTATTTTTAATGGCACGAAATCAACAATCGAAGATATCGAGTCATCAATTAAGCTTCAAACATTGTTCTTACCTCATCTCCCATCAGCTCAGCGCGCAATATTTTTGCACCAAGCTCGTTCTTCTCCTTTTCAGTTAACGAGACAACCATTTCATTCCCAGACCCTTCTTCGTCACTTTCAGTGGTACTCTCAGATGATTCCTTGTCACTAGGGACTGGGTCTAAAGTTGTTCTTTCTGGCTGTTGCATTGGACTCTTGGAGGGTTGTGAAACGCTAAAATCAACGAAATAAAAACATGAAAAGTTTCACTTGTTCGAATAGATTTTCGGTGACATTTTGGACTATTAAACTACCTGCACTCTTGGACAATGACACCTGGCTTCCTCCACCCACTTTTCACAGATCTAAAATGTAAAATTTTCTTACTTTGCACTTGATCGCACTCAAAATTAATAAGACCCCTCTATTTAGTGTAATTTTAAAAATACAGTTCATTCATGATAAAGTCTAAATAATTTTATTACCTTGATGCTTTCTCAGAGGCTTTCAACAGAGCATTCAACTTTGCCATGGACTGAAAGGAAAATGTACATAATGAAGCAAACCGTTTCCCTGAAGTTTCTATACCCAAAGATACTGGTATATGCGGCCGATAAAGCAAAACTAGTTGGAGAGGATTTCCAATGGAAAAAACTGCCAACCCGACAGAAAATTAACCACACTGGTATATTAATCCACATAACTCACCCCCCACCGCCGCTTAACAACGTCTTCCAATGGTACACCTTCATCAATAGCCTGTTGCTTGGATCGTTCATATGATTTCTCTATCCAGCTTCTACCACCATCACCCACATCATAATCTACGTTCACGCAACATCAACTCAACTCATTTCGCAAAATATTCTTATTACGTTTATTAAGTTTTTGTTGAAAGTTTAAAGTTGAAAGAAAAGTTCCTAAATAGCTAGCCATACACAAGAAACTTTTTAGACTCGAGTCTTATATATATCAATTATATCAATTATGCTCAAAAAATGCTAAAAAAAATGCCCACACGACAAAGTTGCTTACAAATAGGTTAATCAAAACATTATCGATCTGCTTGCAGTAAACCTATCTTTATTGAACGATTAACTTTATTTTTATTTTCATAACATCGAGGTATTTGTTGATGCACATACTTTGTGTTGAAGGTGAGTTTGTTGAAGATGGCCGATCATCTGGTAATCCACGCCCGCCATCTTTCCAATAGGGATTCAACTCTCGTGAGTTTTGTACAGCCTACAATAAGCTGCTACTTATGTACTTCTTAATGACATTGTTCAAAATACCATAACAAATTATTGAATTACTGGCAGTTTTAGAAGTTAATTGTCAAAATTCTACCTCAAGTTTTTCCTCCTCAATTCTTCGTTTTTCTTCTTTCAGTTTCTTCGTTTTTTGTTCTCTTTGACTAGATTTTGTTGACGCAAGGTCAAAAACAGAAGACGACAACATCCAATCATCTCTCTATGAATTTTTAAGAAAATAGAAATGATAATAGGTTTTAGTTTTATTGATGGAAGTTTACAGCAGTGATAAATGTTTTAATTCAATTTTTCTTTACCTTTATTTTTTCACTGCGCTCTGTGGGATTTTTAAAAGATTTCGTAACATCTTCACTCTGTGCAGCTTCTTCCCACTCATCCTGAATAAAGAAGTAATATTAATTTTCATAACTTTATTCGCAGATTATGCATCTTTTATTTACTTAGTACTCTACTTGAAAATCGTTCAGTTTTATATCCTCTAAAATAGCGTGTGTGACCATAAATAAAATGTTATTTCTAAAATAGGAAAAAGAGAAAAGTCTTAATTAAATATCGGCAGCCAATCAAAACGTAATGTTCACAGAAGATTTTATGCATTATGATCATGAGTTTATAAAGTAATTTCTTTACATACTTTTGAAGAGTTTCCATCATCTGAAGTTCCCTAAAATCAACACGGGTAATAAGTTGTCAAACTATTATCAACAACTTCACTTTTTCTCCAATAACTCCCGCTAACTATCCAATTTAATATATTTACGCTCAATTTAATCAAAACCACTCCCTATATTTCAATGTGAAGATGATTTTTACTCTTTCGTGTTTGTGTTTCTTCAGTTTCTTTTTCGACTTCTTCCTTTTTGTTTTTTTCTTCTTTTTGCCATCTCCATCCTAAATTTGCAAAATAAAATTAAACTATAACATCCATCACATCCTAAAAACTACGCCAATGAAACTATTAGAAAAGGGTAAAAACTTTGAAAAAATTTAGACTTACTTACTAAATTTCAGTCAAATCTGAGAAGGTGGGTGTCAAAATTACTTTTTTGAGCTGTTTTGATATGGAATGACCTGATTGTTAAAAGGTCATTGATTTTGGTTTTGTGATTGTTTTGGCCATGAAAAAAACGGTGGCCCTCATAAGGTTTCATATGACCATTCACCTAATCAAGTATGTCTTATTGTCGATGCATATGTACATGCAAACATTTTGTTGCTGTGTAAACTACAAAGACGTCACAACAATGTTTACATCAGGTGACTCTTTAAAACCTTCATTATTGGCGTTGACAACTTCATCAACAATTCGTTCAAAAATTCGTTTGAATATGTACTCTTTGAATTGTTGGATTTGAAACCTTACCTCAAGTCGTTTTGCGAGATCTGGTAGCATCCATTGTGTCTCACCTCTCTCTACAGCTAACTCACGTTTTTGTTTTGCGATTTCAAATTCACTCTTCGCCTATTAAAACAATCAAGTAACATATATTGACAAAAGTCGAGTTAAGAAATGGAAAGCACAATGCAGGGTGTTTGGTGCAGTATTATTTAGTGCAAGTTAAAAATTAGGGTTAACAAACAAATGAATAATTGAAAAAAATCATTAAAACTAAAACTTAAAACTATGTAAAATGTATTTTCGCATTTTAAAATCCGGTCTTACCTTTTCAAGTTTCTTCTGTAGATATTCAATACGTTCCTCTTTCTTTGCATCGATTGATGCTTTGCTCACAAAATTGATTGACATTTAAATAAACTGCCAGAAATAATTAAAAATAATGTAAAAAAGCAAGTTTTTAAGAGCTACAAATTTATGTTGACAGCTGAATAAAGAATACTGCTGTGAATGCAAACATCAATGTTAAAATAACAGAAGCTAAAGGCTCAGAGCTAAGGTTAAGAATAAGCTGAATTCAAGTGATGCTAGTGTTCAGTGCAAAATCTGTCACGGTAGGAGCAAAGTGACACGCCACAAAAAATATGAACGTTTTATGCATAAAACAATAAAATAAATTTACATAAATATAAAGATATTTAATAAATATAGATGGTGATTTTTAGGTGAATGACAGATTTACAGCCCAAATAAACCAGAAGATCTCAAAGAAGCGCTAATCTTCTTCTTCACTGGAACACACTCTTCTTTTTTTACGAGAATTCGTCATAACCTTTTCTTTGTCAGTATTTTCTGCATCAGAAGACATTTCTGAGTCCACAATGCCATCCATGTTTGCAAAGGCATATTTTTGAATTTTCGCAGGTTTTGTGTTTTTGGCGACAATTCGACGCCTCCCTGTAAAACAAAATTTGTGAAGTCTAAATATAATTATACTGCCGAGGGTTAAAAAAGGAAAAAAAAGGTGATGTATGCTGTTATCAATTTTAGGCCTAGTTATAAATACAAAAAATAGTGAACCTTGCAGAATATTTGAACAATCCAACTCTGAAACTTCCTTCTCTTCCTCTCTACGCAATCGGATTCTTTTACACTTTTGAATGGTTGGTCTTCCTGCAGAGAATACATTTTAATCAACTTGGATTGTCAAAACATAATCTGAATGAAAAATTATTCAGTCTCTTATTCGTATTAAAGAAAGCGTTTCTCCTCTTTTAAACTCCACAGCTAAGTCACTTTAGGAAAACTTAACTTAATTATTCATGTGATAATTTTTATTAATTAGACTGGATGTGCATAATTATATTTTCACAATGTTTTTGATCAATCCCTCCCTCCCTTTGTTTTTTTAATTTGTAAAATTTTTAGCCTTCCCACATTTTGACTATAGCTTAGCTTTAGGCGGCCTTTACGTCAGTTAAAAGCTAAAAGCTATTTTCAAAGTATTATAATTGACGCTTTACAAATAAATTTTATTTAATAATATTATGAACAACAAAAAACCCTTAGTAATAAGGTATCTGGTTACGTTACTATCAACTCTCAATAACATGGAACTATCACAGAAAGACAAACCTTCCATCCCTAGCACTGTTAACAAATCGCTCAGTTTTGTTTCTTTGGATTTCATTGACTTGCATCCTTCGAAAAGTTTATTGTAGCTGATCACATGATATCCACACAAGTTTAAATATCGCTTCAGGTTCACAATCTTCCGATTCTCTTTATTCTTTCACAGAAAAACACACACAAAGTTCTCTATAATTAAATTTCACAGAAAAAAAATCAAATGAGATGTACATTCATTATATATATTATCTTGTTGATTTGATTCTTTTTCATAGGTCATTTCTTTTGCAAGACATTTCAAAAACATTGCAACAATAAAAGAGTGTGTTTCCCACAGTATATGATTTAATTTTCTCCGTAAAGAAGTTTAATTAAATAAGATCCAAGAATCATTTTAGTGAAAATTGAAATCTTGAAAATTGTTACAAATTTTTGTTTAAATCTAGATGGAATATTGTAGCGCATTATGACCACTTTTAATTTAATAAAAATGAGTATATACTTGATCATTTCTTGCCTTTTTTCTATTTTTGGATTCTGAATTGTTGACTCCCATGAAATAGAATATTCCTGGGTTATTTAACGCTATAAAACTTGGCTATGCAATGCCTGCATCGTCTCAAAACAATTTTTTGTAACAATTAGCTGGTAGTTAACTCACTTTATTATGCTCAGCTTGATCATTAGATCGTTTTCGTTTCTTTACTTTCCCATCTTTCTCTTCTGCACCGGCTTTTCCTTTATCAACATTTTGGCTGATTTCTTGTAGTAACTGCAAAAATAGATGAGAAACATGCCAACAACAACATAAGTCACATACCATAAAATCCTTGTCATAAGCACTAGGCTTTAAACTCAGTTAGCAGTTGGCTTTTAAACAAAAGAAATAAAGAAATATAAAAAAGAACAGAAAGTCTGTTTCGTAACCAATAAAATAATAAAGTCATTATCATCATCCTTTCAACGTCGCTTTTCCATGCTTGCATGGATTGGACGGTTTCAAAAGATGATTTTCTCCAATTATGGAGGTTTAATCATCTGATGGTTTATTGGTGCGGTTGTTTTTACGGCTGGATGCCCTTCCTAACGCCAACCCCAGAAAGAGGCAAACAGTGGTGAGTTAACCCATGCAAGGTACCAACTTTGTATTTAAAAATCAGTGGCAGTTGTGCATCAGGGACATAAATGCTTATGCCCATGAGGTCAAAGATGTTATACGACCCGGTTTTTGTCTGAATTTGGTAATTGTTTTTTTTGTCAGTGGGGTTTTTGTTGCTATCCCGTGTTGTATATGATGGTTTCTTACACCTTACTTGCAAATATATAGTATATATATATATATACAGTCAATATTGGTGACATAACAATATGTGGAAAAGCCAAAGAAACAATTCCTACAACAAGTATATAAGTTATTGTTACATTATTCTAAGAAGAACACAGCTGCAAACCTTGATGTTATTTACATCTTTACTGTTTTCTGTTTCATTATTTGGAGTTTCCAGTTTCACTGTTTCATCATCATTAACACACTCATTTTCACCATTTGATTTCACTTTTGGTTTTTCGCTGTCATTGACTGTCTCACTAACAACTACTTTGAGCTTAGCTTTCTTCGAAATTACATCTTCATTTATATCTGAATCTTCAGATGACGATGTAGAGCTGATTGATGATATTGAATCATTACTCTCTTTATTTTGTTGTAGCTTCGTCAAAGGAACATCTTCATCCTCACTTGTTGACATTATTATAGTTTCACTCTGTATATAACTAAAATATAAATGTATGAAAAATATGAGGTATATATAACCGCAATTTCCCTCAAAGGTGGCCCATCTCTTAAATTGTTTAAACTATCACACTAAACAACGCTCAACCCTCAAAAGTTAGACTAGAAAATGGATGTGTCCTGTCATGCACCTGTCTAAATATGTTCCGCGCTTTCTACGGACTTATGCTATCTCTAGAATGCGCAACGCAATCTAGGAATTCATAGAATGTGCGCCAATCTATAGATTGCCACCCATTCTATAGAACGTCCACCTTATATTCTATAAAATGCGCAAAGCAAAGCATGGTCGACGAGAGTCAGAACAAGCTAAAGCTGCTATAGTTAAAGAAAAAGAGCAGCCTCCGCCTCCCCCGCTATCACCAGCACCTCCAGAGCCTAAACGATCCAAAAGAATTTCTTCTACTACTCCTGCTCAAAAATCTAGTTCAATTCTCTCGTAAATTTGTATAATCTGTAAAAAACTGGGCCTCTTTATTTAAACGAAAAGGTTAGGATCATCATTTTCTTGTTGGTATTTTTGAATTTGAATTAAACAACATACATCAACAAAATATAATTAGAATAGATAATATAAATAGAGTTCTTCTAACTTAAACAACAACAACAAAACCCGACCTCCGGAAAGTCAGTCAATCGAAGGTAATTGTTTGTAAAAAATTATAAAGTGAGTGAATTTGTTTGTTGGTGGTGGTGGTGGTAATAAAACCGGAAAAAATAATTTGATATTCAATCTATTTTATATGTAATCTAGAAGGTTCACCTTTCATGAGAAAACGAATAAGAACGGCAATAAAAAGAAAGACATTGTTCAAGAAAATGACCTCGTAGTAGCCAACACTAGCTTTCAAAAGAAGCAGGGAAAGCTTTGGACGTTCATATCGGACATGTCTGAGCATAAATCTCAAGTAGACTTCATTCTTGTAAATAAGAAATGGATTAACTCAGTGAAAGATTGTGAAGCTTATAACAGCTTCAGTAGCATGGGCTCAGACCATAGAATCCTTACAGCAAAAGTCAAACTCAGTCTGAGGATGGGTAGAGCACCACCACACAAACCCAATTACGACTGGAGAATGTTAAAGGACAACAATATCAGCAACCTGTACAGTATTTCGGTGCACAACAGATACCAGGAACTATGCCAGGAAGATGAAAGCCTTACAGAGACATATGCTCATCTTATGAAAGCTACAGAGAAAGCAGCAAAACAGTACCTACCAGTCAAAAAGCGTAAGAAAAAGAAAGCAACATCTTCTGATCCTTGAATTGAGAAAGCCAGAAAGAAAGTGCAAATTGCTACAGATGTGTATAATAAAAGATCAACTGAAAGTAATAGAGAGAAACTACAAATTGAGAAAGGAAAACTACAGGAGACATACAACATAGTTACAGAGGAAGAATTAGCAAGTGCAAGAAGTGTCGAGCAGGGTAGATGTGAGATCTAGTCACGGTGAGAGCTGGAAACTCATCAACCAAATCACTGGTAGAAAGACAGCAAAAAAGGCATCATCAAGGGAAGCAATACAAAGGATAGAATTGACAAGTGGTATTTACACTTTAAAGAGTTACTTGGCAGGGAACCAGTTGTTGAAGGTGATCTAGATGAAGGGCAATATCCGCTACAACCAGTTCTCCATTCACTTAACATCAGCGATGAGATGTTTACTATGGATGAGTACCTTGTGGTAAAGGAAACGATCACCGAAGGGAATGCTCCAGGCCCAGATGGAATACCTCCGGAAGTGCTGAAGAGATGCAACATAGAGAACATCATACTAGAGTATGCAAACAAAGTGCTTATGGGGGAAAAAGCAGACCAGTGGTCGGAAAGCAGTCTAGTCACTATTCCGAAAGATGGAGATCTTAGCAACACTAACAACTGTAGAGGGATAGCCTTGTCAGCAATAGCTGCCAAAGTAACCAACAAGCTGATTCTGAACCGGATAAGACCTCCTATAGACAGACATCTCAGACCCAATCAAAATGGGAAGAGGAAGGTCCACCACTGCACATATTCAGACATTACGAAGTGTAATAGAAGGAGTGAAAAGTTGTAATCTGAAAGCAGCATTCATATTTGTAGATTTCCGTAAGGCATTTGACAGTATCCACCGTGATAGGATGATGGAAATTCTCAAAGCCTATGATGTTCCTGTCAACTTACTCACTGCCATCAAAGCGATGTACAGTAAAACACGTGCAAATGTTATAACACCAGATGGTGAGACAAAATGGTTTGAAATCGTAGCAGGGGTACTGCAAGGAGACACACTTGCACCATTCTTATTTGCTGTCATGTTGAACTATGCAATGTGAAAGGCTATAGTGGGAAAAGAAGAAGAACTTGGTCTGACAATTGAAAAGAGAAGAAGTCGACGCCATCCACCAGCTGTTACCACAGACATAGATTTTGCTGATGACATAGCACTTCTTTCAGATGAAATTTCTCAAGCACAGGAGTTACTTACTAGGGTAGAAGCAGAATCGCAGAAGATAGGTCTATACCTCAACGAGAAGAAGACAGAGGCTATGATTTTCAATCAGGATATAACCCCAATTAAGTCTCTAAATGGAAAACTTATAAAGGTGGTTGACAACTTCAAATATCTTGGTGGTTGGATGAAGAGCACTGTGAAGGATATTGAAATCCAAAAGGCTTTAGCATGGGTTGCTTGTCACAAACTGCGCAAAATCTGAAAATCAGGTATAAAGAAAGTGATCAAGGAAAGGCTTTTTCTAGCAACAGTAGAGTCAATACTACTCTACGGAGCAGAGACGTGGACTCTCCCAAAAGCACTCAGAAAATGTCTGGATGGTGCTTACACCAGAATGCTGAGAATGGCATATGACGTATCATGGAAGGAGAAGATGACCAATGTGCAGCTGTATGGTAGTTTACCACCTGTTTCATCCAAGGTAGCCTCCCGCAGACTGAAACTGGCTGATCATTGTACTAGACATCCAGAAGTGCAAGCGTCAAAAGTGATACTGTGGGAACCTATACAAGGAAGATCGAACGTGGGAAGAAGAGCAGTCACATACATAGACAATTTGAAAGATGACACTGGAATAGAGAACACGAAGGAACTGAAGACTGTTATAATGGATAGGATTGGATGGAGGAAACTGACAACATTGGCGCGAGCGAGAGCTTGGCCAAAGTAAGTATGTTTAGACTATTGCAAATGGAGTACCCTAGTATCTTTCTTTGGCACAGACTATAGACGGGTTTTCTGTTTACATTTTATCGCGGCGCTACTGCGCATGCGGAGGCAAAAAATTAGAGCGGTAGCCATTTATGCATGTTTATTTTGCCTGGAAGCACAGTATCTAGTGTAAGTCAAACACTAAACTTAAAAACAAACTCCTGTTGTGTTGTAAATTGTTCTAACAGAAAAAAAAGATTCAACATTCAACAAGTTTTATAGTATACCTATTAACCGGGAACAAAGAAATTGTTGGCTGAATGCAATTCGCAGAGAAAATTGGTCTGAAGTTGAAATAAATAGTGCAAGAGTTTGTAGTGAACATTTTTTATCAGGTTTGTTTTTTCCAACCATATTTTAATGTGTTTTGTATATATTCATATTCATGATTCGTAAATAATACTAATTTTTTGTCCATAATTGTAACTCTAGTCCAGGAAGTTGATTTCACTGTTTATATATATTTTTATTCTATTTTGTGTTATTTTGTATGTTCATTATAAAAGTTTCTAAAACAATATTTATTTTTTGCTCATCAGGTAGTAAATCTGTTAACCCACTCAACCCTGATTACACTCCTTCAAAGTTTCCACATTCAAAAGCTGTAAAAGCATTTGAGCAAAGGAAGAACAGATTTGACCGCATAAACAAAAGAAGATTTGCTTCATCCACCACATCTTCTGCTGTCTCAATGTCAACTTCAAAAGAAAATGATGTAGAAGAAATGAATGAAGATATTGAAAGCTTTTTGAGTGGTAAGTGATTTTCTTTATCTAACCGCTGAGCAGATGGGGATTTTAAATATCATTGTTATTAAATATTTAATGTGATTTAGGGCTGTCAGTGTTTACAGTAGCATCTTAGTTAGTCTTAGTTAACCCTTTAAGTGCCCTTTAATTTCCTAAATTCTTTGACTTTTCAGATAACAAGAATGTGAATGAGACCAAACATGAATTAATGGCAAAAATCAAAGAACTTGAGTCATCTCTTGCCAGCGAAGAATCGATGTTGGTGAAATGCCACAACAACTTGATTAAGACCAGTCTGGAATAGAAGGTTGATGAGCAGAGATTTTGCTATCGTAATATTAAGGAAAACGAGACAAAACATCTTTTTCATACTGGAATAAAACGCCAAGCGTTTAAAAATCTATTGAACAATCCAAAGTTCAAGATTGTCTGCAAGCAACTGGAAAAAGCTGACCACCTCTTGTTGGTCCTTATGAAATTGAGGCTTGGTCTAACCAATAAAGACTTGGGTTATCGTTTTGCTGTCAGTTTTGCAGTTGTGTCTAAGCTGTTGCTGGCTTCCAGAGTTGTCAGCTTATCTCCTAAACAATTACTATTTGTGGCCTGAAAAAATGGCTTTACGAAAGACCTTGCCAAAATGTTTTGTAAAAAACTAGACGTGTCTGTATCATCGATTGTACCAAGATTTTCATTGAACGACCTCTTGGTCTTAATGCTTGTGCTCAAACATGGTCAAATTATAAAAACCACAACACAATCAAGTATCTTGTAGCATGCTCACCTACTGGGGCAATTACATTTTTGTCTCATGGTTGGGGTGGCAGGGTGTCTGACAAAGAAATCACTGTTAAAAGCAGTTTGCTTTCGTGGATTGAGCATGGTGATCAAATATTGGCTGACCAAGGCTTCACCGTTGCTGAGGAAGTAGCCTCAGTAGGTGATATTTTGGAGATTCCCTCATTCACAAAAGGAAAACATCAACTATCTTCAAAGCAAGTTGACCGCAGTCGTCAGATAGCCAATGTTCGTATTCACATTGAGCATGTTATTGGTAGAATGAGAAAATTCAATATATTGAATACCATTATCCCAATAGGTCAGGTGGATTTATTGAATCATGTTATGGTCAGTGTTGGAGGGCTAGTAAATGTGTAAGAAAATAGTTACTTAGAGTTTTTTTAAATTGTTTCATTCCTAGAGATTATATCTATATACACACTTTTCTTTTTATAAGAATACGCTTTATAAGAATAAGCAGGGTGAAAATTGGATTTCAGCCTGATTTGGATTTAAAAATTAAGAATTCTTGACCCTGGCTGAATCAAGTCTATGTTTGTATAAAAGCGTGTATATATTTTATAAAATTTCTTTCTGTTTCTATCTTACAAATTTTAAGTACAAAAGACTGTTTTGTTATTGTAAAGATACTGGTCTCTTTCTAAAAAATAGTAAGTATATAAACACAATACAAATAATAATACAAGAAAAACAAAAAAAAATACAATTTTAGTACTTTTTAATCTTTTTGCTACAATCAGGGCAAAACCATTTTTTATTTTCATTTGGTGTTCTCAAAACATTTGCACATGCAAAATGAAACCACTCGTATTTGCACGTTATACTGAAGCTATTATGGGTTGAAATGAAGGTCTATTACAATAACAATACAACTTGTTTTGTTTTTCATTTGCTGGATCATCATTCCGAGTAACAAGCTCAGGTAGAATAACATGCATAAATACATTCTTCAGTTTAGCTTTGAGTGACCCACAAAATTTTTCATTTTTGACATGTGCCATGATCCAGTCATTCTTTGACCAAACAAAAAAGTCACAATGGCCGCGTTCAGTGACAAGCATTTGTAATTGTACCTGAAAATAATACTCGTGATTTTCTTTGAATTTTTCATCAAAAGTGATTGGACATGTTTTACTGTCCTTGTACCCAGACAATCCCTTTTTAAATGTATATAAATGGGCATTTTATTTCCAACACTCCTTTACCATGACAATCACAACTTGTCAATCCATCAGGACTAGCACCAATGTAAGGAAAATTTTCATTTACATGTAACCCAGTGTTTTCAACTGAAAAATTTGTATGCTTTGCTTCCATAACCTCATAAAAGTTTTTAAAGGCTTTTGGCTCTGATTCTTTTCCATATTTCATTCCTTGTGTTGTTATATTATTTTATTTATTTAATCACTTCGCCAAAACAACAAAAGTTACAATGGAAATTTATCCAAATATATACATATACAACAAATATATACACATTTATTTAATGTTTTTTTGAATGTATTAAGTCGGCAGGAAACTCAAAGAAAACTTTAAGAAGTTTTATCATAGAGTACCTTATTTCAAGTTATGCAAAAATTTACGAAAATTATATATGTGTATGTATGTACTACAACAATTTCAAAAGTTTAAACGCAAATATTATTTACATTTTCTGATATAATCTCAGCGTTGTATGATATATAACAGTAAAAACAAAAAGCAAAAAGAAAAGGAGAATGAGAAAAACAAAAAAAAGTTAAAAAAATTCTTGTTCATTATCATGTTCAAGAAGAAGAGACTTTATAGTCTTCTTAAATTGCAATAAGGTAGTGATTTCCCTCACTTTTAAAGAAATAAAATTATTCCATAGAAAGGGAGCTCTGTATGAAAAGGAAAATAAGCCAAGTTTACTCTTCTTTAGACTTGTACTATATAACAAGCTTTTTGATGAGCGCAAGTTGTAATGGAAATCCCGTAAGTTACATTTGTTTGTAAAGACTTCTGGCACCAAACCTTTACTTAGTTTGAAGACAAATATTAAATTATGGTAAATATTGAGTTGAAAGATATTTAAAGCATTAAGTTGGCTTAGTAATGGTTTGGCATGTGCAAACCTTTCACGATTAAAAATTATTCTCGATGCTCGTTTTTGCTGACGATACAAATACATTAATTTTGATTTATGCGTGCTTGCCCATGCAATATTTGCATAACTTAAATGACTATGAACAAAAGAAAAATACATGTCCTTTAAACAACGTTTATCCAAATAAAACTTAGCTCTATATAAAATCCCTATACTTTTGGCAATTTTATTTTCAATCATGGAAATATGATTTTTCCAAGTTAAGTTTTCATCTAAATATACACCTAAGAATTTAATTGAAGTTTCTCGACTTATTGCAACCGAATTTAAAGACAGTAAAGGAAGATCAAGCGGTATTAATTGTTTTCTACGAAACGGATGGAACAAAGTATATTTAGTTTTTTTTGTATTGACTGATAATTTATTACTAGAGAACCATTGGTTTAAACATGATAGTTCATTATTCATTATCCGGAATAACTGATCTAAATTTTTATGGGAGTTAAATATATTTGTATCATCAGCAAATAATATTGTAGAGAGCAGGGTTGTTTGTATGTTATTGTAGCTTATGAATTGTTTTCTGTTAGATAGATAACTTTTAAGTAAATTAAGGTTGTTACCAATAACACCATAATGGTTTAATTTTCCCAATAAAATATCATGATTTACGGTATCAAATGCTTTAGAAAAATCTATAAATACACCTAAAACAAATTCATTATTTTCAAATTTCTCTGCGATTTCATCAACAATATCTATGATCACGTGGTCAGTTGAGTGATTTTTTTGAAATCCATATTGTCTCTGGTACAATAACTTATTCTCAGATATATATTTATTTAGACGGTTAGATAAAATGCGCTCAAATAATTTAGAGAAAATCGGTAAGATTGATATTGGTCTATAATTATTGATTAAAGAACCATCATCTGATTTAAATAAAGGGATGATTTTAGCTATTTTCATTTTATCTGGAAATATTCCTGAGGTAAGTGATTGATTAAAAATATGTTTTAATGGATTACAAATTTCAGAAAAGGCAATTTTTACGATATTTGGTGTTATTTCGTCATAACCAGGAGATTTATTAATATCTATTTGGTTAACAACATCATTTAATTCATTAGTAGTAATTTCAATGTTAGTCATGGAACAAGTCGAGGTATTTAGATAATCCGAAAAGTGTTTGCCTACAATTGGAATTTTATCAGCAAGCTTGCTTCCCACGTTAACAAAGTATTCATTAAAATATTCTGCAATCTTGTCTTCATCAAAACAGTCCTTATTTTCAATAGATATTCTTTTAGGAAAGGATGGCGAGGTATTTCGCTTACCCAAAACCTCCCTAATTATGTTCCATGTTTTCTTAGAATTTCCCTGGTTTAATTTAAGTAAGTTATGGTAATAATTAATCTTCGATTTACGTTTGATCTTTTCAAATAAATTTTTATATTTCTTATATGAGTTTTCTTTATCTATTGTACGTTTTTTAAGGAATTTATTATATAATTTTTGTTTAAATTTGGAAGATTTTATTAAACCTTTAGTCATCCAAGGATTATTTAAGGTTTTTGTTTTCATTTTAATTTTAGTTTTTGGGAAATGAAAATTATATTTTGATAGAAAAAGTGTTAAAAATTGGTTATAAGCAACATTGGGATCTTTGATATCAAACAAGTCCCAGTTTGTAAACTTTAAGTCTTCTTTAAACTTTAAAATTTTATTCGAAGTAAATATTCGTTTTAAAATAAACTTTGTAGAATTTAATTCAGATTTACAATTTAATGGTTTTATAACAAATATAGGGAAATGATCGGTGATATCAGTTTTTATAATACCTGTTTCAAGTTTCAAATCAAATGAATTAATAAAGATGTTATCAATGGCAGTTGCAGTGTCCTTAGTAACACGAGTAGGTCTATTGATTATGGGATAAAAACTGTTTTGCATAAAAATATTTATAACATTTTTCACGTTATTGTTTGTGTTAAATATTAACATTGTTGTAGTGCATGATAGATTTGACAGTTGAGGAGGCTGGATTTTTAAGATCCATAGTGAAGGTTTTTTTGCAATTTGATGATGTGATCCTGCCAGCACGATAGAGCATCCATTTATTTGACACACTTTGTTCATTTATTATTTTTGTTAAGTTGTTGTATTGTTTCGATGTCGTATTTTTTATATATTGTTTGTATTTAATTTTCCCTACTTGCGTAATTTTTTCATTTGTATAATTTGCACTACAAGGATCGAAAAAGCTTGTCAGCAACTCAGGTAATGTAGTTTTTTCTGTTTCTGAGCCTGTCTCCGTTTCTTCTCCGCTACTAGAATCGTCTTCACTATCGAGTTTCAAGCTAACGCAAGTTAAGACGGCTGCGTCAGGGGTGTGTTGTTTGCGCAATTTTAGTTGCTGTTTTTGTGTTTTGTCATAAAACTTTACAGGATCATCACGACAAAACCCCTGTAATGTTTTAGTGAATGGTTCCTCAATTTGCGGTGTGTTGTCTGCCTTTTTTGGTCTTTTGAAGTTGATCGTGTGGAGTGGGACAGGATAAGCCCTTTTTCTTGACTTCTTCCACTCGCACAGTTTACTGGTACAAGCTGTTTTATTCAATTCTAGTCGGGTACACGCTTGTAACTTGAACAGCAGAGCCGCAATGTGACTGCAAGCAGATCCGAGCCTGAAAAAGATAAGATTATAAATTTTTTGATAGTTCAATAAAGAAATTTTAGTTAATGTAGTATTTAATGTAGTATTTTGTGTAAGATCTTTTTTCAGTATAATGTGCGAACTTTATTTTATTGATAATAATTTAAAATTGTCAATTGAAAGATTGTTCTTGTATTTTCAAAGTTAATTACTAACCCTGTGATGCAAGTGCAATTGGATTCACTGAGAACCCATCCAGTGGTATGCAATGTCACCCAAACTTCATAAAGTGTCTGCTTTTGACCTTGTCGTTGACTTGGTAAAACTTTCGTTTTAACAAAGGAGAAGCTACTATTGTTGATGTGATGAATATAAACTTCATGTACATGTCCCGATACAAAGAAATTATAAGCTTCAAGGGATTTGTATGCTTTAAGCTTATATCGAATGTATTCACTTGGAGTTTCCAAAAGATAATTACATATATCTGGATAATGGATGTTGGGCTGTTCTGTTACAAGTTCTGTTACAGTGTTCCAATCTGCATCGTCTACATTAAAGGGGTCGAGAAGTAATTTAAGGCTCTGGAGTGTGAGTTTTTCAATATATTTCTGTTGATCGTTTTCTTCGAGTGAAGAGAAGTACGAGGACTTTTTAACCCACATGGCTTTTCAAGAGAGAGAAAAATGTTCACTCGCGGAAGTGAAAGCAAATTTACATGCTTTTATCTATCATGCCACTTATCTTATTTGGTTCAATATGGGCTTTGACCAACAGTATTAACCGCGATTGCCTCAGAAAGAAACGGAAGGAAACAATTGGAAAAAGACTAGGTCTATCGAGCGAGAGAAATGTCTTTATAACTCATATTCTTGAATAAGCAAGATCAAAACATTACATCCACAGATTGAAAAGATAGCGATGGGAATTCTATGTAATAAAACCAAAACGATGCATTAATTTAACGACGTACGTAGCTAGTGCACCGTTAGCGGATCGTACCGAGACGTGACTAGTGCACCGTTAGCGGACCGACCGGACCGACTAGTGAAGCGGACCATGACCTACTATATTTACAAATATTTGTAAATATAGCAGGCCATGAGCGGATCAGATGAATTATTATTATTAAAGTGAATATTTATACAGGATAAACTGTTCAGTACTAAATACTGCTATCACACATGTCCTGTTGGTTAGTCCTGGCGTAGGACGCCCGTTTGCGCCTACGAAAATCGCTCAACCAGACAACTAACCTATTTAAGCTAGACTTGCATTACGCAACTAGTTTCGCTCAAGAACTCAACTGTACCTCAGAAATAAAGATTTGCCGGAGGTGAGATTCGAACCGGCGCTGTTCGGTTTCGTGAGCCAAAAAATTTATCCACTGAGCTACAGTGTCTAAAAGAAGACTTTTTCAACAGAGATTATAAAATAAAATAGTAATTATTAATATCATATACTGAAAAGCTTGTGATTTGTCCTTGGCACCTTCATACAGTGTGGCTATTTTGTAGAGAACATTGGGGTCAGTGGGAACAACATTCAATAGTTGATGGTACCTACAAAAATCATCAAACAAGTATTGAATATTTTGAAGAAGAAAAAAGGTTAATGCAATAAGAAAGACTAAACACAACTGATTATCAACGCCATCTTGAAGAAGGTATGGAGAAGAAGCTTACCACTCTAGTGCTTCTGTTATATTATCAGATGATTCATAACTGTAAAGATCATTAAGGAAGAAGGTCATAGAAGTCTCATAGTATTATATTCACTACATTGTTTTTCCTGGTATGGAATTACAAATAACATTTTTCGAAACCAGCACTGATTTTAAAAACAGAATAATAAACATTACAAATATAAACTGGTTGAAGTTAAAAAGATACACAGGAGCAATCTGGCATAAAACTTCCGCATTGCTAGGTAACATGATGTTCAATTTCACGAAGGACTCCAAAGCTTCTGCGTAGTTTCCAACTTTCTTGTGACAAAGTCCTGCACCAAAAGTTTCCAATAATAAAATGAAATAAATAAAGTGAGAAAAATTCGTCAAACAACAATCTCAGAGTATTCTTCCTGATATTAAAATCCTTTCATATGTACCTGTGTTATAGGTTGCTTCTATACATGATGCATCGACATCCAGCGCCTCTTTGTAAAATTCTTTCGCTTTAGTATAGTTGCCATTATAAAATTCGTTGTTGCCCTTATTTAGCAACGCTATAGAAAATGAAATCATGAAATTTAGAGGAGTAAAAGAGTATCGAGACAGGAGTCATCAAGTTCATCTCCCCAACATATGTTACCTGCATGATTGTAGTGATCAGCCTGAAAAAAAAACGTTTTCCGCAGTTGTATACATCTATAGTTAATTTCCTTACATCATTGTTATAGGTTATATTAATACTCATGTGTAGCAATATTTTCTATCGCAAAAACTTCATCTCTATCGCTTGTTTTTTATAGTAACGATGTCTTCTGTCAAAGAATTGTGTACACGATTAATTTTAAATTCAAATAACGCTTGGCCCAAACTAGAATATTTAACAATGTTTATCTACATCATATTTAAAAAGCCTTTTTCATTAAAATTTTGTTTATAAATCAAAAAGTTGCCATATTCGAGCTTTCATTGCACAAAATGACGCGATCCAACAAATCACCAACAACACAACTCCATCAACTTCCGGGAAAGGATTTGGAACTGCACGAGGCGTGTAGAACAATAGCGTTCTGTGTTTCGCTGATTTACTCATGCCTTTTATTTCTTCAGATTTTAAATAATCACGACATGATCCCTTTTTTATGCATTGCTATTAACTCTCTTAATTCTCTCGAATTTCTTTTTCGATGATACATACATCTTCAAGAAAGGTTTCAAAGCACCCTTTGAGTGTTTCTTCTTCTTTGACATGCCATTGACGGTTTGGTGAATTCCCTTTGGCCTACCACAAACTTTAACATCCAGTGGTAAGTTTATTCCAAGCTTTTCGTATTATGAGGAAGAAGAAATATTATAAGCATGTGGCTTAAGCCATGCTGTGGCTGTGTCGTTTAAAAGATTTGGGAAAAATGTAAATAAAGACTTCTAAAAGTGCCAAGGAAAATGGACATTCTTTTTTCAAGGTTCTGACATAATAAGATAGTGAAATAAGATAGATGCAAATGTAGTGTCCAGAAAAATTCAAAAACTGGATATGACAAACCCAATAAATATTTAGACATGTTCTCCCAAAACGATTTCTAAAAGTCTTTTTTTGATCATGCAAACTGGGTATTTTTCACATTTTGGTACATTTTGAACAACATCGTTAACTATTTTCTGCACCTCTGCCATTTGCCAATTTGTGTTATTTTTTACATTTTTACACTTAGCTAAAAGTCCAAATCATCTTTATTCAAAATTTGGAAGAACATGTTTGCCCGATATTTTTGCTGTAGTGAAGAATCTCGAACTTCACATTTGGCGCAAGCATCAAAAAAAACTATTTCCAAAAAAAACATACTTAACTTATCTTTAGCCAGAACCACGAGTTTTGAATTTCTTTCCTTTTCTTATATTTACGGTACCCGAGATAATCATATCGGTAAATTTTAATAACATCTGCAATTTCGTTGCCGTAATTTGTGACTAACGGAGAACTAGTCATTTGATTACTGAGAACCGCTAGCGGTGCAGCAGCCACTTCGTTAATTTAATGATTGTTTAGAGCATTTTCATGGCCTACTATACTACAGGCCTATTCAACACGCGGGATTTTGAAAAACTGTAGGCGGGCTTGCAAAATGGTTTTTTTTTTGTAGTTTTGATTCTGATAATTTTTATGAATTTATCGAATTAAATTTACTTGAAAGTTAAATATCTCTTTTAGCGTCATATTTTATAACAATTTTTTACACAAAAAATGTTAGCTATGTTGAATAGCTAGAATATAGTATAGTATAGCTTATAGCTAATATTTGTTTTAATAAAAAGCCTATTCCACTACATGATTGCATCTTTTGAAATGTTTTAATTTTCCATAATATAGGTAGCTTATATATATATGTGTGTAGCTATTGCCTAGCTATATCTTATTTTTTCAATTTTTCTTTTCAGCGTAGTTAGCTCAAAAATAGATCATTAAATCTACAATGGTACTTAAATGTTGTGTGACTGGTGGTAGGGGTAATTATGATGTTAATCAGTGTATAAAAGTACTTCGATTACCGAACGAAAAGAACATTGAGGAAAGAAATCGGTGGATTAAAGCCATTCCACGGGATAACCTTCCAGATGGCCCCAATATGTTTATTTGTGAGAGTATTTGTGTCCTACCTACCTATGTGGATCAATGAACGTAAAACGATTGGTAGGTAAGTAGGTAATCACTGGCCTGAAAATTATGAAACAGTGCCATGTTATGGCAAACTGAGACTGAAGCACCCACCCTCTGAATTTTCACACTGTGTTAATAAAAGTCAGATTCCAACTTCATTACCAAGACCAACAACAAAATCTTTTGCATCGAAATATTATACCAGATGAAATGAAAGAGTTTCAAAGCTTTGACAACATATCTTCTTTTGAAAATTTATGTGAAAGGATAAATTCAAAAGACATAATTTTTCAATTATCTTTAATACAATATAATAATGACAGTTTCTTACATTTACAATGTGTTGAGATGATTGTACCATTCATCCTTTATCATATAACTCAATGAATGTTATAAATGTCATTAGTAAACTTGACGTTGCCTTGCATTATTTAAATGGTTTACAAATGAATCATAAAGATAGTATTATAATTGATCAATCCTGCATGAATTCATTGTCCTATGTTGGTGAGAGGAAATATTCTCCAGATATAATCACAAGAGCATTTCAATATTTTTCTTTATATCCAGATTATTGTATTCTCAACTGTAAAATGATTTATGGTAAGCAAGGTCGAAGAAAGAAGGAATTAACTAAAGACACCGACAAGAAAGTTCAAAAACCTTTCAAAAGAGATAAAAATGTGCTTAGTTTACATCGCAGGTTATGTTGTACGATTCTTATGATGAAGATACAAGGTTTTGTCATCAAAAATTCGAAGATCATCTGATAAAATCAAATCGTGGTGGTCATTACCTGGAGATAACATATGTCAATGGGTACTTTATTCATATGTCTTATTTCACCATGTTTACACAAAAGTATGTTGAGTTAGTTTGTGTAATTGTTTAATATATATATATATGTATCATATTTCTATGGCTTTGCAAATATTGAGAAGAAACATGGAAGAATACTTGCTAACATATTCATTAATAATTACTGTTATTTATATTCACCAAGGTCTTCAAAAGAACTAAAATTGATTTTACGTTAATATGGATGTGACTGATAACACAGTTTATTTATGAAAAAGTATTTTATGCTACAGTTTATGAGATATGTCATAATATATATATATATATATATATATATATATATATATATATATATATGATAAAATCACGATTTTCTTAAAAAAAAACTCGCCTACAGTTTTTTAAATTCCCGCATGTTGAATAGGCTTGTCATATAGTAGGCCATGAGCATTTTCCATAACATTTGCGGCTAGAATTGTTTGTTTTTTGCCTCTGAAACCGCGTAAGGTCTGGGTTCGACAACATTGTACGTCACTCGAAGACCGGTCTATAACTGCAGGTCGGCTGTTAGAAGCAGCAGAGATAAAGAAAGACGAGTCAATTCTTATTGATATAAATCAAAATGAAATTGGGGAAGAAGGTACGGTTGCGACATCTGAAAACGACTCATTCAGCAATGATACCTACTCGGATGAAGATGACGTTGTTTCTGAATAGGAAACTTCGTCTTGCAAAAGTGAAGACAGTGATGGAGATGATATAATGTTATAAACCATAATATATGTATTACTTGCATGAAGGGTCGCGAAAACCGCGAAACTTAAACCATACGAAAAGCACGAGCGTTGTTACCGTTGCAAAAATTGGCACCGCGAAATTGAATCCACGATATATTTAATACCATTAAACCGCGAAATAAAATCCACACGAAAATGTATTCACAAAAGGTAACCTGGATTACAGTCTCTTTTATTCTTATTTTATTTTTTAATATTTTATTAATATTTTATCTTTTTGTTATACAGTATTTACTAAAGTTGCAATATAAATTAAAAACAGTTTTTTTACCCTAACGGTTTTTACATCCTGTCACGTGACATAAAAAATAAGCCATAACTCGAAAATGAAAAAAAATCAAAACATAGTCCAAGCGGAAGAAATGCTTAAAATTTCACTCCGGTTCAGAAAAATATCACTTCAACAGTTTTAAATCAATTTTGAATTATGTTTTCTTTCATGACGTCACAATTAGTTTTTGCCCAATTTCTCAATAACTGGTGCGGAAACTTTTTCTTTTTTTAATCTTCTATATATATATATAAAAGAAGTTTCCACAAAAGATTTTCAGTTTCCAGATATGTTAAATGAAAAGTTATTTCTAAGCACCTTTTTCAGTCATAACATACGGCCTAGTTCGTAATATCGAGAGCCTGCTGCGGTTAAAGAAAATTCCCATAACGCAAAGTCAGGTACGTAATACAGAATTTATGTTTTTGCATAATTTACGGAATAATTAAATTATGTTTAATGCAGCTGTTTTTTATACTGCATAAATTGTAAATGAATGAAATAAATATTGTTGAGTAAATAAAGAAAAAAGAGTCGTTTATTGTTCTCTTTGCATTATGGAAATTTACCTTTTCTTTGCACACTTTTTTTGTGGATAAGAAACCCGTTATAAAGAAATAATAAAAAAATCAATATATTATAAAAGGTGAAAACTACAAAACATAAATCTAGGTGAATGTACACAGACAACAATCAAGACTGTCCTTTAGAAGAAAATACAGTATCTGATATATCTTCACATTTTCTATGAAACCATTTTTCACACTGTCTTGCATAATTTAAACATAATTTAATCATTCCTTAAATTATGCAAATATAATAAACATAAATTATGTACCTGACTTTGCATTATGGAAATTTTCATTAACCGCCTGCTGCATACTTAAGAGAAAACTACGGTTAGCTATTTTTTCCATCTCTCAAATGCGAAAATTAAAATCATGGCGGAGGAGTGTTGTAACTTATTATTTATTATCATACTCACCAACGCAGTGCTTTATTTTGTTTTCCATGTTCTGCATAATAACAATAATTTTTTTATAAGCAAGACAGCTATAAGCATCGTACGAACAAAAATTCCCAATTATTTAAAAATGCCTTGTTTTGAAGTTAGCTTAATGTAGTTTATTCAGAGACAGAGGGTAATAAAATGGGCTTAGTGAGACAATATCAAATGATCAGAAGATATGAGTAAATTTAAAACAAAGCTAAAAATTATACAATACCATTTTTTCTAGTTTTCATTCGTATTTTTCTTTTTCATTTCTTTATAACAGGGAAACTTGTTTAAAAAGCTTTTAGATATCGCGATGTCAATGATTTTCTTCTTTTCTTCCAGCCTTCTTTCTAGCAAAACTTCTGCAAACTTTACATCGTTCGACATCGCTGAGGGTGACGAAAATGTGGAAAAAGATATTTTGTGAAAGAAAAAAAAGTGATTTTATTAAAAACCGCCTTATTTATGTTTAATTTTTCTGAATTGCAAATAAACGCCCTCCTCGAATAAGCGCCCACCCTAGAGCCCCGAAAATTAAATAAGCGCCCGGGTAGAAGATATCTCGAAAAGTTTTTTTTGTATTTTTCCAACGTTTCATGAGTTATAAGTTTTTTTTCTAATTGTAATAAATTTTATTCTAAAAAAAAATTATTTGGCAACAATGATTTGCCAATAAGATTTTAAAAAAGTTGAAACTATGATGTTGCAGCGGTGATTACAAGTGTAGTTATTAATTAAGGAGGAAATATGCCAAATTTGTCTCAAATATTACAATATTTAATAAATTTTACCCCCTGATTTTGTCACAAATCTCAAAAGATTTTCAGCTCTCAACCTTAGAGGCTTAATTCAGCCAAAAAAATCAGATTTACAATTTGAAATTGAGAAATACTCGAAATCAATGGAAATTTAGAATATCTGCAGATGTACATTACCCCGTGCGACACCCCCCCAACATTTTGTTTGTCGGTAAATTCCCAAACCCTGTCGGCAAAATGAAAATTTTCTGTTTTCTACCTTCTTTCTTCTGTTGTAATGCTGAACAAAAGCGTCGTCATTATATGTTATCATTGGATCAATAACTTTTGATTTCTACTTTTTGTATGCTCATTACGCAATTTTCATTGACTGACGTTGACAACCAGAGTGAGTAAATCATCATTCATTCACTCTCATTGTCGTCGACGTTGTGACGGATTTAATTGCTTGAAAAATGTAACAATTATGCGAGATTTAACAAATTTAAATTACCACCAAATTAATATTTCAAAAGAGCTTTTGTCAATCCACACTCGACTCAACGGGAAGTGACCACTAAAATATATTAAGCTACTTTCCATCTACATAATCTCCTTACTTACCCATAATATAAACTCCTACATATCGCAAAACGAATACCCAGAAAAGTGTCGCGCGTCGTTCTTCTACCAAAAAACAAAACTTGCTCACATGTACTGACAAGTGGTGACTATAGATCCAGTTATCTCTTGTGGTTTGAAGATTTGAAGAAACTTGTATACTGTTTAATTGGCCTAGCATACTTGGACATCGAGGTTTCAAACAGAAATTGAACCCCCTCTGTAATAGGGTGGAGTGAAAACACCTTTTAAAAATTTTTATTAGCTTGGGGTTGGAAAACTTGCCAATTACTACTACAAACAATTGTGCAAAATTAGAATGTAATCTGACGACAGCTTGATCTGCCACCAGCCACTTGAAATTTACTATTTCCTTCTACATGGGTGGTATTATACGGAGACTGGAAGAGTCATTTGGACGTCCGCTTCATTGGTTTGTCTTACATGCCAACGAACTTCCCTTGAGACATGTATTTGCACATCTGGATGAATCACGTGGATTTTCCGGTCCTATTGGAAAAGCCCTTGCTTCGTGTATAGAGCATCTTCCCAAACAGTTCGAGAGGATACCTCATACAGATCCTTTGCTGACCATAGACATGATGGACTTAAGTACAGATCAACGTTACTTGAGGGAAATGTGTGATGCCATAGACAAAGGTGAATGTCCTATACATTTAGCAACACGGAATCCTGGTCTGCTCAATCACTCACGATGGCTAACCACTGCGAACAGAATCCTGCGCTGTTACGTCGGCGTTAACGGTCGATCTGAAAATCTGAAGACGCTTGTGACATTCATAATCAGAGTGTATGCACCGATGTGGTTTGCCATCAAGTGTAAGCCATCATGCAAAGATGATGCGAAACACATGCATGAGATGATAAAGAGAACAAGGTACCTTACTAGCGACATAAAAGATATTGTGAATACTGTTCTCCAGAGAAATAGATACTTCGCACGCACACCCAGAAAACATTACGTTGGTTATGATTACAGATGAGAGGCAGATAATCCGTGAACTTGGACTTAGGCAAATTCAGAAAGCTCGATCAAGACATCGCGAAAAGAGAACAGTGCGACGATTCTGCATTCCGCCCTTAAAGTTTGACGTCAACGAATACTACGATATGGTTGACTGGCAGGCTCTCGATCTCACCGAGCCTCCTGTAACAAGAAATATGGGCGACAAAGAACTACGAGGCATGATTACGGCTAAGAACACTCCAGAACTTTTATTCCGTCTCACACACAGGCGGTGGAAAGGTGCGTCAAGTTGGTGACGGAAGCTTCAGCGGCGGTGTGCGGGGTTAATTTGCGAGATGGATTTATATGCTCACGCATTGAATCACGACAAGAAATGCACAAGTTCGAATCGAAATGTGACTATTTCATCTAAAGCGAGGAAGTTTGATGTATATTGTCATTTCCATTGCTAAATCTCTATACTAACGTCAAATTTAAATATTTTTACCAGGCCATTAAGTAATGGCCTGGTGGCAGATCAAAAATTTGTTCGATCGAAATAAACTTTTAACAGTGTTCTATACACCCAATGGCAAGTTTTGGCACCCCAAGCTAAGCAAAATGAGAAAAAAAGTTTTACACCCCCCTTAAATCGATCCACCCTACTCTGTAAGTATGTATGAAATATATTTCCGCAATTTATTGCCAACTTAAGTTATTTATTATTATTAATTCGCAACTTGCGACTTGCGAGGCGGCGCTCTGTAAAGCTTTGATTAATAATCCAGTCGTTTTTAATCGGATTGATAAATAAAAACAAAATCAATTATTGTGTGGAAAAGTCTTCAAATTTTGCCACAGTCTAGATCCGCACATATAAGTCAATAGAAGGTAATTTTCGTTTCATAGGGAGCGTAAAAGACGAAACTATCGCATAAAAACCCATTTAAAAACCATTTCTTCAAACAGATACAAAACCATAGAGATGTAGAAAAATGTTAACAATACATGGCGATATTATATAACGGTGAAAAGAAAAGTGGAGAGTTTCGCTTGGGGGAGAAGTTTTGATCTTTGATAAAAGCAAAAATATAAATATTTAAAATGAAAAGTAGAAAAGGAAACTAAACATTATATATAACGCTGATATTAAAAGTTTAAAAATATAGTAAAAGCTAAAACATGTCGAAATTTCTATAAACAGGTTGAATGTACAAAAACAAACAATTGTAAAATAAAATTTCATTATTTCATAAAAAATATATAGCCATTACAGCAAAGGTATAAATAAAGGTAAAAAATGCACGGTAAAGGAAATTCTCTTCGGGCGTAAAATAAAAAGTTAGAGGCAGACATAAAACTACAAAATTCTATAAAAGAGAACCTCCAGGAGTGTTTACTATACGTTTACAAAATACACACAATCACCTACTTGGTTGTCGGGACGCTACTTACCCTCTGTTGCCTGTGCTCGTACATGGAACGGTTCAACGCGCCAGTCATGTCTTCGTCGATTCGTGTATAGTCGCTCTTATCTGGAACGTCAACAGGAAACTTACTCACGCGCCTCACCGGCGACGTTGACTTTGTTGTAAAATTATACGGCCCTTTTCCCGTCACCATGACGTAATTCAAACCGGCCGGCTGTTTTTTGTTGCTGGGCGACATTAAGTTTAGATATTCGCTATGTTTGCCAAGAGCGGCTTTAGACAATTGCAAATTCTCGTAAGACAGATTCTCTGAGCTGTGCGTCTGTTGCTCGCCCTTTAACCTATCCACCGGATGATATATGGTGCCGTCATCATCGTCGTATTTTTCAAAGTGGTTTTTGAAGTTTATGTGAAGCGGTTCGGGTTTGTTTTTCTTCGCCTTCTGTTGAGCGTTGAGGGAGACGTTCACGTAGGAATCATTGTCATCATCACTGTAGTAAACACCGTTGACGGGCGCCAAATGCCGCTCGAAGGGCACCTTACCTTTGACGTTCACGTACTCAACTTTGTGGATATTATGAAGATTATTCACCTTCTGTTCTCTGCTTGCCGCCCACGCGTCAGCCACTAAAGGATCGGATAAATGTTTTTTAGAAGACCGACAACCGTTCACTCTTAAACGGTTTAGAACCAGATTGTTATTTTCCGTATCCGACGGTTCACTGTTGGGATTGTGCAGCTCCGTTTTAACGAAGGCATCGTCGGATAACTGTTCGGAATCAAACGATTTTCTTCGGTTTTCTACGGTGGGTCCGTCAACTTCACTCCAATCAACGCTGCTTTTCGGCTCAGATTCCGCGAGGTTTTCAGTGGATGGAAACTCGAACACTGTCGGCGGTTCTAAACCGAGACTAACTGGCGATCGAGGTGGAGGCGTTGGCATCTGCAGTTGTTCGCTTCTACCTTTCGATTTTTTAGATTTAAACGAGGATTTCGACGGATGTCTAGTGGTTAAGCTATCCACCGACCTGCGCGATTGCGGTTCATGAAGGTCTATTTTATCAGTTGGTTTCACCATGGTTTCAATCTTCTCAAGCACCTTCGTACTTTCAGCTATATCATTTTTTTCCTCCTCGGTGACTTCCCGCTCAGTGACCGTGTCCAATGATTTCGACGTGCTCGACTTTTTCATGAGGACGGGTGTTGTCGCTGTTGCTACATCGTTTTCAGTTAAACTTCTCGGTTTTATATTCTCCGACGAAAGCTTTTTGTCGGGTAATGGCGGAGCATCCTCCATGTTCCCGGGATGTGACATGAATCTCTTCAACTGCATTGTCTTCATCATGCTATTGTCATCAAGAGAGACGTTTAAACTTTGATTCCTACGTCGATCCAGACTTCTATATTTGGTCTCGTCGCTTAAAGATTCTACACCCGGAGATTGCGGTTGTTTGTCTTTACTCGATGAGCAATGAGACTTGGTTCGTTTTTTCCGTTTCATGCGATTGCTAGCACGTAGTATGACACGGTGAAAGAAACTCTGCTCGCCTGAAATACGCTTGGCTTGGTCCAGTTCATCCAAAATGGCCGAACCATGGAAATCAGCTTGACTCATGCCGACTAGAAAACAAAAACGCCAGTCTCAACGCAAATAACAATACTAAAGGGGGTAAAAAGTTCACATGTTCCATCTTCCCTCATCGTTTTCAACTAGCTTTGCCCTTGACTCAAAAACCTAAGAAGCATATTTAAATGTGTCTGACCTTCTTCCATGATGCTCTCCCCTTTGTTGTGATCAAAAGCCTTCGATATTTCATAAGCGTTGTTTTCCACCAACAGAGTAATGACTGTACCTTTAGAACGGGATGGACCTGTTATCTCAAATACAAAATGTGAGTTATCGAACGCTGTGTAGCGATACACGTCGTTCAAAAACCATCGGTTCAAACATCGAAAATGTTTGTTAGTCACCAATGAAAAGAAGGTCGGATACAAACGAATTGTTGCCTTGCCAGGCTTCAACCTCTGTTTGTCTGGTATCGAAATGTTGAAACATTTGGCTGAAAAGAATATTTTTAGTTGAAAGAGATCACAGCGACACACAAGAGTCACACATACCTCTCCCAAAACGTTTGACAAGAATGTTGTTCCATTGGTTGCGAACTTCAGTAAGATTAAATGATAAATAAGTGGATTGGGACGAAGTGATCAAAATCAGAATGTTACTGGCTTTTTCATAATGATCGCACACACTCAATCCACAGAAGTTGAGCAGAGGGAGGACATGTTTCTCTTTATTGATGCGTGCATGAGAAGCGTCTTTGTAGAGGAACAAGTAGTATAAAGATTCTAAACAATACTATTGAAATAATGGTCTGTTCTATTAACAAATTATTAGGAGAACATTGTTTAAAATACAGCATATATATATTCAAGTTATTTGCAAATATAAAACATTCCTTCCTGTAATGAATGAAAATACCTTCATCTGGGGAATATTTGGGTGAAACTTTTCGCAAAATTGCCCATCTCTGTTTCCACTGAAAATTTACACAAATTAACCAACTAATTTAACAATTAAAAATATAGTGTATTAAAGTATTAAAAATAAAAGAAATTAAATAAAATTAATAAATTAATAAAATTTAGATAATTATTGCAAACAAAAATTAAAATACAAAAATTCTAGTCTTTTACAAAAGTGGTATAACCAGCAGACAAGAACCCTGGTGCAAAATCTACCTTTTTTCCTTCCCTATTCAACACAGAGTTTTGAATCAGCTCCATAGAATTTTCACCATCATCAGTAAAGTACAGTACAAAAACAAAATAAATAATTGTACTAAATTATTTTGTCTGCAATGTTATCTAAATAAAATAAAAATTTATTTAAAGAAAGAAAAAATACAGACATTATTGTAATACATACGTGAGCTTTAATATAAATAAAAAAGAGAATGTGTAGAACGGAAGTACTATGATAAATATTGCAAGTAGAAATATACCAGAACCACATAGACATATTGGTTTGAAATTGTAAGAAGTCTCTGGAACTCAAACTATATAACAGTGAGAAATGATTTGCGAACTATTAGTGATGGTAAACGGGGTGACTAATAGAGTTTGAGATGACAATCATGCAGTCACAAATTATGCCCAACCATGAAACAACAAACACATTTTCAAGAGATATTCATAAGGCTTTTGCTCATCTAACCTCCCACTCACTCACCAATTAAATTTATTATTATGGAGATTATTTGTGGAGACAAACCTTTACGTAGTCGGTGCTTTTTATGCATTATTTCAATTATGATGTCGCTCTGTGAATGTTACGAAGAATCGAATGAAACTACATTTTCAAGGTAAACAATTTAAATGTTTCAGAAGTCGTATTTGTCAGCCTCCTTTGACCTTATAATTGAGTGATGCTGTGGGAGTTTTGTGTATATATAAATTTATTGGCATAACCAGATGTTTTGGTATGTTAACTAGCTTGGTATATAATCAAAACTGCGGTTTCAACTGCAACTGCACAATCCTCATCAAATTGCAAATTACAAGTATGAAAATGATTAAACCGTTACAAAAAGCAAGTAGAATTAGGAAAAAAGTATCACCTGTTAAAACCACAACCTACATGTGTGTCATATGTCCACAAATAATTTCAAACACTTTCAATGCATTCGAAAAAATCAATAGTCTGATTTTATTTCAGTGTTTGTTTTTTACCAACTCGATTACTAGTAAGTTTTAGATTACTAAGGCGGCCTAACCCGATTATACTTTATTTAATTTTAAGAAGAAATTTATGCAATTTGCAATCATAAATCACTGCAACGGGTATTATATATATATATTTATATATAAAAACTCATAAAGCTAGACTTACAGTTATTCTTTGTCATATAGTGACAAAGCAATGAGTGCATTAGGTCTTATTGCTTATCATTTGCCAATATAATTGCTAACTGTTGTAAATTAACTGAGAGTTGTTTGGTATAGTTCTAAAAACATTTTGGCAAATCCAAATTTCAGTTGTTAAAAATGCAGGTGTGATAAAAAAATAATCACTGTGAGTTTTCATGTTTCTGAATACCTTCAGTGAAAGTGGCATCTGGGAATTGACCACAAGACCCAAATAGCAAATGCATCAATAAGTTGTAAAAGATTCCCATATATATGATTGACCGTCACAAGACATGCTTGTTAAAGTCATACAGTAAATCTAAGAAGCACTCATACACAATGAAGCGCGAGAAATTCCAAATAAAGGAATTTGCATATAAATGTCGCACAAAGTAAAACCAATGAAACCTGTTTAAATTTCTTTATGAAGTTAACTTGAACACTTACAAACTCAAAACAATATGTAAAAGTAAAATTCCCTTTACATAAAACATTTAGCACGATCTATTTAAACAAAACAACATAGATATTAATAATTTAGAAAACATTTTCCTTTTTTCCTTCTTATCAACGCGCCATTTTGCAATGTACGTTATCTCCATCATTATGTAGAAACTGCAACCTGAGGGGCTAAAAGTTGCCGAGTCATCAAATTTCTGATTACTTTCTGATTGTTCTTAAAAATTTTAAAAATGAAATATGGAAAACCCACGCCCTATTCCTGACTTAATTTTTTGTTATGTTCGCAGAATTACCGAAACAGATGAAACGATGCAAGAAAAAAGTTACAACCAACAAAAAACCCAAGAAAAAAACAGTTAAACAAGTCTATACACAAAACGAGCCACGCGGCACCTGGCGGTTACCCGCGAAAATGACACACTTGATGCAAAATACGAACACTACACTACAATCATACAAAAACGTGCACTAAAAATAAATTACGTGACTTAAGTCATGTTTGGCTTAAAAAATACTAGAATTTTCTACACACCTTGCTTCGACCATTAGTCTAGCAATGGCATCCAAATCGCGTTACAATGTTCGCTGTACTATTTGCAATGAAGTTTTTCAAAACGATTACACACTTAGGCATACAAAAGCAAAACATGCGGATTTATTTAAGATGGGAAAGCATTCCCCAACGACAGTTCTTCTCGAAGATGAATCAGCACAGAGAAAGATGGAGAATTTTTTCATTAAAAATGCAGCCACCTTAAGATCAACTGATAAGAAACGTCGAAATGAAACGGCGGGAGGAGAAATTGCCAGTGATAAGTTGCAAGGCAAGAAATCAAGAACAGATGAAGTAAATTGCGAAAGAGGTGTCTTGAGTGAGGAACTTGATACAGGTTTGCTTTATTTGGTTTCTTCTAGTTGAGTTCATATATTTGGTAGGCTTTTTTCCCAAGAGCTTTTCGCTTTGTATTTTTAGTTTTCTCTTTACTTTCGTGGACCAAAAATATGGAATTATTTTTTAAATAATGAAAATGACTTTCAATCAATTACCCTTTTTAAACGTTTTATCAAAAATAAAATTCTCAATTATGAGAATGAGTTACAGTTTTTTTGAATTTTCTATTTTCTCAAACTTTGGATTTTAAGACTTTTTCCTTAAACTTCAACTTTGAATTGCTTCAATATAAATATAGGGGTTTGATGATAATGTCAATTGACTTTCTACGAGCCCCTGACCATTTGAAGAATGTTTTGTTATATTATTTGTGTTTTTTTGATGCTTTATAAATATCTTTAATTGGTTGAAATAAATTATAATGAATGAATGAATGAATGAGTTGAAACTTAATTTATACCAGGATAAATTAGTTATTATATTTTAGAAACTTTCATGATATTACAAAGAAATTATGTTATCTTAATATACTGTGTTGAATGAGTTTCTTAATGCTTCTTATAAAAAAAGAGATAAATGTTGCAAAAAAAACATAAAAAGGACCTTTACATTTTGCTGATTTAACTTTACAGATGATGAAGCATCTCTTGGCCATGAAGAAGAAGAGACTGTTGTTGTTGTTAGTAAAAACTATTCAAATGAAGATGAAGAGGACCCTGCAGGGCTAAAGGAAACAACTGAAGGTAAGTTTTTTTCAGTGAATCGTCGCACGACATTCATCATTTCAGGTTAATTCTTAAGGGTAACCCATTCCATTGATTCTGAAAAGAGGTTAATCATATTTTATATATATTTATATTGCAACTTGTTTGAAACCAGTAACTTTGAGAATTTTTGAATTTTGTAGCTTTCGGAAATATTCCTACAGAAAGTGGTCACGAAGAAATGCTATCTGGACCAGCGGATCTGTCAGCAAGTAAGGATCAAAAACCAGTTCAACCTATAAATACAAGATTCCCCTTACATTCGATTGGTACGAAATACAGATCATTTGTGCCTTCTCTCTTTGCAAAATATGATTGGTTAGAATACTCGTCAAGTGAAGATGCAGTGTATTGTTTTCACTGTCGACATTTTGCTAAAAGTCCCAAAGAGCCAACGTTTTTTTCGCAGGGCTTCCGCAACTGGAAAAAGTGTTATGGTTCTCATGGAAAGGACAACAAACTTTTGCAGCACCAACAAAGTTTTATTCATGCTCAGAGCGTGGATGCTCGTGCTCACTACAAAGAGGTCAAGTCTGGAAGGTTTCAATCTGTTGCGGTTTTGCACAATCATGGTCTTGCAAAACTTGTTCAAGAAAACCGCCACTATCTAAAAAGTATTGCAGAAATATTACTGCTTACAGCCCAGCGCAAAATCGCTCAACGTGAGACAGGACGTTCATTTCGAGTAGGAAATATTGATACAGAGGCGCTTAATTTTGGTCCGTCTTGTGGTAAATTTTAGGCGATCCTTGCAGTTCTTGCCAAGCGGGACCCAATAGTTGCAGAGAAGATACGTTCTAGGCCAAGAAACGCCAAATATACTCATCATAGTGTACAAAATTCGCTTTTGAACATAATGAAAGAAATGGTTTTGGAACAAATAAAAGAGGAAGTACACAAGGCGAAGTTGTTTACTGTGTTGGCAGATGAATCGAAAGATACCAGTAAAAAAGAGCAAGTAGTTGTTGTAGTTCGATATTGCTACAAAAATGCAATCCATGAAGAGTTTGTAGGTATTGCAGAAGCTGAAGCATTGGATGCAGAAGGCCTGTCAGAAACGATAATCAAATGTCTTCGAAGAATAGGTGTATCTATGGGAAACTGTGTTGGACAGGGCTATGATGGTGCGTCAGTGGTCTCAGGCTATCTGAATGGAGTTCAAGCAAAACTACGCGAGAAGACAAATGCTGACATGGCATATTATGTGCATTGTTTTTGCCATTGGCTCAATCTGGTTGTAGTTGATGTAGTTAAATTGGTCAAATGTGTGGGGGACATGATCTCTCTTTTTAAACAGCTCCATTCATTCCTTTGTAGCAGCACTGTTCACAAAAGGTGGGTAGAGATCCAAAAGAACAATAGCCTTGAGCTTATGGAGATTGGAAAAGTTTCTGATACCCGATGGTCTTGCCAAGCTAAGCAGTTTAATGTTATATGGAAACGCTTGGATATTATCATCGAGGTTCTCAAAGACATTACAGCCAACGACAAGGATGCCGACCGTAGAATTGCAGCGAGTGGGTTTAAGCTGCAAATTGATGGCAAGTTTGTGCGTTATCTTTATGCCGTAAGACATATTCTAAAGAAGGTGAAGTTTGCGTATGATATGTTGCAAAAAGAAACAAATGATCTGACAGCAGCAGTTGACCTGATTGACACTTTAAAAGCTGAGATGGATGTATGCCGTACTAGAGAGAGATGCCAAGAGTTTTGGGATACAGCACAAGAACTCATAAACAAGCTCAAACCTGAGATTCAGGGAAGAATGTTATCGGTAAGACATAGACAACTACCTTCAGCTATGCAAGAGTACATTGTAGAAGCCCCCTTACGTCAGAAAGAAAATGGGTTTAAAAATTATTTACAGGATGTCTATGAACTGATAGACAAGGTGAATGTAGAGCTCTCAAGAAGGTTTAACCAGATAAATGTATCTATGATGAAGGTCATAACTGCTTTGTGCCCTACATCAACTACCTTTTTAGACCCAGAACCGCTTGTCACGTTTGGCAAGCTCTTTAAAGCCGAGACTGAAAATCTTCAGTGCGAAATTGCCACTTTCAAATGCATGCTTGGTAGGAAACAAAAAACTGAATGCCCCAACACACTTGCACAGCTCGAATCCTACTTGTCAAGATTGAAAGAAGCTTTCTATGAGCTCCATCGCATCGTTTTGATTGCGTGTACATTGCCCGTTTCATCTGCTGAATGTGAAAGAAACGTCAGCTCAATGGCATTGATTAAAAACAATCTACGTTCGATGATGGAAGGGGAAATACTCGACAGCCTTTTGATGCTGGGAATTCATTCAGATTGCAGCCGTCGAGTGAATCTAGATGAAGTTGTGAACACGTTTAAAGCCCGGTTTCCAAAATGCCGAATTGCTTTATAACAAATACGCGGAAGCACTTTAGATACAATTATCATGATATCAAGTTTTATGGCAGATTGTGTTTAAATTTAAAAGAGGTGCAAATCTGCAATAGATTTGATCATCAATGAGTTTTGTGTTAAATTTAGAGTCAAGCAATTAGCCTCCCGTCGGTGCTGTAAGCCCCCTCGTCGGAAAAACCCTGGCGCCAACCCTGTACAGCAGGCGGTGAACAAATCGAAATTTTGGTGACTTTTGGTGTGGAATTAATTAAAGTTAAGTGATGGCCACACATACAAAATTAAAAAGCTTGTAACCATTCCATGAATTTAAACACACGTATTGAATGTGACTTTTCATTCAATTCTACAAAAAAATTTTAAATACTGCGCGATTTCCGAAACAAGTATCAGTGTGAGGCCACACTGGGCATCCCCCCCCCACCTCAACGTCCCTAATAAGGCAAATGTTGCGTTGCAAACATTTCTTTACACAACAAAACAATTTCAGCAGTATCACCAAGAACATATTGACTGTGCACATATCATCTATTATCTTTACACTATAAACGTACTAATATATCAGAAATAAATATCTATACCCTCGCCTATACTTGCCAGATTTAAATATCACCACAAGTTTCAGGAAATGATTCTGCGAGCAAAATTCAAAGCGGAAAAATATTGTCAAAACTTTTATCTGCGTCTTTAGTCAAACTTCCTCCACGCCTTACTATGTATGACCTTCAATGGTGGTATTAGCAAAAAGCAACCTTATAAAATATCCGACAACATGACCATGGATATTCTCATAAACATTATGATTTTTCTAATGTCTCTTACGTTTTCTCTAGTTTCTTTTTTGCGAATCTATTAGCTATTTTATTTATGGGGTCTATCATGGTGTCAGTAAACATGAAAAGGTAAAATACCACTTCATCCGGGTATTAATCTCAAGACTAGCTACAGATGTTATAATGAGAAATGTGCTTAGATTCATTGAAAATGTATATATGGATGTGATTCAACAATACTAGAGTTGAATCATAACAATCCTGAACGTCACGGAAAAAACACAATATTAAAGAATAGAATCCGTTCTGGTCATCACAAAAACGACAACAACAAAATGAACAACTAAACCAGAATAGACACAATGCAGTGATTATTATTAAACATTATCTCCCACTTCAAGTGCAGCGTCTCCACCGCTCACACCAAGTTAAATTGAACCCGAACGACATCAAAAAGATGAAAAGATGACTTTGCAAACGACTTAATTGAAGGGGTCGCCGGCTGCAATCGCTGCACTTTTTAACAAACATTAGTGAGAATGATATACGAAAAGACTTTTGTTCAAATCCCTCATTAATTAGTGATGCGCCATAAGTTAAAGTTTTTCTAGGGTATAAACCATGGTTTACTAAATAACTTATTTAGTAAGCCATGGTATAAACAAATACTACCTTTTATATACCCGCCGATATACTTCAACCTCTTAACGCGTTTCGAAACGCGATAACCTTAGGTGATTCGTCGTGGCGGAGCGATATTCAATGGCAGATAATAATCAAGGATAAGTTAAGTTAATTGAATTAGTCTCGTGGCTCATTATTCAAAAATTGTCTCCTATTTTAATCCTATATTTCAATAAAAAAACATACATGTTTTACTGTTCTCTGTCACGTGTAGAAAAAAAGTAAGGAAACTGTTATTTTCTAGTACAAACACCAGTGCAAGCAGTTTTCAACAGAAGATAATGTATTCTCCAGAAGTGGTTTCTGCGACTGGAAAAATGTTACACAGCGAATGGTGGCTCATGAAACCCATAAAGCTAACAGGGAGGTCTTGCGACCTTCTGTGACAAACTCATTGTTATTACGGGGAAAGAACTATTGAGCACCATACTTGAGGAAATAAAGATAGCTAAAAATGATTCAATTCCTGTTAGACTGATATAAGTTATTCTGAAGAAGCTATGTTGCATTTCCCACATGTTCTTGACAGTCAGTCTATTGAAAAATATGTGCAGGTTATCGAGACGAAGGGTCATAGTGTTGCAGAGCTCGAAAACAGCATTTGCACTTTCATGGAAAAACATCAGATTAATTTAAATGACAATCGTATGATAATGGTCAAATATGAGAGGTAATTACTCGGGGTTCCATGCAAGAATTCGGGAAAAAATCCCGTTAGGTACCTTGTTTTGCACATTCAACATGATGGTCGGCCATTCTGCTGTGGGCAACATAACTGATTCTCATTCTTTAAATAAATCTTCATTGTACAGCATCAAAGACAGCATTGAGACAAACGCCTCATTAATTCAAAAATTAGTTGATGACAACTTGAATTTAAACGATCTAATTTCCAATTTAAAAAATAATGTCAAGGTTGATTGTTTAGACTCCAAACATACTCTAACTAAAGAAATTTTTTTAAATATTTAAGATCACAACTTGCGCAAAAATAATTTGATAATCTATGGTTTGAAAGAGTCTGAATCGGTTAGTAACACTTTACAGGTATTGGATCTCATAAAAAATCAGCTTAGACTTAATATTCGCATTGACGATATTAAAATTTGTGAAAGACTCGGTCCTTTGCAATCCGCTAAAATTCGACCGTTACGAGTTACTCTGCGTTATTATGAAACAAATTCTCTATCTTAAATCACAAATGGATTTTGAAAGAAGCTGATGGAAATATCTTTATTAATCCAGACAGGAGCAAGGAGGAAAGGGATATATTCAACAAACTTCGAGTTGAAGCTAAACAGAGGGAGGCTGGTGATAGTTCGGGGGAATGGGTCTACCGAGTAAGAGGTCCTCCGTGGAATTTGTTTGTAAAACAAATAAAGAAAAACCCCTCTTTAAATTAAAACGCAACAACAAAGCCAAAAAAAAGTTGAATACTCATCCTCCTTTCTCTTTAGCATTTAGCAACATTCGTGGTTTTCGTACCAATTATTTGGATGTGGAGGCTTTTTTGATAAAAAATAATCCGGATTTATTAGCACTTTGCGAATCTAACCTAAATGCTGGTATATCTTCTAATGATTTCCTTGTTCCTAGATACCTACCTCTGTTTAAATTGGACTCCTCTATTCATATGCATGGTTTAGCAGTTTATGTCAAGGAAACTTTACCAATATCTCGTGAAATTGACTTGGAAGACCCCAATCATCCTTTCATGTGTTTTCGTTTGTCTCTTCTACATTCAACTAGTTTTTTGTTCTTTCTCTATCGCTCTCCATTTTCTCAAGACTGTTCTGTTATCAAATCAGTTTCAAAGTCCGCTGACTTAGCTCTTCTTAATCATCGCTCAACCAACATCTTTGTATTTGGTGACTTTAACATTCACCATAAACAATGGCTAAGATTCTCGAATGGAACAAGTAGCTCTGGTGTCGAAACCTATAACTTTGCAGTATCTCAGTCCCTCTCGCAATTGGTTGATTTTCCAACCCGCATTCATGATCACTCAAGTCAATCGCCCTCCTTGTTGGATTTATTTTTAACCTCTAACCCTGACATTTGTAAGATATCTCATAGCGCTCCATTGGGTCGTTCTGACCATGTTGTTTTGGAGGTCAAAATTAATTTTAATAGGCAAGTTTCCCATGAACATCCCATGCATAGAACCTTTTTTAGATATGATCTTGCGGATTGGCTAAAATTTCAAGCACACATTCAGTCTGTCCCTTGAGAAAAAATTCTTGATGATTGTGTTAATGTAACTACTTCAATAGTATCTGAAGCAATAAGATTATTCGTTCCTTCAAGGAAATATCAGTTAAAACGTCATTCTTCGTCATGGTTTTCTCCAGCTTGTGCTGCAGCCATAGCTCATCGCAATCATTTCTTTCATCGCTACCGTCGTGATGCGACTGATCATAACAGACAACTGTTTATTTCCTCGCGCAATAATTGTAAATATGTTGTTCGTAAAGCTAAAACTGTTTTTGCTAAAAGGATTAAAGATCTTATCAAATCCAAAGAAATAGGTTCTTGCAAATTTTGGCGTATTATCAAAAACGTCCGGGGTAGTTCTAAAACATCTGTACCTCCACTTTCCAATGGTCCTGAAGTCATTAGTTTATCTAAGGATAAAGTTGAACTATTCGCTAAACTCTTCAGTTCTCATTCCACCCTCGATGATTCTGGTCATGATCTCCCTTATTTCTCCTCCAAAACTGTCCAGACTTTACATGATTGCTTTATATCTCCTGATAAGGTTTCTAAAATTATTAACAAAATGGATTCTAATAAGGCTACTGGACCGGATAGCATTCCTGTAATTGTACTTCAAAGGTGTTCTACTGAGTTATCTCCCGTTTTGTGTGCTTTTTTCAAAAAGTGTTTGGATTAATCCTGTTTTCTTTCATCTTGGAAGTTTGCTTCTGTTATTCCAATTTTTAAAAATTGTGGTGAGCAATGTAATCTTTTTAATTATAGACCAATCAGTCTCATTTCCATCTTAAGCAAAGTTTTCGAGACTTTAATTAACCTGAGCTTAGTTGAATTTATTGAAAAAAATAATTTGTTTTACGACTCCCAGTATGGGTTTCGTTCTGGGCGTTCCACTGCTGACGTTTTGACAGTTATAATGTGTAAAGAGCCGTAAATGTAACAGCAAAACGAAGGTAAAATTAGATGCATTAGACCACAAAAATAAATTAATTATAATAATGGTTTGACGAAACCACTCCTTTCAGGGGCACTCCTTTCAGGCACTCATCATTAGGTTTCATATTTAAGAAATAAACCAAAGATATACTATAAATAAAAATGCTAAATGAAAAAGAAAAGGAAGATGAAATGGTTAGACCTAACTAAACAAAATATTTATTTTTTGTTAAGATTTTTAAAAAATTTAATTTAAAGAAAGAATTTAAGACACTCCGCGACTATTTCAAATAGAAAGCTTCTGTATAGTATACAAAGTTTGGAGTCCTTTTTTTTAAGTTTTAAATTTTTGAAATAAATTTGTTTTAAGGAATTGTCGTAGTCTTTGGCTTCGCCATGACGATATGTTCGAGATATCAACGTTCGAGTTAACTAAAAGTGATGATGAGTGCTAAATGACTCAGGGACTCGAGTAGTTGTTCGAGATGTGAACTGCATTGGTGGAAACTTAAGTGGTTATTTGCTGCAAATGTTTACTTACATGACGGATTATCTCATACTTAATTTTCTGCAATTATTATACGTCATTATTTTAAAGATAAGATGCGTCATTAACGACGAACGAGAGAGGCCGTACAATGACGTATACACTAAGACCATTGACATCCTTATTTAAACACACCAAAATCAACTTACTATAATCCAAACAATGTAAACATTGAATCTCACACGATTGTCTTCAATACAAAATTGTAAAATATATAACTGTTCTATTCGAATTTTTCGAATTTAGAAAGTTTATTTTTGCAAAAAATATAAACTCGTTGATTTTTTATTTTTTATATCTTTTCATTCGTCGCGTTTGCTAAAAACTATTTAATTCATTTAATGTGCCAAGGAACCTTGTATTAGCTTAAAAAATCTTATGAAAAAGCTTACGGAGTGATGTCGATGGAGACGAGTTAAACGATATACAAGTGAATTGATTCTAAAATCTATTCACGCTATTTGGATCATTGTGTTTTATAATGCGATGGCATCATTAAAAATTATTGACATTGATCTGTGAAAGTTCGATTGAAATTGACCAATGCTGAGTGATACGGTCGTTATGGTTGATTGTAATGACTTGCGACTGTTGGCTAGTATAAACAATAAATGAGTTATTCCTATCAAAGCTCAAAGAAGATTTTAATGATAGCGATGATTGAGAAAATCCGAATAACACTGACCGAATGGAATTCGATATTTTAATCATGACGTTTTGTAAATATTTGCTATTGTTTGAGTTGTATTTATTTAAAAGTGCAATGAACTAATAGGTGGCTAGGGGAAGTTTGACCAAGGGGATCTGCAATTCATCCACGCTGATTAAGCAAAAATTGACCTATTGACCTATTGAAATTGACTGACCCTATTTAGGGTGGCTTATTTATTATCTTTAAAAGGGACTGTTCAAACGGTGGAAATCGCATTTCTTGCTTCCCCCCTTAGCCTTTCTTTTCTCGTGGAGAAAATTCTAAAATATTTCGTCATTCACTAAAGATTATACTGGCAAGAATTTTTAATTTTGAGCTATTCGTGAAGTTTCTATACCTAAATTAATGATTGATTTCAGATTTCTAAATTACGTGAAACTTGTCAATTTCAAAATGAGAAAGTTAAATTTCTGTATTGGACTGAGTTTTACTGTTGATGTTTTAATCCAAGCTCTCAATGTTACTTTAAAGTGTAGCTTTCCGAAATATGTTGCTAAAAATAGATCGATAAAGTCGGTTTTTGCTTTTATCACTTCCACTTGTTTCATTTATGAAATAACATATCTTTACCCTATAACAAGTTTTAAAATGATTACTATGTTTTAAGTCTATGGTATATCATTCTACCACGAAGTGCTAATTTGGTTTCAGCGTCTTTTTGTTATTTTTCTAGCGTTTTTGCTCAATACGGTGTCATACTTTCTGAATTAAATTTTGTGTTCGTGAACCGAAATCAAGATTAATATTGCAAATCACGGAACGACATTTGTAAAATACCGAACACGGAATAAATAAAAACATCGTCCGCCATTGTTGGAGGCGGTAGTCTAACTTCTTTGTATATATGATGGCTAAAACTTAGCCGAAACATGTTAACCAAAATAAAACAGTTTTATCTCCTTACAAATAATTTTTTGTATATACATTTGATTTTCGCATTTTACCGTCAGAACATAAAATAAATATTACTTTATTTCCTTTGGAACTTTCAGTGAACGCAAGAGTTTTCATTCGTTAGCGTGTGTAATTCAAAAGATTTTGCGAAAGGTGAAACAGGGTTAATTGTGTATTAACTTGTTGAACTATGTTTGTTAATGTGTTGACAAGTTTGTTAATGAGTTGTTCGTAAAAGAGTATATTAATCTAAAATGCAAGCGTTGAAGAAATGTGGCTTACGTAAGCTTAACATCGGCAAAGTTTACACACACTGCGTCATAAAACAAACTCGTGGATTAATTTGAATAATTTTTCTGTCCCGTACAGTAAAACCGCAATAATGTAGGATTTATTATTCATTCAGAATTTTCAACCTTTTATATAATAATAGCTGATGACATGTCGCTATTATTTTCCCGAATTCCTCATATTGTAGACCTAGACTGTTGGCTGACATGTATTTGGTGATCAGAAAATCGCTCTTCTCAGAAATACACTTTATGATAATAGTTTTATGAAATGTTTAGGTAAATCTTGTTATACTTTATTTTCAAAAGTCGATTACGAAAGTAAGCTTTTGCTGATAGTACTCATTATATTCATGTAAAAAACACGAAGATGACAGAGTTAGATACACTTTTCCGGTTTTATAGTTATAATGTAGATATTCTATTCTTAATGATTTCACGTCATCTATGACATTGATTCAAATAGATTGCAAGTAAATAAAAGGTTAATGGTTTTTAGTGTTTTTCGCAAACGTTTGTTTCAACAGGCTTGCGCTATTTTTAAAATAATCAAAATTAGCACGTGTGGACAAACTGAAATTTGGCTCTGAACAGTTGGCCACATACTACTTTTGCCCAAATTTGGTCCCTAGAAAAGGTTGCCTACCCCTGGTATAGTATCCTATTGCAATTGGTATTGAAATCCCATCTCCACATAAAAAGAAGCGTATATACATGTTTGTCATTGTTAAGAAAAATCTATTAAAATTGGAGTGAGTAAATTTTTAATGAAAATAAAGGGGTTAAAATAGCACGTAAATTTCATCCCGTAATTCCTTTGCGGTAGCAATTTGTAATTGATTAGTAATTTACGTCGTTTTTCTTGTTTTCAAATATCAGTTGTATATTCCTGCGTGTTAAAATTAACGGAGAATCATCTACAAAGGTTATCTGTTAACGGAAAACTTATGTAAAACTATCGAGGGAAGGGGGTCAGGAGAGTGGAATTTTCTTCAGTCGAAGTTGAACCAAAATTGATAAAGAAATTGACGGGAATATATGATAATCTTCATTATTTACCGATATATTGCTAATATACTAGGGTTGGCAGCATTCCTTATACTTACAAAATGGAACTTTGGGCCCAAATTTGCCCAATTTTTAAAGCAAAGGGAATACTTTAAACTTCGGGCCCAAATTTGCCCCAAAAAGGAATTAGGGGTAAAAATATTCAAATTCTGGTACTTGGTCTGAAATCAGCATCATTTAATTAGTAAACTTCCCAATTTTCAAAGCAAACAGAATATTTTAAACTTTGGGCCCAAATTTGCCCAAAAAAAGGAATTAGGGGTGAAAATATTCAAATTCTGGTACTTGGTCGGAAACCAGCATCATTTAATTAGTAAACCTACCAATTTTCAAAGCAAACGGAATATTTTAAACTTTGGGCCCAAATTTGCCCAAACAATTTAATAAATATTTTCCATTTTCATTGTGAAATTTTGCCGCGTATTTTTTCCATGACTTTGTTGATGCGTTGATTTTAGCTGCTTTGACTATATAATTATTTAAAAATAAGAGGTGTTTTGTCCTACTCTATAAAACAATGGGGGCTTTTATCCTAGGAAGGTTTTGTCCTACACCCGGGAAAATGATGGCTAGAATGGTGAATGGTTTTAAAAAAGGAAGTGTCTACGTAGCCGCCCTCGGCAACGCCGTTCTCAATTGTGGTTGCCGTCGACGGCAACTTCATTTTGAAACAAAGTTGCCGTCATTGAATTACAATTTTAAACTAAACTTCTGTGCTAACCTTGACTCCTTTTAAACGAACAGAACGTCAGGTGAGGGGTTGAAAAGTATGAACGCTGTCATGCAAACCAAGTGTTGCGAAAACTTCGGTTCGGAGCAATGCAATCATTTCGTGTATAGGTTATAGTGCTAGACAAACTACCCAATACCCATAAAATTTGGTACCGGTAGGGAACAATCGTGGTAGTATAAAAGCAAGTATCGGTACCGGTAGTATCACTACCGGTACCGTAGTGGAAGAAATTCTTGGCCCATTTGAAATAATCTGCAACTACTCACTCCAGACGATTCTGCCTCAGGCCAGTTTGCAAAACCCAATCCAGGGGCGCCGCTCTCGGTACGGTACAGTATCCACCGTACCAGATTTTTTCTGAACAAAAATATTTTTTTGTTGATATTTTTAGATTTTAAGAATAATTCTGTAACGGTACGCTTGGTACACTATCGAATCTTTTCGCATAAAAATCATATAATAACAGCAAACAAAACACATTGGTAGTTTTTCTTTGAAGGTAGAGGGTGCAAATGGAAAAAACAACACAAAATTATCATTTTCGAACTTTAACAAGCAATATTTTCGAACGTTATGATTGAACGACAGGGAACGAGCGCATTCCATTGCATTAATAATTATTAGATTAGATTTAATCTCCACCGTACCACTCACTATATCAGAGCGGCGTCCCTGCAGTCATTGTAGAAGTATCGCACTGTAGGAAGCAGAATCCTACCATTCTAAAGACGAGCTAAATTGGACAACTCCGACATCGAACTAACTTGCTCTTCGGACATCAAATTTTCATAGATCGTACTCTTTATTGTTTATCACCTGTTGCACGTACAACATCAGAACAAAATCATTTTCACAAAGAATACTGACAGTTCAATTACGAGAAGTGTCGTTTTGTTGAAAAAAAAATAATCTAAAAAAACAACAAAAATACATAAAAACGAGCTTAAAAAAAACATTTTTTACAACACTAGCTCTGATGATTTTGACAGAACCAATTTTTTCTTTTAGGCCGAGTGTTCAAACCTACACACTTAAAATGGTACCACTCTAAGCAAGAGGCGCAAACACTTGACGGTTCGTCGCCCAGATCGTGCTTGCACACAGAACAAACCCAAATGTTCAGTCGGCGCTTGACCTCGGCGATGTTCTTCACAATGAGCCAAGCATCGTGCGTAAAATAGTTTCTTGTGATGTGAACATCTACGTTTTCGTCCATAATTGCGCACGGTATGTTTTCGGGTCTGGTTTCAACCTCCTCTTCTTTTATTAGTGTACCGTTTAAGGCCCTTTCAACGCAGTTCGGTTCAAGAAACCACTTCAAAATTACTGGAAAACAATAAATAAATCGATGTACAATAAACAGCAAACTAGTACATATTTACATTTCTTGTTTTTCTACGTAATATTCTAGGACGTATTGTTAGATTTCAACAGGGGAGATTCTACATGTACTACAAAATCTTTTACTCGTATCTCGGGCTTGGCCTCAGACCCCGCTGAATTCTTTCTCAAAAAGCGGAGTGAGAAGAGATTTATACCGTACATTATACATGAACGTTTGCGGAATTTTTGGGAACAACTGAACAGACATCGACCTACCTTTTACTTTGTCGTTCACATGTAGATTGCAAAATGGTCGAGGTTCTTGTTGCTTTCGCGATCTTTTACATGGCAAACCAACTACCGTGGTAACATGCCCTTTCGGACGACCCCTCTGCCGGATCGTCGGAGGCATTTTTATGTCTATAAACAAACGGAATATTAAACCACAATATGGAACAATACAAAATGGCATACAAAACCAGACCATACAACTTACCAGGAACTAAGAAAGCGACAGGAAGAAATGTTCCAGCAGTCAAGGAGGCGGTTTCAGCAAGAGGAAACGTGTTAGCAGCAGTTGATGCAGTCTCGGCAGTATGGACTGTGTCAGCAGCAGTTGAAGCAGTCTCAGTAGTAAGGAATGTGCCAGCAGCAGTTGAAATGGTCTCGGCAGAAGGAAACGTGCCAGCAGCAGTTGATGCAGTCTCAGAAGTATGAACTGTGCCAGCAGCAGTTGAAGCATTCTCAGTAGTAAGGAATGTGCCGGTAGCAGTTGAAGTGGTCTCGGCAGAAGGAAACGTGCCAGCAGTCAAGGTAGGGGTCTCCTCCAAACCAGTGCTCGCTTCCACAGTCGCTGTAGACAAAACAAAAACTGATATCCTATGCTTAATCCACTATCTGTTGTATTAATGAGCAATATATTGTACGAGTTCGTATTGCAAGAAAATAATAGAAATCAAATTTTACCTTCACCAAGCTGTACAACATCTGCTTCTTTTCCAGTTTTCCACAAAAGAACAAGCTTATGTAGAACATCAATGCGACGATCGAAGTGAATGCCACATACCGAGCTGGTGGCAGATGCCAACTCGGAAGTGATGATGGTGGCCTTGCGAAATTTTTTATGCTGGCTGAGCACCCGCTTTTTCTTGGTGGCCACCTTGCCGAAAGAAACGTTTTCGCAGGTATCTTTCATTGTCATGAAGAGACATTGGGTTGATCTGTAGTAGTCTGGTCCACCGCTTATCGCAAAGTGTTGGATCGAAGAGAACCATTGATAATTTTGCACGTAAAGCAAATACGTGCCTGCAAGGAAGGCGCATCGAATTTCTAAATATGCAACTGCATTGTTCCGTGCCAACGGTTTCTCTCCTTTTGCCGGACGCTACTGTAAAACCAGAAGCAGTGTGAGTGAACTCGCCAACACGACTCGCGCTTTTCAACTGCTGCAAAACAAACTGTGCAGCGTAGAGCGTCAGCAGCTGGTTGTATTGCCTTTTTGGCGTTCCATCAGAAAATGGTATCAGAGTCCTTTTCTGAAACATTACAGCTACTCGGTGGTCAACTCCCGTTCGAAGAGCGGAAAGGATCGTGAAAAAGTTGCTGACAAAGCATTCGAGAGTGGAATGGCAATTGATAACTTGCTTCAGCTTCGCATTGATGGACTCCACTCGATTGTTTGTTTTATTCAGAAAGTTTCCACAGTCAGATAACGATTCCTCAACATACTTTTCCATCAGGTCATCAACAACGGTGCGAAGATCATATTTGCTTTGACCAGCTTTGTTTTGAAGCGAAATATTCGATAAGTCTTTTAACAAGATTACCTTTCCTGTTTCTTCACATAGTTTCTTTTGGATTTTTTTTTTGTTTCCCTCAATGGCCATACATTCAGCAGCTTTACGTTTCATATCCTTGGACAATGCTCGTTGCTGTGGGATATGCCTGAAGAGCTCCTGTAAAGCATAAATACTCTCGTTAAAAATTAATTTCCACAGACCACAGTAAAGACAAATTGCTCTCATTAGTCAACTTTTCCAAGTTTTTTTCTTCTTTAATCAACCTTTTGAAGCAAACCTCTATGATAAAGGTCAACAAATCCCCTAGATCATTTTTCCTTCCCACTTTGTATGAAGAAAAGTCTCCCAGATGATTAAGCATATATGCATTAAAGAAACACAATTTTGTTAAATTCCTACCTGAGAAATTAGATGGTTATGCGTTGTATCCATACGAGTTACTGTGAGAGTAACTATATATAGTGTGAGATATATATATATATATATATATATATATATATATATATATATATATATATATATATATATATATATATATATATATACAATATATACATTCTTAAAAAATAAAGAAATGAAACAAGCTGTACTTGAAAAGGTTTAAGTCCAAAACAACAGTCAAAATGAATGACAAAGTTTGCATTATTTTCAACAGAAAAGAAAAAAGTTGCATAATATAACTCCCCAAATAAATATATCTCCTATGTAAATGACTCAAAGGCATATATACACCCTGACGTGAGTACTACATATATAACATTTAAAACAAGGGTGGCGTGTTTAGGTCTGGAATCACATTGATGGACATGACTACCAAGACTTCACTGAATCAATCAATGTTGGTGGCGAACTAATTATAGCTTATTGCAAGTGCACTGGAAGCACAACAAATGTGGCAGAAGTGTTGTTTCGAAAGCCAGATGTTAACACCAGAACCTCTCAACTCCCTCCACCATATACAGTTCCCACGCATCCTTTTAACAAAGGGAAAAAATAACAATGTATTTACAATTTACTTTCTATAGATATATATTCACTATTTGGAAATCAACAATATTAATTAGTCAACTATTTTTATTATGTTTTTGAAGATTTTAAATATGTTTCATTATTATATTGTTTTTACATCTTTTCTACTATGTATGTACCTAAATCTTTTGATTGATTCTTTCTAAGGAGTAGACGAAACCTTGTTTTTGTTTTTTTATTTATCGTTTCCTCGAATAGGACAATCGTAAATTGTAACCACAGGAAACTCTGTGCATCCTACCACACGTCACACCTTCACGTCATTTGACATTCTAGGGTTGGCATGTTTATGTTAAACATAAAACTCTACTAAAAGCTAAAAACAAGCAAGCAAAACAAGACCACTATGAACGTCAGTGTTATGTAGTTGAAAGTAAAACAATATTCAGGGTAGCCATAATAACCTGAATGCAAGGTACATTTAACAATAGATTGTATCCCGTTTGACTTTAAGGCGAGCGAATTTTGTTATTTTGTCCATACATTTTAGACGTCCCTTAATTGGGAGGTGGTTCTCTCATTTTAAGATGTTTTGGAATATGGGGGGGGGGTGGCGGTCCGTTATAATACAACAATTTGCAACGTCGCAAACGAAAATCTATACAACAATACTGGTCTACATCGTTAAAAATTGCTCTTCTACTGTAATAAATGATAACAAAAGCCATTTGCGATAGAAAAAGTGTTTATTCATTTTGCATTGATTAAACTTAACGACTTAACATACACACCGTGATGGAGGGAGTTTCGAAACTTGCTTTCATATTACATATGTAGAAATATTTCTACGCGCATTCATTTTGAAAAGTAAATGTGGAGGATGTATGGAAGTCATTAATATAGACGAGAAATAAAAGTGGCCCTAATCAGAGTCACAAGAAAGAATTTCATTTCTTGTGACTCTGCCCTAATATAGAACCCTGCGGCACTCCACAAGTTATTTTACAATAATTGCTATTATTTTCTTCACAAAATTATTTGTGTTCTGTTACTTAAATAACTAAATAAAAAATATAATAAAAAAAGACAACAGTCGTCATCAGATATCAGAAGATTTCCTCCCCGAATTCTTAAAAAACTGAACAATGGGTGACAAACCAGATGTCAAAGAAGTTACGTCCTTCGACAAATCCAAGTTGAAAAAAACTACAACAGAAGAAAAGAACACCTTGCCGTCAAAAGAAACAATCGAGCATGAAAAAACAGCGTAATAAAGTAGAAATCTATTTTAAATGTAGAGGATGTCTTGTTGCGCAAATTTGTATTTTTGTTAACGTGTATATCCGGCTATGTTCTAGCCACTATCAGAATATAAAAAAGTTACAAATCTCGTTTATATATACTTAAAAATGCTACGTGATCGCAATTAAAATTAAGGATGTAGGGAATGTGGGAAGTATAGGACAGGTGATAGAGGAATGTCTAACGAGTATATGTACAGAAATAGAATACCTAATTTTCTTTTAAAGCAACAGTACTATGGTACAACAAAAAAATAAGATAGTCGAGTACTAAGGTTTTACGCGCTTTTTTGTAAGCATAGACTTGATTCGGCCAGGGTCAAGTATTCTTAACTTTTGACTCCAAATCAGGCTGAAATATTTTTAGCATATTCTTATTTATTCTACTTAAAATAGGTTGTATTCTTATTTTTTGTTCCATAAAAATTTCTTAATGAAGTTTTTTCTTCTATACTGCGTACATGTTTTGATTGCGTATGTATTTATAGAAGACATTGCACAACTTTAGTTATATTTCGGCAAAATATTCCCCCAACTCAGTAGAATTCTCACTCTGGGCATATTCTTTGAATATTCTTCAAAAAATGCCCATTTTCACCCTGCCATTCTTATGTATAAAGCGTATTCTTATAAAAAAAGCGTGTATTCTAGGAAACAAAAATTCAAATTTCCAAGGAGACGTCTAAAATGTATGGCTCCTAGTCAGTTCTACGAAACCCTATGAGAATATTAAAACTATCGTAACGTTTTTACGAACAATTCTGAATGAACCAACCAATTTAACTGTTGCAGTCATTCAATTTACAGTTACAGCACAAAAAATGGTTTCACTCTTGCAGAAATTTTGAGTTCAACATGTTCGGATAAATGAGGTGCACTAATTTTGTAAAAACACTTTGGCGGGATTAACATTTTTTTCATAAGATTTTTAGCCAACTTTTAGCTGTTTTCATTACGACTTGATAACGAGGCAAACCCTTCTAAATACGGTATACTCCCGAGGACTTGAAACAACAACGAGACCATGAAAATGGTTCGAATGTTCGAGTTATCAAGTGATTTTTATGAGAAAAGTATTGGGAAAGAGGAGTTCGAGTTAGCGCGAGTTCGAGTTACCGGGATTATACTGTATTACCACAAGAAATATTTGAAGACCCTGCCCATAAACAAATGTTCTCCATTCCTTTCTTATACGTCAACAATCTAGTATTTTATTTCGGCAATCTGAAAAGAATTGTTTTCTGAAAAGAGACTCATATGAAAACAGCAGCTTTTGAAAAATTTATTGCTTTATGCTAATATAGTTTTTAAAGAAATAATTATAAAAGCATTTTCTCTTTTGTTTTTAAAAGTTATTGCAAAGGACAGCGTTTAACCCGTTGTTTCATTATAAAATAAGCACTACGAAGGAGACATTAGTTGCAAAATAAACAAAACGGTCATAACTACTATTTAAAAATTCGGGCCGAAGATCAGAAATGATAGTGAAACGTCATGGTTGTTGAGCATTAAATTAGATCGTTAAAGTGACCGCTATAACTGATTCTATGATGAGAAAGAAGTATTTTTTACTGTAATATTTATGGGTTATATAAAATATAAATAACTTTTGTTACTGCTGTGAGAATATATTTTTGGAAAAGCCGGCAGCACTTTCTTTTTACTCATTCATCCATTTCATTCATCAAAACAAATCCTACATAGATTCGTACAAATTTTGGCGGGGATGTAATTCGGCGATGGACCAAAATGATTTTTTTGGCGTGGATTTAATTTGGCGATGGACAAAAAGTTTTTAATTTGGCGTGGATTAGATTTGGCGGGGCAATAACACTGCAAGCGTTGGTTGTAAAGAGGCAAATAAGGATAAGAAAGAAGGACAACGGAGTGTTATAACTATTGATTAGTTTAATTTTATAATCATTATTTACATTCATTGCTTATATTTTGCACATTTCTTTTGTAAGATTGTCTAGAAAAGTGTATATACATTAACAAAAAGTTGAATTTCTCATGGTTTTAATTTGGGGATAGCAGAAATATTTTTAATTTAGTGTGGACTTAATTTGGCAATTTCAGACCAAAATCACCAAATTTTCTCCACACCAAAATTTGTACGAATAAGGTATATTTTTTACTATAAACTTTGCCCTATAAACTAAACGTTTTTGCTGGAATTATTTTAGTTTGAAAATGTCTGCTCATCAAGTTCAAAATGTGCCTCAAAGTGTTGGAGAGAGAATAAAAGATCATGATATTTTTCGTATTAAATTGGCATTATCTTCACTGACAAACACTGTTGTAATTTGCCCAATGGTTGCGACTTTATATACTCAAACAACACACGATGAAGAGACATGGGCATATGCTTCACGTGGAGTACCTGGCCTCATACTTATACATAATGGTGGCCAACAGAAGGTTATCGAGTGTCAACTATGTTTGGCAGACCCTGCATCAGGTTTTGCAATTTGGAGAGAAAGATTAAGTGAGAGTTCCGGCTACAAATCCACACAAAATAACTTCCACACATTTAAATTGTTTTCGAATGAGAATAACACAATGGCCGGAATAAAGTTTCCAACAGTTGAAGGAGCGAGTATCTTTTTACAGGATGTATTATGCAATATTCCAAAGACTGAGCCGCCAGATTTATTGAAAGTAAAAAAGAAAGAATCTATTTTACCAAAAAAGTTTTCTTTTCGCAAGATACGAAAGGACGAAATTTCAATGCCATGTATGTTTTCTCATGTTGCAAGCATAAACAATAAGCAAAGAGAAAGGTCCAAAACTATTGGCCATAAAACTCGAGGCAAAAACTATGTTGGATCGGGATCATCAATTGATGATCCAAATGATGATTCTGTTATTGGTTTGGAATCAAGAAGGGTTTTGCATTCATTGAAATGATATATAAATTCAAGATTGTATGCTCATCGTAACCACAGTTTAAACTCCGGGTTAATTTTCAAATAAATAATGTGCCAATAGTCTTGTATCTAAATATTTTTTGTTTTATTATGCACGTTTTTACATTTCTAGATATTTATTTTAGATAAAAATAATATATGCATATTTATTTTGGATATGTATATCTATGCATTTTGTTCTTTTATGGTAAAGATTTAAATAAGGTTGGATAAATTCATAAATTATGAGATTATATATTTCATTTTTTTACGGCTTAAATTGATTTGTTTCAAACAAGCTGTATTCCTTAATTTTGAATTCTGCTTAATAGAAAACTGTGACAGATGTTTTTCTCCAAACACGTGTTCTTTTCTCTTTTACAATGAAGAGCTGGTTCTCTTTTATTCAATAAAAAGCTTGAAAACGTTTGAGATTTTTTACATTTTCGTGAAAGCAAACCTCAGAGTTTTTTATGTTCTCAATGTAATTTACAAAGCATTTTATTTTGTTAAAGGTTATTATATTTTTTGTGCGCAGCAGCCGTGATTAGAGCAAAAATATGTAAAAGGTTATGTTTCCGTTACCATCGTTTTATTTCCAGATTATGTATATGCATTGAATGAGCTCTATTTAGAAAAAACGCTGGGAACTTTTCACGCCCACGCAAATCAACAAACACAAATTACGGCTAGTTTTTCTCGATTAGGCATGATGCCAACTGTAAGGTTTACTTTGTTTTCCTTGTATCCTATAGTTTGATCGAATAAACCAAATCCGATGAATCACGCCTTCGTCATTATGATGACAACAAAATAAAACGTCCTGTTGCAACGAATTGCAACACAAATTATGCAATGTCCCTTAAATTGTGAATGTCCGTTGAAGAATGAAGAAATATTTAAAGAAAATTAAAAGAATTTCATTAAATTGCGCAAATTTCTAAAAATTCTTAAACATGTGGTATGGTCCGAATATTAAAATATATACACTCTTTTTACAAATATCTTGACGAGGCTCGATCATCCAACTCAACACAAGAATCTGTTATTTTTATCGTAAGCGTTGAAGCTCTACGCGAATTTTTTCAAATTGCATCTACATTAGATTACCGAGATTACCGATTGAGGTTCTTTTGAAAATTCAACTTGCCTTTTACCTTGAAAAAGAACCCTTCCTCTCACCCAAGGTATTTCATATATGCAACCCTATCATACATAGCAGACTTCTATTCCATACTTGAGCGCAAAATATTAGGGAATTTCTCGAAATTTTTGTCTAGAAAAACTCACAAAGATGAATGCACTCAAGTTAGAGTGAGCTGCACGCTTTCAAAAGATGATACTCCCCACAATTGCGTAGGTTTAATCATCTGCTGGTTTTGATCCCCTTCCTAACGCCAACCCAACTGTTACATAAGTATGCGTCATATCGCGTCACGTTATTTTTCTAAGTGTTCCCAAGGCCTACTTAATATATATTAAACGAAGGCCAGCAGGGCGATGACGAACAAGGCATCGGAAAACGATGTATGACCATACCATTATTGTTACAGGCCATGTAACACCAGTAATTGCACCAAACCAAAGGATCTTGCACAAGATTGCGGCAGCGATGAGAGCGACTCTAAATTTCTTGAGAGTTTTGCATTAATGCAGGATAAATTCTGTTTTTGATTTCCCTGTTCAGAAACACCCCAAAATAACTTCGGAATTCGTAAATGAAGTTCGTGTTTCCTATGTGCATACTACCAAAACCTTTCACCATTTCAAGTACTAGCAAATATTTCCTAGCACATTTTGCACAAAAATCGTAATAGCATATTTCAAATAATTTCGTTCCATCGTTCCAAATAAGTTTTATACTTCCATGATAAAATTAAATTCCAGCTAAAATTGCGGAAATTCTCCAAACGTTTAAAGATAAATTCCCACAAAAGTTACGACGATTTGTCATAATCCCGATTTAGCCAATCAACAAAACTCTTTCCTTAAAAGGTAGTTAATTGTAGAATTCGGATAACATTCTCTTGAACTCCTATATGATCTTTGTAAATATGTGACATTAGAAAAATGACTAGTTAAAATGTTTATTCAAGTATAAAATACTATTTGTTGAGCTGAAAGTAGTTGGAACGCCACTAAATAAAATCCAAGGTGATGGAATGAGTTTAGAAGTTCTTTGCGGGATTTTAATAACTCCGTACTGGAGAGATTGTACTTTCTTTAGAGTATTTCCTTATAAAGAAGTTACAAAGCTCATCGCAAAGAATTGTGCTTGAGCGAACTGTCATAACTTCTCTTTTCCAGAAACGGGAGTTTATGTTAGTGACGTCTTTAAAAATATCACCTGATAGAAAGATCGCGCGTCAATCGGATTAATTATGATAATTTATATTTGCGCGCGTGAAATACATTTTAAAGAGTTGAAAATTTTTTCATTCCCTCCTGTTCACGTAAAAAAGAAACATGTCTTCTCGTTAAGTTTCTTCCATTAATTATCGTTTTTTTAACGAAATGTCTACTGCAAGTGAGCGGAGGTGCTTATTGAACGTCAAAAGAAGAAAGATAAAAGAGATGTTTATCAAGCAGAAGACGTGTTGGCCGAGAAGAAGGTAAATTTCTTCATGTTATTTTTGTGTGCTGGATGGATATGGAAGTTAAAATCACGAGCTTGGATTGGAGTTATTGAGTTGAATTTTTTCTCTTTATGTTTAAAGATTGGCAAAAGAACTCATTACCTATCATATGATATATCAGTCTCAGCATCACATCCCCCTCATCTTCGTCAATGTCGTCTGCATTGTCTCCTAGTAATCCTCTTAATATCTTCTTTGAGTCATCGACATAACCCAGGTCAATACTAGGGCAACCTACTCTAGTAGTTACGTTAGAAAAAAGTACATAGGAAAAATTCGTGTTAAGTTTATATACTTTGAAATCTGTTTGCTTGATTCGTGTTAATTTTATCGGAAAATTAAGGACAGTGGTCTTCATTCGTGTTAATTTTGTTCGTGTTAAATTCCTTCGTCTTAAAATCATTGCGCGTTAATTTCCTAGAATAAGGTATAGGTCGCAAGATTCCATCAACAAATTTGCAGCTTCAGTTTCATTAAGCACCATATTTTAAAGAGGTAAATGTTTAATCGCTAAAAATGAGGAGTAAAGTTCCGTGGAGATGTTACCAAGCAACACAATTCCAAACAAATAAATTTAATTATCGTTAAGCTGTATAAATTCAAATACATATTTATTATTATTTTATTTATTATTTACTAACAATATTTATAACAAGATATAAAAAATCATAGTAAAATCAAATCATATATATAAATAATTTAAATGTCAAAAGTTCATTCTACGAAGATATCTTTAAAATATAAATAGGTATAATTAAAACTAAAATCTAATCTAATCGTCTTCACATCAAGTTCGCAATGATCATCCAGAAAAATCATTGGCACAGATTCGAATCAATCGAACTTCTTTTGTGTCATTTTTTTAGTGTAGCTATTGAGAAGGAGCCGAACCTTTTTGATCCGACGTTTGATATTCATATCTAAGTCTTTCAGCAACCTCAACGCCACCCAACGACTCAGCAAAAACACAATCCTAAACACCGAAAAGCTAACTTAGCTATACATGGAACCTACCTATCTGCCTGCTTCTATGAAGCTGATATAACGAAGAAGAAAATGAATATGGGATTCACTCCCAAACGATGTTAAAAGCGAACGAAGTTTTCTTCTGTTCAAAAGCAAATGTAGGAAACATTTTTTAACATAATTATATAGTGTTTTTATCCATTTTTCCAGAATAAATAATTTTAATCTTTTTTTTTCCTCCGTTTAACTGATATATAATTCTTTCTAACAGTGGACCCCAGTGGAAACAACTGCAGCACTTTCTAGTGGTCTGGGCTTTCTGGGTTATCCACTTAAAACATGAATTATTATTATTATTACAAAACGTTACTCTACCTCAGAGATATTATGGCAATTAGAAGAACGCTTGTAACGACGCAACACCAAAACACTCGTTTCAAGTACCAATTCGGCTGTTCAACACCAACGGGACAGCTGGCCGGGCGTCTCCGCTAGTAAAACACAAAATTTCTCCCCAGTCCTATTACAAAAGTTCATGCTTACGATCTGCAAGTCGTCAATTGACAGCACGAACTGAGATTGTACACCATGTTCACCAACCAACTGAAACTTCAATTCAATCTGACGGAAAAGTGAGCATTATCAATTTTATGATATTTAATAGGCACTATTTAATAGGAGCGATAATAGCGTACTGGTTGTGTTTCCCAATTGATTTTAATAACTCCGAAGCTTTTATCGGTGATAACGTTCGATACTCGATAGCGTGAAGCCACAACGTTCCTAAACAAACACAGTACTGTTGCAGCCGTACAACTAACAACGTCACGTCATCTACTTTAACGTCCAGTCGCATATTCCGGCGGGTAGAAGACTGGCTGAACATGAATGCGTGAGACCGCTAGACGTGACTTCGTAGAGAGGGTAACCTGGAGAAAAGGTTAGACGGAAATATGCATTTCATATATTGCAAGCATCAACCTGTGCCTGAGGAGTTCAAACAGTTCACCTCGGAGAAATGAACATCGCCACTTAAAAACATCACCTAAAGGAAGTACACGAACATTGGCGAACAAGGAAGCTACAACTCAAACCCACTCTTGATCGTTTTTGCGCCATCCAGATGAGTTTATCTAAGCTCGAAGGACAGCTCATCCACTTGTCGATAAAAGGAATATCAGAAAGCACCTAAAATGATTTTAAAAATGGTAACAGTAAGTTTGTATTGTTTTTTTCCTTCGGTATTTGTACATAATATTAAAGTTTTTTTATGTCCCAACCAACTTCTGATTACAAATGAGAAACGATATTCTTTGTGATTTGTGACCTGCTTTCCTGTTCCAATAAACACCATTCTTGGTAATTCATCGTTTATCTGTTCCTCCAGCCATTTCCATTGTTCATTGCCCAAGACATCACAGGAAGATGTTTTCACATGATGACTTCTAACATCAAGCAGAATGATCTAGAAAAAACACTCAAATATAAAAACTAAAATTACAGTAGAGCCTCGATTATTCAAACACAATTCAAATTTTTTTGTACCAACTAACCAACCAATTCTTTTGCAATTGTACTAAGTAAACTAGACTTTGAACTATAATTTGCGCATTTTTCCGGGGGTATCAATCTCACCTCATATATTGTTGTAACGATGGTGTTTTATAAAAATAATTTTTTTTGCTATATGAAGTCGAAAACATGGGTTTTGTTTTAACGGCAATATAAAGACAAGGTGACCTTGTCAAGGTCGACCTTGACAAGGTTGAATAATCGAGGATGTACTGTACCGTGTTGAAAGAATTGTATAAAACCAAAATTTTACTAATCCAAAAATTTTTTAGGCTTAGATAATAACAAACACAATTAAATTGAAAATTATTTAAAATTGTATTTTTATTTATTTTAATGAGAGCAAGAAAAAAACATACTTTGACAATTCGCTTATCCTTTCCGAACGTATAAGAAGAATAAATGCCTTGTCTCGACCTTAAAACACTGTTCATTGGTTCATCAAGGAAGTCAAGGAACAAAGTTTGTGATTGGTGTCTGTGTTTGAAACTCTGGAAGGAAACAAAACTACGCTAAAAAATAATTAACCGAAGGAAGAAGAAAATTAACCTTAAAAACATTTCAAACAATATAGATTTAATTCCGAAATTAATTTTTCTTAGTACCGTTACTTAGCGACAAAGAAAACACAAGTATATATCAGATACCTTTCCGCCTCCATCTATTCCATAATCATGATCGTCCCATGTTCCAATGATTGGCACTTTAGAATCAATCATCGCCTTGATTAAACAACATAAAACTTACATTGGGAAGAGTGAATGATGCATGATATGGTTCACCTTATAGCCAGGTATTTGCTTCTGGTGTTCAAACTTTTCTTGCATAGATTCCAACGATGACGGCATCCAGAAAAATGGTGCAATCCGTATATCTGCATACACCGCTATAAAAATAAGCACACAGTACAGAACTAAACTATTGTTATTATAAAAAAAAAGTACCATCTCCAAGCCACACCCAAACATCTGGTGATTGAGCTAAAACATTTTCCCACAATGGTTGCGGGTAGTCGTGCTTGCTATACGGAACAATCTCTTATGAATACAGTGAATTTCTAATCGTTAATTCAATCCCAGTGAAGCTTTAAAGCAGAGCATAATATTAAAAGCCTTCCGATAAAAGAACACTGTTACGTGCGTAAGTAAGTTACCTGCAGCTACCGAATGTTATGGTTGAAACAGAGTTTTCGCTGTGAAAATCCGACAGACAAGAAACCAGGGAAACAAATAGCAAACCAAGTATTATATGCATTTATTATCCTGAAAATATAGGAAGTAAAATATGGAAGGAGATTGTACAGTTAAGATCTGTTGAAAACTGAAAAGTTCAGATACACACAAAACTTATCAGAAAGTAATCAGTAATTGGTTTAACTTTTAGTAGTCTTTTCTCAGTTATTGATCTTTGGAAAAACATTGGAATGGACATCCAGTTACTCAGGAAGTGGTCAATCTATATTTTAAAATGTACCTATTGTTGTAACCTCTATAAATGTTTACAAAATACTATGTAATAAACATGTCCTGCTACAGTTCTTAAGTGTGTATTCCCTCCAAAAACATGAACTGGTTGCTTTTCCATCCATTTAAATATCAGGAATCATGCTTGCAGGTCTCCCGTTGTTTTGGCTGCAAAAGAGAAAAATTGTTCATAAAATATTAAAAATGAAAATTTAAAAGCATTGCAATTATTTATAAGCACTAGTAGCATGTGTGGGTGGGTGGGAGAGTGTGGGTGGGTGGGAGAGTGTGGGTGGGTGGGAGAATGTTCACCATTCGCCATTACATTTTAAACTACTGGACAGAATTGCGTGAAAGTTGGCCTACTCACTCGGAATAACAAGGAAGACTTTAGGCAACAAGATTATAAAAATTTAGTATAATATAGATAAATAAAAATAATAAGTAAATAAAACATAAATAACAAAGAAAAATAAGAAATTATGTATTGTTTAGCCAGTTAGTAATAAATGGAAATTTCACCATAAACACAAAAAGTTGACCTTTCTCCTCCGCCAACAAAACATATAAAGGATCATTATCTCTCAAGATCACTGGTAGACGCTTCCTTTGATAGAAATCACTCGCAATATTTTCAATGTTGTCTATAACATCGCTAACTAAATGAGCTTTTCCAGCAGAAGTACCGCCAAGATCGGCCCTGAGGTGGTTGTAATGGACGTGCAAATGATAGTAGGTTGGATAGTAGTGGAAATAAACACGCAGCTCGTCTTTTTCAACACCATACTTCAACACAATTTCCTCCTGTGTAACATGCACAACACACATTGGAAGTAACAGCAAAGAGAGTAAGTAATCTCACCACGCCTTTGTTGAGAAGATTTTTTAAGAGCGGCAAATGTTTTTCATTCAGGTCGCGTATTGATTTGACATCTCTGTTGTGGCATATTGCACAAACATATAAGTTTTCCATCTGCTTAGCATCCCATTTTAAATCTGGTAACAATATAAAACCATTTTCTTTGTCAGGGTCTTCATAGATGATGCGATCGACTTCAGCTTTGTGCTCAAGAATATTATAGACCCACTAAAAAAATTCTAATTTAGATGCTCTAATCATCTTAGTATTTCTACACCTACCTCAAGTTTTAAAGGGTTTTTCTGTAAATAAGGAAGTGTCACATTTTCGTATTCATTTGCAGTTTCCACCAATGTGTGCAACTTTTGGTGCGTGTATTTTAGAATATGTTTTTCGGTAGCAGGAAATATAATTCTACTGTTAATTGCATTGTTAACAGGCTTAGGATAAACAGTGTACTGGCTATATATATCGTTTTCAAATTCTTTGTTTGTCGTTGACGAATCAGACGCAAGAATTTTTGCCACCAAATCCTGGGAGAATGGTGGTTTCACTAACGTCACAACTGCATTATCATCGCAGCCTGAAAACCTACCTGTTAAAAATAAAATAACTTCTTTTATTACAAAAATAACACCCTTAATAATTAATTAAATTGTTAGTATCTATCAACATACCAAGAACATGGACTGTTTTACTTTTAGTATCGTTCAACAGCACTTTCTCCATTACAAAATTATCAAAATGGTTAGTAATATCTTCTTCGTTAGGCTTGGACTTCTTTTTAAGGGGGTTTTCCATAGTAGTTTTCTCTGAAAATATACACAAAGGTAAATCATAATTTTAGATAATTATAATAATCTCCCAAATAAATTTCTGCTAATTTCTGTCCATATGTTTAAAATGGTTAACTAACAAATTGCCCTTGGCAATATTTCCAGAAATCCCGAACCTTTAGATATTTTCTGTCTATGGTGTGTTAATGCAATATATTGAGAATACTGAGTGTCACAAATTTAGTGACCCCGAAAAAATTATTATAATTCTCTTCTGTTTACTGTCTTTTCTTTTGTATTCCACTCACAGTCAGATTCTGATATCTTAAAACTTGAATCGTAGTCGTATCATTCTTCTGCTCTCTCTCCCAAAACAGACCAAAACATTATTATGGAGTCTCAATTCAAATAAAATAAAATTTTGTTGCGAAAAACTCATTGCAAAAGGGATCCTGGACTTCAAACAACAAGACAATGTTCCCCAACATGGCCCCCTTCATTAAGAAATTAGTCGTTATACTTCTTTTTGACTGGTGAGAGAAGTTCAAGTTAATGGTTGTAGAAGATGGTAATATTTAGTAATGTATCTTTTAAGCTTATTCAAGACTGACCAAATCTCATATAGTGATATTGTGGGCACTGTAGTTTAGCGGTTAGTACAAAACAGTACTGGTTTGAAACCCAGCTTGAACATATTTTGATTTCTGAGTTACAGTTGAGTTCTTGAGCAAAATTCATTGTATAATAAAAGCCTAGTGGGTTGTCTGGTGAAACGAAATGGGTGCCAGAACCTAAACCATGGGGTAAGAATAGCCAATGCTATATGCAAAGAGTCCCAAAAAATTCCATTATTATTAATATAGCTGTTGCACTGAATTATTCGTAGAGATTAAAACTGTTGCACTTTCTTCAGTACATATGAGTAAAGGGAGACAACTCAACTTAAACATGTTTTTTTAAAATTTGAACGGTATGTACAAAATTCGTTTCATAACAGTAAAGAAGCATAAACATCAAATTTCTTCATGGTTTAATACATTACTAATATAAAAAATGCTGTGTAATTGTAATAAAAATTGAGAATTCAGGGGATGTGTGCAAAGTAGAAAGAATGGCACAGGTGATGAAGGAATGGCTAACAAGGTTATAAAGAAATAGAATAGCAGTTGAATTTTAAACATCAAGAAAACAAGCTTTTTTCCAAAGTCTATAGAAAAAGTCAAATAAAAAAAGATAAAGACAAAGAATATGTAGGTCAATTGAAGAGATTAAAAGAAGAAGGAAAACACAAAGAAAAAACAAGGCAAATGCATAGAAAAAGCAAAAATTTATAGCAATTTGAAATATGTGGGATCACATTTTCTATCATGTATTAATAACAACAACATTTCGATAGACAAGGATGTTAAAATTCTTGCCACGCACATCTAACTCCCAAAGGCAATTATTGATTAAAGAAGCATTGTTTTTTAATGACTTTAAGCCAAGTCTTAATACAAACGACGAATATAGAAGCCATACTTTGGTCACTAAATTGTGATTAGGCGTAGTATTTAATTATCTCGCTTCATAGATTGAAAAATTTAATCTCTTTCTGTATACGCAATGAATGGTCTTGAATGAATATATTTTGTTTGAAAATGTTGTGAGTATTGTTATCTGTTATTAAACTGATTTTATTGATTGTAGACTACCCGATGATGACAGCAATGTCGAAATATATCGTGAATAAAATTAAAATTGTTGGTTCCATATAATATTGATAATTGTTGATGCCACGATAATGTTTTTACCTTGAAATATAATTGTAATTGTACATATTTTACTTTAACTTCAGCCAACTGAAGCTATATAAGGAGAAATGATCTCTCCCAATTCCACAATTTTAGAGAAGCTGTTTGAAGTCTCTTACCGTGACTTAGACATGTAGTAACATTAATGCAGTTGATGCAACAACATCATTAAATGTTGTTCCAAACTTCTACCCATATTAAGAAGCCTCTGCTTCGATAGAAAATTGAATATTTTTGTCAACTGTATTCAGCAACATATCAGATGGCGATTGACAATTTAATGTAAACAGAAACAGACACTAAGTGAATGAAAGATCTTGCTATCTTTCTCCGATCAGACAAGTGTTCCAACTAATATTGTGTTATTATCTTTTTTTTATTGCAACTAACCAATTTATTATCATTATTTGAGAGTTATCATCATCAAAATAGTAACAATAAAACAAAGTATATAACTTGAACTTTTAGTTCTCACGTTCCAACAGTTTGTTATTCTCGGTTAGCAATTTATAACATAGACCAAAAGTACAAACATTATTGAAAAATAAATATGCTAATTATGCATAGATCGTTGTTGTTATTCATTTTTATGTGGACAGTATCAAATCAATATAAAAATAGATGTGACCTGTCTTATACATACAATAGTAATAGTTTTTCTAAACTACCTTTTCCTTATTTCGCAAAAGAAATTTTACCCAACAGAATTCGAATTATTTGAAATATTTTCCTGTAAAGCACAATTTTATAGCTTAAAAATCTAAAAGGAAAATATATTATATATCAAAAGTCTAATTTCATTTTTATAACCCGATAAGAGATATCAATCCGCACAATAGTTGGGGAAATTTTGACCATTACCGCACTAAATTAGAGGAGAATCGAAAATTCCCTAACACTTACCGGCACTAATAAATAGAGAAAAAAATATTGTTCATTTTTCGAAAAATAGGCCATCCGCACTAATTAGAGGGCGCACTAAATTAGAGGTACTACGGTAATAAGCTATAAGCTAGCTATATTTACTGATGGACCGTTTTCGCATAATTAGCATATTTATTTTTCAATAATGTTTGTACTTTTGGTCTATGTTATAAATTGCTAACCGTTATTCTCGATCTCTTCACAAAAATATCTCTGCACACGTGACAATCACATTGTTGATAAATGCCGCGAAATATTCAAAAGGAACAATGACATACGCGTCTTAGTGGTCATTTGTAAAGCTTTATGGGTGGTCAAAGGTCAAATATTGACTAACTTAGCAGAAGAATTTAAAATTATGTTGAGCAAAGAAAAGAAGCATTCTTGTTTCACAAATTAGCCCTTTAGACTAAAGTTTAGCCCTTATAAAAGCCGCGTAGCGTAGCGTCAGTGCCGATTTTAGCAATTGCGGAGCTTTGGGCCAAAAAAAATAAATGCGGGGCCCAATCAGCAATACAAGTCTTGAGGTTGTGTTAGGTGGAGAAGGGTCAAGGCGGGTTGTAAGTCTTCGGATTTTTATATGACAAAAAAACGCAACTTCAGCAACTTCCGACAAAAATATTACCAAAATATATTGTTATAATTCGATAGAAAGATGTACTATTAGAAGGAAAGTAGTATTGTACAGCGGACAAATGGACGATTTTAGGATTTCAAAACGCAGGGACTTTGATGGAATATAAATACAAGGCATATAAATAAAATCAACTAGATCGCATAAAATATAAACCTTCGTACTAAACATGAAAGATAAAGCTTAAAGCAGGATTTACACACGCGAAAAGTTCGAGCGAACAAATCTGAGAGGCAAAAATTCTTGAATCTGATTGGTTAAAAAACATTGTTCGCACGAACAAAAAATTCATTCGCTCACTACCATGTACACGAGCGAAAAGTTCGAGCGAAGAAATCTGAGCGGAAACCCTAGTGCTAAATTCACATGTGGTTTTCTAAATGATATTGTTCAAAACAGAAGGTAGTAAACGCAAAAATTTATTTCTAATGTTAGTGCTATTAAGAAAGAGAATAGAGTCGAAATGATGAGGGGAAAAAAAGAAGAAAAAAAAAGGTTTTTGGACCCGACAAATCTTTCTGGAACGCCAACAAAAGACGTTTACAAAATATCACAACTTGGTGCGCGAAACGAAATTATTTGATCATGAATGTTTTTATAAACAATTTTGGATGACACCCACAATGTTTAATAAATTATTGAACTGAGTTGCTCCAACAATTTTAAAAGTTCTTCTTGGTTCATGGTTTTTGTTTAAAAGTCTTGTTTAGCCAGAAGTTGTTTATAAAAATAATGAATTTTCATTGGCTCGATTTATTTTTTCGCTAGCTCTTAGGGCCAAAAGTTCACTCGGTTTGAACTTTTCTTGAACGCGCGAAAATAAAAACTAAAACTCTCGAGTGATGTTCTGTTATGTACCAATCAGATTCAAGAATTTTTGTTGCTCCGATTTGTTTGCTCGAACTTTTCGCGTGTGTAAATCCCGCTTAACCCTTTGAGTAGTTGTGGTTAGTCAGACTAACCATCTCATATAAGTGATTTTGTCGATTAAAATGGCTTGCTTTTGGTTATCTTGTATTGCTTATTTGTCGAAGAAAATTTTGTCTCAACGTAGCAGTGGTCAGCAGTGATAACCACCACCGGTACATCCCCCCTCAATTACATAAAACCAAATTTATTATATTACGTTATTCTGTTAGCGCTAATTCAAAAGTACAAAACAAGAAACTCAGAATTTTCTAAAAATTACATCGAAGTTACTCAAAGGGTTAAGATAAAAGATTTTAGATAAAAGAGTCTAGAATGACGTGATAGACGTGAGGTATCACGTGATGCTTTTCTTTTTTGCGAAAGTGTTAATGATGTCTGTGAAGTCACAAGTAAGGACAGTGCTGAGAAACGTTCTCCTTCCATCGTATATCGCAAGTGATTTAGTATCAATTTGAGTTTGTAAAATGATCGTCTCCCTTGCAATTTATTCTAGATATATTCTCAGCATAATGGTCACGTTCGGAAATGATTTGTTCAGTTGCTGCTTGTCTATTTGTAAGAACAATTTCAATTTCACTATCAAGCAATCCCCTACCCCTGGTTCCCATATACATAAGCATGGCTATCAGCATATTTTTACGGTAAAAATTGTAAAATTGTTAAGCACAGCTACCGTAAGGTCATTTCACAGTCGTGCTTATAAATAAAAAATAGTGTATTATTGCAGGCTGAGGCACAGCTTTCTGAGTTTTGTTCCTCTCAAGATGGCAATTATGTTAATTTTAGTAAATAGTTTACGCATTTCTTTTATTTAGATTTAATTGGTTTCTTTTATTTATATTTTCCTTTTGTTGAAAGTGTTAGGAAACTGTTGAGTGTTTCTGTTTTTTCATCGCAAGCAGTTCATTAAATACAGTCAAGGAAGCTAAGTTGTAGTAATGTGTTAGTATTTTGTTGGATTTTCTTGTTGAACACTTTTTTGGACAGGTTTCCTCGCCTTTATACACTATTCTTTTTTAGCAAGCATTTGTTTGTTTATTAAATTATACTTTTGTTTGTCAAAATTGAGAATTCAGGGGATGTGTGCAAAGTAGAAAGAATGGCACAGGTGATGAAGGAATGGCTAACAAGGTTATAAAGAAATAGAATAGCAGTTGAATTTTAAACATCAAGAAAACAAGCTTTTTTCCAAAGTCTATAGAAAAAGTCAAATAAAAAAAGATAAAGACAAAGAATATGTAGGTCAATTGAAGAGATTAAAAGAAGAAGGAAAACACAAAGAAAAAACAAGGCAAATGCATAGAAAAAGCAAAAATTTATAGCAATTTGAAATATGTGGGATCACATTTTCTATCATGTATTAATAACAACAACATTTCGATAGACAAGGATGTTAAAATTCTTGCCACGCACATCTAACTCCCAAAGGCAATTATTGATTAAAGAAGCATTGTTTTTTAATGACTTTAAGCCAAGTCTTAATACAAACGACGAATATAGAAGCCATACTTTGGTCACTAAATTGTGATTAGGCGTAGTATTTAATTATCTCGCTTCATAGATTGAAAAATTTAATCTCTTTCTGTATACGCAATGAATGGTCTTGAATGAATATATTTTGTTTGAAAATGTTGTGAGTATTGTTATCTGTTATTAAACTGATTTTATTGATTGTAGACTACCCGATGATGACAGCAATGTCGAAATATATCGTGAATAAAATTAAAATTGTTGGTTCCATATAATATTGATAATTGTTGATGCCACGATAATGTTTTTACCTTGAAATATAATTGTAATTGTACATATTTTACTTTAACTTCAGCCAACTGAAGCTATATAAGGAGAAATGATCTCTCCCAATTCCACAATTTTAGAGAAGCTGTTTGAAGTCTCTTACCGTGACTTAGACATGTAGTAACATTAATGCAGTTGATGCAACAACATCATTAAATGTTGTTCCAAACTTCTACCCATATTAAGAAGCCTCTGCTTCGATAGAAAATTGAATATTTTTGTCAACTGTATTCAGCAACATATCAGATGGCGATTGACAATTTAATGTAAACAGAAACAGACACTAAGTGAATGAAAGATCTTGCTATCTTTCTCCGATCAGACAAGTGTTCCAACTAATATTGTGTTATTATCTTTTTTTTATTGCAACTAACCAATTTATTATCATTATTTGAGAGTTATCATCATCAAAATAGTAACAATAAAACAAAGTATATAACTTGAACTTTTAGTTCTCACGTTCCAACAGTTTGTTATTCTCGGTTAGCAATTTATAACATAGACCAAAAGTACAAACATTATTGAAAAATAAATATGCTAATTATGCATAGATCGTTGTTGTTATTCATTTTTATGTGGACAGTATCAAATCAATATAAAAATAGATGTGACCTGTCTTATACATACAATAGTAATAGTTTTTCTAAACTACCTTTTCCTTATTTCGCAAAAGAAATTTTACCCAACAGAATTCGAATTATTTGAAATATTTTCCTGTAAAGCACAATTTTATAGCTTAAAAATCTAAAAGGAAAATATATTATATATCAAAAGTCTAATTTCATTTTTATAACCCGATAAGAGATATTAATCCGCACAATAGTTGGGGAAATTTTGACCATTACCGCACTAAATTAGAGGAGAATCGAAAATTCCCTAACACTTACCGGCACTAATAAATAGAGAAAAAAATATTGTTCATTTTTCGAAAAATAGGCCATCCGCACTAATTAGAGGGCGCACTAAATTAGAGGTACTACGGTAATAAGCTATAAGCTAGCTATATTTACTGATGGACCGTTTTCGCATAATTAGCATATTTATTTTTCAATAATGTTTGTACTTTTGGTCTATGTTATAAATTGCTAACCGTTATTCTCGATCTCTTCACAAAAATATCTCTGCACACGTGACAATCACATTGTTGATAAATGCCGCGAAATATTCAAAAGGAACAATGACATACGCGTCTTAGTGGTCATTTGTAAAGCTTTATGGGTGGTCAAAGGTCAAATATTGACTAACTTAGCAGAAGAATTTAAAATTATGTTGAGCAAAGAAAAGAAGCATTCTTGTTTCACAAATTAGCCCTTTAGACTAAAGTTTAGCCCTTATAAAAGCCGCGTAGCGTAGCGTCAGTGCCGATTTTAGCAATTGCGGGGCTTTGGGCCAAAAAAAATAAATGCGGGGCCCAATCAGCAATACAAGTCTTGAGGTTGTGTTAGGTGGAGAAGGGTCAAGGCGGGTTGTAAGTCTTCGGATTTTTATATGACAAAAAAACGCAACTTCAGCAACTTCCGACAAAAATATTACCAAAATATATTGTTATAATTCGATAGAAAGATGTACTATTAGAAGGAAAGTAGTATTGTACAGCGGACAAATGGACGATTTTAGGATTTCAAAACGCAGGGACTTTGATGGAATATAAATACAAGGCATATAAATAAAATCAACTAGATCGCATAAAATATAAACCTTCGTACTAAACATGAAAGATAAAGCTTAAAGCAGGATTTACACACGCGAAAAGTTCGAGCGAACAAATCTGAGAGGCAAAAATTCTTGAATCTGATTGGTTAAAAAACATTGTTCGCACGAACAAAAAATTCATTCGCTCACTACCATGTACACGAGCGAAAAGTTCGAGCGAAGAAATCTGAGCGGAAACCCTAGTGCTAAATTCACATGTGGTTTTCTAAATGATATTGTTCAAAACAGAAGGTAGTAAACGCAAAAATTTATTTCTAATGTTAGTGCTATTAAGAAAGAGAATAGAGTCGAAATGATGAGGGGAAAAAAAGAAGAAAAAAAAAGGTTTTTGGACCCGACAAATCTTTCTGGAACGCCAACAAAAGACGTTTACAAAATATCACAACTTGGTGCGCGAAACGAAATTATTTGATCATGAATGTTTTTATAAACAATTTTCGATGACACCCACAATGTTTAATAAATTATTGAACTGAGTTGCTCCAACAATTTTAAAAGTTCTTCTTGGTTCATGGTTTTTGTTTAAAAGTCTTGTTTAGCCAGAAGTTGTTTATAAAAATAATGAATTTTCATTGGCTCGATTTATTTTTTCGCTAGCTCTTAGGGCCAAAAGTTCACTCGGTTTGAACTTTTCTTGAACGCGCGAAAATAAAAACTAAAACTCTCGAGTCAGACTAACCATCTCATATAAGTGATTTTGTCGATTAAAATGGCTTGCTTTTGGTTATCTTGTATTGCTTATTTGTCGAAGAAAATTTTGTCTCAACGTAGCAGTGGTCAGCAGTGATAACCACCACCGGTACATCCCCCCTCAATTACATAAAACCAAATTTATTATATTACGTTATTCTGTTAGCGCTAATTCAAAAGTACAAAACAAGAAACTCAGAATTTTCTAAAAATTACATCGAAGTTACTCAAAGGGTTAAGATAAAAGATTTTAGATAAAAGAGTCTAGAATGACGTGATAGACGTGAGGTATCACGTGATGCTTTTCTTTTTTGCGAAAGTGTTAATGATGTCTGTGAAGTCACAAGTAAGGACAGTGCTGAGAAACGTTCTCCTTCCATCGTATATCGCAAGTGATTTAGTATCAATTTGAGTTTGTAAAATGATCGTCTCCCTTGCAATTTATTCTAGATATATTCTCAGCATAATGGTCACGTTCGGAAATGATTTGTTCAGTTGCTGCTTGTCTATTTGTAAGAACAATTTCAATTTCACTATCAAGCAATCCCCTACCCCTGGTTCCCATATACATAAGCATGGCTATCAGCATATTTTTACGGTAAAAATTGTAAAATTGTTAAGCACAGCTACCGTAAGGTCATTTCACAGTCGTGCTTATAAATAAAAAATAGTGTATTATTGCAGGCTGAGGCACAGCTTTCTGAGTTTTGTTCCTCTCAAGATGGCAATTATGTTAATTTTAGTAAATAGTTTACGCATTTCTTTTATTTAGATTTAATTGGTTTCTTTTATTTATATTTTCCTTTTGTTGAAAGTGTTAGGAAACTGTTGAGTGTTTCTGTTTCTCAAGCAGTTCATTAAATACAGTCAAGGAAGCTAAGTTGTAGTAATGTGTTAGTATTTTGTTGGATTTTCTTGTTGAACACTTTTTTGGACAGGCTTCCTCGCCTTTATACACTATTCTTTTTTAGCAAGCATTTGTTTGTTTATTAAATTATACTTTTGTTTGTCAACGTTATTTTTTCCGTTTTTATGTGTTTTTTTCTCTTTGGGTTTTTATGTTTAGTACTAGTTTTTTCTAAGGGCATTTATTAATTTAGTTCTGTATTTTATTATTTTTAGCCGTTTGATGTACCGAAGAAAACGTGTCAACTTCGCAAACGCGTAACCCCGAAATTGGTTCTCATAAGTTTAAACGTCATTTACACATATGGTTTCATAACCTATGATGATTTTTTTTTCTAGAACATGATCTTAATAAAATAAAGCGTGAAGCTTATTCTAATACCATTCTCATTTAAAAGTGACAAACGGAAAGGTTTAAATGTTAAAATTCCATCTGATACTCTCAAAACAAAACCACACATTTGCATGCAAATATAATTTTATTCCAACACCGAATAGAAAACCCCCAAAACACAATCACTTATTCGTGAAGTAAGCGAGAAAACAATTCTACTTGATAAAACTGGAACAAGTAAACAGTAAGCTTATCCTTCACGCTGTGCAACGGTTCGCTGTTATCTCCGAAATCGTAAGCAAAATTAACGATCATCATCTCTTCATCATACAACCTCTTCATGTTTAACGTCTGCTCGACGTCAATCGGTCTCTGTGAGACGATGATAAACACTTTGGTTTGAGCGATGGAATGATACTGCTCTGTAAATCTATCATTCACGACTTCTTCAATGGCGGCTTGTAAGTGGAATGAATCAAGTCCATCGTAATATTTTGTTAATCTATTAACTCGTCGCTCAAACTGCCTATTATTCAATTCAATGTTAAACGATAAATTCGGTGACATGTTTGCTGGTATGAACCCAAAACCGAAATGTTCGCGATCCATATCCCAAATCCGAAAGAGAAGATCATACAGCATGTTGCATTGTTTGTGATACATGTTCAGATCTGTATAACTGACTGGTTCGTAAAGCACTCCAATATCCACCAGCAGATCTTTGGGAGGTTCATAATCTAAAGAGAAGAATATAGTGCAGCTAAACAGATATACAATGATGGGCATTTATACCTTCATCAAAAGTGGCAACTATGTGATCCAGCATGGTATTTGCCGTGCGACGGATGAACATGTCATCCAGCTTGGGATAGGAAGCAGCAATAAGGTTGAACAAATGCAATTCTTGCGCTATATTGTACGACAGTGTGAGCACTTCCACGTTGTCGTTGTGTAATTCCACGGACAGTTTTCTCACGGCGACGACATTCGAAGACAGGTCCACATTCATAGACATTATAGACACCAAGGTTTTGGTGTTGTAACTTTGCGAATATTGCGAAAACATGTCTTTCGAAGCGGCAAGGCCATCTTTGAATGAAGATCTATAGAAGTGAAAGAAGCTCGATTCGATTTTCATGTTATTAATCGCATCAAGAAAATGCTGCTGAGGTTGATCCAGATTTAGGTAAACTGTAGATTTTCTGCTGTAACCGATGAGACCAAATCTGACACGTTCACCCATGAATTTATCGAACATGTCCTTGGCAACATTTTGAATCATTTGTGTGTAGAAACGACTGTCCAGTGGAGAGGTGTCCACCAGCAAGATAACATCGTGTGCTAAAAAGACAAACATTGCTCATATTGCACCATTGAAGAAAACATGTAAACGTACAAAATTCGATGCATTCTGTAGGACGCATTGCACCACGACGCTTCGTGATTTTGCCCCCTTCGCACTTTATACAACTCTCCATTCCTGGGAATGATTGATAAGTGTTCAATGGACACAACTCGCAACTCTCGCCAAACGTCCCAAGTGCACATTGTCCTGGGGACGAATTTAAAAAATTAATTCAAAACCTAAAATCTACACAGAAAGTCCTACCGCAGGCAAATCCATTTTCTACAGGCTGATAACCCGAAGGGCAAATAACCAGTTTCGTGTTGTATACGAACGTGGTGTTATCGATAATAACAATTTCATCGTTGTCATCCGGCACTCCATTAAGTTTGGTAACGTTGTTTATAAACGTTGCTCCCGAATTCGCTAAATTTTGTCTCGAGGATGCCGATGAAGAGAAGTATGCGTCATAAGTGAAGTTTGGAGACAGCGGCGTAGACAGAAGGTTAAACTGTATCCTTGATCCGTTTCGAGAAATTCTGGCAACTTGTTCAGGTGCTATCTGTAATATTTTCTCGAAATGCTTGTACGTTCTTGACTTATCATCTTGGTTTTTCACGACGACCGACACAAACAAAGACTGTTTGGCTAAAGTCGAATTCAACACATCCAATCGCACAGTAGAACTGTTTACGCTACCATACTTGTTCACTGCGTTGCACATGTAAAACCCAGAAGTTGAATTGTTCGCAATATCCACCATGAGCAGAGATTTGTTCTCGTGCGACATCTCTCGAAACGAACTCGTATAAAAATCTTTATAAAACCATTGAATTTCCGGGTGCGGAACGCCAGTGACGTTACATTCAAGTGAAATGTTGTTTCCAGAGTGCGGTAGGTAAACAGTAGTGTCGTTTGAAACTGTCACGTGAGGTTTGCTGAACACGTGTAGAGCAGTTCCATTACTTGTTGAATTGCCGATTACAGTTAGCGCCAGACACGTGTAAACACCAGTGTCATATACGGTGGCATTAAAGGATAGGATTGATGCGTTTTCTCCCGAAAGAACCTTTTCGTTGAGAAGCCAAAAGATCTTAACTGACAGTTCGCTGTGAACTTCACAATTCAGTTCAAATTTATCACCGGCCATTAACGTTACCTTCCGTGGTAAAGTTGTGTGTATTGCAGGCAAGGGTTGACAGTGCAATGATGCAGTCTCAAGCTCTTGCACTTTTGATACCAATTCTTCTATTGCTACCATTAGCTGTTCCAAAGTGTGTAATGTTTCTACGAAAACAGATTTGATTTTTGTCATAACGCTTTCCAGCAATTGGACGTAGCTATTGCGATAAAGGTTGGACACCAGTGGAAGGCTCTTTATGGTGTGCAGAGCAACTTTGGTGCAATCTTCGAAACTGAAGCACGATGAAATGTTGCTCACAGACACAATAACCTCTAGTTCGCTTCTCGCTTGTTTCAAAATGTTTGTGTTGTTGTACTTTTCAATCTGCGCATTTTTAATATCGTGCGAATTTGACAAAACTTTGTTGCTTGCGTCAACAACGCTACTGTTCTTGCTGCTGGTAGGTGAAGGGATGTGGGAAGAGTTGAACAATTCTTTCATCATAATAGCATGATGAGTGAGATTTCTAATAGACAACGACATCGACTTAAGAAAATCAATTGCCCCAGATAGAGTTGTGCACGACTTTTGAATTAGGCTGGCATTATGTAGGGTCTCCGAATACCACGCCTCAAATGGTAAGTCGCTGAGATCCTCTTTCTCTTCTGCGCTACGCTTATATCTATCCGACCGGCACACTAGTATGTTTAGTATTTTTCTCGAAGCGATTTCCATCGACACATCTGAATGATCGAACTGATAGACAACAGGAATGACAGGTTTCGATAGGTGCAACTTATCCTGTGTGTATAATTGCAACTGAACGTTGTTCACAATGGGTAGGGCAGTTTCTATTTCGATTTTAGATATTGAAAGCATTTCCGAAACAAATTTATTCTTTTTGTAGGCATCACTGAGACAGACGTCTCTTTTAAGTAGTGATCGCATGTCCGCCAAGGTTCTTTCAGCAAACGCCATTTCCTGTTTAGAAGTGCCCAACAGATTGATAGCAGAATTATATTCGTGCTGCATAGTGATTTTCGTGTGATTTCGTCTCTCAACAGTTAAGAAGGCAACCGACTGCTTATCATCGAGTGATTCGATGTTTGATCTCAAATCCATATATTCTTTAGGAATCTTGCTATGCGACGCCGTAAACAAGCGTTGTTTATTGAGACACACTCTGTTTTCCTGTATACAATTCGGGTTGGTGACTTTAACAAGACATGGGTTCGTCTTACAGTTACATTCCTTTGGTTGACCATACCCAGTTGACACTTTAGCTGTAATGTTATAACAAATAGAAACATTTCTCGTCAAGGTTTCGATCTTCATTCTCGTTAAAGTACACGGCTGTTCAACATTATACTTGGTGGTGATAACTTCATACGACTTGTCGCACGACGAAAACAACCCTTTGAAAAATCCAACTATAGCACCAAAAGCCGCACCCACGGGTCCAGCTATCATGAATCCGATTGCCGATCCTTCCACAACAGCGCCAGCTATTTGCGAAGCTTTCTCCTTGTCTGCATTACTTAAAGGACAGTTACCCGTGTAAACAGCAGTGAACCTGCTCTTCACAACATTACACGTAGTATCAAATGTGTCAACTACGTTAGACTCAGTCCTTTTAATGACCTGTTCGCACTTGTATCTCATTACGGTTTTGAAGAGTTCCTTTTGACACACTTGACATTGTGGCATCGAAACACATTGTAGCTTACAAGTTTTTAAGGTGCATATACTATCAACGTCGTTCTTAATGATCTGTATCAACTCCGGAGAGTTGTCCAGGTATGATCTCATCGTTGCTTTTTCACCTAAAAACTCGGAACGAAGCTTCAAATGATTCGCATTTGCGTCATCGTACTTCCTTGTCGCGTTAAGTAAAATCTTTCTTCGTTCGGCAACAAGTTTTTCGTAAAATTTGTACTTATCTTCGGCTTCATGAGATCTATTCGCCAGATCACCTATTCTTTTCATGGTGGCGACAGCTTTTGTTTTGTACATAATTTGGGTCCTATCCATGAACGTGGTGGCATTCCTTGCTTCGCCTTGAATATTGTAAACTAAGGAATTCCACGTGACAGACTCAATAGCAGACTCCCCGGCAACGTCAAACTTTAAACCAGGAATAACTTCCACGTTGTTGACCACGTACCTTATCTTATCATTGTCAAAGTCAAAATTGATTTCTTCCTGCGTGTTTATCAGTTGAACCATCGCTTTGAATGACCCCCTGAAAGAATTGTCTTTTCTATTTACGAATATATGTAATTGTTGGGGAGTTTCCATAGAAACCCTGGTTGAATAAGAAACATCAACACGGGGGTGACCATTAATAAGAATTTCGGTGTCGTGAACCGCACAATCGGAGCATGGACCTGTCTTGGCATCTTGTATACTTATAACCATAGACTTGAAGCATAACTTGTATATGCATAGATCGCCGGTGTATTTGAGAGTTACGCCCTGATCGAAAACTTCAATTGGTATGGTGTGCGGAGTGATTTCTAATGCGTTTAACATATCTATTAACATCACACCTCTCTTGAGGATCATTTCCTCTTGCGCAACCAACTCAGCTCTCTTCACTAAAGATTTTATCGCAGATTGTAGGGCGACAGCATGTTTCTTTGCAAGTTTAAGCTTTTTGTACTTAACTGTAAAGCTATCGTCACTTTGTAGATCATTGACGTTACTAATAAAATCTTGTCCCATTCGTGATATTATTTGATAGTCGTGGCCATACTTTGACTTAAGAAAATCAATCTTTGATAAAAATGTCTGCTGATTTCCTGCAGTTGTTCTCAACTTTGCATTAAACCCATCTTCATCGTTTTGCCCAGTAACCATTCCACCCTTGCCATTATACGGTATAAAAAGCAAACCTTTTTCACGAGGATGCAGTGAGAGAATCATGGACGGAAAATCAAAATTATTTTCATTAAGCTGTACAGGAATGAAAAAGCCTTTCTTTTGACAAAGAGGGCAAGCCGACATATTTCCTGCTCCGACATCAACAAATGCTTCTGTTGCATTTCCCTTAACATTCAGTTTTCCACCCAGCCAATCCAAAGTAACTGCGTACTCAATAACTCCATCAAAAGCCATCATTGTCTTTGAGTTGAACTTAGATAACAGCGCCTATAATGCAACAAAATTATTTTTAGATTTGTTCGTAATTAATTACATTAAAGTACCTCTTCCAGATTCCCGTAGTCTACATTAACAGTGCCATCAAAAATAAGTGAGCTTTTACTCGTTTGGAAACTTCCTTCCACTGAAATCTCGAGTTCACTCTTAACGCAACCCAAATCCTTTGGCATTTCTTTAAACTTGAAGCAATCTTCGTGTTTTACTGTTGAGATTTGGTGAACAGAAAGCTTCATATTAGGCAAACCATTGTTCGCAAACGCAGAAGACAAATCCAATGTTTGGTCGCTCGGCAGAGAGACATAAGCATGGCCGCCACACAAATCAATAAGGAAGCAATACTTCTCACTGCTTGCTCCAATTTTGAATTTCTCGCTCAAGAACTGAAATTCCACTGGGAAGTTAGGAGCATAGACAACAAATTCAGTATTTTTTAACTGTAGATTCATACATGAGGGAACAGAAGAAACATCATTTCCTACTCCGTAACCTGCATAAAGATTGGTTATCGAAGCTGCTTTTTCTTCATCAGAAATTACAGACAACCACCAGGGAAGTGCGCTTGAAAAACTATCAAGCAATGATCTTTCAAAAAATCCATACTCGATCAAATAGTTCACTGTATTTGTGTTGTAATCCATTTTTTTACAATCAGAGCACGCCGTGTTGATAATTCTTGTTTCGAAAAACGATTGAACGCTGCTTTTGGAATCGATGATAGTGTTGTGTTCAGGTAACTTTGGAAATCCAACTAACGAGAGAGGAACATTGAAAACCCCGTTATTTGCTGTAACGAAACCACCAGTGGAGGTACAAGAAGATTTTAAAGTAATTTTCTTGTTATTGGAACATACAGATGAAAGGTGTTTCAAGGAGCAAGTATTACTAAAAAAATCATACGACACATCGACAACCCTAATTGTTGGTACTTTCGCAGATACATAAAATGTTGTAGGAAGTGTTTGCTGAAATTCTTTCTCGTTTGTGCCTTGAATCTGGTAACTCACTGAAAATTTACCAACTTTGGTTGGCGTTATGGTGAATAATTTGGATACCTCGTTGTTGTAAAAATACAACACGTCAGGTTTAATTGTGATGGTGGTACCATCGGATGAGTGAACTGTGACTTTGATCGATTGATCAGGTTTTGCGGTTAAGGTGATCTTTGGTGATTCCATACCTTTATATATGTCGGGAAACGGTGAAACCTTAAGCAGACCAATCTCACATGTTTTTCCGGAATAATCTGTATTTTTGCAATCACAAAAGAATTCGGTCTGATGTTGAGTACATCTACCACCGTGTAAGCATGGATTCGGAGTGCATGGTGTATTTTCTAAAAATGCATGGAACTGCATTTAAGCAGAACAAAAAAGTGGAAACACTTACTGAAGCAAGTGGCGTTGTTGGGCTTCCAATACGTTTGGTCACTCTTAACAGAGCATTTATTTACATTGCTCCCCTTCATGTAATAACCTGGAGAACATTTCGTTGCACAACTTGAACCATAAAATTGTATACAAGGCATGAATGTCGACCCAAACATCGGGGCGTGGAAAGGCGGACAGGGTTTCTCTATAAATGGTAAATTTAATTGTGAGTATATTTATTATATTCTTTTTAGTAAAAATGTAAATATTGAAGACTGTTTTATAGTCACACATAAAAATTTTAAGATAAGATAATTATTCAAAAGCAGGGCCATCATTCATTAATCCAGTTTATCATGATCACTAGACTACTTGATAGTTTTTGTAAACAAATTGATATAATATAAAAGTCAGTGATCGAAATTCTAATAGGATTTCAAGATATAAAAAATCAGCTGTATTTTGATGTTACTAACCTTTGCATTTTGTTACATCACCCGACCATAACGTGGATGCTAAACATGTTCGGTTTGAAGACCCACGAAGGTCGAATCCATCGTCACAAAGAAACAAGCAACTTTGGTCAGTAACATAACCAGAACATTTTAACTCACCATTTAGAGGAGGTTGGATGGTCTTACACGGAAGACCTAAAAACATTGAAAACTTTAGGAATTCTTCGCTTCCTTAATTTCAAGAGAAAGCATACCTTTGCAGGAATGTTTATTTGATTCAAGGGAGTAACCTGGACGACAGCTGCACGTGAAAGAGCCAACATTATTATTGCAAATCTGTTGACAGTTATCAGTGTGTTCTGTACATTCGTCCACATCTGATAAAGAACACAATTTCCATAGATCTCATCATAGTAATCACTTTTTCCACCTACCGTCACATTTATAGGACACCCCGGACTGTTCATTTACAAGCCGATAACCAACTCTACAGTGACATTTGTATGAACCAACGGTATTTACACACAACTGCGTACATTTATTGTCCCCCTTCTTCGCGCATTCATCTATATCAACACACGTCTTTTTGTCTGGCAGCAGTTTGTATCCGGCATTGCACGAACATATATAACTTCCCAGCGTGTTTTGACATTGCCCATTGGTGTTATCACATGGCTTCGCAATAGCACATTCATTGATATCCTTGCATGTTTTGCCATCCATTTCTTTTCGATACCCTCTACGACAATCACAGGAAAATGACCCAATCGAATTGATGCAAATCTGATCACATCCTCCATTCAAAGTGTCGCATTCGTTAACATCTAAATGAAAAATTGTTTGTATGTAAAGAAAATTAAACTTTTTATTACTTTAATAAAAGAGGATGAGAAGAAAAAACTATACCATCGCATGTCTTTTTGTCATTGCTTAACACATAGCCAGTGTGACAGGCACATTCAAATGAACCCACAGTATTTTTGCATGTTTGTTGGCAGCCACCATTGGATGACAAACATTCATTAATGTCTAAAAAAAATGAATTGCAAGATTATGTTGGGGCAGAGAAAAGATTACTTTGTTTTGCATAAATCATGTACTTTTTACTTATTGCGTGGAACTTAGTTGTAAGGAATCTTTGCTTATTTCTGACAATAAATAGGACACATATATATGCAAGTAGCTAGTGCCCCTAATAAAGGTTTTATAAAGTAACTTTCACTATAGAAAGAGCGTGGGGTTGACTTCAGTCCTAAATGATATTCAGGTTAATGTCTAACTATTTGGTTGTGAACATGTGGGGGAGAGATAACAGTTTTAAGTAGCCATTTTTCTTTTTAATTTAAAACAAATTGAGTAAAAAAGTTTGTTTGTTAAAAATGACAGAACACAGTGTTATTTGTCAATGGTTGCAACACGGCATGGTTGCAAGATTTCACTGTATGTGTGAGTTCAATGACTGCTATTATTAGAAAACACTTACAGTACCGATAAATCATTGTGTTACAACCATCTACATGTTCAGTTCAGACAAATTGTTGAAGTTCTCTTAGCGTAAACAAATCAATAAATACAGGTAAATTCAAAATCAAATTTAATTTAAATATTCTCACTTAGGGTATAACATTATTTTGAAAAACTATATGTCAGCAAGGATATAAGATGTTAAAATCATTTAGACAAATAAATCATACCAGCGCAAGTTAATGTATTCCCCTGCAACTCAAACCCAGTGCTGCATTTGCATTGGAAACTTCCAATTGTATTTATACAGTTTGCTCGACATGTAGGACTGTTTGACGCACATTGGCAGGGATTTTTAGAACATTCATTTACGTCTAAAATTCAACATGCATTCGGTGCGTTTCGTTATGGTAGAACCACTTTCATATATTTAATATTGAATCTATTTTTATTCAGAGCATTATTTACAAAAATATATGCATATATCTGTGTTTTACGTTATTACATATAAAAACTGCTATTGATGTGGTTTTGCTTGGGACAAGTCATATCTTACCGTGGCATTGTGGATCTTTAGGATAGTCGGGGGATGTTTTTTCGTATCCTTTTTTACAGGTGCATGTGTAGGAACCAGGCGAATTATTACATATCTGTTGACATGGACCTCGTCCAGAATTGGATGAACATTCGTCAATATCTATGCGAAGGGTTCAGAGCAAAATTGCTAAAGTAAACACTGAGTTTATCTTACCAACTCCACATCTGCTACCTTCCCAACCACTGTTACATTTACAATAACCAGGACTAGAACAATGGCCATTCTGACAACCAGGATTGCAAATTGCTGCATATAAAAGAAAAACACAAGAAATGTTCAAAACACAAATGAAAGCTTAATGAAGAAATATAAAAAAACAAAACAATGGCAAAGTCCTTGCAGAAGGTACCTTTGCACGTCTTCTGTGCATATGACTTGGTTTTGATTCTGAGTTTTTTACTTATTGTTAATGTATTAAAACAGCTTCTTTAATAGGAAAGATACACACTCCATTCTTTCAAATGTTTCCAAACTTCAACCCATGCTAGCATGGAAATGGACGTCAAATGATGATGATGAGTATAAGGTATGAAAATAGATATGAAATAAAAATTATACTAATCTAGATCTAGTTTTAAGTTGTATTGTATTGTATCAATTAGTTTGTCAGGAAGAAACAAAGAGTACATAATCCCAAGTGATGTTGTTATTTCAAGTCATTTTCTACATTATCCTCTTCCATATCAACAAGAGTGAACATTGTAGTTTTGAGAAATGGGTATTTGTGTATTTTAAACACGTCAAAGAAACAGAGGAATGTTGAATAATGACATTTTCGGAAGTTGATGATATTGCACCCAACTTGATAAAACACAATAATCTGAGAGAATTTTTTTAAAAGCAAACCTGACTTTAAAAGTGGATTGAAACCCATAAGGTCAGCACTCGGTTAAATTTATGTTAGCACGATTCATCATAAAAATTTAATTTAATTCAACTTCATTGTTCCCGAGGTTGTGTTGAGTTGGTCTAGTGGTAGCGAGTAAGCGGTTTCATTCCGGTAACCTGTGTTCGGTTCCTGTGAGTGACATTTTTAATGCTTTATGAAGTAAAACATTGGGGATGAGTTGAAATACGAGTTACTGATAACAGTTCTACATGAACTACGAGAGTCAGGGGTTGTGGAAGTGACGTAAAGTAGACAGGGATATGTGGTGTGGAAAATACAGCCTCTCCATTATTCAATGACAGTTCTGCGTGGTGAAAAGCAACATTCTACAAGAGTTGTCAATAAAATCATGCGTCTGGAAAATTAAGTTTTAACTCTACTGTCTGGTTAATTAAAAATGTTATTATTTTTCCTTAATCATCTTTTTTCCTTTTATCCAAATTAACAAGATAGTGTATTCTAACATTCAGGAACATGTGGTTGACCAAAGAAACACTTTTCTAACAGAATAAAAGAACTGCTTGCTGAGCGTTTTACCTATGCCGAGAAAACTGCCAGGGTATACTAGTCAATGAGTATATATAATCTACAGTATTGGATAACCGAAAATACAGATCAATGATGATTAAGGCAATGATGAGCTAAGATGCCTTTTAAGGTACCCCTAGATGGTGCTGCTATTGATGAGAGAGCATTACATTCAGAGTGGCAAAGTTTCAAAATATTGACTCATCAAAGATTAAGCCACCTCTTTGAAAGGCTGTCGGCATTGTGGAAAATGATTTTCAGTAAAAAAAATTCCCAAATCTTAGTCTTATGGTTGAACTGATAACAGCAATATCAGGTTCTAACTCTGCTATAGAGAGACCATTTTCCTTATTAAGCCTACTGCTTAGTGACTTGTAAGGCAACATAAAGTTGAAGGAAGAAAAAAAAGTTGTTGAAGCGCACTGTCGACCTATACTTAAATAAAAAAAGAAAGCGAAAAATGGACATTATGCAAAGAACCTGCTGAAACTATCCAAACTATCAAACATCAGGATATTGATGGAAAATAATTGACTTACGTGTTGGACATCCACTTCCACTCTGTGCCCATCCACTGCAGCAATAATAATTTCTTTTATACTTGGTTTGAGGAATAGAATCATGGTAGTAACCAGTTTTGGTTCTGAAATTTAAAATACTAGGATATATATATCTGTAAATACATTTATCAACGAGGAATATGTTTTAATTTCCGAGACATGATAGTGACACATTTATAGATATATATCAATCTAAAATTTAAATAAATCTTTACCTTAATCTGGTACTTTTTGTTTTTGAAAGAGTGATATTTTTAAAATAATGAAAGTAAAGTAATATAATAGTATCATAGAAAAATCCACATTTTTTTACCCCATAACTTATATCTATAGTTAAGAAATAAAATAGAAAAAAAGATTAGTTATAGCAAAATAATAAAAATTATCTTTTTATATTTTTAATGTCTGCATGCATCTTCCCTTAAAAGGTTCACCTATATCTGGTACATCTGCTCCAGCATGTGAGCCAAACCATTTTACAACAAGTTCCATAGTTCTCATAAGCAGTGCGTGTTTTAGTTACTTGTGTATAGACAGTGTATGATATAGTTACTGAACAAACATTCGCCCTGGAAAGATAAATAAATCGTGAAAACACACACACACATATATATATATTCAACTAAAGGTTATACAAAAGAGGAACATGCTTTCAAAATCCATATTGATAACGTTATATTATATTGCGCATGCCAAGTAGGAGCATATCAAATTCTTGTACTCGCTAAAACTAAATTAAATACCATGCATACAAGGTTTAGACGGTAACACATTAAAAATAAATATATGGCATTTAAAATATAATAAATGTATATACTTTGTTCAGAAAAACAAACATTTAAAATATATTGACAGTTTGCATGATGACCTCAATGCAGTGCCATCATAGGATAATTTATGATAGTTTTTCCCATTAAATTAAAGGTAAATTTAAGGAATTATTAATTAATTATTTCAGTTATATAAGGGGGCATCCATAAAGTACGTACGCAGGTAGGGGAGATGGGGTTATCCAAAAACGTACACATGCATACCCCCTCCGAGTGTCAAAGACAGCAAATACGTACGCAATTTGACTATCTTTCTCGATGAAATATTCATAATAACAATAATAATAATAACCTAGTTGTCACTTCGCACTCATTATGCGTCCTTGGATCTACGAATGATAAAAAGTTGTTAATTATGATTGTCTTTCTCAGGTGTCGTCCAAAATTGACAATTTTACAGCACACATACTTTGTGGATGCCCCCTAATGGTGCTCAAATTGGCTTGTCTAGTATCAAAATACAATTTGCGAAGAAATCAATTATTATATACTAAAATTATTACATTTTGACAAAAAGAGTGTATATGTATGTCAAATACGTTTCGAATTAAAACATTTTTGCAATGGGTATGCGGGTCATGTAACATCTTTGACCTCATGGATATAAGCTCCATGCCCCTGATGCATAGCTGCCACGGAGTTTTAAATACAAGTTGGTACCTTGCGTGGGTTAACTCACCACTGTTTTCCTCTTTCTGGGGTTGGTGTTAGGAAGGGCATCCAACCGTAAAAACATCTGCACCAATAAACCATCAGATGATTAAACCTCCATAATTGGACAAAATCATCTTTTGAAACCGTCCAACCCATGCAAGCATAGAAAAGTGACGTTAAAAGGATGATGATGATGATCAAAATATACAGGGTCAACTTAAGTAAAAAGTAGAGCACCTATACCATGGTCTTCTATGCATAAATAACCCTGCTCACCAAATTATCAAGTTGCATCAGTTTTCGGTCCTATTTTAAGAGATTTACACCAAAATGAGCAATTTTCAGATATTTTCAACTTTCAGAGTTTTTAAGAGGCCAAGAAGACAAAATTTAGATTTCTGGGAGTGCCTACCTTCCACAAGTTTTCGGTTTTTAAGGGGGTTCCCCTAGAAAAAAAACTTAGTTTTTTGAAAAAAATATCAAAAATGAGATTTTGGTATTGTACAGACCGCCAATTTATACTCTTTTCATTGATGTATCGTTTAATATGTGACAAAAAACTAAATTGATGATGAAACTCTCTATTACCACCAATGACACCAGTTGCCCTCTACCAAATGGAAAACCACTGCCAAGTAATCCCAAATCTTTCAACATGCGTGACATCATCAGAATGCTTCATTTGGTTCCACCTGGGTTCAAGCATAACGTCCTTTACTCATGGTTTTATCCAAGATTTTTAGTCCCCCCTTGAACCTTGAAATTCCCCTTGTCACTTTTTCCCTCCCCCCTTATGTATTAAAATTTTTTGAGTCTGCCTTAATATTTAAGTCCCCCTTTGAGTCCCCAACTACAACTCTTAATAACTATAACTATAACATTTATCATTTTTCAAAACATTGTTTAGGAGCAGTTTATCGTAATTTTCATTGTAAAGTTATTTTGTTGAAATAATTCATGTGTTAAAAAAAAAAACCATGGCTTACTCTAAGCTATGCAAAAAACAAATAAGTTTTAAAAAGAAGTCGTTCTAGCGTAAAAAAATCACTGTCGCGGGTTGCAAAGAAATTAAAATGCAACAGCTTGTCAACCATGAAGTGGACACAGACGGAGGGATGGACATGTTCATTTTTCAAGGCTGACAAAATTTCCCATTTTTATGAAAACTGGAAGAGTCAAAGTAAGAAGATATAAATATCTGTATAAATATTTACTCCCCCCTGAAATATTGAAATTCCATTTTTATGTGTCCTAAAAAACGAGTCCCCCCTAAAATAAAAATTAACCATATTTTTGCACCTTAATGTTAAAACCAAAATTTTAGTCCCCCCTTATGGGGAGGCCTAGGGGGGGGAGGGGGGCTGAAACCATGTTACTGTCGATAACAAGTGCAACCAAGAACGAAAGACAGCTGGGAAGAACTGTGAAATCTATGAGGTCAAACAAAAAATCAAAACTGATTTACACGAGTTGGAGGAAGTATCCAACAAACACTCCATAATAATTTACCTACTTTAACTGTAGAAGAAAGGGACAAATTTGGTAACACACAGTCTGCTAAAAGAAATTTCAACCATTACGTTGCTAATGGATAGCCCTACAATTTTGGAAGAAGTTGAGATTAATGGTATTTGGGCTCATAACACAGATGAGAACATGTTTCTGATTTATGATAATCATGACAATGGCTAGAAATGATTCTTGTCTTATGCATCTTTCTAGCACCCATACTTGGTACATGGACAGTACATTCAAGGTTGTACCAACACTTTGTCAACAACTCTATATCAATAGAGCACCTCTTGACTAGACTACAGTGTCATTGGTGCATACACAATAACTAAAGATACCTGAAACTGTTTAATATTATCATCGCAGATAAATACACTAATCTTGGTTTCCAGCAAGATCAAATAACAAAAATAATAGACTTAAAGCTACCATGAACGCAATTCATATTTTTTGGGGGCACTAGAACATTGCAGTAAAAGGGTGTTTCTTCCACTTATGCCAAAGCTCTCGATAGAAAGTGCAAGAGCTTGGATTAGCATTGATGAAGACAAATTTAAACTGTTTTGTGGACAAGCATTTTTAACAATTAATGCTGATCTTGTGGGTATTGAATTTCTAAGAAAAATTACTCCACCTGGTTTTGAGCTTTATAACTGACTACTTTGATCGAACATATGTCACTGGGGCATTCAGAAAAATTGCACGGCCTGGCATTGACAATTGCTGTTTAAAATATTTCACCTATCGACTAGAAGGTTTGGACGTCTTTGAAGTGACACTTCATTGTGACAGAACTAATAAACCTTTGCGAACCATGGAACCATTTATGTAGTGTACTTGAGGACATAGAGATGCTTCAGTTTGGCCTTGTATCGATGCTCTAGAAAGTAATGCATGATGACTTGTGTTTCACTTAGAAATAGTGCTGTTGGGGACCCTTAAAAAGGGATTTTGTCAAGGAAGACTTAAAACTCTATACACCAACTTTCAAAATGACAACATTGGTCAAAATGTTTTTTTTGACAGGTATTGGCCATAACATACGCTACAGTAAAAGCTTTAAACAACATGCACAATGCACTCACAAAACAATAACCAAGGAATGCCAAGGAATCGCTTCGAAGAAATCATAACAGTTTTGCACTTCAATGATAACAACCTGCAACCTAAACAACTGGAACCTGACTATAACAGAGTGTATAAATTGCAGTCAATACTTGACCATCTAACAGGTGCATTTGAAAGAGCTGTGTTCCCAGAAACATACCAGCCAGATTGACCCTTCAAAGGGAAACACAGTCTGAAAGTTTACATGAAAAACAAGCCAACTAAATGGGGTACAAGATGTAGACTAGAGCAGGCATGTCAAGCTACGTTTACGATCAGATTTGTGGCAGTAAAGAAGCAAAAGGTGCACCTGATGGTTATCAATCTATTTATGAGCTTGGAGAGTCTGGTAATTGTGTCATACGTCTGTTTCACTCAATGCAAGTAAACACATCATATGCTTCGACAACCTTTTCGCTAGTCCCGAGCTAATGATCCAGTTTGCAATTGACAGAAAATTCTGCGTTGCAACTCTACGTTCTGATCGCAGACAAAATTGCCCACTAGAAAGCAAAAGAGAAAGGAAGGGGATACATGTAACAGGTAGTTGATAATAACAATGGTGTGGTTATATGTAGTTGGTATGTCAATCGACCCGTACTCACTATCTCCAATTTTATTGGAAATCAACCAGTTGATAAATGCAAACGCTAAGACAAAAAACAAAAAAAAGACCTGGTGCAACAACCTGCGTAGCACTTTACAACAAATACATGGAAGGTGTAGACAAAGCTGACATGCTTTTATCCTTGTATCAATCAAAATTCTAAAAAGTGGTACCATTGTGTCTTTTTTCATTTGGTATCATTATCAGTTGTGAATTTCTACTTGTGCCAAGTACACCTGTGTGTAACTGGAACTGATTGTTTTATAAACTTTCATGGAAAAGAACGAGAGTAAAGCAATTTAGACTGTAAACAACTTGACAGGCGCCAATACAAACAAGATTAAACTTTTTTAACACACAACTTGTGTCACAGATTTGAAAAAAACTTTCTAATTTCCTGAGCATACTGTAATCTATTTATTGTTTCCATTCTCATGTTAACAATCTTGTCAAACTGAGCGTGTAATTGAAAACCTTTCCACCAAATTTAGTTATAAATATGTCTTCAAAAACGAAACAAAATTTACGGGATTTCTGAAACTTTAAATATCTTTTTTTCTGGTATATAAATTTCAAATCTATGTTTTTATATAATTATTATTCACTAGGGTAAAATTTAACATCCAAATCAAAAATTTTGAGGCTTCTCTCGTCAAATATTTTAACAGGCGTGACACTCAATCATAAAGTAGATTCCGGCTACTTTTAAGTTTAAAAAACAATGATAATGATCAACTAATGCATTAAAGCTCAGAGCGTACCTAGCATAGAACCTCTAGAGTCTGGTAAAATTTGTTCAGATTATATTGATTTACCATCTGACCACAGAAGATCAAAATTGTATCAACAAAATAATATTTTAATTAACATACAAATAAAAGCGTAAAACCAAAATAAACAGTTCCATTCATTTTGCAAAATAGTGAAAACATTGGAACAGCTAGTTTCGAATGAAAGATTCTCCATCGTAAACGTTTTATATCTACCGGGTAAAAGCTTGTATGTATGCAATGTATGCATTGTTTTATTTAATATTTTTTCTCAAACATTTATTTTTCATTCCATTGTCAGACTTGATCTGAATTTTTTAAAACTAAATTTTAAACCTCAACTTGCTAATACTGAAATTGCAGCGGGGTTGTTAGATACGGAAAACGTTAATTTGTACGAATCGAATGATATGAACTATTTCAAGTTAATTAAAAGAAAACGAGGAGGAGAACGCAAGGCATGCTAAAGCTTAAAAATGGTCGGTCATATTGCACAGAAAGGGGGCAAACTGTCATAATCCACATTTTAAGAAATAAATGTAAAGAGTACGGAGAATTTTTTGTTTCCGCCTTCAGCAATATTGTTTAAAACAGTGGTAAATTCAAAGCAAAATGTCTCGTCTTGAAATTCCAGAAATCCTTAATAACAATACGAAACTAATATAAAACTTCCTACAGCGATAGCTTCATACCACTCACTTGTATACCTATTTTATTCAATAACTTAAAACTTCAAAAATTACTGAAAAAGGCGAAGAATATATTTCAGGAATCATGGCCATGCTAATATCTGCGAAAGCGTACTAAAACTCGCACTTATAAGGTACGTTTAAAATTCGCGTATTAAAAAGCCAAAAAACATGCAACGTCAATAAACCTACCCTGATGGATTGAGAGTCAAAGCTAGATGAATTATCTGCATCAGCAGAAAGACGCATGTCAAACTCGCCATCTTCTACTTACGCAGATACGAAACCAAACCTATTTATAATACATACAGTAGGATGTAAATCAGATGGAGGAAGTATTTTTATTTCGGAAAGATGATATAATTATAATCTTTGAATAAAAGGATTTCAATTTTCTTCACAGACAATAATAAAAATATGAACTGATTTTAATGTTCCATAGAAGATAATATTTCTATTTTGTAAAAAGAGCCTTGAACTATGTTTTGATTAAAACAAAGAGATTTCCATACAAATCCGATTTAAGAATACTCGAAATACCTAGCTTAGCAAAAACGTTTTGCTTGGTTTAAGATAGATATATCGCGTTAACGTGGGTACCGGGCTGGCGCAGTAAAACGAGCTGATTTCATTTGATGTTCACATAAGAAAAATCATCCTGGAAAAGCGGGCAAGGAATAGATCACGTGATTTTTCAACATTTTTCGTGCGAGCTTGCGGGTGGTAAATATTGGACATATTCTGCAAAGAAAAAAAACTTTTCCCTATTATTGACGTGATTTCTAAAATAGCTTGGAATATTCAACGAAGTACCATGAATAATGGTATCGCATTTTACCTTGCACCAAACAAGAAACTGTTTCATGAAAAGCAAAGAATTTTACGCGATCTAAACTACCTTAACTAAAAAGGATTGTGCATTTTATGTCAAATAAGCCCTGTCGACCGAGCTGGAGTGCTCGTATGAAAAATTTTCAACCCGATTCAGAAAGATGTTAACTCGGGTAACCAGGAAGCTTTGTTCCCATGTGAACATATTCTCACACACAGTGCAAACCTTCTTATAGCGGACACCTCTCTACAATGGACACTTCTTAGGAACAAATGAATTGTCATATGAGAGCCTTTATATAGATCACGGAGCGTCGTGAAAGTCTTTTGATGTCTAAGCATTGATTGTACTCCTAATCTGGAAAACATTCTTTATTATTATTATGATTATTATTAACAAAATTGATACAGGATATGAAACCTTAGTTGTAAAAAAATATACACTGTTATCATGGTTGTCCTGTAGTCCTGCTCTCAGTATTCCGTATGTGAGTTCGTTCGCGTGATTAGCGGTTTCGGCGCTGGTATTGCATATATTGGCAATTCTTTGAAAGATGATATCTGGTGAGTGTTTTATTAACTCCACATTTATACCGTCTTTTCCCGGGTTTTTTTATTTTTCAAGGTTTTCACTTCAGATTTAATTTCTTTTGTTGTGAATGGTTTTCTCATAGGTGCTTGTTTCAAGTCGGGAGGCAGCTTAGCATTTTTAGGGAAAGCATTTTTGAAGTATTTAGCAGTAATTATTAATTTCTCTTTCTCATTAGTTGTTATTCCATTATCTACTCTTATGATTAGCTGTTTTCTTGGAGTGAGGTTTTGATGTTTTTTTACTGCTTCATACATCTTTGTTGTTGCCGTTATGGTTGTTTTCTATGTTATTAAGAAGGACGTTGATCTTGGTAGTCTCTTCTTATTTAATTTTGCTATGTATATTTTCACCTTTCACCATATATTTAGATAAAAACAAATAAAGGCGGACTGACACAGTTGTTCTTTGTCTTAGAAGTAATGATGATGAAGTAGTGATGAGTGCATTTTGCACGCGAGTCTTATTGCTAGTTTTTACAATAATATCACTGTTCTTGTATTTCACTTTCATTTTTAATTCCACTGAAAATCACACTTTACTTTTACAAGTAAGTGAAATGCCGCCGTAAAATATAAACCACGTGTGACCAAGTAAATAACACGTTACTAAATAAACGATGTAATGTTGGTGCCGTAAATTTGTTTTGATTGTCTTTGAGGATCACTGCATTACAAACCATAAAAAAGTGGAAAACACCGAAAAGTCAATTCTTTACGGCAGACGGGGAAAATATTGTAATAAATATCGTTTTGGTATTGTAAATATTTTCTGTGTTCAAAATGATGAAAATCCCCAAAAAGGTTGCAGTAAAAACCATCTCATTTTAAATATGGATTATTAAATGTTGGAAGGTTTTATGGTCAGAATTCTTTATGATTTCCACTTCTAAGTATCGATTTAAAGTTTAAAAAGTGATTTGTGCAATTCAGTCAGTTTGCTAGCTACCTTAAGCGTATTAATTAATGCTGGATTAAATCGTGCTGGATTAATTTTTGCGATACATATTTTTGCGATTTTGGCCTAAAAACTTCCAAACTCCTCATCAGGCGCGGATCTAGACGTGGTCAACATGGTCATTTGACCATGAAAAAAAATTTAAGCTAATTCTATAGCCATACTTTTTGTTACTAAATTCTTGAAACTTGATTTTAAAAGTTTTCATACTTTCATATATTCGTATATATTTATCTCTACTATAATGTTAATCTCCGCCATATAAAATATTGAATAAACCTCGAAGAGCATGCAATTCGCTGTTGATGTTCACTAGACTGTATACCAGCGCAAATATCGCGAAACGTATAGAATTATTTTAAAGAAACAGAAACACCAGTCTAGTGCATTGGTTAGATTTTGACCAGGTTGACGCATTTTCTTTGAACTTTTTGATTGGATGATATAGCAAATTCTTTTTTCTAAATTGGTCACATGATTTCCTGACCATGTTGGCTTAAATGATATTTAGTATACACAATATGTATGTTGGTTGGTAACTATAAATAGAAGAAACGCAAGAAATTATCTTAGAATTTTTAAAATTTGTGCGATGGAATAATGTGTTGGACTGTGTTCGTAAAAGCCTTCCTCCCTTAAAGGCTGATTTACGACAATTCCAGTTGAGTGAAAAAAGCACTTCTCTCCTGAATGTTGCCCTGGAAATGTTTGAAATGAAACCACTACACATGATGAGCTTCTGCCCGACCAGAATGTCATATATACTTTCTGCAAGCAACCAAGCAGTTAATATATTGATTCCTTTATGTGACATATTAGTGACAGCTAACATTAAGCCAGAAGAGCGTGCCAAATTTATGCCACCACAAGTGATGATTATACTTCACATTTTGGTAGATTTGGAGTCTGTCTTCTTGAAGCTCTACTTGAGAGTTTTGGATAACGACGACAGCCTCATAATGACAGCTGTTCGGGTGGCACAAACCCTTGAGACTTATTTACGTGTGGAATTAAAAGCTGAATTTGTTCCTTGAAAACATCACAAAAACGATGAAAATGGCAACATACTTACTCAACTTGCCTTTGAACGACACAAAACAGACATGGTGCAGACAAAAACCAAGGAGACACGCTGATGGAATACGTATCTGCTTTTGACATGACAAGCCGAGTCAGTCGGAGGATCATTTGAGTCAGCCGAGTCAGTCGGAGGATCATTTGAGTTTGGTTGGCAGATTGCACACATTGTATGGCACTAATTATGCACATAAGATATCTTTAATACACAGAAAAAATTCACAGCTCACAATCTTCACTTTATAGCCTGTACCAGATCTGCACAATAAACTTCCAAGCTCATTGTTCTAAAACTATTTTCTCCTATTCCAATTATCGTATTTTATTTTATACGCCGCCCTCCAATAAACACCAAAAGGTGACGGCTGCAAAGGTGACGGATGTACTGGAAGTACACTGGCAGTACACTGGCAGGCGACAGTTTGGAAGAAGAAGAAGATAGCGCGAAACAAGCGGAAGAATCACCGCCAGTCCTCAATATATATGAGATTCTGTCCAAGTCACCTTTTTTGGACGCGAGTGATGGCTAAGATGATTCTTTAATCTTATTTCTTCATAAGGGGCTACCCGAAAAGTACGTCCTCTGTTCGAAAAAGCGTAGAGTTTTGTACCGGGGGTTGTTTGGGACAGAGTGTACGTATCCAGTTTGTCTATCAATTAAGGTTTTTCCAAATCTTTCAGGTGTCCTTTTTACATGCAGCTCCAATCGTTTCAAGAATGGCTATAAAACTTGAAACACGGCAGTCTGAAATACTGAAATCTTGAAAACGTTAAAGTTTTGTACATTAGATTTTTTATACATTTTCAAAGGTGATGGTGTGGTAAATATTTTGTTAACTGCGATTTGTAAAACATAACTATGGTTTTGAAATATATTTTAATGCAGCTCAGATTTGTTTGTTAAACCCGCTTCAGTTTACCCTTTGTCCATAATGCTTGAGGAAGTTTGACCTTTATAACCCCAAGTTGGGCTAAGTATATACATAAAAATATTTGACCATGTTGAAAAAAATCCTAGATCCGCGCCTGTTCATTCATCACGTATGAGTTCCACAACTGTAGAACAACTTTCATTTTTTGAACTTGAAACTCTCGCACAGTTTGCAAAGAAACTCCTGATATCTGTTGTTGATTTAGTTTGTACTTCTCTTTTCTTTGATGACGTTAGTTTATAGATGTTTTCATTGTTCTTTTCCACCGTGTTATCACTGTCAATGGAAGAACCCATTGTATTTGTTTCCTCGCGTTGGTAATACAAAGTATCAACAAATGACTCGTAAATTCTCACAATATCTTTATTTTTGACAGTTGAAGGCATGTGAATTTCGACGCGACAGGGTATTTCTAACCCTCCCTCCACAAGTGGTGGTTTGCAGTAATTAGCTGACGTCAAATTCGCAAATACTCGCGCTCCCTTGGTGCCAGTTGATGGTGGCACTCGATGATATATAAAGTAGTATTGTGATAGTGTGAAAGACAAAATAACATGTAGTAACCAGGGGCGGATCTAGGGGGCTGCAAATCCGGCACCTGCAGCTATGATAATTTTTTAGTAAAAAAAAAAATGTTTTTTATATAATCCGATATCCCGATTTTCTCAAAGTCGTAAAAGAAAGAAAAATGTGATCTGTTTTACAACAACAAAACTCGTAAGTGCGATATAGCCCGATCTTCATGTACTATATCATTTTCGCACAGGCTAAATTTGCAGCGGTTCTGACGTAATTTCATTGAAAATTCTAAAAATGGTATCCTATTTGCAGCAATAAAGAGCTCGTTTGCAGCTATGACTAAATGGCCGGATTTACGATAGCAACTACAAAGGGCAAATTGGCAAAATCTTCTATTTCGGTGACGTTTCAGAAGAAGAATTTGAAATTAAAATTGTGGTGCGAAGGAAATTCTCTTCTTCTCTTAACCATGACCACGGTCGGTTTACTAAAAGAAGTGTCCTCTGCTTTGATAAGCAATGACGGTGATTCATTACAAAAGTTATTTAGCAAGATAAGTTGTACAGTTTTTGAAAATGATTTTTTAAAAGAAGGAGACCATATTTCGTTATTAAATGAAGGGAAACAAGGTTTTACAAGATGTTTTGATGCTGAGTGGTGTATCCCAAAACAACGCTCTGGAACTTTGGTACCATTGAGGTAAGTAGTTTTCTCATTAATGTTTTAATAAATTGTTATTAAATTTGACAAGGACAATGTCATTTGTTTTGTTTGTGTAGCCAAAACAAAACAAAAATGCAAATGGTGTTGAGTAATCTAAGCCAGTTGTTTTGATTAGTTTAATTTTTGTCTTTAATGGAGATAGTTACAGTTTTTATAGGCTTTCCTGTTAGTATATATATATTTATATGAATATAATATAAAAAACATAATAAGGTAACAATATATTTTCTTGTTGCTATATATTCTCATTGTTATTGCTTCGCTTTGATCTCTCTCTCTCTCTCTGGGTTTGTAAAATACCTTTAGCCATAGTGTTCCACCGATTTAATTACGAGAATATATGGAAACGAGATGTGTGAGTGAAGTAGGTCAGAGCTTGTTACATTTTTTATATACTGTTAATTTCTCATCGTATATATAATTTGTAATTTGTAATTTTTTGCACAATTTTTGCTTTACTTTTAGCTCACAAACTAATGGAAACTGTCTTTTCAGTTCAGCATCAATATATTTGGTAGGAAATTCTTTTTTATCTGAAAATTTTAGAGCTCTTACCTGTCTTGAACTTTTTTTAAATGCGAATTTTTATCATAATCATCCTTGTTTTAACTCTATGTATAAGGCTCATGAAGATGTTTTCTCGTCAATTTGTAGTTTACTTTCCTTATCAATTTCAGATTTATCTTTTAAGTCAGGATTAGAAGGTGAAGACCTTGTCAGGAAGGAAGCGGTTTCGATGTGTAGCAATAATATTTGGTCATCATTCTTGTGTGTTTTGGGGTTGTCCTCGATTCTTCAATGTAAAATATTTTTACATTATCTTGATTTTGGGGAATTTAAATATTCAATATTTTTTAATCAGTTAATCTTTCTTCGTAAGTTTTACTCTGATCCTTCATTTATATTTCATAGTGAAATTAACATTTTGTTTTGTCAACTTTCAAAGTTTGAAACCAAGCAAGGTTTTGAAGCGAATCATTTTGTTCCACTCATTCGTCTTCATCAACTGAAACATGTTGGAACCTCTCTCAAGAGGTCAAACATATTGTCAGAAAGCATGATGACAAAGAAGAAGAAGTCTGAGTTACTTTCAACTAGCCCTTTCTTGGGAAACAAAAATATCTATGATTTTTTTAAACATAAATCTTTATCTCAAACATCTTCATCTGACACTCATATAACTACACCAAGTTCTTTATTAACAACATCTTGTTCTGTAGCAAGTACAATGACAACAAATTCTGTAATTATGACTACATCTCATAGCACTGCTACAGTTACAATGACTTCATGTGTTTCTTTTATTATCTCTTCTGCTCCAGCCTCTGCCTCTCCATCTTCTACTTCATCTTCTTCTCCTCCAATTTATTCTGCCCCATCCTCTTCTTTTGTCCCAATTTCTTCTTCTTCTGCTACAACTTCTTCTTCTATATTTAAGTCCGTCTCAAAATACGATATTTCAACCTATTTTGAGAAATCAAAGGCTGTCAGTGAAACTGAATTGCATGATTTAATAAAGAATGTTTTTTTTCCTGACAAATCTTACTCTTTTCCAAAGACTAAAGGTAAAAGAACTTTCCGTTATGATTGGCTTATAAAATATTCTTGGTTGAAGTATTCACCCTCTCTAAATGGTTGTTTTTGTTTACCTTGTGTTTTATTTTCTCATAAAGCTTCTCTGAAATTAAAAAAATCACAAAATCTTATTTCAAAACCTATTTTTGCTTCTGCAGAAGCTACTACAATTTTAAACCGCCATGAGTCTGCACGTGATGGGGTGCATTCTTTTTGTATGCATGCATTTCAAACCTTTCTCCAGACATTTTCTGGTAAATCTCTTCCCGTTGATACTATGGTTAATAATATACGTTGCCAGAAAGTCTTAGAAAATCGGGCAGTTTTACTTCCTATAGTTGATACTATTATTTTATGTGGTCATCTTGGTATTCCTCTACGTGGCCACAGAGATGACTCTTCTTATTTTCCTGAAGCAGGGCAATATTGCAAAGTTGCAACTGTAGGGGATTTTGTTGAACTTTTAAATTGTGGAATTAGAAGAGGAGACGCAACTCTGGAAGAACATTACAAAAAACACAAAAAAAGTGTTTCTTATCTCTCGAAGACCACACAAAATGATTTGATTTGTTGTTGTGGCCATGTAATCTCTGAAGATATTCTTCATGAGATCAAACTTGCAAAGTTTTTTTCTATTATTGCAGATGAGGCTATGGACTCATCATTTTCAGCTCACATTTTCGTAACTTATTATATTCGACCATTAGTCTACCAAATTTCCCTCGTAAGGCTTTGGTTAACCCGTGGTAAGTTTTTCAGGCACTTCTCAAAGGTACCGCGTGCTCAGGTAATTTTCGTTTTGAACATTTTTTTTTTGTATATAGCGAGAATCGAACTCGGGCCGTTGCGGCCAGAAACATAAGTACTAGACTACGCGCGCTGTATTTAGATGATAGTATATTTGTGTGTATTTGATTGGTTCCCTTTACATAAACAAGTTTTAATATTTTTATTGGTTGGATATATAGTATATAATTAGTTTATTTCATGTAATCACATTATTCGAATTTCATTACTCCTCCTTTTACTTATTACATACGCATTTAAAAGTCCATTCGCTGATACATTCCATTTTCCTGATACATTCCATGTTGCTGATATATTTCATGACTGACTACAATTCATCAATTAATCATCAAGTTTTGCAGAAGAAAGACGTGTTTATGTGTGTGGATTTTTGATAATTTGAACTTGTTTTGTACAGTCGTAGAAGTAGAAATTATTGTTGATTACATAGTGGTTGTTTCGGAATTTGTTTGGATTTACTTTTTGGTTCTCTTGGAAAAGTTTTTTGGATAATTTTGGTGGAAATTGTTGTGAAAAGAACATTTCTTTTTACTGATTATAATTTAAAATCTCCTAACTTACTCTTTCAACGACTTTAAATACTTCCTCTCTTATTAAATAGCAATTATTATTAATCTCACTTAACATATCATAATAAATTCTCCTTCGCAGTGCTTACTTTTCATATTATTATTTTCTTGTGCGGATTTTAACGCCCGACTGCTTGCCACCGGGCGGAGTATTTCCATTCAAGTAAATTTATTTCATTGTTCATATCACTGATACCAGTTCAATTATAATTATAACCTTTTTTCCATTTAATTCCACATAATTTATATTACCAACTCTGCCTAAGTATGGGACCTAAATCAGATAGCTTTTCATTTGACCAAGTCAAAGAAATTTTATCTATGCACGAGAAGACATTAATGAACTTTTTTAACTCCTCCATGGAAAGATTGGAGAGTAAAATTGACATTGTCGTGAAAGAAAATGGCATTTTAAAACGCGAAATTAATGACCTGCAAGAATCGCTACAATTTCACGGTGATATAGTGGAAGATAAACTAAAGGTAGTTGATTCAAAGTTGAAGGAATCTTCTTCAAACGCTACTATATCAACTATTGAATCTAAGTTGACTGAGCTTGAAGACCGTTCAAGACGGAATAATTTAAGAGTGAATGGTGTAGAGGAAGAGGAAGGTGAATCATGGGCAGACTCCGAGGAGAAGTTGAGGAAAATTTTTAAAGGAAACCTTGGTATAAGATCAGTTATACCTATTGAACGAGCGCACAGATGTGGTCCTTTTTTCCATAATGGAGAACGCAGAAAAAAAAGGACTATAATCGTAAAATTTTTAAGTTTTAAAGATAAACAATTAGTCCTGAACAAATTTCGAGAGAAAAAACTCTGGGAAAATGGAATTTTCATAAATGAAGATTTCTCTGATGCTACAATGAATCATCGGAAACGACTTTTTCAAGAAGAAAAATTACTTAGAGAAAAAGGCAGTTACGCTAAAGTCGTATATAATAAATTACTTACCAATAAATCAATCAATTTTAATATGATACCAAAGTAGATATGTGTGTTGTGTTTTTGTATAATTTTCAATTCTTTCAATAATCATACATAATTTCGAAAACTTAATATTTCGCCCTTTTTCTTCCATCAATTTAATCAATAAAAACATTGATCCTGATGCTAATTATCTTCATGAATTTAATATTCACGCTCAATATTTTTCACCGTATGAAATTTCGAAATTTTCTAACAAAGTTGATATAAAAAAATACTTTTCAATCATTCATCTGAATATTCGTAGTATTTCTAGAAATTTTAATAATTTCAAGCATTTGTTAAACAATTTTCCAAAGTTTTTTAGTGTAATTTGTTTGACTGAAACATGGTCAAATGGTGACAAGAACTCTTCTTTAGAACTTGAAAATTATGACAAAGTTGAGTCGCACAGGGGTGGAAGGGGTGGTGGTGTTTGTGTCTTTTTGCACAAAACCTTATCTTTTGTGATTAGACAAGATCTTACAGTAAACAATAAACATCACGAATCCTTAACTGTTGAAATAATCAACAAAGATTCCAAAAATATTTTAATTACTTGTTCGTATCGGCCACCTGTTAACTCTACAAAAGAATTTGAGTTATGGCTCAGTGAATATCAAGAAATTATAATGAATGAAAAGAAGGAAATATACATGTTAGGCGATTATAACATAAACGTGTTAAATTTTAACACAAACAATAACGTGAAAAATGTTATAAATATTTTTATGCAAAACAGTTTTTATCCCATAATCAATAGACCTACTCGTGTTACTAAGGACACTGCAACTGCCATTGATAACATCTTTATTAATTCATTTGATTTGAAACTTGAAACAGGTATTATAAAAACTGATATCACCGATCATTTCCCTATATTTGTTATAAAACCATTAAATTGTAAATTTGAATTAAATTCTACAAAGTTTATTTTAAAACGAATATTTACTTCGAATAAAATTTTAAAGTTTAAAGAAGACTTAAAGTTTACAAACTGGGACATGTTTGATATCAAAGATCCCAATGTTGCTTATAACCAATTTTTAACACTTTTTCTATCAAAATATAATTTTCATTTCCCAAAAACTAAAATTAAAATGAAAACAAAAACCTTAAATAATCCTTGGATGACTAAAGGTTTAATAAAATCTTCCAAATTTAAACAAAAATTATATAATAAATTCCTTAAAAAACGTACAATAGATAAAGAAAACTCATATAAGAAATATAAAAATTTATTTGAAAAGATCAAACGTAAATCGAAGATTAATTATTACCATAACTTACTTAAATTAAACCAGGGAAATTCTAAGAAAACATGGAACATAATTAGGGAGGTTTTGGGTAAGCGAAATACCTCGCCATCCTTTCCTAAAAGAATATCTATTGAAAATAAGGACTGTTTTGATGAAGACAAGATTGCAGAATATTTTAATGAATACTTTGTTAACGTGGGAAGCAAGCTTGCTGATAAAATTCCAATTGTAGGCAAACACTTTTCGGATTATCTAAATACCTCGACTTGTTCCATGACTAACATTGAAATTACTACTAATGAATTAAATGATGTTGTTAACCAAATAGATATTAATAAATCTCCTGGTTATGACGAAATAACACCAAATATCGTAAAAATTGCCTTTTCTGAAATTTGTAATCCATTAAAACATATTTTTAATCAATCACTTACCTCAGGAATATTTCCAGATAAAATGAAAATAGCTAAAATCATCCCTTTATTTAAATCAGATGATGGTTCTTTAATCAATAATTATAGACCAATATCAATCTTACCGATTTTCTCTAAATTATTTGAGCGCATTTTATATAACCGTCTAAATAAATATATATCTGAGAATAAGTTATTGTACCAGAGACAATATGGATTTCAAAAAAATCACTCAACTGACCACGCGATCATAGATATTGTTGATGAAATCGCAGAGAAATTTGAAAATAATGAATTTGTTTTAGGTGTATTTATAGATTTTTCTAAAGCATTTGATACCGTAAATCATGATATTTTATTGGGAAAATTAAACCATTATGGTGTTATTGGTAACAACCTTAATTTACTTAAAAGTTATCTATCTAACAGAAAACAATTCATAAGCTACAATAACAAACAAACAACCCTGCTTAATATAACTATAGGAGTTCCTCAGGGTTCAATACTGGGTCCTCTCCTATTCTTATTATACATTAACGACTTAGCCTCTGTTTGTCCGAAGCTCTCTACAATATTATTTGCTGATGATACAAATATATTTAACTCCCATAAAAATTTAGATCAGTTATTCCGGATAATGAATAATGAACTATCATGTTTAAACCAATGGTTCTCTAGTAATAAATTATCAGTCAATACAAAAAAAACTAAATATACTTTGTTCCATCCGTTTCGTAGAAAACAATTAATACCGCTTGATCTTCCTTTACTGTCTTTAAATTCGGTTGCAATAAGTCGAGAAACTTCAATTAAATTCTTAGGTGTATATTTAGATGAAAACTTAACTTGGAAAAATCATATTTCCATGATTGAAAATAAAATTGCCAAAAGTATAGGGATTTTATATAGAGCTAGGTTTTATTTGGATAAACGTTGTTTAAAGGACATGTATTTTTCTTTTGTTCATAGTCATTTAAGTTATGCAAATATTGCATGGGCAAGCACGCATAAATCAAAATTAATGTATTTGTATCGTCAGCAAAAACGAGCATCGAGAATAATTTTTAATCGTGAAAGGTTTGCACATGCCAAACCATTACTAAGCCAACTTAATGCTTTAAATATCTTTCAACTCAATATTTACCATAATTTAATATTTGTCTTCAAACTAAGTAAAGGTTTGGTGCCAGAAGTCTTTACAAACAAATGTAACTTACGGGATTTCCATTACAACTTGCGCTCATCAAAAAGCTTGTTATATAGTACAAGTCTAAAGAAGAGTAAACTTGGCTTATTTTCCTTTTCATACAGAGCTCCCTTTCTATGGAATAATTTTATTTCTTTAAAAGTGAGGGAAATCACTACCTTATTGCAATTTAAGAAGACTATAAAGTCTCTTCTTCTTGAACATGATAATGAACAAGAATTTTTTTAACTTTTTTTTGTTTTTCTCATTCTCCTTTTCTTTTTGCTTTTTGTTTTTACTGTTATATATCATACAACGCTGAGATTATATCAGAAAATGTAAATAATATTTGCGTTTAAACTTTTGAAATTGTTGTAGTACATACATACACATATATAATTTTCGTAAATTTTTGCATAACTTCTTAAAGTTTTCTTTGAGTTTCCTGCCGACTTAATACATTCAAAAAAACATTAAATAAATGTGTATATATTTGTTGTATATGTATATATTTGGATAAATTTCCATTGTAACTTTTGTTGTTTTGGCGAAATGATTAAATAAATTAAATAAATAAAAATCCGAATCCGCAATTTATGTCACAAACTAATTATATTGTACACGTTCCCCTTTATAAATTTTGACTGTCCTGATGACTGTCGATGTCTGGATTTTAACTCAATCCTAGGCATCCTGATGAGCCCTGATATTGGGCGAAACAGTCTTGTGTAGGTTTCTTGGCTTCGTTTTTGCATATACGATATGTACATGTTTAAATTTAAAGCTTTAATTAAGTTAAATTTATGTAACGAACGTTAATACCTTAATAGTTTTCCATACTTTCTATTTGGCAAAATTTGAAAGATTTTCCCGAAAGCCCACTTACAGCGCGCCTTCGGCGTATATATTTTTGCAGCTATCGTAAAAATTCCTGGATCCGCCCCTGGTAACAAAACAAAAGATGAACACAATTTCGGTGTCTGTTTTTTTATTCCTGAAAATTCTCATTTTCAAAAAATACGTTTATATGTTTCTTTGATATTAGATTTGCATTTATTATATTTGAAATAAATCCCATAAAAATTCCGATGTAGACTCAATTTGCAAAAATAAATATCGCAAAACACAAAAATTAATCCAATATTAATTACGCTTAAGGTATTTTTTGGATGAAAATTAGGTTTCAGATTTGCGTTCAAAAAATGAACTTTCCACCACTTTAGAGAGAAGGAAATGAATAGAATGAGACGAGCTAGCTACAATAGTTACCAAATTTGCAACCATAACCAATACACCGCAACAGGCATATATTTATACATTCGAAACGTTCGACAACTGGGAGCCATGACAGATTGATAACACCACTCATAGTAGCATGTCTCCCATAGGCAAAGATTGCTGAAGCATTTTGCACTTTTTGAATGTTTTATCAGGTAGAGAGGCGGGCGTTGTTCCCATAAAAATTGAGCTACCATAGTCCAGCTTACTTAGCACAATCGATGCTACTAATTGTTTCCTTGGATTGAAGTTTGAGCAGTTTTAACGTTGTCACCGTAACAACTTTTCACGACGGTGGTTATGTGGTATTTCCATTCAAGATGTTGGTTGAAAGTGGTACCAAGATATCGGTGGAATCCAGCTGTTGGCCATCACAAGTGATTTTGCTTTCTATGTTGTTAATTCCATGTACACGCGAAAGTTGTTTAGTGGTGAATAACATTGTTTTGGTTTTGTTTTTGTTGAAAACCAAGTTAGCATCAGTTGACCAGTTTTTAGCAATAATTTAGCAAGTCATTTGTCAGTTTGATTGTTTCTTGTTCCAACTGTTTCTAACCCTATTGTGGTTGGGCTTTCTGATGAACGTTAGATGGTTTGGGGGGGGGGTAAAAATTACCTCCCTTGGTTAACTTTTGAACAACAAATGCTATGAAGATGAAATTTGGCTGGAATATTCTCCTTAATACCTAGTTTCAAAAAACCAATTGAAAACAAAAATTTAACGAATATTTTTTTGCTGACGTCATCAATTTCTTTGAAAATTGATAACTTATTTCAAATATGACTTCAAACTTCCTCAAAGGATTACAATCTCTCTAGAATTAGTTTTAGGCTGTTCTACCCGTTATTTGAAAGGTAATATAATGTAGTTCGATTCTAAGTACGTCTAATTATCCATATTTAAAAATAATTTTGCCGACGTCTACATTTAGCTCTTTTTTCTAATTTTACTGCAAATTTGTTGATTTTATAACTTTTTAACCATTTATGTTATTTGATTGAAAATTGATAATGTTATAGTTATTTATGAGATGTATACAAAAGTAATATTAGTTTAGAAATTTACATCATGATTTTGCGTTGCTGATGTCAGAAAAAGTTTCTCGCATAGAAACATATGTTTGGTCTGGTAGCCATTCCCACAACTGCAGCTATACTTCTCAAAAATGAAACTTCTCAAAAATGAAGAAACATTAACAGAACAAAGAAATATGAATATGAACAATATTTGGTGAAAGAAAAATCAATACAATTCTTGATTTTATGCAAAAAAAAAAATACAAAAATAAAAAAATCACACGAGACAAAAGTGCAATATATAAAAAAGTAGTCATGTATTTCATACCAAATTTTCAGGAAACATTGGAAACAAAATTTCATGGGGCGAAATAAAAGCCTGAAGAATGAAATTTCGTTTGGTAATCCACATTTTTCAGAGGGGGCATCCCCCCAACCTTAAAATGGGTGCTTTTAAACATTTGGTGAATTAATTATGAATGAATGACTTTCCAAGATACCGTAGCACGAGATTCCTGGTTGGACATTAGGGATCTGGGAACAGCAATGAAAGACAGGACTGTGCGGAAAGGGATTGTCACAGGAGTTCAGGCCAAAGGATGGTGATGAGTGATGATGATGAATGAAGTATGCACAATCGAAGTCACGTGTGAAAACTGAAACAAAATGCAAATGCAAATTCATGTCTCATGTCTTTATTGGTTTTGTGAAAGTGTCTTTTCATATTATTTGTAAACGAAACTGAATGTTTCTTTGTGGTTTGATATTTTTTTTCCATCGAATGCAGCATAGTTCTTTTGCATTTATCTGTCTCTAAGTTGAACGGAACAACCTGCAGCATCGCATGTAAACATGTTTGTCGGTTTTCTTGGAATTTATTCTTTCTTTTTATATTTCACGTAACAAACTTTTTGAAACGTATACGTTTAATAACAAAATATGAACTAAAATTGATTAAACAAAAATTCATGAACTAAAAGAAAATAATTTATGAAATAAATAACAAAAGAAAAGTGAAATAAAAAGATTCTTCAGCATTGAGTAAAATTTGTTTTCGTAATACAACAACGTATCGCCCATGAATGACGTATTCATGTGTCACATTAACAACAACAAAAATGTATTTCTCGTGCCCGAAGATATGTACTTTTCATACACGCGCCTGATCGAGCGCGCCATATACAAAATCGCGCCAATTATATCGCGCAGTGAATTCTAATTTGTGGAGGCCTGTAAATACGTATTGTATAGGTGTCTACTAACGTCAATCCGTCTATTTAAATCCTTGAAAATCAGTTTCGAAAATCACTTGGTTGGAATGTTTTTACTTAAATTCGCCTCTTGTGGTAAAACGCTCTTTTTACACTTAATGATTTTCGTCGACAGCGGCGCATAAGCACGTGCAAATTTCACGCATCGTGTTATGGTGGTTGTAAATTGCACTCCTCACTACTCCATCATCATTACTTCTAATACAAAGTATAAGTATAAGGCCAAGAAAACCAAGAAAACCGAATACATGCTGTACAATCAGGCAGATGGTGATTTAGTCCCGTTAGAAGGAAACACACTGAAACAAGTACACAAGTTCAAATATCTTGGATCCTGGATACAATCTAGTGAAGATGACATGTGGATTAGAATAAGCCAAGCCTGGAGTGCACTAAATAAGATGAACAAAGTCTGGAAATCGAACCTAAAGGATCATCACAAGATATCATTCTTCAGAGCTACAGTAGAAAGTGTTCTTTTATACGGAGCAGAAAGCTGGACTATGACAAAGAAAATGACAATCAGGTTGGATGGTACCTACACAAGGATGCTCAGAGCTGTTCTTGGGGTATCCTGGCAGGATCATAAAACCATAAGGAGCTGTATGGAAAACTACCAAAAATATTTGATTCATTGCGTACCAGAAGATTGAGATTTGTAGGGCACAGCTGGCGAAGGAAGAATGAGATCATCAGTAAGGTTTTATTGTGGGACCCAAGGCATGGCAAACGCAGACAAGGGAGGCCAGCTAAAACATATGTCGACCAACTGCACGATGATACTGGCTTATCAACTGACAGTCTGAAGGTGGTGATGGAAGATAGAATAGAATGGAAAAGAATTAGTTATGGTGTATGTTAGTTATGTAGTTCGCGTCAAGTCAAGTAAGTCATAAGTAATATGTCAGCCATTATGTGTTTTATATAGATATGTTGCGGTTTATGATTCCAAATTGCACACACCATCTCTTAATTATAGTGTGTGTTTGTAATAATCCTAGTTAGTAATACAGTTGATAAGAAACAAAAAAAAAGGTTTACTGATATTCAAACATGACCAAAAAATATAGGTTCAATCACTTTTACAAACATATTTTATCAACAAAACAGATATTTGCAGCTTATTTCCTTCATATTTACTCGGTAGGTTAGAACAACCTTTTTCTCTAAAAAGAAGCTAGATAACTCACTAAATTGCACAAATTACTTCTTAAACATTAAATCGATACTTAGAGTGGAAATCATAAAAAATTCTTACTATAAGAATTTTAAAAACCCATATTTCAAATTTCAGATTCTTGACCGCCACCTTTCTAGAAAAATTCAACATTTTAAACAGAACAACCAAATTTACGGCACCAACATGACAAAATTAGTTGGTCACCCGCCGTTTGTATTTGATGGCAGCATTATTTTATTTTATTACTTAGTTAATGGAAGTCTTACCGACAGGAACAGTGATATTGTTATATAAATCATGTGACTTTAATAAAAGTGAACTTTACCATAAAGCTATTCTATTTAAAAGTCAAAAGCAAAAAGGGTTAAATTCCCTAATGCCATTCGATACCATTACGACAAAACCACACATTCGTCTGTAAATATAATTTTATTCCAACACCGAATAGAAAACCAAATAATACAATGACTTATTCGTGAAGTAAGCGAGCAAATAATTCGAATTGATAAAACTGGAACAAGTAAACAGTAAGCTTATCCTTCACGCTGTGCAACGGTTCGCTGTTATCTCCGAAATCGTAAGCAAAATTAACGATCATCATCTCTTGAAAATACAACCTCTTCATGTTTAACGTCTGCTCGACGTCAATCGGTCTCTGTGAGACGATGATAAACACTTTGGTTCGAGCGATGGAATGATACTGCTCTGTAAATCTATAATTGACGACTTTTTCAATGGCGGCTTGTAAGTGGAATGAATCCAGTCCAACAGAAGATTTTGTTAATTCATTAACTCGTTGTTCAAACTGGCTATTACTCAAAGTGCTAAACGATAAATTCGATGACATGTTTGCTGGTATGAAACCAAAACTGAAATGTTCGTGGTCCATATCCCAAATCCGAAAGAGAAGATCATGTAGCATGTTGCGCTGCTTGTGGCGCAGTTTCTCATCCAAATAACTAACCGGTTCGAAAAGCACTCCAATATCCACCAGCAGATCTTTGCGAGGTTCATAATCTAAAGAAAAAATATAGTAAAGCTAAACAGAAATAATCTACTGACTTTTATACCTTTATCAAAAGCGGCATTCATGCGATCCAGCATGATATTTGCCGTGCGACGGACAAACATGTGATCGACCCTTGGGTAGGAAGCAACAATATAATTGAACAAATGCAATTCTTGAAATATATTGTGCGATAGTGTGAACACTTCCACGTTGTCGTTGTGTAATTCCACGGAAAGTTTTCTCACGGCGACGACATTCGAAGACAGGTCCACATTCATAGACATTATAGACACCAAGGTTTTGGTGTTGTAACTTTGCGAATATTGCAAAAACATGTCTTTCGAAGCGGCGAGGCCATCTTTGAATGAAGATCTATAGAAGTGAAAGAAGCCCGTTTCAATTTTCATGTTATTACTCGCATCAAGAAAATGCTGCGGAGGTTGATCCAGATTTAGGTAAACTGTAGATTTTCTGCTGTAACCGATGAGACCAAATCTGACACGTTTACCCATGAATTTATCGAACATGTCCTTGGCAACATTTTGAATCATTTGTGGGTAGGAACGACTGTCCAGTGGAGTGGTGTCCACCAGCAAAATAACATCGTGTGCTAAAAAGACAAACATTGCTTATATTGCACCAATGAAGAAAACATGTTGTCATGATATCTAGCACATAAAGTTGTTTACATGTTTACAGAGTTCGTTCACTCCATTGAGATTTAAACAATTATATTAGTTCCTGTTATTGTAAATTGTCTTATGATTTGAGTAGCTATGTTTAATAGCTACATTCCTTCATGTAAAGATATCCCTAGGCAATTTATAAACATATATATACCAGACTTATTATTTGAAAGATAGTATTAAACTAGTAATGAACTTATGAGCAGTTATTACAAGAACCCAAATCATAACACATGTAAACGTACAAAACCCGATGCATTCTGTAGGACGCATTGCGCCTCGATGCTTCGTGATTTTGCCCCCTTCGCACTTTATACAACTCTTCATTCCTGGGGATGATTGATAAGTGTTCAATGGACACAACTCGCAACTCTCGCCAAACGTCCCAAGTGCACATTGTCCTGAGGACGAATTTAAAAAATTAATTCAAAACCTAAAATCTACACAGAAAGTCCTACCGCAGGCGAATCCATTTTCTACAGGCTGATAACCCGACGGGCAAATAACCAGTTTCGTGTTGTATTCGAACGTGGTGTTGTCGATAATAACAATTTCATCGTTGTCATCCGGCACTCCATTAAGTTTGGTAACGTTGTTTACAAACGTTGCTCCCGAATTCGCCAGGTTTTGTCTTGAAGATGCCGATGAAGAGAAGTATGCGTCATAAGTGAAGTTTGGAGATATCGGCGTAGACAGAAGGTTAAACTGTATCCTTGATCCGTTTCGAGAAATTCTCGTAACTTGTTCAGGTGATATCTGTAATATCTTCTCGAAATGCTTGTACGTTCTTGACTTATCATCTTGGTTTTTCACGACGGCCGACACAAACAAAGACTGTTTGGCTAAAGTCGAATTCAACACATCCAATCGCACAGCAGAGCTGTTTACGCTGCCATACTTGTTCACTGCGTTGCACATGTAAAACCCAGAAGTTGAATTGTTCGCAATATCCACCACCAGCAGAGATTGGTTTTCGTGCGACATTTCTCGAAACGAAGTCGTATAAAAATCTTTATAAAACCATTGAATTTCCGGTTGCGGAACGCCAGTGACGTTACATTCAAGTGAAATGTTGTTTCCAGATTGCGGTAGGTATACAGTAGTGTCGTTTGAAACTGTCACGTAAGGTTTGCTGAACACGTGTAGAGAAGTTCCATTACTTGTTGAATTCCCGATTACAGTTAGCGCCAGACACGTGTAAACCCCAGTGTCATATATGGTGGCATTGAAGGATAGGACTGATGCATTTTCCCCTGAAAGAACCCTTTTGTTGAGAAGCCAAAAGATCTTAACTGTCAGTTCGCCGTGTGGCACTTCACAAATCAGTTCAAATTTATCACCGGCCATTAAAGTTACCTTCCGTGGTAAAATTTTCTGTATTGTTGGCAGGGGTCTACAGTGCAATGACGCAGTCTCAAGCTCTTGCACTTTTGATACCAATTCTTCTATTGCTACCATTAGCTGTTCCAAAGTGTGTAATGTTTCTACGAAAACAGATTTGATTTTTGTCATAACGCTTTCCAGCAATTGGACGTAGCTATTGCGATAAAGGTTGGACACCAGTGGAAGGCTCTTTATGGTGTGCAGAGCAACTTTGGTGCAATCTTCGAAACTGAAGCACGATGAAATGTTGCTCACAGACACAATAAACTCCAGTTCGCTTCTCGCTTGTTTCAAAATGTTTGTGTTGTTGTACTTTTCGATCTGCGCATTTTTAATATCGTGCGAATTTGACAAAACTTTGTTGCTTGCGTCAACGACGCTACTGTTCTTGCTGCTGGTAGGCGAAGGGATGTTGGAAGAGTTTAGCAATTCTTTCATCATAATAGCATGATGAGTGAGATTTCTAATAGACAACGACATCGACTTAAGAAAATCAATTGCCCCAGATAGAGTTGTGCACGACTTTTGAATTAGGCTGGCATTATGTAGTGTCTCCGAATACCACGCCTCAAATGGTAAGTCGCTGAGATCCTCTTTCTCTTCTGCGCTACGCTTATATCTATCCGACCGGCACACTAGTATGTTCAGTATTTTTCTCGAAGCGATTTCCATCGACACATCCGAATGATCGAACTGATAGACAACAGGAATGACAGGTTTCGATAGGTGCAACTTATCCTGTGTATATAATTGCAACTGAACGTTGTTCACGATGGGTATGGTGGTTTCTATCTCAATTTTAGATATTAAAAGTATTTCCGAAACAAATTTATTCTTTTTGTAGGCATCACTGAGACAGACGTCTCTTTTAAGTAGTGATTGCATGTCTGCCAAGGTTCTTTCAGCAAACGCCATTTCCTGTTTAGAAGTGCCAAACAGATTGATAGCAGAATTATATTCGTGCTGCATAGTGATTTTCGTGTGATTTCGTCTCTCAACAGTTAAGAAGGCAACCGACTGCTTATTATTGAGTGATTCAATGTTTGATCTCAAATCCATATATTCTTTAGGAATCTTGCTATGCGACGCCGTAAACAAGCGTTGTTTATTGAGACACATTTTGTTTTCTTGTATACATTTTGGGTCGCTGACTTGAACAAGACATGGGTTCATCTTACAATTACATTCTTTGGGTTGACCATACCCAGTTGACACTTTAGCCGTAATGTTATAACAAATAGAAACACTTCTCGTCAAGGTTTCAATGTTCATTCTCGTTAAAGTACACTGCTGTTCAGTGTCATACTTGGTGGTGATAACTTCATGCGACTTGTAGCAGGACATAAACAACCCTTTGACAAAGCTAACTACACCACGTAAAGCTGCTCCTACGGGTTCAAGTATCCTGGGAAGACATTTACTGGTGTAAACATCATCGATTCTGGTCTTTAAAATATTACATGTTGTATCAAAGAAGGCAACTGTGTTGGACTCAGTTGTTTTAATGACCTGTTCGCACTTGTATCTCATTACGGTTTTGAAGAGTTCCTTTTGACACACTTGACATTGTGGCATCGAAACACATTGTAGCTTACAAGTTTTTAAGGTGCATATACTATCAACGTCGTTCTTAATGATCTCCATCAACTCCGGAGAGTTGTCCAGGTATGATCTCATCCTTGCATTTTCGTCTATAAACTTGGAACGAAGCTTCAAATAATTCGCATTTGCGTCATCGTACTTCCTTGTCACGTTAAGTAAAATCTTTCTTCGTTCGGCAACGAGTTTTTCGTAAAATTTGTACTTATCTTCAGCTTCATGAGATCTATTCGTCAGATCATGTATTCTTTTCATGGTGGCGAGAGCATTTGTTTTATACATAGTTTGGATCCTATCCATAAACGTGGTGGTATTTCTTGCTTCACCTTGAATATTGTAAACTAAGGAATCCCATGTGGCAGACTCAATAGCAGACTCCCCGTCAACGTCAAACTTTAAACCAGGAATAACTTCCACGTTGTTGACCACGTACGTTATCTTATCATTGTCAAAGTTAAAATTGATTTCTTCCTGCGTGTTTATCAGTTGAACCATCGCTTTGAATGACCCCCTGAAAGAATTGTCTTTTCTATTTACGAAAATATGTAATTGTTGGAAAATATCCATAGAAACCCTGGTCGAATAAGAAACATCAACACGGGGGTGACCATTAATAAGAATTTCGGTGTCGTGAACCGCACAATCGGAGCATGGACCTGTCTTGGCATCTTGTATACTTATAACCATAGACTTGAAGCATAACTTGTATATGCATAGATCGCCGGTGTATTTGAGAATTACGCCCTGATCAAAAACTTCAATTGGTATAGTGTGCGGGGTGATTTCTAATGCGTTTAACATATCTATTAACATCACACCTCTCTTGAGAATCATTTCCTCTTGCGCAACCAACTCAGCTCTCTTCATTAAAGATTTTATCGCAGATTGTAGGGCGACAGCATGTTTCTTTGCAAGTTTAAGCTTTTTGTACTTAACTGTAAAGCTATCGTCACTTTGTAGATCATTGACGTTACTAATAAAATCTTGTCCCATTCGTGATATTATTTGATAGTCGTGGTCATACTTTGACTTAAGAAAATCAATCTTTGATAGAAATGTTTGCTGATTTCCTGCAGTTGTTCTCAACTTTGCATTAAACCCATCTTCATCGTTTTGCCCAATAACCATTCCACCTTTGCCATTATACGGTATAAAAAGCAAACCTTTTTCACGAGGATGCAGTGAGAGAATCATGGACGGAAAATCAAAATTATTTTCATTAAGCTGTACGGGAATGAAAAAGCCTTTCTTTTGACAAAGAGGGCAAGCCGACATATTTCCTGCTCCAACATCAACAAATGCTTCCGTTGCGTTTCCCTTAACATTCAGTTTCCCACCCAGCCAATCCAAAGTAACTGCGTACTCAATAACTCCATCAAAAGCCATCAGTGTCTTTGAGTTGAACTTAGATAACAGCGCCTATAATGCAACAAAATTATTTTTAGATTTGTTCGTAATTAATTACATTAAAGTACCTCTTCCAGATTCCCGTAGTCTACATTAACGGTGCCATCAAAAATAAGTGAGCTTTTACTCGTTTGGAAACTTCCTTCCACTGAAATCTCGAGTTCACTCTTAACGCAACCCAAATCCTTTGGCATTTCTTTAAACTTGAAGCAATCTTCGTGTTTTACTGTTGAGATTTGGTGAACAGAAAGCTTCATATTAGGCAAACCATTGTTCGCAAACGCAGAGGACAAATCCAATGTTTGGTCGCTCGGCAGAGAGACATAAGCATGGCCGCCACACAAATCAATAAGGAAGCAATACTTCTCACTGCTTGCTCCAATTTTGAATTTCTCGCTCAAGAACTGAAATTCCACTGGGAAGTTAGGAGCATAGACAACAAATTCAGTATTTTTTAACTGTAGATTCGTACATGAGGGAACAGAAGAAACATCATTTCCTACTCCGTAACCTGCATAAAGATTGGTTATCGAAGCTGCTTTTTCTTCATCAGAAATTACAGACAACCACCAGGGAAGTGCGCTTGAAAAACTATCAAGCAATGATCTTTCAAAAAATCCATACTCGATCAAATAGTTCACTGTATTTGTGTTGTAATCCATTTTTTTACAATCAGAGCACGCCGTGTTGATAATTCTTGTTTCGAAAAACAATTGAACGCTGCTTTTGGAATCGATGATAGTGTTGTGTTCAGGTAACTTTGGAAATCCAACTAACGAGAGAGGAACATTGAAAACCCCGTTATTTGCTGTAACGAAACCACCAGTGGAGGTACAAGAAGATTTTAAAGTAATTTTCTTGTTATTGGAACATACAGATGAAAGATGTTTCAAGGAGCAAGTATTACTAAAAAAATCATACGACACATCGACAACCCCAATTGTTGGTACTTTCGCAGATACATAAAATGTTGTAGGAGGTGTTTGCTGAAATTCTTTCTCGTTTGTGCCTTGAATCTGGTAACTCACTGAAAATTTACCAACTTTGGTTGGCGTTATGGTGAATGATTTGGATACCTCGTTGTTGTAAAAATACAACACATCAGGTTTAATTGTGATGGTGGTACCATCGGATGAGTGAACTGTGACTTTGATCGATTGATCGGGTTTTGCGGTTAAGGTGATCTTTGGTGATTCCATACCTTTATATATGTTGGGCAATGGTGAAACCTTAAGCAGACCAATCTCACATGTTTTTCCAGAATAATCTGTATCTTCGCAATCGCAAGAGAATTCGGTCTGATGTTGAGTACATCTACCACCGTGTAAGCATGGATTTGGAGTGCATGGTGTATTTTCTAAAAATGCATGGATGCATGCATTTAAGCAGAACAAAAAAGTGGGAGCACTTACTGAAGCAAGTGGCATTGTTGGGCTTCCAATATGTTTGGCCACTCTTAACAGAACATTTATTCACATTGCTCCCCTTCATGTAATAACCTGGAAAACATTTTGTTGTGCAACTTGAACCATAAAATTGTATACAAGGCATGAATGTCGAACCAAACATCGGTGATTGGAAAGGCGGACAGAGTTTCTCTATAAATAGTAAATTTAATTGTGAGCATATTGAATGTAATTTTTCTCTGTAGTAAAAATGTTAGTTATGAAAGAATTTCTCATATTTTAACATTTATTTATTTATTTATTTATTTACGAATATTTATACAGGATAAAAATACTTCAGTTCTATATACATATCAATATATATATACAAATCTGGAATATTAATGATATATAACTCCTAATTTGAAGAAATAATTACAAATAAATTAGGAAATTAGGCAAAACCATCAACATCATGTATGCTAGTATAAGCAAATCACCATTCCTACATAATCTAAACGCAGACAATTGAAACTCTAATAGAATTCTCAAATATAGTTATTTTGAAGTTTTTACCTGTGCACTTTGTTACATCGCCCGACCACAACGTGGATGCTAAACATGTTCGGTTTAAAGACCCATGAATGTCAAATCCATCGTCACAAAGAAACAAACAACTTTGGTCAGTAACATAACCAGAACATTTCAAGTCACCATTTAGAGGAGGTTGGATGGTCTTACACGGAAGACCTAAAAACATTGAAAACTTTAGGAATTCTTCGCTTCCTTAATTTCAAGAGAAAGCATACCTTTGCAGGAATGTTTATTTGATTCAAGGGAATAACCTGGACGACAGCTGCACGTGAAAGAGCCAACATTATTATTGCAAATCTGTTGACAGTTATCAGTGTGTTCTGTACATTCGTCCACATCTGATAAAGAACACAAATTCCATAGATCTCATCATAGTAATCTCTTTTTCCACCTACCGTCACATTTATAGGACACCCCGGACTGTTCATTTACAAGCCGATAACCAACTCTACAGTGACATTTGTATGAACCAACGGTATTTACACACAACTGCGTACATTTATTGTCCCCCTTCTTCGCGCATTCATCTATATCAACACACGTCTTTTTGTCTGGCAGCAGTTTGTATCCCGTATTGCACGAACATATATAACTTCCCAGCGTGTTTTGACATTGCCCATTGATGTTATCACATGGCTTCGCAATAGCACATTCATTGATATCCTTGCATGTTTTGCCATCCATTTCTTTTCGATACCCTTTACGACAGCCACATGAAAATGACCCAATCGAATTGATGCAAATCTGGCCACATCCTCCATTCAAAGTGTCGCATTCGTTAACATCTAAAATCATTTGTATGTAAAGAAAATTAAACCTTTTATTACTTTAATAAAAGAGGATGAGGGGAAGAAAAAAACATACCATCACATGTCTTTTTGTCATTGCTTAACACATAGCCAGTGTGACAGGCACAAACAAATGAACCCACAGTATTTTTGCATATTTGTTGGCAGCCACCATTGGATGACGAACATTCATTAATGTCTAAAAAATATGAATTGCAAGATTATGTTGTGGCAGAAAAAGGATTGCTTTACAAAATATAACATTTTATTGTTAAAAATGCTGCCCCGCATAATTAGGCAGCGTTATTTATCTGTAACGGAAAATCGTTGTCTTACAACCATCACCCTTATGCTGAATAAGGACCTGAATTTCTTTCGATTAGGAAAATTGTTGACATTCTCTTCGCCTGAACAAATCAGTGAATACCCAATTCCCAATTTGTAATGGCATACATATGAGAGAAGCCAGCCACTTGGTAATCAGTTTTACTTTCTATTAATTTAAAATCAAAATGCCTAAGGAATATGCATATTCCTATGCGTATTGGGGTATGCGGGTCATGTAACATCTTTGACCTCATGGACATAAGCACCCATGCCCTTTATGCACGGCTGCCACGAAGTTTAAAGTACAAAGTTGGTATCTTGCGTGGGTTAACTCGCCACTGTTTTCCCTCTTCCTGGGGTTGGCGTAAGGAAGGGCATCCAGCTGTAATAACATCTGCTTCAATAAACCATCAGATGATTAAACCTACACAATTGTGGGGAATATCATCTTTTGATAACGTGCAACCCACTCTGAGTGGAAAAGGCCACATAAAAACGGATGATGATGATGATGATGAATAGAGCAACTCGCTGGTAAATAATCTGATTTAATTTAATAGGCAAACCAAAATAAACGTTTTATAGATTCTCACTTCGGGAACAAAATTTGTTTTGAAAAACTCCTCAAAACAGTAACTATATATCAGAATGGATATAAGATGTTAAAATTATTTAGACAATAAATCATACCAGCGCAAGTTAATGTATTCCCCTGCAACTCAAACCCAGTGCTGCATTTGCATTGGAAACTTCCAATTGTATTTATACAGTTTGCTCGACATGTAGGACTGTTTGACGCACATTGGCAGGGATTTTTAGAACATTCATTTACATCTAAAATTCAACATGCATTCAGTGCGTTTCGTTATAGTAGAACCACTTTCATATATTTAATATTGAATCTATTTTTATTCAGAGCATTATTTACAAAAATATATGCATATATCTGTGTTTTACGTTATTACATATAAAAACTGCTATTGACGTGGTTTTGCTTGGGACAAGTCATATCTTACCGCGGCATTGTGGATCTTTAGGATAATTGGGGGATGTTTTTTCGTATCCTTTTTTACAGGTGCATGTGTAGGAACCAGGCAAATTATTGCATATCTGTTGGCATGGACCTCTTCCAGAATTGGGTGAACATTCGTCAATATCTATGCAAAGGGTTCAGAGCAAAATTGCTGAAGTAAACACTGAGTTCATCTTACCAACTCCACATCTGCTACCTTCCCAACCACTGTTACATTTACAATAATCAGCACTAGAACAATGGCCATTCTGACAACCAGGATCGCAAATTGCTGCATATAAAATAAAAGCACACGTGAGAAATGTTTGTACCAAAAAAATTAAGAGATAAACCACCTTTTCAAATCAGAACAATGAAAATGTAGAAATCTTGTAAATATATACATTGGGAAATTACAAATTTCTGTTATCAATGTTGGAGCTGTCAAAATAATAATATAAATTCGATGAAATTAAAAACAAACTAAGACGTATGCTAAAAATAAAAATGCTACTGAATCGTAATTACAACAGAAAAGTATGAAGCGTGGGTTGTAGAATGAATTGGAGAGATGGTAAAAGAATGTTAAAGAGGTTATACAGATATAAAGTGTTTGCAGATGTATAAATAGATAATAATAGCATCTATTTATTTAAAGGAATATAAGATTAATATTGTTAAAAATTATTTAATATATATAGAATATTATAGATCTTCAATTGTTCACTCCAATGATGTACTCATATATATACAAATAATGAACAGATTTCTTTGCTGAAAAGTGCAAAATTACAAGTTCCAAACTATCCAAACTATCAAACATCAGGATATTGATGAAAAATATTTGACTTACGTGTTGGACATCCACTTCCACTCTGTGCCCATCCACTGCAGCAATAATAATTTTTTTCAAATTCAATTTCAGAGATAGTTCCGATGTAGTACACAGTTCTGCCTCTCTGAAAGGCTGATTTAACTGTTCTCACATAGACTGTATATGAACGGGTTGCTGAACAAACATTCACCCTGGCAAAAATATTGTTAAAACACATACATAAATATTGGACCATTAGGATATACAAAGGATTAACATCAAGACAGCATGGTTTCAAAATCCTACTTAAAAATAATATACAGTGTTGATTGGATTCTTTGTGGAATTCCTGTCTATTATTTTTTAGTGCCATACAGTAATGAAGAATTTATATATATATATATATGCTAAAAGTATATCAGCTTCTTGTAACTGACCGAAACTAAATTAACTCCTATATACATAATTAATCATGTTATCAGGCATAGTGATATCCCAATAAGGTGGCAGTCAAATGTTATAGTTTGTTTATTTCTCAGTCTTTATACGGGATAAAAACATCAGTGTTTACACTATCTACAGATATATTAGTAAAGCTCCTATCCTAGTTTGTCCTGTTTGATAGGGAGAAAAGGAAGACTAAATAAAAGTCTTCAAATAGTTAATAAGACAGAATCAACTACCACTGAGAATTAGATCAAAAAGAAACAAAAAAGTTAAAAGCAAATAAAATAAGAATTATTTCGAGAAGCTTTAAGCTTCACTGATTTCAATTTTATCAAAATAATATTATTCCTTGTAAAGAATTCATTCATAGATTAAATAAAAAACTTCAAGATTCTTTGTTCAAACACTTTTTGACCAACAAACAATTTTGCTTCAATATTTCTTGGCGGACATCTTTAACATTTTCATTGTTGATTCTTCTAGCCCTGCGATTAAGGGATGACAAACAATCCAGTTGAATTCTCATATAAACTTGTTTCACAGTATCAAAGTAAGTGAGAAGTGGAAAAATCATGATGTTGAACGTCTTTATAGCAACACGAGTAATCAGGTATTCACGAATTCTTTAAAGTAACCATAAACAACCACTTGCGTTTTTTTAGAAGCAATAAAAATTGGAGCTCAAAGTTTGAATGGAGCTTGTTTCCAAGGTATACATATTCTTCAACAAAGGTAATTGGTGGTCTATTGTGAACAATATAAGGATTCCTTCTGTAAAGATTCATTCTCTTACTTCTTCCGAACAGCATCATCTCTGACTTCCCCTTTTTCAGATTGAATAGGAGTTCGTTTTCACTATAGTAACTTCCAATTTTTGTCATTTCAACATTCAACACTTATTTGATAACATTTTGGTTTTTCTGTTTCGATTGTTGAAGAGATTAGACGTGTTTTGAAAGCGGAAGAATTTTTGTATTGGATCTAGTTGATTTGTGTGAATTGTTTTGGAGTTTTCGTATTGCTTTTCAAAGTAACTCATACGGAGGAGTAAAGATCATATCTGTGCGGTATTTTGTTATTTTGTTTACGTAGAAGAGAGCGGTGCAAATTAGATCTTGTGTTGTTTCCATATTTCATACGAAATCATTGAGTTTCTGTTTCGCAACAATTTTACTACACTCATTAAAAACCCATTTAATTTTATAACTCTCATTAAAAAGCCTTTTCATCGCCTTCTGTTTAACTTTTTGCACAACTGTTAATATCTCACACTAATAAACATGGGTCCCAAACATGATATGTCATTTACAATGCAACAAGTCAGGGAAATTTTGAGCATGCATGAACAGACACTCATTAATGTTTTTAATAGTAATTTTGAGAGGATGGAAAGACAAATTGATGCTATTTCAGAGGAAAGTATCCTACTAAAAAAAGAAGTTCAGGACTTGAAAGCTTCTGCCCAATTCCACAGCAACATATTTGACGAAAACATGAAAAAAATAAACCATAAGTTATTTGAAAAAGAAGATGCCAGTCATGGTATAACTTTTCTTGAGGCGAAATTGACAGAACTGGAGAATCGTTCAAGAAGAAACAATTTAAGGGTTAATGAGATTGAAGAAGATGAAAATGAAACATGGGATAAAACTGAAAATAAAATAAGACATGTAATTAAGGTAAATTTGGAAATAAGGAGCGCAATTCAAATTGAGAGAGCGCACCAAATGGGAAACAAACATTATAATGGTAGAATAAAATCAAAACGAACAATTACGGTTAAGTTCTTAACCTTTAAGGATAGACAACTTGTTCTGGAGAAATTTCGCGAAAAGAAATTGTGGGAAAAAGGGGTGTTTTTTAACAAAGATTTTTCTGAAGCGACAATGAGGAAGCGTAAGCTATTATTTAAAGAAGCGAAGGAATTGAGAGAAAAGGGAAACTTTGCGAAAGTGGTGTACGATAATTTAATTATGTACAGAAATGACGAAAAGAGAGATTAGTTATTTATGTGTTTTTTTATTATCCTACGTAGTTAAGATATTTATATTCTTACATTATACTTCGTAAATTATAATTATGATTGAAGACTTTGAAAAATATGTTTTTAAACCAGTTCTCAATTGATCTTGATCAACCCCTTTTAAATACTGATTTTGATCCGGATTTGAATTATTTGAACGATTTTTCTAACTATGATACAACTTACTTTCTCCCTGATGAACTAAACTCATTCTTTTCTGACAAAATCACAGCTGAAAACGTCTCTATTATTCATCTCAATATTAGGAGTTTAAACGCAAATTTTGAAGATTTTTTAAACCTACTTAGCGAATGCAAACATTGCTTTAATATCATCTGCCTCAGTGAAACTTGGTGCTCCGATGAGGATTTTAAAAACAATTCAACTTATCAAATACCAAGTTATAATGCTTTTCATCATGAAAGGAAGACTGGTAAACGAGGGGGTGGCGTTTTAATATATATTAAAGATATGTTTTCCTATAAAATAAGGCCAGAGATATCATTTTCTAATAAGGATAATGAAATGATAAGCTTTGAAATTATTAATAAGAAGACAAAAAATGTTCTGATCTCATGTTGCTATAGACCTCCTGACGGTATCTGCAAAAACTTGATTGTTGATTTATGTAAAGTTTTCAATACTAGTAATATAGAAAATAAAAATTACGTCATCTTGGGAGATTTTAATATAAATTGCTTGAACTATAATGAAAAAAGCTATGTGAAATTATTTTATGATTCCATATATCAACATGGGACATTTCCATTAATAAATAGACCAACGCGTGTTACGGGAAATTCTATTTCAATTATTGATAATATTTTTACAAATTACATTTTCAACCCACTTCTAGTAAAAGGAATTATTAAAAGTGATATCTCTGACCACTTCCCGATTTTTGTTGCTATTAACATTTCTAAAACAAAAGCAAAATGTGAAAAAATGAAGATTACAAAAAGATTTTATAAAGAAAAAAACGTTTCATTTCATTTAAGAGGGCCTTGTCCAATGTGGACTGGTCTGAAGTTTTAGTCAATGAAGATACAAATGCCTCTTATAATCTATTCCTAAAAACCTTTTTTAAATTGTATGATGAAAATTTCCCTTTAATTGAAACTTTTGTTAAGGTAAAAGACTTAAATGCGCCTTGGATGTCAGATAGACTGAAAAAATCATCAAAATTAAAGCAAAAATTATATATTAAATTTCTAAAAAATAAAACACTCTTAAATGAACAAACATACAAGAACTACAAAAACCTTTTTGAAAAATTAAAACGAAAATCCAAAAATAATTACTATTGCATATTATTAGAAAAACATCGAAATAACTCTAAAGAAATCTGGAAAATCATGAAGGAAATTACAGGGAAAAAACAAAAAATAAATGATCTTCCTAAAATTGTGAACGTTAATGGTAAAAATATCGTAGATCGTGCAGTAATAATGAATGAATTTAATAAATACTTCATTAATATTGGTCCCAAACTAGCTTCAACCATAAAATTATCTGAGAATACTTTGCATGAATATCTTCCTAATATTGACTCTGAAATGAATTTCAATGAACTCACTTTTAAAGAGTTTGAAAAGGCTTTCAAATATTTAAAACGCAACAAAGCCATAGGTATTGATAAAATTCATGGTAATATTGTAATTGATGTTTTTGAAGAAATTAAACTTCCACTATTTATAGTTTTCCAGTCTTCCTTTCACAATGGAGTTTTCCCCGATAACTTAAAATGTGCTAAAGTTAAACCAGTTTTTAAATCTGGAGATACCGCACAAATTGGAAATTATAGACCTATCTCCATATTACCTTTTTTTTCAAAAATTCTAAAAAAAATCATGCATAATCGTCTTTATTCTTATTTCAAAGTAAACAACCTTTTTTATAATAAACAATTTGGGTTTCAGACAAATACTTTCACTGAACATGCATTGTTGCAATTAAATGATAAAATTTTAAAATCTTTCGAAAATGGTGAATACACTCTCGGAGTTTTTGTCGATTTATCGAAGGCATTTGACACAGTTAACCATAACATTTTGTTACAAAAATTAAAGCATTATAGAATTTCTGGTGTACAGACGTTTCGAAACTGCCGATTCGAAACTGGCCGTTTCGAAATTGACGATTCGAAACCGGACGGTTCGAAACAATATTATTTTACATTTTTCAATCTTTTATTAATTTTTGGAATAATTTTGTTTTACGTCGTTTTTTAAAATTCTATCAAAGTTTTTATAATCCGCGAATTTGAGTTACGAATCAATCAAGTGGTTTATCTTCGAACGTTATTACCTTTAGCCGGCCCCGCGATATGCATTAGAAATGTTTCCGCACGTTCATGTGACAGAGCTTGTGTATATTTGTTCAATATAAATTTTATGATGAGTTCTCTGATATGAAAGGTAATTAAATGAAATTTAAAGCATTGAAGTCCAGAGACACGATGGCGAAAAGAAACGCTCTATTATCTACTCTATGTATTTCTTATAGACCTCCAAATAAACCGTTGAAATCTATTTATTCATTTCTCTTCAGAAAATTTAAAAACCGCGATAAAAAGTTAATTTATTTTGTTGGCGACTTCAACATGAATTGTTTCAACAGACATCAAAGTAAATTGCTTTCTACACATGTCATTCTGCTACGCCATGTGTAATTACGCGTGCAACCACAAGAACATCTGTATATTTCGAACCATTTTACAATTTCTTCTCTAAATAATAAATCTCAATATGAAACAAAAATTAGCAAAGCAGCTATGTAATGTTTATATATGTGTGCGTGAAACAGTAGCATGAATTTGTAACAATCTAAACAATGCCGAAATTCCTTAATACATTTTTTTTTAAATAAAAACATCTCTATAGGCAAATTTTTAAAAAATTGGACTCTAACCGTAAATGAAAAATTTTTTGATATGGTTTCGAACCGTCCGGTTTCGAATCGTCAATTTCGAAACGGCCAGTTTCAAATCGGCAGTTTCGAAACGTAGTGGAATCGAATTTCTAGTATTTATTTAAAATGGTTTCAAAGTTATCTAACTCGCCGTAAACAATGCGTTTTTAATGGAAATATTATGTCTGATCTTCTTGAAATTACATGTGGTGTCCCTCAGGGTTCTATACTTGGTCCATTGTTGTTTCTAATATATATACATAAATGATCTTGCCAATTCTTGCTGTGAAATAAATTTTATAATGTTTGCAGATGTATTTGCAACAGTATTTTTATATCTCCAACTGATGAAATAGAGATTTCTTCTCGAATTTACAATTTCTTACATAAATTTAATTGCCTAAACAAATTACAATTTGGGTTTCGATCGAAGTATTCAACAGCTCATGCCTTATTAAGTATAACAGAGAGAGTGAGAGAAGCTATTGACTCTGATCTTTTTGCATGTGGTATTTTTGTTGATCTGAAGAAGGCATTTGATACAGTCCATCACAAAATTCTTCTCGAAAAACTTGATCACATCGGTGCAAGAGGCATTGTTAATGAATGGTTTGCTTCGTATTTGCAAGATCGGCAACAATATGTAACGATTAACGGGTTTTCATCATCGTTAAAGTCAATCAGATGCGGCGTTCCTCAAGGTTCTGTGTTGGGCCCTTTGTTATTTTTAGTTTATATTAATGATTTTCATAACTGTATAAAGTTTTCAACAGTGCATCATTTTACAGATGACATTAATTTGTTATACATCAACAAGTCAATAAAAACCTTATGTAAAAAAGTAAATTATGATTTACAAAGTGTTAATTATTGGCTTAATGCAAATCTTATCGCTTTAAATGCTAATAAAATTGAATTTATAATTTTTAAGAAACATCATAAAAAAAATGATTCTGAAATTAAAATCATGTTAAATGGATCACGTTTAAAACAATCAACTTGCATTAATTATCTGGGAGTTTTAATTGATGAAAACTTAACTTGGAAACCCCACTTAAGTGAACTTTGTAAAAAATTGAGCCGATCAAATAGCATGCTTTCAAAAATTAGATACCACGTTAATACAAAAATTTTGAAAAGTTTGTATTTTTCAATTTTCTCGTCACATTTAACTTATTGTTGTCAAATTTGGGGACAAAAAAAAGCATAAATCTAAATAAATTATGTTCTATTCAACGATCAGCACTAAGAATTATAAATTTTCAACCTTTTAGATCAAATGCAACTGCTGCATTTACTAAATTTAATATCTTTCCATTTTCGTCTACTATTAAACTCCTCAACATTATGTTTGTTTTTGATTCTTTAAACCAAAATATCCCCCCTTCGATTGGCAATTTCTTCACTAAACTTTGTCATTTTCATCTTTATCCATCTCGCAATGCCTTAGCTAATGAACTTAAAATTTGTTCATATATATAATACAATTTTTTATCGAAAATACTCAATTAAACACCAAAGCATCATTGAATGGAACAAATCAATTAGAGACATTAAAAATATTTTTGATGTAAAATATAAAAACATGCATTGGTTAAATTATATTTTTGATTTAAACAGTAAACAATTTTTTAATTTAGTTAAACTTAGCATCAGGGGTAAACCTTGTTTAGCTTAGTGTTATTAAACAAATATATGTTTTGCTTGGTGGTTTGTATTTTATGTTGTGTGTATCTTTGCCAATTAGATAATATATATTTTTTCTAGATATTTTTTTTTACGCATATTTCTACTGTGGTGTCACTACATTGTTCAGCTTTATGCTATTGAGTGACACCAACCATATATTTTTGTAATTTGTTTTTCTATGAATTTTTGTATTTTTATTATATGGTGAATAAACAACAATTTGAATTTGAATACTAGTCTATTTATATCTAACTCTGATTTAAACATTGCTTTTGGAACAATGAATGCAGCATTAAAATGTGTTGCATCATGGTTCCGAACTAATAAATTGTCATTAAATATATCTAAAACAAAATACATGTTATTTCAAACAAAAAATAAAAAGTGCATTGATAAACTACCTCAATTAAATATTGATAATATAGAACTAGAGAGAACTAAATTTACGAATTTTTTAGGAGTGATAGTAGATGAGAATGTTTCCTGGGAACGACATATAGCCTTCATAAATAAAAAAATATCTAAAAGTGTTGGCATTCTTTATAAATCTAGACAAATTCTGAAGAGAAATCTTTTAAAACAACTCTATTTTTCATTTGTAAACAGCTATCTTAATTATGCAAACATGGTTTGGACAAGCACTCACATGAGTAAATTAAAATCTATATATAGAACACAAAAACATGCGATCGCGTAATTTATTTTAAAGACAAATTTACACACACCAAGGGTTATTTGATGATATTAAAGCAATGAACGTTTATCAAATTAATATTTACCAAATACTTTTTTTTGTGTTTAAATGTAAATATAAATTGGTACCAAATATTTTTGAAGGAATTTATACCTTGAAAATAAAAAACCGTAGCACAAGATCTTGTGAAGCAATAATTACACCTTTTTGTAAAACAAAACTTTGTGAATTTTGCATTTCTGTTCGTGGTCCAAATCTTTGGAATAAGTTAATTGTTTCAAATCTAATCAAAACAAATATTTCTTTTTCCAGTTTTAAAAGCTGTGTTAAAAGTATTTCAATTTCACTGGATAATGATATATATAAATATTTTTAAATTATCTTTTGTTATTTTTTTGTTCTGTCTGTTTGTTTTTTAAGAATTTTTATTTGTATATCATATTTTTCTTGTATGCGTAGATAAGTTAACGATTTTTGTTATAAACTTATATTAATGAATAAATAATAATTTTAACCGAATTTCTCAATACTGATAATTTTCTCAATAATTCTAATTGGTTCTCGATGATAAAGTCAAACTTGACCTTCTACGAGTTTCCACTTTTCTTTGATCATTTACGTTATATTATTATTATGTTATATTTCGTATAAAAAGATATTATTATTATATACATATTCATTTTTCAACTACGTGTTGAATTTATCTAGAAGAATTGTGTTTTTTGTTGATAATTTATGGAAAAGAAAAATTTAAATAAATGAAATGAAAATGAAATATCTTTGTCACCAAAGCAGATGACTGTATCATCAGCATATTTAACTAAAAAATGTTTAGCATATGACATTCTTTTGTACACATGACTGGGGTCATCACGATATAACATCCAGCAGTAGTCCCCCATCATTACCTCATTCCAAAAACCTTGGTAACAAGCTTCCATAGCTTGAATGTCCTGGTGAGATTGTTCACCTTGTTCATCACTCACTGCACCAAGGTTTTCTGGAAAGAAGTTCAAGTGGGAGTGCAGAAAATGCATTTTGAGGGACATGCCCATCTCTCTGTAAGCCACAAGCAGATCTTCAACTCCTGCCTGAAAAGAAAGCGATTTTGCATTTCCTAAAAAGTTAGCACACAACCACTAGAATGCCTGCCAAGCACGTAATTCAAACTTTGACAATGATTTTTGAATATGTGGATCCTATAGCACTTCTCTAATTTGTGGGCCCACAAAGATTCCTTCTTGTAGTTTTGCTTGGCTTATGCTGAGAAACGTTTTGCAGAGAAATGCGACCCCATTAGAATTTCACTTTCCCATTGCTTTAAGTTAAAGCAAAGTAAAATTCTTCATCAAACCCAGCTTGATATGAAGAGGTGGTAGGGAAATTTGTAAGGATCTACTAGAGGAACATCAGTTAGGCACAGATGGAATGCTTCATGATGAATTACGTCTATTTTCAATTCAATTTATTTACCAAAATATCATTTACATAAAAAACAAACAAAAAAACACAACAACAACAAAGACCTTTATTACAAAAGGATATCCGGTTTGATATTTTGGTGGGAGTTACTCAATAGCCTAAGGCTGAACAAGTAGTAACCCCATAATAAAACAAAATAAATAATATTCAAAATATAAGAAGAAAATACTTAATATATAATGTAGATATAAAATAATATAAAACTATGAACAGTTATAGTATAGTATAGTAGTAGTATAGTATAGAATAGTAACGTCATTATTGGATTACTTCACAATTCTTGTGCTTGAGTAAACACTAATGTCAAAAATATAATAATATAATGTTTGATATTTAACGAGGCTTGTTTTGGGAGCCTCTTTTGAGTCGCTGCTACGCTTCGAGAACTGCGTTTATACAGCTTTCTGAATGTTTTACGTTCATATTGTTCAACAGCCTCTTGTAATCTGGAAAATGATAAGAATTTTGTGTTTTGGGCGAGCACTGTATATTTATGACCACGTGCCCCCATGTCTGAGAAATAGTTTGAACACGACGGAAAAAGAGCCCGCGTGGTCATGCGCAGAAGGTTGCCGTATATATAACTAAAACAAGCTTGTGTATGGTTGCCGTATCGGTAGTCACTTCGTATAATCAACGTTGCAATCGCCAAGCATGATACATTCTTGTTCTCGTCGTTTTCAGTATCTATTGTAATCTCTCGGAAGATAATTAGAGGTATCTGGGGGCCGATAAAACAACCTATGAGAACCGGTTTCAAATGTTTTTTGTGTTATCGCTGTCCAAATATTTTTTCTATGAAAGGTTTTCGGCGCTAATGTACTCTTTCGCACCTCCCTATTTACTTATCAGTTTTTTTAAAAAACACTTTCATTTTTTTATTTGTTTGTTTTGTTTCTCAATATATTGCTTCGCGAGCCTTTTATTCGGTGTCAGGAAATAAACCCCTCGGAAAAATACCCCCGGAAATACACCCCCCGAAGAATTACCCCCCGGAAATATACCCCTTGTACAATAAACCTCTCCGAAATATATCCCCGTACAATAACCCCCCCCCCTCCCCGGAAAAATACCCCCGTACAATATATATATATATATATATATATATATATATATATATATATATATATATATATATATATATATATATATATATATGCGTATGAACAGAAAATACAAATCTAATGATAATAGACCCCTGTACCCCGTACAATAAACTCCCATGAAAAATGCAGTTGTTGAAAATCTGTTTATACACGTTTTACTGGTTGTTTTTTCCATCTTACTTCAAACATTTGGAAACAAATTCAAGCTTTTGGCTTACAAGAGCAATACCAAGCCGATCCTGAGTTTTTGCTTCATTGGAGGAGAATGGTTGCAGCTGTTGCTTTTATACCACCAGGTGATGTCATTGATGTGTTTGAGCGACTGTGCAATGTTATTCGAAATACCTATCAGGATGATGCTGACCGTCTCCTAGATTATTTTGAAGATAACTACATAGGGAGGTTCCGACAAAATGCACCACGCGCTGTGCCACATTTTCCTATCTAGAGATGGAACATGTTTCATCGAACACACCAAGAGATGCCGCGAACAAACAACTATATTGAAGGATGACACCGGTGCTTTTAAACCCTTTGCTCGTCTTCGCATCCCACATTATGAAAATTCTTGGAATTGCTAAAGAAGGAACAATCTATAAACCGCACTGAAATCTTACAAGCGGAAGGTGGACATCCTCCTCCAGCACAGCGTCGTCGATACATGGATTGCAACGAGCGAATCCTTGCAATACTATATGAATATCCAAATCGTGAAAACATGCGTTTTCTTCGAATCATCGCTCATAATCTCGGATTTTAAAGAACATGTAACAATAATTCTTTTGATTTTCTTACAATCATTCAATCTTATGAGAAATATAACACTTTCGGGAGTTAATTTTCTCGCACTTTTTTATTATTCCAGGGCTATATTTCTGGGGTTCATTTTACGGGGGTATTTTTCCGAGGGATTTATTGTACGGGGAAATATTTTCGGGAGTTTATTGTACGGGGGTATATTTCCGGAGGGTTTATTGTACAGGGGGTATATTTCCGTGGGTATTTTTCCAGAAGGTAATTCTCCGGGGGTATATTTCCGGAGGGTATTTTTTCGGGGGGTTTATTTCCTAGAATCTTTTATTCCAGAGAGAATATTTCCAGCTCGTGTAGATAGGCACTTATCAAAAAGAACTTAGTGGCGAAGAACACTAATTTCTAACATTGTAAAAATAACACAAACATGTTGGATGATGCAGAACTTAATATTTATTGCAAAGAGTTATTGCTATGCTATTATTTATCTATTATTTATTTATCATCTATAGGCGACTAAAAATTGGATAACTTAGCAACAGTGAATATTACACGGGTATATTCGTTTTCAATAGACTTTTTAGAGCTCAGAGAATAAGTTACAGCCAAAAAAACTAGGGGGATGGGATGCGAAAGCACATTAGCGCCGGATTTTCAATATCTTATCTGTGTTTGAAATAGATGTTGTTTTTGATAAACATTGCAACACCCTCCATCCTTGTTACTTTTCCGATCTCGATGAAAAAACTCATACCTCTCAATATTAAGACGAGATGTTAAACTATCTCCGGTTAAATGATTTTCAGACAAGGTGACAATGTCTATATTTTTACTCAAATAAAAGAAAACTGAATTTGAAAGGCTTTAACTTGAATATTTCAAAATAGGAACCGCCGTTATGTTGTAACCGTACCGTACTGTATATTCTTAAACAAAGGATTCAAGGAGGAAATAATGGTAAATTGAAAATTATTATGGTGGAAACAACTCTATAGCTATTTGCAGATTTCATTCAATATCTCAAATTCCACAAATGTCGGGTCCTGTCCGAGAGTAGAGCGTGTTACAAAGACTGTACTGCAAAAAGACACAGTCAAAGCCACTCTGTTGCTGCTGAACTGAAGCTCACAGTTGCTGTGCCAAACAGCATACCACCCGGAATACAGGCAACTTACTTTTTACCTCACTGGAAGGTATGTTGGTGTAGAAAACGTCAAATCATTGCATTATTTCTTTGTTGTGAACAGCTGCTGTTGGACTCGTAGTAGGGGTGGGATCTTTTTAAGCGTCTCTTAATCAAATATCAATATTTGGGTTGGTACACCAATATGGCGACCGCATAGTTTTTAAGTGTGTTACGGCTCCTTATAAGTATTAATTTAATTTTTAACAAGTGATTTGTGGATATTTTGATAAAAATTAAGTTTTGATTTTGACAACTTTTATAGCTGTTACTGCTGAACTTTAAACCACTCTGATTGTTATCAGGGAATGCTATCAAGCCTTTTTCATAACGATACTTTGTAACACTGAATCTCCAGCGACAAGTAAAATTAAAGAGTAGATTAAGAGTAATAAATTGTTCGCTTCTTTTTAGCTGACGTCATCAAAATCTTCATTGCCTCATATCACTTCGAAGCTCGTCCCAGTCCTCCCAGACTTACATCGGAAGATTACCATAAAATCAAATCCAGGGTTGTACATTTCAAACTGCGTTTCTATTCCGTAAAATAATACACTAAACACACAAAGGCTGGCTAAGAAGTGATACGTGCACTTTGAAATAAACAAACTAAAACGACTTATCTCTATGTTTTCTTATCAGAACAAGCTGATTCCACGCGTCTTCGATAAACAAATTGCGAAAAAAGTGAATGGTGAAAGATATATATTACGTTCTGCTTAAACAGGTATCTTTTACCAAAAAAAAGGTTTGAATGTTAAAATGTTTCTATATCATAGGGAACGGCTGAATTTTTTATCAATGTTGAAAACGAAGAAATACATATTTGTTTTGATAAATAACTTTTCTAGTAATTTAATAATTTAATTGGAAGAATTTGTTTGACTGACGCCAAACGCGCATCCTCTTGGAGACTATGTTACTTTTATATACTATACGCATGTATAAATACTCTCCCTGTTATCATTGGGTAGTATATATCACCGTGTCGTAGAAGTAATGAGTGAATTTTGCACACGGGTCTTAGTGCTACTCTACATAATAATCGGTGTTTTTTTTCTTACACTCACAATTCCGATGAAAGGAAAATGTTACTATAAAATGTTCCCAAAACGCAGAACGACGTCTGACCAATATTTTTTTATAAAGGTTTTATAAATTTCCAACCTTTTCTTTCTTAATAATAACTTCTTGTGAAGTAGCATGAAAAGGTGAAAAAACATTCTTAAAACACACTAAAATAATTGAAAGAGATCTTATCTTAAGGCCAATCTCCACTCAGAAAAATTTAGCCGAAAAGAAATATTTTCGGCCGAAAAACATCACGTGATATATTCTGATTGGTTAAAATTAAAAACATTGCACAATTTACTCGAAAAACAATTTTTCGATTCCGAAAAAAAAAAGTTGAATTTTTTCAACTTTTATTCTTTTTCGACCAGAAAATTTCTAGATTGACCAATCAAATAGCCTCGTTTAAAATTTTCACGTGCGAATTTTGAAGTCGTTTAAAAATATTTCGCAACAACAAATAAAAAAAATCTGTTCAATTCGATATCAAATTTAAAATTTCAACAATTTCTTTTAAAAATGGATGGCAACAATGATCCATCACTACGTGTGGTTTGTTTTGCTTGTGTTTTTGTAATAGAATTCTGATATATCTGGAAATTTTAATTTCGATTTACTTTTTCTGATGACAAAATTTGAAGTGGAGATTGAATTTTGTTTTTTTCGGCCGAAAAAATTTCTTTCGATCGAAAAATTTTCTGAGTGGAGATAGGCCTTAACAGATAAAAACAAAATACGTGTTTCTAAAAAATAATTGTATTTTTACCGCACAAAAACGGGATTACGCAACTAATTATTCACTGCTTTAAAACGCGTGAAATTTGCACGTTCCGTAATATAAAGGGAGGCTTTCAAAAGATTTCTTTCCAAGTCGGTCATAAGTGCATGTGGCATGTATAAGGCGCCTTGTATATATATATATTAAAAGATGTCTCAGATAGTTGTTCTTCGTTGTAGAAGTGTGAATGCAATTTCAACGGGGTTTATATTGCTAGTATTTAATAATTCAAACGAGTTCTTTAGTCCCAAATTTTTGAGTTAACAAATTTATTAATTCGTAGTTTCCTCTGTTATGAAAATGAATGCGGTGAAGAGTATATCATTGCATACGACTTTTATAGGACCAAACTGATAGCTATAATTGCTATAATTGCTTTGGATTTTTCCGCAAATAATGAGATCCTTAGTAACAGTACAAAACTAAAACTTCCTACAGTGATAGCTCCATACCACTCACGTGTATACCTATTGCAAAAACATCTTAAAAAGAAGAATTTCAAAGTTTTGAAATGTAAAAAGCTGAATGAGGAGGTATAATAATACATGATAGAAAGTGCAAGCATTTATATAGCATATGCTGCGAAAGAGTTCGTGCTACTACAATTTTTTGTTCCAAAAAAATATAAAAGGCTCACTTCAGGTTCTAAATGTCGGTTTTAATAAGAATTTTGAAGCACTCTGAAGTTTTAGCTTTCTTATAAAAAAACAACTCAGTGGTATGATATGTTTAAAATACGCAATGAAAAGGCGACAAACATACCCTCTTGGACTGAGTGAAGCCAAAACTAGATGAAAGATCTGCATCAGCAGAAACACGCATGTCAAACTCCCCATCTTCTACTTACGCAGATACGAAACCAAACCTATTTATAATACATACAGTAGGATGTAAATCAGATGGAGGAAGTATTTTTGTTTTGATAACATCAAATTTTAATCAAATGCAACAATAGTCTTTGGTTTTTTAATGTTTCATCGACAATAATTTTGTAAAAAAGTCATTAATTTTAGCTTTTTCACATCTTAATATTAATCCTAGTTTTAAACATACTACGGTATTTACCATCGTTTTCTAGGATTTATAAAAGATGGAATTGTTATCTTGCCACCAGGGCAAGTTGTCTTGATTAAAATCAGGATTTTTAATTAGACACACATTTTCCCAAAACAGAAGTTATTGAACTCACATTCAGTACGGGAAGGAACTTCAGGAAGTTGATCGCCGTGATCGTCTAAAGGGGAGTTTGATAAAAAGTTGATGACGAAAAGCTTTATTTTTTAAATCCGATATAAGAATACGCAAATTACCTAGCTTAGCAAAAACATCTTGATAGCTCAATATCGGGTTGTTTTGTATGTAATATGTAACGAATGTAATAAAGACGTAAAACGGAAGTTTTAAGTTGATCAATATTGGTTGAAGATAGTTAACGTGTAAATAAATTCTATTCACAAAATATGACTCAACATGTTCAGTATGGGTTTCAATAAGACACATTTTCTTCTCATTTGCATCTGTTTTTTGTTTGAACCAGTTCTTTCTGTTTTTGTTTTATGGGGTCTTCACACGAAGGAAAATTGCCCGTGGTAGTAGCCTAAAATACATACCTAACAGATTATACCTGGATATCGCATAATATAGCCCAGGGTACAAACTTGCATGTCCTAAAGTATACCCTAGGATAAAAATTGGGCTAGGCATAATAATGCTCTCCTTGGCCAGATTTTATCCGCATATTTTTAGCAAGGGTGGTGTCCATTTTATTTGATCTTAAAATTAGTTTGTTTTTTAAAAATTGTTTCTCATATCACAAATCAAATTTTTGGAATTTTGACGATAAGAAAAACATTTTAAATTCTAAGACATATTTCGTAGATCTCTTACATTTTCAAGCAGTGAATAAAATAAAGTTACAAACCTTACCTTACCTTACCCATCGTTTATAGTGCGTTTCCATCCATAACTATATATTTAATTATTATTATTAATTATAAAAGTCTCTAGTCGTTATCAGAATCTAACAAAATTTACAAATATACTATAATATAAAATAATAACTTGTGAGTGAGTGAGTGTATGCTTTATAGACTCAAAAACCACTGCACATATTTCTTTGGAAATCGCTCTGCAGATTCGTAATAACACAGAGCAGGTTTTCGCAAACACAAATTTTTAACATTCTCGAGCTTTTCAAAGAATACTAAATAAATAAATGAAAGGTGATCCGCGCGGCGCCGGCAAAGTTCACAACTTCTAATTCATTCTTCTGTTATTGATTTCGTAATTTTACAATACGAATTACCTTGCACGGCAGACAGCTAGTCTTGTATATATAGTGAAAATAAAAATGCGGTGCAATCGTAATTAAATTGGCGATGTAAAGCATGCGTGAAGAGCATTGTTTATAAAGAACGACGTTGTGCTTTTGTTCTTGTATAAAACAAAGGACGTCGTTCAGTGATACGGGATTTGGGAATTAGAACAGTTTCCAAATATGGAGTGTAAATGCTTTTCCGGACATGTATTGTATGCATGTCTGTAGATAATGTAAAATATGAGAGGAAGGAATTTGTACCACAAAATGAGTTAGTTTTTGTTGTCCGATGAACAAAATAGGATCATGGGAAGAAATACTCTTCAAAGTTAGTTGTCCGCCCTTATTTCCCGGCAAAATGTCTGAGCATTAGCTCACTTATACACATATCAGCAGGGAAGGATGTAAACTCGCAAAACGTGCTTGAGCTGAGATGGATTTTTCTGCAATTGATAAATTTTTTCAAAATAATATTGCACCAGAATCCAGCAATAATTTTATTCAGATTTGCTCGCCTATTCAGATAAAAAATGAAGCGTGTGCAAAAACAGAAAGAAACTTGTTAATGCATGCATATATAGATAAATTATATGTCCGCTTATACATGTATATATAACATATATATATTAATCGCATGTTAATCTTATAGAACTCCAATTCTTTAATTGAACTTGCATCTACGTTTCAATATGCTCATCGCCACAAGAATTAACTGCATAAATAACGCGAAGATAAGCGGCGATAAGCTGTATACGGCTGCCCAACCGGGATGCTCCATCCAGTTTAAAATCGGGTAGACATACCTCTTTGTTGAAAAGGTATATATAACTGTGACTAAAATGTATACGACTGCAAGAATAAGGGAGTAGACGACGTGAAGGTATCTTATGGGGATGAGATTGAGGAAGAAATCTATCGTGAAAATAAATCTTATTTTCAGTAGACCATTTTTGTCATAAAAATGATGAAGAACGACAGGAAAGAAGTAAATTTACAGAAGAACAAACGCGAACAGAGTCATGCGTTGTTCCTTGTAAAAGGGGATCAATGACCAGGAAAAAAAGCCTAGAAGCTGTGTTCCATATGTTGTGCCATGGTAATAAATCCGCCTTTTTAACGGGCATTTACTTGATTAAGTGCAAAACGAGTTTTCTCTTTACGGTGGGCACCGAAACACCTTATTGATGCCATTGCATGTGAAATGCGAATTAAATCTGTTTAGCCTGTTTAAATTTGTTTAGCCTGTTAACCTTCTCTCAAGCATTTATTTTCTTCCTTATATAAAATAGCGTCATATAAAATTGTCGACATTCAAAATGCCGCCATTATGACATACGTACGTTGAATCTGTAGAAATCCCTTTCCTCGTTATGTTGCAAATTAAATTTTGAACATTGAAATTCAGATTTAAATTCTTTCCAAAATGACTCCATTTTCCTTGCAAACAAATGTTGTTTACAATTTTATCATGTACTCTCTCCACCGATCACAAATTCTTGCTTTTGTTTAGATATTTTGTTCAAAACGTATTACCATTTAATTGTTGAACGGATGCAACCATCTGTGACTCAACAAAACAATCATGTAGAGTTGAGATTTCAACATTGTTGCAACAAATAGATGCGCGCTACCTGAAATAAATACTTAATTTCTAAAGCGCTATACATTCTCATTACTTCTTTGTGAAGCAAAAAAATATTTTTAAATGCGACATGCATGTCGATTTACTGGTAACCGTCACAATTAATGGTATCGATGTAGCAGATTATTTCGACTCCCTGAAAAATGTGATTCCCCCAGTCATTGCAAACTAGAGAAAACTATCTCCCCTAGAGTCATAATAAACTAGAAAATATTAACACCACGTGGAAATAGAAGCGATAGAAATATTTGTAAGGACAAAATCTTATCCTGATGAATGTAAAGGTTTGTTTCGCTATATGATATATATACAAACATAACTTTCTATAAAGTTTACATATGCCAGTCAACATGATCATATTTCATTACTCTACATTTTCCTAAAATTTCGACTTTAAAACTTGAATCTCTTCTGTTGCATTTTTTTGTTCTATATTCCGTACTGTTCCTTTCTAAATTTCTTTTTAAGGCGAACAAAAAAACGAAGAAATGGCGTCACATCGGGGACGAGATTCTACTTACCATAAATATACAGAAAATTTTTTTTTTTAATGTTTGTGGATATTAGTGAATTTGTAAATGTCAAAAACATAGTAAAATTTGATTTCTTCTGAGTTGCAAAGTGTTCCTGTTCCATCAGAGGTAATGAAGCAGATCGGAATAGATATTTACAATCTGTCAGAAGTATTACTGGTATTATATATATATATAATCTCAGATTCTTATCTTGAGGTAATTTTAGGCTGAATTAACTTAAAAACGCATCAAACAAGAGGGAACACAAAATATGCAGCAAAACAAAGCAACACTAACAAGGTTCATTTGAAACCACTTAAAACATTGGAAACGTCAATCAAATATCTTGCCTTCGGGCTTCATCTTTTTGTTATAATCTGGAAGATATGATCGCAAATCTATATAAATCGTTTCATGTTGTTAACAAACGGTTGAATAGCCTTATAATCACGGATATTGTCATGACTAATGCTCACAAAACTTCCTTTTTTGAAATTCATTGCGTGATTGACATTAAAAACATCGCCGCAAGGGAATCTTGACGGTAAGAATTTGATAGTTTGAGCAAATAGTTGTTTAGAAAACCGATAGTCTACCAACTCTGATTATAGGGGGAAAGTCGCGTTCATTCGTTGAGATTTCAGTACCGAACGACGTTGGTAAGAATTCACAACTATTACACTGGTCAACACGATTTTTCTTGCATGGAGTTTTTCAATGGATTTTGGGTAATTTGGGGGCGCTGAATCACAATCTGGTGTTAGATTTTGCTAATCAGATCAAATTTTTGAGATATGAAGACAAATTGTTTTTTAAAAATGGATATTTTTGCCGAAAGTTAAAAAAAATTGTTGAGTTTAAGCACCCATACATGGAATGACCTAAACAATGGAAGGCATCTATTCCCCTAAGAATGAATTGCCAAAACTACTTTTATGCTTGCACCCGTTTTGATCATAATCGCAGTATACAAAGGCTAAAAAACGAAGTATATTTGAAGAAATGCAGTTTGGAGTACTGTGCTCATCACAGGTAAGGTACCACTGAAAAACTAATCTTTTCTTAATTATGTCTGTTTTCTACAGAATTTTAGTATTGTCACTAAAACGATATGTAGTGCTGTAAAGATCCTAAGCATATCTTGGTACCAACTCAATCACTTTTAGACATCATAAATTTTCTTTTTGAAGCTGATCTCTTATGAACTGCATGAGGGACATCTCTCATCAAACCCCAGCAGTAATCTGCCACCATGTTGCAGTTCCATCGATCTTGATAACAATCTTTCATCACTTTGATGTCCTGATGGAAAAGCTCGCCCTGCTTCTCACTTACGTCTCCAAGGTTCTCTTGAAACTCGCTTAGATGGCTGTGCAAATAGTGCACTTTAATGCTCATCTTACACCTAAGTTCGTGCAGACTGAGGGGAAGCTCCTGCATCATCTCTCTAAAATTGTCAGCTTTCTTATTACCAAGAAAGTTATTTACCACATTAGCAAATGCTATTTTTCTTCAACTTCGTGGCTTGTTCTCGAATCAAACATTGATGCAAAAGCTGCAGTCTCGCTAGACTCTTCGGCGCCCTTAACGGTGAACGACGTTTTTATTACATTTGACGAACTATGCTTTTCCAGCTGCTTTTGTGCATGATTATGTGGTGTTGAATTCGTAAGTGAATGAGCACTTTTTGTGTAATCCACCAATATGGTCCATGCAGATTGGAATAAAACGTGATGGATGTTTCCTTTATAAAAACCCTATTAATTATATTAAACAGTGTTTAAATCTTTCTCTAATTTTTCATCATTTAATTTAAGTCTTCTCTATTTAGTTTATATATCCATTTATCTCCATAAAATATGAGGGACACCCATTGATAGGCGAGGAATAATCGCCGCCGCTATAGAGGAGTTTCATTCATTCCATTGTTCTTTTTAATAAGATTGCCGAGAATTCTCATAAAATGAAGAAATGGCCTGTTAATTAGTAAACAGTGAATCGTCCAATCCAAAGAAACGTCTACAGCGGGAAAATGATAATGAACATCAAAACAGTTTTAAAATGACATCGACTCGAAGGAGACTGCGTTCTGACACCGCAGAGGAAAAAAGGGCAGATAGCAAAAGAAACGGTAATACATCCTGGAAAACATTGTTTTAGGACCTTAGAGTAGAGGCTATCATATAGAATTCAAAAATTGCAAATGCATTTGCACCTTTTTTAGTTAGTTAAGATTCGAAGTGCAAATGACAAGATGAAAAATGAAGATTTTATCATATATAACACTCTTACCTTACGGGAACTTCGCAGTTAAGAACAGCCTAGGGTATTAGCTATTTTTATAAATCTTTATTGGATTTGAGTGTAATCTAAGTGAAAATCATTATTTATTTTGAAGAAAAAATCTTCAAATTGTAAGTTATATTTATTTCTCATGGAAATAAGTGACTAATTTGAATAATCAAGGTGTTCGATTTTTAAACACGTCGAAAGTCTTGTTAATTATTATTAAATACACGTTTTTTTATAAGAAACCTAGCGAAGGAAGGGCCTAGTTCTAAAAGTTTCTTATTTATAGTCTGAAATACCATGTTTTTATTTCTAAATGTTTCTTATTTTATATCTTATATCAAATCAAGCATAGTTCAAACAGTTTCTTAAGTTTATGGTTTTATGATTTGTAGATCACACAGTCGATTGTCAAAACAGAAAACAACAATATTGTTATTTAACCACAAAATTTAACGTTCAAAAGTTACGTATTTCATCTGTCTGCAGTGCAATGACCTCATTTGATTTCACTTAAATGATATGTATTTCATATCATCTTCTTTGATTGATCGTAAGGCTTCAAAAAAGTTTCTTATTTTGGAATTAGTCATAACAATATAGTACTAAAAGTTTCTTTATTTTTGCAGACTCTACATGTAGGTTTCTTATAAAGAGGTTTCTTATATAAAAAATGGCCATGTCTCTTAAAAATGACACTTTTGCTTCATTATTTGCTGTTTGCTAGTTATGAAGGAACTTATTTTGTTGCATAACTTAACTTTTGTTACATTATCTTCATGTACTCTTTGTATTTGTTAATCACAATGACTACTCAAGCTATTGTCAGCTCACTCTCCACGTGCTAATATCCAATGCCCTTACCTATAATTATGCAACCTACCGGTTTGGCGGTGAACTGATGTTTTGGATGGACCTGAGTCACCTGATGCTATCTCTATTACAGTGGAGAAGGCCAGCCCAGAAGCTAAATAAAACGGCAGAAAACATCTACTGTATTATATATATACTGTATGTGAATGTGCACCAACACTGTGCCAGTCAAATCAACATCTTGTTAGAGGGTTCAAGCACTCTACTTTCAGGGGAGCTCCCACAATTTTATAGGTTTGATCATCTGATGGTTTATTTAACTAGATGTTTTTACAGCTGGATGCCCTTTCTAACTTTCCTTTTGATGGCACTGTAGCTCAGTGGATAAGTTCTAAACCAAACTGGGGCCGGTTCAAATCCTTTCTCTGGCATATCGCTCTTTCTGAGTTCCTGAGCGAAACTTATTGTGCAATGCAAGGTTGGTTGTCTGGTTGAGCGATTTCCATAGGCACAAACGGGCGTCCTAAGGACGCCAGGGCTAATCAAAAGGACACACAACAGATAACAGTATTTTATATACTGAAGTGTAAATTCAAAATAATAATTATAACACCAACCCCAGAAGAGGGAAAACAGTAGTGAGTTAACCCACGCAAGATACTAACTTAATATTTTATATGCTGTGGCAGCAGTCCATAAAGGACTGGGAGATTACGTTCATGAGGTCAAAGATGTTACATGACATACCTCAATATAGCATTCATGATCAATATTGTTGTTTCCCCTATTAAACTGATGGCTAGTAAAGTATTGGGAAGGTACAGCAACACAAAACCATTTAATGTGAAATATTGACAAAATTTAAGTGACAAAAATAAAGGTAGAGAGAAGTCCAATATAAGGTCCTTATATTACTAATTTCAATGTGATTTGTTTAGATTTACGTTGGATTGTATTCAGCAGGATGACATCTGTAAAACAGTATAGAAAATAGACAGTTGGTAGGTTGAGTGCCATTGTGTATAATACAGTATTGCATTATATCTTTAAATGACTTTTTTCTTTTAAAAAGCTTGTTTTAATATCTTTTGCGAATTCAACAAATTTTATTGAACCTATTGGAAGATGTCTACAAATAGATTATTGAACATGACAATTCGAATATTCCATTAAAAATTCAATATGAGATTCCCTTCCATTCATCCGAATGACAGCTGATAACCTAATCATCATTTATTCATGTTTAGATTTTGTTTTTCGTTGTCTTGACACTGGGTAGAGTTTCAATAGTTTATATTGTTAGAAAGAAAACATTGTGAAAGTAGAATATTTGAGCATGAACAAAACTTTAGAAGTTCATTGGCATACATGCTGCAAGTAGTGAAAGTCTTTGTTCTTTTTGTGTGAGATTTAAGTCAGTTTCAACATGTTTTGTTGTTGTGGTTCTTTTGACCACTCAAAATGTAAGTGATAAATTGTTTAGAGGTGAATTAAGACAATAATTAAATTATGATATTTGTAACATTTTTCTGCAATGTATTGATATTAAAAGTAATTGTATTTATTCGCTATTTATCTTTTCAATATCTTATTTGTAATATTATTTTTATAATATTTAGTTCATTAATTTGTTATTTTATTTATTTTTATTAATTGTATTTATGTATAGGTCTTCAGATTGTTAGCATCACTGAGCTTCATAGACAGGAAGTGACAACGAAACATCACACTGTAGATTATGAGAGTAACGCGTTAGTGTTACGACGAGGTGACACCTTTGAACTTGAACTCAAGTTAAAGGCACCGTTCAACAAAAACGAGGATTCTTTCCACTTGGAGTTTAAAATCGGAAAGTCACAAGTTAATAAAGTTAACATTGCTGATGGAAGTACAGACAAGGTATATTCTTCACATGTACCGTTTGATTACACTTCCAATTTCCTGTACTTTTTGAATGCGTGTTTTTATTTTAAAACATGCTTTCATTTCAGTGCATGATGATCTTTTATTTAGGGGAAATGGTCATATAAAGTTCTAAACTCTGCGGGGAGCACATTGAAAATTGAAGTCCATATTCCATGCACTGCGGTTGTCTCCAAGTATATTTTAAAAGCAGTGTCAGTTTGTCGTGACGAGAGGAGTAAACAGCATGCAGTGGAATGTAATTTCACAAAGGATATCTTTATTCTTTTTAATCCTTGGAATCGAGGTAAGATTGGCTATTTATATGCTTGCGGTATTTGAGTCAATTGTTGATAGTGTGACAATGGTGCCCAGTAACTGAATTTATTTTTTTATTATTCAGATGATGAGGTGTTCTATAAAAATACTGCTTTGCTGGAGGAATATGTGTTGAATAGTGAGGGATTTGTTTACACAAGTAACCTAAGACCTAAAGCATGGATTTTTGGACAGGTACAATGCCACATAAAGCATCATTGAACACATGATATTTTTCTATTTTAATAGTTCAGCGATGCAGTCCTCCAATGTACATTTAAGCTTTTGGAAAGTCTATCATTTCAAAAACGAAACTCTGCGGTCGAAGTTTCCAGACATATTTCTTCACAAGTATGCCATTTTCATATTTATCAAAAAGAGCAATATTACTCTAACCATATATCTGTAAAATGATCCTGAACATATTTTCTAGAAATTAGAGCCAATTAAAATTGACCAGAGTTTTGGTTCAATTAATTATTACGCAATTAAGAACAAAAACATTCCTCTTTTGAACTTAACTGTCTTTAAGAGGTGATGAGTGCAATTTGCACCGGGTATATCTATTTGCTATATATTTAGGCCAATAGCTTGGACAATAATGGTTTGCTTGAAGGAAATTGGTCAGGAGATTATGAAGGTGGTGTAAAGCCATGGGAATGGAATGGAAGCATCAAAATTTGCCAGAAGTATTTGGAGACTAAGAAACCTGTTAAGTATGGTCAATGTTGGGTGTTTTCCGGCCTGGTAACATCAAGTATGTATTGTGTTGATGTGTTCACACACTTGGTTGCTAACTAGCTACCCTTTTCAGTGATGAGAACTATTGGTGTACCTGCTCGCTCTGTTACGAATTACAGTTCTGCTCACGATACTGAAGCTAATTGCACAATCGATAAATATTTCGACGAGAATCTTGAATATATGGAAAATCAGTCAAACGACTCCATATGGTTTGTTGGCATATATAGTAATTTGTGAAAGTAGTCACCGTTTTTCGTTTGTAGGAATTTTCATGTTTGGAATGATGTCTGGATGGCAAGGCCAGATTTGCCCGATGGTTTTGGTGGATGGCAGGCGATAGATGGAACACCGCAAGAAGAGAGTAAAGGTACCGGTTTTTCACATAAATTTCTTTGTTTTGTATTTTTTTTTGTGCATTTTAGGTGTATTTCAGTGCGGCCCATCATCGCTTATGGCCATAAAGGAAGGCCACGTCAATCAGAACTATGACACAAAGTTTGTTTTTGCTGAAGTGAATGCTGACACAGTTTATTGGAAGAAAATTGTGGGTGATGGAGACAAAGAAGAATGGGAACCCATAAGAATCAAGAAAGACAATATAGGTATGCAACCAACAGTTGGGCTGTTTTTCGAAACATTTTGGCTTTTATCAAAATTTATTAACACCTGAAAATGTTTAAGCAAATCTGTTAAAACAGGCGTTTTTAGGTAAAACCATAAGCACCAAAAAGCCAGCAAGCTCGGAGAGAGAAGATGTCACTAGTGAATACAAGCACTCTGAAGGCTCCGCTTTGGAAAGGTCAGCAGTCATTAGCGCTCTGAAGAAAGTGGAAAATCCAGTCTTGGCCAACCTACCTACTGACGTGAAGTTTTCTAGTAACCTTCCACTTGTGACTACTGCTGAGGACGGTGTTCATTTCACATTGTCGTGCAAGAATGAAGCGGACAAGGGATTTACTGTGAAATTAGCGGTTACCGCTCAAGTGGTGCGCTACACTGGAGTCGCCTTGCGCAAGTTGGAAAAGAAAGAGCTAGAGAAGCAACTTGATCCGCATGAAGGTAATACGAAACACGATTCCATGATCTCCTCGTTTATTTTAAATTGTATTGATATGTTTGCTTGGGACATCTGCTGTCTTTTAGGTTACGATTTTGAAGTTGATTACGGAGCGTCTGAATTTTTAAAAGATCTGGACGAAAATATCACGGTTCGACTTTCGTACATGGCCAAGGTGCTCGAAACAAACCAGACGTACGCAAATCAAAAGATATGCCAAATCGAAAAGTAAGCGTGTAAGCAGTGGATGCTTGGAATTTTAACTGACTGTTTTTCAGGCCGGAGCTTAATGTGACCTTACCAAACAACTCGAGTGGCAAAGTGAAACGAGAAGAACACCTTGAAGTAAAAGTAAAGGTTCCGGAGATAAGGGGAATGGATAAGTTTACTGGATGTTCACTGGAGATCGATGGTGTATTCGTTGAAGATGGCAATTTTCAAATACCGTAAGATTCCTGTCACAACCCTCACAAAATTATATCTAAAATTGTTCGTCACATCAATACGAAGTTAAAATTCGGACGATTTCTTCTTGATTATCTGTTTTGAACATTACAGAACTTTCAAGTTAAGCTACTTGCGCGCCATGCTATTTTTCGTGATGTTACCTTAATGTTTCAGGGATTGCAAGAGTGGATCAACTCTCCAAAAATGTGTCATTGTTAAGGTAATTTAACTTGTTCCTATTTGTGAGAAAATACACGATACTCGAAAGTCAGAAAATGGCGCGGATCGTAATTCGTGAATGTTAAAATGTTTCTTCGTTAGGTAAACACAAAAAAGTAGATACTATTGGTTACCGTCTATAACTTTCTTTCGTCTAAGAAACAAATTATGTTAAAACTTTCAAAAGTCATATTATTAAAATGCATCTATTTTTCATGCATTTCCAATACAGAAGCATTTTAATCTGCACGAAATGTAATTTCACTTGTCTCTTTCGAATATTATGTATCGATCTTTCTTTAGAAAAATGCCTGTCTGAAGACTAGCGAGTTAATAGCGACCTTTAACTCGAACGAGTTGGCTGGTATAACAGGTTCGCTCGAAGTTCAAGTCACGAAATAATGAATTGTCTTTCTTCGTATTTTTTGCACTTTCAATATATCAGCAAATTTTTAAAATTTCTACCATTCTTTGATTATTGTTTATATACAGAGATTTGTTAATGGTATAGTAATAAAAGGGCCGTTTAATAAAGGTTCTGTTTTCTTTTCGTTGACTTCGCGTTGTTTACATCATTTACAAAAGATTTAGACCTTGTAAATGTGAAAGAGAGGTACACACAAAATAATTTCAAATTATTTACAACTCAAGAGCTTCAATTATTATGATACAACTGCACCATATAAACCTATAAAAACAGGTACCACGTGATTGGAAATCAACACTGCATGGTACCTGGAGTAGATGAATGTGAACTAGAAATGTTATGTGCTCCAGATAGGGATTGGTTAAGTCAAATTGTAATATATATACACACTTTTTTATAAGGATATACTCTAAGAATATAATATATATAATATTTAGGCTCAAAATCACTGAAAATTTAAAAATAATACCGTGGCTCAGGTGACTAGGTAACATCGTATTTTTATTTTTGATTATTTCTAACACTTTTTTCTCATGTCAACCCTTTTTTCAATTCGCCCGAGCTTCAAATCAGCACGCCTTCTCCAACCCTCCCTATCCATCATTGATGTTCTCAATACACCTATCCGCGCTCACACTGCCGGCAGCCGAAAGGCGCGGATAAAAAGTCTGGGCGCTAACTATGGGGGTCGAAACAAAATCGAAATCACAATAAACAGCAAATGAAGCCTACTTCAGGCAAATGAAAGCATGTTACAAGTTTCAGTCGTCATAAAGCAATAAATCTTTTCATTTAAAATTCTGTACATTTTTAAATACTTTCTTTAGCTACTTCTTTTCACTACAATGAGATGATTTTTTATTTGTAATTTTAATGGTCTAAAAAGAAATTTATCAAAACCAATAAACTTTTTTTATTATAAGAAACCCAGTTTCTTATGATTGAAGCGGAAAATTGGGCAAAATAATAAGAAACTTACTTCTCTTCTTTTCAAGGGCAAAAGAAACTAGAGACATAAAGTTAAGATTTTGACAATGTTTTTACTCGCTAGTTTTAAAAAATAATAAAGTGGAGCGGTCGCCACGTATGTAGTACACATACCATATCATTATCATAAAAACTAATAAAATTTTAGTTATATGTATACTATAGCATATGAAAAAGATTTTCTTCCGAAACGATCAAGTTTCAAGAGAGGACAGTAGTTCAAAATGTCAAAAAACCTTCAAATAATTATGAACTTACTATATTAATGATGGAATCTATTATTTGACTTTAAAATCAACAAATCAAATTTAAGTTATCATCCGTCACATGTAAAAAATCACTATCATTTATGACAAATCGGTCTGAGCATCATCCTGGGTAAGCATCCGATAAAAATGTTATAAATTAATTTGGCGAAATTCCAATAAAAAATTTGAAGGTGTTGTGATGCTTGTAATCACTCCATATTGCAGCCTGGCAATACAAGGACTTTGGTCTCTCGATAAACACCTCATAACAGTCAATTGTCACTCTGCATTTTGACCGACCTGACTTTTTAAAATGTTCAGGCATATGCTGATAGAGATGGGTTCGCGTGGGAGCCAAACAACTAATGCTCCACCCAGAACTGTTGATAGCAGCCTGATTATTGTGATAAAGGTGTTTGAGCAGACGGTTGTAAATATTCCAAATTGAAATTTTGGAAATTCCAAAGATTCAGATGGGAGGCAAGCTTCCATTTAGTCTTTCAAGATGTTTGCCTTCTCAAAAATTGCACCCATTTACGTCTATCTCTACAGTTCCTAAGTGTGCGAGGAAAACAAAACAGCTTGAAAGGTACTTCACAACCACAGTTCTTTTGTAAAATTCCAACATGTTTCTCACATAATTCAGCTTTCCACTTGTTGAGTTTGTAAGTACTGTTGGAACATCCAATAACAGCACAATTATCTTTTGGCATTTTTTCTTGTTAAATTAGTTAATGTTAGTAATTAAATAACTTTTCTTGTCAACTTGTGAGTCCTCTCAATATAATTTTGACTAAGGTTTGTGAAATCGCTTGTTGTTTTACCCCAATAGTTAGTGCCGAGTCTTCGACGTGCACAAAATTAAAAATGGTAGCGCGCGAGCTCGGATAGGTGTATTCACCGACACTTGCTAGGTTTATATCCGTCATTAAAGTGTCTATGTATGTTATAACTCTTCTTCCCATGTTCACGACTTTTGACTGCCAGAGAACTAATTTTGATGCCTCTTCCCCCGGGTGTCTTACACAATTCCCAGCTAACCTTAGTCTCCGGAAATCCACCTTTGATGACACTGGTGGAAGGTCTATACAGTAAATAAAATTAATTAAAATTAAAAACTCTTACATCAGAAACTCAACAAAAATATTATTTACACTAAGAAGACGAAATAGAATGCCACCACTACCACTACTAAGATTTTCCAGCTTGTGGATAGTATCCGAACTTTAGACCGAGTTTAACAAGTTCCTCCCATCACCGTTTTAAGTTTTTGATGCTTCCGGCAGCAGTAAAGTCGTCCGCATAAGCAATCATTCTTGTTGTTTTATCAGGTAGGGAAGTCGTAATTTCAAGTAACAACAGAAAAATATTTGATTTCGTAACCACCAATAATGAACAGACGAGAAGGATTGAAGTTGCAATTATCGGTATAAGTTGAGATTACAAAAATAATTTTTATATTAATATACTGATTTTGTTAAACAGTTTTCATAAGAGTAAACATATTTTTAAAAGACGTCCACATACCGTAAAGATTCGAATAAGCGTCCAGCTTCCTTTAACCGCCTCTCTCTCCTCCCTCCTTTATGAGGAGGGCGCTTATTTGAAAAACGAGCTATAAACATACAGAATGGGCGCTTGTTTGAAATAAATGGGTTTATTATTAGAGAAAATAATGACAGCGTTATTATAATATAGTTATCTATTAGTTTGCCCTTTTAACTAATACATAGGAAATTTCCTATAAATCCCTTTCTTTTTATGCTTGAGCTGAAGGGATGAAAACATTCCCTTCTTCTTTTGCAACTCTTCGTCTAAAATCCTCGCAGTTCGTAGATTTTTTGTTCTCGCCAAGTACCTTCCTGGTATTATAAAACCAACTTCACGTTTTCGGGCTCCAGTAACTTTGACATGTACCAAAACATTTAATAAGCGCCCGTCTCAAATAACCGCCCAGGTTAAAAATTAAAAAAAATAATAACCGCCCAGGGCGCTTATTCGAATCTTTACAAAAAGTCTTTTGTTGAACAGTGTTATTTTGTTGCGTAGCGCCTTTTCAAAGTCTATAGGTGTAAACCACCCCTTAAAGCACTATTTGTGATGTGAAGTATAGTAAACTCATCTATTTGTCTAAAGTGTATGACGTATGGTTTTTGATTTGTTTCTAAAATTAGAAATGCTATCTTAAATCCTGATTAAAGAACTAAAGTCGAAACTAGTTAATTAAGAAAATTAATTGAAATAGCGCATTTCACTTTTACATAAATGTAAAATATTATTCGAATGAGTGACCAAAAGTTTCGCGAATTTTTAAATAGCCTATCTTCCAATAAAAACGCCTACCTGGTAGAAAGTTGAGCACCTATTTGAAAAGATCCTCTTAATCGGGTTAGCTATTTTTCCATCCCTCAAAATGCGAAAACATTTTTAAGTTAAAACATGTTAATTTAAGTTACAACAAACGTAATAATTATGCGTAAAAAGAATTTTCAAAAATAAACTTTGCACGTGTTTTGAATTGAATTTTTGTTTTGAATTTCTTTCGGTGTTAAGGTAGGTTACACTACCGTAATGCCTCGATTAAGCGCTGCCCTCGTATAAGCACCCCCTCGAATAAGCGCCCACCCTTTTAGTTAAATTATTCAATAAGCGCCCCCCTCGAATAAGCGCCCACCCCTCAATCTTCAGAAACAGGCGCAAATTTTTGGCAAAACCAATAGCACGGAAAGAAGAAAGGCAACGGAACACAGTTTTTTTCTAGTTTTGATTCCTATTTTTCTTTTCCATTTCTTTATAAAAGGGAAACTTGTTTAAAAAGCTTGCAGATATCACAATGGCCAATGATTGTCTTCTTTTCTTCCAGCCTTTCTAGCAAAACTTCTGCAAACTTTATATCGTTGGTCATTGCTGAGGGTGACGAAGATGTGGAAATAGATATTTTGTGAAAGAAAAAAGTGTTTCTATTAAAAACCGCCTTTTATTTATGTTCAATTTTTCTGAATTGCAAATAAGCGCCCCCCTCGAATAAGTGCCCACCCTACTAGAGCCTCGAAAATTAAATAAGCGCCCGAGAGCTTAATCGAGGCATTACGAAACGGTACATTTATACATTGCTTAAGTAGGCATTTCTCTTCGCGCGAAAATTTCTACACCTATAATACACTAATTTTATTTATAAGCAAGACTGTGAAATGACCTTACGGTAGCTATGCTTAGCAATTTTACAATTTTGGAAAGCGGGGTAGAAACTATGCTTATATGCATATGCCGGTAATTTCCCTTGTAAAATGTAAAATATATACAGTTACAATTGAATCCCGCTTATCTCGAACACGCGCTATCTCAAAATTCTCGCTATCTCGAACTAATTTTTGGTTTCTATCAATGAATTACAATCGTCATCTCGAACTTTTCAGAAAGTTTCACTCATAGAAACCAGACACCTGAATATTTTTGTCGTGTGTTTTTTCGTCAGTTTCAGTTTTCGAATGTTTTTCGAAGACAGTATTCTTTTAAATCGATCGTTCCGGCAGTTTAGTATCAAAATGCCAAAAAGAAAACTTACTGTAAAAACATTAAACGAAAAGTGTACTTAAGGCACTTAAAGAAATCGAGAAAGGGCTATCAAATAAAGATGCTTGGTTGAACCCAGCAAAACGGATGTAGAAAACTCTTTGCAAACATTGAAAAACCTTTCACTATTTAGTGAAAAAAGAGGTGATGAAATGCAAGATCTCATTACTAAATTTAAAACTACATTAACAAGAGAAAATATAAAAAAATGTAAACAAGTACCAATAACAAGTTACTTTGTAAAAGAAAAATAAATCTTCACTGACACTCTTTTTATACTATTTGTGCTTATTCTGCTTTAAGTATCTTAGAGGCTTCCTTTTGGCATCATTTTTTCCAAAATTTAAGTTAAAACCCCGCTATCTCGAATTTTTTTCCTAGTGTAATCCCGTTATCTCGAAGTCGCACTATCTCGATAATCGCGCTATCTAGAACCATTTGTCCGGTCTCTTGAGAGTTCGAGATAGCGGGATTCAACTGTATATAAAAATCTTTTTCTTGTATAATTTTGAGCTTTGTTTTAAATTTACTCATATCTTCTGATCATTTAATATTGTCTCACTAAGCCCATTTTATCATCTGTCTCTGAATAAACTACATTAAGCTAACTTCAAAACAAGGCATTTTTAAATAATTGGGAATTTTTGTTCGTACGATGCTTATAGCTGTCTTGCTCATAAAAAAATTATTGTTATTGTGCACTGCGTTGGTGAGTATGATAATAAATTATAAGTTACAACACTCCTCCGCCATGATTTTAATTTTCGCATTTTGAGGGATGGAAAAAATAGCTAATCAATATTGGAATGTTGTCTTCAAACCTCAATATTTCATTAAGAAATTACTAAAAATAATATCTTGTTTTTTAGTTAAGCTTTGATTCAGAATTGGTTTTTCAACATAAAAATGTTTCAATCTCAGAGACTTTGTTGCGTCAAATAATGTCAGCTCACATTTCTACTTATGATACCATATTACTATTATACCTATTATACATTACTTCTCATCAGGTTCATATTAGCAACTCAAAGCTGCGAAAGGATTACATCGTAAAAGATTAATTTTGAAAAGCTGCTTACCAGTAAACAAGCCTTAAAAACACGTAAATCTTAAAACTTGCAATGTTGTTCCATCATGAGGTTAACATGCATGAATACTGAGGGTTTTTTGCTAACTCTTTTAACCCTCTCGAGTGAGTGCTCTCTGGAACAAGGTTCTTTGGAAGAGCGTTCCTAGTTGGTATATTCTGTTTTTTCCAAAAAAACCGAAAAGAATAAACCACTTTATTTAAATGAAAATCTTTGCCCTTACTGCAAATTGATTGTATTAAAATGATCTCCATTTTGTAACCGAATCGTTAAGTTAGTTAACCTTTTTGCGTCATATTAACTAGCTTTTTGTTGTTGTTGTTTTGGTTTTTTTATAGTATTAAATATTTCTAGTTTTTTCTATTTATTGTTGTTGTGTTACTACAATTTTCTTGCCATAAAATCTTTTCTTTTCTAAATTCCTACTTGAAAATGCTATAATTAAAATTATATATTTTAAGCGAATTAACATAAGCTTTGCATTAGTAATAAGTTTGTGAAGTTGTTTTTGTTTTATTCTTTTCATGGAAAGGTATTATTGCAAGTGTTCAATAAGACATACATTGCAATGTGAGTTTTAAATAATGTAACATAACGAAATATATATATATATATACTAGCTTAAAAATGTTATAATTTTTTCTAAGAATCTAGATTATTAATGTTTAGGTGATCTAATAAGGAAAACTCCACAGTTGATGAGCATATTTAGTGGAAAGTGAAAGATAAGGAATCTTTTATTTATTTACTTTTAAATAAAACAACCCTATAATTATAATTATAATTGTAAATAAAAAATCTTTTAATACGGTTTGGAATCGTCAGTTTCGAATTGTAAATTTCGAAAGGTGTAGTTTCAAATTGGCAGTTTCAAAACGTAGTGGAATCTTATTTCCTGCCCAAAAAGTAACACAACAGGCTATAAACTATTGATGTAAGCTGATTGACTTGATCAGAGTTTTGTAACATTTTCGATTAATTATTTACCTTTCACCAGAATATCATAATATACAATATTATATGAGATGTTGTTATTTTTGCATCTCTAGGGAAAAATACAAAGACATGTCTAGACAAAAACATCTATTTCTTAATGAACATGTCCATATATTTATATATATAACTATAAATAATAAAAATATAGTTTTGTTCGATACCAATATTACCCAATCATTGAATTTATTGGCCAATTAATCTCCGGAAGGGAATGATGGAAATCTATTGAGATTTTGAGGTGAAACTACTTTGATTGGTTTAAAAATAGAAATTGTTAGTCTGCCCTGGCTTCAAAATAAACAAAATATTTTTTTAAGTCTCCTCATCCTAATCCATGTTGTGATATAAATTTGTTGTCAAAATTCTAAATCCTAATGTTATTACATTTTCACTTTAGACAATTTTATGTAATAAAATTTCACCTATTTCAGTTGATTCAATAATGTTATTTGTTGTTATTAATGTTAAATTATTATTTAATTATTATAATATAGTTTTAGTTATTTTGAAATTTGAAAGCCATGGAGGAAACAAAATTATCGTGGTCAGAAATTGAAAATGTTTCTTACAAAAGTCGAATGGAGCAGTATCAGCTCACAACATTTGCGCCTTCCAATTTTACATTCTATAAGAATCTGTTGATATTTCTTGGAGTGCCACCGATTGGTCAATCATACAACAATGGGAACACTTTGATTTATATTGATATTGAGTCAGGACCATGGGAGCACATGGTGCTAGGGTACGCTGATGGTAGTGATCGTAACAGTAATTCGTATCTTTTCTTCAATAAGCGGAACTGTTAAATCCTATTTTTATGATTAAATAGTACTAGAAATTTTAAAATTATCGACAGTCATTTATTGAAAGTTAAATTTATATTTAAATATTTTCTTTAACTGTGTCATGAAAGTTATGCAAGTTATCCTTGGAACTTACTACTTGACCCGCAGACTTCATTCAATGCATCTGCGTACTCAAAGGAAGAGGTACTTCTTCGTGAGCGCAAAAGAATGGTTTCCCACGGCATGACTTCTTATGAGTTTGATATGGAGACTGGTCGCTTATTGTTTCGTAATGGCAACGATATTTATTGTGTTGATGTCTCCGCGGTTGCATCCGGGAACGGAAAGGTACCCGCTTTTCATAAGTTTTGACTACATGCTAACACAACTATTTACTGTTGAGTTTGTTAGAAGTTATTTCATAAATATTCTAAAATGTAGTAAATATTTCATGAAACAATTATTATTTAAAATTTAGCAAGCAATACCACATGCAATACCGACAAACTTATTTGGAAGTAAAATGGACACGAAAATTTGTCCAAGTAATCCCAATATCATTTCCTTTGTTGATCATGGTGACATTTGGGTGGTAAACACTGTGACAGGATCTGAAATGCGTGTGACATTTGTACGTGGCACAATCAGGGATGATGCGATTTCGGCAGGAGTACCCGCTTATGTCACTCAGGAGGAGTTTGATCGGTTTACAGGATATTGGTGGGAGCCGAGAAAACATCAAGACATGGAAGGTTCGGAAATAGAGGTTGCATTTAACAGAAATATTCTCACAGTTTCTTTTTTACTGCAAAATTTGACCTTCATTTATTGTTTAATATGTAGGTTCGTTAGAGGTTCACAGATTGCTTTATGAACTGGTGAGTGCGGTGGATTGCAGACATCAGAACATATCATCGAATGTGTGTATGTGTAGGTTGATGAAAGAGGCGTAGATGAACTCCATATTTCTTCTATTGCTGAAAATTCGTTCACCAGCTTTGCGGAAACATTCAGATATCCAAAAGCTGGGTCTAACAATGCAAAATCGACTCTTCGAATGGTCGAGTTTTGCGTCAAAAGTTCCACGAATGAGGTATTACTACTCAATTGCAGCTTATATCATTAAAGTTAACTTTATTAAAAATTGTTAATCTCTCTAAGATTTTAATGCTGTGTTAACTAATTAATAAAAATGCAACAGCAACACAGTAGAAAGATCTTCCTCTCGCCCTCCTCTTGATGACAATGTTATCTTTTTAAAAAGCTAACTTGTTCTCGGGCCAAGTAAAATTGAGAATATAGAAAACCATAACACTCAAAAGCATCTTTACAATATAGAAATATCACCAAATTTTAAAAATATGTAATTGCTAGATAATGCATGGATAATACTTCAGCATTCATAACTTTCTAAATTTTTCCAACTTTGTGCCTTGGAAAATTTATTGTGCCACTTGCCTGTAATTATCTTTTAGATTTATAATTACTGAGTTTCATTTTCTTTTGTAGTTTCTTGATGGTTCAATCATGGAATATCAGCTACGAGTTGAATTATCAGAACTTTTTCCTTGGGTCGAATATATTGTCAGGTGTGGATGGATGCCCGATGGAAAACAGTATGTTGCTTATACCTTGTCTACTTTAGTTCTTGATAAAAAATTGTTGCATAGTGCTAAATTCAAGTTAAAATATTTGCTAAAATGCAAATCTACTTTGAGTGAAAATAATAAAATTGCCTAGTTGTATTCTGTAGCAATGTCATAATTTAATGGAAAACGTGAAGCTATATTTGATGAAGAATTAGAGCCTTGATGTAAACCAAATTGGTTGGTTGTCTGGTTGAGTAGGTTTTGCCATGAATCTGCATGCCAGTAACTAACCCCTGACAAGAAGAACGTTATACATTATGTTGTAATTGGACCTGGTATTAGTATTATTTCCTTCTGAAAAGTCATTTAAACAACAAACAAAAATTATGTGGGGATTCAATCTGTGGCGTTGTATTACTATTTGTGCGTTCGAACTAATCGTCCATCACCACTTTAATAATAGCTAAAAACCAACATATAAAATCGATATGTATACAGACGCATCCATTGCATCTTGGTCTGTTTTGCTATTATTGGAAACATTTTATTTCTTTAGTTTACATCTTACAAATATTTTTAAACATTTTCTCTTGTTAGCATTTGGATCCAGGTTCTCAATCGATCACAAAACAGGTTTGCGTTGCTACGGATACCATGTGCGGCATTTTGTCCAATCACATCAAAAGCGCGTACTCATACAGACTTCTGTAGACAACATAAAATTGATATTCTGTTGGAGGAACAGTCTGAGTATTGGATAAATGTAAGTCTGTGCATTATAATCTATTTGATATTTATGTTTTTCGTCTCTGTATATATTTATTTTTAGTTATTTTCTTTAACCATGAAATGGGTTTTTGTGTGACATCCATAATTTAATAGAGAAATCACCAGAATCTTATTTGATGAACATATTCGCTCTCATGTTGGTCATTCCTCTTTCTATTTTCTTTTTCGCCCGCAGGTTTCTGATATCCTTCATTTTTTACCGACGACTCGATGTGATTGCATATCATTTATCTGCATTTCGGAGCAGACGCTGTTCAAACACTTGTACAAATACACAGTCACCACAGAAACTGGAGATGGCTACTTCGGTAGCAGTAATCAGTTTCAATCTGACGCTAGTGAGTGCATCGTTCGTGCCTGTCATACGTTGAGCAAGAAAGTCCTCACTTCAGGAGAATGGGAAGTTGACGGAGAAAAGGTTTGCATGGTGTCAGCAATAACAAGTAGTTGTACTTCACTTTTCAAGATTCATAATTTTATAGATTTGGTTTGATGAGAGAAATGAACTGGTGTACTTCATGGCAAACAAAGACACTCCTTTGGAGAAACACTTGTATGGCGATATCGGTAGCAGCGATGCGTGCGTCTTAACTCTTCTTTCTCTTTGTTTAGATATTGTGTATCACTTAACGCACCCACATTGATCCATCGATTGACTGCTCTCGGCTGTTCACATGCAGTCACATTGAACAAGGTGAAAAATGCAAACCTTCAGAAATAGAAGAACCAGCATTCTGTTTCATGATGTGGTTGTAAATCATTTTCAACTATGATATTACATTTTTGTTTTATATCTTTTATCAGTTTTACAGTTTTTATTTCTCACATGTTTGTTTATATTATGCCTGGTAATGAAATCCTTGTTTCTTTTTAAGGATTGTTCTCACGCTGTTATTGTATCGTCCTCAGTAAAACTACAGTCCCACGTAAACTTGTCTAAAATCCTGCAGAACTCCACTCCGTCTGGAAAGATGTCCCTCCACAATATAGGATGGATAGAGATACCGAGAGGTGTAGTATAGAATACTTTTCTTTTTTTTTAGTAAAAATCAATTTGTTTTACCCCTTTGAAATATGTCAGTTGTTTTTTACAACACTGAATCGTTGATAGGATATATCTAGGAGTTTGCTTCTAGTGAATTCAAAGTTAAAAACAAACAAATCATTTTAGGTTTAAGGCAAGGTGCTGATTTTGAAATTTATGACTTCTGTAAAATTCATCCCATATTTTGATGCAAATTAGAATTCAAAGGCGTCTTTACTGTTCTTTGAAAATATTTTATTGTATTTTTATTTGAATTTTTTTTCCAGATATACCCGAAAACCACCGACGCCCAGAACTCTTCTCGTACAAAAACTCTCAAGGTATCAACCGAAATAGGTGTTGATTGTTCGCAAACTATCATTTCATTCAGGTTTCGATATTTATGGCATGTTATTCAAACCGAACGGCTACACGCCTGGACACAAATACCCCACAATGCTTTACGTCTATGGAGGACCAGGTGTCCAGGTCAGTACCACATTATCTCTAGCATATAAAAAGATTGCCAAATACATTGCAAAATACAATGATCATATATGGGTAAATAAATTAGCGAGATATATATAAGGTGAATTACAATAAAGATGATTTTATCAATATTGCAAATTACAAACGTTTGTTGGTAATTTGTTATCATTTTTTTCTCTTTCTGTCTTTGTTATTGACTGCCTGATAATATTGTAGCTGGTGACCAACTCGCAACGTTCTGTTCGTCGTTTGAATCTGTACGCCCTCTCTGTGCTTGGTTACGTCGTTGTTATGATCGACACGATGGGTTCGTATAACAGAGGCATCATATTTGAAACCGCTATACGTGGTTGCATGGTAAAGTTGTGTTGTTCTTATCAAGAAATCCTAAGAAATCTAAATCCTAAGAAATTGTAAATTAATGAAATATTAAATAGAATTATATGTTGTGTTTCTTTCTGTTTTTGTTTTTTTAATATCATTATAATCAGAGACATGGTCGATTCTGCCGTATCACAGAAAAAGTAAGCAATCTTCCTTTCGTGTTGTTACCAATGCTGTTCTGCGTAGGGTCAGGTTGAGATTGATCACCAGATCGAAGGGTTGAAATACATCTCAGAGAAATGCGGTATCATTGACATGGAGCGAGTCTTTATTCACGGATGGTCATATGGTAAACAGTTAATGGTTTACAAGGAACCAGGTTTTGTGATTTTTGTATCATTTCAGGCGGCTACCTTGCTCTTATGGGATTGTCTCAACGTCCTGACATTTTCAAGGTGAGAAGCAATTGGTATTGAATATGCATGTATCTAAATATACCTAGTTTGAATGATAAGTGTTTACAAGTTAAAGGCAAATCTTCATAACCATTTTGGTGGTTTATAGGATTTGTTACCAACAAACCGATATCAGTATGTTCCTTCTTGCACTGAACACTTGAACAGGTGTTGCTTTGTTTCAGGTGGCGGTCGCTGGTGCACCTGTCACTTGTTGGCGACTGTACGATACTGGCTACACGGAGCGTTACATGAGTTTACCGTCAGAGAACAAAGATGCATATCGCGACGGTTCTGTTCTCAAGTACATTAAACGGTTTCCAAACGAGTAAGTGTCTCGCGCTCAGTGGTTACTCGGCATTTACTTTTGAATCGGTTAACGTTGCGAAATTGTATTGTTGCAAAGTGTTACATAACTTGCAAATGTACAAATACTAAATTTATTTTAGCAATTCAATTGTTATTTGACTTTTCAAAACCCTATTATAATTTCATGTAACAAAATTAATGACTTTTGTTCTTTATGTTTATTTAGTTGTTTTTATTTATGTAAATGATTACAAGGCTTCAACTGTGCGACTTTTTTTGTTTCAGACCGAATCGTTTGCTGCTGGTGCATGGGTTGGTGGATGAGAATGTTCATTTCTCCCACACTAAAGCCCTCATCGCGGAGCTAGTTAAGGAGTGTAAGCCATATCAACTGCAGGTAAGTGACTTAACGAGGAGTTTATGGTCTTTTGATTCAATTTGTAGTTATGAAATACACTAAATTTTTTTTATAAGCAAGACAGCTATAAGTATAATTACGGTAAAAAGTGCAAAAAGTTAAGCATAATGGTACTGTATGTAGGAACGAAAATTCCCAATTTTTTAAAAATGCCTTGTTTTGAAGTTAGCTTAATATAGTTTATTCAGAGGGTAAAATGGGGTTATTAAGAAATGCGACAATATTAAATGATATTTATGACACAATGTATTGTTATAAACAGGGAAATTACCGGCATAAGCATAGTTTCTACTCCTGTTTTCCATATACATAAGCATAGCTATAAGCATATTTCTACGGTAAAAATTGTAAAATTGCTAAGCATAGCTACCGTAAGGTCATTTCACAGCCTTGCTTATAAAAAGAAATTAGTGTACTAGCTACTATAACCTGTGAATGACAATAATAGAGAATAACCGTTTGTTTGTAACATAAAAAAAAATTGAATTAAAAATAAATATTTTTGATATTCGTATAGTAAAATACATTAGAAATATACAGTTCTAAGGTGTTCGGAAGAAATATTGTTCTTCGATAGGTGTACCCTGCGGAAAGACACGGTATCCGAAGTTCGTCTGCAGTAAAACATTACGAAACAAACGTTCTTTGGTTTGTACAACAGTATCTCGGCACCGTGAAATAAACAAAGGAGACATGCCAGTCGGGTTTCGACGCGAAACATTAAAGCGAAAAACGATAGAAAATGATGACAGACTATCAAAGTGCCAATGGTCGCGCGCGTAAATACGTATGATTCTGGCGATACATTTTATTGCTATTCCCAATGACAGACCAGTCATAGAACATTAGAAAGAGAAGTGAAATTAGTTTCGATTTTGAACGCGTTCTTATGAAAATAGCTGGTGGTGATAATGACAAATTGTAATTTTAAAATAATCGCTTTGTGTTAACAGCGAAATATTTCAACCTTGAAATCCCCTGACTCGTAAATATAATGAAAGGGTGTCTGGGTGCCTAAATGCCGGCAAAAAACATCTTTAAACCATCCCAATGGTCAATTGCATTGGGTTATGCGTAAGAAGTATAGTAAAGAGTTATATTCAACATATTAGATGTTATAAAATTTTATAGTATGTATTCTCTGAAAATGTCTTTCTAGTATTCAGCATAGTGTCTTAAGTTCTTCTGAATACTTTTAACCGGATATGCAGATCCAACCTCTCGCAGCCAGGGGTACGCGAAACCCCAGCTTGACAGACATTTTAAAATATGTTTTATACATTTTATGGTTGGGTCAATCACGCCTGGTTGATTCCTTTTAACATTGTAAAATTATTTATTTATTTGCTCCCCAGCCGGCACAAAGACGTCTAAAGTACATCTTTAAGACGTCTTTCCGTGAGTCTAAAAGACGTCTAGATTTGGTCTATAATGTCCGTTTTTCAAGACGTCTTCCTAAGACGTCTAAAAGACGGTTTTAAGACGTCTAGATTTTGTCATTTTGTGCGTCTTTAAGACGTCTTGGAAAACGGACATTTTAGACCTTATCTTGACGTTTCTAGGACGTCTAAAAATGCGTTTTCGTTTTTTCGATATTTTGGCTAATAGAATTACAAATTTAAAATGTTTGGATAGGATGGAGTATCAGAAATACTTTTAAAATGCCTACATTAACACCCAAAAATTTCGGCAGGACAAATTTCGGATTTTTTTCTGTCCCAATATTAATCCATCCGAAATTCTGAGTTGTCCGAAATTATTTCCTGCCGAAATTTTTCGAAAACAGTACTTTTTTGCTGTAATTTCTATGGAAAATCAATATAGGAAATCGAACACACATTTTTGTATCTTTTAAGTGTCACACATTTTAAGCACAAAAACAAAGAATCGATGGAACTTTGGTCAGAAACTTTCGCGGTTCGGCCCAACCACGAAATTTTCGCATTTCGCGGATGACCCATTTTCAAATATTTTGCGGGAAAAAACTTTCGCGGTTGACCCAACTATAAATATTTCGCGGGGAACAGAAAGTAAAACCAAAATTTCAGGGCGATTGTGTTCTTTTGTTTGTCTTCTTTCTTCGTTAGATATAACGACAGGAACAAAAAAGTTGCAAATGTCCTTTATCTTCACCTCTTGATTTCTCTCTACTAGTATGTTGAGTTAAGATCATAAGATTTCTTCGATCTGAGGCTCCGTGTAAGTGGCCTCGACTAACTGTTTCTTTCCAGTAACATCAAATTTGGACGATTGTGGGGAGGGGTATTTGAATTTTTAGCCATTTTTTGCGGACGTCATAAAAGTATGACCCCCAGTAAGTTATAAAATATGTCCGAAAATATTTCCGCCGAAATTCGGAAAAAGTGTCCGAAATTTTTGGGTGTTAATGTATATTATTTGATTGTAAGCCTATGTACGAACGAATTAGTAGGGAATCTAATTTTAAAAAGTAATGAAAGAAAAAATGAATAAGATAAAGTTGATTTTCGCTTTTTCATGATTAAACAAATCCTTTATCTACATGGATGTTAACGTATTTACATAATATTAACTAAATGTACAATTTAAACTATTCGAAACATATGAAAAAATAAAATGAGAAAGTAACAGTATATATATACAACAATAAAATATAAATTAGAAAAGCTATTCATAAAAACGTATACACAAGGGTACTTTTCCATTAGTCCCCCCCCCAAAAAAAAATAATTTAAATATAATAGTAATAAAATATATCAGTTATTATATAAAGATTATCTTATTATACTTTATTAGGGTGAAACCAGTAAAACAATAAAACAAATTAAATACTTGGATTTATCTACTAGAAATAAGTTTTTCACCAAACATGAAAATTAATTATTTGTTAAAATAAAATTATTTGTCATTCAATTAGTTTGGCGGCCAGTAAGCCGCAATATCAGCTAAAACTTTATCAAATAAATCTAAATCTCTATGTCGTTGACGCCACATCCATTCACACAGATACGAATCAAGCATCGACCGATGCGTCCCATTGTGTCTTTTATTTCGTTCTTTAGCTGATTTCCAAGATCTCTCGGATTGTGTATGTGCACCTGTTATTGGATCAACAAAATTTATTGAGTGGTTGACCGTTAAATGGTTGAATCCCATTGCTGCCACACCACCATAGGCTCTCCAAAGATCCGACATAACAGTGGTGCCTTGTCTAATAGAACCTTGAATAATTAGAAGCAATGTTGCAGCACTTCGGTCTGGCACAGTGTACATAAAGCTCTCTGAGGTTTCACGGCAAATGCCCCCAAATACCCACTGTTGGGGTAACACGCGTTCTTGATTGTTTTTTCGTCGCGTAAAAAGGCTTTGTCTTTTTACATTTATAAACGATCTATTGTTTTCTTTCAATGTATTATATAATTGAAAATATTTATGTTCAAAAATTCACCACACTTGTAGTAGAAGTGTTTGAGCCTTTCATGTTTTACTAGTAATTTTTATTTTTTGATTAATAGAAAATTATAAACCTTTTTTAACATTTATTCTATATTGCTCACATTTTTTTTGGGCACTTTATGATGTTTTGGGCACTTTATGATTTTAACATCTATTATATTTAATTTTATTTTTGGGGGGGGGACTAATGGAAAAGTACCTACACAAGTATTTCTTAAAGGAATCAAGAAAGAAAGCTTAAAGGGATTCCCAAGTTCTCATACAAATTTAACATATATAACTAAAAATCTAAAAAAAAAGAATAGAATTTGTCCCAAACATAACAAATAACAACTTAACTAGTTATTCTGTTTTTTAAATTGTTGTTGTTCAATGCGACGCTTTCTCTTCGACCTTCTTTCCGCGATGTTTATTTCTAACTAGATTCAGACCTCATTGTCCTTATAAGGCGAAAAAGTGTGGTAATCATTTGTTGTGACGTACATGGTACGTAGTTTTGATTTATGAGATTAAGCCGTATAGTTTTTAAGCCGGTTTCTGCATATATTTGTTGTGAAAGCGCGACAACAACTTTTGCGTGATGAAATACAGCGTTTATAAACAAGCACTAACTGGTAAGAAACGAGTCATGGCTCCAGTCTGCACTGAAACAAAAGACGATATCATTGAGCGATAGAAAAAATATTCACGTCTCACGCAATTTCATTTACCTTAAGGGAAGAAAATTTCACGATTGACAGGTCTAAAAACTGCGAATTTCGCGGATGAGGTAATATACCTGAATTTCGCGGTTTGCAGAGTTTAGGGGAATAGTTAGTACTGTATTTTTATTAAGTTTTGCGGAATTCAATTTCGCGATTTACGAAGAACGTTTACGAAGAACATGTGGGAGAAACACGATTGTTTAGCGAGGTTTTCTTAGAACATCCTCAAATAGTTTGCATATTCAAATCGATCTCCTATTCGTAGCCAGTAACGTGTCACATGCTCCTAATTGTGGTCGTCGTAACAGCCACGGTTTAACCCACACACTCTTATCCTTTCTCTGTTTCATTTTTTTCCTATAGCTAAATAGCGACCACGGCTGTTGCGGCAGCTAGCTCCACACTCAGCGCGTGCAAGATTAGAAAGAGTTATTACTTAATTTTTTGAAAACATTTGTATGAGCGTGGAAGCATACAGAAATGTTGGCCAACTAGTTGTGTCATACAAATCTCATCATACAAATTGGAGCGTGTAAGACCGGCTTAACACAAGAGATGTATGAAATTTAAATTGAATACATACATTGAAACTCGTTTTCTGGATGAGCTAAATTATGCACAACGTGTGAAAACACCTGGCAAGTCATAAAGAATAGACAGAACAATTTTCTGATATAATAACGAAGCAAATCACAACAAAGTTAGTAAACAGATAAATATTTATAGTAATGCCATCATTAAATTGAATTTGGTTGATTTCACGGCGATTGATGTGTTCAACAATTGACTCTTCAATGTTTGAAATTTCACTGCCGTTCACACTTTCTTCATCCTTATCATTGTGTTTCTTATTTTTCTGTGAAGTTTTTTTTGTTTTGCTCAAAGCGATCAGGTTGAACAGACATTTCTATTCCAAAAGCAAACAATACGCAACGATGTTACATACCTTGTACGTCACAGGTCGCGTTATACCAAAGAGGTTTGAACCGAGGTTTAAAAAATTAAGTTTGAGTTATTGTAATAATGTTTGTATGAGAACTTGGGAATCCCTTTAAAATTCATGAAAATTTAATCGCTTATGAAAATATATTAAAAAAATCTTCTTGCAACCATGCTTTGATGATGGTGCATTCACATAGTATGAACGTAGCTGCACTGTTTTATATAGGAACATTTATGAGGCAGCACAAAAAAATTAAATTTAAAAAATGTTATTCTTTTTCTGCTTTCCTGTTCCACTTTTCATATCTGGCGAGTTCTTCAGTTTGGTTGCAATCAACGCTATAACCTCTTTTTCGTCAACGAACGTGAATTTTTGTGTTACAAAATCTAAAGAAACATAAATGTAATAAGATAAAAAATTAATGTTTTTAAAAAATTGCTAAATCTAATATATGTCAATAACTGTAATTTGTCTTCTTGATGAAGTACTCTGGTTAAATAATTTCCTATCTCCAAGTGATTGACTTGGGATTCTATAATTTGTACGGCTAAATAAGCTACGAATAACAAAATCAGGTGTCTATTCCTAATTGCTGCAGAATTCTCTTCCACCCATAATAAATTTACTCATGAAGTTAAGTATAATCAATTGTAATTAATAGTAATGCTAATATATAAATACATACAATATCCGTCCATCTAGTCTCTTTTATAATCAAATATCTTACCAATTATGACTTGGAAAACAGCTGTGGCTTCTAATGCCAATTTTCCACCAGTTCCCTTTAGATTACACCGACTCATAAATTCGGTTGTGAACAATCTGTTGTAAATAACGGAAAGTTTGTTATATTAGTTTGATTCTAATATTTTCATCAATCTTTGTTTGATTCTTCTTCTATATCGTCTCTTTATGGACTGCTCCATGATGGTTCTTTCAATAAATTCTTCCACGAATAGAGATAAAAATTGAGTATGAAAAGTGATATTGACATTATGTAGCTAGCTTTTTATTTAAGTATAGTAGCAATTAATATTCCTCTGTACTATCGTTCGAGCGGCTTGGTAAAGACCACAAAACCAAAAATTCTTGTTTTTTGAGAATTCTTGTTTTTTCGAGGATTTCTTATTTTTTCTTCCTCAATAGTAAAACACACGTCGTTTTCAGTGATGTCTGTAACGTAACAGCCCATAATTTCTTCATTTTTCGGTTCCGTGTATTGTTCTCTAATAAGTTCTATATATCGTTGGAGAGATTTGTACTGGGTTGTAAAGAAAGCACTAACTCGCAACTGTATATACATTTTTTTCTTCTTGAAAATCCCTGCATTTAAAATATCAGTTTGCTCTTGATTCGTGAAAGTTTATGCTCGCGAAATTTTCTAAAATGGTTCAGTCGCGAAAGTTTATGCTAGCGAAATAAATTTTTATTCCTCATTCGCGAAAGTTTATGCCAAAAATTTTGCGAATTTTGACACTCGCGAAAGTTTGTACGCCTAAAGTAATTTCACTGTTTTTGACGATTTTGTCTGGAAATTTTACAACCCTTTCCAACTCATATTTATGGAAGTGCCAATAGAATTGTTTTGTAAAAATCAATTGGATTCTGTTGCATCGTTACTAGAGAACCTTTCTCTTTGACTGGACTACCATAATCATAACCCCCTAAAAAAAAGTAGACTACGTTAATATTTTCGTTTGCCGTTGTTTTTTATAAATGTTATCGCTTTCCTTTTTTGTTCTGCACGCCCGTGGATTATTTCCATGATGGAAGGTCAATGTGATAACAAGAACGAAGAATTTGACGAGAGTAGCTTATGCTTCCTAAGGGTGCCAGTGTTAGAGTGAAACACTATCCCATCTTGGGTTCTTTATGAGAAAATTATGTATGCTACACTCAATTAAAGTAACAAATAAAATCAACGATAATGCGCGGTTGTAGACATACAGCTGATAGAACATAAAGAGATTTTCGAAATTTACGCTATTAATTTTTAGAAATTGCCGCCGACAGAACACATTACGGAAAAATGTTGCCGCCGCTTATTATATTTTACCGAGAAGAAAATAGGAATGTGAAATCACAACTGAAAGTGCAGTGAGAATCTCAGACACTGAGAAGAATATATTTATATAAAATCTTTAATTAAAGGCTTAAGATGGAAAATATCAAGACACCTGCATCTAGCTAGCAGGGGCGCCGCAGCAAATTATTTTTTCGTACACCGCTAGCAGCATCATTAACTGTCGGCAGTATCATTTTAAATCGTCCGCAGTATCTCCAAAAAATATGGATTTATTTCGGCAACCGGAATGAATAACAAGTGCGAATTTCTTCATTTTCTCAGAAGCATATCGTTGAAATAAAAGATAGAAAGAAACGATGAGAGAAACAGTAGAAGTAAATATTAAATTATATGGTCAAACAAACATTTTTAGTTTAAACATCAGATTTATATTGACTGCGAACGAAAAGTACTTATAAAAGGTAAATAAAATATTGTTTGGGTTTTTGATGTTCAAAGTTAAACTGTGGATTTTGTGGGTTGTCCTTTGTTTTTCTCTAGCTAGCTATTAGGTACCTATATACCTAGTATCTTATTTATATAGTGCATGATGTTTGTACTATACGTTATTTGGTTGTTTTTTTGATATTACAAATTTTACCTCTATTTAACCATCTTGTCAAGCTGTCACTTTTTAAGCTGTGACTTGAAGTGCTTTTGCATATTCTATCTTCCTTTCTGTTTATTTTAGTTTATTCATCTATGTTGTATTTGAAAGTTGAGATGCATTTGCAGTGTACTATTTACAGCATTTTTGTGCTATTGTGTTTTAAATGTGACGCTTTGTTAAGTTTTAAAAGCACAAAACATATATATATATATATATATATTGATTAATTTGTTTCGAGTACAACATAAGTACTTTTTTCTAAAAGTTGAAAATATATGTTATTCGGGTTAATGACAGTTCCTTGTATCAAGTTAAAAGGTATCATTTTTATAAAGTATACCATGCAGGACAAAATAGGGTAACAACAGGATATATTTCTGAATTGCCTTTCCTGAGTAAAGATCAAATAAATACTGTGTTGAGTATGAAAGAAAATATAACTATATATAAGTTATGTTTCTACTATACAAATTCGTTTTCTAATGCACAAACTATGCCAACACTCATATTTGTAAAATGATATGGCTTTATGTCAATTATGCGCTCAGAAAATTTTTCAAACTTTGCTACACTGCCAAAACTTGAAACATCTTTGGTCACCAGTATGTTGAAGTTTTCAAAGTTTTCCTAATAAAAAATTTTTTTGGCTCGTATTTCAATTCTTTGTTCTTAATCAGCCAAATCTCCGCGTAGACCACCTCCGGGAAGAAACGTTGACATAACGTAGAAATGTTGTTGGATATTTTTGAAAGTCTAGTAGAAGAAAAAGAAAAGGTATAGTTATATATTAGATACTTCCATTGCTTTTCCTTTATGAAATGTTTCTTAATTTTGTATGATCACACCATTTAAGTCATTACAACTTTGTAATACAAATGTTAAAAGATTTTTGTAAAAAGAGTCTATATATACCTATATAATTATATGGTATTTTTTATTAATAGTAAATTAATTTTGTGTTGTCCAGGTTTATTTCTTCACCTGAAAGTGACGAAAGGCGATGTTATGTGCTTTCTTCGATACAGTTGACACAAGTATGGTCCTTTAAACCTTAATCCCAAGGCACCCCCTAAATAAAATATTTGTATATAAAAGAAATAAAAGCGTTAAAAAGTTATTTCAATTAAAATTAAAATCATTTCATAGCCTTTTAATAATAATAATAATAATAATGGAGTTTTACAGGACTCTCCACATATAACAGTGGCTTTTCTTATCCCAAGGTTTAGGTCCTGGCGCACTTAGGGCACCCATTTGCACCTACGAAGTCACTTCACCAGACAACCCACCATTTGAGCTAAGCTTCTTGCATTACGCAATGAGTTCCGCTCAAGAACTCAACTGTAACTCAGAAATCAAAACATGTCCGAGCTGGGTTTCGAACCAGCACCGTTTGATTTTAATTTTGTGGGTTGAATGCACTAACCATTAAGCTACAGTGACCTTTAAGTATTATTCAAGTTAAAAAAAACACTTTTTAAAAAATCTTTATTTTGTTACCTTTTTTTCTTCTCCCTTGAACATCTAATACCAATACTTTGTCACATTTCTTGATACTTTGAGCTCCTTGATTATCATTAATTTTTTATCATATTAATATTTATACTTTTCTTGAGCTGTGACCGTGTTCTAAAATATGAATTTTATTCATATTTGATTTATCAGTCATTTAACTCTTTAACTTTAATAGAAATAAGTTCTTCTTTGTTTTTTTATAAAATATATTTTCGTATTCTTCTGCAGAAGTTTGGCGTTGGCAGATGGAATAAAACTTTGTACTTCGCCAAGTAAAGATTCGCCGAAGAGAGAACGTTTTGCAAATATAACTTCAAATGGAGAAACCTTCGTTGTTGTTTGTCTTTCAACTCGCAAAGAATACATAACGAAGTCAAGATAATCGTCCCAATTTGTTGCGTTTTTTTCAACAAGTTTGTGTAATTTCCTTGTATAAAAAAATGTGATACATCCTTTGTAAAAATGCAAATAAACACTGAAATGAATGTTTTAAATCTTTATGCATATACAGTATATCATTTCATTTCATAATACCTTTTATTATTTTGTTTGTGTTATTTTATGACCATGCTGTATGTACAGTCTGTATATTTAATACAATGAGTGGGATTTTTCATCACTTTCTTCTTGTTGTTCATGGTAGCCTGGTTTGTGGTATTATGCTGGCACCGATAATACAATATCTTCTTGAATCAAAACCACCAAACCCAAAGAAACTGCTGTGAGATTCTAAATAAAAACAAACCTTTTTCATGTGATTTTGTGCAGTAGTATTTGTGAATGATGTAATTGTAAAACAGTATTCTCTCTAATTAACGGACACTCCAAAAAGCGGACATCTCCAATTAACGGACAAATTTCATTACACCGGACGAATCCTAGTCAAACTCTCATAAATAACTTTCTAAAAAGCGGACAAACAATTAGCGGACACTCCAATTAGCGGACAGTTTTTTTACACCAAATGGCTTTTTTGGCCATTTTTCTTTTCTAATTAGCGGACACCACGAGAAATTTTTCAAAGTTTTAAAAATTTTCATTGATAAGAATAAAGAATTCTCGTTTATTAACTTTTTTTTTACTTTATTTTACTTTAAGCATTTATTAATACAATCGTTTAGTTCTTTCTCCGATTTCTCTATTATCGTCATCAACCACTTTAAGGCTTTTGAAGGCCCCATAAAACGAAATGTTATTGGAATTTCCAGCCCATATCCTCCTCCGCGGTTAACCCTTTTACCAACAACTTCGGTTTGTATGGAGGTTTGAGGTAAAGTTAGAAACATAGAGAATTAAAGAGATCAGCGATATAGAAGCATTATCAATTATAGATAAACTTGTAAACATAACCATATTAGATGAAAATGAAAGAAAAACATTGTACTTAATGAGAACTAAGTTAGAGAAGAAAATAATGCATAAAAAAGAAACAAACAAACATAACCAATTTTTTTAGACGTTAGTCCTAAATAGTCTTATATAGCTATAGGTATATATTTTTATTGGCACGTGCCGATTTTGTTGATATTTGAAACAAAACTAACTTTTATATTTTTAAAAAGCTTGTATGTCTTAAAATAACCTATTTTTACTGTTCTTCTGAGTCTACAATAATCCAATATTCCCTGAAAACCTCAAAATACAGGCTTAGCCCCCCCCTCCCACTTTTTTGCTACATAATAATATTTTTTTCTATCATTAAAGGATTATATGGCTATTTCTAAGTTCTTATTCAATGTTATTAATACTACCACTGTATTTACCGGCCTATAGAAGTCAATTCTGTGTATATTAAGTCGGGCGTCACTTTCATTCAAAGTGCCACAATAGCATTAGCCTAGGAAACGATAGTTCCATGTTGCGGAAACGTTCGTGAAATGTCCAACCGAACCGTGAAAGATTACATGGAACAGAATAGACGATGTTTCCTAAAGTTCATAGAATGTTTACAATTTCTAGGGCGTCGAGGTTTAGCTTTAAAGGATGATGATAATGACGCAAATTGAAATTTCATTTAACTAAAGCAAAGACTTCCCTGAACTAAGCAAATAGGTGTTAAAGAAGACAGATAAATATTTATCTCATGACATTCAAAATGAAATAATAATGCTTATGGCAAATCAGATCATTCGTGACATTCAAAAATCAAAAATCGTTTTATGCGATAATCAGTGATGAATATACCAACATATCCAACAAAGAGCAACTAACACTTTACTTGCGATGGGTAGATGATTGTTTCCGTGTGCGAGAAGATTTTATAGGTTTAATAATAACTGGGACAAGTTTTTATTGACCTAAAAATCCAAAGAAATTGACTTTAAAATTCAGAAAAATTGACTTTATTGACACGAAAATTTGACTGAGTGAACCATTATTTCTTGTGTTTTATACTTTATTGTCAGAAAATTTGCGAATGGACAAAAGACAATCAAAATTCAACATTTTAGTTTGTTTATTAACCAGATTTTTTTGTTCTTCACACTTTTAAAACATGTTGTATATAATACTAACATAACTCTAAAGAAATACTAACTATATTGTTCATGATATCTAATGTTCAATGTCTTCAAAAATATCGATGATCGATAATAAATAACGTAAATAACGTTACGATGATCATCTTCCGGCGCATAAATATCTTAAAATAATGAAATAAAAGTAAGAAAAATAAAAGTACTTTTGCGCTCAGTGGAGATTCGCCAGTAAAGTCCGTCATTGGTTGAAATTTATGTAAAGATCGTTCGGTCGATGTTCTTGTTGTTTTAACCAATGGAATGTACTTTTTCGAAACCAGCGAGAATGAACCCCGCCGTTTAAAGAAATTTTCTGCGTTGAATTAAAGGAGACGTATGCGTTGATCATATATATTAAAATGTGTATAAACAGCGCATACACCACCTTTTAACGGAATAAAGTCCGAACGCAGTGTGCACTTCCATTGCCTGCAAAGTTGTTTCTTCAGCCCCTCCACTTTTTTTTTTTTACTCCGCCGGGCCTGAAATACATAATTTTTTGTTGGCTCAACGACAAAAAATAGCCCAAAAATAGTTAACTTCCTAAAAAGCGGACACCTCTAATTAGCGGACCGATTTTTTTGCACCAATGGTGTCCGCTAATAAGAGAGAGTACTGTATAAACAATTATATTAGAACTGTGAAGACAGATGGAATTTTAAATATATAATGCTTTACCTGTATAAACTTGTCTTCATCTTCTAATACATACTCAATTAGGACTTTGAACTTTTTCAAAGATTCAATAACTTCTATGATATCATATTCATCATCTTGGGGAGGTATAATGTCTTTTTCTATGCTGGATAACTTAAATTATTTTACTAATATAAAATTTATATATATTTATCAACCTCTAATGTTGTTATAATAAACTTGAATGTTAAGATATATCTAGTCATATACATCTGAAGTTACTCACTGGTTGAATAAAAATAACAGATCAAAAGTTAAAAGTAAGCCTGTTAATGATATTAATACACAATATACTGCATAATTATCTAAATATTTAGCTAATATTACTTCTTCATAAACACACTCTACAATCTAAAGCTAGTTATTCTAAACAATGAATATGGTTGACCTCCAATAATGCTAAATTCCTGTGATTGATCCTTGCCGAAAATAAAGATATACAGCAGTTTACCTATATGAAAAATAGTGTTATAAGATAGCTTTTGAATAGATTGTATTAAATTACCTTGGTACAAAGCAAAATAATCTTATAGAACTATATGCTTGGCTACATAACATTTTTAACACCTGTCTAATTGTTCAATTCAAAACACAGGTTTGCATGTCATATGTTTCTAATATATTGAATTTCCTTTAATATGTTGTATTTCCTCTTATTAGCGCCGGGCCTCATATTAGCGCCGCCCTCTAATTAGCGCCGCACCTTGTAGCAAAATTAGGTTATTAGCGCAGCCCTCTAATTAGCGCCGCCCTCTAGTTAGCGCCGCACCTAGAAAAGCGGCGCTAATTAGAAAAAGAGCAGTAACCCATACAGAAGGATAGTTATACAATACAATACGTTTTTTTAGCTTCTAAATTATTTTTTATCTTTCATAAACCAGGGAAATTTCATAATTTTCACAAACTCAGGCTCGTACGTAAGTTCGAAATAAGTCAATAGTTCTTTTCGTTTCTTCATTTCACGATCCAAGGTCTCAAGTTTTTGAAGAGCGAGAAAATTCCATTAAATAAAATTTATTTCTATACCATTTTGAAAATTATTTTAAAAGCGCCGCCCTTTTATTAGCGCCGCACTTTTTGAGGCTAATAAGAGAAAATACGATATAACTGTCACGTAGTTATTAGAGGTGTTGTGTTGAATCATTCACTTAACTTAAAACAACTGTTTTTTGTATTGGTTAAATTTTGCATAATTTTTACGTTCCGCCGATTTTTGCATGATACTGCGTACGATTAAAATGATACTGCCGACGGTTAATGATACTGCTAGCGGCGTGCGAAAAAATAATTTGCGGCGCCGCACGGGGTACGGTTGGTACGGTTGGTTTCCACCGTACCTGATCTTTTTCCGTAAGTGGGAAAAGTAATAATGCATTTTATACATCATTTGCAGCCCCGTCTTCTCTCAAGAAAATTCATCAATAAAATAAGTTAAAACCTTAGGGGATTGTCGCATTTTTCTGAATTGGAATTCTGAAATATCTTTTATCTTGATTATAATGACAAAGATACGGAAATTTTACAATTTTAGATAAAAAAAGATAATGACAAATTACTATTCTCCGCACTTAGGATAGGTTCATTTCAAAAAAATTTCCGGCGCTACACCCCTGGCTGGACCCTGCTAAGAAGCTTACAGCAGACTCTCAGCTGAATTGCTCACTAGGCTCGCCGTACCACCTATAAAGCCATTCCGGCGTCCCTGGCTAGAGGAAACCTCTAAATCTATTTGATTAAAAGATTGCTACATATTGTTCATGCCCCATCATGAAATTATGTTTCTCCGATATGGCGAGATGACGTATCTTTCTTCCCCCTTTTGAAATACAAATGATTTCATCTTGCAACCTGTCTAATGACGTTGTGTACTTAGTAGAGTTTGAGGAAGATACTCAATGTAGTTTTCGAAATTTTTATTAGATAAAAAACAACTCAACAATGTTGTACACTCTTAAAAAACATTTTTGTTGTTATACACGTTTTGTTTTTTTTATAAGAAACCTAAGCAACGGGCTGAGCCTCGAGTTTTTAAAATTTTGTCATTTTCTTAAAATATATCTTTTCTGACCCTCAAAAATTTCTTAAATTTTACCTTCATTTTGTCACGACCAAATTTTTCATTGTTTATATGGACATATACATATATACTAAGAATAACAAAAGTTTCTTAACTAGATTGAAAGGTTTCAGCCTGCCTAAGTTTCTTAAGAGTTTCTTAATTTTTGGCAAACATGAGCCTCCGGTATAATAATAATAACAACGTGTATACAGACCTGCAGAAACAAGGAAACTTATTCTGAAAAACATTTTAAATACTATATATATATATATATATATATATGCACTAAATGCACTTTCACATGACTAAATAAATAAATCTCGCAGCTATTTGTCAATCAGCACTTAGTTTCAAGATTTTTTTTTATTCTTTTACAGAGCGATGCGAGTGAAGCGACAATGATTTTTGAACATTATGTTTGCCAAATCATAACTTGGTTTCAATTCATATTTAAATTATATTGTTCTGAAACAACCATGAATAGGTTGCATAATGATGTACGGCAGATGACATTAACAGCCTCATGAAAGATGATATAACAGTAAATTGTCCATTGACAAGCACAATCACCAGGTACTTTTAATCCACTGTGATTAATGTCACCAGTAGAACCACCGCAAAGGTTTGAAAATAAAATAATGTATAAATCATCCACATCATTTTCCTTTCACTCAATATATTTAGCAATATAAACCAATGCCATTTTGATGTCAGCGGACAACGATTTTTCCAATTTAGGCAAATTTTTCATTACATTACAAATATAATTTGCATGAGATATTGCAACCTTTTCAAGCCTTTGCTGAACAATTATAAAACAAGTAAAATCTGAAGTAAAATTGCTTATCATCATTATCATATATATAACATATATACTGATGAACTTTAAAAGAAAACATGCCAGCTCTGCAATACCATTGCAAGTTTGAGAAAAACATTTTGTAGTGTCTTTAGTTAAACATTTGACACAACCACTACAATGTGTCATTTGCTCAACTAAGTTACTTATAGCACAAAGCTTTACTAAATTCTTATCATCGAGAGAACGAATAGCTGCTTGGTTAGGATCTTGCATTCGAATATCTGTATATGGTCCATGAACATTGACAATTTTCCAAAGTTCAATAAATCGGGAAGAAACATCTCCATGATTGTTTTTTAACTTTGGGTGGGTTATCAATGCTGATAACGTTTCATCAAAAAGACTTGCAAACAGGTACTTTATCTTTCTATTGGCTTTGGGTAAACAGGCACGTCTATAATTTTACAATTTGAATTTTTTCGAGATCATGCAAGGCTTTAATATCAACCCACCATGCTGTATTCTTTTCTTCACCGACAAAATTTTTTTTCTGTTATCCAATTGTTTCTAATATTCTTTAACAAATGAACAGATATATATATATATATATATATAATCAAGTAAGAGAAACATCAACAGTTTAGTGCGCCTTGGTGCAAGTCTCTTAAACATAGTGAAAAATTTCTGATTAACTCAATTATATACCATCACAAATTAAACATTAATTCCACCAGCCAATTTTATTTTATTCTCTGGATATGTTCAGAATAAGATTTGCTTGGTCAAAAACAAACTGAATCTAGTTCACTCACAGGTAACATTTTACATAAATTTTTTGGCAATTTTGAATGTTTTCTTTCCTACAAATTTAAAAACTTCCTGACAAAACTGTAACAAAAAATCACAAGAAATATTGTTCTTTTATATCACGTATATATTTGTGCATTTTCTTATATAGCTATTTGATCTGACCTATAAACTATTTTGCGGATGTTTTGAAAAATCAAGGGTGCAGGAGTGTCTTATCTTCTCTGGCTACCATCTACTATATTTTTATATTCATCTGCTAAGTAGCACTATAGTATTATAAGTTTGTAACAACAATATATATTTGCATGACTGATGTATGTAGTGCAATGTGAGTCACCGACAAAGCTGTCCATTGATTCCTTCAATTTAACCATGTTCTATACTTTCTTTATTGATAATTTCATAATTTTATATCTATGCTCATTTTAGCATTTATTGCTCCTTATTTTAGCATTCATTGGTTCTTTACTGAAACGGACTAGGATTATACTGTATATTAAACAATCAGAATCTTTAAAATTTGTAAGTTGACGTCTTATATAATGTTTATACAATAATCTGATCATTCAGAATGTAACTAAGCTTATAAGATTTTGCAACTTTATTTTTTAAGATATATATATATATATATATATATATATATATATATATATATATAAATTAAACAACAATTAGATGGTTGGTGAGACAAAGTAAAATTATGAGTGAAGATAATGGGACAGCCGTCAGAAGAGGTAAGTGTATTTGTGTCTCATCATCTTCGTTAACATCTATGTCCACGCTAGCATGGGTTGGACAGGGTTTTAAACATGATATTACCCATCACGTAGGTACCCAACTGTATGCCCTTCTTAATGCAAACCCCAGTGAGAGGAAAAGCACTGTTTCTAGCCCAAAATCATTAGTTTTGTGAGACACACGAATATGAATGAATAAAAAGAAGCTTTTTTAGATGAGCAAAGGGCTCAAGTTATGAGGGGAAGCTTACCTGATGATTTCTTGAGGATAAATACTGGTGCAGGAACCTATAGTGCACAAAATGTCAATCAATCTGTTTTTGCTGGATATCAACAGCCAACTGGAGGTGTTCTCAGTGTCACTATTGTGCAGGTAAAAACAAAATCCTGACATATTTTTTAATGATTGAAGTTTTGCTAGTATAAAATTTTCAGCAGTCTTTGTGCTGATGACTGAGATATTTTTAACCTGTTTGCTGTGAATACAAAATATCTCTGCTCAGTGTAACCAAATTATACAAACGATTTTTTAAGGCTCGCCTCGCAAAGAATTATGGTTACCTGACACGCATGGATCCATATTGTCGTGTGCGTGTTGGAATACAGGTCTACGAAACCCCTACTGCTTACAATGGAGCGAAAACGCCACGATGGAACAAGCTCATACATTGGTAACCAAATACCCCCTTGACTACAAATTTTGTGATGCCTTTCGTGCATCGTTATTTTTACGTTTATGCTCGAAGACTTTACAGCGCTTTATGTAACAGTGGTTTTATTTCTGAGTTGCATATACCTTTGCATGGTGATGTTTTTTATGATTTCAGTCAGCTTGCAAAGAAGGTAAAAGATATACATGTGGAGATCTTTGATGAGGTAACGTTTCTTGATGGTTACTATAGTGGCGAATACAAGTTTAAATGTTTACACTTTCTTTATCTCTTTTAAAGTCAGGTCATTTTAAAGGTCTAAATATTTTTGGGGTTTTATTTATATCAAACTTTGTATCAATTTTTAAGTAATGTTGTTTGTTATAATAGTTTTAATAGTGTTATTGACAACAGAAACAAGAATCATTTTTATAGTGTACTTTTGCTGTTGATGAAAGAATAGCCTGGGGTCTGGTCCCTATCCCTGAAAGTGTTTATAATGGGGAGGTAATGGACGAGTGGTTTTCTTTGAGCGGGAAACAAGGTGACGAGAAAGAAGGCATGGTAGAACTCGTCCTACAGTACACGGTAACCACTTCACTGCAAAATTATGTTTATTGATGTTACCACTTTCATTTATCCTTCTACTGAGGCAATAATCCTTCCTTTCCCAGAAAAATACTGGCAACCCGTACTTCATGCCACCGATGGCCGCCCCAGTAATGATGAACCCGGTGATGCAACCCGTTATTTACCCCCATACTTTTGGGAGCTACGGCCAGCCTCTCTATACCCAACAACAAGTTACCTCCGTTCCACCTGCACCGCAGACGGTCAACGAGCAGGACTTGAAAAACTTACAGGAGATGTCTCCGGAAATGGATGAGGAGATTATAAGATCTGTGCTTCAACAGTCTGGCGGGAACGTTGATCAAGCGGCTGCGAGAATACTTGAAATGAACGCCAATTAATCACGAAATCGTTATCCTATTAGTAAGGCGGGAGTGATTATTTTAATTGGGAACATATTTTCTATAGCAAGACTTTTCGACTTTACAATATTTGCCGAACGAATTTTTACCTAGCTCCATACTTTCCTAGAGGGGAATTTATTTTTTTTCTGCTAAATTGTACATTATGATTTTCTTCTTTGCAGTTTAACGCTTGGTTAATTGACAAGTAATTGTAATAACTTGTGTTTTTGAAGCGGAAATGACCGTTCTAAAAATTAATAGTACAAAAAACACGTGTCCTACATGAAATATGAAAGGCTTGAGAAAGATTTCCAATAGCGCATTGCAAACATATTATGCCATGTCGAAATCTCTGACGTAACAGCGATAATCCCGATACTCCACAACTGTATTGTAATACTATAACTCTGTAACACAAAGATCTGTTGACGATAGATGCTGGCTCTTGAATGCCCGTGCCCAATACTTTTTTTCTCTCACCATTTTTGCAAACACACCTGTCTTTATGACACATTTCACAGTGCTGTCCTTCAACAATAGCGTGTCAGTTGACGAGCGCGCTTTCTGCAGTTTGGTTGTGCGCTGGTATTTCATCTGTTCGGTTCGTTGCATTTCATTGGTGGACGGGATTGGTGAACTTTGACCTTCGGCTCGAAGCGATTGCGTTCTAGATATGCGACGTTTTTTTAGAAGAGACTTTAACATGTTGTCTTTTAAATTGGTTTGGTTTGTTTCGGGACTGACGTGCGGTTTTAAGTTCTCCTTCGTGTTTAAAGGTTGGATATTGATATCTGACATTCCTCTCACAATTTGTTCATCGTAGGTTTGACTTCTACATTTCCCCTCTCCCAACTTTTCTACCCAAGAATTTCGAAACGACATTCTTTTGGTTTTTGCGTTCGGTTTTGTTCTTTTGAGGTTGCATGATAACGTTCTGAACACTCGACCGCGGTGTGGGCTTTTGCACTGCAAATTTTCGGCGATTTTTAATTGACTCGCCTCGTTACATAGAAGGCTTATCGAGCTCAACACGAGGTCGGCCACGATTTTGTTTTCGTATAGAAGTCCTACATGCTCGTTGAATTTGGAGTTTGTATTAAGTGTGTGAAAGTTTGAGGTTTGTGCGCTCACTCGAATGTACGAGTCCCAGTTGAGACACCACAGCAAACGTATCGATAGTTTGTCGAAAAGAGCCAACTTTATGCAGCCGTTACACGGATCGTATATGACGGTAATTACTCCATTTGCAAAGAACACCCAATCCGCCGCGGTTGTGCCAACGCTATCTATCACATTCTGTTCTATTGATAAGTAGAGTTTGCTGGTACACGGCGCAATGATAACCTTTTTATCAAAATACATTTCGCAAATCCTTTCCCTCAGTCTCAGCAACTCCACCGCTTCTATGAGTAGGTTACTGTTGTTGCACGAATCGACCACTTGTTGGTTTTGCTGGAACGCCACTTGTACTGGATGCATCATACTCAACTGCTCCTTTAACGTTATGTTTGTCATTCAATAAACATTCAATTGTATGTCCCGCGCTAATTGCCTTAACCACGGTGTTGCAAATATCACTCCCTATATCAATGCGTCGAATATTATCCTCAGGCCGTTATCTTACGTTTTAAAGCTCAACGAAATCGGGTTTTAATGTCATTTATAATGGTGTCAAAAGAAGGTATTATGGCGAAGGAGCCTATCAGAGTTCAGAGTTCCATTCTTTCTTTATGGGAAAACGTTTACATCATTTATTACTGTTATACAAGATGTAGTAAAGAGTTTCCGTTTCGTAATGGCTGAAAGTAATCCGTTGAAAACACACAATGTCTTCGGCTAAATAATTTCAACAAATTATGAACTGTTTAAGCTTTGGGTTGGGAAATAATGCTGGCGAACTAACGCGATTTAACTCACAGTATTTAATGCGTTTTTCAAAAAGATTAGGTAGCACAGTCGTGGCTCATATTTCAAATTTTATCCCATCGAGAAAGCAAAAGCTATCTACTTCCTCTCAGGAAAACTGCCTTTATTTACTGATAGCGTCTGCTCACGTCATCTTGTCCTGTTGCCTTGTCTTGTTTTTGAAATATTTCGTTTAAATAAAGAAACTTTTAAGTAATGGATAATCGAGTTATATAGAAAGGTTTAAACAATCCAGTTTATTTAAAAAGAAATAAATTTCCGGTAATTGCCAGAAGATGACTAAAATACCTTTTCAATGACCAGTGGCAACTACACACAATATATTTGATATTGTCAATGTAATATTGTTTAGGAGATTAACATCTCGTCTGAACATGACTCAAAAACATTGAATGGTTCTTTCCAAGAAAGTTTTGTTGCCAATTTTTCAAGGACGCCAGTAGAGCGGATTTCGAAATTCGTTGATCGATTTTAATCGCTTTATCGTTGTAAACGTATTTATAGACTTAATTAAAGGATGTGACGAGGCTGCTACATGTAGAATATCGTTGACATTAAGAAATATTTTTATTTGCGTTTCTCTAGATAAACATAAAATAGGAAGAATTAACTTTAAGCAATATATCATCCACACTGTGACATTGATAATTAGCTGTTTGCTTCTGGATTTCCCCGAAGGAGGTCCCAACAACAAATGGCCTCGCCTATCATTATCCTCCCCTCGCCCATCAAAACCTTTAACCTCAGAAATTACTGCTACTCAGGGCCGCCAAGAGAAAATAAGCATGAGGGGCAGATGTGTAGTTGGGTCCTAGAACGAGCGCGCAGCGCGAGTGTTATTTTCACCTAAGACGCAAACGATTTTTAGGGGGGGAGAGGGCGGTCTGTCTGTGGTATTAGACCAATAAAACTTACGTCATAAATGTATGGCCCCTTAGAGGATGTTATTTTATCAAAAACACTATTTAAAACATGCAACTTTTAGCGCTTAGCTTTACTTTATGACCTCTACGAAAAATGCTTTATAGTCCAGGAGAATTAGCCTCAAAGGCTTGACCTCAAATTTAGGTTCAAGGACACTAATATAATCAAGAACTAAAGTATATAAAAAGTTTGAAATTTTTTTGTTGATGACGTCACTCATTAAGTTATCATCTTTCATAGACTTTATAGAGCACCAACCACATAGACTAAGATGAGCATCTAAAACATATTTGTTAATTTACAAAGTCTCTTAGATGACAGAGAAAACAAAAAATAAGAATGAGGCTGCATACAAATACATAAATATTTTTACCGATACTTAAAAATATAATTTTACACCAAAAAATGCGATCATGATCAAATTTATAATTGTGCTATTATCAATCAAAGTTCATTAAAAATATTTCTCACTAGATTGGTAGGATAGTTCACTAATAATAGCTAAAAGGTTGATAAATGTTGTCGCTAAATTTCATAAATCACTTCTTGTTCTTAAACAGTTTCCGAGAGATCAAGCTAATGACAGTTTCATTGAAAATTTCGCAATTGATCCCCGACGCTCCATGTATTTTTTCAAATTTTAAATTTTCCGTGGGGTGGGAACAAGTAAATGTCAGCCATTGGTTTGCACGGCTCGTACGAGCAGGATTTGTTAAGCAATTTCTAACAGCAGATCAACCCTGAAAAAGTGTTGCAGCGATGTGATTACAAGTTGTTGACATACCAGTCATGCATCCGTAAAGGGAAGAACGAGTTTTGCTGCTTTCTTTTTGATATATATCCAAAGTTAATGAGGAGTATCTCTGATAGCTTCAGACTTTCGACATACATCAAATAAAACGCCAAACTCGTCATTATTATGAAATAATATGGGTTCCAGCAATCCACATTTATAAAAGCTATAAGTCTTGCAATTTTCGCCTAATTCTGCGAGGGAAAACATTACAAATAATTTAAACATTTTAATGTTCGGAAAAGAAATATATTGTTTCCTTCAGTTTTACTTACTTACTTTACTCATTACACAGTTACTCTTCAAACTCCATAGCTGATTTGGCAACGGGCTTCACGTTACCTCTAGTAAACGCCGTACTTCCGTTTTTATAATAAACGCCGCCCCCTAATTAGAAAACATACTAATCTTCTACAGTTATGAGACTAAAATACACAACTTCTTTATAAGAACATTGGTTGCTTTCTCTTGACAAATTCTTCATCAAATAATGATAAAAATGAGTAGTTGGTTTTTCGTTGCAAAAGTTGAAAAGAGAAATTTCACGTAATGGACGAGGAGATTGAAAATGGCATATTATGGTATATGATTTTTCCCCCAGCCATTGCTAAATAAAATAAAAATAGTTTCAAATATTTATGGGCCCCTATTTAGCATGGGTCCCAGGTACTTTTTCTCCTTTGCCCCCCCCCCCCCCTCTCGGTGGGCCTGCTGCTACTTAATGTTTTCCATATTTAGTTTACCTATTTCAACCAAATGAATATTATTATATAGGTTAATATTTTATTATTTCATAATATCGGACGGATTTAGTTGAAGATTTTGAATCAATTATACTAATAATTCCTATTTATTGCGAGGTTGTCTCTTTCTTTATGATTCTTGGGAAATTAATCTCAAATTGAATACTTTCGACTTTTAAGGTAATTTAATTACTTTAAAAAAGGTGTTAGTTTGACTAGACCCTGAAACTGGACCTTGTCGCTTAAAAGGTGTTCTAGGACAACCGTTACTTTCTTTCAACGTGGAGTGGAATGAAGGCAGGAATTTACCCATTACTACGTAACTATTAAAGAAACAAAACGGGAGAGAAGGCTATTGCATGGTTTATGAAATTCTACCAGAGATGCAGGAAAACGAAAAGTCGCAGACGTTGGCAATGAAGGTGCGGAATGTGTTTGTTGTTTGTTCACATTAAAGTTTAACTTTTTGTAGCTATATTTTTTTTGTCATTAATATTATTGTTGAAGGAACTTCCTTCATTAAACCAGATGTCGGTGAATCAAGAAGAAGAAACAAGCCTCAAGAACATTTCAATGCAAACCACAAACGGATATTAAATAATTTATTTGGAGATGAGTTTATTTAGAACGGCTTTATACGAAGTTAAGATTTATTTATTTAAGTTATTTTATTTAAATGATATCATGTAGAATCCCTAGAAACCCTGCACCATCATGCAATACTCTGTTCCAAAACTGTGAAAACTGTCCGGATGGATATTATTGGATCAACAATGGTCCAACGCCATTTCAAATGTTTTGTAGCTCATCTACGCGATACCGTAAGTACGTTTTTAGTTAACAAACAAACATTCTCCGGCTTATATTTCAGAACAGTTCAGCAGATCGACTGGCTTTGAAATTGGTGTAAACAAGTGTGTTGCAACGATACCGCATTTTCCGAAAGTCTATCTTATATCGTGTTTCGTGAAACCAACTTTACAATTGATTGACATCCGATTATAGTTGGGCATGTGCACGTATTTAAACAATGATAAATGCAACTATTTTGTCTCTAACAAAGGTCGCAAATTGTCTTCTGCATAAAGCCCTCCAGAGAGTGTACCAAACTTTTGGCTGGGTTAAACATTGGAGTACCAGATGAAATCAAATCGACAATTAGACAGTCTTGTCTTGGTGCTTGGACGATAGGTATCAAAGGTCAAAAGAAAGGTTTTCCTCGGCTGGCCCAATCATAAACGAGAAGTGTCCGTGCGAGATTTCCTTATAATGTATCTTCCCAATAACAGAAAAATGAAAGTGGAACAATAGTCTACTATCAATGACGGTCACATCAATCAAGCCTGACGGAAAACACCTGCAGTACCGCTTGACTCTCTTGAGCTGCCTTCGCTAGCTGGTTAACAAATAGCACACCCCAACGTCCAAAATTTGGTTGATTTAGATCAAAAACATGTCAACTATGGCTGGCAGTATTTTGATGTAGCCTTTGACATCGCTGGTACGTAGGGCATTACCATGCCATCGTTTTTTTACAATACTCTTTGTATCAGCCATCTGCTTCTGGAATATGGGACTGATCCCAATGAACGGTTCCTTAGTACTGCGGTTCTGAGGAACATTAGCTAGATGGACAGTGATGGCATCCTTCCAGAACAGAAAGGCATCCAGTGCTTGGATGGCGTATTTCTTGATCATTACAGTCACAGCCAGGTCACCAGTGACAACACTGTATTCTTTGACCATTGTCCACTATTACAGCTGATGTTCTAAGCTTTACTGCCTCGTTTATCTCAATAAGGGTCAACCTGTGTCTAGCGAGCGTTATGCAGTCGTTTATCTAACGGATTATTGTGTATCTTTCATGTGGTACCTCCGATGTTTAACTCAGCCCAAATTTTGGGACGTCCTCTAGAGATTTTGGTAGGCCTTATGCTTAAGTTAATTTGTCTGATGTGGTTTATTCTGGATTCTGTGAGATGAGCCAGTCCAGCAGCTACACATACCTTCATGTGATACCTCCTATGTTTTATCCAGCAAATTTATGGGTTCCCTCCTTTCGGGAGTCCAGGAATCTCATGCAGCAGGTTGGGGATCAGATATAGAGTGTTTGTAATTCCTTTGAGAATACAATTTATTATTATTGAAAACACTTTCTACGTTTTTATTAAGTTCCACTATATCAATGAAGACATGCTGCGCTGGCGTTGAAAGCTTCTCATACAATAAATAAAGTTGACTAAAATGAAGGTGTTGCCCGCTTTTTAAATTGCTGAATAAACATTCACTCCTGTTTTCGGCCGTCATCCGGCTTTATTTGAGATCATGTTTATCCTGCTTTTCCTGTTTTGTTTGTTGCCAGCCATGAGGTGCGATGCAAGCATTATGCAAGGGTATCATACTAAATTATTGAACATGTGTTACCCGTAGCTAACTCGTGAGTTCTTCAGTCCGATTTTGACCTTAGCCGTGGAGTCTAGTAAGCGAAGTGGTCAGGTGACGATTGAGCAGTTTTTGACAAGAGAAGTAGGTTTCGGAAGTCTATTTTCGATTTTATACCCTATTTTCTAAAATGACTCTCTCAGTTATCAATTATTGTGGGGAAGAGATTCACGAATTGAGATGAAATTATGATTTTAGCGCCCCCTCTCTTCATAATTCCTGGATCCGCCCCAGATCTTATCCTTTTTCTAAAACGCTGCTGTATATTTCTAACTTATATTATTTTATTGAATGTTTTTATTAATGAAAAATATGGCGTTTGAAAATGGAAGGCAGGGTTTTTTGTTGGATAGTCTTTCGGTTTTAAACGGTTTTTGGCATTATTATTTCAATCTGCGATTATGTTATTAAATTGTACGGTTTTTTAGTCTTGGATAGTGTAATAGTAAATTTCGATATTTTTTCGCTGGGTCGAATTCCGATGTTGAGCCCAGCCATTTGTGTATTGACAAAAAAAAATAGGGCCAACGTTATTGCAACCCCTGAAGTTGTGATCAACTGTGTCACCATTTGTTATGAAGACGGAAAGGAGGCCAGGACTACCGAAAGAAAAATATATTTCGATGTTAGATCTCTATGACGGAGAAAAGCATTTCGAAGGCTGAGTATTTATTGACGTTAGAGAAAATTGGTATTGGATTGCAGTGTATTAATGCGAATCCTTTGGCACAATACGGTGTATATTGGAAGGAAATGAACAGAATGTGATCCAAGGTGAAAACTTTTCACACAATCACGGGATAAGCAAGGTAGGCCTGGGAAGACGAGTTTGATGAGCTTTGTACTCTCGCCAAAATTCGATAAAAGTATGCTACTGAACAAAAAGATGTTCAGTGTTGCAGTTAACGGAATCAAGAGATTTGGGTGGAACAGGGAACATCGCAACCCGTCACAATGACACTCATCATCAACCGCCTCCACACCAAGCAGCGAGCAACGCAACGCATCACAATGGTGGTACTCATCATCAACCGCCTTAACACCAAGCGGGGAGCATTACAGCGCGTCATAATGGTGATACTCATCATCAACCGCCTCCACACTAAGAGAGGAGCAACGCAACCCGTCACAATGGTGGTACTTATCATCAACCGCCTCCACACTAAGCGGGGAGCATCACAACGCGTCACAATGATGATACTCATCATCAACCGCCTCCACATTAAGGGGCGAGCGACGCAACCCGTCACAATAGTGGTACTCATTATCAACCGCCTTAACACCAAGCGGGGAGCATCGCAACCCGTCACAATGGTGGCACTCTTCATCAACCGCCTCCACATCAAGCGGGGAGCAACGCAACGCGTCACAATGGTGGTACCCATCATCCACCGCCTAAACGCCAAGCGGGGAGCAACACAACCCGTCACAATGGTAGTACTCATCATCAACCGCCTCCACACCAAGCGGGGAGCATCACAACGCGCTACAATGGTGATATTCATCATCAACCGCCTCCACACCAAGCGGGGAGCACCACAACGCGCTACAATGGTGGTACTCATCATCAACCGCCTCCGTAACCAATCCGTAAAGAACTAAACAATTCAAATGTTTAAAACTCATGCTTTGTTTAAATTTCTTCATTCTTGTCATTAATTATTATTATTATTTTTACAGGTGTACAACTAACTTTTATGTGTTTTATGTACTGTGTGGTACAACTAACTTCTATGTGTTTTATGTACTGTGGGAAGTATGGCGTATCAGTCCTTGTTATTTTTATAGGAAGAAATTCACGCGGGAAGAATGTTTCGCGGTTTGCTCGTAAACGCGATATATTTGCATTTCCGGGGAATTTACTTTCGCGGTTCGTCAACAAAATAACATTTCGCGGTTTTCAAATAATTCTTTCAAAATATTCCTAAATAGGTTTATAGGTACGTTTGCGGGTAAAGAGCTTTTACAATCGACAAAACGCAGTTTAATGTCAATTTCTCGTACACCTTTACCCTGATCCTGTTGTTTAAGTTTATCGTTGTACCATTTATTAAACTTGCCTTTTGGGAACTTTTTCGCAAATGCATTACATAACTAATAAATCCAATAGCTGAAAAATATGTCATGAATGCGGGACACACAGAAGTAGATTTCCATTATTTTTGAAGGCTTGTAGAACAGCAGGTTTGGTTTGACCTGTAAATACATCTAGCAAAACCAATATGGTTGGGCGATTCCAATAACAAACGTTGTTCTTCAACATATGGCACAATGATGTTTTCGATAAACTTAATTGATTCTTCGTCGTTGCTGTAATGGATTGGATTCACGCTTAAACTGAACAAATCTGGGAATTTAAATCGCGAAATAATCTGCATTGTTTTCCGGTCCTAAATTAAGTGCATTGGTAAAAATGTCCTTCCAGCTACTGCTACTTGTTTCGAGTTCTATTTCCCCATGGTGGTTCATGACGAGGAGACATATTTTGGAATCAAGCAAAATCATGGAATCATTTGTTATAAGTTTTGTTAAAAAAGTTACGCGTTTGTTTATAACTTTATTACCTTTATCAAAGAAGTAATGAGTGCATGTTGCACGGGGGTTCATATAGCTATAATGTAATTTTGTGTGAGTTTTAGAACATTGTCTAAGAAAGGATTTGTAATTAGTTTTTTTAATGGTCAGTTCATTATTGCCCAGCCTCCTCATGGTAATCTCCTTCTTTCTCAACAATATGTTTAGTCAACTATGAGTATTCTTTGATCAACATAGACCTATGGCTTACCTTCATTTCGTGTTCATCGGTAAATGAAGTATTTTAAAATTTTAAATAAAACATGAACAAAAGTCGAATAAAATAATATGTAAGGCTTTGTGATAAAACTAAAAAGTCTATTTGAAAACAATTCGTTTTTAGCATGTTAAATCTTTATATTTTATTTCAAATATGCGTACATTATTTTAGCTTTAGAAAGTAATGACTAAATTGCGACAACATCTAAATCTACCTCAGCCATTGATTCTACATTGGCTTCATCTGGGATTAACCCTGGGTTAGGGACCCTTAAAAATTGATTTCTTTTTATAATTTATTATTATCGGCATAGGTTACAGTCATCTCCTTTAAATTAATTATAATAAATGAACACAGTTAGCCAGACATTCGAATCTCAAGAAATCAAAATCAAAAACCGAAACGAAAAGTTCGAGATAACAGAATAACAAAGCCAAAAGGTAATTCGTTCGGGATAGTGAAAGTTCGAGATAGAGAGTATTCGAGATAGCGGATGTCGACTGTATCGTCCTTTAGCTACTCTTTTCATTGTAGAGATGGGAAGTTAGCAAATCTGGTAGAGGTATATTTATTTATTTATTTTTTTATTTATCACTTTGATATGCAAAGTAGATATCCTTCGCTAATACTTACTTTAACTATTAACCTTTGTGTCCAAGAAAATCTCATGTGAACCTTTTTTTAAAGTCCCCATCTCCTAATGTGATATTTGTGTGTTCACACCATTTCTAGCAAATACTACCATCTACTCGCCTTCTTAACACTAGAGGTTCCCGGGGTTTTTTTATACCTAGAATTACCACGGTGTCCTATAGGACACCTCCAGTAATGCAGCGACTTTTCAAACTAATTGTTAGTGCTTCAACTATTATTTCGCGATCTAAATGAAAACAGTTTCCCAAAGAATGCACTTGAATAAAATTTGTAATGCAGAATTCGAATTTCGAACATAAAAGCATAAACAATAAGCACTTCATGGCACACGATTTTGATATTTTAGAATAGCCCATAGATGTCGAAAAATGATAAACAAACTAACTTTTCGCTATCATTTGCAACATCCGTTGCATTTCACAAAAACTATTTTGGAATCATTTCGTGAACACTTTCCACATTGGTTTTGACACTGGGAGCATATAAATGTCGTTGCATTGCTACATCCTGTTCTATAGCACTTTCTGCATTTTCTGGGTTCGGGTGTCAGGACAGTGGGGGTGTAGGACAAAACCTCCTTAGGACAAAACCCCCTAGGACAAAACCCCCCTAGAACAAAAACCCCCATTTTTTTATAGAGTAGGACAAAACACTTCTTATTTTAATAAATAATTAGATAGTCAAGGCACCTAAAATCTGCGCATCAACAAAGTCCTGGAAAAAATATGCGGCAAAATTTTACAATGAAAATGTAAAATAATTATTAAATTGTTTGGGCAAATTTGGGTCCTAAATTTTAAAATATTCCGTTTACTTTGAAAATTGGTAAGTTTACTAATTAAAGGATGCTGATTTCAGACCAAGTAGAAGAATTTGGATATTTCCACCCCTAATACATTATTTGAGCCAATTTGGACCCAAAGTTTAAAGTATTCCGTTTACTTTTAATTATTGTGCATGGACAGCTATGCTATTATGTAACCATTTAATGAACAAAAAATTCCGATAATACTACGGTATCTAAGGGAAATAACACGTAACTAAGGAAAAACAGGTCTCGAATGCGTATAAATTCCACATTTTTAACTTTTTTCAAAATTTTATTCCAGAATATCTTACCAAAATTGGCAATGCTTTTTGGTGCAAAATTTCAGATTCCCATCATAAGTATCTCGCGAATTCGGTTTTGCGCATGAGCAAACGATGAATTTTTGTCCTTAAGTTATCATTCGCAACCGTCGTGCGCATGCGTAAAACATTTACATCTGTAATCTAATCTACTATAGGTTATATGAGTTTAAACGCAACCGTAATAACGTTCTAACATAAAACACCACTTGATAGATTCGCAACTTTAAAAAACCTTAATAGAATTTTAAAAAACGAAAAACAAAATTATTTCGAAAATAAATAAAAGTTTAAAATGTAAAACAATATTGTTTCGAACCGTCATTTTTGAATCGTCAATTTCGAAACTTCTGTACACCAGATTACATATATATGGTCATGTAAATGCTAATTTGTAACTAGATTATATATACATATTGTATATGTCAATTTTCAAAGCAAACGGAATATTTTAAACTTTGGGTCCAAATTTGCCCAAATAAGGTATTAGGGGTAAAAATATCCAACTTCTGGGACTTGGTCTGAAATCAGCATCATTTAATTAGTAAACCTACCAATTTTCAAAGGTGAAAATATCCAAATTCTGGTACTTGATTTGAAATCAGCATCCTCTAATTAGTAAACCTAACAATTTTCAAAGCAAACGGAATATTTTAAACTTCATTACCTGAGTTGTTTGTAATGTTAAAGAGATTATGAGGGGTTTTGTCCTAAGGGGGTTTTGTCCCTAGGGGGGCTTTGTCATGGGGGGTTTTGTCCTAGGGGGCTTTGTCCGTATACCAGACAGTGGTTGTGTTATTTTTTTGTTGGTGGCTCAAGTATAAAGTCTCTTCGCAATATTTGGGTACTAGTCGCCTTTGTAATAATAGCGTTAATTGCCGCTATATCAAGGATGCTACCCCATATTGCTAATGACCACCTCCTGGATGCTGATCGTGTACTATATACGCGTCATTTGATTAAAACTGTCGACGCCGACTTTGTTCTCGTTGTAGAATCCGATATTTGCTACACTGGATTAGCTAGGTCATTTCATTTTTCTGTTATTATTTATGTCATCAAAATTATGTTGCTATTGTGTCTGACATTTGCATTGAACCTGCAATTGAATCTAGAGCAAAGTAAAATATAATTTTTTTTAATCCTAACCCCACACCTCCCTACTGTACAACTCTTAGGGCTTCGCCCTCGGTCCTGGCCGTAGCTACCTAACAAAAATTGCTTGCTACTGGCCTGCTAAACTATACTGAATAACCGAAGTGTTTGAAATGCAACCGTACAAGATCTGCTGTCGCGACTTTACAAAAGTTACTAATTAGAAAAACTACATTTTTCGTGGGAAAAAGTGTTTACAAAAAAATTTAGATGCAAAAATTAGGTTAATAGACGATTGAGTGTAAAATTCCTTGTGGTGTCCTATAGGACACCTGGGTAATTCTAGTGTTAAACATGAATTTCAATTGTATGTGACCCTAACCATAACAAGTCTTGTCTTGTACCTCAAATATAACCGTCAGTAATTAGATAACCTTATCAATGGAGATGATTTCTGCTCTGTTAAACGGAAACCGAAGCGGCTATAGTATAACAAAACATCAATTAGGCGTAAATTGCGCAGACAAAAGCAATCTAGTGTCGGCTTCTTTATGAAAACATGCAAGATCTTTAACTTCAAAACAATCACTTACATTGATGCACGCACGACATTTGTAGGAAAGTGACAAGCTAACAAAATATTCGAATTTTTTTTTACCTAATTTAATGTATTCTTCTATGAGTGTTGGAACAAAAGAATTTATCATTTTACCTGTAACACGGGTGGGATGGAACAATATAGAGACCAAAACGTGCATATCAACTGCAATTTGCTTAATAGCTTAATATATGTTTCTAGTCTCTTAAGTATCGAATTTCCCGTCCGACAAAAACATATAGAAAACAAGCCCGTAGCGGGATAAATTGTAATGACAAGATACAAAGTCTTACTAAAAGAATTGCTAATGTTAACAACGAATCTTCGTCAGTACAACTACTACTACCGCTAAAAAGATTGTTCCTTATTGCGAAAACTATTGATAAATATAATATGCAAAACTGGAACCGACGCCATTACAAAGTGTCACAACGACAGTTGGGAAAAGAGGAAGGAAAACCAAACACATATTTGAAAGAATGAAACATTGGTCTAAACCTCGAAATAAAAAAATGGAACGTACTCATAGAATGGGAAAGAAAAAAGCCGACAGGGAGAGCCAACAACAAACAAAGAGAAAAGCAGACAGTTGTTTTTCAACAGCGCAACTTTCAGGACAAAGAACAAAAAATGTCGAATGAATAATAGGTAAAAATACCAATATTTATATCAACTAGGTATCAACAAAGCGACACTCGAAAAGAACTCTTCAACCAAAGAACTATTGAGAGAATGAGCTGAACAATTTTAAAAGAACAAACTAAATTTGGCCGAGGAGAATTTTAATTTTAAGTTTTTTAATTCTCGCAACAAGGTTCATAGTTTATGTTCAGAACACTTTCTCAAATGAACTCTTTGAAAAGAATTTTGATTCCGTAATAGGGACAAAAATTGTCTATTTTAAACCATGTAAAATTCTCACACATACCGTCCGGGTGCAAATTTTTCAATGTAAAATAAGAATATAATAATCAACCGTGTTATAGGTTTTAGAAAGATCTTAAAAACACGGAATGTGAATTTCTCTTGCTTGAGTGAATCGGTTTTTGCTATATATCAGCTCGACCAATCAAAAACCAAACTGCCTCGCCTAAAGAAACATTTTTCTCAGGGAAAGTACAGAGTCGAGTCAAATGCGTGATTCAAAAGCTTTAAAAAAGAAGGTAGCCCTGAGAACAGGCTGTAGGTTGGTCAGCTACAATCTGTCACCAAAACACTTCCTCTTCATTCAAAGTGATTATGATTAACGCACTATTCAAATAAACAACTTTATTGTTCGCGGACGTCTTTTAACAAAGTAGCAAAACTTGTTTCATGGGTGTTATTTGAATACTTGAAAGAGTAACATTAAATAAACACAAATGCAACAATTGCGCAAATAAATACAAAATAGACGTAATGTCATTTGTGCTACAGTAGATTATACAGTGCAGTCCAGTAATCAACACATTCCAGGAAGTTATACAAAAGGAATATTGTTCTGCACCAGAAACATTTCAAAATAGACCTTCCAACTTCCAATCAATTCTATCTCGCTCGTAAATAGTTCCCATCCCATGTCCTCATTACATGCTAGAAAATATTTTGAGTGAGATGTCAGTTCCATTCTTCTTTTCCCGCAGTTGGATTTTAAGATGTCTATAAAAGAAGTAAGAACGTTGAATATTATTCCGAACGTTGCTTTGAAAAACGAAAGCAATAATCCGGATATAATAGGTAAAGAGTAACAATTATATTTCATTACCTCCAACATAATACAATTTTACGCGTTCGTCGTTGAGACAGACTGAGCATGAACTTTGATCTCTTGTACAGCTAAGTAGATCGATTACACTTTTGGGAGAATTGAAACATTGATTGAAGTCAGTAATAGAATGAACGCGTTTTTTGAATTGGCAATAGTAGAGATTTACGAATAAAGTAGACAGCAAAATGATGTACTTCAAGCACCACATCTTCGATGTCAGTTAAGTCGAAATAACAAGAACAAGAAAGTATGTATTTTTATAGCTAATAGAAATTTTTGTCGGATGTCATGTTGAGAAATTCCTACACACAAAAAAAACAATTATGTCACAGGTGGATAAAAACATCGGTATTCGCTGTTCCGTTCATTTCGCACGCTGCTTTCCTGTTTTGAATATTTGTTGACGTCGGTGATTTTTTTCCGGTAATTGAAAACATTATTCTATATCCGCAGTTTTTCTCATTTCAAAGGCCTTGATGTTTTTTCTGATTCTAAATATAAGTAAGTGAGTAAGCAAGTGAGTGAGTCAGTATTCCTTATTTCAATTTTGAATAAAACATTTACAAGTAACCTACCAGTGGATATCCGCAGTTTTTCTCATTGCAAAGGAAACCCTGATGTTTTTTCTGATTCTTAATATAAGTAAGTGAGTGAGTAATATTCCTTATTTCAATTTGGAATAAAACATTTACAAGTAAACTAATGGAATCCAATTAAAATTTTTAAAATTGATGAAGTTTTCAAATACAATCGAAAAATAAAGCGATGCACATTGCATGTAAAACTAACAAAACAAATCTTGCATTTAACGAATTCATTCTACCTTCTTATAACATTATCAACGAATGTTGCCCTTCAGAAACGTAAACACTAAAACAAAAAAAATAGCTAATCGCCAGATTAACGTTAATTTTATCCTGAATGAATGGGCTTCTCACAGCCCTTGCATGAGTTCACCATATTTTTATTGAAGGGTATTTCTGGAAAATAATGTGTACATAGATTACCCCAGGACAATTACTGCTTTAAAGAGGAAGATCACTTCAGGACAATTACACGAGAAAAATGTAGCCGAGTCATTGACGATTTCTTTCGCCGAGTACAAGTTTGCTTACAGAGAGCCAGCTGACATCTTTAGCATGTAATGTAATTTATGTCTACTTCAAAACTAGTGTGGAGTTCGGGATGAAAAAAACTTTTTCCCCAGATCCGCGAAAATAAATTTATGCAAAATTTTTTTTTCTTGAAGCGCTAAAATAAATAAATATACCTCTACCAGATTCTCTTAAATTCCCATTTCTACAATGAAAAGAGTCGCAAAAGGACGATACAGCCGACAACCGAAAACTCTCTATCTCAAACTTTGACTATCCCGAACGAATTATTCGGTCCCTTCGGCTCTGTTATATCGTTATCTCAAACTTTTCATTTCGTTTTTTGATTTTTATTTCTTGAGATTCGAATGTCTGGCTATCGATATTCATTTATGATTATAAATTTAAAGGAGATGACTGTAACCTACCGTAAATGACCGATCTAACGCCTACTCCCAAACTGACGCCCTTCCCGAATAAACGCCCAGGGTTAAAGTTAAATTTTTTAACTAACGCCCACTCCCAATTAACCGCCCATTCCTGAATAAACGCCCAGGTCCATAGAGAAAAATTGAAATAAACGCCCATGGGCTTTCATTTGATTCACACCAAAATTAATACTACTTTCTTTAATCTTTAAAGTGTGGATATTTTGAAACAGTTTCACTAATTTTAAGCGTAAAATGTTCATACAAGTTACTCTTTCTATTCAGTTCGCTAAATAACACATCTGCAATCTTCTTGCTCTTGGTGTAGCACAAGTACGTTCCAGACACAACTAGTCCAAATTTTTTGTATCTTTTCTCAGTGACTCGAACCTTGACCATGTTTTGTGAGTTTGATTCTAAGAATTGCACCAATAACTTCGATAACTCTATCGGAACATGGCCTACTTCACTGTTCATCTTTGTCTCATCTTTTTTGTAAACAACGTACGTACATCGACGTACATCTTCTCGATTATATTACTTTTGTTGATGGACTTTGTTTATTAACGCCCCTCCCTTACTATCGCCCCTCCCAAATAAACGCCCAAAGTAAAATTCGTTTGTTAAAATAAACGCCCAGGGCGTTTAATCGGTCATTTACGGTATGCCGATAATTCATTTCAAGAGTTACAAGAAGAAATCACTTCTTTAGGGTCCTTAATCCAGGCTTAATCCCAGATGAAGCGAATGTAGAATCAATGGTTGAGGTAGATTTAGATGCTGCCGCAATTCAGTCATTACTTTCTAAAGCTAAAATAATGACCGCATGAAATGAAATACATACGAGTATGATATAAAAATGATAATAACAAAGACTTAATAATGTTTTTTTTATCGTTGTAGGTTTAAACGAATCAGTACCATTTGTTGCCCAAGCTATCCAAGAGGTTACATTTAACGGTCAATGATTATGTTATCAAATACACGATTTTCTGAACTTGGAAAAAATTAATAGACGCATAATTTAAAGCGGGATAATATACATAATGGCGGATTTCATATGTAAACAAACTAAAAATTTGTAAGTTTTGTCAAAGACCTCAATGAGAAAAAGTACTTTTCACCATGCAGTTAGGCAAAAACAACGACCTAAACGAGATGTCTTTTGAGAAATTCAAAATGTGGAGCAATAATCCTTTAAAATCATTTTTAAATGTTAGAAAAAAACCAACAGAAGGGAATGTTGATGATTTGGCTGCCAGGTATTTCATAATTCAGTAATATATTCCCTATTATGTCCACTTCTAATAAAAAGATTCCTTCCTAATAATTTTCATTTATTTACAGAGCGTATGCAGCTTGGTGTGACCAGGAAACAGCTGATCCCACTTTAGAATTAAAAGAGAAAAGAATTTTAGACAAGTATGTTTTAAAGTTGATTGTTGATGACCAGGTCATTCCTAACCCCATGTTACTGAAGGACAACTGGATAAAAGAAAAGAAGGGCGAAAAAGAACATGGACTATTTCAATGCCCAAGCATAGATTATTTCGATATTGCAATCCTGATAGGGCTGACCCAACCAAACTTTTTAAAACGCATGCAAAGTGATTATAAACAAGGAAAGTGTTACAGATACTTTGCAAATGATTTTGTTCGAGAAGTTCTTTTTAATCCCATCAGTGTGACTTCAGATTTTTGTATTTTAAAAACAAAAGTTGTACCTTCACAAAGAATTAATTCAAAGTCTTATGATGCATGGGCTTTTGTCACGAAAGATAAAAGGGATGTTCCTGGAGGTGAAATATTGTCCGCATATTGTTCTTGTACAGCAGGGTTAGTTGGAACATGCAATCATATTGTTGGAATGCTCTTTTGTATTGAACATGCTGTCAGACATAACTTGACAAAACCTTCATCAACAAGCCAACTCTGTTCGTGGAATGTACCTTTTGGTAGTAGAATTAATTTGAAACCAACTAAACTCACAAAGATCATATTCAGCAAATCCAAATATATGAAAGACAAAGAAAGTCAAACGAAGCTAGTTGATAAAAGAAAAATTTCTTGATTTTTCACCCACATGGCTTCAAAAATTGAAGAAAATTGAAAACAAATCTAATACCGCTTCTAAAGCAATCATAAGTGAAATCATGAGGTACAAACAAACAGTAACAACATATGCGCTCAAGCATGGTTTATCTTTAGAACCTCATGCAAAAAAAGAAATACATTGCTTTGTCCAAAAAAACCCATAGACATCTACAAATTACAGAATCAGGACAAATGATTTATAATAAAATGCCATATATAGCAGCTTCTCCAGATTTACTTGTTGAATGTAAATGTTGTGGGAAAGGTTTGGTTGAAATTAAATGTCATGCACTTTGCACCTTCATCTTCGAATCTATCATACCCTTATACAAGTGTCAACAGTGAAAACAAAAAAAATTACTTTCCTCAAAAGTAACACTGACTATTATTACCAAGTGCAAGATCAAATGAGTGTCAGCAATAGAAAATTTTGCGACTTTTTTGTACATACAGTCAATGGCTTCCACTTAGAGAGAATTTCGTTTGATAAAAAAATGTGGAAACAAATAAAATCTTGCTTTGAATGGTTTTGGTTAAATATTTTATGTCCAGAACTTATTCTTGGTTAAACAATCACTGTAAAATATACATAACATATATCACATTCTTTCAAAAAAGTTATTTACATTAATTATTTATTTTAAGCTTTTGCAAATTACTAAGTGCTGCACAAATAAGAGTTATATCATTCAGGCTGTTCAATAATGTTATAGGAACTTCTCTAGAAATTATATGAAATGTTTTGAATCTACGAATAACTTGTTCAACTAAAATTCTTAATTTGGCCATATCATGTGTTTTCTTCATGTCAGCCGGTAACATTTGCAACTGTCCTCTTTTTCCTGGAGGGACTAATAAGCTGATAAATCGTGAAGCACATTCATCTGCAATATTAAAAACCTTTGTCAACCATTATTTCAGCATAGGGGTCAACAAAGTCCAAATATCCAGACTGAATGGTTAATTCTTTGTCAGAAATACTACCGGCATATCCTTCTGATAAAAATGCTATAAAACCATTTAGTGTAACACAAACTAAAACTTTTATAGTGTTGTGGTGCTTGTAGTTTGACCATGTTATTCGCTGTTCTACATGGCTTTTAGGTGTTTGAATGAAAATTTCTGTAGCATCAGCTATTGTGTGGAGTTTTGGAAAATCTGTTTGCTATTTTCACTTTTCATATTACAACGCAAACTATCGTTGTATAACTGGATTTGTGTTTAAAAATATAAAGTAAAATCCATTGGTTTAAATGAAAATATATAGTTTGGCTCTCAGTGGCGGTCTGAACTTACAAAAGTAAGTTTGTTTTCCTTATCTTTGGCGAGGTGAACACACCTCCTCAAAACAGATCTTTTTTTGTTTCAGCTACAGAAGACTACCATTGACACTGCTACCAATGATTACTAAATTTGTAGCAACATATTTTCCTGCTAATATAAAATTGTTTCATTTCAATACCAATACCGCTAATAAGTTGAATAATTTTTTTACGCTTAAGTCGTGAAACCATGCCTGCAAGTTTCATCTCTTACGCTACACTAGTTTTGAAGCAGGCACGAATTACATTACATGCTAAAGATGTCGGCTGGCTCTTTGTAAGCAAACTTGTACTCGACGAGAGAAATCGTCAATGATAAAAATATGGTCAACTCCTCATGCAAGGGCTGTGGGGAGCCCATTCTTTCATAAATGTTAATGATAAAATTAACGCTAATCTGGATTACCTCTTCTTTTTGTTTTAGTGTTTACGTTTCTGAAGGACAACATACTTGTAAATTTTTTATTCCAAATTGAAATAATAGAATACTGACTCACTCACTTGCTTACTCACTTACTTATATTTAGAATCAGAAAAAACATCAAGGCCTTTGAAATGAGAAAAACTGCGGATATAGAATAATGTTTTCAATTACCGGAAAAAAATCACCGACGTCAACAAATATTCAAAACAAGAAAGCATCATGCGAAATGGACGGAACAGTGAACACCGTAGTTTTTATCCACCTGTGACATAATTGTTTTTGTTGTGTGTAGAAATTTCTCAACATGACATCTAACAAAAATCTCTATTGGCTATAAAAATACATATACTTTCTTGTTCTTGTTATTTCGTTCTTGTTCAGTGGCATCGGAGATGGGGAGCTCGAAGCACATAACTTTGCTGTCTATTTTATTCGTAAATCTCTGCTATTGCCAATTGGAAAACCAGATTCATTTTATTACTGACTTCAATCAATGTTTCAATTCTCCCAGTAGTGTAATCGATCTACTTAAGCTGTAACTTAAGCTGTACAAGAGATCAACGTTCATGCTCAGTCTGTCTCAACGACGAACGCGTAACATTGTATTATGTTGGAGGTAATGAAATTTAATTGTTACTCTTCACCTATTTTAATCGGATTTTTGCTTTCGTGTTTCAAAGCAACGTTCGGAATAATATTCAACGTTCTTACTTCTTTTATAGACACCTTAAAATCCAACTGCTGGAAACAAAGAATGGAACTTACATCTCACTCAAAATATTTTCTAGCGTGTATTAGAGACATAGGATGGGAACTATTTACGAGCGATGAAACATTGATTAACAACGTGAACGTCTATTTGGAAATGTTTCTGGTGCAGAACAATATTCCTTTTGTATAACTTCCTGGAATGTGTTGATTACTGGCCTGCACTGTATTATCTACTGTAACACAAATGAAACTACGTCTATTATGTAATTATTTGCGTAGTTGTTGCATTTGTGTTTATTTAATGTTACTCTTTCAAGTATTCAAATAACGCCCATGAAACAAGTTTTGCTACTTTGTTAAAAGACGTCCGCGAACAATAAAGTTGTTTATTGGAATGTTGTCATGGTGATCTCTTTAAAGACTTCTCATGGGATAACAGCTTACTTAAGTTAAATTCAGAAAAAAGTGAAAAGTATTTTTTGTAACCAACTATTTTAGAAAACTTGTTCAACAGTACTTAATATAAATACTGACATAGTGCAAGGAGCAATTGATATTAAATAGGGATTCTTCAAATAGTTCAATACCCCGTTATACAAACTACAGGTCCAAATTCACGCTAAATTCACTGCTGTGCGCCATAAAAGCATTACACCCCCACGTCTCATTCGTGCATTAGCAGAAAAATCCACAACATGAGAAGAAATGCAAACTATAGCAAAAACATCGATCAACTCATCGAAAAACTACTAGTTACATAAGTTTTTGCGTCATTTACGAAAAATGGATTGAAGAGATATGTGTATATACTGTAGAACTTCAAGGTTGATTGAACTTCAAGATTAAAAGTGATTTTCATTGTTGAGTTGTACGTGAGTTATTGATATATATAGTACGTACTCGTAAATCAGAGAATTTTAACTATTTCCTGAATAATTCACCTGGTTTTAATTTGCCTTTCACACGGTTTCACTTAAAACGCCAAACTTCAATAGAACTGAAGACCACATTTTTAATATATGGTAATGTATTTATGGTAAATAGAGTATTATTAATTAATTGTGTTAAAAGAGAATTTATATATGCTCACGTACTGTTCGTCGACAGCGGCCTACGCACGTACTTTCATATCTATCCACTCTAATACCACTAGCTACGCTATTATATTTTATTATTATTATTTCTGCTCTCCATAAAATTATGTAACTCTGCAAAGCTGGTTTTGTAGCAGATTTTTATCTTAAAACATTAATCATTGACATTACCTTTATCATTATCCACAATTTACTCTTTCTTGTTTTGGCATCAATGACCAGGATGAACGACATTAAGGACCAACTCGTTAACTTTGAAAAACACCTTCTTGTTATGTCAAAAAAGGTCGACAATATCGAGAATTTCATGACAAGCAAAGTAAATGAGATTAGTGAAAGCGTATTACATATAAAAGATGTCGTAATAAAAAATCTTGTCGAAGAAAACCGTCGATTAAGAGCAAAGGTTGATGCTTTGGAAGAAAGCCAGGTTTGTTTGGAGAAGGACATTCATAATCTGGAAAATTACAACCGGAGAAATAATGTTGTGGTTGACGGAATTCCGAACTCCGTGGAAGATCAACATCTCGAGGGAGCCATTATTGAAATTTTTGACGCGATGGACATATCGATTGATGGCTGCGATATAGAGGCGTATCATCGCTGTTATATATATAGACATTGCTCAAATGTCAACTTTGTTGTGTTCGGCAAAATACATCGACGCACACGTGTTGAACGCCGCTGTATAATATTGAGTTCTTTTTGATAAAAGAGTTTCAACTGTAAACAACGTTCGTAGTTTATGTGTCTTATCTGTGTGAACGAGTACATAACAATCGCATTGGAAGATCATCACCAAAGAAAACGATTGTGAGATTTGTCAACAGGAAGGCCTGTGTGCAAGCCTTTCAGAACAGAAAAAAACTAAAAGACTTCAAATCGCGTAGTCTAGGCCGCAAAGTGACAAAGATTTTTATAAGAGAAAATCTTTGTCCTTATTCTGAAAAGCTTTCCTTTTTTTGCCGTATGTTAAAGCGGGCAAATCTCATCTCTGAAACATTTTCTCTCAATGGCAAAGTTTTTATTAAACGTACCACAAACGAGAACAGAATTTTAGTTGACCATGTCAATACATTGGTCAATTTATATCCTGATTTTTAGTTTTGATATTTAATAACCCTCCTAGCTTGATTAATGTTTTTTGTTATTCCAAAGTTCGTTTTTATTTCTGCTAATTAACAAAACCAGTTTTAGTTCTTCTCTTTTCATGGTAAGATGTTTTTGCAAAGTGTGCAAAAAAACTGTTAAAAACAACCACCATGCAATACAATGTGATATTTGTAACTCTTGGATACATAAAAAATGCAATGGATTAAATGACATGATTACCGTTTATTACAATCAAACGTCTCTAATTGGTTTTGTATTTTATGCACTAGTGAAATTTTTCCATTCAGTCACATTTCGGATAATAAACTTTTCCAAGTCTTCAACTCTAATATTATTATAGACTCAAATGAAATTCCTGCTAATATGAAATTTCTTCCTTCTTATGACCGTAACAAACTCTTTTCTAAGTTCAATGACTTTTTTACCACAAATTGCGTTGATAATTCAAAAAAAGGAAATGACTTATATTCAAATTTTATAAAGTGTAAGTATTTCAATATTGATGACTTTGTCTCCTCCAAATTTGACAGCAATAACTCTTTTTCAATTTTTCATTTAAATATATCTTCGCTCAACAAACATTTTGATGAATTTTGTATCATGTTACGTTTACTTAACTTTGATTTTAGTATTATTGGTTTAACCGAAACTAAACTAAAACGTGACGTTCAACCACCAATTCCAATATCATTAGAAGGTTATAATATTGAACAGACTCCTACTGAATCATCTTGTGGTGGTGCACTTCTTTATATTTCTACAAAATTAAATTACAAACCAAGAAATGACTTGTTGATGTATAAAAAATTACACTTAGAATCGATTTTTATTGAAATAATTCGTCCAAAAAGAGTAAACATTATTGTTGGGTGTATTTATCGTCATCCATGTATGTCTATTAATGTTTTTACAAATGATTTTATTCTTCCTCTTTTTTCAAAGTTAAATTCTGAAAACAAAAGTATTTTTTTACTTGGAGATTTCAATATAGATTTAAGTAAAGTTAATTCTGATAATGAAACTTCTGATTTTTTCAACTTAATAACTTCTAATAACTTTCTTCCGCATATAACCTTACCAACAAGAATTACTGAGAAATCTAAAACAATTATTGATAACATATATTTTAACTGTTGTGATAAAAATATGTTGTCTGGTAACTTAATATCAACAATTTCTGATCACTTACTTCAGTTTTTCATTCAACCTAACTTTTATGCAACATTTGTTCCTCGTAAACACAATATCTTTTGTAGAAATACCACATATTTTGATAAAAAAAGGTTTTCTTTCTGAATTTAATAACGTACTTTGGGATGAAATTCTTGAATTTGATAAACTTAACACTGACAACAGTTTTAATTTATTTTTTGAGGTTTTTAACGGATTATTAAACAAGTATATGCCACTCAAAAAGGTCAGTATTAAAAGCTTCAAGCTCTCTCTCAAACCGTGGATAACAAAAGGTATTTTGACATCAATAAAAATAAGGAATAAAATTTATCGCAAATATATTCGAACTAAAGATATTAATAACAAAATCAGGTTAAAATCTCGGTATAATTCATACAGAAACTTATTGACTAAACTATTAAGATGCAGCAAACAAAACCATTTTAAGAAATACTTCATTGATAACTCAAAGAATCTTCGAAAAATCTGGATCGGTATACAACGTTTAATAAATCTAAAAAGTAAAAAGGATTCTGTTCCAACTGTTATTCTAGATGATAATGGTGTTTTGCTGACCGATCTTCTGAAAATTGCTGACAAATTTAACTCATATTTTACGACAGTCGCACATAACATCCAATCTAAAATTCATTCATTTCATACAAATTTTAAAAAATACCTAAATAATCCGAACCTCAACAGTATTTTTATATCTCCAACTGATGAAATAGAGATTTCCTCATTAATACATAATCTAAGTAATAGAAAAGCTACTGGACCAAATAGTATACCTATTGTGATCCTAAAAGGATTAAGTAATTCAATTTCTGTCGTTCTTTCAAAGTTATTTAACCTATCTTTTACGACTGGTGTTTTTCCAAACATTCTTAAAACATCTTCAGTTTTGCCGCTTTTCAAAAAAGGTTCTAAATTAGAATGTTCAAATTATAGACCAATATCTTTGCTTTCAAACATCAGTAAACTCTTGGAAAGACTTATGTATTCTCGAATTTACAATTTCCTACATAAATTTAATTGCCTAAACAAATTACAATTTGGGTTTGGATCGAAGTATTCAACAGCTCATGCCTTATTAAGTATAACAGAGAGAGTGAGAAAAGCTATTGACTCTGATCTTTTTGCATGTGGTATTTTTGTTGATCTGAAGAAGGCATTTGATACAGTCCATCACAAAATTCTTCTCGAAAAACTTGATCACATCGGTGCAAGAGGCATTGTTAATGAATGGTTTGCTTCGTATTTGCAAGATCGGCAACAATATGTAACGATTAACGGGTTTTCATCATCGTTAAAGTCAATCAGATGCGGCGTTCCTCAAGGTTCTGTGTTGGGCCCTTTGTTATTTTTAGTTTATATTAATGATTTTCATAATTGTATAAAGTTTTCAACAGTGCATCATTTTGCAGATGACACTAATTTGTTATACATCAACAAGTCAATAAAAACCTTATGTAAAAAAGTAAATTGTGATTTACAAAGAGTTAATGATTGGCTTAATGCAAATCTTATCGCTTTAAATGCTAATAAAATTGAATTTATAATTTTTAAGAAGCATCATAAAAAAAATGATTCTGAAATTAAAATCATGTTAAATGGATCACGTTTAAAACAATCAACTTGCATTAATTATCTAGGAGTTTTAATTGATGAAAACTTAACTTGGAAACCCCACTTAAGCGAACTTTGTAAAAAATTGAGCCGATCAAATAGCATGCTTTCAAAAATTAGATACCACGTTAATACAAAAATTTTGAAAAGTTTGTATTTTTCAATTTTCTTGTCACATTTAACTTATTGTTGTCAAATTTGGGGACAAAAAAGAAGCATAAATCTAAATAAATTATGTTCTATTCAACAATCAGCACTAAGAATTATAAATTTTCAACCATATAGATCAAATGCAACTGCTGCATTTACTAAATTTAATATCTTTCCATTTTCGTCTACTATTAAACTCTTCAACATTATGTTTGTTTTTGATTCTTTAAACCAAAATATCCCCCCTTCGATTGGTAATTTCTTCACTAAACTTTGTCATTTTCATCTTTATCCATCTCGCAATGCCTTAGCTAATGAACTTAAAATTTGTTCATATAATACAATTTTTTATGGAAAATACTCAATTAAACACTAAAGCATCATTGAATGGAACAAATCAATTAGAGACATTAAAAATATTTTTGATGTAAAATATAAAAACATGCATTGGTTAAATTATATTTTTGATTTAAACAGTAAACAATTTTCTAATTTAGTCAAACTTAGCATCAGGGGTAAACCTTGTTTAGCTTAGTGTTATTAAACAAATATATGTTTTGCTTGGTGGTTTGTATTTTATGTTGTGTGTATCTTTGCCAATTATATAATATATATTTTTTCTAGATATTTTTTTTACGCATATTTCTACTGTGGTGTCACTACATTGTTCAGCTTTATGCTATTGAGTGACACCAACCATATATTTTTGTAATTTAGTTTTCTATGAATTTTTGTATTTTTATTATATGGTGAATAAACAACAATTTAAATTTTGAATTTGAATTTGCCCACAGAGTCAGGGACGTCAGTTTGAATAGTGAAAATTTGAAAACTAAAAATTCACAAAATATCCTCTTTCTATTCTTCTCCTTTTTAAAGGTTATACCTCATGACCGGGTACGGATTGCGTAGTGAACAAGTTTAATCTAAATCGGTTGACGAATGTGGAAGGAGACAAACATATATACAGAAAACGGTTACAAACGTACAGAATAACAAACTTTAATTACGACTGGAACGGAACTCTTTATTCCAAGCGTCAGTCTCACGTTTTGCACCACCGGAGAATATGAAAGGCTTCAATTTAGTGACGTCAGCTTTGGTACTTAAACATTTAGAGATAATCTAAAAACATATGTGAGCTTCTAACACATACCTTTTACACAGATTTAATGAAGCAAGCGGAATCCTTTTTAGCTGTTCATTGACAAGGACAGTCCATTCTTTATCATGAAGTTTTCTAACCAACCACGCGATCCAACAAAGATCCCTTGGCACATTCATCGCCTCCAATGTCCCCTCCCCATTCGTGCTTTCCTCATTATTAGTTCCCTAGTAATATGAATTCTATTGGAATTCTATTTTTTCTTCTCTTATGAATTGAATTAAAAACCTTTTTCTCTACATCTGAGTCCATGATCTTTCTTAAAAATCGTGCGAAGAGTAAGGTGATGAGCCCCAGATACACAAATAATTCAGTGTTACATCAACTTGTGATAGGAGGGTTCCTTTCAGCCGAAAGATTTGCTATAATGACAGCTAATTGTATTTTACAATTTTGTTTCATAAAATAACTTTTCGTAAAGCACAAAAGGACTTTGAAAGTTTAAGTTAATTGTCAGTATTATCTTTTAATTGTTTACTTATTTATTTTAGTATCTCCACTAAAAGATGTCTAGTCCTTGTCCATCTCTATTTTTCTTTACTTTTGCTAAATATTGGCTTGGTTAACTGAAGTGGCGCAGCAGTAACATTTGCAACTAACTATAGACTTTGTTGTAGTAAGTGAAAGATTAGTAAAATTGGTTTTAAGCTATTAAGGTATATACACTATTATTATGGACAAAATTAATGTATCTTGGTGTTAATGGACGACTGTTCTTGACTCTTGACATAATAATAAATGTACTAAAGAAATATCAGTAATGTGGGGTGTTCCTCAGGGTTCTATATTGGAACCCTTATTATTTCTTATATATATTAATGAAATTGTCAATGTTTCTAAAGTTCTATTTGCATATGATACCAATGGTTTCCTTTCAGATTACAATATTAAAGGCTTATTTTCTTTAATGAATGACGAATTGTCACTATTAAGTGAGTGGCTTAAATAAAACAAGTTATCTCTTAATGTAAATAAGTCAAATTATGTTTTGTTTCACCCCAGACAATGTACGAAAGAATTCCCTTTAAATATGCCCGTTTTAAAAATTGATTGTTGTGGATTAGCAAAGAGGGTTTTCTTACATTTTTAGGTATCTTTCTTGTTGAACATCTGTCATGGAAAGATCATATAATAAATGTAGAAAAAAACAAATAACAAGAAATATCGGTTTAATGCACATAGCAAAACCACACTTGAACCAATCATGTCTTAAACTAATTTAAATTTCTTTTATCCATAATTATCACGTAAACACCAACATAGCTTGGGCAAACACATATAAGTCTCACCAAAAAAAATCTATTTGCAAAACAAAAACTTGCCATTAAAATCAAGGTAAAAATGCGAGATAACCTCTGATGCAATACTGAAGGAGCTTAAAATTTTAATTATTTACCAAATTAATGTTTTTCAAACTTTATTCTTTATGTATAGGACAAAAGACTTTCTTCCAAAATTTCAAATTTACGCAAGTATTATATAACACGAGAAACTCTCATAGAAGTTATCAACGTCTCGTACGAAAATACAGAAAAGATCAATTTTCTATAACTTATCGTGGCCCTAATTTATGGAACAAATATGCTTCAAAAAGAACATGAAAAAAAGGTTTTTGCATTCTTTACTCGATAAAAGCCTTCAATAAATTTCTTTTTTTTTTTTAAATTTAACCTTTACCTTGCTATCTTTTTTAAAATAAAACTATTTTTCCAATGTAAAATTTCAGGCGTCCAATGAAAAGACTCCACAGTCTTCTGTGGATTTCCAGGCTAATTTTTAAAAGTATTATTTCTATATATATATATATATATATATATATATATATATATATATATATTATATATATATATATATAGTTTTATTAACTTTGGTTTGACGTAAATTTTATTATGGATTTAGTGCAACGAGAATATTGTATGAATTAATAATTTTTGGAGTGGCGAAATAAACAAACATACATACATGCATATATATATATATTAGCATTTTGCCCAATATACATGTATGATTACAACAACACGCACGCCTTTGATTCGTCTTGTTTCTTATGCTGAATAAACAGACTGTCCTGTCGTCCAGTAACAGTTTGAGATGGGATTATTGGTAGGCCTCTGTCATTAAATCCAACAACTCGCAAGGGTTCGTAGTGTAATCTCAGCGAAAATTTACCTTCAAAGAACTTCTTATCAAATATCACTTTCTTGTTGATATCTTTAAAATTTACTTTGAGCTTGGGATCGTCATAGTTGTACTCTCGCATTTGATATGTTAGTTGATCATCGTCAATCGCCAGCATGTTGTGTTTGTATCTTCCGCCAGAACATTGCAACAAACATATAAATTCACCTTCAAAATTTCCAGTAAACACCTTAAATTTTGTAGAATTGCTTGAAAAATATCCATCACATGACACTTTTCCTTTTTTTATCTGTAAACAATGATCTCCTCCAATGCTGTTTTGATTCCCAATGATTTGATAGATGGTTTCATCCAGATTTAACTGTCCTCCATCATTTCTTTCTATTTGAGACATTTTAACTCAATTTTAACCGATGATGGGTGCAGACATCAAAATGCGAAAGCTTTCTATTAACTTTCTTTATTTGTTGTTTACACTATGAAGTTTCGTATCACTTATTAATGGATGTTTTTATAAACAATTTTGGTTACGCTCTATCGTAGAGTCTCTATTTGCAAATCACGAGTTACGATAGTGACGTCCAATCATACTTTTTGACATTGCATAATTGCTGCCGTCGGACAAATGTAAGAAATATTTTTTTTAGTAAGAAAAAACGAAGAAGCATCAAAGAAGATTTTAGCTAATACATTTACAAAAAGTGTTAAAGTCACTGTAACAAAGGATGTTACATGATCCGCATACCCAATTATTAATATTGTAAGGGATGGAATACTACTTTAACTGCATTCCGTTAAACTCTATCCCTGTTGAAATTAATGAAAACTCGCCTCCTACGTATGAAGTCCAATCCTTGCTTAAAAGCGAACAAAGCTAATAATATTGCAGTTATAACTGCATCTCAAAGGGCGAGTGCATCGCTTAAAGTCACTTTAGAATCCATCAATCAAATATATTTCGCATTCCACTACAAATATATAATACCACGCTTTTGTAAATGCTAACGAAATACATGAGATCAAAAATATGACACACATATGCATGTATGCAAAGTCAAATTCTGTTTTTGAGGATCGAAACCGAATCTTTCCTGTAGAAAGTTAAGATAAACGAAGTACATTACTTGCATAACTACACGGGTTTATAAATAGAAGCCTAACTGACCGGCGGCCTTTGCGGACGTGCATATTGGGCAGCTTTAAGAATGACGTCCATTTTCTGACATCCACTGAGAATTTGATATGGGCGTAAAAACAGTTCTGGCGTTAGGGAAACAAGAAGTATTTTGCTTAATGTATTACGGTATTATTCAGCCGAAAACGATCAAGTAACAGACAATTTCTACTGGGATTAGATGAAAGAGAGCAAAGTCATGAAAGATCTAGAAATCTGCTACAACAAGATCGTATATTGGAGACAAAATTTCTTCATGCTACCGAATGAAGCTGCTGACAAAGACTACATTTGCGAGACAACAAGATTACTAAACGCATTGGTAAAAAATAGTTCACTGAAAAAATGTGCGATGAAAGTAATACACATAATGCCATCGCTCCTACTACAGATGCCTTCCCAAACCTCAAAAAATCAAGACCATCTCCCTCGGGTATGGTTGCAGATGGATAGAGAAAATTCTGGCATCCAAAGCATCGAAAACGAAACCAACGTCAGCATCAGCAATAGACCATTCACTAGAAGACTGGAAAAGAATCAGGACTTTCAGCCGATCGGCGTGGGTGAAGTTTTGAAAAGTATTGCCGGGAGAGTCGTAATGAATGTGATGAAGTACGACGTTGCATCGCTTTCCTAACTAAAAGTGTTTCGGCTATGTCTTAGTCATCGTCAAAATCTAAGAAATTTTACAAATCTCGTTTATATACACCTAAAATAAGAATGCTGCGTGATCGCAATTAAATTTAAGAGCGTAGGGAATGTGTGAAGAGTAGGTTGTGGAATAGGACAGGTGATAAAGGAATGTTTAACGATGATGAAGAGGGTGGTACATATACGACATGTCTTTGGGGAAATTCTACATTTAATATTTATTTTACTTTGTTTGTAATTAAGAACCATTTGTATATTATGGACGTCAAATGAACGATTAATAATAATAATAGCTAAGATCGCAATCACATTGATAATTAAACGAGTTTTCCTATTATTGTCGTTGTTCACCAACTGAAGAAACCTTCTGGTGTAATATTTCATATTGTACTGTACAAAATACATGTCGAATGAAGATCATCAACACAGCTTAGAAAGGCGCGGGCGAAAACAGGATGTTTCTTTATTTAAAAACAAACACATTGAATTGATGCAATCAATTGAAGGTATCCAATTCTGCGACAAAATTCAGATTTTGCCAAGCATAATAAATTGAATCTGTCCTTTGAAGCATTCAATGTTCCTCTCTCGTCGTTATCAGTCATGTGGAAATTGTCGCCTAACAAAAAACAGATGCGCGCAAAGGCTGCTGTCAATTCTTTTGCAGCTTGAAGTGGTAATTTGACGTTATCTGATGTACTTGCATAAAAAGACCTACTTATCGATACTAGCAAACACAAAATTGTGAAATACGAAGACGAACAGATTTTGATTGCTTGCGAATAGTATATAGCAATATGTGATTTACAAAGGAGCGGGTACCCGCGCTCAAACGAGGACGGGCTTAAATTAATTCTTAAACGAATGCGCAGATCAATTAGGTAGTAACAACTCGTTGCATTTTTAACGATTATTTTGTCGGATCATTCCGAATATCCATTACGTAATTATTGATTGCCAAATATTGGTACTGGTATTAATAGTTTGTTGTTGTTGAAATTTCAACAATAGAGTATAATATATCAGATAAGAAACTCATGTCTGTGCATTGACATGTGAGGTTGTCTTTTCGCAGAGGAGAATACAACAGAACTAATTCTACAGAAACTCATGTCTGTGCATTGACATGTGAGGTTGTCTTTTCGCAGAGGAGAATACAACAGAACTAATTCTACAGAAACTCATGTCTGTGCATTGACATGTGAGGTTGTCTTTTCGCAGAGGAGAATACAACAGAACTAATTCTACAGAAACTCATGTCTGTGCATTGACATGTGAGGTTGTCTTTTCGCAGAGGAGAATACAACAGAACTAATTCTACAGAAACTCATGTCTGTGTCTGTAAACTCCTGCACACCGATGCCTCATTCGGCAATGTCAAATCGTCACTGTTGTCGTGTGGGAAGATTCTTCATGCGCAACGAAAGAAGTACACTGAACATAACGCACACTTGCTCGAGCTGTGGGACCAATTTAATGCGGGAACACGCACTTCCGAGAAACTTCTAAACGCGGTTGTCAATGATGTTTGCGGTTTTGCGGTGTGCCAGCTAGGGGAATGGCAGAATGAACGAACTGGAAAATGAACTGGGTTTCTTTATTTCATATTTTGTCTAATCAATGTAAACAAGGCCAAATTTTTTTTTCCTAAATAAAATTCCGATATGTATCTGACCAATCGGGACATTTTCTTATTCTTTATTAATTCCGCCGATCTTGGTCTAGAAAGCTCAAATAACTGTATAAAAACTTATTAAATCCAATTCCCGTACCAAACAGTTGAGTCCTCATTTTGCATTTAAATCGAAACTCTAGCTGAGTTGGTAGGCCGAATTGGCCTGTAACCGAAATTAAGAAGAAACAGATGCGAAAAGTAAAATTTTGGACGATGAAGAAAACGAAAGTGGAATGGATGGTTCCAAATGGTGTTCAAAAGCAATACACCTATCCGCGCTCACACTGCCGGCAGCCGAAAGGCGTGGATAAAAGAGTCTGGGCGCTAACTATGGGGGTCGAAACAAAATCGAAATAAACAATAAACAGCAAATGAAGCCTACTTCAGGCAAATGTTACAAGTTTCAGTCGTCATAAAGCAATAAATCTTTTTATTTAAAATTCTGTACATTTTTAAATACTTTCTTTAGCTACTTCTTTTCACTACAATGAGATGATTTTTTATTTGTAATTTTAATGGTCTAAAAAGAAATTTATCAAAACCAATAAACTTTTTTTATTATAAGAAACCCAGTTTCTTATGATTGAAGCGGAAAATTGGGCAAAATAATAAGAAACTTACTTCTCTTCTTTTCAAGGGCAAAAGAAACTAGAGACAGATAAAGTTAAGATTTTGACAATGTTTTTACTCGCCAGTTTTAAAAAATAATAAAGTGGAGTGGTCGCCACTTATGTAGTACACATACCATATCATTATCATAAAAACTAATAAAATTTTAGTTATATGTATACTATAGCATATGAAGAAGATTTTCTTCCGAAACGATCAAGTTTCAAGAGAGGACAGTAGTTCAAAATGTCAAAAAACCTTCAAATAATTACGAACTTACTATATTAATGATGGAATCTATTATTTGACTTTAAATAACAACAAATCAAATTAAAGTTATCATCCGTCACATGTAAAAAATCACTATCATTTATGACAAATCGGTCTGAGCATCATCCTGGGTAAGCATCCGATAAAAATGTTATAAATCAATTTGGCGAAATTCCAATAAGAAAATTGAAGGTGTTGTGATGCTTGTAATCACTCCATGTTGCAGCCTTGCAATACAAGGACTTTGGTCTCTCGATAAACACCTCATAACAGTCAATTATTACTCTGCATTTTGAACGACCTGACTTTTTAAAATGTTCAGGCATATGCTGATAGAGATGGGTTCGCGTGAGAGCCAAACAACTAATGCTTCACCCAGAACTGTTGATAGCAGCCTGATTATTGTGATAAAGGTGTTTGAGCAGACGGTTGTAAATATTCCAAATTGAAATTTTGGAAATTCCAAAGATTCAGATGGGAGGCAGGCTCCCATTTAGTCTTTCAAGATGTTTCCCTTCTCAAAAATTGCACCTATTTACGTCTACCTCTACAGTTCCTAAGTGTGCGAGGAAAACAAAACAGCTTGAAAGGTACTTCACAACTACAGTTCTTTTGTAAAATTTCAACATGTTTCTCACATAATTCAGCTTTCCACTTGTTGAGCTTGTAGATACTGTTGGAACATCCAATAACAGCACAATTATCTTTTGGCATTTTTTCTTGTTAAATTAGTTAATGTTAGTAATTAAATAACTTTTCTTGTCAACTTGTGAGTCCTCTCAATATAATTTTGACTAAGGTTTGTGAAATCGCTTGTTGTTTTACCCCAATAGTTAGTGCCGAGTCTTCGACGTGCACAAAATTAAAAATGGTAGCGCGCGAGCTCGGATACGAGCGGCTAAATGCTGATATTGCGGATGTGGTTTCCGTGGAATTAGAATGGAATTGAGTCTAGATAAAAAAAATAATTGAAACCTGTGTGAAGAAAGAGAAAAGGCATAACTATAAAATGACAATATTAAAGTTTTGAAATCAGTCGTTTAGCGGTTTCACTGGAAGACGGTTATTGGAAATTAAGCGCTTTGAAGAAGCCGATACCTTATCGGACAGGATTTTCGTCACTTAAAATTTGTCACTTTTGTCCGCCAAATAATTTTGAAATTTTAATTCAAGTTAAAAGGGTCATAAAAATCTATATTTAAACAAATACCGCGTATTGGTAACAGGGTATGTATAAGAATGTATAAATAAATAAATATATTATAAGTACAAGAATAATTTATAACAATATTTATTTCCCTACAACAATAAAATTCTTCAAAACAAAATCTCTTCTTCAATTTATATCTTTTTCTGGTTTTGAAGTATATTTGTTCCATCCGCAATATCAGTATTTAGCCGCTCGTTTAGGTGTATTGATATTGAAATTGACGATTCTGTAATCAAGAAGTGTAATGTATATATAAAATAGCGGAATTTCAGCTTTTGGAGATACCTAATCCTGTAATTAATTTTTATTTAGGCTGGCATAATAATATATCTTCTTGAAAGTTGGCATTTATACGATGGGTTGTTGTGAAACTAAACCTGTACCTGTAGGTTCAATAGGAGGTGAAAATGTTTTAGACATGACGTATGCCAGTTGCATAACAATACGAAGCCGTTTTAGCTACATCAAAAAGTACACTACAAGCACATTATATATAACACAAAACACAAAAAGTCTGATATATATGACCAATAGTTGTTGCAGACAAAGAATAATTGGATTTCCAATTTCAATGATTACAGATTGTGACTGGAAGAATGAGGTTTCCAATTGTTTCGGTCACACTGATGGTGTTCTTAAAATTTCCTGTAATGTTTACGGGAAGGAATACAAAATTTCCATGGCACTGTTAAATACTGAGGAATTCTACAAAAAGATCAATCAAATTATGAGCGATAACCGGTTTAATAAGCAATGAGTAAATGGAATGATATTTTACTCTTTTAAACTTTAATGGTTTTTGATGGTTGCTTTTATTGTAATTTTGTTTGTATGTTTTTTTGAATGTTGATTATTTATGTCTGTATTTTTTTACTTGTGCACAATATTTCCAATTATATATATATTTATCGCTACGGGAAGGTGTATAGGTTTATATTTTTATGAAATATATTCATGTTTATTCAGTCATTATTGTTTCTCTATACATACTATTCTATTTGCATAAGATTTTTTTGTCGGTTTAGTAGTTTACCTGGTACTCAATATTTTTAAAGTAAATAAACTTGGGATTTCCCTTAAAAACGAAAGTAAACTTATTATTTATTTATTTATAAGATATTTAAGATAAGAATATTTAAGCGATGATTAGGTGCCAAATATGCTTATTAATTTTTGAAATTTTTTCATAAGTTTTTTCTTATGTTAGTTTGTATTATGGTTTTTGAAAACCAAAATCTGGTAATTACATTGCCAACATCCATTGACATAATTGGTTATTAAAAGTTTTTGAAATTGGTTTCTATAGCCATCAATTTGATGACCACACAATGTACAATGTACTTTGAAGCAAAAATCTTTTTGGTATTTTTGGGTTGATATATGTCTAAGTTTTGGGAATTAGGAAGGTTAACTATAGGTTGCAAAAGTGAGGCACAGGTTTGAAATTGGGGGTAGGCGAGGAAATTTTTCTCGTATTCTTGTCTCTGGGGTTGTGTGGTTTATCTTGGCATATAGTCAGGGAGCCAAGTCTGAAAAAGTCAGTATTGCGCAACCCACGAGGTGAACGAGATATCTATACACCGTTGGAAAGCTTAGGGTCTCAGGAATACGAATCCATGAGTTGTACTCAAGAAATCATGGTCAGTTCGCCGTAAATGGCGTTGAAGTGCACTCCACTCCAGGGTTTAATTTATAATGTTAAGGAGAATCAGAAACAGCCAATCGGTGAAATTTTAGAATTTTCTACTTAGAATTAAGTTAAATTGATAAAATAAATTTGGAAATTTGAAAATTTCTTCTCGTGCTCTCTCCCACAGTGCTTAATTGAGGAATTTTAGCTAAAATTATGTGATTTTTGTTGTTTTTTAGTACTTCATTTTTGTTTTATCTGTAAACTGTTGATTATTTTATCATTTGAGCAGCATCTATCAACACCCTGCCCATCTTTTTTGAAAATATTTTGACACTCTCCCTCAGGACACTCTTACCAGGGCGTTATTTGTAAATATCAAAAAATCTTATTTTTCGTTTTAGCTTACAAAATCTTGCAAATATGTTGATACTTTTCTCTCATGGTAACATGAACATATGGAAGACCCTTTTTACAGAACCTGGATAGAAATATCATACATGTACTCTCCTCAGCAGAGCTTATTTTAAAACAATTAGCTTACGTTATTAATTCAGTCATTATTTTTGTGGATTTCTTTGTACTTAAACAAAAGTTCCGTCAGTAAAACAGCTCTTCCTGATTGTAGTTGAGGGGCAAATAGTTCGATTAACTCTTCAAATGAAGAATCATAAAGTTTCTGAACATTCTTTATGTTACTTGATTCCTTCGTGTACATTTTGAAGCAACTTGGATTGTATTTAGCGTCTAACACAGGAAGTCGTTCAAAATTACCACCTATCTTGCTCTTCAATTCATTGTCGTTTTTTCATCACATCTTGTCTTTAGATTCGGCAAAACGTTTTCGTATTGTATCATCAAGACAAGTCTGGTATCGTGCCCACAAAAAAGCAACTTGACGACAGGTCTGGAAGTTTTCCGCGTGATCGAGTACTGATAGATAGAATATCAACGTCAAATGGTAAAAAAGAGTCGGTGATTGCTTTTAAATTGCGCTTACAAATAAACGAGGCATGGCAGTTCGGGTGCCATCGGACTTCTGAAACATTGTTTGTCCAAACTTTCAACTCGAAATCTGTGAAATTTCCCTATTCTCTAATACCAAAACCATTACAGTGTTTACGGAGTATTAGGGCTTCAATAAATGATTTCAATCCCTTTTCTTGCGGTTGTCTCATTCCATCTTTTTTGCATTGTTTCCCACATATCAAACACAAAAATGGACGAATTTCTAACTTCTTTTCTTCATCATGAAAAAGTTTAACCGGGCTCGTCTCAGTTTCATCATTTGCCATATTATCATTTTAATGTAGTTATATTATTTATCTAAAAGTAGAAAAGTTATCAAAATTAAATATACAAATAATGTTTGCTAAACCTCTTGCAAAGAATCCAAAGTTTAGCTGACGTCAGAACGCAAAACACAAAAGAAAAAATGAAGTCACTGCAATGCCTGTTCGAAAAATTGTTCTAACGTAAGCTAATTGTTTTAACCCTTTAAGGGACAATGATACAAATGTGTATCATGAGAAAATTTGATCGTGACGGTCAAGCGCCGGCTAATATCCCTTTCTATTTTTTATTTTGGCACACATCTATGTTGATACTTCAAATCAAAATTTGGAAGCTCTGAACGAGTTTTCAACGATTTTGAATCGCAGGAAATGTCCATTTTACAGCATGCCGGAGCCTCTGTTAGAAAGAGTGCATTTTTGGAAAATAGACGAGGAATATTTTGGTTATTGGTAGAAAAATATAATGTTTATTGATTAGTCTACTAGATTACTGCGTTTGTTTGAAAAAAAAAGTAGACACATTAGGCTAAAATATCGCAAAACTCTGAATGATACACATATGTATCATTGTCCCTTAGGCGTAAATTTATCTAATTTATTATTGTTTATTTTCAGTAATTATACAAGTTCACCAGTTTCAAATTGCAAATGTCAAAAAGTGAAAAGTTTTTCCTGTTGTCTGAAAATGATGTCAATCGTGTTTTATTCTGCGATGACAGTGATGCTGAAGAATATTTACTGCTCGATGATGAAGATCTTGGTTTTTTAGAAGAAGATTTAGAACATCTTGAACGTAATCGCAACGATGATGATGATGGCCCGATTGAAGTCACCATAGCTCCTCCATCAGCACCCTCTGTGGAAAATCAGAGCCCGCCTCAAGTTGAAAGTACGGTTCTTCAACTCAAGAACCAAAACTTAACTTTAAATGGAAAATGTTATCTGTAACACAGCAAAAAGCTGAAATGCAAACAGAAATTCCATACCAACCAGCGAGGAGCGGAAACGAATATGGTGAAGTTCTTATAGAAGTCGGTGAAGAACCCACTCTGTATGAGGTGTTTGAAAAGCTGACAAATCTTGAAAGCTTTCTCACTGAGATTGTTATCCCACCAACTATTTTATACAGCCAGCAAAAGGGGCATGCATTTTCAATTGATGTTGCGGAAATGAAAGCGTTCTTCGGAATGCACATAGTGATGGGGTACCACGTTCTCCCTTCTATTCGGGACTATTTAATGACATAGCGCAACCATCCGTCACATGACAGAGCGTTCAAAGTAAGACTAGTGGCTTGATCACTTCAACAAACAGTTTTTGAATGGTATGTCGGCAACAAAGCGCCAAGCGATAAACGAACACATGATAAGATTTAAAGGCCACAACATTTTGAAGCAATACGTGAAAGAGAAGCCTGTCAAATGGGGGTTCAAAATGTGGTGTCGTTGTGCTGCCAAGACAGGATACCTATTTGAATTTGACCTATATCTGGGTAAAAAAGCTGGTCATCCTGAAGTTGGCTTGGGTGAAGGAGTGGTATTATCACTGACAGAAAAAATTCAAGGAAGAAATTGTGAAATTTATATTGACAACTTTTTCAATAGCCCACGCCTGCAAGCTTTGTTGCTACGAAAACAAATATTCAGTGCGGGGACAGTAAGATCCAACCGAAGACATCTGCCAAAAGACAATGTTCCAGCTGACAAAGCAATGAAAAAGGGGGACATGGTATGTTTCAAAAGTGAGGGACTCTGTTACACCAAGTGGATGGACTGTAAAGCTGTGCATATGCTTTCAAACTTCCTTGCAACCTATCCACTGAAAGAAACTCAGTGTAGAGTGAAGGGCTCACAACGGAAAGAAACGAAAAACTGTCCAGCGGTTGTGGCTGAATGCAATAAGTTCATGGGTGCTGTCGACACCATGGACCAAAAAAAAGTGACATACCAGTTTGATCATCGATCAAGAATCAAATACTATCTACGCGTTGTGTTTGACCTACTTGACATTGCTGTTAACAACGTTGGAATCTTGTATAGCCACCTATCTGAGACCAGAGAAGCCGTGGAAGAACTCAAAGACATTTCGGCGACTTGTTGCGCAACGGTTGATCAACAAATACAGTAACCGCAAACGGAGTATTCCAGCTTCTGCAATCCAATCAAAGAAAGCAACGTTTACCAGAGATTCTTCCGCAGGACTAGCCTATCCCATGAAGAAGGCTGGTAAACGACTGCGGTGCAAATTATGCACAAGTAAAAAAAGTTGAGAAAGCTACGAACAACATGTGTGCTGAGTGTAACATACCTCTATGTTATGTGAATGCCCGAAACTGTTTTGCAGAGTGTCATAATGCATAATTTTTATTACCGGTATTTTCTATGAATCCATGGATTAAAAGTTGAAATTTCATGCACACTTCAATTTGTGTTACTATTTTTAGTTATAAGCACGTTTATGTAAATTGTTAGCCTGTTCTGGCATCATTACAACACATTTTATTCAGCTTGCCTATCAGCAAACTCACATTATGACCTACTCCGGATGTAACAATGCTCAAAAGCGGTAAAATCAATGAATCTGTAAAAGACATTATGATTTTATATCAGCACACTTCCCCCCAAAGATTTCTTTACTTTGGAAAATATTTTCACCCATAAGGATCAATGATACATATATGTATCATGCCATATCGTTCAAAGTACTTTTTTTTTAAAAAAAGTGTTTTATTAATGGTTCTTGTCTCCAAAACACCTGTACAATATAAAAAATTGTCTAAAAAAATAATGTCCCTTAAAGGGTTTAAATAAGCTCTGCTGAAGGAGAGTACATCATTCATTCATTATCCGATTTTCGTGTTTATCGTGATGCCATTGTCCCGGAATCCAGGGTAAGCAAGACATGTATGATATTTCTATCCAGGTTCTGTAAAAAGGGTCTTCCATATGTTCATGTTATCATGAGAGAAAGGTATCAACATATTTGCAACATTTTGTAAGCTAAAACAAAAAATAAGATTTTTTGATATTTACAAATAAAGCCCTGGTAAGGAGTGCCCTGAGGGAGTGTCAAAATATTTTCAAAAAAGATGGACAGGGTGTTGATAGATGCTGCTCAAATGATAAAATAATCAACAGTTTGCAGATAAAACAGAAATGAAGTACTAAAAAACAACAAAAATCACATAATTTTGGCTAAAATTCCTCAATTAAGCACTGTGGGAGAGAGCACGAGAAGAAATTTTCAAATTTCCAAATTCATTTTATCAATTTAACTTAATTCCAAGTAGAAAATTCAAAAATTCCACCGATTGGCTGTTTCTGATTCTCCTTAACATTATAAATTAAACCCTAGAGTGGAGTGCACTCCAACGCCATTTACGGCGAACTGACCATGATTTTTTGAGTACAACTCATGGATTTGTATTCCTGAGACCCTAAGCTTTCCAACAGTGTATAGATATCTCGTTCACCTCGTGGGTTGCGCAATATTGCTTATTTACCGAGATATAGCATTTGGCTCCCTGACTAATATTACAACAAATAATTATGTTACATCAATGAAAGGTAAACAATGCGTCTGCAAATTCTCTAGTCAATTGGGTCAAAATTGTGTATTTTACAGACCAGAATACTTGATTGTTTTTTGAAAAAACGTTTTTTTTTACTGAATCCTGAGATTAACATTGTTCAAAGCTTTCAATGTTCGTCTAAAACTAATAAATGATGTCTTCATCAAATAGAGTACACTCTCTTTTTAAGAAATTTAAGCAATGGGCTGAGCCTTGAGTTTCTTAAAATTTGGTCATTAGGCTCAAAGGTTTCTTAATTTATTTGTACTGCCCCTTAAAAATTTAGTAAACCTTTAAATTATTTTAATTTTTTCGTGTTGATTCGATTGTTTAAACACGTCTGACCGACTCCATGTAAACAAAAACAATTTTCAATTAAGGCTGAATTGTTGCATAAGAAAATATTTTTCATTGTTGACAAAAGTTTCTTAACTCTAGAAAAGTTTCAGTCTGCCTAAGTTTCTTAAGAGTTTCTTAATTTTTAGCAAATCTGAGCCTACGGTTTCTTATAAAAAAAACAACATGTGTGTTCAGAGTAGTTGTTCAGAAGAACGGGCTTTTGAAGACCATTTCTTGGTCTTGCTCTCATATGAGGCACGGTCAGTGATTGGACTAGATTCCAGCCAAAGTCGAACGAGGATAGAGAGCTCTTCCTTGGTTCCTCACTACGATTGAGTGCCAATATCGTGCTATCTTTGATTCTTGCCATGTCAAGTAAAAACCCAAAACGCAACGATTCTCCACTTTTGTGATTTAGGTTTGCAACTGAATTTCAGCTGAATATGATATTCTTCTTTTCTAAACGTACTAAACTAAAAAAGCTAAAAGTCTTTTGGTAACTGCATTGAATGAATTGATATTGCAGCGAGGGAGGGCGGAGAAACAAGAGTCGTCATCATCATCATCCTTTTAACATCGCTTTCCATGCTTGCATGGGTTGGACGACTTTCTCCAATTATAGAGATTTAATCATCTGATGGTTTATTGGAGCAGATATTTATACGGCTGGATGCCCTTCCTAACGCCAACCCCCGAAAGAGGAAAACAGTGGTGAGTTAACCCACGCAAGGTACCAACTTTGTATTTAAAACTCCGTGGCAGCTATGCACCAGGGGCATGGATGCTTATGCCCATGAGGTCAAAGATGTTATACGACCCGTATACCCACCCAGTCAGATTTGATAAAGAAGGGTCGAAAGAAAAACAATCCAAGTCTGTATAGTATTTTGAAACATACGTACAATATATACATTTTTTGCTAAAATCATCCGAAGGGCGGATTTGGGCGGGTGTGAAAATCTAAAATGGCGGTCATAAAAATATTGTGGTTTTGGCCTATGACTAAAATCTATCAAAAAATATTCTATTATCAAGTTGTTGTGAGTCATATCAAACCGATAGAGTATAATTGAAAATATACGTTTACTAAGGTTCCAGGTTATATGATCTATTCACAAACGTTTGTTTCGTGTTTATAAGTTTAAATAACAACGGTATTGGTACATTCATTGAATCTTTAATTCATTTGTTTGTCTTGAATTCGTATCATTAAATATCTATTTGGATGGGTATATGAATCGCTCCTTGGGCTTTTTCAATATTTATATTAAGTACTGTTGAATATTTTTACACGCCGTTTACACTAATTGCCAACATATGCCTCACATTTATTTAGCAATTATTACGCACCATACTTAATAGGAAAAAATGTCATGTCATCTAAGAAAGTGGGAGCACCTGATGAGACCTTAGTTCTTCTATATGTAAAAATAATGGTAATGATGATATGGTTGCACTGTCAAGTAATCATCGGAAAATTTCTGACCATATTATACCATATTAGATTTCGTCATACCGTTCAACATAAGGGGGAATATCAACATCCTTAAAAAATTCCCTTGGGAAATCCCCTAACTGAATAATAGGGAATTTACCTAGAGAAAAAACTTCTCTGTTTATTCAAGCCTCTTTTGCAATAATTTGGATTTTCCCTTTTTTGTTGACTATATCTTGCTGAGATCTTGCATTTTTGCGACTGATTAAATTTGTTGTTTGCTTTGCAAAGTGCTTAGAAAACTTTCGTTTTCACTTGCTCTCCACCGTTCTAATTTTGCTAACCTGTGAATCAGCCAATTAAATTATGTACAAAGATGGAGAGTGAAATTTTTACATTTAAAAACCGGAGTGATCTGATTTTTTTTAGAAACAACACCGATGTAAAATGCCCGTGAAAAAAAGCACAGAATGGGTAGCAGAAGAAGACATGATAGAAGAACTAATGGAAAAGATAGACCTCCGGACACATTTCCCGAAGGCGCCTGTAGAAATAAATCAAGAATCTATGGCGATTAACTGTGAGCAAATGGGTATCCCTATGAATGACAGGACAAAACAAGCATTGGAATCTTGTATGTTCTCGGGAAGTATGGTGGAGGGGGGCGCATACGTGAGGAATTTAAAACCTGGACTGAGAAAAGACTTCTTCGAATTAGAAGCGGACCTCATGATCAAAATCGGAAGCGTAGCGAGAGATAAGGAAGACAAAGTCATTGTTGATTTAGATGACGCGAAGGGCTTCTTATGGTTGAAGTCCAATGAAAATATTCAACTAGACGACGGCTGGAATCTCGAATCATTCTCCATTCAACACAAAACCCAACTGTACTTGAATTCACTGCTCGTTAAGCAAGCGTTATCTACAAACGAGCGGTTCGATTATAATTTCATAAAATATGCGCGGGAAGAAACACAGGGTCCTTTGAACAACATAGAAGCGTTATTGGGTGAAGATTTTATGAATGGAGTTGAAAACTTACAAGATGGTTCTCTAAAACTTTTTCTGGAAAAGATGAGCTTATTTTTTCTAATACTTTCTCGCATTCAACCGGCAATCCGACACAGGGAGAAATACCTCAATGCCGTCATAGCAGATTTGCAAAGGAAATTGGAAAACAAAGAGACCGTGTTGTGTGAAAGTGACGTGAAAGAGCTAACATACGAACGCGTCCCGTCTCTAAACGAAAATAAAAATATTTTGTTGAAGTTACAATGGTGTTTCACCGCACTAGTTGCGTATCTCATAAGGACTATTGATGAAATCGACCGGCTTTTTGACGATATAACATTGAACAGTATTGCGATATTGATGCTTCTCTTCTGCCCTCTGATCACGCATCTGATCAGTTTAAGGGCACCTTTGATAGACTTGTTGTTCAAACGGTTTTCAATGTCTGGTGATATTTACGAGAAGTTTCTCTTAGACCCAAAACTCAGTGTGGAGATGTTTTTGGATTCATTAAAGCCTGGAAAATCTCAGGAGATTGTTGAAACATTAATGGTGTTTGAGAGGTGTGAGGTGGTTTTACGGCCTCGCTACTATATCATTCAGAACTTTTCCCACTATCTAGAGCAAGAAAAGAAGAAGAAAGCGAGGGAGACGGAAGTTAAAGACGAAGAAAAACAAACTGAGAAAGAGGAGAGTGACGAACAGGAGCTTAAAGAAGCCTGTTTGAACGTTGACCGGGTTCCAGCAATAACAGTCCGCGGTTGGCCTGTGATCGCGCAAAATTGGTCATCCAGGAAACGAGCGTGGCCATCAAACGATGTTATATACGAAATCTTGAATAACGGTTGCCAAGTTGTTCCGAAACCGCGCAACGGGCCCGGAAGGAATGAAAAGTTGGACTGGCGTTGGTCGTTTTCAAAAGCTGAACTAACTCTGGCGCAGTCGAGGAACGATAGAATGAACTTAGTGTATTTGGTCATGAAAACATTGTTTTACATGTACTTCAAGGTTGCAGTGCATGAAGATCAAACGCTACCATCGTACCTCGTCAAGACTCTGATGATGTGGCAGTGCGAAAAGAGGAGAGAGGAATGGTGGACGGAAAGGACCGTCACCGAATGCGTCATCTATTTACTGGAAGGACTGAGAGCATGCTTGCGCTCTAAAAACGTTCCCCATTACTTTATCGACGACCTGAACCTGCTCGAAAATACATCAGAGGATCTCATTAATCTGAACTTTGCCGTTGCCGAATCCATTTGGCAGTCTCCTTTGCCTTGCATTAAAATGGCCACAGAGTGTTTAACTAAGCAATCAATTTCACATCAAACCATTGAGCCATCAACACATATGTTTTGCTGACGTTTCGAAAGATGATGTGATGAAGAAAGCAAATCTACCGCTACTGCTCGCAGAGTTCCGGGAAACCATTAAATCCATTAAAAACAAAAAACAGGACGTGGAGGAAATGAAGGGAGTAATCGGATTCTTGGACGATGCGATTCAGTTTTAGGCGAATACATGTAAAGAAGCATTTGAGAAAAGCCTTGATATTGACCCTGAACTAAAAAACGGACAGATTAAATTCGCACTTCTTTTTTCTCCGAAGGAAAAAGAATTGACTTGCACTCATATTTTTTCGATATATTTTTTCGGGTCATTGCCAGGAAATATGCAGATTGATTTTTGTAAATGATCCTTTTTGAAGGCAATAGAACTCACCCCTGTCCATTGTTGATTAACATTAACATGTATTTAAATACATTAACGAAAGGCGCAGCCATATTTCTGTAATTAATCCATATCAAGATGACACCTGCAGGGAACAAATTATTTCTCGGCTGTTTCCTTCTTGCTGCAGCTTTTTACTCGTTTTTATTTAGCTCACTAAGAAATACCTTTTTTACCATACTCATATTTTGGGCAGCTGTGTAGCTATTAGGGCTCTATATAATCGGAAGTATCCTTTTTCCGACAATTCTATGACAAATACATTAAAAACGAAAAATTTCGGACCGAAAAACTTCGGACAATAAATTTCGGACAAACAAATTTCGGACGGAATTTTGACGAATTTTGGACTAAATTATCCAAAATTTTGGACTAAGCTAAAATGATAAAATAACAAAAAAGTATTATAATTTTGCTGATTAAGTCAAAGAATATAATGCTAGACATAAAATCTTCCATTAATATTGTTTAAAAAATCATAAAAACGTTTACGTAAGGGGTCCTCGCTCTCAATCGTGATACCGGAAAGGGCTTCTGTGAGAAGCCAACTTATTAAAGTTGAACAAGGAAGTACATACGAGAAAACCTTACGCAAAGTGGACGCTGGAACAGAGAGCAGAAATTGGAGGCTATGCGTCGAAGCATGGGGTAAACTCAGCTGTGCGTCATTTATATGGAAAGTATCCTAATTTGAAGAAGCAAACAGCAAGTGACTTTCAGAGGGCATATGAAGAGCGAATAAAGAACAACCAACCAGTAGCCAGATTGGAAACAAAAAAGCGTGGCAGACCTACCTTACTACCAGAAGATCTTATGAAGAAAACGATTGACCCAGTAAGAGCTTTACGATTAAAAAAGGGGCTCCCAAAGTTGAAAATGATGGAAATAGTGAAGAATGAGATAAAAATTAAATTAAATTACAGCAAGTGATTGACGTTAAATGTGAAATTTCAAAATTCCTATCATTTTAAAAATTTCGGTTACTAAAAAGTTCGGTCATTACAATTTTCGGACCACTTGCTTGTCCGAAATTAAACTAGTCCGAAATTTTTCGTTGTTAATGTAAATTTAAGATGCTGACAAGGAATAGAGAATATAACAAATAGTTATGTCAGTAGCCAATCAATATGGGGGGAAATTGAAGAAGAATACCGCATTGCAGTAGATTTAGGTTTTTATTTTCGGATACCGAATGCCCTATTTTATTCATTCTTTCAAAGAATGAACTTTTTTTATCCTAAAAAAAAGCGACCAACTAAAATATTTCGATAAAGAAGTGATATGTTTTTACGAGAATCTATTATGAATGGGAAATAGAAAAACAGTTTGGGTTAAGGCGAGTTCTTCTTATCGGTTCGTTCTGTTCTGTATTTCTCTCCATTTCTTTCCTGCCCTTCTTCTTATTTCTTTTTGGGACATGTCGCCAATACGTCGCAATACATCATCATCTGCAAAGTGGTTTTAAAATTTAATTTCACTCTCCTGCGCAAACGTCATCTGAAAAGAAACGAATGTCAGTCAATGTCACTTTTGGCCATTCACCACTGTAATTTCATTTTTTTATTTTCATTTATAGTCCAATAAATACAGGCTAAAATTATTTCAAGTGGAAACTAATTCGTGCAAAGCTGGAATTTGCTTTAAAAGTCTTTATCAGATCTATACTTTACGAGATTAAAACCCCAACCGACTCAGCCCTTGGGCATTTTTTACAAGTCACTTTCAAAGTTGAGTGGGTAAAGGTTATTGCTCGATAATGGACAACAACAAACAACAACAAAATAAAAAGTTACAGGAAGAAAATGATGCTCGCAAATTTTTGCAATTTTCGCGACTTTTTCTTCCCGCAACAATTAATATTTTTACAATTCGCAACTTTTTCTTCTCGCAACTTTTAATTATTTCCAGTGTTCGCAACAATTTCTTCCCGCAACATTTTATTTTTTTCTTGTTATTTTATAAAAGCATCCGAACAAAAATTACCCCGAGTTTGGCTGGTCCAATTGTCGTTTTTTGGGAAAATTTATGTGGCCAAATTCTAATGATGAAAATGTTGTCTGATATTGTTTTAAAAAGTTATCTCCTTGGAACAACGACAAACGCAATGTGCGAAAATATTCGTCTATAAATATTTTTTACAAAATCGATCAGATTTCAACGTAGATTCTAATCAATATTTATTGTTTCTTTCTTATTTTGTCTTGTTTTTTTTTGCCTTTATCAGAGGACTTCATAAACCACTTCCGTATGGCAGCTTGCTTCTCTTCACCGTATGTTTTGAACTTCGTTTTTGGACCTTTTTTGTATAAGTAAAGTTTTTTTTATTATTTTATTGAAGATTGCTCAAAACAAGGCCTAAAAGGCCGCTTGCCAGTAAAGAGCTACAGGAGAAGTTAAGCAGATTTAAGGTAGCGATGAACATTAGATTTGAACAGTTAAAAGTTAAATTCAGGAGGAAAGAATGTAGATGGAAGGGAGTTCCAAAGTCTGGACGTTTGCGGAAAAAAACTGTTTTTATAAAAATCCCTACGACAATTTGGAACACAAACAGTCCATTGGTGAGACGAAGAAGACAACCTAGTAGAACGGAGAAAAATTTTGAGAGAAGGTGTAAGAGATGATAGTTCGCTTGAATAACGACCATAAAAAAACTTGTAGAATAGACAAAGAGACGCTACGTTCCGCCGGTGTGAAAGGGAGTCCAATTTAAAAGAAAGGTTTTCGCCAATTGCGTTGCAAACACGCCGTTGGACACGGTCTCACAAATTCAGGCAATTTTTTGGTGCACCTGCCCATATGTGGCAGTTGTATTCCATACATGGACGAATTGATGATTTGTATAAGTAAAGGACGCATTCAGGAGTGAGGTAATTCATTTCTCGTAAAAGAGAACCAACCTTCATGGCAGTAATATTTTCAATATAAGATTGCCATGAGAGGTCGCTGGTAAATATAAGACCAAGAAGGCGAAATGAATTGCTTTCAGGCAAATGAGAACCTTTCATCAAAATTCGAGGTAAATAAGCTTGATTGAGATGATTAATGGAAAGAAGATTAGTTTTAGATGGATTAAAATTAACAAGCCAATTCTTACCCCATTCAACTACTGTATTGAGTAACAATATTGAATCATCAGCATAAATAACAGTTTTGGATGATAAATTGTCTGGGAGATCGTTAATGTACAGTAGGAACAGAGTCGGACCGAGAACTGAACCTTGAGGAACACCAGCATTGATAGAAAAAATGGAAGATGAATGACCGCTAAGGACCACCTTGGGTTTACGATTGGAAAGGAAGGAAGAGATAATATTTAAAAACGGACCTTTTAAAAATTATACGAAGTTTACACCTTTCTGTGTACATTGAGGTATGAAAATATTAAAGTCTGGTCCGTAGAAACTGCTTATAAGAAAATCCGTCTCCAATTTTTCAAATAATCCGTAGTAGGCTGTATTAATTTTGGAATAAATTGAGTGTCCAAACGCTAAGTTGCTTGGAACGACAAGAAAAATTATCGTAAGTTCAACTTCACTCGCAACATTTTATGTACGCAACTTTTTATGAATGTCCTGTCTCGCAAAATTTAATGTACGCGACTTTTTCTTTTAAACTTGCGAAAATAAAATCGCAACTTTCGCAATTTTTTCTTCCCGCAACATTTTCTTCCTTTAAAGTAATGCTTTTATCTGTATCTCCGCGATGTAAAAATACATTTATAAGTAAATCTTGGCTTAACAATGACGTCATAACGTCATTTCTATGGAGAAATTTAAAACGAGTCTGGTGGATGGCTAAAAGTGTTTTCCGAATGTCATAGCAGTGTAGATTTCGACCACGTGGTCCATAATAATGATTAATTTTCCAAAATATGACTTTTTCATTCATCTCCATGCAGAACAATTGAAAAATGCATCGATACCTCGTTTATATTGGTCAGCTCTTTTTGAAAAGTTGCAAAAAGAGGTGAGTTCATGGATAGTCATATGATATATAGATAGAAAGATAAATATTAGATCGTCCCCATGTTTTTAAAAAAATAATTATTGTAATTACAGCTATCTACTATATGAAATTTTTTAGTTTAAAAACTCACACATTAACTCATTAACTGTGAGGCCCTAAGGAGCATTCCTTGCCTCTGCTGTAGAAACTGCAATGTTGAGATTTACACTTTGAAAGTGATGAATAAGGTTGAAGAGGAAAGTTTATATGTGCAATGAGAGTTGCACTTTTAGTGGTAGTACCAGTAGTGTTAGTGATGAAAATGAAGTAAGCGAGTAAACTTTAAAAGACTAAGCCACATTTCTATCTGTTTAGTATATTTAATAAATCTGGATATAAGACTCTCTGAATACTCCTCTACCAATAATGTCTGGCAAAACAAATCATTTCAAGTGCAACAATTAAAATGGTGTAGAGGAAAACCCTCTAACATTTAAAAATTATTTTGCCGTTATACATGGCAAGTTTAGTGAGTAAGTTGCCTTAGATTTAACTAGTTATATATATATATCTAATGAAACAAATATATTTCATTTTTCAAGATATTTGATGCTGGAGAATACTTCTCACTTGTGTGTAAAGATGATGACAACACTTTGCAAGTCGTTGTGACTACTGATGATGGCATTGCTGTTGAAAACCCAAACAAGTAGCTATATATACATACAGTATAATACTGATGAACTCTAAACTTTGTTAACTCACACCTCCAGTTACTTCAGTAAAAATGAGAAAGGAAAGTAAAGCCATAATCGTTTTAGATTATATACTTTTTTTCTTTCAATAAATCAAATGTCCCATTATTATATTTTTGTGGTTGCAGAGCTCGAAGTAATGGTTGAAAACTTTGCAACCAAGTTCTCTGTTTAGGCATTTTTTTACCGTTTTAATACATTCACACTTAAGTTGTTGATCAATCTTTTGGATTTGTTGTCCGGGAATGATATGCTTGGCTCGTCTTTTTACATGTTGAAGTCGAGAGACTTGAGTGCACATGGAGAGGGTAGACTATATTACGATGGGTTCCTTCGAGTCTAACAAAACACACAAACATAATAAGTATTATTTGAAAAGGTTAAAATGTTGATTCACAAATTTCATGATCTTTTGAAAAACAAGCACCTCTATTTTCTCTAAAGTGAGAACCAAACCAAACCAACCAAATAACGAGTTGTTATTTTGAGCCCTATTTCTTTCAGTATTTTTCTTGTGGACCATGCATGGACCACCGAAATCGAATATGCAGAAAAACAATTACAGTCTTTTCCAGACCTTCGGGCACGCATTGCAAAAATGTTTGGTCTGCATGAAGGAGGCAAGTATACATATACTGTTTTATTGTGAAATTGTCAACGACTGTCTCTTACTTTCATGTATTTAGGGTTTAATGACGATGAGATGATATCAGAAATTCTCAAAAGAATGTGGAGGTATGTTGGTATGGTAACAGCGGTTGCTCAGTGATCTACGTGTTGTGTTTTAAATCTTGCCACTACCAATCCTGCAAGTACTTCACTTTGTTTCTCGGTGTTCTAGAGTTTCTAGGATTTGTTTCATCTTAAAGAATTGAAAGGCGGTTTGGACCTTGTTTCACATCAAACACATAATAAAATTGTAAGCCTATTTATTACCTTGTTATGTGGTGACATTGAAAGTGCAAAAAATGAATTCAAAATTGCTTTTTGTTGAGTAATTTCAAATTAACAGTTTCTAAAAGTAAAACTTGTGCTACTTGGTGCATGCAGCACTATTGAAGTTAGCAGGGATTTTTATACTGGTGCATTTTCTTTCAATGAAGATATAAATGGCTATAGGGAAAGTTGAAACATCATCCAGCGATAGCGCAATGGGAATGGCATTCGACTCTTAACTGAAAGGTTCTGGGTTCGAGACTGTGCTATCACAAAGTTGTTTAGTGAGCGGTTATAAATAAAAAATGCTGTATTTCATCAAAAATAACCGTAGCACAAAAGGGAGCAATTAAATACACTAAAACTGCAGGTTGAGGTCTTCATGATAATGCTTAATGAGCGTTCTGGAAGCCTCGTTAAAAAACAAATAAACAATATGTACTATAATTACTTACTTACTTAGGCAGTCGGTCGGAGTCGACCATGACTGACTGCCGGATCCGTTCTCTCTACTTTTCTCTGTCCTGTGCTAGTTAGTAGCATGAGTCAGGTGGTATTGACTTTTCCTTAAGGTTGCGTTTGACAGTATCTTTGTAACAAAGCTTTGGCCTACCCACTGATCTTGCACCAACCATCAGTTGCGAGAAGAGTATCTGTTTGGGTATCCTATCCTCCTCCATTCTGGCTACATGACCAGCCCATCTCAGGTTCTTTTGTATCAGTAGTTCATTCATCGGGAGGACACCAGCTCTTTTAATGACCTCAGCATTTGACACGTGCTGCCACCACTTAATGCGCAAATTTGATCGCAGATGTCTCATCATAAAGACGTGGAGTTTCTGAACCTGGGCCTTGTATATGGTCCAAGATTCTGCACCGTACAATAGTGTGGAGATGACAATAGCGTGGTAAACCTGACACTTCACTTTTACTCTCACATTTTTGTTGTCCCATAGCTTCACTCTCAAACGCCAAAATGCGGCTGCAGCTTTTGACATACGAGACTGAATCTCCGTATCAAGTTTAGCGTTGTCAGTGATGGTACTACCGAGGTATGTAAAACTGTTGACAGAAGCTAGATTGTTGCCTTCAATGATAACTGTACCATGTATACTGCTGGTTGATGGTGATGGTTGTTACAGAACTTCGTTTTTTTTTTCATATTTATTTTCAAACCAAAATCCTTTGTTGCCTTCGCAAAGAGAGAGGAGATTTCCTGTATGTCATCTTGAGAGTGAGTTACCAAGGCTGTGTCGTCAGCAAACATCAGCTCGCGAATGATGGAACATTTCATTCTGGTTTTTGCTTTAAACTGAGCGAGGTTGAACAGATTTGCTCCAAGGTGGGTTTGGATATAAATTTCCGTCCTGTTCTCTGAGAAAGCCTCATCAAGTATGGCAGACAGATAAATGCTGAACAAGGTTGGTGCCAGTACACAGCCCTTTTTCACCCCATTCTTTACTGGGAAAGGTTCAGAAAGGTCCCCACTGACGTTCACCCTTGTGTACATGTTATCATGGAACCCCATCATTAACGAGATGAAATGGTTGGGACATCCATAATTCTTCAGGATATGCTACAGCCCCTCTCTATTTACAGTGTCAAATGCCTTAGTAAAGTCTATGAAGACGATGTATAGAGGCATATTTTGTTCTCTGCATTTCTCTTGCACCTGTTTGAGAATAAATATGTCAATGGTGCTTTGCTCTGGTCTGAAACCACACATGTGTTTTGGGGAGAATAGTCTTCTCAACATGGACCATCAACCTATTCAAGATGACTCTAGCCATTACCTTGCCAGCAACAGAAAGAAGTGAGATACCTCTATAATTATCGCAGTCCAACCGGTCTCCCTTCTTAAAGATGGTTATTATATTAGCATCTCTCCTTTCCTGAGGTATACACTTCTCTCTCCATGCCCTGCAGATAATTCTCCAGAGCGCCTGAATGGTAGCAGGACCTCCATACTTTAGCAGTTCTCCAGCTATGTCATCGCCGCCAGCTGCCCTACCATCTGTGAGACTGTCTATGGCGCCTTTTACTTCTGTCTATTCACGTTGTTCATCAAGCCATGAAGATGTTGGATATTGCTTTAGACGTTCAGTAGCAGACAATGCTACTTGTCCGGATACGTTGAGAAGATTCTCGAAATGATCCGACCATCTGAGTAGAAGACCTTTCTGATTGGTGATGATAGAGCTTCCATCTCTAGATTTTAGTTGTGTAGGGTGCTTGATCCTCGGTCCTCATACCATTTTCAGGTTGTTATAGAAACCTTTCATGTTATTCATATCAGCATGCTGCTGAATTTCTTTTGCCTTCTCCTCCCACCAATCAGATTTCATCTTCTTGGTAGCTAACTGTAAACCTTGGCACGCTGTTTTATATGCAGATGTAGTCGAGCGCGTAATCCTAGATCTTAGCATATTGGTCCGGGTGATATTTCTTCGAGTAATAAGCTCAAGGATTTCTTGGTTGTTGTCATCAAACCAATCTTGATGATGTCGGTTGTGTTTTCCAAGAACTTTCTTCCCGATATTCGTAATGGAGTCTTTGAAGGAGTTCCAGGCGGTGACACAGCATTCTCAATGTTAGTTCTAGAAAATCTTTCCTCTAGTTGTTGGCTAAAAACCTTTCTCACACTATCTAATTTTAGTTTGCGTACATCTAGTTTCCCTGGTGGTTTCAATCTCATGTTTCTGTGTTGCTTTCTCACGTTCAGATGGATTTTAGACCTTAGAAGCACATGGCCCGTGAAGCAATCTGCTCTTCGCATAGCTCTGGTGGAGATGACATCATTTCTGTTGACCTGTTTAGTTATGACAAAGTCGATAAGATGTAGATGCTTAGATCTTAGGTGCATCATGTTGCTTTGTGAATGACAGGCTGTTTGAAATAAGTGTTGGTGATAGTAAGACCATGTTCCATACAGAAGGAGAGCAGTCGCTCTCCATTTGTGTTGACGTTCCCAATTCCATGCGGACCCAAGACACCAGGCCAAATCGTATGGCTGGAGCCGACTCTAGCATTAAAGTCTCCTAGCAGGATTAGTTTGTCCCTTCTGCATTTGTTTACTACAGCATGCAACTGGCTATAGAAGAGATCCTTGCGTTGTTCATCTGCCATAAGTGTGGGTGCGTACGCGCTTATCAAAGTGATATGGCGATTTTTCCTAAGAAGAATTTGTAGTGACATCATGTGTTTGTTTATTGATGTTGGTGTCAAGTGCAATAGGTCACAGATTTCCTTCCTGATGACAAACCCAACACCGTGATCACATCACATAATTATATATTGTATTTGGGTTTTTATTTATCACATTTATCACCCAATCATTGCTTTAAAATCAAAATAACAAATAACAAGTTTTTTTTATAGGTACAACACTTCTTATTCAATGAAAAAGGAAGGAGAGGTAATTTATTCAATAAGTGTTCTGCTATTGATATTACATGCCCTTTGGAACATATTCTTTTTCGTGTGTGTTTTAGGAAGAAGGAAAATATGACAGATCGCATGTGCCTTTATGGTATCTAATGGACGAGTTTGGAACAGCCGTAGAGCATTCTGATGAACCAAACTTTTATTTTAAGTTCTTCTATCATCAAGACACAAACACTGCTTATACAGTTATTTTTCCAATTGTTGATTTAGCATACGGAGGTACAGTTTCATTGTGGTGAGCTGATGATTGTTGTTAACACTTGCCAATGTTCAGATATAGTCACACGAGATTACACGCCCGGCGTCACAACACCTCTGTATAGAGATGCGAGGTTATATGTATGGGATAGGAACCGATTAAATATGGCATGTGTCAGTGACGATTGGACGAATAATATACTCGTTATGAAAACAGATGAAAATAGATGTAGTGAAGACACCGTTGAATGCATTGCAAAGCGGATTGTTCCAAACTTTGATCGACCTCTTAAGGTTTATACTACAGACCATTTCAGCCACCACCATCTCACCGATGTCAGGTTTCAATTGGTCGATGATTTTGAATCTGCGGACATCTTGTACCTAGCGAATCATTTCAAGAATTTCAGGTTAGTTGTTGTGTTGGGTTTGTAAATAGTTGAAGGTGGTTGTGATAATACCTCAGTGATTTATCTGTTTATCTCATTTCGACTACATAGTAACGACTGGGATTGTGGTATTTTTTTGTTCAGGTACATCGAAGAAAACCCTCATGTCTTTGTAAACCAATATCCAAATGAATGTGTTTTGACATGTAAAGACCTGTTTGCAGAATCCTGCCGCAGGTTTGTTGTCACCAAGTATGGAGCGAATATTCCACATCACATGATCAAAAGTCGAGGTACCGATTGGTTACCAGTTACTTTCAACCTGACCCTTGAACTGCCTCAATTCATTAAATGTTTCGAAGAGCGGAAAAACAGGTTGAAGTGAAAATAATGGATTTAGACATTTTATAGTTTTATTGCTTTTATTTAGGAACGAGTATAATTATTGGATTGTGAAACCTTGGAATTTGGCCCGATCCATTGGCCATTCGCTGACTAACAACGTTGATCAAATTATCAGGTTGTCAGAACACTGTCCAATGGTATGATCAACATTATTTCATGGGAAAAATGTGCTCAGATTAGTTTACAGGTATGCTGTGAATATGTGCAAGATCCTGTGTTGTTCTACCGAACTGACATCAAATGTTGGGTGAAGTTTGAATTTCGGTTCCAACTCTACATAAGGGGACTCGATCCTGTTGACGCCTTTGTGCATGAAGTTATGTACCCGAGGTTTGGTAACAAGTGAGGGATAATTTTAAGATTAAATGGTTTTTGCTTTTTTATACTGTGCAATATAAAGTTAGTAATGGTGTTACACTTGTAGGGCTTTCGAAATGAACAATTTGACCGAGTACCAAAGACATTGGACGAACATGTACGGGAAGGAACACAAACTCTACGATGTAAGTGATTATGCGTTGACGTAGCTAGTAACTATGTAGAGTTTCTCCATGTAGTTGCATCACGACTACTTGATAGAGCAATTCGGTACAACTTACCCTCATTTAAATTGGAACAATATTGTTGTAAGTACTTTATGCAATATCATGTAAAGTTGGTGGAGAGTTCAAAGCGGCGTTTAGAAAGATATCCATCAGTGTATCCGAGAGTTGGTGGAAGGCGCTTCCGCCCAACCGCCACCAAACGGTTTAGGACGTTTGAGTCAAGTAAGAGGATACTTTCTTAGTGATTTCATGATGGCGGACTACCCTTCTGTCTGTTGTTTTAGTGTCGAGCCGCATATGGTATTGACGTCATGCTGAAGTGGAAGGATAAAGGTACTTTCTGTTAAAGCATCGGGAAATTAAACTAAGAATAGGATCGAAAATTATATGATAATTATATTATGGCATCGAGTAGTTTTTGTTTGTAATCTGAATGTGTGTCGAAAGTGTCCTTTGCCAGACCTTGGTGCCGTATGTGTTTGGATGAATGTTGATGGATTTACACTTAATATGCATACATGTACCTCATTTAGCCCACAGAGAGGTGCAACCTGTATTGTTGGAGGCGAACTTCCATCCAGACAATTGGCGCGCTTGTCGTGTTGTACCAGATCTAATGAATGAAACATATCGATTGCTATTTCTCAACGAGAACCCTACCGCCATGATACAGATCTGATTATCCTTAGTTATCGCTTTGTAAGACGACTATGCACTCAAGAAAAGAAAATTTCACAAACAAAGAAGAAAAGTGCATTTTTTTCTATTTTACTACCGGAGTGAGTTAATCATTGAGTTAAACATTAATCAGCAATTTTTCGTGTTTATCTTCCATGATCTATTTACTATCTAACTTCTCTTATTGGTTATCAGAATCTTGATTTTGTTTGTTGTGCCTTTCTTTTTTTATACAAAAGTGTGTGAAGTTTCCATGCTTTGAAAATGTCTTTCGTTGCATCTTTGTGAAGCAAAAATCAAAGAACAACTGTCAACATGTTTCATTATTTGCTTCATCCCTTTCTTTGTAACTTAATTGATGAATGCTGTGAAAAAAAGCTGAACCTTTTTACCTTTTTATACAGTGAATACAAAAAAATTATTTCTTGCTAACATTTCGACTATGCGTGTCGGTCTGCAACCAAACCAACATATTCCACATTATCCGGCGATAGCACAATGGGAATGGCGTTCGGCTCAGGTAAAGAAAAGTAAGGTACCCAAAAAGTGTAGGTACCTTACAGAATTAACGCCCCCGAGTTAGACTGAAAACCATCTTTTTTCTGACACTCCATAGGTCAGGTTATCGAAAATCACAACCAAAATTTGCCCCTAAAAAAGTGGTCATTCCCCCAAAATAAGCCTGGACTATAACCGAATGGTTCTGAAACTATGCTATCAAAAAGTTGTTTAGTGAGCGATTATAAATAAAAAAACGCCGTATTTCATCAAAAATAACCGTAGCATAATGGAGCAATTAATTTCACTAAAATCCCGAGTCGAGATCCGTTCTGTGAGTCTCGTTTAAAACAAACAAACTTAATTGATACATCTTCTTATTATATCTCCAAGGTATTTTCTTTAAATTTTGACAGGCAGATTCTTCCCATATCATACGTTAAAACATAAATTGATAATATTGTAATATTTCACAATAAGAATGATTTTGCCAACAACTAAATATTTCATTTTCTTTAATTTACGCACTAGTAAAAAAAATCATAGTATAAACATTTGGAGATGATGTCAATAGTTTTTCATAAATAAGTTACTTTCTCCACTCTGAAACTAAAGTTATCTTTGAAACGAAGTTTGAGTTTATCTTTGAAACAAAGGCTTCATATCAATTCTCCGCAAAACGTTATTGCATCAAACATTTGACTGTGTAATCGTTGAATCACGTTTTGAAAGTAAGAATGTTGCAAAGAAAAGTGTATGATGATTTTAAATTATATTCGGGTAAAGTTTCATTTGTCTTCGTAATCATTATATAGGTCTTTTGGATAAAACTTGCTTTGAGAGAAATAACACACTTTTTTTTTTATCTCTCGAATATTCATATTGTAATAAATAAAGAAACATTTGTAAACACGCGTGTGGTCGTTCTTTAGAATTTCGTTTTTAGGAATTTCTCTTTTAATATTTGTATGTTGTTTTGTTTTCTTAGCCTTTCTTCATAGTCCATTATCCTCCAAAAGGCTTCGTATACCAGAAAACATCTTACTTGATTTCCAAAGCACATTTTCAATCTGCCTGTTGTCTGTTAAGAGCTGGGAATTTACGAAAACATTACCATATACTCAAGGTTTTGTCTTAAAATAGCAATGAAAAGTCATCTGAAAAACAGAAGATTTAAGGCCAACAATTCTATTGACTTCATTAACTTCACTTGAGTAGTAAATGTGCTTGGAGAATTTCAGATGCTTATCGACAATAATACCAAGATTTCGCTGTATTTTCAACAGACTTTAGTGAACACGTTTTAAATAAATAAATATTAAGCTACAGTAGGTAATTGCTTAGATTGGTACCATCAGCAGTTATAATATCAGGTATATATCCGTTCTTCTGTTTTGATGTTTAGAATTGACAAATCTCCAAGAAAAACTTAGGACTTGTATTTGTTTAGAGTGAAGGGCAATGAATGGTTTTTCGTAACTTTTCACTGCTTTTCTACAGTTCCATCAAGCTTTTTTGCATGCTATAGCATTTTTTTGTAATTTTCAGTTGTTTTATTAGTATATACAATACACTTTCCATGTCTTCTGTTTTTTGTATATAGTTTTTGTATCGTTTTTGTAGTTGACCATTTTTATTTATCGGTTTTATTTGTTTTTGTTTTAAACATAATGTATACAAGGCATAAGGTATTGCAAAACAGGTGCTATGATTCATTAATGCATTTGTTCTCAAATATATAGTGTCTAATAAGTCTCCTTTTATTTGTCCATAATTTCCTTTACCATACTGGAATAGTTCACGTGATTCTTATTTTGACTCTACATAACAAAAGTACTGGAGTATTAAAACACAGTGATCACTCTTCTCAATCGGAGCCAGTGTTTTCAATGACGGCTCTTTCCAGCTCATATGAAGTGTTTTTTGGTTTTTTATCGGAATTGTCCTCCATAAGTGTAGTGTAAAATTCTTCTAAAATTTGTCTCTCTTCTCTGATGACAAATCATTACTTATACTGATACATTGAAAACATGCTTCTGCTTTTTTGAGATTTGCTAACTGTCCACTCACTTGAATTTTCTGTTGCTTTGTTTGGAAAGTGACTTTTATTGGGGAGATTTTTATTAGTCTCTTGAATTCTGTTTCTTTCAACTCAGTATGCTTAAAGCTACACTACCATACCTAAGTCAATAACTTTGCTTTTAATAATCCTACAATCAACTATTAAATAGTTTTATACTAATCCAAAAGAGATGACATAATTTAAAAGAGAGGTCTATCTACTAACTTCAATACATGTTGTTACATGTGGTTCTACAGTTAGGTGCGTAATTTTATGCGTAATTTTTGCGTGAAACATAACTAATAACACAAAAGTGCTTACTATTCAATAGTTTTGAAGGTTTCTACAAGACACTCCATGGATCAACTATAATATATATTAAAGGCACGGAACTAAATTCAATAACAAATATATACATATTTTACCAATACTTTACCAATACTTGTACTACTGACTTGATATATGATCAGAATAAAATTATATATATATATACTGGATTTTCAGTGCTTATCTCAGCTGTAATTTTATGAATAATAAGATAGCTTGCTAATATTTGTGATTTCAGAGCTGTTGAGAATTGTTCTCAGAAGTATAAATAGAGTTATTTTCCATATTACCTGGCTATATTTTTGAAAACAGTGATCTTATCATTAAAAATATCATTCCTATATATAGGTTTATAAGAAATGAGAGGACTCAGATAGATTTAGCTTGTGGACACGCAGATTCTTTTGATCAATTACTTTTTATTGACCTGTCAAAAGCCTTTGACACTATAGGTCATAGTGTTCTACTAGATAAACTTGCTACCTTCGGTGTGAATGGTACGGAGTTGAACTGGTTTATGAGCTATTTGTTTGGAAGAACCCAGGCTGTTGAAATTGAAAATGTGCAGTCGGATCCAGCATTAATAAACTGCGGAGTTCCACAGGGGTCTATCTTAGGTCCCCTGCTTTTTATCATATTTTTTAATGACCTTATCGATAGTGTCAATGTCAATATAATAAAATACGCTGACGACACAGTAATATATTGTTCCAGTAACACGAGTCAAGAAATAGAAAACTTGCTCAACAACGAAATGGAAAAGATCGGCGAATACTGCAAAGAAAATGAACTAATATTAAATTTAAAGAAGGGTAAAACAGAAACAATGCTATTTGGAACCCAGAAACGTTTAAATATGCATGGAAATAAACTTAATATAACATACAAAGGCACAAAAATAAGCTTCGTCAGCAACTATGTGTACCTGGGAAATACACTAGACATGAACTTGAACATGAACACGAACTTTGAAAAGAAGTACAAACTTGCCAGCAGCCGACTTAGATTACTCAAACGTATCCGGTGTTATCTTACAGCAGATGCTGCAACGAAAATCTTTAAATCAATGATAATGCCAATACTAACTTATGCTGCCTCGCTGAAGCCATCCTTCACACAAACACAATCATCCAGAATAAATTCTCTTCACCAAAGAGCGAAATATGTCACGAAAAACCAAAACCTTGTAAGTGTTTATAACGAGATCAATCGACAAAACTGCATGTTTGTGAAAAAGTGCGTAAACAAGGAAACCAATAGCACAGAATTCAACAACTATTTTGAAGTCCTGACAAAATGTAGGCAAACGAGAAATAGTGGTCACTCGTTAAAGCTACCAGCAATAAAGCTCGAGGTGGCAAGAAAAAGTTTTTATTTTTGTGGAGCTAGAATATATAATACACTCCCTTTAGAGATCAGAGAAAAGCAGAAAACATCTGATTTTCGCTCTGCTCTGAAAAAGCATATTTTTTAATCTTAAATTTATAACTAGCTAGCACCTCACATTTTTAGATACTTTTCTTTTTTCTTTTTAATTTTTTTATTAATATTTTTATTTCTCGAATTTTTAATCAAACAGGACAAACTAGGAAAGCAGTTTTACTTGTATATTATGTAAATACTGAAGTTTTTATCCTGTCTAAAGATTGACTAATAAATAAATAAATTTTGTCCTCAAAGTTTCAAACCAGTGAAAAAAATATTAAAAACTTTCAATTGATACATAAGCTGTAACAAAATGTCTAATGGCTCAACTATAAGGGCTTGGCAAGCGTAGACCAAACCTCTTCTAGAAAATGAAATTTTGGTTGATTCTCACTAGATGCAAATTTTTAAAAATTTGTTCAAAACAAGACTTACCACAGATTAACCAAAGCCTTGTGAAGGAGATTCAGTAGAGGAATGATTGAATGGATAGTTGTATCCCTAATTTACGGTGGACGTTAGTAGAAATGACTACAACAATTTCTCATGATCTGGGTTATCCACTCAATATTTACATGTAGTTACAGTATCAGTAGTTTTCTGTTGAGGAATTTTTCTATAATGCAGGATTAAACCAAGTGATGTTGTGTTGTCTATATATATGAAGAAATAAAAGCATGTATTACTACTTTCTATGTTACAAGGAGAAAGAATGAATTTGTTAATCAAATAAAATGTTAGAAAGTAGATAAATCAATCTAATTTGATTATGTCTATCCTGTTTTAGTTAAAATACCAACATGTCCACAAACACTGGCGAAGAATGCCTTAAATTACTTCAAGAGGTATTCAAGTTTGATGATTATAAATCAGGTTTGCAAGCACAGGCCATAAAGAAAATTGCTGCAGGTAATGATATAGTTGTATGACATTCATTTTGCTTTCATTTTCCATGCCATTCAGGTGATAAAGATGTTTTTGTTTGCTTTCCTACTGGATTTGGCAAATCACTTTGTTACCAGCTCCCTGCATTGCTTCGGCGGAAGGTCAGCCTTGTGTTTTCACCATTACTTGCGCTTATTGCTGATCAAGTGAAGTCGCTGGAGGAACTTGAAATCAACGCAAAATCATTGAATTCACAAGTCTCGGCCAGCACCAGGGATAATATCTTAAATGAGTTGAATAAGAGCGAGCCTGCAATACGACTTTTGTATGTAACACCTGAATATGCGAGCACTGTGAAGTTTCATGATGTGCTTAGGTCATTGAGGCGAAGAAACAAACTAGGTTTCTTTGTTGTTGATGAAGCCCATTGTGTATCCCAATGGGGGCATGACTTTAGACCGAGCTATTTAAGGTTAGGTAGGCTACGACGAGACTTCCCAGAATCCCAATGGGTAGCATTGACAGCCACTGCTACGAAAAAAGTTAAAGAAGAAATTTTGACGGCATTGTGTTTGAAGCCACCAGTCAGTGTGTTCAGGACAAATAGCTTTCGTTCAAATTTGCATTACGATGTCAGGTATAACTCATCCTGAAATGAAATTCTCTTTAAAACTTTGTTTTTGCAGGTTTAAGGAATTAATGGATAATCCTGTGGAAGACCTTTGTGTCTTTCTGGAAAAGTCGTTGAAATCTAACGAAATGTTATCCATGAAGGTGCGAAACTTAATGTCGCTGTGAGCCAACTTGATATTGTTTATAATTTTGAATTGGTTTCTAATCACAAGTGGTTCATCATTTTGACGTTACCAATCAGTCTGTGTTTTTCTTAATGTCATTTTGTGCAAATTGATTCTTTTATTCGAATTTTTAGGACAAAAGTTGTGGGATTGTTTATTGTCGTACGAGAGATGAATGCGATTCTTTGGCTGTTAAGATCACAAGAAAAGGAATCATATCAAAGGCCTACCATGGAGGTAGATGATCAAACTCATTTTCCTTTTTTACTGTAAAACATTTATTTACAATTGAATAACTGTATTTCCTTTGTTTTAGGACTCACAAAAGAAAAACGACTGGAAATCCAGAATGACTGGATGGGAGGCTGGGTTCCAGTCATATGTGCAACAATCAGCTTTGGAATGGGCGTAGACAAAGCCAGTGTGAGGTAAAAATGAATTTCTGGTATATGACGGTTGGATCCCTTCCTTTATATCTTCCATTTTCTCTACCAATATGTTCAGCAATTTGTTGTGATTTTGATCACTTTTCAGGTGTGTGGTTCATTGGAACATTCCACAGACGTTAGAAGCATATTATCAGGAGAGTGGAAGAGCTGGTCGTGACAGAAAGTCTGCTTATTGTAGGATATACTATGATAAGTAAGTTTTGGGTTTCAAGACCATGTGTTAAATATTAAAACACTATTTTTCTTATTAAACTATGTAACTGATCAACCTGGGGTTTAATTGGGTTTTTTTCATTTCCTTTAGAAACGACAGAGATCAGATTTCGTACTTGATTAAGAAGGAGATGGAGCGAAAGAAAGAGAAGGTTGGTGTATTATTGCTGCTAGTGATCAGTGCTTATATGTGCATTTGCAGGGACAAAAATGTGATAATGGATTGTCTAGCTTCGAAATTATGGTGAAGTACGTGCAAGATAAGAGGTAGATGAAACCTGCATTTCTAGCGAATAATTTGTGATGGTCACAAAATATTATTTTTACAAGTATTGTACAATCATTCGTTTACTTGTAGATGTAGACACGAGTCGATAGCAAGACATTTCGGAGATGACCTACCACAAGTAACTCTACATTTGTCATAAAAACATGAGTAACCATTCAACATATTTAACATATTTAAAATTCATTTCTTCTATATGATAAATAATAAAGTTGGTTTGTCTTATTTATTTAGTATTTATACAGATATATTTATTTGACCTCAGTGTGTGAAAAACTGCGACGTGTGCACAAATCCAGCCAAAGTTGCCGCCCAGTTGAACGCCTTCAAGGAGTCTACCACGTTCGTTTCCACTACCATCAGCAAACCAAATGCCGAATCGTTTAATGGACTACCGAAAACCGACAACGTGTTAGAAAATTATCTTGTGTAGATCAACGCTCTGCTAATTCCAGTCTTGTTCAAATCGTTTTGAATTCCTTCAGTGACAAATAATTTTTATTTTTAAGATCGAGATATTTTCATGCTAAACGTGTAGAACTTACTCATCAATCAAACCGTTTTTCTCGTTAAGTTATGACGAAGGCGAAATTGTTTCGAGTGAAAGTGGCATGGAATCTGATCACGGATCGGCGCTGACGAGTGTTATTAAGTCAGAGTTCAAAAAAAGAAAGGTTAGAAGCACCTCAGGTTTTATTCAATTTAAACCTACAACGAGACGCAGGGCCATCGAATTGATATATATTTTAATTTTAATATGATGCAGAATAATCTTAGTTGCATTCCTCCAATCAGCCGAAGAATGGTGCTGATATAATCCGCCAGTTACCGTCGATTGACTCCAAACTCGTTGAACCACACAACAGCAAGATACCTAAGCTTCTTGTCAGCGTGAGTAATCGAGAATAAGAAAGTAATCAATCCATGAAAATGCTGTTGTTGTCTTTAGGTTCGCGAGCATTGCCTCAAACTCATCACCAGTGCTCTGCGTTCCAATTCGAACGGTGGTCTGGACAGGTTGCCGTGGAAACACCGCCTAGAATTGTTGGTATATTGATTTTCTTTAATTTTAGTTCGTTATCTGAAATTCAGAAGCAAGCTTCGCAAATTGAGTTTCATGTGCTGAGGAAATGCAAACTGCCGTCTACTTATAAAATGAACTGCTTCCAAATGGTACGCGCAATATTGCGGAAAACGTTCGCTTTCAATCACTTCCGTCTTCCTATATTTCATAGGTCCAAGAGATAAACTCGTATTCTAAGCTTGGCAAACCGTACACTTTTGATGAAAAGGTAAACACTTTGTTGAGCGGTCAGTAGCATTGAAGAGTAACGCTGCTTAGAAATACGCCATGATTAAAATGCCTGCTATTGAAACAAGTTTCCGCATGTTCAGAAAACTGATCGCCAGTTGATCGAATCGAAGAAACCGGCTTTTCAGAAAGCATCCGATTTAATGAGAGAGGTAATACCAACAGCGTTTATAATTCCGCGTTCCGTTTTCTTGGAAACTGTGTAATTATTGGAACTATTCACGGAGTTACTCCGAAAAATAATGTACTTAACAAAACACAATTGACCGAAATTATTCATTGGATAGAATAATTTCCTCGGTTGAAAATGTCTATTATTACATGTTTTATTACCTGCAGAAGCATCATGATGATTATGAAGACAGACAAAGGAATGCATCTTCGCGCTCCAGTAGTCGTTCGTCGAGTAGAGATCGAAGAAAACGCAGCGGAGGCTCAGATGACCACATTAGAAATAAACGTAGAGTTGACAGTACAAGAGGTGAGTCGAAAGAAAGAAGAAGAACATCGCTGACGTCTCGAGAAGGTGAACCTTCGCGAAAATGCAATGGGACTTCGGTATCTACGAGCTCTGATGAAACGTTACAGCATAAGGAAAACAATTGCCCTTCTAACACGAGTAGAGTGACCGCCTCAGTGAATCATTCGATTCTCAGTGAAATGACTGCCGTGGATAACAACGACAACGAACTCGTCATGACGCGGTCAAACGACACGGCGGTAGTAATAAAGACCGGTGAAGAAAGCGACGTTGAAATTGACGTCATTAACGAAGACGGATCGTCGCGGTACATCAAAGAGCAATTACAACTGAACAATAACAGGCAGGCGAACAGTCAAAGCAAAGAATTGGACCATCATCAAAAGCCAATGATGCCACACTCTGATGAAGCCACAAAAATGTTGTCATATCTGGACAAAGCCTCTGGGGTGTCGGCAAAAGGTCCTTCAAAACCCGACGAAAAGACCGTCGCTCATTACGTTGTCAAGTATTTGTCCTCGTATAACGAAAGCAAAAGGATTAAAAATAAGGTAAATGGTTCGAAGCTTAAAGTTCAGTGATCAGTTTGTCAAACTGTTTTAAGGAGTTGTTTAAAGCTTTGGCAAAGAGTATCACCTACAGGATTCTCAAGGAGAATCACCCGAAAGGTTGGAAATTCTTTAAATTCTAATATTACGCTTTATTTATTGTTTCTCGCCTATAAATTCCCATTACTGCTTTTTCAACTTTTTTTGGTTTTATGGAGTTTTTTTACTATAATTGCTTTCATTTGTTCAGTGAAGTTTCGGACGCAAGAACTTATTCGCAAATATTTCACGGGAGGTGCCAACTGTGACACGACGATCGATCTTGAGAGAGTTAGGTTATTATGACGGCCCTTAAAGGTTACTTTTAGTTTTGAGTACATTGAAAGCTGTCAACCGCCTTTGGCCAGATAGTTATGAAAGCCATGTAATTAATTTAGGATCTTGTATAGTTTTTTTTAAACGATAGTAAGGAATTTAAAATACGTTTTGTTTTCTTGAAATTCTCGCTTCAAATTAAAAACCTCTGCAAGCAGTTGGTTTACGTTTAACAAGCGAGTTTTTTCTTCTGGCAATCTTCGAAGACCTTCAAGCATTCCATAGCAGATTTGGGTCGAATGTCTTCTCCATAACGTTGAATGCATTGGTTTCTTTTCACAAAGCACTAAACGTAAACACGTGGTCTCACTTCTGAGTTAATAATAACATTTTATGAGAATAAAGCGACGTACATTTTCATCTTGACCGCATGCTTTGCGACATAGGTTGTATTTCACAACACAAACCCTGGGATGACTTTGGCACTCTCTCTTTTTTTGAAGGCACTAAAGATGTAAAGGCTATTTTTAGAAGTTGTACTTCTACTATTCTAGAATTTAGCTACTTACAGACTTGTGCGCATCTTTATCTCCTAAACAGTTTTAAAACAGGATAAGCAAAATGAAGTTATTCAAACAGAGTAGTAAATGACTAACCTTCGCATAAAGCGACTGCCGCCAGGCAAAAAATGATGAGGGCAAACTTCATTGTGACTTCTCTCCGTGTGATGCTAACAACATCTTTGTGTGGGACGTACACGTTGATATGTGGTTAGAGAGTAAACAGCTGGCCGGGTGGAAAAGGTGCGTCTTTCTCGCTTTGTGTATGTACAGCCGCTGGTCGACCTATATTTATTTACCAAATACTTCGAATAAGATACCTTTAAAATATTCGATGCGCCGTTAGGTGAACCATCAATTTACAGCTCGCACATATCATTTGGATTGTTCGAAGACCGCGTATTGACGTCACCGGGGATACACGGTACACTCGCGTGATATATAAAATAACGATATCATCGTCGCTCAACATTCGTCTCTGCAACGTTTTGCCGTGTACAAGAACCACTTTTAAGAACCGTTTAATTAAAAATTTAGCAACTACAGGATAATTTACGAATATTTTTTTTCAGAAATTCTATTTTCGACAAAATAATAATATTTTTATCAGCACACGTCAACCTTTGAAATCATTTCTTTTCTTCCGCAAAAATTTGCTTGCAGAGATGTTTTGTTGTCGACGACTTTAATCATAATCATAATGATGCAATTACTACCACATTTCTTAACAACACTTCCAATGTCTCCAATTATCGTCCCGTTCGGGTGATAAAAACATCTGCCAAAATATTGATTGCAACACGAACCTTTTCTACTGATCCAAACACTTCGTACAACACTTTTATGAACATCTTTCTTTTAAATATAACAAATCATATGTGTAGACAAGAAACCTACGTGGTTCCCCAGAATAATAGGTAGACATTTTCTTGGCGACATCATCCCACTAAATCAGAGCTGTATGACTCTATCCCAGAAATCTCGGAAATTCTTACTGAACGAAGAATGCGTTTTACTGGACATTGCTAGCGCGCGAAACATGAACTTGCCAGTGAACTTCTCCTGTGGACACCACGGCATAGTAAAACTCGAGTTGGTCGCCCAGCAATAAACTACATCGACCAGCTATGCAAAGACACTGGATGCTTCTCTGACGACCTCCCACACTTGATGCAAGATCGTAATGGATGGCGTGATAGAAGTTATGTCCGAGCAAGCTCGACCAGATGAATAGGTAGAAGAAGAAAAATCTTTAAAAGAGGCAATACCATGGCGCCTCTAAGTAACAGGCCTTGACAAAGGAAATACATAAAAATTTTAATCCACCTCTATCTAGTGACTTTAAATCCTACCCAAACCTTTTTGAAATTTGAAATCGATGAATCATTTTTTCATCGAAAATAACATCATGAGTGGCGCGAGGACACTGGGTCTGTGACGGAATTGGAAGAGGCACAAAATATGTTTTTAGTGGATGTTCCAGAGCGTAACACAGGGCCCTTGCTTTCATTAATCCAGCAGTGGATTTTACCAGGAACGCATATAATGAGAGATGGGTGGGCTGCATTCAACAACATCGAAGCTATAAACGATGGTGTTTACAGTCATCATGTTGCAATTCAAGAAAATCACTTTGTCGATCCGAACAACAGGGAAATTCACACTCAAAGCGTAGAATCCATGTGGTCAAGAGCCAAACGTGATTTTCGACAAAACTATGGATGACCAAGAGTGTTTTTTGAAAAATATTTCATTGAATTTACCTTAGTGGTACTAAATTTCGCGGGTACTTATTTTCGCGGTTTTCGCGGTTTTCCCTCTAAATCCGCGAAATTTATTATATAAAGTTGGATTTCTAGTAATTCTCCACTCGTGTGACAACCAGGCGGTTATAGAACAAAAATTTAAACTACTAAGCGTGTCCTTGGCTTATTTGTCATTAGAAATAGTCAATTTATTAATTACTCGTATCGCACTAGGAGGAGGTGGTTGACGATACTCCCAACCATTTTGATTTTTATTCTGAATGGTACTTCAAGTCCACCTTGAGCTAGAGCAGGGCTTCTTCTGTAATGCCTGCCCCAAACCTTAACTTCAACTTGTGCTCCCCTCTTTTCGTTCTTACTTCCTTTATTTTGAAAGATTGATTTTAAAATTTACTTAGTTTTGACATTTCGCGAAAATTAATACCCGCGAAAAAATCTTTAAATGAGAAAACCGCGAAAATTAATACCCGCGAAATGCAATTTTTTGAAAAAAAACAATACCGCGAAAATAAGTACCCGCGAAATTTAGTACCACTAAGGTATGTGGCGTCAAAAGTACGGCGAAAAGTGTTTTTCAAACATACGTCGGTAAATTGTAAAATAACTTTTTAAATCGGAAAGCACTAATATGTGGCATAAAATACCCTAATAAAAGGCTTATACAATCAAAAGTTGGTTCTTTCCTGTTAGTTCCCCCCAGAATATTTTTTGAAAATACACAAAGGTGTAAAGAAAGCATATTTGCAGAGATCATGACGACGTATCACAGACGATATTTCATAGGCAAATATTTTCAAACCTAATGTGTGCGCTGTAACCTTTTAATGATAACTTCCTTGATTATGGCATCTCATTTTGTTGTTTGATTATGCACAGGAAATCTCCATGTTGAGTGACTATTGTGCGAAAGAGGAAGATCCAGGCAAAACATGGAGGGTGAATGTCAGGTCGTCTCTCGCGTTTTCAAAGAATGGCCAAAGCACGAATGCGATAAATTTGGTACAAGCTGCTCGAATAGTAACAAGTTGTCACAAAGACTGAGCTCCTATTCTAACAACGTTGTTGAAAGTAGCCATATCAGCCGAGTTTACTTCAAAAAGATGTTTAACACAACAACGTTGACAAGAACTGATTCACCGCAGACGACGAATGGTTTTACATCTTTGGAGGGGATGGCCACGGATCAACCTTACACGAGCATTAATTGAAAACTTTGTATGTGAGACACACTTAGCGATACAACTAAAAGTTTAAAAATAACAAAATGAAAAATGATCTTTGGGACCTGACTGAAATATGATTAACATGAAAACTGATTGGAAACCGGATGCGCTTTTATACAGACGGTTCAATATTACATCAATAGTTATATTGTTTGTATCAGAGTAAGGTCGGTAATCAGGGCCTTTGGACGGTCAAATTATATACATATATATTATTCTTACGGAAAGTAGCCTTTCAAAGCGAAGTAATTAGATCCGTCCTTCTATGTTGATGATTTAAACTGAATACCTTTTACGGCCTACGCCTGATGGCAGGTAATTTTATATAAAAATATTTAAAACTAGCAGATACCTGTTAAGTCACAGCAGATATCCTTCTCGGCCACAGCATTTTTACAAACCTGATTTTCAGAATGTTTCGATTTGTCAAATTTCAATTCTTATAAAATATGTGCAGTAAATATGTTTTCTATCAAACTCTCATAGAAAACATATTTACCTGAGAATTACAAATGAAAGATGAAATTGTATAAGCCTATTTGCTTGTGTTAGATTTATTTATAATATTACTTTTAAGTAGAATGATAACCCCCAGTAATTGTAAGGAGTTCACTTTCTAAATACCAGTTTGTTCTAGATTGTCTAATTGTATAATATCTTTCATCATTGCTAACATATCTTACCAGGCGCTACTGATATCAAATATTCACATTTGATAAAATAACATGCAAAAAGTATACGGTATAACAATTTCTTCGTTTACAGCGGTTGGGTTTTCTTTTCGAACACAACAATTGAAACATCAAACGTTTTCGTGTAAACCGAGAAGTACCTTCCACCTAGCGACAGTAAAGGCACAGTCATCGTCAAAGCGCCGAATATTGCCGTGATAGCTGCTGCTATTTTTCCTAGGAACGACACAGGTACCAAATCTCCATATCCTACTGAGACTATCGTCTGCATGGAGAACCACATTCCCTCTGGGATGCTAGTAATATTTGAAGTGTTGTCCCCGATTTCTGCGTAGTACGTTAGACTTCCAAATACGGTGAACGAAATCGCCATGCAAAATACCAGCATGAAAAGATCTCTCACGCTCTGGGAGAGGATGTGTAGAACAACAGAAAGCGAACGAAAATTTCTGGATATTCGAACCAAACGCAGAATCCTAAACGTACGAAACACTCGCACAACCAAAAGCCCCTCCAAGTCCTCTCTGTTCACAAATGCCAACAAAAAACACGGGAAAATTGCAAACGCGTCAATTATATTAGAGGGCGACTGAAAAAAGTATTTTCTCGCTGGCGATGACACGAGTCTTAAAAGAAATTCTGCAGCAAAGAAGATGTTGAAAGAAAGTTCTATGATTTTGATTTCATCCAATGCATACTCCTTCAGTTTTAGATATGGTAGCGTCTCGAAGCAGTCTAATGCTACGATGAAAATAATGGCTAACAGGGAAACTAAAGCGTATACTTGTGCGTAGATAGATGTTTCAGGGTGCTCAAGTAACTCCCAGATTATGTGCATTATGCCAGTCCTTGTTTTGGGAAAGTACACCTTTTTACTGGAATCATAATCCTCTCGCGATTTCATCCATTTGATTGCATCCTCGCTGATATCGTAAAAGAAACACTCGCCCTCGAACACTTCCATGGGGAGAATGGGCGGTCGTATCAAACACCCGTTCGATTGGTAGTAAAACAGAACGGCCTCGAAAGCGACACTAGATCGGTTCAGAAAGTAACTTTCTTTCTTTTTCTCGAAATACTTTATTCGTCGAGTGGCGTTACCGAGTAATGTTTTCGGAAAGCGATGGAGGGTTTCCTCGAATGTTTCAAAAATACACCCGCTCACATTTATTCGAAGTCTTTTTCTTCCAACAATACCTGGCATTGCTAAAAACAACATGAGATGATTGAAATCACAAAACACAACTAAAAGTAAACCCAAATTTAGTGAACGAAAATTATTCTGAGAATTGATTGAACTAAACACACAACGAATGACGAAGGATTGAAAACAATTCCCACGCGAAAGAATATTTAGTCAACAGAGATGTTAGTTATAACCCATTGTGTCTCACACTAACCAATCAATTATTGTTTGTTATAAAACAATAAAAATGTTTAAATAATTCAATTTTAAGTAAACAACAAACTGAATGTTGTCTTTTTTTAATATTGTGTTTCATTGACCATTTATTTTCGAGAGTGGGGACGTAAAAGAGCTCTAATTAACAAGATATGTATCCAAGAGAGGGTATTGTATGCAACTTCCCATTCTATCGATTTACTAAACGTATTCAGGCCGACCACTTGAAAAGCTTCTGAAAGCGAAAACCGACTTGCTCCGTGTCTCTTCTCTCTTTTTAATTAAAAGTGTTAAAAACATTTTTGCTCGAGATATCAAACAGTTGTCGACAGCTTTAGTTTATCGCAAAACTTGATGGCTAAGAAACTGTCAAGAAAATTGCATTTCGACTTTCTCGTAAACAATTGAAAGTATTCTCCTGTGAAAGGGAGTTTCTCGGACGCTGAATAAAAAACAGTAACGAAAATCTAAATGTTAAAATCATTTTTAAAACCCGCTGGTATCGAAACTTTTGAATCCCTTTTTAAATATGTTGCTTGGTCCCTCCTTTTCCTTCGAAAGAGAAAATAGATATTAAAGTGTCTGGAATCTACATAAGATGCGATTTATGTAGACGTCTTCTGTTGGAGCCACATATGTGAAACGAGGCGAAAAAGAAAACAGACTCGAAACTTTCTTATCATTTAACATTGTCTATTATTTATTGATGCTTTCTCTTCAAACACTCAATATTGTGAGGTGAATAAGTTATTCAATGCAAAGTTCACTTTGAAATATATTTGAGTCCGTTGAACGTATATTTGTTTGTTTTTGTACTATTAAAATCATTTTAATGACGTTTACACTGTATACTCTATAGGAGAGAAGTCTGGGAACAAGTAAAACGCATGCGGGGGTTATGTTCGCTCAGTTGGACAGTTTCTTAATTCATGACCAATTGAGTTAATATAGTGATTTTCGAAATTCTACAGGTTTTACAAGCAATTGAGTCTTCAGAGTTAAGGAGAGGAGAAGCAATTTGGCAGTCTGTTAGTAAGGAATTTGATGCATGTGTCTTTGATTTTAAAGCGAATCGACGATTTTTTCCAGAGATACTTAGTCGATGATGCGTTTTTATTTAAATAATATGGTACTCAGTGTATTGCTCCAATACAGTCCGGAAAAAGGTTTGAGAAGATATCCAGGGAGGGAAAAATTACAGAAAAATGAAGAGTGTTGAAATTAAGAATTATATTCTTATCATATCTTAAAGCCATTTTTTTCAATCTTTGGCTAACAGTTCTTACTTGAAGTTTTCTTTTGCCCGACATATTTTTTGCCGGACACGTCAAAAGTGAAAATTACATTCGAACGTTTTGGAATTTGCAATTTGAGTCATAAGTATGAACAAAAAACAGCCAACCAATTGCGAAAACACCGAGAAGGGGCACGCAACAACGAATTGTTAGCACTTTCGGACACGAAAGAGTTTTTAATTTATTTACGTAATATTAGCTGAAATTTTTCAGATATCGAGAGTTCATTGTTCAATAGATCGAGATAACGAGAGGATTTTAGCCTGAGTGAAAAATACCCTATGGACGGTGGAAAGGTTCGAGTTATCAAGATAACATGTATCATTTTGTTTCTACATATTTAATTTTCAACATTATGTTTGTAGTTGACTACGAATTGTAAACGTTTTCATCTAAAGAAACATCTCATCATTGACAATAGCAGATATTTATCCATTTTCACGAGAGGGGATTGCACAATCGTAATAGAATTCAATAGACATCACCATTGTTCTGCGCGTTGTTAAACAACACCGGTCGCATTCAATAGACATCACCATTGTTCTGCGCGTTGTTAAACAACACCGGTCGCATTCAATAGACGCAAGTAAATTTAAACTGATTGTGAAAGAATTAGCCTTTGATGTTTCGGTAGCGACAATCGTAAACAATAATAAAATAAAATAATAAAAACCGTGCTGACTAAGCGTGACAATATAATAAAATTTTTTTTCAATGTTAAAGATAGCATGGAGTTGAGTACTAAGGTTATTGTATAACTCAATGTTCAACACCTTTTCATGGAGATCAAAATGACCAAAATTTAAATCGCGCACGCTCAGAAGGTATGCTACGCGAGCGGGGAATGAAGGGGTTTGATCAGACACATAAAAAGCCGATATGGATTAAATGTTTTTTTTCGTTAGAGCAAACAATAACAAGCTGAGAGGGAAATAAATACTGAAGGAATAAATAAACATTTGGGAATAATGTAAACAGTTACAGTAGAAAGTCAAAACTTGTTGTATGAAATTGTCAGTTACATTGTGCGAATATTTCAGATGCTTCATTATATATAAAACTAATTATCTTTCAAAAAAGCTCTGCACTGAAGTACACTAACAAAAGTACCCTTAAATTACCCTTTTCTTGTATTGCAGGAAGGCGATTGTAAATTCCTTCATTCCTATCCCTTACTATGTATACCTTATAAAAAAGATGTTATAAACATGTTAGAGTTTAGCTTCGTCTCGAAATTCCAGAGATTGCAACTTAAGTCTCTTCTTATCAACTTCAGGTACGTCTTTCACATAGAGCACACGATTGTATGCTTTTAAACGGGCAAAGAGATTGACATACACTTTACACTGGACATACATAAACACAATGCCACCAATAAAACCAATAGCCACCACAACAAGTTTTGTCCAGAATGGCCATCGCAGGTTTCCATCTTTCACTTCTTCAGCCGTTCGATCAATAAGAACCCACAAAGACCAAATGATACATGTCACAGCAACAAGGTGAAAAGCAACTGAACAAAGAATTTTCCTCTTCTCTTCATGGCTTAACTCCAATCTCTTCCACTAAACATATGACCGCAAATAAAAATAAACATAGCAATTAAAAATCAATAATTATAGACAAAACTTTTGAAACTCAAATTAAATCTTAATTTCGAAATTGCTATTCTATGACTCGTTTTTAACAACCTTACATCATACTTTCCACTTTAAGAAACATTGGCAATGAGAATCAAACAAAAAGAAACATAGCAAAACTAGAAATACATAATTTTTGTTCAACCACTGTCAATAGACACAACACTTTAAATATGGGAAAAAACATGAAAACGATAGAATGTCTTCAGTACATATTAATGCTAAAATCATTGTTGAAAATCACTAAATAATAAGAAACAGCATGAATTTCATGTTTCTTATATAAACAAAAACATGTAGCTGTTGTGACATAAACTGTACGAATTCAAGGAAAGTGTAACTCATATTTTACAACAATTTTACTGGTATTAAAAGTTCAATTACCTTGCGTATCGGACTAGTTGTGGAATCAACATTGAAATGGTACTGACAAAGTTCACATGTTTTTGCTCCTCTAACTTTAATCCATTTTTGAATACAGCCTTGATGCACAAATAAGAGTGATCCAGAGCAAAAACAAGGAGATATCAGTGCATCATCTTTTGTGGATTCTCCATGACATATCTTACAGATTTCTCCATTTAAAGAAGCAATAGAGCGTCTTGAAGGACTCTGATTTCCAATCTGTATAGAAGTACAATCGCAAGAAGCTTCAGTCTGCAAAAACAATACAAAAAGGCGGTTACCTAATTTAAGAAAATTTAACTAAGAATTCAGTGTAACATGCTCTTTTACCAAACATATATACCAACTTATCTTTTGAACTTTTATAAAACAGCCACATATTGTGCTTCAACATTTGATCAAGCAACTAGAAATAAGTTTGTTGGCTTGGTTTTCATAATCTTGTATTGATTAGTTTTAAATTTGAGTTCAAAAAGTCAAAGTTAACTAGAGGCTAACTACAAATTATAAAATAAACAGTCATCTATCTACTGACAAGAACAGAACGCAAAAGATCTAAGTTATAAAAATAGTTAAATTTCTCTCTTCTTATATATCTAACATAATACAACATGTCAATAAGCTCACACGCTAACTACACTAATTACAAACCTCCTGTGAAGGCGAAATTTTTCTTGTATTATTTGCTGGAGTAACAACTATAACTTGGGCTGACATTACTTTGTAAAATATACCATCTAAATAAAAATGGAGAATTATTAATCAGTAGAAAATTCTTTGAAGCACTTTTTTATTTGCACTTGCCGACAATCTTAAAATACGCAGCGAAGTCAACATTAACAACAGCTATTCATAATAAAAAACGAATTAATTTTGTCACAGAATTTAAAACATTTAAATGGCTCATGAGACACAAATATAGATAACAAACTTTTCACAACCAGAGACTCGTTATATCTATCTTCTCTAAATGCAACTTTCTGTTTTTGTTTTGTTTTTTTTGCAATAATAGGCAACTTTGTTCCCGGTCCCTAGAAGTTACTGTTGAACAAAATAAAGCAAAAACTATTCACAAATAAAACATGTTTGTACAGAAAATCTCGCTAAAATAATTTAAGGAATTTTAGTTAAGCATCCCAAAAGCTACACTTTTGTCTAAAATACTGTCAACTAAATCAATTGGAAACAGCTAAAAAGAAAACTATCAATCTGGAAGGATATTCCCCGGCATGATTTTATTATTTTTATAGAAAAGTTTACGTGCACGTTTAATGAGAATACTTGCGGTTGATGAAAACGACATGAAAAGATATGCGAATGTTTACATTTCAAAGAAGTTTTCTGATATAAAGTACATCTGTCAGAAAAAAATAAAGATGTTATTTATTTAAAAAATAATAAAATTAGGGTTTTATTCAATTTTCAGTCAAATTTATGCTATGAAAACAGTTTATTTAAGTATTATTGTCTGAAATGTGGTGCGATGACAATTGCACTATCAGTGACGATATGCTGGAAATTCCAGATTTGTTCTTTAAGTAACAATAATAACAGATGACCTTCTTAAATTAATGCCATGAATTGCTTTTGGGTAAACATTACCAGTTTTCGACTTTCTTGCAAACTAAAGGGCTTAAATGCTGCATAAGACTACCCCAACTTTCAAAGTCACCGCCACTCTCTCCCGCCAAAATTGCAGGTCCAACATTGCCCAGAGTTTCATTTTCATTTCTTCTGATCCCTGACAATTTTGTGATTTGTCAACGTCATAAGAATTTGTATATTCTCCGCCCACATCGATGATGATGATGACGTCGACGGCGTGCTTCTACGCATGTTGCATACATCGAAATACGCTTCGCAAATAAATTTAAAAATATAAATGGACAGAATAATGGTGTAGAATTCTTTTAGAAATTGTATTAAAAAACGCATTTTAAAACAAGAAGGGACCTAATTACTTAGACCCATAAATATATTTCTTATGCAGATGGTGATTATCTCCTCCGTAGAGTATATAGACCGGTTGCACATTGTTGAATGAAATACCGGAATTGAATATAACCAATGCTACAATTCTCTGTCCCGCCCATTTCGCCATTTCATTTGCGAATTTTTCATTCCATTGTTTCCATCAAAGGAGACCATTAGATTTATCTCACGTGATACATTTCACTTGATAAAAGGAAGCGCCAAACTATTTACTTCATCTATTTGCTTAGATAGCTTATTCAGGTGGTAACAAAGAGGAGGATGTAGAAATTTAAGTAATCTTTTTTTAAAAAAGCAAACAATTATGTGACATAACTAAGGGCAGAGGTCTGTCGTGAAATATCTTGACCGACGCCAAAAACATCTAGTTGGGCTGTTGTATTGAATGCATCAGTGTATCGTTTACAGATGTAAAATCGTTTTATTCAACTTGTAGCGGAAATTTCGGATTACTGGACATGACGGGAGCTTTAGTGCAAACGCCCTGTTCGCATGTCGGGGCGCCGAAAGAACTCTCTTATTTTACTAGCGGGTTCTCGTTGGTCTTATGTGTTATCACAGTAACTGGAAACTTGTTGGTAATGTTGGCAGTTTACAAAGATCCTCACAAGAAACTTCGCACACCTTACATGCTTTTTGTAGTCAATTTATCGATTACAGATCTCGTAGTTGGAGTAATCTCGCTCCCTATATCAACTGTGACGCATTACATGGAAGCGATAGGAACAAAAACAGATGCACATGTTATCATCAGTCGCATGACATATTTTGTGGCTTGTACAGCCAGTGTATTGAATTTAGCTTTGCTTTGTGTAGATCGATACATCGCAGTAAAATGGCCACTAGTCTACAGAAAATCGAATTCGAAAGTTTGCTTCATTGCCTCTTTAAGCATATGGTTTTTTTCTTTGTGCATAGGAACGATCTACTTAGTGGTTGGTTTTATGACTTTCTTGTTTATTTTTGCACACGTCGCAATTATTATAGCTTTCGTGATTTGCATAGTAACCTTGGGGATTTTAAAGAATCAACACAAGACAATAAAGCGCAATTCAGCTTCATCATCGAACGCGTCACGAAAATGGGACAGACGCGTAACGCAAGTGTTTCTGTTGATCCTCTTGGTGTTCTTAATATGTTATACACCAGCAATAATCATGATGTATATTTTAAAGTTTTGTACGCAGTGCGACTGTAACATCAGACATGTTCTACGCGATCTCCAGATACTCTTCATCTTTACAAATAGTGCTGTCAACTCATACATTTGTGCAATTAGACTGGTTCCTTTCAGAAACGCATTGAAAACAATCCTGAAACTTAAAACCGGAAGACGAATTCAGATGGGCGTACAAAACATTTCAGCCCAAGGCAACAGAAGCGAAGCTAATACTCTCCCCCAATGTCATACAAGAAAGTGTAACGACAAAACCTAGGATAATCCAACGTCATATATTTAGCATGAACTTGCAAAAGCGTAATTATTTCTTATTACAGTATATCAGAGTTGTGCTAGAAGACAACATGCAAAACAACATCAAACCATGAGCAGTATTCCGTCAGTTAAACATTACTTTATTCGTTTATTTAAGGTTAAAATGTTGTATGTTATAATGTGATTTTTCTTGGTCTTGGTCTGGAGATTTATTACATTAAAGACTTCGCAATGTCAGTACGACATGAACCTGCTGTCTAAAGAAAAACCAACAACAAAAGGAGCGAAAGTATTGAAATATATTATTTTGTTTAACCCTATTCAGGCTGGGGGGGACCATTTGGTCCCCCCCCTCCAGTTTTTTTTAAATAACTTCTTAAAGAAACATGCTATGACCTTGAAATTTTCTGACTTTTTCTAAAATTTTTATAGGAATATTATGGTAAAATTTTTATTTTGAAAAATTATGCTCACCTTGAGCATTCTGAAATTTTATTGACAGGACCAAAATCCCAAATATGAAAATTTTGGAATTTGTCTAAAACAATTTTATTTGTTTTATTGTTTTGTTATATAAACAAGATTATTCTCTTTCGGCACTCTTTTATGTCACTTCTGTATTTCATCCGTCACCGTTAGAGTAAAATTTAGTGAAAGTAAACTATACTATACTGAACTATTTTTCAGAGAATTCAAATATGACGTCAGCATTGTTTTCACAATAGGCTCTACTTTGTTAAATTTATTCAAATGCTGGAACCAACTTCTAACTTGGTTATTGAATATTGTTGATGTCTTTTATATGAAAATTTTCCTATTTTGACGATGCCGATGACGTCATAACTATTACACAATCAATTTTTTTATTCAGTTGGTACATAAAAAAATATAAGTCCCAACATTCGCAATTGATTTTGTCATTTCACAAGGCCTAAAAGACCTTTTTTGGGAGTTTTGATGACGTCAGCGAAAAAATAATGACGTAATTATAATTTTTGTTTGCCAGATCGAATTAAATTATAAAATACTTACTCCCTGCCAAATTTGAAGTCAATACTATTTTTCAATCCAAAGATACATAGGGGGGACTAAATGGCCCCCCCCGCCATTTCAGAGCCCTTAAAAGCCCAGCCTGAATAGGGTTAAAAAGACCTTATTAGTCTTTTACATGTTGCTAGTACATCTTTTGCTTGATCCTTCTCAAGCCCAATGGTTACTCCAAAATCACTCATTACTCATCATTTAATAGAAAATAACTGTGTCAACTCTTTGTGTTTGTATATCAGTGTCGTAACCATCAATTTGATATTTGGGGGGGGGGATATGGTTTAGTATCTAAGGAGGCCCTACCATGGTTGTGGCCGACGTACCAAGAAATTTTTAGAATTCTTACCCTTTAGAATGGCTAAAACAACCCTCTTCAAAAACATTTGTAAGAAATCTATCAAAGCATCATTTTCATGGGGAAACCATGAAAAGTGTGTATTTTGAAACATTAAGACTATCTTCTAGAGAAAAACAATAAGTATTCTTATTACTATACGTATTGTTATTAGAAATACTAATGAAATAAACGTAATAAAATATAATGTAGTAAAAATGATTTACGCATTAAAATGTCCGAAAATGTTTATTCTTGTTTGACATTTGTCTATGAATTCATCTCCGACAACTCTCAAGTCAAGTTTATCAACAGCTTCCTTGTGAGTATGGAGGACCAATAAGTTGTTTAGGCGAGAGTCCGTTATGGTTGATCGAAGGTAGGTTTTCACGCGTTTCAAAGCAGAAAACGATCTTTCGCTAATAGCATTCGTAGCGGGCATGACGAGAATGAGCTTTGCGATCTTTACGACTTTGATAAGCAGAGCTTTTTGGGAGTTATCCAAACGCTTGAAGAAAGAGATGAGGTCTACAATGTTGAATCTTTGAGTGTCGTAACCGAGTGATGTTGCAATGGTAGGGAGTAGTTTTGAAAATTTGTTCATAGTAGTTTTCCTTTAACCAGTCCGGTTACTCGTTTTATATTTGTCACTGTTGGTATTGTAAAATTCCTAATTTATTACGACATTATGCATGTACATTATCTACGCAATATTCAGACGAAGAGCCAATTGTACACTTTTGGATGTGCTGAAATATGTTATTATCAACGCAATATTCAGACGAAGAGCCATTTGTACACTTTTGGATGTGCTGAAATATGTTATTATCTACGCAATATTCAGACGAAGAGCCATTTGTACACTTTTGGATGTGCTGAAATATGTTATTATCAACGCAATATTCAGACGAAGAGCCATTTGTACACTTTTGGATGTGCTGAAATATGTTATTATCTACGCAATATTCAGACGAAGAGCCATTTGTACACTTTTGGATGTGCTGAAATATGTTATTATCTACGCAATATTCAGACGAAGAGCCATTTGTACACTTTTGGATGTGCTGAAATATGTTATTATCAACGCAATATTCAGACGAAGAGCCATTTGTACACTTTTGGATGTGCTGAAATATGTTATTATCTACGCAATATTCAGACGAAGAGCCATTTGTACACTTTTGGATGTGCTGAAATATGTTATTATCAACGCAATATTCAGACGAAGAGCCATTTGTACACTTTTGGATGTGCTGAAATATGTTATTATCTACGCAATATTCAGACGAAGAGCCATTTGTACACTTTTGGATGTGCTGAAATATGTTATTATCTACGCAATATTCAGACGAAGAGCCATTTGTACACTTTTGGATGTGCTGAAATATGTTATTATCTACGCAATATTCAGACGAAGAGCCATTTGTACACTTTTGGATGTGCTGAAATATGTTATTATCTACGCAATATTCAGACGAAGAGCCATTTGTACACTTTTGGATGTGCTGAAATATGTTATTATCTACGCAATATTCAGACGAAGAGCCATTTGTACACTTTTGGATGTGCTGAAATATGTTATTATCTACGCAATATTCAGACGAAGAGCCATTTGTACACTTTTGGATGTGCTGAAATATGTTATTATATATTATATTTATGGTAATGACGGCATTTATTTTCATAAAAACACAAAATGGGGAACGTTCGTCGATCTATCAGTTACTGTTGCTACAATGAAACTCTACCGAAACGGTTGTGCAACTAACCATACGCGTTCACAAAACACTGAGAAGATAACCCAAGACATCAAGCTCAAAAGCATTACGAGATTTCTTTTGTTTGTTAGTGAGAGTATGAGGAGAGGCCCTTGAGGATGGATGGAAATTCCAATCCCGTTTTACTCTTGTATATATGTAATTACTATAATTCATGCCGCGTTGGCTTTTCTTTTTTTTGTCTCCCCTAAAGATTTTGAAAACTATTTCTGTTTTCTTATGGTTTGCAATGCAGTTATCTTCAAAAATTCAATCAATCAAATTGTATCTGTTTAATCAATCAATTTTTTTATTTTTTTAAGTTATATTAAGCACGGAAGCATTCATACAATTCTAATTATTATCGGCATGATTATTTACCCTCGTGCACTCCCCACTACCTACAATTTATACATTAGTGCAATTAATTCAGAAATAAAATTTTAGCTGATCAAATTGCGATCTTGGTCATGAGCTTTATTTTTTCCATTGTTTTTCTTCTTGTTTTATTTCGGTTTATTTTTTAATTATTGTTTACAGGAAGAGTAATATTGTTGTTGTACTAGCAATAAGACCCAAGTGCAAAATGCATCACTTCATCATCATTACTTCTAAGAATAACTGTGTCAGTCCACCTTAATGAGTTGTTATATAAACATATATGTATCTAGCCGTTGAGGTCTATAATATTTCATTTATCATTGAAATTTGCACACAAACAGAGAATAACCAAGTTAGCTGCCTTTGTGTGTTTGTAATCGTCACAGTTAGTATACAGTTGATAAGAAAACAATAGGTTACCAAAAATATACATATCATATAACATACTTCATCAACAAAACAGAAATTTGTAGTTGAATATTTTTATACTCCTTGAAAGAAACATTCCCCATCCCATACCCTTCATATTTACTCGCTAATGTTGGCAAATTTGGAAGTTAATTTTCATCCAAAAAATAGCTAGCTATCTCACTAAATTGCACAAATCACTTAAACATTAAGTCGATATTTTTAAGTAGCGATCATAAAGAATTACTTGGTCACCCGCGATTTTGCGTTTTACAGTAGCATTTCACTTAATTGCAGTGAGATATAAAGACTTGGACTATGGGACTATGGGATTAGGGACTTGAATAACACTCATGGAAAGGCAACAGTAGAAAGTTTTCTGTTAGAAAAGATTTTTGTAATGAAATCGTTGGGGAATAACGACTCAACTTCGTAACTTCTGTCTTTATCAGAAAACCAAAGCTGTTTTCAAACAAAACTATAAACTCACAATTTATATCTATATACATATTTTCGTAGTCTAAGTTAATTTTGCAGCCCTAAGGTTTTCTATTTGAGCTGGTTTCACTGCTTGGTATCCACTAGGCTCTTAAAAAAGGTGGAACAAATGCACAAACAGAAAGTCTGCTTTATTTATTTAGAAATATTTCAAAATGTGTTGTGGCGCGAAATAAAAGAGTCGCCATTGTTACTAATCAAACTGATTATTCTTCAGCTTTTGATGAAACAAACGAAACCTCCCACGCGCGCATCGTCTGCGGAATGTGGTTGAATTATTATTGAAATAACAAATCAAGCAAAAGAATCGACAATTAATTATTCATATATCCCGTAATTTAAATTATTTAGCATCATTTCTGTTATCTCTTATATGCTAATTATGAAGACACTCAACTGGGCTGTGCTTCTATTCTTTGCGATGTAGCAATGTCCATTAACGTCATTTATTATTTCTGTTATCTCTTATATGCTAATTATGAAGACACTCAACTGGGTTGTGCTTCTATTCTTTGCGATGTAGCAATGCCCATTAACGTCATTTATTATTTCTGTTATCTCTTATATGCTAATTATGAAGACACTCAACTGGGTTGTGCTTCTATTCTTTGCGATGTAGCAATGTCCATTAACGTCATTTATTATAAATAACAATATTGAAGTAGCTAAAAGAGAATGGAAAGGATGTGTGTCGTAATATGGAGTATTGCAGGTGCCCTCAGTCTTCGAAATAATCTCCGGGGTATTTCAACAAGGATATGGTAGCGGGGATGTTCCATTTGTTAGGGGTACCTTTTTTAAATCAAATACGGAATTATGGGTAGGCACTTTTAGAAAAAATACAGACTAGAAAAATATAGCTAGCTACATGAATTCCCAGGTACGCCGGAATGACTTTATAGGTGGTACGGCAAGCGTAGCGAGCAAAAACAATCGAGGCGAGTTAAAATGCAGCTCTAAGCCCCCCAGCAGGGTCCAGGTGTGTAGCCCCGGAAAATTCTTTGAAATGAACCTATCTTAATTTCGGAGAATAGTAATTTGCCATTATCTTTTTTTATCTAAAACTGTTAAATTTATTTAATTGTAAATATCAGGTACGGTGGAAACCGTACCAACCGTACGTGCGGCGCCCCTGATTCCATGTCAATAATTCTGGTTATATTTTATGATCCAACAATAATTTACACTTATGTGTGGTATGGAGACCTTTAGAAATATTTTGGCATTATCATTCACATACAATAATGTGGTGCTACTGAAAGTTTATTTCTTAGTTTTTTACATATTGTGTTTATTAAAATGTTTATTAAACGTTATTGTATTGATTGAAATCGAAATGAAATGAAAAAAAAAAAATATCGGTGACACGGAATTATGGGACTCCTTTTTCAATTTACGACCCGGAAGTATGGCCCCGATCTTTTTCTCAAAATGGCACATCCCTATCACTTGTTCCCGTAAGTTATCCCCAAGGAAATAACTTCTTGTGGGTTAACTATATTGTAATACTTTCAAATGGGTCTACTAATTGTTAAAGTCGAACCTTTCAGGATGTAACCAGCATTTCACAAATAAACCCATCGATCACGTTCATACGAAAACTCAATCTAAAGTGAAATTGATTAAATGAATCATATAGTTTAAAGAGAAGACCGGAAACAGACCCTTCCTTCCAACAGACCCTTCCCTTCAACAGACCCTTCCCTTCAATAAACCATCATCAGATGATTTCAAGCTACTTAATCGTTGATAGTGTATTTTTGACACAACTGAGTGACAAATTTCCATTGCTAATTTTAAATCGATTTTTAATATTTATTTCAAGACGTATCTTAAATTCCACGAGAGGTCAGGTTTGATTAAAAAATTAATGTGCCAGAGGATATTTTATAAGTAATATATTTAGGATCATAGCGATGTATAATACACGATTACGTTTATTACGAAGTACAAAATGATGTCAGAGGGAAAGTCGATACTTGGAATTGGAAAAATTGATTTACTTGTTGAAGTCAAATCCATCAAAAGTTGAAACTAATCACAACAACATACAATAGGAGAGTGAAGAAAAAAATGTCCAGCTTTGCAGTATGAAAAGTCGAGCGGAAAAAAGGACGGAAAAGACTTTCAATTTTTTTAATTTTTTTAGAAGGAAATACACAGGAGAGGCAGGGCCTATGACTCGACAGAGTCTTGTGTATTGGAAGTTTCACCTTTCTCTCCTTTGCCATTAGGTAGGAAAGAAAGGATACCTGGAGCATCCTGCCTGGTGGAGAAAGCCAATGACATAAGCCACCAATAGCAGCAGGAGTGGTGGTATTTCACCAGGGCGTTGGGTTTAACCAACTACCACCTACAAATAAATTGATTATTAGATAATTTATGATTTATTGATCTCGGGATATCGCTTCTTATATCGGAGTCACCTTAAAATCATTCAAACCTTTTATTAATTCTCCAACACGGAATTAAACAGGATCTTAAAAATTTTCCGTCCGACATAAAAAATTATAAAAATAGCTGTTCTGCACAGTGAACTACCAATTAAACGAAATCGAAAAATGCCAATATATAATATAACAAGGTGTTTTAACGTGTATACAGACGCGAATTCTGAGAAAACACCAGAAAAAAAGATAAATTTGATGAGTGGGAATTGAAAATGAAAGCATTTACAGTAATGAAAGATTTTGATTTCATGCAATTTTGAGAGATATTAAAACAAACTTTAGCTAGACTATCAATTGTCTGCGAACGAATATATATTCCATCCAACAAAATTTAAAAAATAGACTTAGAACCCAAATAATGTACGTAACTATGCGACAACTGATTTTGTTCAACCGTTAAGGAATGCAATAACTGCTTGTATTGTGAGCAAATTATAAATACATTAATGATCTTTTGCATTTGAATAGGGTAAATATAGTTACCTCTTTTTCTTTAATTTTATATTTCCGTTTAAAAGCTCTTCTATTCTACCAGTCCAATAAAGAAGGGCTATGAAGAGCCCATATTATTATCCCATGAGGATCCCATGATTTGTTTGAAGCATACAGTTAGAGTTTCACTATGTTTTCAATTGCTACGTTTCCTGCATACAGTTATATTAAGAAGAAAGATTCCTCAAAAGAATTGACAGTTAAGTCAGTAAAACAACATTCGTTAGCGCTACGTAGGCATATCTAATACGACACTCAAAAACTATTATTGTTTCAGTGGTTTTGAAAACGTCTTGTATGCATTGAACTGCGATTTAATAAAGGTCTGTAAACATTATTTGTATGTTTTGATTTGGTGTATTTTAAATGAAAGTAACAGATGAAAAGATTGCGAAATGCTCAGGAAGGATAGTAATAATTGTTTGCAAAGAGAAAATATTCTATGGAAAGTGTTCGATGAATTGAGTAAATAAGGGTATGAAATTTAACGTATATTTTGAGGCGAATTTCACTAAATTCATACTTTGGACATGACGGGAGCTTTAGTGCAAACGCCCTGTTCGCATGTCGGGGCGCCGAAAGAACTCTCTTATTTTACTAGCGGGTTCTCGTTGGTCTTATGTGTTATCACAGTAACTGGAAACTTGTTGGTGCTGTTGGCAGTTTACAAAGATCCTCACAAGAAACTTCGCACACCTTACATGCTTTTAGTAGTCAATTTATCGATTACAGATCTCGTAGTTGGAGTAATCTCGCTCCCTATATCAACTGTGACGCATTACATGGAAGCGATAGGAACAAAAACAGATGCACATGTTATCATCAGTCGCGTGACATATTTTGTGGCTTGTACAGCCAGTGTATTGAATTTAGCTTTGCTTTGTGTAGATCGATACATCGCAGTAAAATGGCCACTAGTCTACAAAAGAATATTGAATTCGAAAGTTTGCCTCATTGCCTCTTTAAGCATATGGTTTTTTTCTTTGTGCATAGGAACCATCTACTTAGTTGTTGGTTTTATGACTTTCTTGTTTATTTTCGCGCACGTCGCAATCAGCATGGCTTCTGGTATTGGCATAGTAAGCTTTTGTGTGTTGAACAAACTTAAAGAAACGTCGAAAATACGCAAAACAATTTCATCGCTTCCTACGCCGAACGCGTCACGAAAATGGGACAGACGCGTAACGCAAGTGTTTCTGTTGATCCTCTTGGTGTTCTTAATATGTTATACACCAGCAATAATCATGATGTATATTTTAAAGTTTTGTACGCAGTGCAACTGTAACATCAGACATGTTCTACGCGATCTCCAGATACTCTTCATCTTTACAAATAGTGCTGTCAACTCATACATTTGTGCAATTAGACTGGTTCCTTTCAGAAACGCATTGAAAACAATACTGAAACTCAAAACCGGAAATTCTTGGTTGAGTCCGAGTAGTCGAATATATTGCTTTCCGATATCAATTTCTCCTCGGAAAAGGTTTCTGCAAAGACAAAGCATGATGTGCCAAACTAATTTGCGACGAAACTCACAACAAACCGTCCTCGAAGAAGGATGCACAGAGAAACTGTGACATTTTGATAGTTTAAATATATTCGAGTACAACCATTTTTTGTATCAAAACGCTTTTTGTATTCAAGAAGTATTATATATAGTTAGAATAAGGATTTTCATCGTCCAATCGACGCCACCCCCCCCCCTCGACGCCACCCCCCCCCCCCCTCGACGCCACTCCCCCCTCATCGTCCAATCGACGCCACCCCCCCTCAATAGAAAATGAAGTTGTTTTATGAAATAAAATCTACATTGAAGCAATGAACCATGCAAATAAAATACTCAAAAATCTACTCTTGTCTTCTTCCATGGCCAAGAAACACTCGTTCAAAAATGCATTTCATTGCATTATAATAGCTTAACTAATCGAAATCGAAACAATAATACTAGAGATAATAATGGAGATTCATGGGAATTTCCGATGTAACAGTGGCTTTTCTTATCCTAAGGTTCCAGTGGACTTACACCGCCTACGAAGTCGCTTCACCAAACATCCTTGCATAAAAACTCAACTGGAATGGAATTTGAACCTTCCCAGTTTGGCTTTGTGAGTCTAGCGCAATAACCCTATATAGTGCCATGAAAAATAATTTATTTTAGTTTAATATATTTAAAAAGACATTAACTTCAAATGTTTTTATATGTAAAATTCCTTTATTTTTTTATCTCAAAACATAAGAACACTAATTTGCCTTTATGTTTAGTATATTATTTCTTAAGTTAATGGTTGCAACTATAACATAATGAGTTTTATCTGAAAAAAATGTTGAAAGATCTTGAATTTAATATGCTTTCTTTAAATCACTGAACATTCAATGATTAATGCAGAATAGAGACATGCGCATTGTAATGTAAAGAAACCGGATAGAATAAATAACTGCGGGAGTTTGGCGCTTCTTCCAGTTCATTGTTTAAAATGGTTGCGAGAAAATCAACAAATTTACGTTAACATCCGTGGGATGCGTCATTCAAACAAATTTTTTGATCTTGCGGCGTTCAAAGGCGAGGTTATTTTTGTTGAGTTGCACTCGGAGATTACCTGGAAGCATTGATGATATTTATTGCAAACTTTAAAATTGTAATACAATTGTTGTGAAATTATTTGCGATCTAGACTTGAATCCACGGTTAAGAAACAGCAGTGTGCGAAACCCTCAACTTATTCATTCTCAAATATTAGACACAGTATACAATCCCGATAACTCGAACATTTCTACATCGAACTCGCGTTAATTCGGACTGTTTTTCATTCCCTTGCCTAATATTTTCTCATAAAATGCCCTGATAACTCGAACATTTGCTACCTCCAACTATTTCAGACTTCCATTATTATTCCATTATAGCTACTGTATCTTCCGTGGATAAAAAGTATTTTCCTATGTAAACAACAAACTTTGAATTGCAGCAATCAATGTTAGTAACTTGCAGCCATTTTTTTCAGCGTAACAATACAGAAATTCGAACGTTGTGAATGCGCCACAAAATACTTGTAATGATTAAAAGGCATGAGAGCTTACATATACCAGTTCGTGATTATTTGGATTGTAACTTTAGAGACGATACTCATTGAAACAGGTAAATGCCAATCTTGAAATGATCGGGTTTTTCTACTGAAATATGCAGAATTTATTGTTATCCTCCCCTTTACATGACGTAATGGCAACGTATTTTGGTACTGTAAACGCGAGTTGAATTTAGAGAAATACAGTTAATACATGAGTGGAGTTGTTAGCGTGTAGTGACCACGTACGTATAACTCCATCGTTTCTATTAGTCACTATAATATACTTTTGTAACGAGCTTGATCAGGCAAAGGTTCTAAGAGGATATTGTTCTATTGTATCTATTGGCATTAAAATTATGTGAAGAGCGTCAACTTTCATATTTTCATTTAGAAATTAGCAAAAAAATAAATAAGAAAATACTTGCCTTTATACGTCTGCTAATAACAATTAAACATGGCAATTTTTCTATTTTATTACTGTCTACGTCATTATACCTTTATATTAGCTACAATACATCGAGAAAGACGAAAGAAAAGAGGTAACTTCAATTGCTAATTTTTTGAGTTCAGTTCTGTTCGAAGCATGAAGTTTAAAGTTTTGGTTGCACGGCGCATACTCGTTTTCTTACATCACCAACTCTTAAACAACTAAATACTTCCAGGAATATTATCACGCACTGGAATCTGTCCTTCTCCCAGCAACAATTTCAACGTGAAAGACAACCGCCTGAACTTCTACGGGTTCAGTATACTCCTCCCCGGGGATGAGAGCGTCACCTGCACCACAAACGAGTGTGCTTTTGATGATGAATGCAATGGAGATAGGAAATGTTGTAACAATCATTGTGGTGCGTTTGTCTGCACAGAGGCGATGAGAGAACCCCATCCTTGCTGGGTACGCACATTATGTTAACCTGTTCGCGTCACTTCCTGAAATTTCTTTCAATAACCCATCCTGTCTTGCATACTTCTTTATATACTATCTGTAGTTGTTCGACTGTCCGGCAACAAAAATATGCAAAATACAACGGGTTCGATGTATCGATCCGTATTGTCCGGACATGTACGCTGTTTCCCGTCCGGTTTGTGTATCTGGTGGCCCAATCTTCGGTAAACAATCTTCTTTCAATCAATTTATTTTGCAGAAATAAATCTCTACAAAAAGCAATTTCTGGGTTCTGTGTCATACACTGTAATAAATTTAAAGTTAAAAGGGGCTGTCTTATCATAGCTTCCATTCCATTGAATATTATTGTCAACCGGTAATTCTATATATGATGTAAAACCTTTTATGTTTGCTTTTAGAAATCGGGAAAAGATGTAAGTATTCCTTCATTCTCATCAGAACGTGAAGGTTTCAATGTCACAACTCAGTTATATGATTTTTGCCACGAATCAAGCGGCGGTATATATCTGCATTTCTCGCTCATTTTAGATTTAGAGAAACTAATACACTAGCGAGTTAAGTTGATGAATCATTTTTAACGGCCTTGCAATGCAATTTTAGAAATAGGAGAACAAAGAGATATTCATGCTAAATACTAACGTTAACTTCTAACAAAGGTTTTTTCCTCAACACAGCTCGCATTCCAAGACCTAACTTGATGGCTTACGACTCCAAGAAGAAGCCACAGGATGTTAAAGAGGTTGTCTTTTCTCCTCAAAAACCGTTTGACAGAAACTCGTTTGTCGGAGTGTAATCATCGTTGCTAAAAGCTACATTTTATGTTACCAGCAAAAACAAATTTGAAATGCATCTAAAAAATTGGGAGTCATCTACCTCATTTGGAAAAACAGTAACAGACACAAGAGTGATCTTTGATTTCGGGCGACATGTTTATTTTAGCAAGACTTGTATTTTTCCGGTAGTATTTTTTATGCTGACACGTTGTAAATTACACAGCATCTCTACATACGTCTGTAAATTCTATGACGCGCCATAATAAAGGTTTCATAATAATTCTTCGTTTGATTCCGGCGATTTTTATTTTCTTTGGAACTAGCAACATTGGTTAATATTAGAAAAACAAGAAAAATGGATTCTGATTGTAGAATGACAGAACTCCGTCAAAGGCGATATTCATCTGATATTAAAATATATATGTCTTTATCCATTCGTCGGAGGACATAATTATCGGAAGTTAACGATCTCTTTCTTGTTTCCTGAAGTTTACCGAAGCTTCTGAAAAAGAACAGAAAGAGGGAGAAAGCAATCAACTGTTACAATATAATGTTTAATTATATAATATAGTACTTAGCTCCAACCTGCTACAAGTGAACGACGGAGTGGAAACGACAACGAACTAACTAACTTGTTTTTTCAACCAAGCAATACACAGTAAACTCTCTCATCCAAAATACTAAAACAATCCTTTACAACAATTTCAAAACACGGATGATGTTTTCCCAGATGCTGATGGATTTGTAAGTTTTGTCCTTTTATTGGCCAAATATTCATTTGTGCGTTGCGATAAGTGTCACAGCTCATCCTATGTAACAAACATTACAGTTTGCGCAAACAAATCCGTAGACAACACATGATCTCAACACTGATTAGCAGGGCTTGAAAAAATTAACAATACTTGGTCTGGCTTCCATACTCATGAAAAAAAGAGCTAAAAATATTCTCCAAATAAATCAGCTATCTAGTTTTTGCGTTTAATTTGCTAATAGTTTAATAAAACTCAATTACTTGCGCCAGACTTCATTAGACGACAGATCGTCCCGCAGCCATCTTCAGGTAGATTTCCTAAGCTATTTAGGCAGGAAGTAATATCTTGTTGAAATGTACATAATGTTCCTATAGGGAGGTGGTGTCACACCTAGAATGGACAAACTGTCTTGAGAAATAATACATTTTTTTAAGCAACTAGGGCCAGGCCTCAAAGTTGCTTAGTAGTTTGACCAAATAAAGTTTTGGATGAATTCCCATAATTCATGATTGCTTTGTAGAATGTTATTTCAATAGACGTTTACATGTTAGCGAAGAAAACATCAGACGACCTCAAAAGGACGTTCTGTATTGCGTAAGTATTTACGGGGACAACAATAGTTCTACGTTTTAGAAATCTCACCTTTCATGTCTCACTAAGGGAGATCTCAGTAGGCAGCCCATAACTTCTATTGTGTTAGATCTTATTCTTCAGCTGAAATACAAATCAGAATGGTGTATATAATTGATTTCCTTTCTCTTTTGCTCAGCTATAACAACTTCCATTCGCGTAGGTTTTATGACCAAAAACGATTGTCAAATATTTTTTTGAATTTTTTTAATTCGAAGAAAAACTTAAAGCTTACATTTTTATAGTTTTATCTTTATTTTCTACACATTCGTATCCTTTTTTCCCTTTTTTGTGATATGCGACGTTATTTTTTGAGAGAAACTTATTTACAAAAAATTACGAAAAACGCTAAAATATTCAATAAATGGGAAATGAAATAATGAGCGATATAGTAAAAATTACAAATGCAAGAGTAGTTTGTAAACTAAAAACTTGTCATCATCAAAACATGTCACGTCGTCTGGTTTATCGTATGTGGAAGAACCATAAGACACTTCTTTAAATGTTCATCGACACCATATGAGGGTGGTCAGATAGCTATACAACACACCCATGAATTTTTAAGTAACGTTTGTTTGGTTTAACATCTTTTCAAAACTGTCCTTACAAAATAAATGTTGATGTTCGTTTGGAGGAAGCCATTGAGTGATGGTTACTGCCTTGGTTCGAATACTGAGGATCTTATTCTAATCCCCCTCATAACGTTTATAAGGAAAAGCTTCAAGTCACGTTTAAAATCCAGGCAAATTTAATTCTGAAGAGAGAAAAAAAGAAGCATTATTGTCTATTACGATGGACTTCAACAAGTAGAAATAACGCGTCTAGAATTTAAAAATAGCTAAATCCGTAAAAGCGTCTGTTCTCTCTGCATGAAGACGAGGGATGATTAATTTATTAAAACTGAAGGTGTCGTTTCAGTAGACAACAAGAACTTTCAATTCTAAAAACATTTGGCGATATTTGAATCAGCGTATTCTGACGGTTATTTCTCCATTCCGTTTGAACTGGGATCAAGTAAATGGTAAACAATTGAGATTACGATGCAGCTGATGAAAACATAAATAATTACATTTGTATTTATTGTTTTTTGACGAAAATCAATCCCATTCAGCGCGTTGATCATAAAAAGAGTAGGGTTTCAATCGCTGATTTCGCTCTCTCAAACATACACGCTAAAACATAATCTGATTTCTCTTTTGTTTATCTAATTTCCTATTTCGTTCAACAAATGTTACACGCGATTTTCACTTACACAGATGTTTCTGCTGAAGCAAACATTACTGAATAAATGTGAAAGATGATTGCATTCGAAGTCTTTCTGATAGTAATACTTGTGGGGGATTTCGCGGGCGTTGTCCATTCGCAGACCGTCGACCTCCAAACGCAGTGAGTGAATGTTTTTAAAAAATCTTTAAATTTGATTTTGTCGAGGAAGCACCACCATTTTAGCTTTAACAATCATGTATTTGTAGATCGATAAGAAAATTCCTTTAAATAAATGAAATTAAAAAATGCATTCATTTGGAAATAAGATAAGGCTGGAAGAGTTGTTTGTTTACTGCAGCAGGCAATTTATTTTCGTACTTTAAGCAACATTTAAAAACTGCTGAAAATGTAGATAAAGTAGCTTCGTCGTTTGTACAAAATGTCTCGTTTTCCCACATATAATTTAAGGTTGTAACTCGGAATTTCACTTAATTTCATTTAATCAGAGTTTTGTTTTGATCTCAAAGAACTCATAAATATTGGAGCAGATCGCAAGAAAGGAAAACGAATATGTAACTCAGCAAGGAAATGGCGCCTCATTTTGTTGGATTTCTCTATAAACAACGTAAATTATTCACAAATTTTCAAACCTTTTTGTTAAGAGATTGTCGACAAACGACCACGGCTAATTATAGTGGGTATAAGGAAACCGAGCAGTCGCTTTTCTTTCTGTTTGGTTTAATTTATTCAACATAAAAAGGGCCGCCATGGATTGCATGGACGAGCGCATTGAAAAGCCCGTTTTTCCTGCCACCCAGAAAGTGGGCATTCTAGATTATTTAATCAATGGCAAAAGTAAATTGTTGGTTCTCTCATACAGCATACATTATGAGAGTGGTTAGGTTGTTTCGCTCCAGCAATACTAGTTTGCGCCCCGAATAAAACTATTGTGAGAAAAAATGTGAGAATATAATGACCCATAAATAGTTTCACGCATAGGAAACAAACTTACGTATATGGACTATGACGTCATAATGCATTTTGGGCATTATTTCCCCGAAATTCCAAAGGCAAACGTAGCATTGCTCCTCTCAAATATTAGGACAATATACTATGTAGTTATATAACAGAATGCTCTCAAATTAAGTTTAAGCATGGTAAAATATTAATTATCTGACTAAATTTATGAAGTCTGGACATTTATAAGCGTTTTGTCAAACCAGGGATTTAAAAAAGATTTTTTCTTCGGGACAGCAATTATTTAAAAGCGCAATAAATTTGTTTTTTAATTTGTTTAAATTTGTTTTGAAAGTTATTAAAAGATATGTTTGCATCATTCGATGAAAGTGTGTCATTCCAATTTGTCTCCTGAAAACGTTCCTTAAAGTTATTCAAGTTGCATTTTTTTTTCGTAGTAATTTTTTCGTTTATATTACTTTTTTGATGCTGATTGAATGTGTAGAATATTGAAAAATGGTCGGATATATCGGTTTTAATGATTCCAGATGTGAGCTCATGGTCAGAAAGGTTATTTATTAGAATATTATCGATAGCGGTTGCTGACGTTTTAGTTACACGAGTGGGGCAATTAATTAAAGGGAAAATGTTATGAGGAAGAAATTTTAGGGAAATTGTTAAACGTCAGAGCGTTAATGTTAAAATCGCCGGCTATACAAAGAGATTTCTTTTGTTGGTTATTAGATTTGAAAAGAGATTTTAGTGCGTTTTTAAAGATTTTTATTTTTCCATTTAATGGTCAATAAATGACGTAAACTATAATATTTTTCCTGAACGACCGCTGTATTTCCACAAAGAGCATCTCAGCATGCTCGTTTGACGTCATAAACCTTTTGAGACCAATGCAGGACAAACAGCCAGAAACATACATTAAAATTCCACCGCCCGTGTTGCCAGAAGCACGTGGTAGTTCAATCAATGTATAATCTAGCAGCTGGTATAACGAGTTTTTAATAATGGGATTTTCACACCATGTCTCACTAAGCATATGACGTCAAACTTTGTTTTGCATGTGTTCAGAAACAGTTTTAGATGTTCACAATTTTTTTTGTAGGCTTCGAATATTTAGGTGTAAAACAGAAAAACCTGAAAAATCTTTTGCGCTAAAACTGCCTACTACCTGATGTTAGCGCCTGTTATATTTCGTATCAATAATTGTACTTAAACTAACACAAAAAATCTGATATAAATGAATAAAGAAAAATAAATCACTTCTAGCGATTCTCTTGTTCACCTTCGTTTCTTTCTTTTCTATCGTGTATGATGAGACGATCATTAACGACTTTCGCGTACTTTCCTTCTTCGCGGAGACACTTCGCTTGTATAAAAAGATCTTTCCTGACTCGAGTTGTCTCTTCGCTGAAATCTTCATTTATGAAGATCCTTGTATTCTTTAATTTTAACCTGTTGCTCAGGATCTTTTGTTTGTCTGTGTAACGCAACAGTTTGCATACTGCATATCGTTCTTGGGCGGTCTCTACCTTCACTCATCTTGGAAAAAACTCATCTTGCTTTTTCTATCTTTATAGGTTCCTTTATATTAAGATCTTCTTAACTTTTGCATTTTTAAGTCCCATTTCTCTCCAACTTCCTCCCTCACTCCTTCGATCCTAATATTATTCCTTCTGCTTCTGTCCTCCAAATCGATTAACCTTCTCTTCGCAGAAGACCTTACACTAAAAATCTCTCCTTGGATCCTTTGCGACGACTTTAGTTCATCTTTAATTTTGTCAAATCTCTCTTCGATTTCTTTAATCATTTTTTCTGCGACTTCCCCAGTAAAGTTTTTTTTATGTCTTGAACGTCATTTGAAAGTTTTTCAATTCTCTCAAAAGACATCGAGAATGTTCCTCTAAAACACGCTATCATTGTATCACGCTTGTACATCCAATAATTCTTTCACCTCTTCTCTTGTGATAAATTTATTGTTTGCCATTTGAGTTTGAAAACAATCAAAGTGTAAATGTATGTATAAATACAATGTGTTCCACGACAACAAAATTTGCGCAGCAATCTTGCCAATGCTTTTGTAAAATCGATAAAAAGTGATTTGTTAAACTCATGGTTACTAAATAATGACTTTAATAATTTAATGCCATTAAATTCATCAAGGCTCCACATTGGACCATCACTAAGACTGTTAATTTCTGTGAAGGATGCTGAAAGATTATTGCAATTAGTGTCTTAGAATTACATGATCTCATAACATGATTCGTGAGTTGAAAGTCTACATCCAATGTATTAGAAAACGGTATTACTTCTTTGATGTAGCCATACAAAACAAAGGTAGGGGATCTTTCTGAAGTCTTCTTCTGTAGGTAGCATCATTCAAGAAATTACACTTAGAATGAACCCATTTTTATTTTTTTGAGTAAATAACTAAAACCACAAAGAATAATTAAAAATAAAAATGAACACTTTTTTAAATATCTTTTTCGTTTCCAACTATTCCAAGCAAGCGAAAATAAAGTCAACAAAGAACGTTAATTAGTATGATTAGGACAGAATAAAATATTTAAAAATCTTTTCCTAACTATATTCGATACGATCAGGGAGTTCTATCTCACAAATCTATTTTATATACCAGGCCCGTAACAAGACATATTTAGTTGGGGGCAGAGGGGGGGGGGGGGGGGGGGGGGGGGGAGCTGAAGATAAGAGTCGGAGGAGGGCCCCGACGAGCCAGAATTTTTTTATAGGTTCAGAGGTTTAGATTAGCCTAAACTGCATCCAAACGGCGGTTGATGCTCCTTCTTTGTTCCATATTTACTGAAAATTCTTCGTTTTTCTTCAGTACAAATAGACAAAAAGAGTAAATACACAATATAACAATAAGCAATTATAGCTCTAGTTTATAACATTCTAAATTAAGTTTATGGGAACTGGGAACTCTCAAAGCAAAAACCGGTAAAAGGAAAGAAAAAAAAGACAAGCGACAACTTTTCACAGTTTTTTTTCATAGTCAATTTTTGAAAAAACACCAAAGGTATTTCTTCTTCTTTGATTCGCAAGACAAACGTGTTGTTGGATGTAATGTTGGACTGACTGTCCCCGCCTTAACGTAGTTTTGTTCAAAAAACACTGATTCATGCAAGCAAAAATATTACCAAATTAAGGATGAAAATATCCCAAAGAATAAAGAAACAAAAAAACACTTTTGTTTAATAAGCAACCAGTCAATAAGAACTAGGACTGATCGGCCAAATTGTTAAGCAGCTTTCGGGCTAGGTAAATAAATGTGTGCTCTACGTTAAATTTATTGTGTGTTTAACCCATTTAAGAAACACTGGAGCAAACCTTAGTTGCTTATTAAAAAAAAGGACTCAAGCTTCCCTACCCCCCCCCCCCCCCCCCCCCCCCCCTAATTTACGGGCCTGTGAGAAAAATACTTCAGCTAGAAGAGAGTAAACAGACCAGCATTATGATGGATGTATCATATCTCAAAACTGTTTCGGTTGTTGTTTGTATCAATGACTAAAGTTCACTGACGGAACATGTGCTCTAACATGCGATACAAACATAACACTATATCTAGTAAGTTTCTTCCAAAACAATTTTTACCTTCATGAATTTATTGGAAGTGATTATTCTCGAAGATGGAGTCAATATATATATATGCATTGAATGACTTTATCTGCTTTTTATGGAGTTTTTGCCTAGAGTTTGTTTCCGGCTTTTTATCCCGAGGTAGGTGTGCACCTACATTTTATCAGTCATCATTAAAAATATTCAGAAACTCAGTTATAGTAGACAACATAAATATTGAAATTTTATATTTATTTGAACTTATTAATTTCTCAAACGGCTAATCAATCAGACTTTTGTTGAGTTGCAAACTTAAAATTTTCATTAAAATCAAAGCTCATCAATGCTCATCACTTAAATCTAAACAAATCTTTGCTGAACACATGTTAACAGTATATCATATGTTGGAAGTCACTTCAATCGGTACGCTTGCAAATAATTGGCCAGCCATAGCAACTACATAACAGCTACAGAAGCCCAATTTCAAATGTCAAAAAGGCAAATATTTTGGACTGCTTAGTTAATGCCACACAAATCTTGTTTTTGAGTACCTAGTTTAAAGTTATTATTTTTAAGAAATTCTAAAATGGTGCTCAGTCCACCAGTGGTTATAGAAATTTTCTGTAGACAAACTTAACCATTGTATGTTGGAGAATAAAAGAAAGAATGAAAGATATAAAATAGCAACTTTAACAGAAGAAAAATAATTCTTTGTTAATATAAACAATTGACCAGTTTTTCAATAACAAACTAGAATGTTTAAATTCAGACATTTTATTGTTAACCAACGTGAGTTTTTTGTGTTGAGTAAGAAAATGTTCCTTTGTTTGTTACAAATCTTTCTATGAATGCATGGTTTCACCCAAAATGCTTCAAGAACAATCACATTATTTGAACATTGGCTGGTTTAACAGACAGGCTACTAACTAGCCTGAAGCTTTTTTGTTTATGACCTATATAATATACAATACATGCGAAGATACATCAAGTTAAAATGTAACATGATCAGGATCACTATCTCCTGAAACGGTAACCTATTGTATCCTATATATGACTGCTATATTCTATTAGAAATGAACTTTGGGCAAAGAAAATAAGCACACGTATTCTGGGCTTTACAAATAAAATCACTGGTGTGCAGCAGGTAAATGAGGTGAGATCAACTCTTTTTAAAGATTAAACTCTTTAACACTCTAATTAAATTTTTCCTTCAAGAATTACAAAAAGTTGAATTTGACCGTGCAAAAGGAAAGTGGGAAAGAACTTGTCAATGAATTATCCAAACAGCTTGAAAAATTTTTTGGAGGGAAAGTCAATGCACTGAGAGTATGTATATCTTGAAAATTTGTTCTCCTAGAATGTCCATAGTTACGTCCAATCAATGCTCTTAGATATTATTAATATTTAGATGAGTGTTATTACTGTTGATATTTTTATAATATTTTAATGTATATATACTATATATATTGTTATTTATTTTTTCATTATAATTTACTGATATATAGTCGAACCTCAACCACTTAGCGCTAGGGTCAGTTTATCATCATTGTTCTGCGCGTTGTTAAACGACGCCGGCCGCTAGGGTCAGGTGGACATTGTATGTGGCCGCTGTTCAGAGGTTTACTAAAATAAATTCTTTTAGCGTTGTCCAAAACCCTTTTTATGTTGCTTTGAGATATTAGTGTGTGTGAAAACTAGTCATTGATCCTTTGGATGGATGGAATTAAACATATCCGTAAAATCTCAAACGAGTAACATTTTAGTGAATAGATATCTTTTTTTGCCACCCTCTTTACACGCCAATGGTTTTCTTCTTCGCTTTGTTCTTCAACTTATTCCAGTTATTTTCATAAAAGCTATGTTTATTGATCCTCGCAAAAAACAAAACACAACATTTAGTTGCGGGACAGGTGTTGTCGTTGTATTTTAACTTGTTGAAGCTATTTTGCTAGTGAAAATATGTGTCGTGACATTTTATATCTTTAAATATCTATTAGCTTTAAATAAAGTATTTATTCCTAACATAATTAAATATTTCTTTAAAGAACCTTTTTTTCTCAAAGGAATAATACACAAGAATATAAAGTATTTATAATTGTTACGGGCGCCCGAAAATGTCCGAAGATAAATTGAAGAGCTAACAAAGAACTTAGCTGTGCGATTAACGTTTAAATCGAGACGAACTCTTTGCATTGAAACCAGCATGATTAATCAAAGTTATCGAAGATTTCACTACTCGAGCTTGCCTGAAAGTAAAGCGCTTGAACCTTCCAACGAGCTGCAGATTTATCTGACCCAGCGTTGGTGCGCATTTACCCACAGTATAGATGTTTTCCGCGGTTTGGTTTAGCCTCTGGGCTGGCCGTCTCCACTGTAATAGTAGAGATGGTTTCAGGTGACTCTGGTCCATGGAGACATTCAGGTCACCGCTAAATCGGTCGGTCGCATTTTATACGTCAGGGCATTGAATGTTAGCATGTGGAGAGAGAGCCGGCAATAACTTGAGTAGTGATTAACGAATACATTACAAGGATACATAAAAATGCAGCAAGTGACAATGAATGAACTTTAAATGAAAAATTTGCAAATCATTTTTGAACAATTAGTTGGAGCACTGCAGCGGGGGTCTAATAGACTAGCTATATAACCTGTTAAAATTGCACTCATTAGTTCTATGAGAAAGCATAACTATGTTAGTCTGTCTTATTGTAGACCAAATGACAAATTATGTACGGCAAAACATAAAAATATGTCTACGCAAAAACATACGCGAAACAGTAAAAATCGTATTTGCGTATGCAATTGTTTGCGTAGGCAACAATTTTAATAATGAGAAGACTGGTATACTGTTTATTATTAACTGAAAATGCAATGAACATGCAAAATAAATCATATTTCAATAAAAATATTCATTTTTTGCCGTTTTTTAAGGAAAATTTGTTTATTTCTTTCATTTTTAAGACAGAGTCAGATAGCCGCTAGACGTTCTCTGTTTTTAAAGGTTCACTATTATTATAATAATACCAGTGTTCCTGTTACTCACTTTTGTTTTCGATTGCACTTTGTTGCAGTGCTAAGTGAAATGCTACTAATTAACGCAACAAAGGGCAAAACTGTGTGACTAATGTTTTTTTATAAACTTTTTATATCATCAACTTTTCGTGACAATAATTTATGACTTGACATAAAAAGACGAAAGAAAATCGCTAAAACACATTAAAATAATTAAAAGAGATGCGTGCCAAAAAAAACAAAAAACAAAAATTCTTCTAAAGAAATGAGCAAGAATTTTTTTTTATTTCAAACACACTAAAACGGGATGTCACAACATTCACAAAAGAAATGATGTGTGAAATTTGCACGTGCAGATGAACTGTTGTCAACAAAAATTATTGCATGAAAAGAGCATTTTACAAAAGGCGAATTTAAACGGAGTAAAAACATTTGGGTCTTATTGCTAGTAATACAATAATATGGAAAAACATTTAGGGCTGAACATTACATCGCCATCATCGGGAGGTGGTCAGGAGGTTTGACTGTATATATAAAACTATTTTAAATATGTTACATAAATATTTATTGATTTTTGAAAATAATAGTGAAAGATTGAAAAGCAGCACAAAATCATTTTCTTTTTCCATTTTTCAGGATTTAGCAAAAGAAGCTGCACGGGCTGAAAATGAATTTCGGGATGTTGACCAAGTAAATTGTCATTCTTTTAGTGTTTTTGATTTGATGATGATGATTTTTCCAGGATGATCACTTTTACAATGGAAAGTATTTGAAAGGGATGGATTTGAAATATGATCCAACGTTTCGAGTTCCAGTGAACTTCAGTGCAAGTATCGTGCACATCCCAACAGAGGTGTTTGATAAAGGTGAATGACAATAAATTGTTCTTGAATAAATTGTCTAAAAAATAAACAAATTAGAACTTAACTAGCGAACAATTAAATGTAAATCCATGTGAAAATTACAAAATCTGATACACACTTTTTTATAAGAATATGTCTGAAGAATTTTGCGAAATTAAAGAATATACTAATAATATTTCTCAGGCTGATTTTTATGTAATAATAATTTTTCTTACGAATAAAAGAATCGAAAGTAAAGGAAAGCCATTTGAATATTAACTAGAAGAGAAGATTAGTTTCTTTCTCGTAGGTATACAAGTACATAAATAGTGATATTGGTTTACGAAGTGATTTGTCTCTGCTGTCTAAAACAGCTGTTCGATCTCTGCTAAACCATAAAACGATTTGATTTTCCAATATTTTCAAATTACATATATACTTAAGAATATGGTAAGAATAATTGAGGCTGAGAATCGATTCAAAAGTAACAATAATTAAGATTTCAGATATTTTTCATTCTTATAAAAAAGTGTGTATTCTTTCCAGATCCAAAAGTTGCTCGTGATATAAAATGGACGAAAAGTTTAAACTCTGTGTTCGAGCGAAATTTCAAAAAATATCCTGGCCTGTCATGGCAATACTTTGGTAGTGCAGAAGGAATTCATCGCCAGTATCCTGGTGAGTGCTTAGTGTTACTCATGTTGACCAGCGTCTCTATAACTCTTGCTAATTGCAGAGAAAATGTACCTTACTCAATTATCCACATAAAATATGTGAGATCTGTCATAGCATTTACTGTCTATGTCTTTTGTCTTTCGGTAATTAATTTGGTTTCTTTGCAGGACGTGAGTGGCCACTACCTCATGATTCTACGCCAGACCTTTATGATGCCCGCAGAAGACCCTGGTAACAAGTTTGTATTTTTCAAATTTGTGTTGTTTTCTTAACAGTGTTAGGGGTTATTAAATTGACCTCTTCTAGACATTGAGCTATTTAATTTGTTAATATCTTTTTATGTATTTGATGTCATATGATGTCCCACAATGTTCAATTCTCAGAAACATGATAAAGTCCTAGAAACTCTAGAATAAGTTTCTTCAACAAGAATCTTTTGTTCACTAAACTCTTTAAAAAAATTCTGTAAATATTCTTGATTGTTCCAGGTACATTCAAGGGGCAAGCAGTCCAAAAGATGTGGTCGTCCTGATCGACATGTAATCTCAATTTTGCTTTTTCCGTTAAAATATCATTTAAACTAACTAACTACTGTCAACCTCTTATTAATTTTGTAAAAGGTCTGGTTTATCATCATTATAAGTAGTTTTGTGAGAAGTTTTGTGATATACTATAAATCCTTCAGTTCTGGAAGTTTGCAAGGAATACGCATTGAGATAGCGAGAAGAGCGGCTGAAGTCATTATAGAAACTTTGACGACGAACGACTTTTTTCATGTGATTACGGTAAGGTCTTTTTTCAAATTAAAGCAACTTTTTTGCTGATTTTTAAAATTATATTAAATGTGAGAGGGGGTGGGAAAGATTGAAATTTAATAATATACATTTTTCTTGATGTTAAAATATTAAACATATACATTTTCTTTCTGTGTGAATGCTAGTAATGTTAAATGAAACAGCTTCGATAATGTAAAAACATAAGTTGTTTCATCGCCATCATGTATATTCACTCGTAGATGTTTTGCTAGTTCGAATCAAGAAACAATGTTTTATTTTTTCTTATTTATGTTGAATTAATTGTTTTCAATTGTATTCATTTATCAACGAATGTTGCAATAAAAAAGTGCACTTTTCCACAGTTTAACAACGAGAGTAAATTGATTTGTTGTGAATATGAAGAGTACTTAATGCAAGCTACTCGAGGAAACAAAGAGGTTAGTTGCAGGTTTGTTATTTATACACTACTTTCAATGAAGATCTATTTTGCTGAGTTGTTTTTCGGGAAAAAAATCATTAGAAAATGTCTATTAATGACACTTTTATGAGCCGACATACAGGAGTGTTGAAGTTGAAGTTGATTCATGTTGTTACCTATGCCTCACTTATCTTTATTTATTCACCAGTATGTGAAAGGTTTTTTACGGGTAATGGAAGCAACAAACACTGCAAACTGGACGGCAGGAACAGAAATGGCTCTCAAACTACTAAACAAAGTAAATTTCTTTGTAATTCATTAATACAAATCATCTTAAAAAACTGAATTGTGACAATTTTGAAATTTGATTTGCCTGCCCTTCCACCGTTCCTGTGAGATACGCACGTCACCTATTTTCTCTATTAAATAATTTCATTGAATATAGTATATGGTAAATTTAGTTCATTTGGTTATCATTTTTAGACGAGCTTTGACAAAGAAGGCTCGGGATGTCAACAGGCCATAATTATATTGTCTGACGGTTCTGCTAGTTACGAAAAAGAGGTTTTTAAGAGATATGATCCGTATAAAAAGGTATGTTTGTTTTGGCATTTGTAAATTATGTTAATTCATTCACAAATTGTAAAATTCAAGTAAAATTAAAATGAAAATCTACTTCGCATAGTTAATTTGAAATTCGATCTCTTCTATGATCAACAACAAGACACAATCACTATGTGAAATACCTTTGGATGATTTGGTTTCTTGGAAAACGCATTTTACTCTCTTAGATTCGTGTTTTTACATATGTTGTGGGACCGAAACAGTACGGCACCCAAGAAATGAAAACAATGGCTTGTAATCACAAAGGTGATGATATCCTATCATGGGTTACACATATGTGCAATGCAGTTATAAGTGGAATATAAATTTGAATCAGGTTTTGAATATCAAAGGTAGGTAGGTTAGTTAGGTGGTAGTTGGGTTAAACCCAACGCCCTGGTGAAATATCACCACTCCTGCTGCTATTGGTGGCTTATGTCATTGGCTTTCCCCGCCAGGCAGGATGCTCCAGGTATCCTTTCTTTCCTACCTAATGGCAAAGGAGAGAAAGGTGAAACTTCCAATACACAGGACTCTGTTGATTCATAGGCTCTGCCTCTTCTGTGTATTTCCTTCTAAAAAAAAAAAAAAAAATTGTCTCTTAGCTTTTATAAAATTACAAAAAAAAATTAATTAATCTTAATATTAATCTTTAATCTTAATTAATTAATATCGAAAGGTTATCATTATATAATTACAAACATGAAAATAATGGATAGCTAAATATGAAATTTACAATTACAATGTAATGGCATCTTCAGGGTTTTACTCACGGACTGCTATACTTGGAGCTGTTTGGAAAACCGTGACTGTAAGTCGTAATAAACATCCTCATCACAATTATTTTTAATAAAATACTTGAAATTCTATATTCAACAAACATGTAAAAACAGCAGTGCAATTTCTTATAATAGTATTGACTTTTGTTTATAATTTTGACAGTTATTAATTACTAGCTCTGTAAACCATGCTGTGCAAATTGCACACGTTACTTCTATGTTAAAGAAATTAATTGTGTGTAGGTATATAGAAACAAATGTATGACTTTTAAAACAAAATTTATAATAATCCATTTCATGACTTTGCTCGAATCCAAACAATTTGAATCTATCAGCTGTGTATATATGCATCTTGAAAATCATCGAGAAAACCTTTTCATTGCTGTTAAATGTTGTGGTAACTGCTTTTTTCATAAATTATGCTCTTAACATTTCATGGCGAATCAAATCAGTTTAAGTAGATATCTATTGTTTTAGTAGTTGCAAAATTATTTTTATGAGTTTTGCCACCACTAAAAATAATAGATATCTGTCAATCTGTCGAAACTTATTTGTCATGGTTATTCACCATGATCATTTCAGCATCAGTTTATATACAAAATGGATGCAGAAGTCTTTGTTTTTTATTTTGTACAACACCAACATTTGCTTTTTCTACATACCTTTTCATTTTTGACACTTGATTGAAATAAAACATAAAAAATTAAACTTGCAGCTATTGAACAAACAACTGATGTTCGTTATTTTTTTAAAAAAATAAAAATAGAAACGATAGTATGAAGGAAAAACAAACAATTATTTTTCATAACGAAGTGTGTGTTGAAAGCAAAGTAAGTAAATCAAGGTTTTTATCATCTTCAATTAAATCAAGGAAAACCGATTAGCACATACCATATATGCCTTGTTTGGCACATGAAATCAGCAATACAGAGTCTACATGTTAACTTTCAAATATCTTTTCTGCATTTAGTCTTACATGAGAGTCCTAAGTCGTCCGGTTGTATTTACAGAGGAGAAACCTGTCAGTTTCACCAGTGTGTTTGTAGATGCAACCGTGAGTTATTTCTCTTTTTCAACATATTGTCCTTGTATAGAGCTATAACACAATGAATGAGAGTTTAAGACTTTTTCTTTTGTATAAGTTGGTAAGTTTATGTATAAAGATTGTGCTTAAAGATTTCTACATTTTAGGGAAGTGGTCTTGTGTCAACAGGATCAATACCTGTGTTCAAAATTTCGGTCAGTCTAATATTGAATTTTGTGAAAATGCATCTGAGGGGCACTTGTATTGAATTTAAAAAGTTGTGAGTGTTAGAACGAAAACAATTTCCTTAAAAAAAATAACTAAATGTAAAAATATTGTCAAAGTTGAAATTGCAAAAAACTTGCTTTCCTCAACTTTTACATTCATTAGCATTAAATATAAGACAATTATAAATATATATTAAATAATAATATTAAAATTGAATTTTCTCGACAACAACAACTTAATTCTAGAATTCAGAGCTCCTTGGTATCATGGCAACAGACATTCCTGTGAAGGACCTGAGTGAATACATCTTTTATCCGTTGGTAATCATATTGCGATGATAGAGATTTATTGAATTTTTTTGTGTCTCAAAATTTTCCTGTAGATTGGCCCCAATGGTTACGTGTTTGTAATCGACAACAATGGACTCATTCTCATTCACCCTGGTATAAATGAAAAAAAGGTTGGTTCCATTCCCTCTGTAAAATTAACAACACCATTGGTTTTTTTATGTTGGCTCAAATGTTTTTGGTTATAAAAAGTCGTTAACAGATCATATACTGTTTTTTCTTTTTATTGACTTTTTCCACTTTGACCTATCCACCTATACACTTCGACAATGATTTTCTCAGTTACTCATTTTAAAATATAAAATAATACAGATAGATATAAAATAATACTGTGCTGAATTGACGCTCTTTTCATTTGACTTTACTTTAGTTAGGTAACCTCAGTCCGCAGCCAAATATGGACATCGATGAACTGGAGTTTGCTGTCCACAATCAATCTGTTGTACACGAGGTGACAGTTTGCATCTTAAATATATATGTTTATTAAACAATTTTCTTGTTCATGTGTTGATGACCTGTCCCGACGTTAAATAGACAAGTGAAAGCTTTCCCAAAAGCATTCTTCTTTACATGAGTTGTTACACAGAAACTCCTAAATTTAATAATTTTAATTTCGTCTTGATGACTCGATTTCTACTTCCAATAGTTTTGTGTATTGAGGTTACCTCGATTAATTACATAAAACAAAACAATATAAGAAATGTAATATAAGGTTAATTTAACTTCATATAGATGCGCTCCGACTTGATTCTCGCGGATTCCGGTAATGTGAGCTTCAAAGCGTATATCAAATCAGAAGATGAAGTAAATTTTTTACTATTGTTTTCAATTTCATGAACGCATGCTATTCCTCTACCGTTTGGCAAATGATTGTTCAATTACGAAAGTATGAAATTTTAAATAAAACACAATCATTTTTCAGCTGCGTATACGTCAAGATAACATGCAATACTTTTACATGAGATCAAAAACAAGTCTGTTCAGGTATTTCTTCGACACGTTTTTCTTTGTATACTCAAAATAAGATGATGTGAAAACCACACCAAATTAGTTTTAGTGCAGTGCTCTGTAATTGGTAGGAAGTGTTGGAGATTAGCAGAGTTTTTAATGTTGCTTTTGTTAGCTTGAATGAAATCATGGATAAGTTAATGTCACAAACTTTAATTCCTATTTTCGTAGCATTGGCATTTCTTCCCCCGACTTTGGCTTCATTGTAACAAGCCCTAAAATACCATTTGATGAGGGTATGTAATTTCCGTCCCAAACTATGACAACATCAATTCAGGAACAATAAAACTTGTTTCTAACGATGACAAAGATAAAAATCGCTTATAATAAATTTTCTGTTGTTTTTTTTATTTTTTAAGGTTTGTCACATTCTACCAGAGTTAACTTTTTGAGGATAATAGTATCTGTAGAACCATTAAATTCTTCACTACTTATTTCATTCCTAAACCTTTGTCCTATCTTTGTGAGTAGAAGCTAATGTTGTTTCTAAAAACAGGTGTGAAATATCTTGAAAACGTGACTCGTCTGAAACGTTGGTAAGTGATTCGTTGTTTTGATCCTGATACTGTCCGAACATCTCGCTTTAGTTGTATTACAACATATTTTGACCTATTAAAAAGTTTCATTCACCACAAGAACACCAACAAAGAAATACATGACACTTTATACATGTAGGCCTTACTGTTCCAAGATGCGAAATGTAGAGAACTTAATTGAAGCGCTCATTAAAAAGTTGAAAGGGGACAAAAGAGAAGAAATTCGAGATTGTGAGCGTCTTTTTATTTTAATGTTACATATAAAATCATTTCTACCCAACAGCTACCTGCTTGGAACTCAGGTTTACTCATTTCTTATAATTTGGTTAACTTTAATCTAAGGAAGGTTGTAGAAGCCATTGTAATAAGACTGGTTGATATGTGCGCTATTTATCTGTAAAGGTCAAATGGAAATGATTGATGGGATGTTGCTGGATGCAGTTGCTACAAACGATCTCACTGAAATTTGGAAAAAGAATGATGCGGAAATGCGAAAGTAAATTTGTAATTTATCTAAAAATAAAACTCTTTAACATATTTATATATGTTTCTTATTTTTATTGTGTTTAGTAACCAAATACTCAACGTTCACGCTCGTTCGCATTGGGGTGTAATTCGTAGCTATTCATTGAATAATCAAAGGTGATATAGATAATTTGCTTGATGCGATAGGACAACTTATTCGTGTTATTCTAAGGCCGAACTCACTAACGAGAAACATGTTTTTTATTGCAGTTTACCAAACAGTGAACTTATTTCCAAGAAAAAAGAAGTAGATCTCTCCGTATCGCCATGGGGGTTTTATGGGAGGAGTGTTAGGAGACCGAATAAGTTGACAATATCTGTGCTACTTCGTGATGGTGAGAGAATGTTTTGAAATCTAGTCAAGTATTGACTCTTTGTATTGAATTCAGAAACACCTAAATGGAAAGAATACGTTCCTTATATTTCCATCCATCAGCCAGCGAAATCCAAATCACAAAATGTTATAAACGCAGGTATGCTCTCTTTCATATTTTTGTATTTTTGGATTCAAACTATTTTGCTATTTTTCTGGAAGTTTAGCAACATATTAAGTTTTTTCGTTTACTTTATTGATTGTTTTAAATAGAATCTCTTTGTGTTTAGTGTTGGGCATGGAAATGAACTATACAACATTCTCGGAAAGGTTCTTCATCGATGCAACAACTGATGCCTGCACAGGAAATGATACTTCCAAAACATGCATGAGTTGCAGTAGAAAGCAAAAGAATCAGGTAGGTTTATATGTGATGTAAATATATTGAATTAATAATACGTGAAACATGGTAGATTCAAAAGTATTTTTTTTTTAGATTTTCACTGATTGTGGATAAATATTTGATTTGTTTAGATGCAAGGTCTCTACTGTTACATTCTTGATGAAAATGCTTTCATTGTGGCATCTAATGAGCCTCAGGATGTAAGTTAATTTATACACATGATATTTTCAATTATTGGTGAGATATTTTGTTCTTTAATTTAAGCTGCATTGAAATTTTTTAGATCGGCCGTTTCTTTGGCGAAGTGGATTCGAAGATCATGGCGAAAATTATCGAAGAAAATAAACCTTATTCACTCTACAAAGCGTAAGTGCCCCTTTTACATTTTTTTTTTAAAGTTTTTATTAGCTTGAAAATAAACTTCGATCTGATTGTTCGGTACTTTACACGAATGAAACGGGCATCCATCTTTTACTTGAGTTGTTTGTTTCTAAGCAAACAGTTTCATTTGTGTTTAGAGTAGTTTTATTAGACTACCAAGCCTCCTGTAAACTTTATGTGGGTGGGAAAAAGAGCAATGCAAACCCTTTATTTCGAGTAAGTTGACCTTATCCTGCGGGGTGTCTCTTTAAATTTGTAGGTTGTTTACTCGATAAATCCATTATTACTAATGTTTTGTTTGTCATTGCAGTGGATTTAAACTTTCACTTTGATATATTCTTTTAAGTAAAGGATGAAGGCGTTGTTCTGAATGAAATTTCTTTCTTTCGCTTCAGGGCGTTACGTCAATGATATTCAGTTTTGCTTCGCTCATTCAAGCCGCTCTGACGTAAGTGTGTTTCACACAATAAAACCGACTGTACACTCTTTTGACGGTTTTTAGGCTGGCGTCAAAAATGATTTTGCATAGGTAGGGATCTATATTGAGATTTGATTGCACTTTTGTAAGTTTTTAAAAGTCTCATATATAGGTGGTAAATTACCGCTATTTGTTTTACTAACTTTCACCGGCTTCTCTCAATTTTTAACTCTGAAACTTATTTATGTATTTTTAGTTTGTGGTCGATGATGTGGGGAAATGGTAAATGATTGCTTTGCTTCGGTGATTGTTAATAGACAAGCATTTTCGCGCGTAAACACATATGACAGCGAGTTTATGTTCATTGGATCTTGAAGATTTAACAGCGAAAATGGATGCCCTGAGCGTTTGGAGGAACGTCGCAACGGCGTTTATTAGCCTTGCATCTCTTCTGCTATTTAATAACAACGTTGACAATCTTCGTAATACTGATTGTTACATCTTGCTCCGTTTAAAGTGATTTCCATCCGAGAAAGCTCTTCTTCCAATCTATCTCGATACCTAAATATTTTTGGTTAGTTGCATGTATGGGCGATTAGGCACGCTGAGTATTCAACACGGACTTAACCACGTGGAAATCGTGATCTGAGAAAAAACGAGTCAAATAAATATTACTTAATAATTTTTTTATTAATAGTGTGATGAGTCGCTTAAACTATACGCTGCGTTATGTTCTTCATGACAATTATATATCGTAAACTGTTAACCCGTTTTTTTTGTTACTTTTAGCTCCTGTAGAGATGTCAAACAGTGACGAAATGACGAATGTAAGCTGTGTAAAAAACACGACTATCTATCTAGCGAATGATACTAGCAAGGCGTTTTCTGGTATGTCAGTTATAGTTTCATGCATAACTATTCCGATCGTTTCATTTCGTAAAATCTTTCAGCGAACGCCCGATGCAGTGATAAAGATAATTGCATCAGGTATGGGTTGAATTCAGTAGGGAAGAGTTAAAAAAAACTTTAGGGGACACCCGGGTTTGAACCAGGGACCTCTCGATCTGCAGTCGAATGCTCTACCACTGAGCTATATCCCCGCGCCAAGTTAATAGGAATATCTCATATGTAACATTATTAAAAGTTTAAGTAAATTTCTAAGAATGAAAAGCATCTCTAAAGTTACGCTTGATACATAAATGAGTTTATTTTCTTAAGGAAGTTTTCTGTATCGCCGATACCCGACACCAACTTGTATTTACTGACTGTTGTAGCGAGGGACTGTGGGAAGTGCAAAGGATGGACCCTCGGTGACTTGCCGGGTGTTCCAGGGAAAGTTGAAGATAATATCTTTTTAAAATAGATTTTGATAGACTTGCATAGAGATACACCTTGACCGAAATTTACAGTTCTTTAACTCTTTGAGTACTAGTATTTTATGATACCGCGTACTCTAAGCCACCGAAGCGAGAGAATGTTAGAAGACATCTAGATCAATGCTACGGCCCGAGCAATGTAGGTGCACAAACACTTATTTTTACGATTTCCGAAAGTCAATTGTATTCGGGTTGCTGATGTTTCTTTAGGAAAACAATGACAGATGTGGTAATGCCGTGTTGGCAACACATTCTTATGCGTTGGTGGCTTTTTGTTATGTACTGCTATGTTTTCTCATGCGTGAACAATGATGTCATACTTTGATTTTACTTTAAGAGTTTTATATGGATATTATTTGTAACGAATTTCAATTGAGTAATAGTGTGTAAAGAATTAAAACGACAGTAAATAAACCTGAGCGGAAAATTCTTCAGTTAGTAAAAATCATAAGTGCATACGAAGGAAAGCATGATTTATATCAGATATTACTAGTTCCGAAATAAAAACAATTTCGAACTTTAAAAAGCAAAACATTAGGGGACACCCGGGTTTGAACCAGGGACCTCTCGATCTGCAGTCGAATGCTCTACCACTGAGCTATATCCCCATGATAAATGTACTGAAATAATGTTATTAAAAATTGCGTACAGTGCAGGGTTTATAGACGGTTCTCGGAAAAAATCTCGCCATGAAATTTGTCAATGTTTTCTGGAAAAAGGTGCATCAAACGCGATTTGCAATTTTTGTGTTCTGGCAATGTGTTTTTTAGCAATGTTATTTCACTTTAAGTTGCGTTTTTTAAAACTGCTTAAGCTCTACATTTAACTTTTGTATCAATTCAAAAGACTGGTCCATTATAAAAGATTACATGTTTCTACATGAACGGCTCTTGTTTATACTTCGTTTTCTCAAGTGAAACGGGTTTGTAAATAATCTTGTTCCTGTAATTAGTGTCCAGTCCTCAACTAATTACTTGCGGGCAATATGCGTCGAAAGGGTGTATTGTAATGAGAAAGTGTGTGATCTGTAAGGAATCTTAGCGAAAGGAACACTAATATTAGACCGGCAGCCTAGAGCATTTTGGTCATACGAAGAAGGTACCAATATTCGCACCCATATACATTTATTATGTATCATAATACATTCAGATATTAATGTCTACCGGAAACCCTCCGCTGCGAGTGTCCCCTAGGGCCCTAAAAAAGGGCTGGCTCAAACATTGTAGATACCACGCGCAACCAAATGGAAATGAACAAGTACATGCCAACGAGTAAAAAATCGTCACTGCCAGACAAATTTTCCTCTGCATAGACCCTCCCAGATCCCCAACAAGGGTCCCAAAAATTTGTGCTAGATTAAACATCGGAGATACCACATAAAACATAAACACATAAAGTTTAAATGAACAGTCATACTCAACCAAGTATAAAGTACCCAATGCCAGACAAATTGCCTGCTGCATTAGGCCTACTAGACACCCCCCAAAATTAGGCCCCTATGTCGCTATTGTAGAATTGAGCTGGAGCATATACATACAGAATCACATAAATCAGAGAAATGTCTTCCTCTGCAGAGGCCCTCCCAGACCCCCCCCCCCCCCCCCACGAGGGTCTCAAGCTTTTGGCTAGATTAAGCATTGAAGGTACCACATAAAACGAAGTACCCAATGCCAGACACATTTACTGCTGCATTAGGCCTGCCAGACACCCCTCCCCCCCCAAAGTACATTGTACCACATAAAGTTAGTTAAAATTACTTGGTACATGCAATACGACGATGGTGCATCGTGCATCACTTCAACCCAACGCGGAATGGCCATGAGTTGCGGAGTATGACTGGATTAAAAGTATTGGAGCAGCCAGCCACCCAGCTTCGTAACAGCAGCATCGTGAAAGATAGCCGACAGAGAGATAGTTTATTCAATGCCGTAACCGAATTTTGCGATCCGTTTTCACCACCTGCGGCGACATCTCCTTGTCTCTTAAACATTGCAACAGGTCTAGCAGCATCGAACGAAACCAAAGTATATTTGACGGGTAATCTCACCGAAGGCAAGAGACTGCGAGTCAAGTTCAAAGAGGAATGCAAAGAAGACAAGGAAGGTCTTGAATTTCGCACAAGAAAACTTCAAGAAGAGGCCCACCAAGCCAGCGGGAAATTGTGCTGCTAAGAGCCTTCGAGATGTTTTCATTCGAATGCTCGTCGTTCTTTCGAAGAAGACCTCCTTCAACTTAAGGCATATTAAGGAATTTCCAATCACGGACTACCCTCTAGCTATCACCCACTCAGATGGATCCGGCCTCAAGACACAGAAAAGCAAGCTACTTGACAAGCTAGAGAAACTTCAGGATGGGTTCACAGAAAGATGTGACCTTGATTTATGGTAGACTTTTGATACACTCGTTCCTGTCTGCCATTGGAAAGATTACATCGTATGGACATCTTGCAAGGACATTTCTTTCTCATGTATGTGACAGCCGAGGGAAAGAGATCTACGTCTTGTTCGACACATACGATCCGACGTCTTTGAAGGAGAGCGAGCGAAAGCTACGCGGGGCCGAGGACCGCTCATTTCTCATCACTGGTGCAGAGCAAGCACCCAAACAGAACTGCCAGAAGCTACTTCAGAATGGGACCTTTAAAGATCAGTTGGCGTTTTTCCTTATGAAAGAATGGCAAAAAGACCACTATGGCCCAATCTTAGCAAGCAAGACACTCGTCCTGTCCCATGGTGGAAACTGCATACGGCTGAAATTCGAGGAGCCTGGTTTGAAGATGAATGCTAATCATCCCGCCCATCGGCAAGAAAGTCACGAGGAAACTGACACTCTGCTTGCATTCCATTCATCCAGTGTTACTGGAACTGCAGTAGTCAGAGCCTCCGATACCGATGTACTCGTCATTCTCTTCGGAATGATCGGAAGGCACCTTACCAGTTCTAGGCCAACCACGTACGGTCACATCATCATGGATTGTGGATCAGGGAATAGCCGTCGACATATTAATATAAGTCGTATTGCCACTGCTCTGGAGACTAAGCAAAGGGGACTCGCATCAGCAATGCCAGACCTCCATGCTTTCTCTGGCTCTGATTTCACCGCCGCTTTTTACGGGAAGGGTAAAATCAAGCCACTAGAAATTCTCGAGAAAGATACCGAGGGAAGCCTGATCAATTTCTTCAGCAAATTCGCCACGGAAGATCGACCAAACCAGATTAAAGCGAAAGAGTTCATCTGTTCCTTGTATGGTATGAAGGGCATCACAAAGGCAGTCGATGAAGCTCGATACCTAAAGCTGTGTCAGATGACCGGGAAAATGAAGGAGGTAACCTTACTAAAATATTTATGGTTAACATTGTTAACAATATGATAATTCAATTTGGGAGATAGTTAATTGGGACCAGTATTTTACAATTGATTTGAAGTTATAAAGACTTTACATCTTATTTCAGGAAGACCTGATGTCCAATGTCAAGGTTGAATGTGCGCTTCTGCCACCTTGCACAAAGACTGTGTACAACAAGTTGCAACGGGCCCACTACGTTAGCATCATTTGGGGAAGTGCAGACTTGTTTCATCCAGCAAATGGATTGGATCCCCTAAACTTTAGCTGAAAGGAGAAGAATGGATGCAGCACTCCTGACTGTTTTACGGGGCCAAACTGCCAGATGATCTTTTTCGGGAATTAGGACAAGTGGAGAAGAGTACTGAAAATATTGTTGGTGACCAGCCAGACGTTGCTACTGTGTCTGATGATGATGATGATGACTCAAATTCTGAAAATGTTTGGAGTGATGACTCGGACACTGAAACAGAGTCTACATGCCTAATTCTTCTGGCATTTGGAAGGCCAATTTTGTATAGGGTAGTGCGTAGAGTTTTAAAATGTGGTACCTCCAGTGTTTCTAAACTACCAAGTGTTGAGGTCCTAATTGGTCTTTGATAAGATGTACCAAGTAATTTTAACTAATTTTATGTGGACGTACTTGGGGGGGGGGGGGTGTCTGGCAGGCCTAATGCAGCAGTAAATGTGTATGGCATTGGGTATTATAAGTTAAGTAGAGTGTATTTGTTCATTTAAACTTCGCTTTATGTGGTACCTTCAATGTTTAATTTAGCCAAACATTTTAGACCCTTGCGGGGGGTCTGGGAGAGCCTATGCAGAGGATCACTTGTCTGGTATGTGTGATTCTGTACATTGTTAGATGTACCAACCCATTTAAACTTCCTTTTATGTGGTACTTGTGATATATGCTCCAGCTCAATTTTACAATAGCGACATAAGGGCCTAATTTTTTGGGGTGTCTGGTGTACTAAGTCGTCCTCAGACGAGCCGAATTGGCTTTACAATGCTAATTAAGGATTGTGGGGCGCAACTTCTCGCAGTCTTAAGTCCCGTTTCCGGGTTCGATCATTAGTCTATCAAATTTCCCTCACAAGGCTTTGGTTAACCCGTGGTCAGTTTTTCAGGCACTTCCCAAAGGTGCCGCGCACTCAGGTCTTGTTTTATTTAATTTTTGTCTCTAGCGAGAATCGAACCTGGGTCATTGCAGCCAGAAAACATGAGTTTCGACCACTAGACCACGCACGCACAAAGGCCTAATACAGCAGGCAATTTGTCTGGCATTGGGTACTTTATACTTGGTTGAGTATGACTGTTCATTTAAACTTTATGTGTTTATGTTTTATGTGGTATCTCCGATGTTTAATCTAGCACAAATTTTTGGGACCCTTGTGAGTGTCTGGCAGGGCCTATGCAGAGGAAAACTTGTCTGACAGTGACGATTTTTTTCTCCTTGGCATGCACTTGTTCATTTCCATTTGGTTGCGTGTGGTATCTACAATGATTGATCCAGCCCTTTTTTAGGCCCCTCCTTTTAAAGCCCTAGGGGACACTCGCAGCGGGGGGTTTTCGGCAGACATTAATATCTGAATGTATTATGATACATAATAAATGTATATGGGTGCGAATATTGGTACCTTCTTCGTATGACCAAAATGCTTTGGGCTGCCGGTCTATATCGCTAGTATAATAATATCACTGTTCGTGTAACTGAGCGCTAGCGATTGTTTTCATCACTCAAAATGAGAAAACATTTTTAATTAAAACATGTTCATGTTGCAACAATGAGATGTTTTATATATTAAATAATGTATAATATGTCTATTAATAAATTAGTTGAATAAATTAGTTATAAAAGCTTAATCTGTTAATTGTTGTTTGTGAAATACAACTTACTTACTTAAGCAATATAAAAATGTAGTGTAAAACCTACCTTAACACCAACAAGGTTCAAAGAAGAACAAACAATGAGCATTTACACACACGCTTTTTGTGATAGCTTTTTGCACTATGATACTTTTGTTTGGTGGTATAATTTCTCGAATTTATAATCAGAATAGAGAAAAAAAAATCCAAAACAAAAAGCCATCACAAAAAGCGCGTGCTAGTTTTCCATTTTTGTAAAAAATACTTTTAGAAAAAGTCACTTATTTATATTTGTAATAATTTACTTCTCATAAATATAGCCATACCTTGTTAATTTTCACTGCTTTCTTCTGTATCTTTGAATGTCAAAACAAAAATTTTGACCCGCCTCAATTCACGTGCAAAGTTTATTTTTGAATAATTCTTTTTACGCATAATTATTACGTTTGTAATATAAATTGACATGACATGTTTTCTCATTTTGAGTGATGGAAAGAATCGCTAACCGTAACTAAGATTTCACTTTAACACATACTTTCTATGTCATAAAGTAAAAATGCCCAAATACAAAACGCGCGCGACCGACCAAGACTCATCATTAAGAAGGTACACACACACCATCAAGAAAACACACACACATCATAAAAAAGAAACAAACTCATTATCAAGAAGACACACACTCATCATCAATTAGATACACACTCATCATCAAGAAGATACACACAAAACATCAAGAAGACACACACTCATAAAAAAGACACACACTCATCATAAAAAAGAAACACACTCATCATCAAGAAGACACACACTCATTATCAAGAAGACACACAGTCATCATCAAGAAGATACACACACCATCAAGAAGATACACACACACCATCAAGAAGACACTCATTCACTCTACAGTGACCGAGTTAACCCTAATGTTGGTAACGGGAGTAAAGGAATGTGTTAATCCCCTTTTCGTTAGCGCAAGACGTTGGACATAACTGTTAAGGCAGGAGCCACTGCAACATCCGTACTTTACCGCATCAAAATGCTACTCATTCGTTGAATCGGCGAGGCTGGGAGAACTTGAACTCGAAACCTTGGAAATCCGAAATTGCAAGCGCTCTACCAACTGAGCCATCCCGACTGACCTAAAGCATTGAACAATTAAAATACACGTCTGGAAAAATGATCCAACTGTAATTCAAGGTTGTATTAATGATGACTTGACAAAGTTAAACTGCGATCAAATGCCTTTTCAAGGTCTACGAATGCAAAGTAGAGTGGTTTCTTAGCGGCAAGAAATTTCTCTTGCATCTGTCGTTCAATGAAAATCGCATCAGTTGTACCTTTATCGGAAACAAATCCAAATTGCATGTCGTCAATTTCCGCCATATCTCGTGTATGTGTGACTCTAGAACACGTTCAAGCTTAATAACATGTTCAGTTAGTTTAAGGCTACAATAATTTCCACGGTCTAGAGCCTCACCTTTGCTTTTGTACAGGTATATGATGATACTCTCCCCCCAATCTTTAGGAATAATGCCGTCAACAAAGATTTTATTAGAAAGCTGTCTCACCTACTCAACTTCCTCATCTCCAGCCGCTGTAAGCATTTCAACTACTATCCCAGAAGGATCCGCAGCCTTACCAAACTTTATCTTACTAATCGAATTTGTTCAGAAGGTACACTCGGTGGTGGACCAGCGACAGGAAGCAAAGTAAAACACACCTGCATCATTCTTTACACATTTTCCCGCAACAATATCTAAGTTCGTACGATCAATTTGCTTAGCAATTCGGTAGACACCATCACCGGATGGGGAGATCAGCATCTGATTTAGCAAACCAAACGGCATGTTAAGCAGCTTCTTATGCAACTTTAGCAGATTTAGCTCTATCCACATCACCAGCATCACAAACCAAAAGTTTATGTTGGAAAACACATTCTTTAGTTGGAATGACTTTAAGGGTTTTTACCGAACGTCCAAGTCACTTACGAAAGAGAATGTAATCAATTTGAGTACGATGATCACCAGAGCTGTAAGTGACAAGATGGAGATTTCTTTTCCTAAACAAAGTGTTACCAACAAGAAGATCATTGGCAACAGCAAATTCAAGAATTCTCTCACCCTCAGGATTACGTATACCGTATCCATAGCCACCGTGCATTTCGTTGTATACACCATTTGACTTACCAACATTACCATTCCAATCACCAAAAATTAGAAGGGATTCTGACGCTGATACTTCTGAAATGGAAGTTTGAAGTTAATCATAAAACCGTTCTTTTATCTCCTTGGGGAGCACTGACTGAGGGGAGTAGATCGAACTGAAAGAGAAAATAACTTTATCAACAATTAATTTCAACGAGATGATTCTGTCTGAAATGCGTTAAACTTCGAATACCTTATCAACCCAGTTCTCAGACAAAAGTATTCCTGTGCTACCTAGACTATCTTTGTTACCACACCAGTATAATTTGTACTTAGAGTCCTTATCCTTAAGAAAACGAGTTTGGTTGGAAGGCAAACCTCCATCTGTGCTCTTTAATGCCGCAAATTACCACATTCCCCCTAGTTAGTGACTCGACAACTTCACTACTACGCTTTTTTAACGAGCCTACGTTCCTAGTAGCGATTCTGAATTTGGTTACACTTTTATTTTTGTCTGGATGTTTGCTTGATTTGCCATGACGGCCCTACCCTGTCTCCCACATCCTTGAAGAGACCAAGTCGGAGACACTACCAGCTCAACAATAACTGGCACCACCTATCTCGGAAACATTTGAAGAAACTGCCGTAATAATTGAAACAAGATTGTACAGGGGGATGCTCTTCCTAACCCCTACCACAGAACTTGCAGCATTTGGGACTCTGCCGTTCCCACATCTGGGCATTGCGCTTTACCGTTGTCTTGAGAGATCATCCGCTAAATCAATAAATCAATCACACCAGAAAATCAGTTTGTCGAAAAACTGTTGCAAAAGAGTACTGCCATCTAGGTTATGACAGGGTTTTTGTTCAAGGTTTACTCCTCTAGATCTCTTATGTTCAGTGCAAAACAGGGTGACCTCGAGAAGGATGCGGCTCTTCACCACGCACAACAGTTTAGATGGTGGAGAGGCTAAAAGCTCGTCCTCAGATTTGCCGGAATTGTGACACCTCTGACTCCCGAAAAAAAAAACAAACTGCCGCCACAGAGGTTTGCATATAATCGCATCACACAATCCTGTCTATTTCTGCTGGAAGTAACTCCCTCGACTTTGAAATTTCAAGTTGACAGAAACATCCAGCATTTTCAACCCTCCCAATTAATATTAACTTATTAATTATTTTTACGTAAACTTAAAATTCTAAACAATGATTTTCATATAATATTTTTAATCTTCAATCAACGACAACAACCAGCAACGTGGGAAGCTGATTCCGATCATGACATCTGTAAAACGTCGAGTATGTCGAACTGTCAGAACATCTATCACAACAAAACTCACTCCACCAATGTACGACTATTTTGAGTTGTTGTCACACTCAAGATCAACGAGAAACAACAAAAACTCGATAAAAATACCGAAAGTCAGAATTAACGCAGCTAATTAAAAGGAAAAATATTATTGAAAAAGATAGTCAAACTGCGTACGTACTCGCTGTCTTTGACACCCCTTCCCCCTGTACGCATGTGTACGCTTTGGGATAACCTTCCTCCCCCAACCTGCGTACGTACTATATGGATGCCCCCTTATCAAGGTGCAAACTTATAATGAACTTACAAGAGTTATTCGTAGTCTGGGAAACGAAAAATAATTTTTAAAAGAAGTTAAAAATTTTACATTTTGATATTCAGACATTTCTTTCTTTTTCCTTTTCCTTTTCTTAATGGTTTTTAATATTTAATTTTCTATTAACTTTTTATTCGACAGGACCCGTTTGGAAAGCAGTTAATTGTACATCTTTGTAAATTTGTATATACTGAAATGACTTGCCTGTATAAATATTTATAAATAAATAAATTCGTTCAGAAAACCAATATCTCCATCTGAAAGATTAGCGATAACATTACTTTTCTTGGCAACTGGAGTTTTGCAACAATCTCTCAGTTTTTCGTTTCGTGTCGGAAAGTCGACTGTCAGTAAGATTGTCGCCGAAACCAGCGATGTCAACTATGCTGTTCTGAGGTTTACCTACATGACACCGCCTAAAAACAAAGAGGGTTGGCTGAGGATTTCACAGTTTGAAAAAATGTGGAGCATGCCTCGCGTTCTTGGCTGCATAGATGGAAGGCATGTCAGAATAGAGTACCCTAACTAACTGGAACCCAATACTACAATTATAAGGGCTTCTTTGGCATTGTGTAACTAAAAAACATTACATATTAATACTAATTCATTAGATATTAATAATAATTTAATTAGCCGTGTTAGATCTTCTTGGTGTTTTAATTGACGAGAATGTTTCTGTGGAGAACCACATTCTGAACGTTGAATGCAAACTTGCCAAAAGCTTAGGCATTATGTATAACGCAAGACCGATATTAAATAAAAAAACTAATGATGAATCTGTACCATTCATTTATAAACACGTATTTAACTTATTTAAATCTCGCTTGGGCAAACGTGCCTCCAACAAAACTAAAACGAATTTTCAGTAAGCAGAAACAGGCTTGTCGCTTGATTTTTAATGTGGATAAGTATACAAGCACCCGAGACCTCATGCAATCTTCTAATATATTAAATATTTATTAAATTAATATATTTTTACATCTAAAGTTTATGTATGACGCAAGTCGTAATATCTGTCCATCAGCTTTTAAAACCTTTTTTGAAAAAGCTAATCATAAATATCCCACAAACCACGCGATTCAGTTTCATAATAGCACTTCGTAAAAAAGATTTTTTAGGAAAGACTTTATCATACCGAGGATCTTATTTATGGAACCGCATTATTAATCACGATAACAGTATATGTCTTAAAAGTAAATCTTCTTGTGTAAATAGTTTGAAAAAATATCTCTTCGGTAAGAATATAAACCACTTGTAAATATATGTGTATACCACAGTTTACTTACTTTAACACAATTTCTTATTATTGAAAGTTTATGATTAAATTGTAGCATGGCAAATTTTTCACGATTATCGATAGCATTTTAAATCTTTATAAATAGGGCTTTGTGGTAAAACTAAATCAGTCCCTACTACTCACTAATTTCCAACACTCCTTGAAATCAACTCGCCTTTTAACATGTTTAGCGAGCTATACCATTTTTTTCCTGTTGTTTATATTATATGCATAATAGTATTATGGTTTAGTTTGTTGTAAATTGCTGAGTAGGAAAATATATGAAATGAAAATGAATGAAAAAAAGAGGTAAAAGTGTTTTGAAACAAATACCGAGATTAACAGATTGTGCGCACAAGATAATGTTTATTTGGTAAAGAAACAACCTGCGAACAATGTTCTACTGCATTATGTAGTCACTCATAACTATATGCAAAATACAAATATGCTGTGTGCGTCATGAGACAAAATGAAATCGTTGAGTTTTTTTCTTCCTGGGTGGAGATTCAACTATATATACAGGGGAAAATGTAACTTAAGGGTTGGATATGAACTCAAAGTATCATATCATATTTCAAAACGAATGATCGTTCATAAGACCAATAATAGGTTTATGAAGGCTGGTAACTGGCTAATGTAGACATACTGTGACAACTTAATTCATTAAAAATACGCATGGAAATGTGACTTTTAGAAATTATTTTTGCCTCACCGAACCTCTTTAAAGAGAGGTTTCCAGGGTATAAAGAATTGCTAGCTACAATCTTTTGTTTTTGCTTAAAAATTGCATTTCACAGTGAATTTTTACTTTGTGTTCTTGTTATAAAAGAAAATAAACACATTTTCAAATTCAAACCCCTTTTTAAAAACTAACCGTTATCTTAAGGGACGCGTTTTAAAAGCACTGTTTCGGTTGCACGCAAGTTTTGATTGTCTATTTTGGTGTGTGTGGTGAATTTTGATGAAGGTTTTCAAGAGCGGAGCGTAAGCATTATATGCTGCAGCTGCTTATGAAGTGGCAATCTAATTAAATTCTCTAACTTAAATTGACGATAGTGGGAGCAACGCAGTAGAGGTCCACAACGTACCACACGAAGCTTTTTGTTTGTGATAATAATGGCGTGGTTTCATTTCCTTTGACGTAACATTTTTTAAGTAAGCATTATTTTTTTATGTTTGAAATTTACTTAACGTGCCCCTGGCATTGATGTTAACTATACGAGAATTCGTTCAGAAAGGATACTGGTTGCTTGTAAAAAGGAACAATGCATTTATCGCAAGTACTTTTCTTCTACATCAGCCCTGCAAGTGCTGTGATAATTGTGTTGTTGAATGGTCTAGAAATATTCTTCATTGCAAGAGAATTTCTTGGACGACGGCAGACGATAATATTGGTTTTCTTTCTCAACTTGACGACGGCAGATTTTTTAGTCGGTATTTCAATCCTGCTGGTTAAGGGGCTTCTGGCATTGGACGTAAACCCGAATGTCTCGCGCATTATGCGTTTTTACCTTGTGCGATTGTCTATGTTTGCATCTGTATTCAACCTAGCAATAATAACCTTAGTGCGCCTGTTGGCCGTTAAAAAACCCTTTCAGCTGTATTTGGTAAAAAAACACGGAACAAAGTTATGCGCATTCACATGGCTGCTATCCTTTGTGACTGTCACGATTATATACGTTGCATTGAAATTCAATATCAAAGCTGAGGATTTTCGTCAATACGAAGTGATCGTTTTCCCCTTAATTGTCTACCCGGCAACAAGCTTCTTTCTTGTAGCACATTACAAGATTATGTCTAGTTTATCTTCCAGAAGGATTAAAAGAACAAACACTGAAGATCTTGAAATGAAATCTCGCACAGCAACAGAACATCAGAGAAAAGATGACCGAAGAGAAAGTTCTCGCTTAGAGAAGAAAATCTTTCAACTTGGAGTGAGATCAGTTGTGGCTTTTGCTGTTTGTTGGTTTCCATTGGCAACTTGCAGTATCGTCAAAATAACTGGAGTGTTAAGTCGCTGGAAGCAGATAAACGCCCTTGAGTACAGTGTTTTCATTTTAGCTTTATGGAATTCCATTGTCAACCCGATATTGTATTTCATTTCTATGCGAAAGTAGCTGAGAAAAAACAAGAAGACATGCAACGCACCGAATATAAAACATCACTTTTGCATGCATTTGCGGATGTGTGAATACATTTTCAATATAACTAAAATATAGACAGAAAGTTTATTAACTGTCGAGATGGTTTAAAAAATTTTTTGAAGACGATTGTGCACAATATATACGTTATTTCCCTTTCGTGTTAATAAAGATAGATATGCTTTCTTAAAATTAAATGAACCATGTGGTTTCGAAATAAAACAAAAATTAACCCTAGCCCTAACTTTAATGAATTACAAAAGTAGATATGTTAAACGAATAAAGAAATACTTAGCAAACTAATATTACACAAATTTCCGCCACTTCGATAACAAGAACCCTTTGGATTCTTTGCTGGTTACCAGGTAATCTTTAACTGAAGAGAAAAGCATTTTCAATAGAAAAACGTTAAAACGTTTGACAGACGCAATTGACATCGTAAAGCGTACAGTAGTGACTTACTATTTTGTTTGGCAAAGCTTCTTTTTGGAGTTTTTGTCGCATTTCCGCTCGCAACTACGCTCTGTAGTGATCTTTATCGACCTTTAAAGATATAACGCAAGTGTTGTTTTTATTCGTAAATCTGTTTTCTGTCATCGGATGCATCGCGTTTCCTAACTCATTAGTTAACTCATTATTCATAATTCGAAGAAGCAAAAAACAACACGGCACAAAATTCCGAATCGTAAAATCAGAGCATGACTTCATTCAGAAAATTAAAAACTCAAAGGAAATACACCAGTTTACCTATTTTAAAACACAATTAAACTTGATGCCAGCATATATCAATCGATAGCAGTTTTTATTTACTTAAATTAGGTGCCAAAATGAACTTATATTTACTTTGGTTTGATAGGTGGAAATTGAAAAAAGGTCTTCTAATTTTCGGCACAACTGCTAAATTTCCGCTATGATTTTGCAAGAGCCGCGGCAAGCTTTTTGTCTGACGTGAAAGTTACGTGACTGAACTACTTAAATACACTATAATTAAGAAGTGGTGCGTGCAATTTGGAATCATTAATAAGACACTACAATGGGTATATATTTCTATAAAACCACATAGAGGCGGGCTGACACAGTTATTTTTTGTCTTAGAAGTAATGATGAATGCACTCGGGTTTTATTGCTAGTCTATATAATAATAACAGATCAATTCTAAAACGCAACGAATCAGGAAAGGGCATCTGACCAATGACATTTAATATAGTAAAAAAACTAAGAAAATTATTTCATACAAAAAAGCGTTATCTAGAAGAATCGGTTAGAATTATTCTTTATTTGCATTTATAAGTATCCCGTTGATGTTATTTAAGAAGCATTTTTTTTAGCAAGCACTTTTTTGTGTGTGCCAAATCCTTTTAGGATTCACCTCAAAAGGCGACGCAAGTAATTTTTAATAAGAGAAGGCAGACTCGAAGCAAAAGGTATAAAAGGTAAGTGTTATCTGTTTTTAAAAGGTATCATTCTTTGAGTGATTTTTAGCAGAAGAGACACAGCCAATTTTAAAACGATGAGAGATGTTTAAGAAAAGTAAAGTTCTGTGTTTGTATTTTGAAGAAAAGGTGGCACAACCAACCTTTAAGATGAAGAGAGAGAATAGAAGAAAAAGGTTAGTGTTTATCTGTTTATTAAAACTTACAAGAAGAATATGAAAAAAACGCAACAAACATAAAAGAAAGAGGCAAAGAGAAGAAAAAGCTAAGTAATTATCTGTTCTTAAAAATATTCTTCTGATTTTACTGATTTATAAAAACGTCAAAATGAGAAGATGGCAGACATCAATGTAATTTTTAAGATTGTTTTTATTTGTTTTATTAACGGTTTTAATGTTAAAAATTTCCATTTAGTTTTTTTTATATTTGTCAAAAAATGAAATTGTATTCATATATATTTTAGGTTAGAAATTAAAATCCGGAAGAAAATAATGCAGTGACTGATGAGTTGGTAGACTCTGCTCCCAGTGAAGGTATGCCACACATCAGCTTAAAAAAAATCAAAAGAGTACTGGTGGAGGAATTACATGCTGCGTGCCTCAATGTTATAGCAATTCGAAAAGAAATCTGGAGCTATCATATTATGTGATACCTAACGACTGAAAATTGAGGAAAAAATGGCTGCACCAAATCAGCAGAAAAGATTTTAATCCAACTAGGACGCATCGTGTATGTTCGTTACATTTTAGTGATGGAAAAAAACATACATGAACAATGTTCCCACTATTGTTCCTAAATCTTAGAAACCATTAGCAGCAATACCACAAACAAGCTTAAATAGCTCTGGTTGTCGATCATATTCACTGCTTGAAGCAAAAAATAATATCTCAGAGCAGGAACTCTCTCAAGAAGAGAAACAGTATGATGAGATTCAAAAGCTTAAAAAAAGTAGAAGATCTAGAGGCAGAAATGGCACTTAAAGAAAGAAACCACTTGAATACAATTGAACAATTAAATTTTACTCTTGTACAAATCAAATTTTCTGTAGACAAATTCAAACACAATCAACATCATTTTAAATTTTATACTGGTTTTGAATCATATGAACTTTTTAAAGTTGTGCTGGACTTTTTAGAACCAGCCGCATCATCCTTAATGTATTGGGGTTCAAAGAATGCCATAGTAAACAAAACATCAGCTGATGTAAATAAAAGAGGCAAAACTAGAACATTGTCATCAGAGGAAGAGTTTTTCATGGTCCTTGTGAGATTACGTTGTAGCTTCCAGTTAGAAGACATGGCTATAAGATTTACCATATCAACTAACAACATTACAACTAGTAACATTAGTAGAATTATAATCACATAGTTTGATTTTCTGCACTCGCAGTTTTGAATGCTTCCTATATGGGCATAAAAAAAAACTGCATTGGATAAAATGCCTAAATGTTTTAGGAGTAAATACCCACAAACACGTGTTATACCAGACTGTACTGAGTTTTATATAGAGATGCCTACTTTATACCGTAGCCAATCAGCAACATTTAGCAACTATAAACATCATAACATTGCTAAAGGTTTACTTGGTATTTCACCAGATGGTTCAGTGACATTTGTTTCAGATTAATATGCTGGACGCTTTTCAGAACGAAAAATTACGCAAGAGTGTGGAATATACAATTTACTAGAAGCTGGAGATTCTATTATGGCCGATCGTGGATTTAATATTGCAGATGACTTACCAACTGGGGTGACTCTTAACATACCACCATTTTTGAATGAAAACCCACAGCTGAACTTAGAAGAGGAAAATGAAACCCGAAGAATTGCTGTTGTTCATGTTCATGTAGAACGAACGATTGAGCGTGTTAAGAACTACAAAATCCTTTCACAAGTATTTCCATTAACAATGGCAGCTGAACTTAATAAAATTTGGGTAATTTGTTGCTATTTGGTAAATTTTTTACCAAAACAAAATGAATTATTTTTGTTAATGATATGCATATATTTTAATTATATATACATATATACATATATATATTATCTATATAATATTAACCATTTATTATATTAATATTTATTATAACATATTAATAATTTTTGGGAGGATGTACTCGAAGTCAAATTTAGTTAGAATTGGCATTGTATAAACATTCCAAGCACTTTCATCAAAACACAGTGTCTCCATAAACATATCAATAGTTAACAATGAAATCGAGCTTCTTGACCCCAGTCACAGCCATCATTCCTTGGCACTGATAATAGTGATTGTGTGTAGCTTTTAATCTGGGCTTACCATCTTTTAGTTCTAAAAAAAATTTCTTATCCTTGCAAACATCAATTATTGACATGTCTTTCTATGAAAAAGGACATTTGACTTCAATTACAATGTGTACAATGTTTATCTTGGTTGTTTGTTATGTTTATCAATGTTTATCTTCCATCTTCAACTACAATACTATAGCTAGCTATAGATCGATTCGGCCTGACGTCACAACTTCCAATCACCATGACTAAAATGACTGGGTGAAAACAACACGATAAAACCCATTGCGAAGCTAGGCCGTGTCGTGTGTTATAAAGAGTTTTGCGTGAAATAACAACGACTCTTTTTAGAAAATGGCTTACAAATATTTTGATAAATTACCTGCCGAAGGAAGGAAGCGATATATTGATAAACTTGACGCGATAAAGTTAAAGGAATGCCCTAATGCAAGCACCTAGAATTGCTCTAGCGGATTCCAGGAAGGGCCGAGGGATCTGGGCCGGGTGTCAAACTTCGTACCACCATAAAATGGTTGTGGGTACATGGGTTCCCACCCGCCACGCTCTCCTGGTTCCCCGCATTTTGCCCCACGGACCCTCAGAGGCCTTAATTCCTTAATATAAGCACATAGAATGCAATTTGAATACTGACGGGATGAAATCTGGATGAGACGGATCACTAGAAGCATGTTCTAAAAATGAATGAAGTTGTTGGTAGTACTCAAAAAAGTTCATAAAACAAACTTTGATCAAAATAAAGAGCGAATATAAATCTTGCTATAGGCTAGTATTTACCTGATGCAAAATGTTCAGAGCACAAGTAAACATATGTTCCTTTAGGGCACCAACGACTACCATCTGCGTTCACCCGCTTCACTGCCTGTACCCATTTTTCCCACTTCTCCTTCTTCTTCTTCTGCTTGTCAGGAAAAATGTGGAATGTCAATCCACTTTTTCCCATCATGTTATGGTTTGTGCAACCAAAAGCTACGCAACTTTTTGGCATCTTTTCTCTAGAAATCTTTACAACTTATAGAAATATAGAAATTTTCCGTGGCGAGGGCGATAGAAGAGGCCTAAAATCGGACTTTGTTTTCACCCAGTTGTTGTTGCTATGCGCAGGTTGCCAAGTCGAACCGAATCGGTCTATAAACTTGTTTTGAAAATATTCCAAAATGTTGAATACATCCTCCATAATGCATTGCGGTTTTTGCGGAAGATGGGAAAGGCCAATTGAAATGCGCGGGGACCTTGTGGAATATATAGGTACACTGAATTTTGAGAACGCCAAGAGATACTTAGAAGACCATTTTAAGCAACTCGGTTATAGCTGTGAGGTGGAAAGAAGTCTTTTTGCAAGCATGTACACGGTGGGACAAAGAATAAGAAAACAATTAAAAGGAGCAAACTCGACCAAACGCTACAGAATTAAGCAAAAGTGGCAGGGTTTTACATAGTTAAATCCAGCGAGTCAGGTACCCTTGGTAAGTAAAACTATGGTAATATTGCTAAGTTCGCATGAAAATGTTTTGGTCTTTGTAAAAAATACCCGAATAGCTACATAATTTTCGTGACAACATCCTATATTAAAAAACAACATTCGTTTACCAGATTTCAAAGCAACTCTTCAAAATGGTTTTCACGCGCGCGAATATAAATTATCATAATTAATCAGATTGTTTTAACAGCCAATCGAACCCGTTCAGAATTGAAGAATATCCAATGACGCGCGATCTTTCTATCAGGTGATATTTTTAAAGACGTCACAAACATAAACCCCCGTCTCTGGAAAAGAGAAGTTATGACAGTTCGCTCAAGCACAATAGACCTTTTCGTAAATCTCGGAGAATTTCTCATTTGCAATGCATTTCGGGATCGGCTGGGTGCTGAAAAGAAAGCGGCCATTATGAAATTTGTTTTTCGAAGCTCCTTCTAGAGTAGACCAGACGTTTCCTCTAGAAGTTTTTAAAAAATATATTACAACAAGCAAATCTTATCGAAGTTTATTCTATTACAATCATGGAAGAAAATCAAAGATTACTACAATCACTAGTTGATAGTTTTAAGGAGAAAAACTTGCTCATAGGTGGAAGTTTTGACTTTTCAAGTTGGAAGTTATCTGAACTCAAACAGTTTTTGAAAGTTAAAAATCGCTTGAAAGGACTCACTAGCAGCAAGAAGGAAATCTTGTTGGATTTAGTTACTAAGACGTGGAATGAGTTGAATAACAATGACCAGCTATCATCTTCAACTATCGATTTTGACATACATTAATTAGACAATGACCTGATAGAACTATTTTTTCCTATCAAGAGTGAGACTTCATCATCAAGAGATGCAGTAGTAGTACAAGATACCAATATTTTTTCTCTTGGATTGCGTTACCTTTGCATCAAGGAAGGAATGAAAATTCAAGATTTTCAAAGTTCTAGATCTGTTCTTAAGATCCATTCTTTGCGATGTAAACTGGAAAAGTAGCGGAAGCGGAAGTATGTAATGCAGATCATTTGTAATTACATTAAGATAAAGAGGAATTAGAGATTAACACAATTGTTACAGTTTTATCTATCTGCCATGAAAAACAACTAGAAAGTAATCCAGTGGAAATCCTACGTTACTTGCAAGAAAGGGTTGTTCGTGGTCGCCCATTGAATGTGAAGACCACAGTATTTGTCCTGAAGGCCAAACAACATTCATTATTGTTGATAGACATAATATTGTCCGTACAGCATTTGATGAAATAAGAAGTGTTGCAAACATTTTTCAAACATTGAAAATGCAATTCTATGATCAGGTAAAAATATGCTATTACTAGTAAATAGAAACTACTGTCCTAGAAATTGAAACTAGAATTTGTAATTATCACAGTTTTTTTGTTTTTTTGTCACAGAGTTTGGTCTAGGATTTTAGATGGAAGCAACTAAATGTATGAAATAAGAAAAAGTCACTTCGTAGTTTTACTCAAATAAGAAAATTCCGAGAAGAAATTACAGACTTAAGGGATTTGTTTTTGCTATATTTATTTTCTGAACTTGAATGTTGATGTGTAAAAATGTATAAGATGTTACCTTATCTCCCTAAACAAAAAAAGCTTTTCGAAGTTTGTTTAGTTGATTATACTATAAATAAATAAATATACAAAATACTAATGTGTTTTAAATTGATATATACTGCTGTATATGAAAGAAAATATTTGACATTCATTAGAATATTTATCTTTTTGGTTTGGTGAATTATGTCAGAATTAAGACATTTGTAGAAGTTAATTTTGCTAGTGTTGAACTTCACTACTATTGCTACTTTAGACTGCACAAGACCTTGGGGGACCAAGAAAAGAATTTTTTAGGCTTTGTTTACGCAGCATAAAAGATGAATACTTTGATGATGGGTTTAAAGACATTTTACTTGACGATTACGAAACTGTTGGTGTGATATTTAGTAAGTTTTAACATGATCTATATATTTCCACACTTACAATGCTCGCCAATTCGTATTCTCGAAATTTGTGCACTGTAGTTCGGTTGAAGGAAATATTGAAATGCTTTCTGATTGGTTCACTATTTTCTTTTGTTTTTGTGTAAATATTATAAATACGTTGTTTATGTTGTTTTCAATTTGTCAGATTTAAGTATTTTGAAGAATGGGCCGCTGATACAGTTTCTAGGTGAAGAAACCATCCGTGAAATATTCAATATCGCAGAAACGAGACATCCGGCAATAGGCAGTTTACAGAAAGAACTTTCTCAGTCTGGAATTTACCAGGTGCACGATGTGATTATACCCAGAATAATAGTAGGAGGTAATTTTTAGAAAAAATTTAGGAAAAGGTTTTGCTCTGGTATATATTAATGGGGTAGTTAAATAAGCAAAACCCAAAATTTTATTTACCGTCAAGCCTGTGTATAAGGATCACTTACGGAAAGGAGAAGTTATGGTCGCTCTCATTTCACAAATGGAGAGGGTATTATTGAAAGTCCAAGGTACCCTAAACCCTACTCCAATGGAATCAATTGTTCCTGGAGAATTACTGTACCTGCAGGACGACATATTAACTTAATAACAAAACGGTTTGAGCTGGAATACAGTTACAACTGTGGGATGGATGCTTTATACATTTATGATGGACTTGATGAAAATGCTAAACTATTTTCAAAACCATACTGCGGTGTAATTGGTCCTGAAAGTGTATCATCAACAACAAACTCCCTGTTCATCCGTTTCATAGCTGATGACATAGATAATGCTAAAGGGTTTTCAATCCAATATAATTCAGTGAAAAGTATGTTGAATGTTCTTTGTGCACATATTATATATTGGTTAGAAATAAGTTAAACTACCTACACTAAATACATTCATATTTGTTTTAGTATGTGACTACGAGTTTCATCAACCCAATGGTACCTTCATGTCTCCAAACTTCCCAGATCATTATTTTCCGGACGCAAACTGCTCGTATAAAATCATTACCAATAGGCGACAAATTATCGTTCTACAATTTCACGGTGTTTTGCTTGAAAACCAAGTTGGAGGTGCAAAAGACAACTTTACGCAAATAATTATAACTTTCACTTTAGTGTTACATAAAAAATAAAATATCAGAAATTAAAATGAAATTTTTTATTTAAATGGTCTCCATATATAATCAAAGTTTTGCTGAAAGTTTCTAATTATCCAACAAGGAACATTTGTCTGTTCCTCCTTTCTGACAACTAAGATGACAAATGATACGCGAATAACTAATAGATATTACCATAAATCATGCGCTTCCTGCTCTATTCATAACAAAGTGTCGGAACATATTCTTTTCGTTTGTAATGTAGAAATTCGAAATGGCTACTGGTCGCTTGTGAAAAGGAACAATGTATTTATCGCAAATACTTTTCTTTTACATCAGCCCTGCAAGTGCTGTGATAATTGTGTTGTTGAATGGCCTAGAAATATTCTTCATTGCAAGAGAATTTCTTGGACGACGGCAGACGATAATATTGGTTTTTTTTCTCAACTTGACGATGGCAGATTTTTTAGTTGGTATTTCAATCATGCTGCTTAATGCACTTTTGGCATTGGACGTAAACCCGAATGTTACGCGCATTATGCGTTTTTACCTTGTGCGATTGTCTATGTTTGCATCTGTATTCAACCTAGCAATAATAACCTTAGTGCGCCTATTGGCCGTTAAAAAACCTTTTCACCTGCATTTGACAAAAAAACACGGAGCAAAGTTATGCGCATTCACATGGCTGTTATCTTTTGTGACCGTCACGATTATATACGTTGCATTGAAATTCAATATCAAAGCCGAGGATTTCCGTCAATACGAAGTGATTGTTTTCCCCTTAATTGTTTACCCGGCAATAAGTTTTTTTCTTGTAGCACATTACAAGATAATGTCTAGTTTATCTCCCAGAAGGGATAAAAGAACAAACACTGTAGATCTTCAAATAGAATCCCGCACAGCAACAGAATATCAAAGAAAGGAAGGGAACCGAAAGGAAAGTTCTCGCTTAATGAAGAAAATGTTTCAACTTGGAGTGAGATCAGTTGTGGCTTTTGCTGTTTGTTGGTTTCCATTGGCAACTTGCAGTATCGTCAAAATAACGGGAGTGTTACGTCACTGGAAGAGGATCGACGACCTTGAGTACAGTTTTTTCATTTTAGCTTTATGGAATTCCATTGTCGATCCAATATTGTATTTTATTTCCCTGCGCAACTAGCTGAGAAAAAACAAGAAGACATGCAACGCACCGAATATAAAACATCACTTTTGCATGCATTTGCGGATGTGTGAATACATTTTCAATATAACTAAAATATAGACATTTAAATTTAATGATTGCAGAGATAAAAGGAAATGTTAGAACAAAACTCCGTCATAGTTGGTATAATAGTCAATGGTATTAAAATAATAAAGATGTACTAAACAGATAAATGCAAACTGCGATAAATCCCGGTATACACTATATTAGATAAGTTTTGAGGGAAATCATATCTAATAGGCCTTCTGTTTACGGTATGGTAAACATAGCTTCGTAACAGAACGCTCTCCAAAGTGACAATGCGTAAGGTAAATACCTTAGCTTTGTGATTGCCGGAAGCATACTTTAAAAGGAAAAACCGAGAAGCTACACAGTTCGTCGTATGTCCAAAAACCAATTTATTCCAATTCAATTCTTTTCTACGATCTTTGATTATTTACTCCATGGCTAAAAAAATAGAATTCGAACAAGCTAACTGTTATGCAGTTATGGAAACTTATCGATATACTGTGTACATAGTCAACTGTAGATAAAAACATCTTGCATTGCATACGCGTAATTATACTATGAGATGAACAAATTCTTCTCTGAATGTTCGGAATAAGGATGAGAACAAGAAGGTGAATACAAATTTCGCCGACTATTTTCAAATAATTTTTTTAAATGAATTTTTAATTCTCAGTTTAATTTGTTTTTGAATTCTAGAACTTCACGGGACAGTTAGGACTCACTAAAAACTTCTTTTTATTTAAAATCATAACAAACAGTTCTATTTTTTAATTTCAGATTGTTTTTATGATTGCAAATGTAATATTTTAGAGCTCACATTTGTGTTCATTTTGGCATGGGTGTAAGGAAGATCATTTGAATTTAACTCTTTTTATTGGTTGCTTATTGTTATTGGTAGCTTTTAGGGTTTTTTTTAGAAGAATAGTTTGATGCTGATCCGGACTTGTATCAAGTTAAGAGAATTGCTTGGGACTTTAATACGGACTTATTGTGATATATACTCGCTTTATCTTGTCGTAGACTCTCAAAATCTAAAACATTCATTGATATGTTACTTAAGAACGGTATAGTGCCTGTCATAAATTGTCCTACACGAGTTACAGTGATATCGGAATCAGTGATCGACAATTTTCTGATGAATATTTTGAAACAGAAGACTTTTACTACGGAACAATATAATCAGACATTTCTGATCATCTCCCAATTTTCATTTATCTCTCTGGTAAAAATGCCAAAACAAACGTAGGAAAGCCAATGGAATCTTTCCTAGTGTAACTTTTTAACGATAAACATAAAAACAAGGAAAAATAAATACAAGGAAAAGTGGGATAATACATTTGCAATTAATAACACTAACGATGCTCATAATGAATTTATCAGAAGGTCTTTAAAGATAGTTAACAAATACTGTCTATTAGAAACAAAAATATTCAAACGGAAAGAATTATTATTATTAGTAACTAGATTTTTGCTTGACTTGTAATCATTGGGTACATAGGAAATGCAGTGGTTGGTGGAAAAAGTGCAGGAAAGTTAAGAGCTAACATTCGACATTCGGATTTTAAGCGTCTGTCAATTAGCGATAGGAATTCATTGCTACGTTAGTAGACACGTTTTTGTTAATTGAGCGTTGAACCAGATGACGTTACGCGTACAATGTCTCTTAGTTTTTGTTGATTTAGATTTATGGTACTTAAGATGGTATAGATGTATAGAGTCGTTGGGTTTTCTGATGGTGGTTGATGTTTCTTAGGTTGAGCGTTACCTCAAGGATGTCAACATAGTAGAGTCCGGTAACAATCTCGATGTGAAGTCCAAAAGATTTGAAGGTATTAATAATATATTTTCTCAATCCCTCCTCTCATGTTACGAACAACAATAATTCCATCCTCTTTATACAGTTCCGCATCACTCGTGGCTATCAGGGATGATAGATTGTTAAGTATTACTAGCCCAACCAACTCGCAAATTTCGACTCCATCATAACTGCCCATGGTTACGTCAAAGCAGTTGTTTAAGGATTTCACGTGACATTCCGTTATTGACCGTTATTTTGACGATACTGTAAGTTGCCAATGAAAATCAACAAACAACAAAAGCCAAGTTGAAACATTATCTTCTCTAACCGAGAACCTTTGTTGTCATATTCCCATGGGTATTTTTAATGAACGTTAACTACGTTATCACAGAAGGTGATGGGTCAAAAGGGGCCAGTGAGAGTTTGGTCTACATAAATCCGGCAATACGGCAATTGGGATGGCGTTCGGCTCTTAACCAAAAGGTTCTGGGTTCGAGAAAATGCTATCACAAAGCTGTTTAGTGAGCGGTTATAAATAAAACATGCTGTATTTCATCAAAAATAACCGTAGCACAAATGGGAGCAATTAACATACCAAAATGCCGGTTGAGGTCTTCATGATAATATTTAATGAGCGTTCTGGAAGCCTTGTTAAAAAACAAACAAATAAAAAGCCAAGTATTGATCTTTTGGCAGTGACTCATTTTGAGATCGCATTTCCCCCCTGTAGCGTCGAATCTACGCGCGGGAAGTAAAAATTTAACGATTGAATTTCATCTGCTTTTTTCATTTTGCTTTTTGACGCACATAGCACATTTGTCCACTAAATTTTCAAGTACTACAAGGTTTTTCTCCAACAATTGGTGTCCAGATATTTTTGTGAACATGCTTTTTGTTTAGTTGTATATTAGTTTTCCCTACTAGCTAACTACTAGGTTGCTTTCTCAAGCGATCCCTTTGTATATGCTTTATTTTTTCCTTTATTTATGTTTTTGTTTTCTTGCAGTTGTGTTTCTCTTTTCGCCAATTTTGTTTTGATGTCTTCAAGAACATTTCCTCAGTTCAAAAACCTCCCCTTTCTTAATAATTGCCTTACATTTCGTTTGTTTTCTTTCTCAACGGTTCTCAATTTTAAACTTACTATAATAATGCCTTACCTGGTTGTTAAACTGGTTTTAAACCTACTTGATTGACAGCACTTGACTACAACTGTGAAACAGTGGCCATTTATAACTCGACACCACGGTTTTCATCAGGAATATTAATTCTAAAATAACCTCTACTTTACGTTTCTTTTTGGCACTTTTTTGGCACTGTCAAATTTAGATTCCTTGTGTTGAAAACTATTAAGTTATCAACTGTACCACCACTATATGTCGCAATCAACACCATATGTCGCAAACCCAACACTATATGTCGCAACGAAAAAAAGTATCATGTTTTTTTCAAAAATGCCACTATATGTCACAAAAGTTTCAAAATTAAACACTATATATCGCAACGAAAAAAAGTATCATGTTTTTTCAAAAATGTCACTATAAGTACTTAAGATTACAAAAAACTGGTGATGGTTATGGTGACTTCAGACCATGTACCAGAATTTGGATATTTTTACCCCTGAAACCTTATTTGGGCAGATTTGGGCCCAAAGTTTGAAATATTCCGTTTGCTTTGAAAATTGGTAGGTTTACTAATTAAAGGGTGCTGATTTCTGACCATGTACCAGAAATCGAATATTTTTACCCCTGATATCTTATTTGGGTAAATTTGGGCCCAAAGCTTAAAATAGTCCGTTTGTTTTGGAAATTGGCATGTACAATATATGTACATATAGATATACACCTAGTTACCAATGAAGCGTTTACATGACCATATATATGTAAATGGTGTACAGACGTTTTTAAATTGACGATTCGAAAATGACGGTTCGAAACAATATTGTTTTACATTTTAAACTTTTATTAATTTTCGAAATAATTTTGTTTTTCGTTTTTTAAAATTCTATTAAGGTTTTTTAAAGTTGCGAATCTATCAAGTGGTGTTTTATGTTAGAACGTTATTACGGTTGCGTTTAAACTCATATAACCTATAGTAGATTAGATTACAGATGTAAATGTTTTACACATGCGCACGACTGTTGTGAACGATAACTTAAGGACAAAAATTCATCGTTAAAAAAAATTTTGAGCTGCGCATGCGCAAAACCAAATTCGCGAGATACTTATGAAGGGAATCTCCTCAGCGAATGAGTAGCATTTCGATGCGGTAAAGTACGAGTGTTGGTGGTTGGAGTGGCGCCCGCCTCAACAGTTACACCCAACGTCTTGCGCTAATGAAAAGGAGATAGACACCCTCGTTTACGCCCGTTACCAACATTAGGGTTAATTCGGCCGCATTATTCTGTTATATATATACGCTTGTATACATCTTTAATTCTAACGCTAGCTTTCTAAACTGCCTCATCACTTCTAAAATAACATCAAATTGAAACTCATAAGTAGAAATCATGTTTCAACAATTCTTCAAAAATAAAATGACTACTGAAATAAATTACGATTTTATTTGACTTCGTCAGGAAATTTCATCAGTGAATTATAGTACGAGCTCAATTTATTTACTCGTGTCAAAATCGTACACATAAACTACACGTGGTACACGTACACAACTCGCACTGATGAGTTGAAAAGATTCTCACCAGTGCTTCCCTATAAATACTTTTTCAACAAACAAAGAAACTGTACAAAACTGAGCGTGCAAAAAGGTGATTAAAGGTCATTAGAGACGATCCTTTTGTAACACTAGAAAACCCGTGAGAGACGAAGAAATGGTGTGTTACAAAGGCATCGTCTATGGGGACACAAAATCAACATAACAATAAATATAACAAACATTATTTAAAATCACAAAAGGGTTTTACACCTTTTTTCAAATGAAAGCAAATTTACGGCATCGAAACAAATTTATGTGTATTTAAATCAACCAATCCCATCGCGCCTTTAACGACACACCATTTAGACACTTTATGGCGGACTCAACGAATCTATGGCCACTCCCCCACGTGTCCGGATATTTATAAAAACACAACAGTTTTATCCGTTTTTAAAAAAAACCTTCGTCCGCACGTAAACAACGAATTTCAATAATTTGTCAAATATAATACGGAGGCAAATAACCGGGCATGCGCACCAGAAAATAGTAATGAAAGTGATGGAAAAATAAATATAAAAAATACACACTAGAAAATGAGGGATTTTCCCTGGAAATTTTCCTCACTCCGCAGGAGCTATAATAAAAAAATTGTCGAAAAAAGTCATCTACTTTCATCAATCAACGGAATCAACCCTTGCAAGATTTGAGGAATATTCCGTAATTTATATAAAATAAACGCCTAATAAGCAATGATGTTTCTTTCCAATGACAGGTGCCTTCTTTCTTGTGGCGTGAACTTGGATTTCCAGTTAATATTTAATAAGTTGAATAGTCGATGAAAGGCTGGTACAACATTATTCTGGTCGGGGGGGGGGGGGGGGGGGCTCGGTGTGAATTAATCTCAAATAACAGTATACTTCTGTGTTTGTTTTATCTCCATTTAGCATTTTGCCAAATTTGGGCTCCTAGCGCCAAATTCCATCACGATATGAGGGTCATTATGTCGGCAATAGATCATAGATAAATATGATATATGGTATTTTACACTTTAACTCTCAATTCTCTCGCAGAAACGCTGTTTTTACTTACTTTTCACGAGATGGACTCTTTAGTTCTAGTTTTAGAATGTCCGGTCCGGTTCAGTTGTTCGTTTTTTTAGGCATGATGGATTGAGTATCGTTATATTTGAATTTTATGTGACGTCAAAAATAAACTGCAAAAATTGAACCGAACCACAGTCAAAGTATATATTTTCGTGTCGGACGAATGTTGAAATATATCAAAACATGTATACCATTATTCTGAGATATTTTAGGGGGGATGAAGGGGAGGTGAAAATGCGGTAGCCTGACCACAAACGTCTATAAAAAGGCCTGACCAAAATAATAGTCAATATGAGCTATTCCGACACTCTTTAAAGTTACATAAATTGTGAGGATAATCTGCCGTCTATTCCCAGGTTGTATTCGTGTTTTTCTAGTTGTGACCTTGTAATTCATGACAACAGAAGTAATGGTGAGAACTGCGAGCTCACATATATCCTCTGATCTGTGGCGGTAAATAAACCGACCAGCTTGTCTACATTCACTTAAAACAGTAAGTTAAACGTTGCATATTTAGTTTTATCTTTCAAAGCTTGTTAATGTTTTGTTCAGATCTCTCCATAACCGTAAGTGACACTCATGTTGGATGCATGTTTCACTCTTCAACGAGTTTTATACTTTAGCTGCGGCGGCATGTAAGAATCAATTGTATAGATTGTTCGTGTTAACACTCGTTCAAGTGCATTCAAAATATTCATACCTTGTCTGTTAAACAAACTGCGGGTTTTATAATTTCCGTTTCGATTTTCTAACACAAATAAATACAAAGGTGAGTGATTGTTGAACGTTTTTCTAACTTTTCATCTTTATATGATTTTTTTATGCAAAAGTAAAAAAAAATTCTGAAATAATTCGACACCCATCATTCTTTATGATGTAACACCTATATGATAAAATATTTAAAAGTTAATGTTTTCTTGGTATTTGGACGCAACTCCTCTTAGAGAAAAACTTGTTCCAACAGAAATTTATTTTCTTTGTAAAATCATTTGGCAACCATATATCCTTCCCATTAATCAATGGGCGTCACACGTTTGTTTTTTCGCACCAGTTTTGTTTTTCTTTTCGTCATTATGGCTGCTCAACTGGTTCAACCCGGATGCAATACTGGTTTGACTTAAAGAAGACATGCCTGACGCTTTGCCAATATTTAGATTCATCTAAAATCATAATCTCATCACAAACCCACTAAATCTTTTGGTTCAACCTTTTTTTTTGGCGTGCAAAATTTACAAAACTGTAGACGTATATTTATTTTTGATTGATAAGCAGTATGGTTTATCGACAACACACAGGTTTTTCCAGCAGACTGCAAAAACCTGTAACCAAATAAGGAAAACCACTAAATATCGAAATAATTTAAATTAGGAATATAATAAGAGAACAATTATATATATACATTATATATAGTATATATTTAAACACAAAACAATTGAAATTTCAAAAACCTTTCATATAGATTAGGTTATTAATAGAATTTTGCATCAAACTTAAAGTTAAAAATGGGATTCAATCATAACCGGTTTTGGTAGGAACGAGTTTATTGGTTGTTATACAACAAACAACATTGCAAAAACTAGATCGTAACAAATATTGATACAAGGCGGTATTACCTCATCTTCATAAAATCCGGGGGATAGATCGAAGTCCAACTGTCCGTAAAGTGCTGCGCCGATGATTATGATTGAACGGTTCAAATCACGTGATAGACCTGTACTTGAGAGAACAATGAAAACAAAGTCTAACAAGACGTACGCGTGATAACTCGTATCAGGCCAATCTAACGTAATACAAAAGAAATCTAATCTTACCTTTTGTTATGGTGTATTTTGTAAGCAAAATACCGACTGTGAAAGAAAGTTCAGGAGGTTCGTCAGTTAGTTTTCCTTAAAAAGGAGTGTTCCAATGTACACGTTCATTTAAGTCTAGCTGACAGATGCGCAGGTGAGTGAAGCAACATTCTTATGCAAATCTCTCATTGTATATATTTTTTCTTTAAGATTTTTCTCTTTCAACCTAAGGTTTCGTTTAAGGCCCGTTTTCTTTTTCTTTTTCCTTCTTTTTCAATCTATACAACTTTAATTTCTATCTAAAATAACAAACAAATCAAAGAATTTTTTAAACTTGCAATTGAAATTGTTGCAAAAGGATTCATTTGCGAATTTTCCAACAAAAACATAAAAGGGTGGAAAAGAAGTAGCACTAGTAAAATAATTCTTTCGCCATTGCTTTTACATTGATGACGTAACTGTTTGACGAGCTTACACGATAGAATGTTGACATTACCCGTAAATAACAAAAACGTGACGCCGTTGATTTGATTTGATTTGATTTGATTTGTTCACGAAGGACCATCTTCTCTGTCATATTGTAAAATCAGCCGCAAAGTGTGATATTTTACTTATTGTTTACTGTTTGCTGTTTTAACATCGTGTTAATACGGCGTGACCTTCGATCCTAAAAACCCAATAAGCCCAATTTTTAAATTCGAAACGTTAAAAGACCTTTTGCGTCAATGATGTTGTGTGTACCGTGTGATTACGATGGTCTTTAGTTTTGACAATGTTAGTTTGAGGTCGGATTCAGCATTTCATGCGTAAGCAAACAAAACGCACTAAAGACGTAACTTTTTGTTTTTTCATCAAATAGTCTTGACAGATGTAACTGGATCTAACGTGTTTGAATATAAACACAATGGTAAGAATTTTATTCTAGCATCCTAAGAGCATTTTTATGCAATTCAGCTGGTTGAGAAGAGGAAATGTATAGATAATGGCAAGTTCTAAAAATAGAATATGCAATAATAATGTATACACAAAAATTACCGGTTTAGAGATAGATAAAACAAAACATCTCGAAGCGCTTATCAAATACTAAGGAAATATTCTCAATGAAAGTATTTACTAAATATTAACTCTCTATTATTAAAATGCGACATCCCTGGTCATTGTGCGATATGGAGGAGGCCCTTGTTTTATTACCCCCGTGTTAAGTTTACCGACCGAAAGAGGCATGCTGTATTTCGTAATGTACATTAGAGAACGCTCCTTTCGGCACAATAAAGCTACATTTTGTGTTCTATTTAATTTTGGAAAGTCTTTAAAAGCACGAAAATTTTATTAAGTTGCATTAATGGCGTTTGTGTAAGTACGTATTTTTAAGTTTGTTTTACTTGTGAAAGCGCTGTAAGGTTTAAAGAATTGCTGTTAAAATAATGACTAACTAGCCTGCATGTTTTGATTTTAAAGTATTTTAGTGAAATGTGCTTTTTAATTCTATATTTTATTTGAGTTTTATTTTCATTTATATTTTCAGTTTATTGAGCTAATATATGTGTATGCTCCATTGATGGATTGGATTTAAAAGAAAAAGAATCGTTATAAATAACTAGCTATGGCAGCCAACTTACCCTATGAACTCACAAAGTTTAAAGAACACACAAAACTTTTAAAGCAAGTAAAAAAAGAAACTGATAAAGCTTTCTATGAAATTCAACAATCTGGCCATTTTGCTCCTGAAACTTTACGAGCTTATCTGCTTCCCGAAGATGAATATCACGAACTTGCTCACATTTGCGAAAAGCCACCAACAATTATTGTTCTTGGTACTTCTTGTTATTCAAAAGTTTGTGCTGTAAATGAACTTGTGGGTGAACCAATTCTCCCACTGATTGATGACGGTGATACTTCCACTATGTGGAGGATGGTACGTTTTAAGCATGGTTATTACTCGACTTTGAGTTTGGTGTTACCTGATAGTTTTGAGTTAGCAGCAGCACTTGATGCGTATGAAGGCACATGGCGATCAGTTCCTCGAGCTGATTTAGAACTTCGTGGGCGTGACCGCAGCGACCCTGCTCTTACAGCTGCAGTGGCGGAAGTATCATTAGATCACCCACTTTTAAAAACAGGTGCTGAGATTATATGTTCTCCATCGAATACTGCAAGTTGCGTAGAACAAGTGTTCAAGGCTTGTGTTGAAGATGTCTTGCCCATCTTAATATTTGCTGCTGATACAGAGACTTTGGAGCAAAAGGTTTGGATGTTTTTATTGCATTCTTTGATTTTATAGCAACTGTACAAGCCATGGTTTAAGACAATGAGAACAAGATGTTTACTGATTCTTAAAGAAATTTGACGACTTTAAAAATAATTCAATAATCATAATGGTACTAATTTCAACATATTTTCTTTATATACTTCTTTTGGACAACTTATGATATTTCTGCTTATTTTGGCTCCTTATCTAAGTCAATAATAAACACGTTATATTGAATAAAAAGAGGAAAAGGCTGTTAGTATATATAACATTGTTTTGTTTGATTATATAAATCTTTCTTTCCAGGATTTAGACGAATTAGCTCAAATTAATTCGTTTGCGATGAACTGTTTACCCGTGTTTTTCATCAAAGTTCCTCCTCGAGCCACTCACGAGCTCACTGAATCGTTGCAAGATGCAGCAAAACAAGCAGCGTTGAATCTCGATACAGAGTCACCTTTACATAAACAATTAACAGAACTTGGTTTCCTAAGGTCTGAAACTCAAAATACTACAGATTCCATATTAAACACGTGTGGTGGTATGACACCATCAAGCGCTATCATTGACAGCGTAAGGCCCAAAAGCACACTTATTGAGGACTTTTCTTTGTTTCCCTGTTTCCTAATGTTTGTCAGACAAGTTTTGCAGTATCACATCATTGCTGCAGCATGTGTTCTAAACGATGCCCATACCAGATGTTTAGGGATGTTCATCAATTCAGCATTTGATATGGCACGTGATATTAGCATAACACCTAAACGAATTTCGTATGCTCGGTCAAAGGAGGAAGAGCTTTTCCAATCTCTGATGGATATCGCGAACAAGAAACAAGAAGAAATCAAGCAAGTGATACACGACACAATTGAATCACTCAGTCCTCGACTCCAAGAGGAGGCTGGTTTGTTAAAATTAAAAGGAGTGACGTTTCATCAAAATCTTGAGCTCGTAGATTTAGAAGATCTCGAGAGATGCATCCAACAAGTGCAAGAACTTGTTTTAAGTCGTTTGAACCAAGCTGTGGCTGGCAAACTAATAAGTTCCGTTGATTACTTGAAGGACAGTTATGTTGGTACACTTACCAGGTGTTTAACGAGTTTGGAAAAAGCTGACGCAGAGTTTACGAGAGAAACTGGCGTTGTGGCATCAGTTGCTTTGAAGCAGGTGGGGGATTCATGTTTCTTAAATTAAAGACTTTGCTCAGAATTCCTTATGTAAGACGTAGTTCAGACAGCGTTTCGTTATGGGTAACGGTCAACTCAATTCAATTAAATGCACATGTATAATGCTACAAATTGTTGTTGTGGTTTTAGGCTGCAAAAACAAATTTGAATCCATAATATGCTTGTGATTTAATAATCTGATTCGCTCTTGTATTTCCTAAGTGAATGGTGAAGAGTGTATTCAATGAAGACTATGCTAAATAACTTAATTCATTGTGCCACTTAAACTCTTAAACCTCTAGATGTCTACAAAAGCTTTAAATTACATACTTAAAAGTTCTTTCTAATGCCTAAATTTATACAAGTATATACTTTAACACCAAAGTAAAAATAAGCTGAAAACTGTTGTTTCCTCACTAGGATGGTTTCCCATACTCGTTTCCACTTCACTTAATCTATAGAAAGGAAATCTCGTCATGTAGTGTACATTTAAATGAGGTTGGCGTAAATTCATATTTGAATTTCTAAAAGAGTGGTTTAACTTTAAGATTTAAGTAAAGTAAAGTTCTGATAACGAGACATAAAAGAGTTTAACATTAATGTTAAATTAAAATGTTATTTATATTCCGTAAACAAAATTAAAAAGAATTTTAAATTCGAAGGTAATCAATGAGAGAATTATTGTGACTTTTAAGGTATTAGACGCTGCCTACCAAGTGGAGGTGACTGTTCAAGCAAGTTTCTCGCTCACAAGACTTCTATGGGAAAAGTTTAAACAGGCTGTACAAATGCTTCCTGGGAAGTCTTCTCCAATTGTCGATTCAAATTGGAAGAGGAAGGTAGCTGGGGATGTGATATGTTGCATTAGTGAGTCACGACTGGCAAAGAACATTTGCTCGCAGTTCCGCGCTCGACTTATGCGGTCACATGAGGCTTTCACGCAATCAATGCGCGTTTTAGAGATGCGACACAGCGGACGTTTAGAACGCAAAGAAGAGCAACGCATGAAGTTAAGAAAGGTGTTTGCACCGCGTGTTGCTCGATGTGTTTTGGACAGTACTTCGTTGCGAGATCTTGTTCTTTATGGTATGCCACAACTGGGGCGAGAAATTGGTCGTGGACAGTATGGTGTTGTTTACGCGTGCGATAGATGGGGCGGAAGAGGACCTTGCGCAATAAAATCAGTTGTGCCACCTGACGACAGGCATTGGAATGATTTGGCGCTGGAGTTTTACTATACAAGGTAAATAGTTAATTTCTTTGTACATATTCTTTAAATCGTAGCTGAAAATTTGCTTCTTTGCTAATTACGTTGTCTTGCCTTTTAGAGCCATTCCAGAGCATGACCGCCTGGTTCAAATTCGTGGTTCTGTGATTGATTATAGTTATGCTGGGGGCAGTTCACCTGCTGTTCTCCTCATTATGGACCGTTTGCAGAGGGACCTGCACGCAGGAATAAAATGCGGCATGAGCATTCGAAGTCGTCTGCAAGTTGCATTGGATGTTGTGGAGGGGCTGCGTTACTTGCACAGCCAAGGGCTTGTTCATCGCGATATCAAGTTGAAAAACGTTCTTGTGAGTTAATAAATAATAGTCTAAAGATGAGAGCTAACCTGAGCCTAATTTCATAACTGATGACTTTTTCTCTATACAGCTTGACTCGAAAAACCGCGGGAAGCTGACCGACCTTGGCTTCTGTAAACCTGGTGCCATGATATCCGGTTCGATTGTTGGCACGCCTATTCACATGGCACCTGAAATGTTTACTGGTCGTTACGATCAATCGGTAGACGTGTACGCGTTCGGAATTTTGTTCTGGTACATCTGCGCTGGAAGCGTTCGCTTGCCAGGCGCTTACGAGCAATGCGCGAGTAAAGATCACCTCTGGAACTCCGTCCGCAAGGGGGTACGTCCCGAAAGGCTGGCTCATTTTGATGATGAGTGCTGGACGCTGATGGATCAGTGCTGGTCCGGTGACTACTTAGCAAGACCGCTGTTCGGTAACATTCAACCGAGACTTAAGGCCATTAAAGACCGCGTTGAAATCCGAGAAGCCCAAAAGAGACAGTCTCGACCCAGTTCTCGCTCGCGCTCGTCAAACCCTCATTCGCATATTTCCTCGAAACACGTCATGCAAATACCCTTAAAAATTGACGCAAAATAACAGTGCGAAGTTGTGAGTCCGAACAGAACGCGCGAAGATTGGTGTGTCGGCCACAAATTCATTTCAAGAAGATATTTGATGCTGGTTGCATTTATAGAGCAATCCGCATCCTAACTTGTAAATGAATTTTTGAATTTTTTGATAACTCATCTTGTATTTTTCTATTATGACAAATTTTATATTTTGTACATATTATGTGACCGAAAAATTCTATATAATTTGGTTTGTTACTGTCAAGGTTTTGACGAATCGGTTAGCTTTTTTTGGCAATTTATTAACAATTTATTACTCTCGTTAGATGGGGAGCAACTGGGACGTTCGTCAAACATCTAAGATAAAACCAGACTTACTAACAGGCGTTTTAGAGATGGGACGTTCGTCAAACATCCAAGATAAAGCCAGACTTATTATTGTAGCATGGAGGTTTTGGCAACGTCGACACGACCATTTTTTGACGTAACGGTACCCAAATTAATAAGTTCAGTTTGATAAAAACAAGAGCTCGGAAAATAATTGTCACAATAACGGATACCACAGCCAAATAAAGATGTGTGGCAGTGCATAAGTGTTTGACGGCAACTATTTTCAAACAGAACAAAAAATAACGGTTTACCTTACAGTTACCCAGAGTAAAACTGTCATATACACAAAAATCGTTTTACTACAGTTGTAAAGTTGTAGAATGAACTACCCATAAACATTAGAAAAGAACAGCAATTTTGCAGCTTTAAAAAAACTATTACGTGAGTATTTCATACAACTTTTAAACTAATTTTTATTTAATAATGTTAAAGATATTTTATTTCGATTTTTAGTTGCTTTTAACCTTACTTGTGTAATACATATTTCCCAGGACAAACATTGATCGCAGTGTATTTTTATTATTACGCTGTTTTTATCCTGTATAAATATTTATATAAATAATAATGTATCCATTCGCACGTCTACCGCCATGTCCAAGCCGTGTTCTCATCGAATGAAAAAAAAAAAAATGCAACTACAATGGAAGAGTTGTTGAAGTTGATCTCCTTCACCCCGCCCGTTTTCTCGTCTCTCGGTGGCTGCCGAAGAGGCTGAAACGTTCCTGAAAATACTAACAGGGAGAATTGTAACGAAACGTAATTTACACTATATAAAGACACGCTATGGCTAAGACACAAAATCTCTCTTTTATTGGTACGTTCTTCAATTCTGTGCCTAAGAGGCTCTCGGGAGAAGCTATTCAAGAAAGATATGAACAGTGATAATATTTTGTTATCCACTGGCATTAAGTTGACTCCTGTTTATGTAGTTTCATGTTTTTGTTGTTGTATAGTGTCGATTTCATTAATGCTAATGTCAATGTCAATAGTTTACATGCATTTGCGTTTCAATGGAAAAAAAATATTTAACAATCCATTACGTGTGTAACAAACAATTCAGTCAGTGAAGATCATCGGTGGTGTAACGGACCATAAAAGAGACGAGTTCAAGTGCTTATGGGTTTAGGATGGGGAGTAAAATACTTTTGTTAGATCTACTTTACGTCCCCTAATCCGTCGTTGTACTTGCGAAATGATTTCAATACGAAACGAAACTATATTCTAGAGATTAACTGGTATTCTATAGTAACATTTCTTCTGGGAGATTTAAATGCAAGGTTCAACCAAAGAATTAAAGAACCATTTATTGACGTCATCTTAACAATTAGTCGTGCTCGTGCCGATGTTAATTGTCCTTTTTTTGCCATAAAAAATATAAAAGCAACGCAAATGTAAATACAACAATCATTATTAAAAATAAGTAATATCTCTCAAAATAAAACATTATAAAAACTGGCATGGATCTGGAGGAACTTGTTGACTAAGTAGGACACTACTTTTTATAAGACCTATTATATAACATCTAACTTCGGATATAAACTATTTAAACGCAAATTTAATATATATTATGTATTTATAGAATATAATTTCATAAAAAAAAGGTTTACACGTATTTTGAGATAATGCGCTTTTTCGTTGAAAATATTAAAATTACTCTGCATATTTCCAAGCCTCATTAAAGTTATTTCAAATAAATAATTTGTATGTGTGATTTCCATGTTCCATTCATATAAACTCCAAGAAATCTTGTTACATTATCACTTTACAACTACATTATTGCGCTCATATTGGGCTGGCGAAAATGAGGGAAGATGTTTTTAAGGGAGTTGTCAGGTGAAAAATTAGTTTTATTGGTGTTAAATTTATTTTAATTATTCCAGTGACCATATTTTTGAAAAGGTAGTATTCAAGGTAGTAAAATGACATAAAATAATCGGAGTCATCAACAAACATTTTTGGGTTGATTGAGGTCGAAGACTTATAAGGATCATTTAAATAAATTAAAATAAGCAGTGATCATAACAGCACCATTAATCAGTGATTATTTTGTAAAAAACAAACAAACAGCTTTTCAATAAATATAGGCTATCATGAGTATTTGTCTTTCATCTCAAAAGACACTTCATTGGAAACAGTCGTTAAAATAACACTTCAACTTTACAACAGCCACAAGCTCTGAGTTTATTTATTTAACCGTTTGTCATATGGAAAATGGAGATAACGCGGAGGTTTGTTTACTGTCAGTTTTTACTCAGGTAAGCTTTTTCTGGCAATGAAGTAAATTGATAACAGAAGTTCCATTTGAATAGTTCCTACCAACTTCTATAATTCGTTCGATGGGAGATTTGCTTTTTTAAAACGATTTAAAAAATAGTAATACATGCGGTTTGAAAACAATATTGCTGTTGTTTCACAATTCTGTCCGTGTAAGAAAGATTGACGATAAATATTACTTGTTGGATGTACATTAGTCAATTTTAATTCTAGTTTATGGAAACAATACAATACATATGCCCTGGGTAAGTGATTTTCTTATAAACTATTATATATTTATTTTATTATAAATTATTTATGAATTTCTCATTCCTATGTCATTATTAGTTTAGCTTTAGTGAATGTTTTTTCTCAAAATTAAAATAAGTTATAAACTCTAAGTCTTTTTATGAATCTTCAAATCACCAATTGTCACTAAGGAAGTATCACTAGGGGAGTATCACTAAGGAAGTATCACTAAGGAAGTATCACTAAGGAAGTACCACTAAGGAAGTATCACTAAGGAAGTACCACTAAGGAAGTACCACTAAGGAAGTATCAGTAAGGAAGCATCACTAAGGAAGTATCACTAAGGAAGCATCACTAAGGAAGCATCACTAAGGAAGTACCACTAAGGAAGTACCACTAAGGAAGTATCACTAGGGGAGTACCACTAAGGAAGTATCACTAAGGGAGTACGACTAAGGAAGTACCACTAAGGAAGTATCACTAGGGGAGTACCACTAAGGAAGTATCACTAGGGGAGTACGACTAAGGAAGTATCACTAAGGAAGTATCACTAGGGGAGTACGACTAAGGAAGTATCATTAAGGAAGTATCACTAGAGGAGTACCACTAAGGAAGTATCACTAAGGAAGTATCACTAGGGGAGTACCACTAAGGAAGTATCACTAGGGGAGTACCACTAAGAAAGTATCACTAAGGAAGTATCACTAGGGGAGTACCACTAAGGAAGTACCACTAAGGAAGTATCACTAGGGGAGTACCACTAAGGAAGTATCACTAGGGGAGTACCACTAAGAAAGTATCACTAAGGAAGTATCACTAGGGGAGTACCACTAAGAAAGTATCACTAAGGAAGTATCACTAGGGGAGTACCACTAAGGAAGTACCACTAAGGAAGTATCACTAGGGGAGTACCACTAAGGAAGTATCACTAGGGGAGTACCACTAAGAAAGTATCACTAAGGAAGTATCACTAGGGGAGTACCACTAAGGAAGTACCACTAAGGAAGTATCACTAGGGGAGTACCACTAAGGAAGTATCACTAGGGGAGTACCACTAAGAAAGTATCACTAAGGAAGTATCACTAGGGGAGTACCACTAAGAAAGTATCACTAAGGAAGTATCACTAGGGGAGTACCACTAAGGAAGTACCACTAAGGAAGTATCACTAGGGGAGTACCACTAAGGAAGTATCACTAGGGGAGTACCACTAAGAAAGTATCACTAAAGAAGTATCACTAGGGGAGTACCACTAAGAAAGTATCACTAAGGAAGTATCACTAGGGGAGTACCACTAAGGAAGTACCACTAAGGAAGTATCACTAGGGGAGTACCACTAAGGAAGTATCACTAGGGGAGTACGACTAAGGAAGTACCACTAAGGAAGTATCACTAGGGGAGTACCACTAAGGAAGTATCACTAGGGGAGTACGACTAAGGAAGTATCACTAAGGAAGTATCACTAGGGGAGTACGACTAAGGAAGTATCATTAAGGAAGTATCACTAGAGGAGTACCACTAAGGAAGTATCACTAAGGAAGTATCACTAGAGGAGTACCACTAAGGAAGTATCACTAGGGGAGTACCACTAAGAAAGTATCACTAAGGAAGTATCACTAGGGGAGTACCACTAAGGAAGTATCACTAGGGGAGTACCACTAAGGAAGTATCACTAGGGGAGTACCACTAAGAAAGTATCACTAAGGAAGTATCACTAGGGGAGTACCACTAAGAAAGTATCACTAAGGAAGTATCACTAGGGGAGTACCACTAAGGAAGTACCACTAAGGAAGTATCACTAGGGGAGTACCACTAAGGAAGTATCACTAGGGGAGTACCACTAAGAAAGTATCACTAAGGAAGTATCACTAGGGGAGTACCACTAAGAAAGTATCACTAAGGAAGTATCACTAGGGGAGTACCACTAAGGAAGTACCACTAAGGAAGTACCACTAAGGAAGTATCACTAGGGGAGTACCACTAAGGAAGTATCACTAGGGGAGTACGACTAAGGAAGTACCACTAAGGAAGTATCACTAGGGGAGTACCACTAAGGAAGTATCACTAGGGGAGTACGACTAAGGAAGTATCACTAAGGAAGTATCACTAGGGGAGTACGACTAAGGAAGTATCATTAAGGAAGTATCACTAGAGGAGTACCACTAAGGAAGTATCACTAAGGAAGTATCACTAGGGGAGTACCACTAAGGAAGTATCACTAGGGGAGTACCACTAAGAAAGTATCACTAAGGAAGTATCACTAGGGGAGTACCACTAAGGAAGTACCACTAAGGAAGTATCACTAGGGGAGTACCACTAAGGAAGTATCACTAGGGGAGTACCACTAAGAAAGTATCACTAAGGAAGTATCACTAGGGGAGTACCACTAAGGAAGTACCACTAAGGAAGTATCACTAGGGGAGTACGACTAAGGAAGTATCACTAAGGAAGTATCACTAGGGGAGTACGACTAAGGAAGTATCATTAAGGAAGTATCACTAGAGGAGTACGACTAAGGAAGTATCACTAAGGAAGTATCACTAGGGGAGTACCACTAAGGAAGTGTCACTAGGGGAGTACGACTAAGGAAGTATCACTAGGGGAGTACCACTAAGGAAGTATCACTAAGGAAGTATCACTAGGGGAGTATCACTAAGGAAGTACCACTAAGGAAGTACCACTAAGGAAGTATCACTAAGGAAGCATCACTAAGAAAGTATCACTAAGGAAGGGTGACTAAGGAGATAGACATTAGTCGGTGGTATTTATTCAAGTTTTTGAGTTCTCAAAATTTATTTAATTTAAAGAGTCAATAGTTTTATAACAGCCCTTATCTTTGGCATCATACATGTCAATAGCCTTTAAATATAGCACGAACCTACATTTACATGTCATTGAATTCAGTGAAGTGCTCGTTCTGCTATCGTCATTCGAAAGGCTAAAACGAGAAAATGTATATTTTATATCTTATCTTTTAAAAGAGATCTTTCTTACTTACTTCCGTTAGAAGTTATCCATAAAAAAATACTAAGAACGCTGTTTGATTTCCAATTAAACAGTAGTAAACACTCTTACTACTGCCGTTTTAAATATGCAGCTAAGAAAACTATACAAATAAGTAGAAAAATTAGTTATTGTTTGAAAGCAAAATCGTAATAATAGCTTCTCAACTTTTCGACGAGAGAAACCACGTGATAAATTGCCATACTAATTTCCACAGTCTGAAATCTACGTTTAAAGTAAACAATATACCATGTGGATAAGTTTTGTTCGCTTGGTCAGTAAAACGCTTTATCTGGTATTTGTAGTTTGTTGAACATGTTTCAATTGAGTTATTTTTGTCTGTAAGTATAGGCAGAATTTATATATTCAATCCGGTAGCATCGCTCGAAGCACGAGTCAGCTAGTAGGAAATCCCACGTAAACAAAATAGGCGTTTATTTCAAGACAATCAATTTAAAATGAAGAAAGAAGCACTATGTTGGAAAACACAACAAAGTAAAAAGGTTTGAGTACAAATTTTGAAATTTGATTGAACTGTATTGTGATGTTTTTTTGTCTTCATATTTTCGTGGAGTTCTGAAAGTAAAGTATAGAAAATAGAGGCACTTTAATATATCTTGAGCGAGATAATGTGAAACATCTGACTTGTTTTACAATTGGTGGTAATTAAATGGAAAACTGCTTAATTTTGTTGTTGTTGTTATGTTCTTGCAATATATTACTTAGTGTTATGTTTGGCAACAGACAAACCAATGATAATTCAACTTTCACACCTTTAATTATAATGTATTTCATGCAACATAAAAGGGAGAAATTGACCACCTGAGGCTAAATTTATGAATGCCCTCTGCGGAAGCGCAGGTACTTTCATATACTTGTTCATACTAATGTCAAATATTAGTTGTCTCATAAAATTGTCTCAACTAAAACTAAAACTCACATATTTTGGGTCATTCCATTTTAAATCAACCAAAAATAAGTGTATACTTAATTGTCGTGAAAGTTTTGCAGCGCTGAGAATTTTAGCCCAAAAAGGCCCTGGGACCGAGTGTTTATATCTCAGGAACCATAAGAGATTTTGAGCTGAAATTTAGAACACATGATTTTCTCATAAAATGTAGTCACTGTACCAAGTTGCTTTCACATGGAACCCTTTTATGAAATATTGAAAGAAAACTTTTCAATCAAAAGTAAAAATTATAAAGAAAAAGGCTGAATTATTTCTTGCGGTAATGATTACCTCTCAAGAGACCTCTCCCCACATCTCACCATATCTGTAGAACAATCACAAGAACTTGAGGTTTGTTTAAAAAATATCGACCAGTGTTATAAGTAATTAGTGCAAACTCAGAGAAATAAAACATTTTGATCTATAATTAACTTTGGATACATGTATTTTTAGATTGCAACTATAATTTCACGAATGGAGAGGGTATTATTGAAAGTCCAGGGTACCCTAAACCCTACTCTAATGGAATCAACTGTTCCTGGAGAATTACTGTACCTGCAGGACGACATATTAACTTAATAACAAAACGGTTTGAGCTGGAATACAGTTACAACTGTGGGATGGATGCTTTATACATTTATGATGGACTTGATGAAAATGCTAAACTATTTTCAAAACCATACTGCGGTGTAATTGGTCCTGAAAGTTTATCATCAACAACAAACTCCCTGTTCATCCGTTTCATAGCTGATGACATAGATAATGCTAAAGGGTTTTCAATCCAATATAATTCAGTGAAAAGTATGTTGAATGTTCTTTGTGCACATATTATATATTGGTTAGAAATAAGTTAAACTACCTACACTAAATACATTGATATTTGTTTTAGTATGTGACTACGAGTTTCATCAACCCAATGGTACCTTCATGTCTCCAAACTTCCCAGATCATTATTTTCCGGACGCAAACTGCTCGTATAAAATCATTACCAATAGGCGACAAATTATCGTTCTACAATTTCACAGTGTTTTGCTTGAAAACCAAGTTGGAGGTGCAAAAGACAACTTTACGCAAATAATTATAACTTTCACTTAAGTGTTACATAAAGAATGAAATATCAGAAATTAAAATGAAATGTCTTATTTAAATGTCTCTATATATAATCAAAGTTTTTTTGAAAGTTTCTAATCATCCAGCAAGGAACATTTGTCTGTTCCCCATTTCTGACAACCAAGAAGACAAATGATACATTTTTTATAGGTAAAGTTAGTAGAAAAAGGAAAATTTGAGTTGTTAAAAGCTTTTAACCAGAATTAAGAGGGTTTAGTTTCCAACGAGTATCATTTCAATTATATTACCTCTGCTCTGCATGATTTATCATATTTAGGAATTTGTTTGGATTACGTTAGTATCTACGATATCTTAAACAGTGGCTTAAAACTTCTACGGATAGTTTGTGGAAACATAAAACCTTTCTCTGTGCGTTCCTCTTCAAATCAAATGTTAATCAAGTTCCACTCTGATAACCTTATCAATGAACCTGGTTTCAATGCATCATTCTACAGTTTGTGTAAGTTTTTGTTGTAGTGTTGCAAAGTATAAACCATGGAGTTATTTATACTTAAAATGATGAATAGATAAACTTAATGAAAAGTATTTCAACATCCATCTATTGGATCCCTATTTATAAATGAATTCATAAGTGATACATTATTATTATTATTATTATTATTATTATTATTATTATTATTATTATACAGTATAGCAATATTTAATAGCTTTATAGATTTAAGGTCAATTTCTTGTTTGTAAACTATATAATTGTAATTTGAACCTCTTTCATTTTCTTTTCAACATTTTTCACGAAAAACTCACAGTTATTACTATAAATCATTTGCTTTCTGCTCTATTCATAACAAAGTGTCGGAACATATTCTTTTTATTTGGAATGTAGAACAGCTATGGTTTTATCCGTTAACAGATTTATTAATATAAGGTAGTCGTTACGCCATCAACACTTAGGTTGCTACATTTGTTATGATTTTAAATTTGTTCTTTTGCAGATCATTTGTGTCGGAGAAACGAATATCAATGTCTTAATGGTGAATGTATTTACTGGACTTTACGCTGCAATGGAGTCAAGAATTGTAAGGATAATAGCGACGAATCGTTTTGTCAATGCAAAAAATTTAAATGTGAAGATGGCAGATGTGTTGATGACAAAAATACTTGTCAAAATTCAGGTATGATGGTCTTGTTTTTATGCGACATTCACTTGAGAATTGGCATCTTTCAGCAGATTTATTCGTAAACACATTGGCAAAACAATCAAACAGCATCCATGCAACATCATCTACTCCGCCGAAAACTATAACAAAAAGATGTGCCTACTCAGAATACAATTGTAACAATACGGAATGTATAGCAGCCAGAAAGAGATGCAATGGGGAGAATGACTGTGGAGATAACAGCGATGAGAGTAGTTGCTATGGTACGTAATACTTTGCAGGAATCACAGTTGCAATAAATGTGTAACACTAAGTTTGATTATTTTGTTACTTTCAGTATTTTGTTTTTCAGTGGTGAATGTGGTGATATTCTAATGAAATTAGAATTAGGTTTTATTTACTTAGACTCTCTGGATGGGTTCAACTGTGTTACTTTCTTGCAGGTCAATGTCGAAACAATAATGGGGACTGTGAGCAGATTTGCACTTACAACTTAAACACCGGTGTGAAATGTTCATGCTACAATGGCTTCACATTAGATTCTGACCAAAAATCTTGCATAGGTAAATAAATCTTTTTTAATTGTTAGCGTTCCGGGAGCGTTGTTTAAAAACAACCCAACAACAACAATTGTTACAAATTGCAAGAGATGGGGAGAGGTGATGAGTGGTGGCGAGAAGGGGTGAGGTGATGAGTGGTGGTGAGAAGGGGTGAGGTGATGAGTGGTGGCGAGAAGGGGTGGTGTATGGGGAGAGGTGATGAGTGGTGGCGAGAAGGGGTGGTATAAACAATAATGAGTAGTCAGTTTTCTTCATATTTAAGTGAACTAATTGTTGTACCAGATATAAATGAATGCTCGTCACGTCCTTGTGCTGAGTTCTGCACGAATACAGGCGGTTCTTATGAATGTGGATGCAGGCCAGGATATCGTTTACACGAAGACAAGAAAAGCTGCGTTGGTGAGATTACTATTTGCGCAATTAAATTCTACCCTAAGTACAACGCTAAACATAGCACGTCATAACATGTCTTACCAAAGTTGTCATGAAAATATAAAAATGAAACTTGAGTTGTCTAATACAAAGTGTTGTTGAAAGATTGCATCAATGTGCTGTTTCATTATTTATTTTTAAAACTTGATTAGCTCCTCTTATCAATACAGTTTGAGGAGTTATGTAGTTGTTGCTCTGTTGTTATTCGTAGATTTCAATGAATGTTCGCTTGGGAAAGCACAATGCGAGCAGCGGTGTATTAACAAGGTTGGGTCATTTGAATGTGCTTGCTACGAGGGATATACGTTGCTCGAAAACACCTGTGATGGTACATAACATCAATATCTCTCTTGTTACGTTCCATTACCAATTCTAGTATCGTTTTTGTTAAAAGTGTAGTCTCATTTATGTAATTTTTCAATACATGAGAGCAGATTTTATTCATGAATTTTGTGGTTTTATTATATTCTTTTAAATAATTTTTATTTCGGTTAATTTTTGAAATATAACCTCTTCTTTCGAAAAACTGTTAAATGTTAAAAAACTGTTGATTTATCCCTCTAGTGTTATACTTATCGAGTATATTAATTGTTTCAGATGTTGACGAATGTTCCATAAATAATGGCGGATGTGCGGAAAAATGCTTGAACACGATTGGTAGTTTTTATTGCACATGCAACAAAGATGGCTACCGCATGGTGAAAGACAACGTCCCTTGCGTAGGTGTGTTCAAAGCAAAAATAAAATTAAATAATACACAAGATGTTTTTGCACTTGCTCTTCTTTCCCATTAATCAAGTAAACCTGGAATTGTTCCTCGTTGTTCGTCATTTCTCATATGATTTTAATTTGTTGTGAAAAACATCTTCATTTTTTTGTGTTTTTATGTGTAAAACATGACTTAATGCTTTTTCATCAATGCGGAAGATGTTGACGAGTGCGAGTTGGGTGTCTCAAAGTGCTCTCAGGTTTGCGTTAATAAAGATGGCGGCTACGAATGCGCATGCGCTGTTGGCTATTACCCAGCCTACGATGGTTTTAGTTGTCTAGATATAAATGAATGTCACGTGGGGAAACCCGGTTGTTGGGGTGTTTGCATAAACACTGTTGGAAGGTATGGGGCTGTGTAACTTGTATAATCATAGTCTATATATATATATATATTTCTGCAAATTGACGTTAATTATCAGTGTTTTCTTGCATAAATCTTTTATTGATTATGTGATGTCTATGTAATTTCTGTTTTGATTTTAGTTACCGCTGCACTTGCAATGCTGGTTTTGTGTCTGTGGACCAACAAACCAAATGTAAAGACATCAACGAGTGCTTGATTGACAACGGGGGCTGTGCGGACAGTTGTGTGAACACACGAGGAAGTTTTCGATGCGAGTGTCACGAAGGCTACGTAGCGAGAGATTCAAAGTAGGATTTCCACATCTTCTCAATGTTCCCTTTGTTATTGTCGCAGAATATTCGATTTTATGCGGTGTTGTGTTTAAATGACGTGAACATACTTTTCGCTGAAGCCAAAAATAACCTTAGTTTTGCTGAATTGGCTCTAGTTTTTGAGATAAGGGCCATAGTATTGATTATAGAGATAGCTTATAGAGCTTTTTCTTGGGGCGTCCTTACTAACTAAATTATAGAGCTATAAAAACTGCGATAACAGTCATTGAAATAACAGATGATGTACCTTAATTTGGCTGACAAAAACAACTTTGTTTAGCATCTACCTACAAGTACGTAATGTATAGTTTGTGTAACAACACTCTTTAATTGACCAGTGTTGTCGCTAATTTGACTCTTGCGCCCGTTTTACTCCCTTTTTCTCTTGATGCAATCTTTTCACGTGTGACCACACCGCGTTTAGAACGGCCTTTCCGATTTCCTGTTGGTGGACGTTGGACGTCTCTGAGTATAGTGCAGTTTAGGGAATTATGACTAGCCATAGACAGTCTTGTTTTAGATTGTGTTTAAGGTAGATGTGGCTTAAATCTAAGTTGTTTTGTTCACACATGAATCAGGATCCAGGTTTCATAGCAACCATGGCTGATAAGGAGGCAGCTGCATGGATTTCTTTTTCTTCAGTTGTCAAATTTTTTGGGAAACACCAAGGCAAGCAAGTATATTAAGTTGGTTGAAGACATGCTCCTAAAATTCAAAAATTTGGGAGTGAAGATGAGCATCAAGGTCCATTACCTCTTTAGTCATTTGGGTAGATTTCCAGAAAATCTTGGAGACTTAAGCGAAGAACTAGGAGAGAGTTTCCACCAAGACATTAAAGTTATGGAAAAACGATATCAAGGAAGGTGGGATACGCACATGATGGCTGACTACTGTTGGAATCTTCAGCAATATTTAACAAGTGCTTCTCACTCAAGAAAACCGTACAAAAAGCGATTTGCTTCTATGGATTGATTTGTTTGTTGTAATTTTAAACTTTTATGCATGTGAAGTTGAAACATTTTTAGTAGAAGTGCACAGAGAGGTGTTAGATGTGCACTGAGTCCAACTATGTTACTCTTCTGACCGATATTTCCTCTGGTGATCCTGAGTCTGGTGATCAGTTGATTGCGACTCTGCTTCAAAGACCTGATGGGAGGCCTTTTCGGCCGGGGATGCACGGTATGGTTGCGTGGGGACATTGCCCCTGTGAGCTGTCTTGGTTAACTGCCGCTGATGTATTTTTTTGAATGTTACCACTGTCTCTGGCTTTCAATATTATACTACACTGCTGAGCTCTCACGATAGCACCCAACCCATTTTGATTCTTCCAAAATGTTACTTTGTTTTTCAAATCTTTCTGTCGCTGTGCAGAATATGAATGTAATGTAATTTTAAGATCAAGTGCAAGAACCTCATAGGTTTTTACAATACCTGCATACATTGTTTACCATATCTAGCTATCACATGCATTTGATATCGTTTCACTGACATATGCATACTGTCAACTTCATTGTGTACTGTATTTTACTTGTTTTATTGCTTAGCTGAAACAAAAATAGAAAAATTATAGCAAGGTCATGCCTTATATAGGCGGTAATTTTGCAACAGATAGGTGTAGTATTGTGAATAAGTCTAATTAATATTAATAATTAGCTAATTATGCAACACAACAGTCTTAGGGTAAAAGCAGAGTGTTTGCACTATTTTTGCAGTTTTTTAGAACATTATTTGTAAATATCTCAAAAACTAGAACCAACTAGCTAAAACCGATGTCATTTTTGAAATCTACGCACCAAATAAACCCTAAAATCGATTTAATATCTTCGGCAAAAAAAGTGTGTTGGGCTGTGCTATTGGTAAAAAGCTTGTTTCCAATATTCACTGCCTTATCTTTAGATCGTTTACGTGTATTGACGAGAACGAGTGCGACGAGAATCCGTGCCAAGGGAAGTGCATAAACTACGTTGGCACGTTTCGATGTCAGTGTGATCCTGGATACACAGTGGTCAACCGCACTAAATGTCAAGATGTGAACGAATGTTTATCACCGCATATGAACGATTGCGAGATGAACTGTACTAACATTCCTGGAAGGTACACATTGTGTCGTATAACATTCTTTATATGTGGAAGCAGGCGAATCGACGAAGTGAACAAAAATAGAAATAAAATTAAAAATAATTGCCTCCTGTTATTTTGCATATATAAATAGAATGTACGTCAAAATAAAAACCTTAAAATCTCATACTTCATAAGTAATTTGTACCATATTTAATAGTTTATATTTTTCAATTAAAAATATTATTTCCTCATTATGCAGTTATTTATTCTTTTAGTTATTTTTGTTCGTGCCCAGACCGTTATACTTTGGACGCAGATCAGGTGTCGTGCAAAGAAGCATTTAACTCCATCAGTGAGTTACGGTGGACTTACTTTATTACTGATGTCTGGTTTCTGGTATAGGTCGAAATAATTAACCTTGTTTTTTAGCTGAACATTGAAGAGAAAGACATCAATCGATGAATTAATGATGTTCTATTTATAGGTTGCAAAAAGTTTCGAATCAACTCGAACGAAATTTCTGAGAACGAATGGACGGTGGTTTCTCGCGGTTGGGCGTGGCAAGCTTCATTGAGTGTTGAGTTGGATGCCATGACAACGCCGCGTTTCAACTGTATGGGAGTTCTAGTCGGCAGTGAGTTTGTCTTGACGTCATCGCGTTGTCTGCGGTTCGGGAAAAACATGGAAATACCTAATCACAACCTGTTAGTGTCAATGGGTGGCTATGCGTACGGTTACTACGATGGATTGGTTCACATTCATGCCAAGCAAGTGCTTTACCACGAGCACTTGGAGTTGGCTTTAGTTCAGCTTGTTGAGAAGGTGGACTCTTCTTTGGAGCCTATGTGTTTACCGCAGGGAAAGCATGATGTTGATTTGTCTGAGGGAAGTGATATCGTGGCAGCAACATGGTCACCAGATCATCGGTAGGTAAGCTCTTTATAAAAGAGAGTGTGGAAAAGTAGGAGGTTGGGATAATGTATATGAGGCTTCTTTCTTTCTAGCTATTTTTTTAATATTAAAATTATAATTGAAATTGTAACTTTTGTTTACCATTTATACACAGAGTAGAGCGTACAGGGTAGAGCGTACAGAGTAGAGCGTACAGGGTAGAGTAACGCAAAATTCAATTTGTTTGCGCGAAACCTCACTTTTTTATTGTAGTAATTTGATGCAAATGGCAGTGAAAGTGAACACGACAAATATGTGCTCGTGGAATAATGAAAAGGTTTTCACGGAAGAAGACTCCATTTGCGTGAAGTTTGGAGTACCCGAGGTTAGAAGATATTACCCGCACTTAATAAACCTCGTTACGTTCGATGCTAGAATCAGATATTTCATAAAGTTTCTTTATTTTTAGTTGATTCTACCAATGAGTGGATCCCCTCTCCTGGGTATTCTCAGAGGTACCTCAAACCACGGAAGACCGAAGTGGTTACTAACTGGTTTTCTTATAAGAGGGGCTTACTATCCGGACAGTCCTGCTTTCAGAAGCCAATATGTCGGCTATCAAAAAGCGAGTACATTCGCAGATTGGGTCAGAAGTACAATATCTAAAAACAATTAAAGTTTTGTACTGAAATTTTTATATCGTACATCAATTACAACCATTTCTAAAAGAAATCGTTTTACAAACGCGCTTGTTCGTGAGTGTGTGCGTGCGTGTGGGTGTTCGTGTGGGTGTTTTCGTCAACAAGTTTCCAACTAACCAAGAACCTGAATTCAGCCGAACTACCACGACACCTCTCTAGACGATTTTCAGTATCTTTTAACAGGTTACATTTGATAAATTCATTTTCTTTTTTTCTCGCTCTCAAAGAACGACCACATTAAAGCAATAGACGCCATCTTGGTTCAGTTGTTTTGAACTGAAAATTTGTTTGCGTATTGACTTTAGTACTATTTCCTTGGATTACCACAAATATTGATTCAGAAAGGAAGATCCCTTATTGAGCAAAAAATGAAAGAATAAGAAGAAAAAGGCATTTGAAAGCACCTACTTCGTGGTAGAAAAGGTCCAACTTTTTTCTGCGTAGTAAGCATGACTACTAGTATAACTAACTAGGAAATGTTGCTTGACAAGAGTCATAAAGAACATGATGGATAAGTATTTTAGTCGCAATTATCTTTTATTAACTGTATTACTAACATGTTATGCAGTGTTTCTATTGTAACAGATACCATCTTTAATTACATGTAATCTTTTCATTACCTCTATAATTATTATCCTTATTTTAGATGTCTTAAACATTTTGTGAGCAAAGGAAAACTGGATTTAGTTACATTACCCCAGATCTAGTGGGCTTTAAACCGGTTCCAGTATTTGGGGTACTTCCTGTTAGTCCTTGCCAAAATCTTTATAGACAGTATTCAGTTTAACAGACAGACAGATTAAATAATTTTACAGACAATATTGTTTTTAACGGGCAAAGCTTTCTTTTCGACAAATTATTTTTGAATGAATGAAAAAAACTTTTCCGATATTGTTAGTTACATTTATTCGTGGAAAAATTAAATTTTTAAAGATAAATCTGTTAACGAGCTTTACCATTTTGCGCTCCACCCCACTCAAGGCGACTTCAAGCCACTTCAAGCCACTCCCACTTATTTTCATTCATTTTTGATACATTAAGTTACATTTTAGCTTTATTATTTTCCTCCTGATAATTAAAGATGCTGATTTTGTCTAGTATACTGTCTAACAAATACTTTCTGTGTGGCGGGGGACTATCATTTAAGTGCTTTAATATGAACTATTTGTAACTCGATAGGTTTTGTGATATGAAACTTCCAGTTTCAAGCGCCATATTTATTATTTTTACAAGTTGAGTGATAACACTAAAAATTCAAAAACTTTTGCATACTTTGAAGGAAGAAATTGTTGCGGGATGAAAATGTTGCGAGCAAATTTTCGCAACTTTTGCGACTTTTTCTTCCCGCAACAATTAATTTTTTTACAATTTGCAACTTTTTCTTCCCGCAACTTTTAATTATTTCCAGTGTTCGCAACAATTTCTTCCCGCAACTTTTAACTATTTCCAGTGTTCGCAACATTTCTTCTCGCAAATTTTTCTTTTTTTCTTGTTATTTTATAAAAGCATCCAAACAAAAATAACCCCGAGTTTGGCTGGTCCAATTGTCGTTTTTTGCAAAAATTTATCAGAAAAAAGCAATTTCGGACAAAAGTGGCCAAATTCTAATGATGAAAATGTTGTCTGATATTGTTTTAAAAAGTTATCTCCTTGGAACAACGACAAACGCAATGTGCGAGAATATTCGTCTAGAAATATTTTTTACAAAATCGATCGCATTTCAACGTAGATTTTAATCAATAATTATGTCTTGGTCTTTTTTGCCTTTATCAGAGGACTTCATGAACCATTTCCGTATGGCAGCTTGCTTCTCTTCACCGTACGTTTTGAACTTCGTTTTTGGACCTTTTTTGTACAAGTAAAATTATATGAAGTTTGCACTTTCTGTGTACATTGAGGTATGAAAATATTAAAGTCTGGTCCGTAGAAACTGTTTATAAGAAAATCCGTCTCCGATTTTTCAAATAATCCGTAGTAGGCTGTATTAATTTTGGAATAAATTGATTGTCCAAACGCTTGTTGCTTGGAACGACAAGAAAAATTATCGTAAGTTCAGCTTCACTCGCAACATTTTATGTACGCAACTTTTTATGAATGTCCTGTCTCGCAACATTTAATGTACGCGACTTTTTCTTTTAAAGTTGCGAAAATAAAATCGCAACTTTCGCAACTTTTTCTTCCCGCAACAATTTCTTCCTTTAAAGTACTTACGATTGAATTTCTTATGAATATCGGACGTGGTTCTAGCTTATAGCTTTTGCTTATCAAAGAAATGAGGACTGCAACAAAGGATATAAACACATAAACAACAAAAAGTTGATTACATTATTAGATGAACGAATTTAACGTCAACGCGCATCCGCATATAATGCGTTTATGATATAATATGATGTGAACAGCAATGTGATGTGAACAGCAATGTGATGTGAACAGCAATGCGATGTGAACAGCAATGTGATGTGAACAGCAACGCGATGTGAACAGCAACGCGATGTGAACGGCAATGCGATGTGAACAGAATTGCGATGTGAACAGCAATGCGATGTGAACAGCAATGCGATGTGAACAGCAACGCGATGTGAACAGCAATGCGATGTGAACAGAATTGCGATGTGAACAGCAACGCGATGTGAACAGCAACGCGATGTGAACAGCAACGCGATGTGAACAGCAACGCGATGTGAACAGAATTGCGATGTGAACAGCAATGCGATGTGAACAGCAATGCGATGTGAACATCAATGCGATGTGAACAGCAATGCGATGTGAACAGCAATGCGATGTGAACAGCAATGCGATGTGAACAGCAATGTGATGTGAACAGCAATCTTGTGGAATGAAAAATTAATACTGCTAATAATGTTACTAGAATTTAACACGGTTCAAAATAAACTAATAAGCTTTCAATGATCTACCGAGATAGTCAGGAAGCCAAAACTCAAAAATGTTCGTTTGGTTAACCCGGATTCCTATTGGACTTTCTATACATTTTTGGAATCGTCAGACATTCTAGATTATGGAATGGTCGGTCTTCCTGGCTTTTTCGTAGACAATTTCCAGAAAATTGCCTTTAAGTGCACTCATCCGTAGTAAGTTTTACACTTTTTCTTGATTTACGTAGGTATGTTAATGTCGAATAACTTTATTGTTACTTGTTGTTAGGTCGTAATATTTGGCACACTGATAGCCTAGTAAACACACTTCAATTTCATGTATAATTTGTTGGAATATTTTAATGCTCTCCATCGTAGGAGCAAATCTGCTAAATTTTGGCTATTTTGTCTCAAATTTTGATCAAATCAATTCTTATATCTTTTGATCTACTGGCGTAAATATACTCAAAGTTTGCAAATAGGAAGGTGCCTGCAAGGATTTAATCAGGACAAGTTGTTTTGCAGCTAACTCATTGGCACTCCTCCACAGTGTGTTTTATTTATCCTTTAAGATTTTTATTCATTTACAAAATATGTTTCATAAATTCAGTTTCAGGTATAGTTATATAATATAATTTACTACAAAGTTAACTTGATAAATATGAGGTCTCCCTCTGTAATTTTGATTGATATGTTCTTGCTGCTCTCCTTTGTGGTGTCTTAAAAACGCTAAGTTTTGGTCGTTTATGGTTGATTTTTGTTGTTTATTCTATATTATTTACGAGTACTCATGGTACTTTGAAACCGTTTTTTCTCCCATCAAACACATGCTCACCAGATTCGAATGAGAACTCATTAAAATGTTTCAGTGACAAATAGGACTATCATTTATCAGCTCCCTTTTTAAAAATTATTGTTTTGTGTTTTTTAGTAAAATTATGTTAGAACAAACCTTGAATAAGGACATTAAAACGAAAGGTACTCTCTTTAATTTTGTACACTTAGATATCAGATTACTATTCAACGATGATTGTTACTTAACCTTTCAATTTCAGCGGACAATTTTGATAAATTATGATTATATATATTATGATACTAACCAGGACAAACTTTTTACTTCAGGTGGCATTATTGGTGTAACACAAAATATCGAGTCTGTTGAGAAACTGACCCTGACAGTCCATTTGAAAGCATCTGTTCATGGGAACTCTAAAATTTTAATCTGTGAGGTGATGTCTTCAACCAACGAGCTATCCAAAAAGGTCTTCTCTAATAGTGAGAAAAGCGTTCAAAAGATATACAATCTAATAAAAAAGTATCAAAATCCTTTCTCGCTCAAGTCTTCAGAAAATATACTTTTGAAAAACATTGTTACAGGTCATCTTGTAAAGCAAGAGAACAAAAATGAAATCTTGAAAGCCCGACAGATAGGAAAAGATATGTCCAAGGAATTCTTTAGAGAAAGAGTTATTGACTAGACTACCTCCTTTTTGGAGTTTGCGTACTTTTTCGGCAGAAAACAAAAAGGTTAAAGTTTAAAAAAAGTTTGGAAATCAGAGCCAGTTATCATTCTACAGCACCACCAACAGTTATTTACACGTCTGTTAACTGTGAGCAAGCAACGAGAATTTGATCTTCATATGGTTCTAGCGCACGAGCTTTCATCTGTACCACTATCCATTTTTCATTCAACGGGGGAAATGCGAAAGAACAATAAGAGTCAGTTACTCAAGGAACTAGAAAAAGAATGTTGCAGTTCTGAAGTTTTGCCTGATAATATGAGAGAGACTAGTGTCACCACTATTGACTTTATGGCTCTTGTACAATCGATCGACAAATCAGGTCTAGAATCTTTTGATCAATTTGCAGAACGCCTTGAATTTGTTGTGCTATCAAGACATAAAAAGAGTCAAGTATCCATTGTCGTACCAGCTAGGTATGACTTAGAAGACTCAATTAAATCAGATGAAAGCTCAAGACGAGCGGGAAACCAAGATGTACCTACGATCGACATGCCGAAAAATATGGCAGACTTACTATCAAGCTCAAGAAACAAAACAAATCTTATCAACTTTCTTTACTGCAAGTAGCAAATGTCAATTCCTCTAAAGATCTCAGTAAATCAACAACTCTATTTGGCTCAATTGAACGGTACTACAATCAAGCTAACCAAATCTGTGGTATCACATATAGACTTCATATCCAAACATTAAGAAGAAGAAGATGTTTTCATACTGCAAGTTCATCACGTCAACAACCAACAACATAAATAGGATAATCATTCAATCTCCAGATACAGAGGTAGCTGTCATATGCTGCTACCAATATATTGTCAATATATCAAATGTAGCCCCGGTAAGAAGAAACGCTACATTCCAATACACAAAATTTCAACAAACTTGGAACCCAGATCTGCAAGTTATTGCCAGCTGTCCATGCGATTACCGGGTGTGATTCTGTGAGTAGTTTCATTGGAAAAAAGACTGCCTTCAATGCTCTCAATACCAAAATTGATATTTTGATAGATCTTGAAGCGTTTGGTAACACTCCTGTTCTTTCACTTAATGAAGATGCTGTTGTGGCTGCTGTAAGATTTGTGTGTGCTTTATATGATGGGAATTCATCTGATATCTTCAAATTACCAATGCTATATTTGGAGGTTTGTTTGTGACGGAGTATTCTCACTTCCAAGTCCAGTCGACAATGGTTGGATTAAAAAGAATGGTTACCTGAAGCTTGATTTTATGGTCAATAAGCCAGTGCCCAAAATCATATCTGAACTGATGAGATGTTGCTGCAAGAAAGGGTGTAAAAACAATCCTTGTCAATGCCGAAAAGCAAAACTTTTTTGCACAGATGCATGTCTCTATTGAGGAAGAATGTGAAAATGGCGAAATAGAAAATGTTTCAAGTAGCGACGAAGAAAGTGATGATTATTAGACTTTCACTGTATATACTTTCTCTATGTTTATTTTATTTCTTGTTTGTTTCAAAGTAGTCCTTATTTGGATTAAGAAGAGTGAAAGGTTTAATCTCTAATTTGGAGGGCTGCAAACATGGCGTACTGTATAAAGTACGCCATAGCTGCAAACCATTAGGGCGGACAAAAATCAACCATAAACGACCAAAACTTAGCGTTTTTAAGACACCACGAAGGAGAGCAGCAAGAACATATCAATCAAAATTACAGAAGGAGACCTCATAATTATCAAGTTAACTTTGTAGTAAATTATATTATATAACTATACCTGAAACTGAATTTATGAAACATATTTTGTAAATGAATAAAAATCTTAAAGGATAAATAAAACACACTGTGGAGGAGTGCCAATGAGTTAACTGCAAAACAACTTGTCCTGATTAAATCCTTGCAGGCACCTTCCTATTTGCAAACTTTGAGTATATTTACACCAGTAGATCAAAAGATATAAGAATTGATTTGATCAAAATTTGAGACAAAATAGCCAAAATTTAGCAGATTTGCTCCTACGATGGAAAGCATCAAAATATTCCACCAAATTATACATGAAATTGAAGTGTGTTTACTAGGCTATCAGTGTGCCAAATATTACGACCTAACAACAAATAACAATAAAGATATTTGACATTAACATACCTACGTAAACCAAGAAAAAGTGTAAAAATTACTACAAATGAGTGCACTTAAAGGCAATTTTCTGGAAATTGTCCACGTAAAAGCCAGGAAGACCGACCATTCCATAATCGAGAATGTCTGACGATTCCAAAAATGCATAGAACATCCATTAGGAATCCGGGTTAACCAAACGTGTCTATTTAGCTAGATGTAAGTTTTGGCTCCCTGACTAAAGAGGAAATATGGGTGCTTAAAACAATCAACTGGTGCTGCATGACTTATAAATATCATAAATATTATTAATAATAATGGACCGTTGTTCGTATGTATATCAGCTACCTCCTCCTACACCCGTGAATTTTATTGAGTAGCCGGGGGTAGGTTTTAGAAACATTCAGGGTTTTGAAATACATTTCCTAATTTCATGATTTGGGGAATATTGTTATATTCTGCATATTGCTGCATGTCATATAGCGCTGTATAAACTCTGCCAAATAGCGCTGTACAAACTCTGCCATATAGCGCTGTATAAACTCTGCCAAATAGCGCTGTACAAACTCTGCCATATAGCGCTGTACAAACTCTGCCATGTAGCGCTGTACAAACTCTGCCATATAGCGCTGTACAAACTCTGCCATGTAGCGCTGTACAAACTCTGCCATGTAGCGCTGTACAAACTCTGCCATGTAGCGCTGTACAAACTCTGCCATATAGCGTTGTACAAACTCTGCCATATAGCGCTGTACAAACTCTGCCATATAGCGCTGTACAAACTCTGCCATATAGCGTTGTACAAACTTTGCCATATAGCGCTGTACAAACTCTGCCATATAGCGCTGTACAAACTCTGTCATATAGCGCTGTACAAACTCTGCCATATAGCGCTGTACAATTCAATTCAATTGTTGTTTATTCACCATATAAAAAATACAAAATTACATAGAAGAAACAAATTACAAAAAATATATGGTTGGTGTCACTCAATAGCATAAAGCTGAACAATGTAGTGACACCACAGTAGAAATATACCTAAAAAATAGCTAGAAAAAATAAATATTATATAATTTGCCAAGATACACACAACATAAAATACAAACCACCAAGCAAAATATATATTTGTTTAATAACACAAGCTAAACAATTGATTTACCCCTAATGCTAAGTTTGACTAAATTAGAAAATTGTTTACTGTTTAAATCAAAAATAGAATTTAACCAATGCATGCTTTTATAATTTACATCAAAAATATTTGTAATGTCTCTGATTGAATTGTTCCAATCAATGATGCATCGGTACTTAATTGAGTATTTACCATAAAAAACTGAATTATATGAAGAGATTTTAAGTTCATTAGCTAGGGCATTGCAAGATGGATAAGAATGAAAATGGCAAAGTTTTGTGAAGAAATTGCCAATCGAAAGGGGGATATTTTGGTTTAAAGAATAAAAAACAAACATAATGCTGAGGAGTTTGATAGTTGACGAAAATGAAAGGATGTTAAATTTAGTGAAAGCAGCAGTTACATTTGATCTAAAAGGTTGAAAATTTATAATTCTTAAAGCTGATCGTTGAATAGAACATAATTTATTTAAATTTAAGCTTCCTTTTTGGCCCCAAATTTGACAACAATATGTTAAATGCGACGAAAAAATTGAAAAATACAAACTTTTTAAAATTTTTATATTAACGTGGTATCTAATTTTTGAAAGCATGCTATTTGATCGGTTTAATTTTTTACAGAGTTCATTTAAGTGAGGTTTCCAAGTCAAATTTTCATCAATTAAAACTCCCAAATAATTATTGTAGGTTGATTGTTTTAAAAGTGAGCCATTTAACATGATTTTAATTTCAGAATCGTTTTTTTATGACGTTTCTTAAAAATGATAAATTCGGTTTTGTTTGCGTTTAAAGCGATAAGATTTGCATTAAGCCAATCATTCAATCTTCGCAGATCATAATTTACTTTTTTACATAAAGTTTTTATGGACTTGTTGATGTATAACAAATTAGTGTCATCTGTAAAATGATGCACTGTTAAAAACTTTATACAGTTATAAAAATCATTAATATAAACTAAAAATAGAAATGGGCCCAACACAGAACCTTGAGGTACGCCACAACTGGTTGACTTTAAAGATGAAGAAAATCCGTTAACCGTAACAAATTGCTGCCGATCTTGTAAATACGAGGCAAACCATTCATTAACAATGCCTCTTGCACCGATGTGATCAAGTTTTTTGAGTAGGATTTTGTGATGGACTGTATCAAATGCTTTCTTCATATCAACAAAAATACCACAAGCAAAAAGATCAGAGTCAACAGCTTCTCTCACTCTCTCTGTTAAACTTAATAAGGCATGAGCTGTTGAATATTTTGATCGAAACCCAAATTGTAATTCATTAAGGCAATTAAATTTATGTACGAAATTGTAAATTCGAGAATACATAAGTTTCTCCAAGAGTTTACTGACGTTAGAAAGCAAAGATATTGGTCTATAATTAGAACATTCTAATTTAGAACCTTTTTTAAAAAGCGGCAAAACTGACGATGTTTTGAGAATATTTGGAAAAACACCAGTAGTAAAAGATAGGTTAAATAACTTTGAAAGAACTGCAGAAATTGAATTGCCCAATTCTTTTAAGACCACTACAGGTATGCTATTTGGTCCAGTAGCTTTTCTATTACTTAGGCTAGATATTAAGGAAGAAATCTCTAAATCATCTGTTGGAGATATGAAAAAACATTTGAGGTTCGGATTTTTTAGGTATTTTTTAAAACTTGTATGAGATGAATGAATTTTAGATTGGATGTTTTGTGCAACTGACGTAAAATAGGAGTTAAATTTGTTAGCAATTTTCACAGGGTCGATCAATGAAACACCATTATCATCCAGAATAATAGTTGGAACAGAATGTATTTTACTTTTTATATTTAACAAACTTTTTATACCAATCCAAATTTTCCGAAGGTTCATTGAGTTATCAATAAAGTATTTCTTAAAATGGTTTTGTTTGCTGCATCTTAAAAGTTTAGTTAATAAGTTTCTATATGAATTATACGGAGATTTTAACTTGATTTTGTTATTAATATCTTTGGATCGAAGATATTTACGATAAATCTTATTCCTGATTTTTATAGATGTTAAAATACCTTTTGTTATCCACGGTTTGAGAGAGAGCTTGAAGCTTTTAATACTGACCTTTTTAAGTGGCAAATACTTGTTTAATAAACCATTAAAAACCTCAAAAAATAAATTAAAACTGTTGTCGGTATTAACTTTATCAAATTCAAGAATTTCATTCCAATTTACGTTATTAAATTCAGAAAGAAAACCTTTTTTATCAAAATAAGTGGTATTTCTACGGAGGATATTGTGTTTACGAGGAACAAATGTGACATAAAAGTTAGGCTGAATAAAGAACTGAGGTAAGTGATCAGAAATTGTTGACGTTAAGTTACCAGACAACATATTTTTATCACAACAGTTAGAATAAATATTATCAATAATCGTTTTAGATTTTTCAGTTATTCTCGTTGGTAACGTAATATGAGGAAGAAAGTTATTTGAAGTTATAAAGTTGAAAAAATCTGAAGTTTCATTTTCTGAATTAACTTTAATTAAATCTATATTGAAATCTCCAAGTAAAAAAATACTTTTGTTTTCAGAATTTAACTTCGAAAAAAGAGGAAGAATAAAATCATTTGTAAATTCATTAATTGACATATATGGATGACGATAAATACACCCAACAACAATGTTAACTTTTTTTGGACGAATTATTTCAATAAAAATCGATTCTAAGTGTAATTTTTTATACATCAACAAGTCATTTCTCAGTTTATAATTTAATTTTTTAGAGACATACAGAAGTGCACCACCACAAGATGATTCAGTAGGAGTGTGTTCAATGTTATATCCTTCTAATGATATTGGAAACGGTGGTGGAGCGTCACGTTTTAATTTAGTTTCGGTTAAACCAATGATACCAAAATCAAAGTTAAGTAAACGTAACATGATACACAATTCATCAAAATGTTTGTTAAGTGAAGATACATTTAAATGAAAAATCGAAAAAGAGTTATTGCTGTTAAATTTGGAAAAAACAAAATCATCAATATTGAAATACTGACAATTTATAACATTATGATATAAGTCATTTTCTTCTTTTGAATTATCAATAAAATTTGAGGTAAAAAAATCATTAAACATAGAAAAGAGTTCGTTACGATCATGAGAAGGAAAAATTTTCATATTACCGGGAATTTTGTTTGTGTCTATAATAATATCAGAGTTGAAAACTTGGAAAAGTTCATTATCCAATACTTGACTAAATGGAAAAATTTTCCTTATGCACAAAATACAAAACCAATCAGAGACGTTTGATTGTAATAAACGGTAATCAATGTCATTTAATCCATTGCATTTTTTATGTATCCAAGAGTTACAAATATCACATTGTATTGCATGGTGGTTGTTTTTAATAATTCTATTGCACATTTTGCAAAAACATCTTTCCATGGAAAGAGAAGAACTGTATATAAAAGAAAGAAAAAGAAGGGGGGGGGAATAAGAATTTTACGAAAATATTACTTTTAGTTATTCAATTATTTGCTGGTTTTGTTTCAAAGCAGAAGTTTTCAATAAAGGAAATTATATCATGCACAAAAATCGAAATCAGGATATAGATTGACCAAAGTGTTACAATGGTCTATCACAACCCTTTTCTCGTTAATGGTGCGTTTAATAAAAACCTTTCTATTAAGACAGAAAGTGTCGTTGATTAGGTTAGCCCTTTTTAATAAACGGCAATAATAAGAGAGCTTTTCAAAATAGGGACAAAGATTTTCTCTTATAAAAATCTTCGTCTTTTTATGACCAAGACTAGGTGATTTGAAGTTCTTAAGTTTCCTCCGGTTTTGAAAAGCTCTCATACAGAGCTTCCTATTTACAAACCGAACAATCGATTTCTTGGGTGACGATCTCCCGATGCGGTGACACGCCTCCACGTCACGCTCGTCGATAGTAATGTCCATCGCCTCAAAAATCTCGATCACCGCCCCCTCCAGGTGCTCGTCCTTCACAGAGTCGGGAATTCCGTCGATCACGATGTTGTTTCTGCGGCTGTAGCTATCCAAATTGTAAATTTCTTTTTCCAAACACACTTGATCTTCCTCCAAATTAACAACTTTCTGTCTTAAACGTCTGTTCTCTTCGACCAGATTTTTTATAACAACGTCTTTTATATGGGAGACGCTTTCATTAATTTCTCCAAGTTTGTCAGACATAAAAATCTCGATGTTGCTGACTTTAGATGAAATGTCTAAGAGATGTTTTTCGAATTTTATCAACTGATCCTTAAAGTCATTCATCCTGGTCATTGATGCAAAGTTAAGGCGCGATTAAAGAGAATGGAAAGTCAACAATGTGTGTAAAACTGTATCTGCAACAAAACCAGCTTTCCAGGAATTACATCATTACCCCGCTGTCAGAAATTTGTATAATATGCAATAAAAAAATTTCTTTAAAGGAAGATTCCGCCCGGTGGCAAGCAGTCGGGCGTTATAATCCAAAAAAAAGAAAAAAAAACACTGCAAAGGAGATACAAGTAAGGAGTTAATGAGTTTAACACCAATTACTATTTAATTAATAGTAAGGGAGTGATTAAAAGTTGTTGTGAACGGCGGGTTAGGAGAATTCAAATCTTAATCTGTTAGAAATAAGATAAATATCCAACCCAAACCATGAAATAATCCACAAATACTGGTAAAAACACACAGTAAACGGCAAAAAGGACCTCCAATGTAAATGCAATGTATAACGCCAATGTAACCAACGCCAAATATAACCTCCAATGTATAACGACCACACACAAAAAACACGCACAAAAAACACGTCTTGCTCTTAATGCGTAACAGAAGTGATGTGAAACTCTGCCATACAAACTCTGCCATATAGCGCTGTACAAACTCTGCCATATAGCGCTGTACAAACTCTGCCATATAGCGCTGTACAAACTCTGCCATATAGCGCTGTACAAACTCTACCATATAGCGCTGTAAGGTTCCTGTCTTACAAGCCACAGTCTTACCATGCCGATTTTTACTAAAAAACGCAAATGGGCTTCTGACCAATGTTTCTTTTTAAAAAATTTCAAATTGCCATATTTTTCTTTATCATATTATTTTCTTATGTTATGAAAGTAAAAAGGTGAAAGAGAACCACTAAAACACACTATAATAATTTATAAAAGACGCATGCCAGAAAACAAAATGCATGATCTGTTTCTTAAAAATATCTGCATTCTAAACACACACACAAACGGGATGCCGCAACATTCGTTGCTTAAGGAATGATGCTTGAAATTTGCTCGTGCATATGCATTGTTGAGGACAGAAATTCAGGCGAGAATAATTTAATGAGCGTTTACACAAAACTTTAAGAAGGACAAATTTAAGCGTTTAAAAAATATACAAATTGTCACAGGTAACACACACGTATGCATTTATATACAAACACAAAGAGTTGGCAGATAGTTATTCTCAAGTTGGTCCAGTAAAAATACTAAAAATTGCATTTTTAAGAAATTGTTTTTATACTTTAATTTAACACAAAATTTATCGTAGATTTTGAATCTGTAATTATTTTCTCCATCGGTATTCAACGATTGTAGGCCGCTGAAGGCGAGTTGTTTAAAAATACATTTTGTTATTCTTATTTTCCCAGCGATTAACACAAAATGAATATTTCTAGCTACAAAAACAACTCTTGATTGGAATATTACGCTATTTATGATCAGGAATGCTATGGAGTGTTTGACTAATGAAACTAGATTCAGGATGGGAAGGGAAGGTGGGATAATACTCACCGTTTATTGCTACAACAACCGTCCCAATCCCAATATAATAATAATACAAATTTCATTCTTTTGTGATGATATTTCTTTCTTTACTGAAAATTGTCGAGGACTGAAATTCATTGCTTTACTGCCATAGAGTGGTGGCATTTAAAGACGAATACCTTAATAAAAGAAGAAGGCATTCGTTGTAATTTCGATGATGCACTGTTGGAATTTAACGTAAGTTGTCACATTAAACCTCTGAAATATTAACCAATGAACAAACGAACAAATGAACACATGCACCAATGAACCTCCCGCTGAAATATTAACCGATGAACGAACAAACAAATGAACACATGCACCAATGAGCGTGGGCGTATCAGCCTTCGTACGCGATTGCACAACATGTCTAACTGCAATGTGGAAATTGCAGAACACGATGTTAATAAAGCAAAAATAGACTTAGGTGCAGGTAACATGGAGATTTGTTGACGTTTGATGTCTTTTGATGTTTGTCTGTTTTATATGTATTATAACATATTTAAGTATTAGGGTGACAAAGTCATTCCCGTTTGGTCTTCCTATTTTCGTTATGGTATTCTTTTCTAAGTATTTTTATTTGCTTTTATTTTTGTAAAAAAGAATTACATAATAGCAGACCAAAATCTACTAAAGCCTCTGAGACGATATAAACAAAGCTCAAAATGCTGTTTAATAGTCGGTGATTAAAATATCAGAGCTGTAATAAGGCCGCATTTCGCTGGCGCAAGTATTTCAAAAACATGTGGAAACGATCGTGGTGGCGAAAGTTTTGTTTGTTTTTTTGCTGTGAGATTTTGTTAGGAAAGTTCAATTACGGGGATGAAATTGAGTATGGAACGAAAGACGGGATGTGTGTTAACGGAACATTCTACGATGGGAATTGTTATTCGATAAGTCATCTGAAAGAGAGGGTCGGTGAGTCACTGGTTTAAACCTCGCTTATTCGTCAAAATTGTGGTTAAAATATATTGTAAATGTTCATCGCTCTTATAAACGTTTCCTTTTCGCAATAAAGTATTTCAGCGACACGTTTGCATCGTTTCTTTGTAGCAATCATCAATTGTTATACACTTTTCACCCTATTCACCGATGTTGGCTTTTGCTTAATCTACGCGCGCGACGCGTAGAACGTTGGCGCGTTAGTTAGCGAGATCTTTTCAAGTACAAACCAAATGGATAGTAAACCATTCACAACATTTATTTCATCGCTTCCTAAAAAATCTGTTTTGATGAGAGAAAAAGAAACACTCCAGTTTAAATTTCAGCAAGCCGTTTCTTGGAGCGCTATCAGACAAATCAATGATTAATTACAGGTTGTCAATCGAGCGAGTTACGTCAAAAACACCGGCATTCTGTTGTGATGGAGAACGTGGGCGACCGAGTCATATTGAAACTTCCCTTTGAAACGGATAGAATATCATTATGTTCCACAAACAAACTTCGACTGTATCGACTGTATGTTGAAACTGACATCTGGCGGAACCTCAATGCCACGATAGTGAGTTATACATGCAGGGATACAGTAACAGCCACGGTAAGTTTCCCTCTAAAATTCACGGGTATTTGTGCCATGCGCTTTGAATTTCCTCGAATATTTTTTGTTTGTTAATTTTCTTAGTTGTTTCGTGGATAATTTTAATAAATTATTATTAAGTTATTAACTATAACTGAAAAAACTTGCGCATACGGGAAAGTAGTTGTGTAAATGTTGTCCAATTGATTATTGTACATGATTGGTTAACATATCAGTTGAAATATACTCTCTTGTATGTTATATAGGTCTCAGTTAAGAAACCTCACTTCGATTTGGCCGATCACTTTATAAAATTGTATTTGGAAATAATTGAACCTTGGTCTTCCTTGGAATGTCTACTGTTTAAAATAGAAGGAGATAGTAAGTTGTATTACACGAGTAAATCATAGTTCACATTGATAGTACGTCTACCCAGTCTATTCTTTGTAATGCAATTTTCACCACCAAACAAGAGTCACTCGAAATTAAAGGTGTTTTATGACCTCCAATGGGGTTCGTGTACACTAAAACAGTGTTTTTAATCAGAGATAACGTTAAGAAGGTAAACAGCGCCCGTACTAAATATGACCACTTATTTGCTAATTAGTTGTAAGCAGCAATAATGCAATTACGTAACAAAGAAAAGCGAAAATATATTTGTTGTTAGTTTACAACGCTACTGGTAGAGTTCCAAATAAGAAAATTACAAGAAATTCTAAAGCGCATGTAATGGAGCAAGATTCATCCAGTTCATGCTCATAAACCAATGTTTTAGTGAATAACACGAAAGAGTATGTTCCGCCTTATATCACTTCCATCTTTCCCACCATGCCACCACCGAGCAGCTATTCCCTACCAAGTCGAACGCTATCGAACCACGCACGGAAAAGCAGCGTACCGGTATACGTAGGGATATCTATCAGCAGTTTCGCGGGATTGTTGTTATTGTGTGCCGTGTTAGTTTTGATAAAGAGGTGGGATTATTAGGAACTTGGTTTAGTCATTTCAATATTCCATGGTTTTTTTCACCGATATTGATTTATGTATAATTTATTGACACTGTAACTAACATTTAAAACAATTTCAATCATCTTTGGATTGGTACATTCAATTGAATGATGTTATATTGTATTCCATATGAACCAGTTATTAGAAAATTTTTCATTTCATTCAAGTGTATTCTCTTTCTGAAATTCTGAAATTATGACATTTGCTAAACTATAAATTGTTAGAAACCTTTCTATAGACGTGTTAGAAGTCACAGAAGGAACTTTTATAATTATTAATAAATTTTTGCTCATAAAATTTGTAAAAAAAATTCCACTTTATTGGAAGGTTCAACATTTAAACGCGAATGAAAACAAAACAAATAATTCGTTATAACGTAGAAAATTGCTTTTCCATCTGCTAAATATGCATAATGATTATTGCTGCTTGCTTCTTTCAATATAACAATATAGTTATATATATTTACTGGTTGTTTTTTAGAAGGAAATCTAAAGCTAATTTAGAAGTGAGTAAGTTTACTGTATTCAACTTTTTCTGAGCGGTAACCGAATGTTATTTACTCGAAAAATAGTTTTGAACGCCACAAATCGAAATAACTTATGTATACCTAACCTAGTTGACAATATTGTTTTCAGTAGTTACCATTCAGTGATAATGTTTGTAATGTAAAGAGGGTGATGAAAACCATTTCTTTGATAGATCAGCAAATCTCGACCAACCGCTGACAAGACTTCGGGAAACCAAAACAACGCGAGTAAAAATGCATCGTCTTCTTACGTAGCCAGGGTCAGTGTTAATTTACAAGTAGAAGGAATATCTGATTTACAATACATTTCAATTCAAGGGAATGATGGGAATTTAGTTACAAACATTTGCAACTTTTTTTTCTTTGATATTATGTCTCATAAATTAAATTTTTTATGATAAGTGGCGCGGCTGACCAAACCATTACAGGTATAACAAAAATGTGTTGGTTTGATTTATTAGGGCGATTCGTCAGAACAATACACTGCGTTGGACTTGAGCAACGAATCATTAGGAGACTATAAAAGCTTGAACATTGTTAATAGTGTGGACGACCAACCTATATACTCGCTCCCAAACAACCAAGCCACGGACGACGTCTACTATTTTTCCACGGAACACGAATACGAGTTCAGTTATAAGTAAGTCGACGAACGCAGGGGGATGCTACCGTTGATGCCAGAGGCCATTTAAAGATTAACGGCGTTTAAATGAGAAGTCTTCTTTGTAAATGAATTGTTGTTTTACTAAAGTATGTAGCTAATCATCCAAGTTTGTCATTTTATTGATGTGAAATTTCCGCTCTACAAATTAGTGTGAATTTTCTCTTAGGTCTGGTATAAATTGCAGAGTGAATGTTGGAAAAATCTGGAAATTTTGTGTAATTTTTTTTCATTTTTTTGAATATTGTTCCGCTAGGGCTGGTATAAATTGCAGAGTGAATATTGGAAAAATCTGGAAATTTTGTGTAATTTTTTCCCATTTTTTTGAATATTGTCCCGCTAGGGCTGGTATAAATTGCAGAGTGAATATTGAAAAATCTGGAAATTTTGTGTAATTTTTTTTCATTTTTTTGAATATTGTTCCGCTAGGGCTGGTGTAGATTGGATAATGGAAACTTTTTCTTTTCTACTTCTTTCAAAAATATAATTCATACTGTGTTTATATAAAAGCCGCTACAGGGATATTTTCCTCCGTACGATTTAGTAGACAAACAAGAAAATTCTAAATCATATCAGTTTATATAATTCTTGTTTGCGAATGAACAAGATAGGTATCAATTGTAAAAACGTGGTCTATAGGGTAGCGTTCTTCTGATTCGGTTGTTGATTAGGTGGTTATCCAGTAGTGGAAAAGAAGATCAAAAAACAATTTTACACCAATAACAACTGTAGTTAAGCATATTTAAGACAATGCACCGTTATGATGAAGTTAATTAGCGGTTGCACACGTGCCGGTCGATATATGGTGTTAATTACAATCGATTTTAACAATTTCTACAGAAAGAAATTATTGTGTTGTCAATGCTAAGTATTTTGAATTTCTAATGATTTGCCTGTAAACATAGGAACGCCTGTCTTTCCTTTTGTTTAATGCACAACTTTAAAAGCCAGAAGAATTATTTCAATGACGCGTTTGATGATATTTGATAACGGCACAACTTTTCAATGATTGCTTAACTTCAGGCCAAATCTCGCTTTGTATAATAATTGGAATTTTTTCAAAACGTTTTTTTTGGCTTAAAAGCTTCCTATATTATATGCGAACACTATGTGATAGGTTAAAATGATACTAAAAACCTTTTTCTAATTTAGCCTTCTCTTTCTCTTGGGCATGATTAATTTTCGCTAGCAACGATTATTGATATTGGTTGCTAAGAGCTTTTCTTGAGATCCAAGCAATATTTTCTACGGCTTTTTTCGGCAAATTGTAAACAAATAAACAGAATATATTTACTTCAACATACTTTAAGCTCAATTTTCTCAAAATAGGGTTCGGGGGGTTTTCATGAACTCTGCAGATGATAACTTCAGGTAGGATTGATATTTGGACTTGAAATTTCCAGGGTCTGTTTCTAATGTGTTTCTGTACAGGAAGATTGTAGGAAATCGAGTTAAAATGATGATTTGAATATTTATTTTGAAAAAGGTTTTTTTCAATTTTACCCCCGGATGTTGAAAAATCCTACTATCATCCAATATATTTTATAGTCATGATCATTTGTACAAAGTTTCATCATATAACCATAATTCAAACATGAGATATTTACTTGTGGCATGTGGGTTTTATTTTTTTAATTTTCATGTTTAATGTATATCATTTTTTAGAAAATTTCTTTGAAATATATTGAGAACTTTAGGCGCAATCTTAGTTTAAATATTTTTGTCGATTTCCCGCTGTTAAAAGTGGACGCCACCTTAAGCGCAATTCCACTCCATTTTTTATTAGAAGCAAATTTTTTACAATTTTAGAAACTTGGTATATAGAAGTGAAAAATACCTGTTGCCAACTTTGAAATATATTTACAAATTACAGACCAGATTGTTTTCGGTATGCCCATAAAGAACGAAACTTGCAAAGATATTGTTTCTTTTGCATATACCGTAAATGACCGATTAAACGCTCTGGGCGTTTATTTTAACAAACGAATTTTACCCTGGGCGTTTATTCGGGAGGGGCGTTAGTAAGGGAGGGGCGTTAATAAACAAAGTCCATCAACAAAAGTAATATAATCGAGAAGATGTACGTCGACTACATGATATCAAGTTTCTCGTCATTCTCTTCATCGTCATCGAGGAGGTGGAATGGCTGGGTCGCTTAAAGCTTAGCTTTATTCTGCTTCCATTCTCGAATGCGTTTCCTTTCAACTTCAATTTTTCGGCAGCAGATCGGATGCTGTTGGTCTCTGCAAAGTTCACCGCTTTGAGCTTAAACTCAATGGTATAGCTTATTCTTGTTTCACCTTTGTGAGAACAAGCGTCTTCGTTACTTGCAGTATCCATTTTTATTTTGACACTGAAGATAGTACCATGTACGCCTCTGCAACTCTTCTTTCAAGTTTCAATTTACACGTGCCTTCAAAACAAATTCACAGTTTATATAGCGCACATGATACAGGTGTTGAAAATCACATTGGTCATGTTTTTTAATTTAAAAATAAACGGTCGTAATTATCCATAAAGTAAGTATGGCGAGGAGTGCTCCTTGTGAAAGTTTTCTAATGATTTATCGTGTTTCCTTTGAATCTGTTGTGAGAGGACATCATATCTATAAGGCAAAGTGGACTCCAGAAAAAAGAGAAATCCTAGTTTGCCGTAAAGACGAACGAGAAGAAGCGAGAAAACATGACAAGCATGCTATCGGTGTTTACAAAAAAGATAAGACAAAGAGAACAGTGAAGTAGGCCATGTTCCGATAGAGTTATCGAAGTTATTAGTGCAATTCTTAGAATCAAACTCACAAAACATGGTCGAAGTTCGAGTCACTGGGAAAAGATACAGAGAAGTTGGACTAGTTGTGCCTGGAACGTACTTGTGCTACACCAAGAGCAAGAAGATCGCAGATGTGTTGTTTAGCGAACTGAATAGAAAGAGTAACTTGTATGAACATTTTACGCTTAAAATTAGTGAAACTGTTTCAAAATATCCACACTTTAACCCTGGGCGTTTATTAGGGAGGGGCGTCAGTTCGGGAGTGGGCGTTAGATCGGTCATTTACGGTAATGATGTTATCCTACAATTGAACTGGAGATTGAAGTAATTAGTTTTTATTAAACAAATAACATGCTCGCATTATTATCATTATTTCTTTAGAAATATATATAGTAAAATAGCTTTCTTTGTTTAAAAGGAGACTGCCAGTAAAGAACAGTAACAGTATTTACAAACAAAGAGCGTTCATTTTGGTATGATTGCCAACGCTTTAAAAACAATCGAAAGTCGACGACGATGTATACTGATTACGACCTGATGAAGATGTAACGATGTACATTAATGTATTAATAATTATATTAATGTTTTCATGCACTTATTATTCGTCTTTAAATATAAAAATCAGCTGACGTCAAAAGTCTTTGATGAACAAATTACAAACAAATATAATGATAAGTATATGTCGAGATCTAATGAAAGTTGCGAATATACGATTTGTTTTATAAGATACCTAAGCAACGGGCTGAGCCTCGAGTTTCTCAAAATCTCGTGATTTTGAGGCTCAAAAGTTTCTTAATTTATTTGTTCTGACCCTCAAAAATTTCTTAAATTTTATCTTTAAATTACTTTAATTTCTTCAAATGTGTTGATTGTTTAAACACGTTCGATTGATTCCATGTAAACAAAGAGATCAATGTTAGCTAGTCTTTCGCTGTCATATCGAGATCCAAAATTTAAGAGGATGAAATGAAAAATCTTCAAAATTGGCTGAAAATGTGGATGGATGCGGATGCTATATGGGTGGGGAGGGGGGGGGGGGAGCAAATCCTTTTATGGGGAGACGTCTGCAAAAAATAATTTTGGTCGATGTCTTTAATATACAGAAAATGCAACAACCCACAATCTTCACTTTATAGCCTGTACCAGATCTGCGCAATAAACTTCCAAGTTCATTGTTCTAAAACAATTATCGTATTTCCTCTTTATACGCCGCCTACCAATAAACACCACTCTTCGAAGTTAATGGAGCGAATGAATCAGCGACGACATTGATTAGTCCTAATAGGATATCAGAGAAGGAAAATAAAAAAGGGATACTGAATTTGTTGGTCCGTATGTCAAATTTTCAGCACTTTTTTGTGGACGTCATAAATGTATGGCCCCCTATAAATAGGAAACTTTTAGGCCCTTCGCTAGGTTTGTTATAAAAAAAAACAATGTGTAGTACACTTTTTATAATATATAGCAATTTATGCATGTATATTATATGTAATTCGTAAAGGGTTTCATGGAAGGCACATCTTGTTTCGAGATTTCACGTGCCCTTTCGAGATCCTTTTTGCTACGTACATTATTTTTATTGTTCTTAATGTTTATTTAATATTTCATTATATTTCCTTATCAAAAGTATATATTTTCTGAAAGCTTATGAAATTACCTATCTACCAAGCCATGTTTAATAAAAACGAACAAGTTTAGGAATTAGAACAAAGGAAAGAAATTTACAATGCTTCGCTTTAAGCTACATTCCAACTGCATCACACTTTTTCAAACGAATTGCACTATTATAATCTCACTCATTTGCCGAAAAAACATTGCCATCTTTTTCCTGAAAACTGGTTCCAAAAAGCCAGGTTTTGCTACGACACCATGAAAACGTTGAATACATGCCATAAACTCTCCCCCGCGGAGCGTTTTGATTATTTTTTTAAAAAGTGACAAAGTTTTGTGCGCAAAGGCCTACTGAACAATTTGAAAAAGCCACAAAAGGTTGGGCATGATGACACAATTTGTTCCTGAGATAAAGTTCTTCCTTGTTAGGTGTTTGTATGTTTACCCATAAACCATTAGAGTTTAAAATCTTGCGTGAATTCACGTTTAGCAATGGCGCACATGGTCTCTTTCTGAAGAACTCGTTAAAAATAACTCATAAAACGCTGGCTCAATTATAATTCTTTCGCGTATGTAAAAATATATTTTGATCATCTGTTCCACTACGACCAAACCCCATTAATATCGAAACCAACCCGGATTATAAACTATACCCAACAAACCCGATGATACCGCCCAAAATGTCTATAATTTGCAGATAAAATTGCGCTAAGGACAAAGTCAAACTTCTCATGCGCCGAATCAAATACAATTGAGTGCGGCAGTAGTCGCATATGCGACGACAGCCCATGTCGCTCCAAATTGATTCTGCTAAATCATCTGGTTTAATCGAGTCAAATGTGGCTATCGTCATGCGCTTGAATCGTCTGTTAGATGAGGCGCATGAGAAGAGCGTCAATGGCCTAATCTCCCTGACTAATATGAGAGTTAGCATTCAAGAGTATTCAAACAAACCTGTAAGTTATGCCAATCAAACTAATTTATGCACATGTATATTACGACTTAATTAGCATTTTTTGCATAAATTCATTTGCCTTGATGATCAACTTAGTTAGCAAGTTACTCAGTTCACAATAAATATACGCAGCAATGAAAATGATGTTATTTTCTCTACAGATACTAATACATTTGTTTCTATCTGTTGTTGTGAACCCGACAAGTACACTAAAGGTGACTTTTAAAAGTATTGGTGAAACAAATTTGTTATCTACTGCAGATCCTTCACGCAGAAAACGTTTTATGAAATGTGCCCACGAATGCGCTCGAGTAGAACGTTGTCAGTATTTTCAAGCAGAAGAAGTTAGATGTGCATTATTGACAACTCGTCCAAGTAACAAGAAACCATTTTTCCAGGTAAATTACTGGGTTATAATTTTTTTTTTCTTGTTTGTTTACCAATAAAAATGTACAATGAACAGTTTGTTAGTATATAAAATCTTTGTTCATACCACAAACCTTTATGCACATATAAAAACATATTTATCGATATTTGGGTATTGCTTAACTCTAGTTAATTGATGGAAAAAATTTGAATGATAAAAGGTCCATTTCTGACATCGCTACTATTGTGGCAGCTCCTTCCACCGCTAAAACTGATGACATCGCTACTATTGTGGCAGCCCCTTCCACCGCTACAACCGATGACATCGCTACTACTGTGGCAGCCCCTTCCACCGCTACAACCGATGCTATCGCTACTATTGTGGCAGCCCCTTCCACCGCTACAACCGATGATATCGCTACTAATGTGACAGTCCCTTTTACCGCTACAACCGATAATATCGCTACTACTGCGGCAGCCCCTTCCACCGATACAACCGCTGACATCGTTACTACTGTGGCAGCCTCTTCCACCGCTACAACCGTTGATATTGTTACTACTGTGGCAGCCCCTTCCACCGCTACAACCGACCAACCATGCGATATTGTGCATTATAGTAACGGAAATTGCCAGACGTTAAAAGGTTGTATTAATTACAAACTGTTTTCTTTTTTGTCTAATTTAAAGATCTCTTTCAGGACTCCAACAAATTATCAACGAATGGTGCGGGGAAAATACTGGGGCATTCCACGGAAGATTTGATCGGAGAGTTGACCAAACTACCTTTTATTGGAGATGTTATAAGGCCACTTCTCTTACTTCTGATAAATTCTTTTACAAAAGCGGCATTTCTGTAGCATCGCGACACAACAATATTCTAAACATCATTGGAAACTACCCGATTGGTAAGTATCGTGGTTTCGCGTTTTAAAATATGCAGTTGAAAGGTTAACATATTACTCATTACAGTAACTTAATTATTTTGTATAGATTACAAATATGTTCTATCGAGCAACGGTCGATCGTGTTCAACAAAATGTAAATCAATATCTCAATCATGCTCCACTGATATCGAAACGCTCAATTCGGTGTATTTCTTCAAGCTGGCCGGAGTAGACTGTACCCAGAATGTTGATAAAAGGAGTTTTGAAGAAGGAAGTGGAAGTTTTTGGCGCAACTTGGACGAGCCTTATTTTGATGGAAACACAAACACCTGCTACGGGTTTGTAAACGTGCAAACTTTCGACTGCAATAAAAATACATCTACAGAAAGGCAAAGATTGTGTAGATGCGTTTAAATTCCTTTCTTCAAAAACGGTTTACCTCTTTCTCTTAATTATAAATAAATATAATATAAATTATTTGTTGCGAACAATGACGTTTGTTGGAACTACGAGCTGGAATACATTATTTATTAGAACATATTTGATTTTTCAAAACAATGAATCGCGATGGCGAAGTTTCTTACTTAGTGAAAAAACCTATAAACAGTAAACAAGTTACGGTTGAAGGAGTTGTTGGCGCATTTAAAACATTTGACCCTATCTGGACTGAGGGGCTAAGAGGTTCAATTTTGAGTGAATATTCAAAACTAATTACTATGAAACTTTTACTAAAATTTACTGAAGATTACTTTAGAGACAAATTTTATAATTACGTCACGTGACGTCACAGACAGTCACAGATAAAATATATTGGTTGAAAATTATGTGAATGTAAACACCGGGAATTTGTTTGATCATTTTATCTGCAATCCTTTTCATTCTTATTCAAAATGTTTTTCTTGCACTTGGAGTTTATTTAGGATTAACAAAAAGGATATCACTCCGTGTGCTATCACACTGATGATTTTTGGGATTCAAAAGAAAAAGACTAATTATGTTTTGTGCCAATTTTCATACTTTTATTACTAAAGGGTTTATTAACGTTCAGAATGTTAATAATAATAATTAATTTATCTATCTTTTTTGGGAGGAGATTGGCATAGATTGGTAACATACATACATACAGAATTCCTCAATTATCATATTATTGTTAACGTCCGTAGGAAGGGTTCATTGCTAGTGTTTTTAATGTAATTAACGACTTATAAGTATGATTTAATGTGACTCAATTTAAACCCGGCTTAAAAATTCGAATATTTTGTTTTTCGATTTAAACACATAGTATTCGAATGTTTTGAAAAATGACAGTTTTGTTTGATACAAGTAAACAATATAAACGTGAGTCTCGAATGAATGCACATTCGAAAAATCTTCTCTTCTTCCATATACCAGGTGACATCTTTCTCGTGAATTTGGTTTGCAGCAAACACGTAACTGAGGGCAGGCGAGGTCGGGCACAGCCTGCCCTGAGAACCCTTGTTCCAGTTGTCCGCCTGCCCTGTGGAATTTTCCACCGAAAAATATTTTCAGAAAATATAAATTCTAATACTTTGAAAAACTTTCAAAATATCCCACGTCATATAATTAGAGGATAGTTTCTATGCGGAAAGCTTTTGTTTTGAGATTGAGGTCTGCTCTCTGCTGTCAATTTATAAAAAAATGTGATCTAAACTGAACTTTATATTTCTATGTATAATGTAAAAAAAAGCTTTAGAACATATTTTTAGCTCTATTTACAACACGATAATTGCGTTGATTTTCCCAAACTGTAAACATATATCATGTTGCAAATATGTGTTAAAGGTACCGTTGCTTGACGTAAACAAACAAAAACACTCCGTCAAAAGAATAATTTGCATATGTGTCTTGTGTTCCACTTTGATTAATATTCTCTCCGAAGGAGAACACAGGTGAGCATGGTTCCAGATTTTTTGAAACTCTTCTGATTTTATGTTTTGAAAAAGGATAGAACAAATGCGTTGAAGAGGATTGAACGTGATATGCATTATACAATGCAGATATGAGTATCGACAGACTTTTTATACGTACAGCTCGTCACAATAATACTGCACAAGAAAACGATCATCTCCCTTCTTCAATCCCAGCAACAACAAAACGCACATCAACACAGGAATATCCAGGACCCAGCCAGTCAAAACGACCTACAATTTGTCCTTCCGATTCCGTATCCGAATCCGCACCAGCTTTATCATCAATCATCTCAAAACTCGATAAACAGAAACCCATCACTCCAGAGCTTGCTTCATATCCGAAGACAAAATTTGGCAATGAGAAGTTTTTTAGAAGTTTCTCAAAGCAGTGGTATATTCAAAGGGAATGGCTAGAGTACATTGTGGAGCTTGATGCGTGCTTCTGTTATCCATGCCGAGTGTACGCTCCGACTACGTCCCCTTTTGTAAAGATGGTTTCAAAAACTGGAAGAATGCCACCAATTCGTTTGATAAACGTCAGCACCATGGTTATGCAGCGGATACCCGAACATCGGAGATGGGTGGAGGCAGTCTTCCTGGTTGTTCGGTTTCTTGCGGTGAATGGTCTTCCATTGCGTGGTGACGAAGAAAATGCTAATTTCTTTGTCAGACGAGTTTGGTGGTGGGCTGTATCTAAACACATTTGGCGATTTACTCTTTTCATTCGACAAAAGTCTGAGAGAAATTGCAAAGAAACTTCCCAACAACGCAAAATATACAAGTGGGGTGATACAAAATGAAGTCATTGTTGTTTTGCAGAAAGTTCTAAAATCAAAATTGCGGCAGAAAGTTATCCAGTTGAAAATATACACCTTGATGATGGATGGGAGTATCAACAAGAATTGGGGGGATATCGAAGGGATCGTCGTTCGATATCTCAACAATGAAGGCAAGATTGAGGAACATGCTATCGGTGTGGAAGAAACAAAAGATAGGTCTGCACAAGGGCCTTCAAAAACTACTTTCGGATAAATGTGGCAGAAATATAATTTACGTTCATTGCTTCTGTCATAGACTTTATTTTGTTGTTTGTGATATAATCGAAAAGGTCATGTTCATTAGCGAGCATTACTCGTTTGTACGCAGTCTTTACAATTTCATGAAACTTGCCGATGTGAAAGAACATTACGATGGTGTGAAACGGAAGCGATTATTGGAAACAAGGTGGTCAGGTCACCGAGAATGTGTTCTAGCGATTAAACAAGAAATCAAGGAGATCATAAACTGTTTGTCGACTTGCTGTTTGTCCGATAATGTTAAAAGTGATCATCGTGTTCTTGCACGGGGATTGCTCACGCAGATTACACAGCCACCCTTCATACTTTTGAACAAGTTTCTGTCTGAGTTCTTGAATCAGATCAATATTGTAAACTTAGTTTGCCAGTCAAAGAACATTCCAAACATACTATCTGTGATTCAAGAATGCAGAGCCGAAATTTCTGTGTTGAAGAATTTGTATGATGTTGACAGGATAACTCACGGTTTTAAAGTGCTAAAGGAGCAGTATTCAGTAGAAAGGAGACCAACGAGACAAAGATCAATTCCTCAATCCTTTGATGGATTTATCGTCAATGCTCCCATAGAAACCAGTTCAAATACAGCTACGGAGGGTGAGTGTGAAGAGAGTGTTATTCAAGAGCTACGTCGTGTTATGGTTGAACTGTCAGATTGTTTTGAAAGTGAAATGAACACTCAATTCACAACTGATAACACAAGCCTTTGGTCGGCCATGGAGGTACTCTCACTTACACATGCAGACTTCTTCAATCCATCTTTCCTTCGACCTCTCTTCGATTACATGTGTACTGTTCCAGTAATCAGTGAGCAATTGCATTTCTTAAATGCTGATGATTTTGAAGCATTCAAATTAGAATGTCAGGTCTTCAAAAACGTTATTGTTCGCAAATTTGAAGCTACCGAAGATGTTGACATAGGGAATGTATATGTTTTTTTGTTGAAAAACTATGCAGGGGCAGCACCAGTTCTTACTTCAATGTATAAACTCAGCATAACATGTGGGTATGCTTCTGCCCGAGTAGAATGCCTCTTTTCTGCTATGTCTTACGTTGACGCACCAAGACGTCAGCGTAGTAACGTAGAACGGCAATGCGCATTGACTCACCTTTACTTTGAAAAAGAGACAGTGAAAGATATTACTTTTGAAGAGTTCGCTGATGAATGGTTGAAGAAACCACGGGGCTTATTTTTTTAAGTGCTTTTATTTATTTCAAACTGTTATAGTTATATTATAACATGTAAATGCACTTGTTTTCTCGTTTTACTTATGTTTTGATCATATAATACATTGTTTTACTTTTACACACTTAAGCAACACGAGTCTAAAACATTTCCAGAACATTAACCATTTTAAACACATTTGTAGGGTAGGGTCCATTCGATTCACAGAACACTTCATATTCCGTTCCCATGTTTTAAAAAAATGAATATATTTTCTGCCTGCCCTATGAATTTCTGGAAGGTGTAATAGCCTTCCCTCTTTGCATAGGAGGAAGCCAGTAGAGAAAGAGTGAATGCAAATGTCAAGTGATATTTTATATGGTCTTCTCTCCCTTCTTGGCTGTTGCCAACAGAAACATAAGGAGTTTTTTCGGCGTTGAAGACTAGCTCTCGAAGATTACTAAAATGTTGTCTCAGCAATGAGTACAGACTTTCTGCATATAAACTATAAGGAAATGGTGGCCTTGACGTTATTCGAGCTGAGATTTCCAAACCATTCCCTATTTATAGATAGAGTGCACCAATGAATGCCGCTTAAATGCACCGGGAGATTGCTTGCGATGAGTGATTGGGTAACTCCTAGTACAAACTGAATGTTAATTACACCACCTTCACCACACTGACACTGGCAATCACAAATTGCTCTTGCATAAGTTAAAATACTATGGTGTACTCGTATTCATCTCATAAAAAATGCAAAACTATCGAAATTTGACTGGTCGTTTGTTGCACTACATTACCTCGGCAGTGTTAAAGATTGTTGCATGATTGTAGTACAACCTCATTTATTCAAGCATTTGTTCGATTGTCGTTTGGTTTTCCCATGATTATGCTATGCGACGAAGAAGGCTAATTAATAAAAGGCTGCTAGGTTATGATTTTTAGCTTCTACGACGTTAAACATATATTGCATCATAATGTTTCTATGAAGTTTGAATCTGAAAAGAAATTCCTTTTTCTTTTCCCAAAATTAAACCGCTTGAGATAGTCCCATACAAATAGGGTGTATTTGTACCAAATTTCATCTAAATTGGGTACGAGTCTAAGATAAATGATTTTATAGATTTTGTGAGTTTTTTAAACTTCATATTGAATTTAAAGAAGGTCTGAAGGCATTGAAACGTATTGCTGAAATGATGAAGAGAAATTAAGTAATCATTTTTAAAAAGGATTTACACTCTTTTTTATAAGAACACCAGCCTGAAAATCATGCAAAAATTAAGAACAAATTAAGAACAACCTCAGCCTGGGATAAATACAGTAGATTCATTTTTTAAGAACAACATGTGACAATGTGGTCATCTAAAAAAATACATAACACATGTTAATGGTGTTTTTCGGAAACTGTGTGCGAGCTATCTTAGACCTTTTCGTCTTGTACATTTTCACTACAATTTTATGTATATAGATTCAGTTGTATAAAGCTTTAACATTTTATCTTGGGTTTGTTATCAAATATTCTGTGTTATTCGTATCTTTATTCGCACTTCTGCAAAGACTAAAAAGGCTCTCTAAAATAAGAACAAATTAAGAACATTTCAACCTGAAAATTCTGAAAAAATTAAGAACAACCAGCCTCAAACCCCAATTTTACTGGTTCTTATAAAAAAAAATTACATACTAGCATAGCATTCAACGTTTCCGCAGCTTTCTATGTTGCACGATTTAAAAGATTATTGGCGGACGCGTGCACTTTGATGAATGTTTGGTTTACAGCACAGTAACAATAAATTTTTTGTGACAACATGAAAGTTAATCGAGTATAAAAAGCATTTGACGGTGACTTTGACGTGTCCCCAAGATATGAGATCTACACTTAAAAGCAAAAAACTCGAAACTTTTAGCATGATGTTTGTTCATTTAATACAACAATTATAGCAACGTCAAATGATTAAGGTCAAATCAACTTCCCACTATTCTTGATACCAATCATCGGATGTCTGCTTCCAACTATATTGCCTGCATTTTCCAGTTGTCATGCGAACAATGGAGGCAGTACTATTCGAACGGAAAATCGGCTTTACAAAAAACGATATAACATAAGCTTTCGGAAAATGCGGTATCGTTGCAACATACTTGTTTACACCAATTTCAAAGCCAGCCGAACCGCTTAACTGTTTGTTTAACCGCTTAAAATGAAAGCCGGAGAATGTTTGTTTGTTAACTAAATAACATACTTACGGTATAGCGTATATGAGCTACAAAAGATTTGAAATGGCGTTGAACCATTGTTGATCCAATAAAATCCATCTGGACAGTTTTCACAGTTTTGAAACAGGGTATTGCATGATGGTACAGGGCTTTCTTGGGAGTCTATACAATATAATTTAAATTGATATATAAAACTTAACTTCGTATAAAGCTGTTCTAAATAAACTCATCTCCAAATAAATTATTTAATACCCGTTCGTACTGTTTGTGGTTTGCATTGAAATGTTCTTGAGACTTGTTTCTTCTTCTTGATTCACCGACATCTGGTTAAATGAAGGAAGTTCCTTCAACAATAATAATATTGAAGACAAAAGAAATATAGGTACAAAAAGTTAAACTTTAATGTTAACAAACAACAAGCAAAGTCTGAACCTTCATTGCCAACGTCTGCGACTTTTCGTTTTCCTGCATCTCTGATAGACTTTCATAAACCATGCAATCTCCTTCTCTACCCTTTTGTTTCTTCAATACGCATGCGTGCGTTGTTCTTGCGCACCTATGCGCGCACTCAAGTACGGTTTGTCGGTGAAATATTTTATGCGGTTCTTGTGTCAGATGTCCTACGCGTTTCAACTTGTAAACACTTGCAAGCATCTCATTTGCGACGAACGACAAAATGAAAAAATGGAGATACCATGCTAAATTCATTTTAAGAGCTATACGAATTAATGACAATTAAGAAAAAGTCATTAAAGGGATTTTTGACAATATAATTTGTATAATTTGTATGCTTTGTATAATGTATTATTTTGAAGAAACAAAAGGGTAGAGAAGAACAGGCTACTGAAATAAACTTTCATTGGTATCCTCTTTTCTTGTCATCATCTTAAAGTTGCAAATTATCTCAAACATGCAACATTTCTTTCATCGATTTGTCCACAACTTACCTCTTTTCACATGAAATGAAATGAATAGAAATAAGACTGTTACGACCAAAATACCTTGAAAGCGTTTCTAAATAATCGATTATTTTATTATATAATGTACAAATAGAAATTCGTAAGAAAGTTATATGTCTAAACAAACTTATTCCTATTACAATTTCCGGGGGGAAAGAACTAACAATCGCTGACTAATTGAACTAATCAATTGCTTTATTGCGATGTTTTAATTAAAAATAAATTCATAAAAGCCCAAAGAGAATTTCACAGTTTGTGTTTTGGAGGGCTAAAATGGAATATTATTTTGCTTCAAAATCATCGTCTATGATATAGGCAATATAACGAAAGCACGTGGAAGCGTGAAAGCAGTCCCACGTGCGCAAAATGCACTTCTATGATAAAAACCCAAACAAAAGGATCACTTTTAAAACAAAATTCATAGCACAGTATACAAACATTTTGTATTAACCATACAAAGATTTCGCTCTAAATCGAAGCTTTCATTTGAATCAACTTTTTCAGCATTTCTTTTCAATCGTGAAAAAGCCGCAATTTTGTTGCATCCAAAATAATCTATTTTAGGATAGGAAACTTTGAAAAGAGACAGCAAAAACTTTTGTTGCCAACCTTTCCAATTACAATTTTGTCCTTTCCAATTGAAAGAGGCGAAGTAAGTTGTGTTGATTACAAGATATGTAACATTACAAGATATGCATGGAAAGATCTTATACATTCTGCTTATAAACCAGCAATAAACTTTATTGTACTCTGTGGACGCCCTCCATTATCTTGGCACTTTCGCTACCTCAAGCCGTATTTTCTACTGCTAGAGCAAATTTTATTCGTCATCTTTAACCTTTTCGGCTGAGTCAACTCATGGAAACCACTCGGTTGGATTTTCTACAAACTTAATATTAGTGAAACTGAACTGAAGAACAATTTTTTCCAGTAAATCAAGATCACATTATTCATGAACTTAGCTATATTTCACTTGCACCGCATAACAAGGTGCACTCGTGGTTAAGTATTACATTATCTCTTTTTATAATTTGATATCAGGTCCTAAATCTCCCTTCTCAATTCTTAACCCAGAAACATGAAGCAAACTCTAGAAACCCTGAAAGAAGTCACTCCATCGAGAAGTAAATCAGAGGCAGTACTTCCAGGGATATGGCAGGATTTGACCCAGTTTAGAGTCGAACAAGGTCACATTTGTATAAATTTGACTATAACCGTTTTATAATTTTATAAAGATTTAAAAACAAAAATTATTATAGCGAAATACGTATATAATGTGAACATCAACAGATTCACCAAAAACTGAACTTATCACGTGGAGCCGGATATTGTAATGATTTTATTTCGTTTCCTACAACTCTGACTTATATTCTTGTAGATCACAAATTTGACATTACAAATTACATATGAATGGTAAAGTTCATATGATATCCTCCTCCTGCAAACATTGTAATTTAAAATGTTGCTTTGGTACATACAGGGTATAGAACTGTCGCAGAGCAGCTTATAACCTTCTTGGGCATTGACAAGCATCTTTTCTCGCTTAGTACCAGGACGGGTCCAGAAATTTGTATTCATAACAGAGGCAATTTTTCACAAGCGATTTAAAAACAAATATAACGAACGCCATTACTAAATTAAATGTAAGAAAAGAAAGAAACAAGCAGTATAGTTTTTCGCTTTTTATTTCCATGCGTTTACAAGGCAACTATTAGATGAAGGCAGCATATAGGTTGACTATTGAAGACATAAAATACAGTGATAATGTAGATAAATAGTACGCAATAGCACATGGAAAATTACAGTGATAATGAGAGACAGCTAGGAATTTGTTTAAAGGTTGAGGCTCTAAAACAATGGTAAAAAATCGTTAAGTACTCGAAATAAGTACCAACAATTGGTTATTAGATGAAGCAAGAAACAGAGAAAACTCTTCGAAAAAGCTGACACCTGTCGGCTGAAAAACATTTCAAAATCAATGTCAATTATATAGGGTGTCAACCACGTAAAATGCTTTTGCTGACGGGTAAAACCGCTTCCCTTATTAGTGTAGTCAATCTAAGTTAAAAATAGGGTAAACCCAGACACTTGTAAAAAGACAAATTTGATACTTTTACCAAATAAAGATCCACCAGAATCCTGTTTGGGGAAAAAAGTGTTTTGACTTTATATATATAAACAGAATTGCATTGTACCTTAATATATAACCATTTATAAAAAATAGTTTTTTAGCATGATTTGTACCGTCTTTTCAATGAAAATAGTTGGTAACACATTGAATGATATACAGCTCCACTAGCAACCAAATCGATGCAGCTATTCAAACGGTGCTTAACAGTTAAAGCCCAATCATCCTCTCTTTTATTACAGATCTGGAGAAACTTCTCTTTGCAAGTAATTATTCGTACCTAATATATGAATATAAAGACAATATGAGTTAAAAGATGATCTTGAACTCCATATGTTAAAACCAGGTCCCCTAATCTACACTATAATACTTGCAATGACACAACTATCATAACTATCCAACAGTAACAAACAATTCTTCCGTCTGTTCCTTACAAATTACGCGCAACCCTCCCGTCTGTTTCTTACAAATTACGCGCAATCCTTCCGTCTGTTCCTTACAAATTACGCGCAATCATTCCGTTTGTTCCTTACAAATTACGCGCAATCCTTCCGTCTGTTCCTTACATGTTACGCGCAATCCTTCCTCTGCTCCTTACAAATTACGCGCAATCTTTCCGTCTGCTCCTTACAAATTACGCGCAATCCTTCCGTCTGTTCCTTACAAATTACGCGCAATCCTTCCGTCTGTTCCTTACAAATTACGCGCAACCTTCCGTCTGCTTCTTACAAATTGCGCGCAATCTCTCCGTCTGTTCCTTACAAATTACGCGCAATCCTTCCGTCTGCTCTTTACAAATTACGCAATCACCCATCTTTTAATATTTATTCATATCATCATCATCATCAGGTCGAGAAATCTCGGATTGAGAGAGGTAGAGAGGGCTCCTCATTCATAGTAAAGACAACTTGTCTAGGGAGACAACCTTGTATAAATCACTCGATCCGTGGCTTCGAAATACTGGGTTGACGTCCAGCGGGAACAGCCTTGTTAATTGGGGTAAGATGAGCCTTTTCCTATCCAGTAACGTCTGCACAGCATCTGTCGGTTGCTGGTTAGGATCTCCTCTGCGTCTGCAGGATATTCCTCGACAAGAGATCCTGCGCGTTTATTGTGGTGGCGTGCATTGATGTCTACACCCATTGAAAGATTTATACATATATACTTCTATTATTTCTAGAAATAACACATTCATGCCTAGTTAAGACAAAAACAAAGAGTAGAAGAAATTTCCATTGCTTTATATTCGAGTCTAAAAAGAGAAGTCACTGCAGTGTTATCAGGGACGGATCCAGGGGGGGGGGGCTTTGGGGGCTGAAGCCACCCCAGTAAATTTTCCTAAAATAATTTTATGTGTGGCTGTTTTTCATATTTTTTCAGTATATAGAAAGGAGAAGCAATAAACGCGCTAGTTATAAAAATCAATTACTCTTTTATTCATTCTATTAGTTAACAATAAATGTGTCTCAATTGCTGTGTATTCAATAGCAAAAGAAATCCATTACTTTAATGTATTTTTGCACGAGAGAAACTTTCACGAACAAAAAAATAGAGGAATCAAAACTTTTTTGCGAGATTAACTTTCGCGAGCAAGAATTTTTCAGTTAAAAAATCATATAAAGTATTTAAAAAAACACAACAATCAACTGATTTTCAAGCCATAATCATCATCTTTTCTACCATAATATACCGAGTCCAAAATCACAAGAATTTCGCAAGATATACTTTCGCCAATTGCAATTTTCGGAGCTTTTTGCGAGTGTAACTTTTGCGAAAAATGCAAAATTCGCGAAAGTTTCTCCGATTAAAATAGTATTTGACCTTGTTTTGTTTTATTTAAAAATATCTCGTTCAGAAAAAAACTGAGCATTGCAATTATGTCTTAATTTAAGAAATCTGGAATTTTATCAAATCAAAAAAAGACTCTCAAACCCCCTGACTCGAAACCCCCTGACATATTTTCGAATCTTAAATTTGAAAATAGGAAGTATAATTTAATGCTAAGATAATAAAGAACAAGTTAAGCGATGAAACATTAAGACTTATGATGTCTTGTTAGAAATTGTCATTTATTTCGAATTTTCTTGTAAATATCATCCAAGTCATTTTTAGGATACCTTGTTCAAATAAGTATAATTTTTTTGCCCAAACAGGATTTCTGTAAATTTCTACATGATTAAAGTACATAAAATTGCGCTTCTAATGGTACCAAACTTGTCTTTTTTGACAAATTTTGTTCTGGTTGAACCCTAATTTGAATACACTATTATGTATCTGACTTCGGAGGCGCGCTGAAAAATTTTTATTTTGAGGATACACGACTTTATTACAGTCAATATGTAAAAAAATTGTGCAAATTGAGGTACAAGCAACAAATTTTGCATGATAAGAAGCTTAGGTGATAGTAATCATTTAAAGTCTGAGACCCACCTCCAATCTCTTTGAGTCCAGAATGGGTATCCATAAGAAAAAAATTTTTTTTTTCAAAATAGCTATTGTTATATATCATTGGAAAGCCCATTGAAAATACAACAAACATTAATAAAAGATCAATATCGACAAATAGACTCGGAACGAGTTAGAGCAATTTGAAATTCTTAAAATCAGGGGGTTAGTTATAATATGTACATGCCAGCAGTACTCATGAAACATCCATATCTCAATCTCAGTTTTTACTGTAAAAAAATGTTGAAATACACAAGATATACTTCAAAAACCTCTTTATTGACATGATTTTGACGTCTACTAACCTAGAAATCATTCAAATCTTTGATCAATTGCTGGAAAAGCCTTACTATTTATTTATTTATTTATTTAAAAATATTTATACAGGATTGCCATGTCAATATATATTAATACTGCTATCAAATTGGGTCCTGTTCAATTAATAAGTTAGTATAAAAACTGGTATAAAAACTGGTATAAAAGATATATAAAAATCCAAAAATTCACTCGCCTCCAAAATTTAAGAAAAATAATCGTTTAAAACTTTTATAACATCATCTTCCCATAACCGACTCCGTACATATATTGGCAACTGGTTAAACACTTTTGACGCCATGAACTTAAAACTCTTCCTCGCTATCTCTAAATGCATCTTTGGGAGTTTCAGAAAAAATTCCATTATTTCTCGTTTTGTTATTCAACACTTCGAAATACCCATCAAAATTACTGTCGAAATCGCCAGTACAAACTACTCTACGAACGATAGTACAAGCTCTTTTTCTCCAGATATTCACTATATTTGGTAGAACGATCTCTGTTTTGGATTTTCCGTGAATAATTCTTTCGGCTCGTTCTGAAAGACGTTTTATTCGTTGTTCGTTCGTTGGTGTTATCGACAACGCTATCGTCCCACAGTATGTCAACAGCGGGACAATCATTGATGTGTATACCTTCTGTGAAGAAATTACTGTCAATGATGATCGCAAACGATTCAACAATTTCAAACGACCAGATGCTTTACGGTATAATTCATCATGGAACAGATTGAGGTGTAGAGATTGGTCAAGTTTTACACCCAAGTATTTATACGAGTTAACTGGATTTATCGCTATGTGATTAACAGAGACGTCTAATGTGTTCTTTCCGTGGAGGTTTAAGCGCTTGCTCGTACCAAACGACATGGCCTCGGTCTTTCCTTTTTTAAGATTTATCACAAGTTCATTGTCACGAAACCAATTTGCTAAACGGTCTAAGTCTTCAACAAGTTTGTTTTCAATCACGATAAAATCTTTGTCACTAACATATAAAACTGTATCATCAGCATACTCGATGACACTGGCATGCTTGAGGATACTGGTAAAATCATTAAAATAAATCAAAAACAATAGCGGACCCAAAGTTGAACCCTGCGGGACACCGCATGTTAAAGACCTTGGATTAGATAAAGTGTTATTATAAGATACAACTTGGTGTCTATTGAACAAATAATCTGCCATCCATTTTAATTCTTTATCATGCACTCCATAAAAGGGAAGTTTTTTCAATAACGCTGCATGACTAATAGTATCAAAGGCTTTTGAAAGATCAATGAAAACCGAACCGATGAGTTTCCCATTGTCGATTTCAGATCGAAGATTATCAACAAACAGTGTCACTGCGATTTCTGTCGATTTTCCCTTGCAATATCCAAATTGTTTATTGTATAGAAGATTGTTACTTTCAAGATGGCTCACAAGTTGTCGATGTACAATTTTTTCGAGAATCTTCGAAAGCACAGGAAGAACCGATATAGGTCGATAATTGTTAATGTCGGAGGATTTCCCAGATTTAAACAGAGGATTTATTTTTGCAAGTTTCCATTCATTTGGTACGCAACTGGATTTAAGTGAGTTGTTGATGATATGTGTTAAAGGTTTTGCGATTTCTGCTGCTCCGTCTTTTAGGAATATCGGAGGAATGTTATCAATTCCTGATGCTTTTTTGATCTTCAATTTTCTTAAGTCATGAAAAACTTCGGTAACGGTTACTTCTTTAAACGAGAAGGTCGAACGAGTTGGCTTTAGGTATCGAGTAGCTTTAGACTGGTTATTCCAAACAAAATCCGTTAACACAATGAATTTATTCTTTAATACACTGGCAACGGTGGAGAAGTAACTACAGAATGCGTTAGCTATTTTCGAGTTACAAGCAGTGTTTTCCCCATCGATTTCAAAATAGGAACAGAACTCATTTCTATTGTGTTTAGACGGATATATGCTTTTTATAGCTGACCAAAAACGCTGTGGATTACCCATGTTTTCGTTTATAAGGTTCTGATTGTATTTATTTTTAGTTTGTTTTAAAAGTCTGTTGGAACGGTTACGTTGAGTTTTATATGAAGCCCAGTCATCGACATTTTTGGTTTTGCGGGCTTTCCGAAGTAACTGGTCTTTAAAATTCATTTCCAATTTGCATTCCTGGGAGAGCCAAGGGCAAATCCGTCCTTTAATTCTCTTTGAAATTATTGGAGCATGTTTGTTTATAGCTTCAAGTAAAATAACTTTTAGCTCTGACCATGATTTATTTACGTCATCGTGCTTATAAATTGGACTCCAATCGGAAAGTTTTAGAGTTTGACAAAAATCGACGGAACTGTAATTCATATTTCGGCACTGGATCGTTCTTGGAATGTATTTTTGGCTATGTGTTTTTCGAACCAATCCGATCATATCATGGTCACTAATGTCACAGGGTATAACATCCAAAGTTATTATGTTTAAATGATTACTCACCGCAATGATGTCAATTAGTGTAGAACTATCTTTTGTTGTTCTGGTTGGTTTAGTTATTAACTGCTTAAACCCATTAATTTTTAAAATCGATTTAATTTCTTTATGATCGTTGGTAATGAGATAGTCGCAATTTATATCGCCTATAATAATTACTTCTTTTCTTTCCATTGTTGTTATTGTAGATAAACACTCATTGAACGTGTTGTTAAAAGACTTTGATAAATGCTTTGAACTGTCCGGGGGTCGATACAGAACGTTCAAAAGAATTCCTTTTGTATGAGGATACATAATTTCCAACCAAACACTTTCTATATCTTCGTGTTCTAGATCTGTACGATGAGCAAAATTAATACCTTCAGATATATACACGCCCACGCCACCCCCAGGACCAGAATGTCTGTTTTTACTTACAAATCTGTACCCCGGAATTGTTATTTCTGAAGCATAAATGCTTTCTGTGAGATGGGTTTCTGTAACAGCAAAAATATCGAGTTTGAAATCTGATAAAATCGCCGATATTTTATGAACATTGTTTATTAGTCCTCGAATATTAAGATGACAAACCTTTAACCCTCGTATTGCAGAAAGTCTTTTAAGCTCCGGTATATGCCTCTGAATATATACTTCTTCGGTTGGGATGGTACGATGCTCAGAGCATACGAAACATAATCTCTCTGTATGTGTCCCTTTAAAACATTGTAGGTGGTAAATCTGTTCACACCTCGAGCACTTAATATTTCCTTGACCACGATTGATGTTTCTGATACATGCACTACAAGTTAACGGACCTGGGCAGGTCTCTACATCTCCACAAAGTAGCACCAACAGATGGAAGAATGTTTTCACGTCACTTTTTACGAAAATATCTCTACGTTTCACCCATAAACTCGAGAAAATATAGGTTTCATCCAGATCAAAATCATCTGAAAAGTTTCGAAACTGTATTCCATACATATCACTTCCACAAAAATGCAGCTGTTTAACCATCAATATAAAAAACAGCAATATTAAGAATCGTACGCCGAAAAAACGTGTGTCCGCCATTTTAATTTTAATCAATCAATGAACAATTTGTCAGTGATGGTCGATCAGAAAGCATAACAAACGTGGATGTTATCGATTCGAATTGACTCCAAGTATTCATGCGACCTTTTTATCCGCAAAAAAGGATACTTGGTCACACCCTGTGAATCCGTGGAAAAAAGACAAAGATTTACTCTTAGCGTTTCCAAGATGTGTACAAATTTAATGAACCTGCTGTAAAAAAAAAAAACGAGATACAAAATGGCGCGTTTATCACTTTGTTGACAATTTGTTTGAATATTTTTTGTATGAAGAAAGAAAGTTTCATTCAACCCGATGGAATAAGTTTAACTTTATTGGTAAAGGATCTTGGAGAAAAGAACGAAAGTTTTGTATATTCGTCATTGTGGATTGACAGAACCGAGATTTTTTAGTATTGGAAAACTCGCGAAGGAATTTATTGTTTATACTCCTACTATCTTGTGGCGACATAGAATCTTGCCCTGGATCAGTTAACAACTCAGTGTTGGATGATTTCCTTAAGAAAAGAGGTATGAAAATATTTCAGCAAAATGCAAGGGGTTTGTTATCGAATATTGACAATCTTTGGATATTATTGAACAACAACCGAAACATTGATATTATGACATTATCAGAAACACACATAGTTGAAGATGGTTTTAATGATAATGACGATCTTTATAAAATCAAAGGGTATGAGATTTTATTAAAAGGAATCGACAGAGTGATAAAGGAGATGGCGTTGCCATGTTTATAAAAAAGGGCCTAAGTTATTCCATACGCAAAGATTTTGAAACAACCAATTTAGAAAGTATATGGGTGGAAATACTTTTAAAAAGTTCATGAAGCTTTTTGTTACTTGTTCTTATAGACCTCCAATGGGATCAAAGTATCTTTCAAGCGAATTTAATGAGTCGTTTAATGAAGCACTTAATGTTGTAACGAAACTTTCCAAAGAGATAATTATCTTGGGTGACTTCAATGCAAATTATTTGAAACCAGATGATAGCAAAGAAGTTAAGTCTACATTCACTCTACATGGTTTCACACAACTAATAAAAACTGCTACACGCATAACCGAAACAACATCAACATTAACCGACCTTATCTTATCAAATCGTCCGGAAACAATCTATACCACAGACGTTTTTTCAACATCTATTAGTGACCAGAATATGATAGGTTGTATTCGTAAAATCCATACCAGTAAATACACACCTCAAGTGATTAAATGCAGAAATTATAAAAAAATACAACATCGAAAGCATGCACGACGATATGAGCAGTATTGATTGGACCTCATTTTACGAAATCGAAAATATTGACTCAGCATTAACCTTTTAACTTCGTACTGCAATCGGTATTTAACAAGCATGCACCTCCAGTTGAAAAAACAGTAAAGGGTAAACCGTGTCCTTGGCTTTCAGAGGATATTGGCAATTACATGAATAAACGCGATCAGCTCTTACGAAAAGCCCGAAAATCTCAAAATCCTAATGACTGGGAGCTTTACAAAAAGTTAAGAAACGCTTGCAATAATAAAGTGAAAAAAGCGAAACACACTTACCACCAAGACATGTTGAAGGAAAACGCACTCAATCCAAAAAACCTTTGGAAATTAGTTAAAGATATAATACCCACTAAAGTCAAAAGTTTCGCAACATCAAATAAAGCAAAATTAGAAGACGTGAAGTCAGAGGCAAATAAATTCTGCTATTATTTTTCGAGCATCATCCAAACAATTAAATCTAAAGCAATCCCTTTAATAGATCTCGTATGGAGATGACCGGTAGTTCAGAACATGCGGACTTATAACCGGTTCCGTCTATCGTATGTATCGAAAATGTTTGTAGAAAAATCATTGAAAACCCTTAAAAGGAACTAAGCTGTCGGTTTAGACCATCTACCATCCACTTTATTGAAAGATAGTGCGTTATACATATCACAACCGTTAACTCACTTAATCAATTTATCGATGAAAACGGGGGAAATTCCAAACCTCTGGAAATGTGCAAAAATAACGCCAACCGCAAATCGGGATTAATGAACAAGCCGGAAAACTACAGACCAATATCTGTCTTATATAATGTCTAATATATTTGAAAGAGCTGTACATTCCCAACTCGCTTCTTACCTTGAAGAAAACCAACTCTTAAACAGTTTCCAATTCGGTTACCGTTCGAAACGATCCACTAAAGGTGCTGCAACTTTGCTAACTGATGACATTAGAAGAGAAGTTGACAATGGAAATATGGTAGGTGCAGTATTTATTGACCTGTCAAAAGCCTTTGACACGTTAAGTCATAAGTGTGCTTTTGAATAAATTGGCATGTTATGGTATTCAAAATAACGAATTAAAGTGGTTCGAGGACTATCTTTTTCAGCGTAGTTAGTTAGTCGACATCCAAGGTACACACTCCGATAAAACGTCTATCTATAGCGGTGTGCCACAAGGGTCGATATTAGGACCTTTACTGTTCGTTATATTTATTGACAACTTACCTGAACAACTTGTACATGCCAAAGTTATTTTGTGTGCTGACGATACGGTCATTTATTTTGCACACAAATACATTGAAACTATTGAAAACTCACTGTCAGAAGATCTCCAACACCTTGAAGGCTACTTCAGCGTCAACGAATTGGTCATCAATTTGAAGAAGGGTAAGACAGAGTCAATGCTTTTCGGCACCCCTAAAAGAATCACCAATGCCAACAAAGACTTAACTCTTACCTACCAATGAACTCTTATTAACTTTGTCCTTAAATATAAATACCTAGGTATTATACTTGACAACTACCTACCTATCCCTCCAACTGAACTTCGATCCAACTATAAAAAGCTAGCAGTAAAATGAGGCACAACTTAACAACTGATGCTGCTAAGAAAGTTTATGTTATGATGATTGTTCCGTTGTTAACATATAGTGGGACAGTTAGCTTAACGTATACAAAATACAAAAAGGAGAAACTCCACTCAATCGAAAGACGTGCAGCAACAGTAATTTCGCATGACGTGCAAATTAAAGATATTCATTCCGAAATAATGAAACAAGCGTGTGTTGTCATTCGTAAATGCCTGGATGGAAGTGTGTGTTCAAATTACAAGAACTACTTTGAATTACAAGTACATAATAGTAATACGAGAAACAACAAATGTTCGATAAAATTACCAAAAGTTAAGCTGGCTTATGCACAAAAATCATTTTATTATGCTGGAGCAAAGTTGTACAATGAGCTACCAATTTCTATACGGAAAACCGCATTTTAAAATTTAAGGATTTATTGTGTGAATATTTTTAATGATTGTAATGTAACGTGTATATATGTTTTTACCGGTAATATTTTATTTATTTATTTTTTTTGTTTTATAACATTTCATAACATTTGCATCATTTCATAACATTTTTTTTTCATGATTACTTTTAACTAATTATAGGTTTTATTATTATATATATTCTAGCAACAGGACAAACATTGATAACAGTGTCAATTTATTTTGTACTGAAGTTTTTAATCCTATATAAAGATTTTAAAATAATAAATAATAATAATATTAATAATAAGTATCGCCTGCTAATTTTTTCCAACCGCGAATAATAGCGACAGCTCAGACAGCTCTAGACTCAAAAACATTGTACGGCTATAACAAGAACCTCAGTATCAACTGTGCGAATCATAACTTTTTTCAGCCCTTTCAAACTTGCATCCTTTGCATGCAATAGCATCCTTGTATCGGCTTCCTCATGGTTACAGGGAGACAAACAGGATAAATCGTTGGAACTGTTGGAAATGGCCGTTTCATCGACTGTGGTTACAACAATACCATTGACAAACTTGATCACTTCTTCGGAAAGAAATCGACACAGTTCTTGCTTGTTCTCATCCAAACGCAAGAATGATTGCCAATTAGACGGGGGTGTTGTATTGGACTCATCTTCGTACACCTTTACCTGTAAATCAATTTATTAAAATCCATATCTATATCCATATCTTTTGAAACCGTCCAACCCATGCAAGCATGGAAAAGCGACGTTAAAAGGATGATGATGATAATGATGATGATATCCATGTAAATGACTGAAAACGTTGAAAACAGAAAACATACAAACATACCCTACAACATGATAGGCATCTATGATCATTGATGTAAATCGTTTTCATGCTTTGATTCAAGAATGATAAGGCTGTCCTGAAACTAAATTTAAGTGATGCTGATAGCAAAATTTAACTCATTTTTGGCGTACAGATGACTTCAACGAGTATTCCACATATACATCCCAGACTAGGTCGATTCACTTGCACTTTCCTTGATGACTTCTAATGTGAGGTGCAAAATTTCAATCAGCGTACTCCTGAAATGTTTTCGCGTTTTTCGGTTTAATTATATTAGCAGCACCATCAAGTATAATACAGTCAACTATAACATCATCTTGCCCAACGTCAACAATGTTTTTATCCACCAAACAACGAACAAGATCAGATATTGTACCATACCTTAAGCATCCGTTCTTTGAGATGGAAGGTGGATAGCTGTTGTTTTCGTGGCGAAAGAATTCATCAATATCGGTCTCTCACTTGGCAGGCGATGTAAAGTTGTGAAAATAGTTGACACGGTTATTTTAATGTTGTTATCTCGTCTTTCTGGAAGGTTGTTTTCCTTTTCGTCGGTTGGTTGAATATGTACAACTTATTTTGTTTGATTGGGTCGAATAATCTTTTCTTCTTTGTCTTTAAGCAGTCACTATAGAAATCACAAAACTGCTTCTTGCCAATTACTTAAATTTTTTGCAATACGTCAACCGCACCATGTGTTGCAATCTTATAGAGTCAAGAGCCATCAAATCGTTTGATGCCTCTAAAAATGGATTTCCCGCTTCCTCAAATGCTGCTATCAAGCTGATTACGTGCTTTGAAAGCTTCTTTTCATACTAAGTTTTCAAATCATTGTCTAAAAACGACAATTATCTCGTAATTTGTAAGGAATTTCAAATCGCAAAGAATTTCAAATAGCGATAACTCGTTCCCAGTCTATTTTTCGATATTGATCTTGTATTAATGTTTGTTGTATTTTCAATGGGCTTTCCAGTGATATATAACAATGGCTATTTTGAAGAGAAAAATATTTTTTCTTATGGAGACCCATTCTGGTCTGTAAAATACACAAACCAGGTGGTTTGGAGGTGGGTCTCAAACTTAAAATGATTAATATCACCTAAGCTTCTACCATGCAAAGTTTGTTGCTTGTACCTCAATTTGCACAATTCTGCCCATATTTTTACATATTGACTGCACTACTTCAAAAATCGTCTAACTTTCTATCTTTGTTTCCATTTAAAATCTTCGTTTAATGGGAGAAAAAATGTAAGGGGATTGGTACACGGAATCTTGCACCGGAAGTGATAAAAGGGAAACAGCATGTAAAATATATCTTTGTATTTCAACATGAACCGCTATATGTAATTCGTAAAATTTTTCCTTCGTAACACTGGGAAAGTCATGTATATACACACAAGCAAGTTAAATATATGTTCTCAAAAATAAAAACACAATACTTCAAACAACAAAACATTTCCTTTTGCAAACAAGAAACCTTCTTTCGGACCCAATTTCCCTCAAATGAAACAAAAAACGAAATAAAAGTCATTGGAAATCGGAACAGTATTTTTGCCATCTCAAGTAACATTGAACTACTTACAGAAAATTTAACAAAATTATATTTTGTATGTACAACTCTGTAGTTACTTTCTCTGAATTAAAACACGGTCGCTAATTGTCTAGGAATTGTACTCAGCCAGTTCCCTTTGATATCGTTCTTTGTCTTTTGCAGCTATTTTTTCAAACGGCTCCTTATCTTTATCTTTCAGATTGCGCCATTCCTGGCCAACCAAAGTGGCGATCGTTGTAATGGTTGCTTTAGGGTTATCTTTTTTTAATCTCGGTCGAGTATCGGCAGCAAAGTGGAAATATGCAGAGCTAAAAATCAAAACAAATAGAGCTACAAACAAATTCTGTTTGTAATGTAAGGAATATACTTAAATCGACGATTACACGGAAAGCAACCTTTCACACGGTTATTCCTTCCGTGTAAAACAACAACAACAACAAATGTAAAGTTGACATGACGGCAGTTCATAAAATGAAGCAATTCGTTGCACTCCCTTATAAAACTAAAGTGAAATAATTGGAATTATCAAATCTCCAGCGGTTTTTCTTTGAATGAAAGGTTTACGGTATTTTTTGAGTCGATAAAAACACCACTGTTTGGAAGGTGTATTACTCCTGGTGGACAATTTAATAAAACTCTTGCAGAAAATTGTAACTTCACAATCACGTCATATTTTTAGGTAATTTACTAAGTTACACTTCTTTCTAGTTACATGAAAAACAAATCTTGAACAAAAACCCTTCACTTGGGTGTTTTCTGCAAATGAAAATTAAAAAGGATAATTTTAGAGCCTACAGTCACATATACCAAATGTAAAATTTCCAAATAATCTATATTATATGACTATGGGAGTATATTTGTAGGGTTTTTGTATGCATTTCTAGGTCTTATTAATTGAGACAATGTAGATTTGGTATAAGGACTACCTTAAGCGTATTAATTAATACTGGATTAAATCGTCCTGGATTAATTTTTGCGATTTTGGCCTAAAATCGCAAAAATAAATCCCGCAAAATTATTCAAAAATTATTGATTCGCAAAAATAGATACCACAAATTTTTCAAAAATAGTTATTCACAAAATTTGACTGACTTGTTTCTCCTGAAAACCTTTCATTTTCATAAAATACAATTAAAAATGTTTCTTTAATATTAGATTTGCAAAAATAAATCCCGTAAAAATTCTGCTGAGACACAATTCAGAAAAATAAATATCGCAAAATCTTCGTCCAGGACCCGATTCGCAAAAATAAATACCGCAAAACACAAATTTTTTTACCATCAAATCGCAAAAATTAATCCAACATTATTTAATACGCTTAAGGTATATATATTCTATAAGGAAGACCTTTAGACTGTTAATCCCGAAATCAAAAAATATGAATGTTGTCAGAACAATTAAATTTCTATAACTCATGACAACTATAGTAATTTTTCACCTATTAAAAATGATTGAATATAAGAGATATTCAATGCACGATAGCATAACAACTGAAAATTTATTTCCACATTTGTTTATGATAAAACATGATAAAACATAACATCTGCATCTCTACTCTTTTAAACACAGACAAGAAGGCGGCAATCAGAACTTTTAAAATTAATTTAAATACAATCATCACGTTCATTTCAGTTCATGGGATATTCCATTAGCCAGCGTTTTTAATATAGATTTTTTTACTTTTGTTACATTATTGGTTTCACAATATCGGCTACTAGCTACTAAGTCCCACATTTAAATTGCACTCATTACTCACATCACAAAGAATATCTGTGTGAACTGTATAACATCAATGATTGAATTAAGGGATCGTGCTTCACAATCAGTTTTTATAAACTTGCGATATCAAGTGTTCATAATTACACAAAATTTCGATATTCTTTAATTTCCACTTGAGCAATATAAGAGAAGACAAACATCATAATAAAAGATGATATGAGAATGGCTTTCAATTCAATTTGTTCCTTGGGTTGAGAACGAGTAAAACGCCCAGTATGTGACTAACCGCGCGCCTGCTATATTGTTGCGTGTGATAATAGTATGCGGCATTTTATTTCCGCAATTTTCTGAAGTGAACGCCAACAAAGCAAGTCTGAATTATTCTGCGCTTATAGACAGAACATAAATTACAACTGGTGGGTGAATGTTAAAAGCACAAATTGTTCTTGACAAAATGCTACCTTGTGGTATGGTGTGGTTCTCTGTACTATTTGTGGTATACCACATGGGATTTCTCTTTACATAAGCCTGGTAAACCAACAACAAAGCATCCGGCATAAAGAGGTCTCTCTACGTAGTATAGCAAAAGTCAAGACATTAGCTATGGGCAACAAGTCAATATAAAGCATGCGTGTAGAACCTTATAGCACAGAAAAAAGTGCGTAAGTACGAAAAACCTATGTTTTCACAAAACTAAAATATTCTTTAAAAGGCCGACACAAGTATATTTTAGGGAAACACATCATTTTCATGTACCATTGTTTTGACGTTCTATTCGAATTTTGAATGCATGTGAGTATGTTGGTCACAATCATATAACATCTTTAACATCGTGACACAAGCATCCATGTCCTTTTATGCACTGCTGCCACAATGTTTAAGAAGTTAACTCACTACTGTTTTTCATCTCACTGGGGTTGGCGCTAGGAAGGGCATCCAGCTGTAAAAACATCTGGTCTAATAAATCATCAGATGATTAATCCTACACAATTGTGGGGAGTATCATCTTTTGAAAACCCAGCCCGATTGAACAGGATGTTAAACGACAATGATACAATCCCAAAAAGTTTTTATACTCTGTAATATCATTCATTATATTGTAGATTGTTTCTATACGCAACAAGAATATTTAAATGGCCGCAGCAATGACAGAAGTGAATAAGGACAACAAAGCCAGGCTACAAAGTGAAAAGGTTTATAAATTTGATCACAGTTTACCAAAATCAAATAGTACATCCAAAAAAATCTCATTTCTAATTCACTCCCTGAATATTTTATTTTTCATTGGAAATTGCACATATCAATCACTTCAGAGTATAGACTTTAGAGTATAATCAAGTTAGCCCACCTTTAAGCGTTTGTATATTCATATTCATAATTACTCGCTAGAGTGGTAGAAAATTCATTAATAATAGCTAGAAAAAGTTGGCAAATATAAGTCAATTTCATCCGAAAAATAGCTAGTTAGCCCACTAAATTTCACAAATTACACATTAATTCAATATTTATAAGTCAAAATCATAAAGAATTCTTACAATAAAAACTTTAGATATTCATCATTATGAAGACAGAAAAAATTTATGACAACAAAACAAAACAATTTTTCTTTTTACAATATTTATTCCCGTTCCCGATTTTGGTTTTTCAAAGTTTTTTGCTTTTTTTTTTGTTTGCTATGCAACAAAAATACCATTAAAAAAAATCAACAAAACTTATAGCACTAATATTACATCATAAACTAAAATTGAATCAATCAAATCGCGATCATGAGCTCTATTTTGTTGTTCTGAGTCTGTGGAATTCAAATAGATCTTACTAACACAAACATTGATAACAATATAGTAATTATAATTATAATTTGAGTATATATACTTTTTAGTTACTTAATACACAGGTATGTATATAAAATCCCAACACAAAAACAATAAATAAATTATTTTTTAAAATTATAAAAGTACAGTATAATCCCGATAACTCAAACCCCCAAAGGACCGAGTAAAATAGTTTGAGATAACGAATGTTCGAGTTATCGGGAGTTTTTATGAGAAAGTATTAGGAGAGAGGAATGGAAAAACAGTTCGAGTTAACGCAAGTTCGACTTAAAGGGGGTTCGAGTTATCGGGATTGTACTGTAAAAATAATTTCAACTAAAAAAACAACTTCTTCAAATGAATGGATTGAAAGCCAAAGCAAATAAAACGTTGTAGTAATATATAATATCATTGGAATTATTGAAAATAAATGTTCAAAATGCCTATAACTTTTTAAGTTATATAGGTCAAATGCTTGTCCCCAATGTAAGTATAATTTTCATCCAATCTTTCAAGCAAATTGTACTATACTTATACTATTTTAAGCACATTTCTGATAAAATCATGACAAAAGCAACATGATACATATACCTATCTAACATTTATACACATAAGTTGGCGCCAATATACAGCTTCCAACCTTATTTTCAAAGTTAGGTTCAAGGTTAACCTTGTAGTTGGAATAGCACTTTTAAGTTATAATAAAGTGTTTTCATTCATCAATTTAATACCCTAATTGTTAAAATCATGTTTTACAAGTTGTAACTGCCCCCTGGTTGAGATTATACAGTGACCTGAACATGAACAAACTTTAATCGAAATATGACCTTTTTGTTGTATATTTAAAAAACCGCTCAATAAAACAAACACTTACAGATTTCTTTTTGGGGCATTTGGATCCTTAATTTTCTTTTTCTTTTTTTTAGGTTTTTCGTCTTCATCTGAATCACTTTCGCTTGGTGGTGTATAACTTTCCATTTCTTTTAGATATCGTTTTTTATCTTGATTCGCCCATTCAACATAAGGAGCTTTTTCTTCTTTAGTTAAGTTTTGCCAAAGTGTACCTAATACTTTCGCAAATTCCGTAGCCTTGGGTATTTCTTCCCCTTTGGCATCTCGCGCCTCTCTTTCCTTCTCGCCGAATATTATAAATGAAGTCTTTGCTCCTTTTGGTTTGTTTGGGTCCTTCCTTGATTTTGGCATTTCTGAAATAAATTATTCGTGTTGTAGCGTTGAACAAGAAAGTCACTGAATGCTTTGGCGCTGTAGCATGTTCCTTTAAAACTTATAACCAATCAACTTTCAAGAACATATTCTAACAGTCACGTGGTATGTACCACTCTTGTTCGTTAAAGTTATAAACTTACTTATAAAAGAGACAAAAAAGTAAGCATAGGCAAGCATAAAAACTAAAAATATTTGTTTAAAGAATTCAATGATTTATTCGGAAATATAACTTATCATTTGGTACTACTACGTAGTCAATATAATGTCGATAACGAATTTTTAATAATGACTATGAACTGGTTTATCGAGACATATAGTTTGAGACAAGTAACCCTTACAAGTAAAACCGGCTTGAAGTTGTGCATAATAATACATAATGCAAATGCAAGAAGCAAGTAAACGTTGCTAAAATTCGTGCTGATAGTTTTAACTTCGGAAATGTGTTTTTCGCATAATACCTTTTATTTCATTTTCAAAATAATTCGGGATTTTACGTTATTTTTTATAATTATTTATTAAGAACAACACTTTTTAATATTTTGCAAAAACCAAATGTTTTATCAGCATTTTAGGAGTGTCTAGATTATCGGCGAGCATTCTAAATATGTATAATTACTGCAGCCTACCTGTACAACGTAATTCATACACTTTGCTGAAGTTTTTTTTACATTTAATGTCATTTTGATTCGAAAGAATTTCTAAAAAAACCTTTCATTAAAACTAAAAACCGAATTTTTAAAAGGTCCGACATGCATCTCCTCAGAAACTTGGTAGAGTGGTGTATACCCATGAGGGGTGGCCACTAGTCATGGAAGGTTATGGAACCTGTTTTGGTCATGGAATTCTAAACATCTTCCAAATAGTTATGGAAAAGTCATGGAGCTTTTTCCTATCGTTGTTGATTTTAACTTTAAAGTTATGTGTGTATAATTTCTGATAACAATTCATGTTTACATTAGCACTCAGTATCTTAAACTAACCAATGTGGGTATTACATGGTTGCCTCCTAATATAATTTATTTAAGACTGAAGTGAACAAAAGTTATATATAACATATATATATAGATTGATATGGGTTGTGTTAGTAATTAGTCATAATTACTGCCACTACCTGGAGATTAGAAAATCCTGAAAATTTCAGCTTAGGACCTTCTTAGTTTCTTATAAAATAGCTATGGAATTAGGGTCCATGACTCAATACAATATGTAATACCATAACCCTGATCATAACTTACCCTAATTTGAGTCTAACCTGACCGTAAATCTATACGTAAACCGTATCCCGAACCCCATTTCAGTTCATTATAAAGGATCGAATCTTTTTTTTAAGATTTTCACTTGTAACAATTATGTACACCTATTAAAGGGGAATGCCAGGATATGACTGTTGAATAAACATAAAAAGGTCACATATTTAAACAAAGAATAATGGTTTAAACCATAAGTAGTTTAAACCACAGAAAACAATGAAGGTTGGAGATGTAAGTTAAGGTTATGATAGGGTTAGATTTAAGTTCGGGTCTGGTTTAGAATTTAATTATTAAGTTTCAGTAGAAAGATACTACTTACGTTTATTAGTATACAGCTGGCAACAAAGAGACCACTCTATCTTTTCCTTAGTGCCGACTTTAATGTATGTGATTTTTTATTTAGCGGGGCTCTTGTTATCCATGTTTTTGATTACTTTCTTGTTCTTTAAAGTTTCCATTGTATACATACTCTTGAGTTATCTTGCAGCTGTAGAACAACGCATAGAGTGGATACAATGAAATTGTTGCAGCTCGGGAGACTTTGTGCAAGACATTCAAATGTGCTGTCAAGTTCCACATTGCACTGTGGTAACATATTCCTTTGAATGAAATTCAAATGAAAGTTGTTTTTGTCTTGTTTAGCACACCCAAGATCATTACCACGCTATGAAGTTCTACGCCGAAGTTTTGTCAGCACATCTAAATTTTCATTAGGGGAACAAAAAGGTAGACATGTAAATCTTATAAAAGGTTGATTTGCACGAAAAAACTCTTTCTTCCAAATCTACCCGCGAACATTTTTGTTACACTTTAGATGCTGCATTAGTCGGTGTTCCATATTCTGAATTAAGTGTTGGCGTGCCAAAGGAGATATATTCCAACGAAAAAAGGGTTGCTTTAACACCACAAGCCTGTGCTATATTGACCGGAAAAGGATTTAATGTTATTGTGGAAAAAGGAGCTGGCCTTGCTGCTACTTTTCTAGACAGAGATTACGAGAATGCAGGAGCAAAAATTGTATCCACTAAAGAAGCATTTGATGCTAACATTGTTTTAAAGGTAAATAATCGTTTGTTTTTTTTATTGTAGTTGCTCAGAACAAGGCCCTAAAGGCCACTTGATTGTAAAGAGCTAGAAAAGTTACAGGGAAAGTGACGCAGTTTTCAGATAGCGATGAACGTTTGATTTGAACAGTTGAAGGTTATAGACCGATGGAAAGCATGTAGAAGGAAGGGAGTTCCAAAGTCTGGATGTTCGCGGGAAAAAACTGTTCTTATAGAAATCCCTGTGACAGTTTGGAATGCAAACAGTCCATTGATGAGAAGATGACGAAAACCTAGTTGTACGGTGAAAAATTCTGGGAGAAGGTGTAAGAGATGATAGTTCGCTTGAACAACGTCCATAAAAAAACTTGTAAAAAAGACAAAGAGAAGCTACGTTTCGCCGGTGTGATAGGGAGTCCAGTTTCGAAGATAAGTTTGCGCTGATTGCGTTGCAAACACGCCGTTGAACACGGTCTAACAAGTTCAAGCAATTCGCAGGAGCACCTGCCCAAATGTGGCAGCTGTATTCCATGCAAGGACATATTGACGATTTGTACAGGTAAAGGATACACTCAGGGGTGAGGTAACTCATTTCTCGTAAAAGAGAACCAACCTTCATGGCAGCTGATTTTGCAATGGTTTCAATGTATGAACGCCATGAGAGATCGCTTGTAAATATGAGACCAAGAAGGCGAAATGAATTGTTTTCAGGCAAATGAGAACCATTCATCAAAATTGGAGGTAAATATGCTTGCTTGAAATGATTAATGGAAAGAAGACTAGTTTTAGATGGATTGAAATTAACCAGCCAATTCTTACCCCATTCAACTACGGAATTGAGATCTTTATTGAAAACAGAGGCCAAATTAACCTTATCACAATCATCAGATTTATCAAGACAGGAATACAATGTGGAATCGTCAGCGTAAATAATGGTTTTGGATGATAAATTGTCTGGGAGATCGTTTATGTAGAGTAGGAACAGGGTTGGTCCAAGAACTGATCCTTGTGGAACACCAGCATTGATGGAAAAAGTTGAAGATGAATGCTATTATACAATATTTTGTTTGATACTTTTTTTTTTTTTTTTTTATTGTAGTTGCTCAGAACAAGGCCCTAAAGGCCACTTGAGTGTAAAGAGCTAGAAAAGTTACAGGGAAAGTGACGCAGTTTTCAGATAGCGATGAACGTTTGATTTGAACAGTTGAAGGTTATAGACCGATGGAAAGCATGTAGAAGGAAGGGAGTTCCAAAGTCTGGATGTTCGCGGGAAAAAACTGTTCTTATAGAAATCCCTGTGACAGTTTGGAATGCAAACAGTCCATTGATGAGAAGATGATGAAAACCTAGTTGTACGGTGAAAAATTCTGGGCGAAGGTGTAAGAGATGATAGTTCGCTTGAACAACGTCCATAAAAAAACATGTAAAAAAGACAAAGAGAAGCTACGTTTCGCCGGTGTGATAGGGAGTCCAGTTTCAAAGATAAGTTTGCGCCGATTGCGTTGCAAACACGCCATTGAACACGGTCTAACAAGTTCAAGCAATTCGCAGGAGCACCTGCCCAAATGTGGCAGCTGTATTCCATGCAAGGACGTATTGACGATTTGTACAGGTAAAGGATACACTCAGGGGTGAGGTAACTCATTTCTCGTAAAAGAGAACCAACCTTCATGGCAGCTGATTTTGCAATGGTTTCAATGTATGAACGCCATGAGAGATCGCTTGTAAATATGAGACCAAGAAGGCGAAATGAATTGTTTTCAGGCAAATGAGAACCATTCATCAAAATTGGAGGTAAATATGCTTGCTTGAAATGATTAATGGAAAGAAGACTAGTTTTAGATGGATTGAAATTAACCAGCCAATTCTTACCCCATTCAACTACGGAATTGAGATCTTTATTGAAAACAGAGGCCAAATTAACCTTATCACAATCATCAGATTTATCAAGACAGGAATACAATGTGGAATCGTCAGCGTAAATAATGGTTTTGGATGATAAATTGTCTGGGAGATCGTTTATGTAGAGTAGGAACAGGGTTGGTCCAAGAACTGATCCTTGTGGAACACCAGCATTGATGGAAAAAGTTGAAGATGAATGCTATTATACAATATTTTGTTTGATACTTTTTTTTTTTTTTTTTTTATTGTAGTTGCTCAGAACAAGGCCCTAAAGGCCACTTGAGTGTAAAGAGCTAGAAAAGTTACAGGGAAAGTGACGCAGTTTTCAGATAGCGATGAACGTTTGATTTGAACAGTTGAAGGTTATAGACCGATGGAAAGCATGTAGAAGGAAGGGAGTTCCAAAGTCTGGATGTTCGCGGGAAAAAACTGTTCTTATAGAAATCCCTGTGACAGTTTGGAATGCAAACAGTCCATTGATGAGAAGATGATGAAAACCTAGTTGTACGGTGAAAAATTCTGGGCGAAGGTGTAAGAGATGATAGTTCGCTTGAACAACGTCCATAAAAAAACTTGTAAAAAAGACAAAGAGAAGCTACGTTTCGCCGGTGTGATAGGGAGTCCAGTTTCAAAGATAAGTTTGCGCCGATTGCGTTGCAAACACGCCATTGAACACGGTCTAACAAGTTCAAGCAATTCGCAGGAGCACCTGCCCAAATGTGGCAGCTGTATTCCATGCAAGGACGTATTGACGATTTGTACAGGTAAAGGATACACTCAGGGGTGAGGTAACTCATTTCTCGTAAAAGAGAACCAACCTTCATGGCAGCTGATTTTGCAATGGTTTCAATGTATGAACGCCATGAGAGATCGCTTGTAAATATGAGACCAAGAAGGCGAAATGAATTGTTTTCAGGCAAATGAGAACCATTCATCAAAATTGGAGGTAAATATGCTTGCTTGAAATGATTAATGGAAAGAAGACTAGTTTTAGATGGATTGAAATTAACCAGCCAATTCTTACCCCATTCAACTACCGAATTGAGATCTTTATTGAAAACAGAGGCCAAATTAACCTTATCACAATCATCAGATTTATCAAGACAGGAATACAATGTGGAATCGTCAGCGTAAATAATGGTTTTGGATGATAAATTGTCTGGGAGATCGTTTATGTAGAGTAGGAACAGGGTTGGTCCGAGAACTGATCCTTGTGGAACACCAGCATTGATGGAAAAAGTTGAAGATGAATGACCACTAAGGACAACCTTGAATCTACGGTTGGAAAGGAAGGAAGAGATAATTTTGAAAAAGGAACCTTTTAAACCATATGCTTTGAGTTTATGCAATAGACCCAGATGCCAGACTTTATCAAATGCCTTGGAGATGTCAAGAGCAACTGCTCGCGCTTCACCGGAAACATCAAGGGCACGATAAAAATGTTCAGTTATAACTGTCAAAACATCAGCAGTGGAACGACCAGAACGAAACCCGTACTGGGGTTGGAGAATTCTTGGAAAATTCTGGTTTCATAAATTGGTTATTTTGCTCTTTTGTGTTGACTGGGAGACTGGATGGATTATTAGTTTCACTTTGCGTTATCAAGATCAATTTTTTTCCCTTCCATTGTCTCGTTCTCTAATTTTTTGACATCAAATTATGAAATTTATCATTTTTTTCAAATGTAATAACATATCTGTGTATTTTTATTTATTTGCTCAAACATTTATATTAAATATCATTATTTTATAAAAGTTATTCAATGAAAACACATTGCACTGTACAGTCAATTACGCATATAAATATGGCTAAATGCACCAAACTTTTAGTTTATTTTTACTGTGGTCCCTAGAACCCCTCGAAAAGTCAAATCACAAAACCAAATCTTGATTTGCAAGGGATTATGCAATCAGAAAGTCTAAAATGCACTTTGTGATCGTTTAATTTGATCCCTGCTTTTTCATCGTTATTTACACTAACTGGTTCAGAATCTAAATATTTCTTATGGAAAATTCCAACTAATTTATGTAGAACTTACTTTCTGGAAGTATTTGACTGTTAGTTGGATGTTATATCAAATCCACTGGTCTGCAATACTCCACTAAAATCGTAAATAGAAGACAACTGCAAATATGAAATACTCCTTGTAGTACTCTGTTCACTGTATATAATTTTAATAAGTGTTTGATTTCTATATGAATGTTATGTTTGATTTTCAAGGTTCGGCCACCACTTGAAAATGACACTCTCGGCATCCATGAAGCAAATCTCATGAAGCCTGGAACCAATCTGTACAGCTTCCTTCAACCTGGCATCAACAAGGCTCTTGTTGACAGGCTTTCTGAGCAGAAACTCACAACCATTGCAATGGATTGTGTTCCTCGCATCTCGCGAGCGCAAGTATTTGATGCACTCAGCTCGATGGCGAACATTTCCGGCTACAAAGCTGTGCTGGAAGCAGCCAACCACTTTGGCCGTTTTTTTGCCGGTCAAATCACAGCCGCTGGGAAGGTACCGCCTGGTAAAGTGCTGGTTATTGGAGGGGGTGTCGCCGGTCTGTCTGCTGTGCAAACAGCGAGGAATCTTGGGGCTATTGTCCGAGCATTTGACACCAGGGAGGCTGTTAAAGAACAAGTACAGTCGTTGGGTGCAGAATTTTTGGAAATTAAAATTAAGGAATCAGGAGATGGTAAGAAAAAGAACTTATATAAATAATATTTTGTTATATTTTTTTTTTGTCATGAATTTAAAGAAGTAATGATAACTGTTACTTTCTTTATAAACAGATTTTCCAGCCTTGTTTGCTTTTAAAGATTGTTGAAAACAGCATCATAATGTTTACAAACAATTGTTTTTTGGGTGTATGGCCAACTCAGCCTTTGTTTTTGCCTCAATAGATATATATCAATACATATATATGAATATCAATACATTTGGTTCGTTAATGATATCATTAGGATTTATATTTATAATGGTTTGATTCAAAACCATTCGCGTATAAGCCCACTGTTTTGAACAAGATCATTTTGAAACCAAACCCGTTAGGTTTTACTTCTGGTAAATTGTTTTGTGTCATGTTTTTGGGAATAATAGATTCGTCAACACTGAATTTGGATGCATGTACATGCTTCTTAAAACTGCATATCAAAAACAAACTTGTAATACCTATCCTCATCCTTTTGTGAATATATTCTTTGAGATTGCTTGAGCAAGTAGTTTGTTATGGGTTCTGGAGAAATAAACCAATAAATCAGGATCAAGGTCTCGTAGCGCAAGCTTTTCTGGTATATTGTATATTTTTCTCTGGAATAATTGAGCCAATGATTGTTTATGAATGAATGATTATTTCTGGTCTTTTGAAATATTTGTTGAGCATGAATATTTCCACATCTGTTGTGGCAAGTGAGTAAGCTTTCATTTTCATCGGCCATGAGAAGTTTGCATGTAACAGGAGGCATCATAGTAAGCTCTTCTTTGTCATCTGTTAGAACTCGCTATGATCAAACAAACTTTGAAACTATACACTGCTTAAAATGCTTATTTACTTTAATCAATTATTAAGCCAGGAAGATTTAAGTCTTTCGGGACCTAGTAAACTTGAAAATTCTAGTTGACTACAAAAGCCTTTTGTGTTAGAGTTCTTTTGTTTACGTCAAGAATCCATTGTTGTATTTGTTCAGTCAGAAACATTGCAATTAATTGTTTTCGTCTATTAGGTGTTGGTGGTTATGCGAAGGAGATGTCCCCAGAGTTCATAAAAGCTGAGATGGAGCTGTTTGCAAAACAAGCTAAGGATGTTGACATTATCGTAACGACTGCCGCAATTCCTGGTAAACCTTCACCTAAGCTCATTACCAAAGAGATGGTAGAGTCGATGAAACAAGGCTCGGTAATTGTGGACTTGGCAGCCGAGGGTGGTGGCAATTGTGAACTTACACGACCAGGAGAAAGCTACAACTACAACGGAGTGCAGGTGCGAAATTGTGGGATTCCATGTTAAAAAGGAATCCATCAAATACATTGGGGAAGCAAGTTAATAATGATGGCTTGACTTTAAAGCCCTTAAATTTAATCAAATTTGCCTTTGAAGGTCTCCTTTTTAAAATCCTTTGAGAAGACTCACTTTAACAAAAATTTTAAAATTTAATTAGGTTTTTGAAACTTGTTGTGTCAACACTACTTTTGAAGAGACATCATAACTTGTCACGACTTTTTGTGTTTGTGACATCATAACTTGTCATGACTTTCCTATTTAAAGATCATCGGTTACACAGATTTTCCAAGTCGTCTACCAACTCAGTCCAGCACGCTTTATGCAAACAACATTTCAAAACTTTTGCTTTCTGCCGGTGAGCAAGGACAGTACCATTTGAACCTGGAGGATGAAGTGATACGGGGGTCGTTGGTGCATCACGATGGAAAGTTAATGTGGCCGCCACCACCAGTAGAAGCGCCACCTGCGGCTCCACCAAAGAAAACGGCTGATAAGTTGACAGCACCTGTGAAGACACCATGGCAGACATCTGTACAAGAAACCAGCCTCGTGACCAGTATGTAATAATTCACTACGGGGATGAATTATTTTAAATTGAAACAACATCGTTATTAATAACGCATATTGATTTTTCAGCTGGCCTCGGAAGTATTCTTGCTCTCGGGTGCGCCTCGCCTAACATGGCGTTCAACCAGATGTTGACAACATTTTCGTTGGCTGGAGTTATTGGGTACAAGGTGGTCTGGGGTGTCACTCCTGCGCTGCATTCCCCACTTATGTCTGTCACCAATGCAATTTCTGGTATTACAGCGGCAGGTGGTTTATTGGTTATGGGAGGTGGTCTAGTGCCTCAAACTGCGCCACACATTCTTGCGGCTACAGCTGCTTTGTTATCATCAATCAATATTACCGGAGGTTTTATTATAACTAAAAGGATGCTGGATATGTTTAAAAGGCCTGGTAAGAGGATGCATATTTCAACATTTACAGTTAATTTTTTTCCGTTTGTTCTTTATTGATTTTAATGTTTGATTTTATTACTACCACGCCTGTATTTTCACATGTGTTTAGATGACCCTCCTGAGTTTCATTATTTGTATGCCATCCCTGGGGCTTTGTTTGTTGGAGGTTATGCGGCAGCTAGTATGTCAGGCTACTCAGACATGCATCAAATGGCATACTTAGGTTCGTCACTGTGCTGCATCGGTGCACTTGGTGGTTTGTCAACGCAGAAAACAGCTCGAACGGGGAATGCTCTCGGTAGTTTAGTCTTCTTTTTCCTTTTTTATTTGTTTTATGGTACTATGTATTTGCAAAAATATCTCTGGATAACGAAAATATTCGAAACATTTTCTTAATTTTTGCATTTATAAATGAACTTTTGCTTGGGTATAATTATAACGAAGTTCATTTCTTAACTCAGGCATCATAGGTATTACTAGTGGTGTTGGCGCCACAATTGGTGTGATATCACCTTCCATCGACCTCCTAACGCAGATGGGAGCCACTATGGCTGTTGGTGGAACCATAGGAGCCATTATTGCTAAGCGAATAGAAGTTACAGACCTACCGCAACTGGTGGCCTTGTTTCATAGCTTTGTAGGGTTGGCCGCCGTCCTGACATCTATTGGCTCATATTTAGTTGATCCCAGTAAGTGCAACTTTTACCAAACATGGAAAGGATTTTAGAGAAAGAGGGCCTTTATTTAGTTTATTCAGTCTCTCCAGAGACACATTTAATTAACTTGTTTATTTTTGTTTATGATATGTATTTTGAATTAGTTCTATAAGCGTTGTGTGGAGATGGTTCATTAGGGTGATAAATTATATAGCCATGCTAAGACAGTTCAAAAACATGACCTGAAGGTAAAAATGAGCACACTTCATTCTGTAATAGATAAAATATTTCCATTCAGTGCATTTTGCTATGGATCCTTCTGGGAACGTCCATAAAGCTGCCATATATGCTGGCACATTCATCGGCGGTGTAACATTCACTGGATCGTTGACAGCATTCGGTAAACTGCAAGGTCTTCTCAACTCTAACCCGCTTAATCTTCCTGGGAAGAATTTTTACAACATTGCGATGGGAACTGCGAGCGCTGGAGCTTTAGGGCTGTTCATGACCTCTAACGATCCAGCTGTAGGAGTGCCAATGTTAGGTGAGGTTCTAACTGTAGGAGTTCTTCAGATTCCCTAGAACGTTGATCTTCAATGATTGACGTTTTAAAACAACCTCCTAGAGACTTTTAGTATATCTAAAATTTCAATGTATTTATGTACTGTTGTTGTTTTCTAAGGTCTTCTTTCCAACATCTTTAGGTGCAGCCACCGCCCTTTCCTCAGTAATGGGAGTTCACATGACTGCGTCTATTGGTGGGGCAGATATGCCCGTAGTCATCACTGTTCTGAACAGCTACAGTGGCTGGGCACTCTGCGCAGAAGGCTTCATGCTTAACAACGACCTGCTTACCATCGTAGGAGCGTTGGTGGGATTTTCCGGCGGCATCCTCTCTTATATCATGTGCAAAGCGATGAATCGTTCGCTCTCCAACGTTCTGTTTGGAGGATATGGTACACTAACCTCAGGTGAGCCTCGATTCAATTTACAAAAGTGTGTAGTTTAAAAATATTACTAGATATTCTTTGAAACTTATCGGAGAAAGTTATTAATAAACTTTTCTACATGTTTTAACATCTTTCCCTAGACAAATAACATTACTTTCGTGGTTGAAATAATATCCCCGTCACTCTTTTGCTTCTAGGTTTTTCTTTCAAAGAACTTTGCATGGCTCTTCGTTTTTCCTTTCGCGCGGTTGGAATCTTTCTCTGGCGTACACCATCTTTAATTGAACATTTTGTTGTGGCGAATTTCTTTGTGGAGTCTTTTCTCAGTGCTTTGTACGGCTCGTCTAAATCAAGCACAATACTCTTGCGCTTTGTTTTCTTCGTACCTCGAGTGTTTGGTCTCACCGGTTGAAAATGATCTCTTGTACACGCTCGTGGCAACTTTTTTTCCTACATATAGCAAAAGAAAAATAGGACTACCGTATTTTCTCGATTAAATGCCCCCTCTTAAATAAACGCCCCTCTCGATTAAACGCCTCTTAAAAATGTTTGATTTTTTAATAAACGCCCCTCTCGATTAAACGCCCCCTTAAAATGTTTGATTTTTGAATAAACGCCCCGGGCGTTTATTCGAGAAAATACGGTAAAGCAATCGTAAAACAAGCTTTGTAATGTTATCCAATCAGAAACCAAGAATTTCGTGCGTACATATAAAAACAATATTTAACTTTTCCGATGTGTATTAATGATTTACAAAAAGGTTTTTTTTATTTTCTAAAATTCTTACCTTTTCTTCAAAGGCATTCTTTCCTGTATCCACTAGTATCCACCCTTCTTCTAGTTTCACTTTAGATCTGGTTTTGGGGGGTTGTGTAGACCCCCATATATATTCGGTAAGCGCGTACCACATGATTATCTGTTACAACATTCGCGGCGTCAGTGGAATAGCTTCCGTACATTGTAGTAGCATCCTAATAATATAAATGCTTTATGTTGGCCTTCTTACTGCGGGAAATCTTACACTTTTAGAAAGCGCGCAGGGGAGAATTCGGGATCTTGAAACTTTCGGTTAACAAGTGGACATGTAGTGAATTCAATAGTTTATGCGTTTAATCAACTCGGCAGTTTCTTGACGTTATTTATCAAAGGTACTGGAGAAAGGATGAAGATCACGGGAACACACACTGAACTTAATGTTGACAGCACGGTTGAACTAATCACCAGCGCAAAGAACATCATCATCGTGCCAGGGTATGGTCTGGCTGTAGCCAAAGCTCAATACGCCATCGCTGAGATGGTGACTAAGCTGCGAGAGAAGAACATCAACGTGAGGTTTGGAATTCACCCTGTCGCTGGTAGAATGCCTGGACAATTGAATGTCCTGCTAGGTATGCTAAAGTAATGATCTTCCTATCCGGATACTGGCTCCATATTTATTTCAGAATTACCCATTTTAGGCTTTTCCCATCTATTTAATTAGTATACAGTGTTCAATATATCGAGAACCCTATTTGTTATAACATTGGACTATTTGCCGCCTTTATTTCCCGACAGCTGAAGCCGGCGTTCCTTACGACGTCGTACTTGAAATGGACGAACTTAACGACGACTTCCCCGACACAGATCTTGTTCTGGTTATTGGAGCAAACGACACAGTAAATTCCGCAGCTCAGGAAGATCCGAACTCAATCATTGCTGGCATGCCCGTGCTAGAAGTATGGAAGTCTGCACAGGTGAGGGAAGGGTTGGGAAAAACTTTCGCTAAAACCGTGAATTTATAGTAACAGAATAAATTTATTCATATTTCTGCCATTTTATTCCAAGACCGTTGTGATGAAGCGCACCATGGGAACGGGATATGCTGACGTCGACAATCCAGTATTTTACAAGGAAAACACGTCTATGTTGCTAGGCGACGCGAAGAAGACGTGTGACGAGCTTCTGGGGAAAATAAATGAGCACTACAGTTGATTGGAGTCATCTTAGGAGATTTTATATCACATTTTTTATATGAATTTTTAACCGCTAGGAACCAAGAATTTTTGTGTTTTTAAAAAACGCTCTAGAAGAAGAATGATTGATAGGGTATTGTCTTTCTTTTCTGCTTAAATGAGATATGATCCGTATGGTCCGGACATAATAGGGGTGTAATAGAGAATGCCGTATATTATTGAAATATCAGTTCGATGTATCAGATTCACGGCACCTTTACCGTAACTGAAACATCTCGAAAAAAGAGAAAAAATAACTTTTAGTTGGCTTGTGGCTCGAAAACCTCGGTGCATGCTGCGGTTGGTTAAAGTAGCACAAAAGTAGAGTAACAGGTCTTAAAAACGATTCCATGTAAGCAAAGAAAGATTGCGATGTAACAAACAGTTTCCATTTCATCGGTTCGGAATGATAGACCGGGTAGTGCGACTGGGAGTGTTCGTTTCGCTTACGTGTTCATAAGATATGTTCGTTGATAATGATTGACTTGCTCACCTTCTGGACGGTAAAATATTGGTAAAAGTTTCTTTTCATGGACATCTAACTTATTTCTATATTGTCCGTTACTTACGTAGTCTTAACCTTATTTTCCCCCGCAGTGCAGGCATTAAAAATGAAAAGGGACCTCAGGGCAACACATTGAAAATATACTGGAGATCGAGCACTAGTAGTTTTACGTATAAAGTAATCTCGTGTTAGTTCAATGCAGAGAACTGGGCTTAGAACTATACCTTCGTGTTCTTCTCAGTTTTCTTTTATTTAGATTGGAAACTGTTTTTGCGTTGTGTCCCTTGGTATGTGTCCACTTGCTCAATTACTTCGTTAAAACATTGTCCAAATATTTTTCAGGAAAATTATAATCCGTGAGATTTTTCAGTACATCGGTTTGTTTAAAATAAGTAGTTGTTTTTAGTGTCACTCTTCTTTCCCGAACTTTATGAAGAGATACAGTACTTCATATCGCTTGAAAATGAAAAACATTCACATTTAGTGGTATTGCAAGACATTGGAAGTTTAGTACTTTTTAACGTAGTACCTTATTCGTACAAATTTTGGCGTGGATTTAATATTTTCCTGACTTTCAGGTCTCTGCATCGTTTGTTAAAGATTTCTACCGAACAACGTTTGTTGCAGTGCATTTCGCGCTAGTGGCAATGCATCAAAAATACTTCATTTGACAAATTTTTGATAAAGACTTTTGTTGAAGCATTCTTAACAAATAATTTGCACAGATGACAACGTTTGCATTTTCTGTTTGAAAAACTGTCGACTGATAAAACAAAATCAATAGAAGATAGACGGCAGAGAGACGGGGTTATCGAATCACCAAATACAAGTTCGTTACTAATGTTTTTTTAATATGAAAGCTTTGATTTGGAAATAATTGTAGGGGAATGTTTTCATATTTTCTCACCCCCTGACACTTGTGGCTCAAAGATGTATATAACGCAACCGAACGGTTCAACCAACAACAGAGAAAATGATTCTTCTGTGTATAGCGGTGCTCGCGATCGCGTCGTGTGACGGACGTTTTTGCAACAATTTACTGCAAGGTATGAGTCGCCTTAGAAACGGTGTCGATGTAACGAAGCTCGATCTGCTGCCATTGGATGTCGTAAAAGACAACGGTTTCCGACTACCGATTATAGACTTCACTTGTAACAATGGAAAAAGCCGGGAAATCAATGGGGTGAGGTTCTCCATTTTGTTGTTTAATAATGTTACTGTAATTGAATACAATATCATATTTAGAAAAGATATGACGTCCCTGACCAAGTAATTAGCATAAACAGCCTTCCAAACGGCTGGGTAGATGCAGACGTAAGCATTTATAAATCGAGCTCTGACTTGACGAAATCTATGTCACTAAATGCCGAAGTCAGCACGGTTGGTGGATTGTTTTCAGCCAGCGCTTCTTATGAGGCTATGCAACACAGCATAACAAACACGTCGAAATACATTGAAGATGTCAAGGCATTTGTTTCCGCAAACCAAATAAATATGATTCCATTTTGGGGAGCAAGCTTAAGCAAGACCGCTTCATTGTTTGTGTCGAAATATTTAAACAAAAGCGTCAACGAAAACCCGACTGCGTACAAGACGTTCATTCAATATTTTGGCACACATTACATGGAAAACGGAAAGTACGGGGGCTTGATACGCATGCTTCTTGAAACGGACAAGAGTTACTATAAATCACACAGCACGAGTCAAGTAAAAGCCGAAGCAAAGGGAACATTTTTCAACTTCATAAAAGCCGGTGGAGGTGGCGGCAGGGAAACGGTCGAAATCGATACAAGGTTTTTTTCGTCTACGTCTACAAAAATCAGGTACGTGTTCTAGCTAACATAAATGTTCAAATAATTGACAATCAAACTTTAGGTACTATGGGGGAGACACAAATTTATTGGGAAAGGATAACGGAATTCCATCCTGGCAGCCCACGGTAGCCGAAAACCCATGGTTGTTTAGCGGGAAGCTAGTTCCAATACATAACTTCATTACTGATGGCAATATTCAAGCATCGATGATACGAGCTGTAGAGGTTATCACTTAAACATTATACTTAAACATTGGTAATTACATAGTCATTTTTAGGCTTACATAGATCATGCCTACCTGAGACAGTTGCAAAAACTTGTATACAGCTTCAAAGCAAAGTCCTTCTTGCAAACAGAGCTTGATGTTTTTAAGCAAAAAATCGAGGCGTTTTCGAAAATGAATTTGCCTTCTCATAGTGCGGTGCATAAGCTTGGTCGAAAAATTAAAGAAAGTCTCACTTTACCATCGTGGTATTCGGAGCGAGTGAAGCTGTGCTATCGATGGTATCCTGATGGAGACGGCGGACAATGCGGAGGTGGTGCTCAAAGGTTATTGTGCGCAAAGCCAGGTTCCCTAACACCAGTGTACAGAGATGACAGCGATAGGAGAGACGGTGGCTGTCAAATGAGTTGGGGTATTATGAGTGAAGGATCGGTGCCTACGTGGTTTAGAAATGTACAGGTATGTTATAAATGGGCGCCGGATGGAGATGGTCAATGTAGTGGCGAAGCGCGAGAATTATGCGCCAAAGCTGGCGCTTATACACCATACTACAGGGATGATACCGATGCTCGAGCCGGGGGTTGTCGAATGCAATGGAAATTGGTTGTTCCCAACCAAGCGCCGTTGTGGATGCGGAACGCACGCCTGTGTTACCAATGGTACCCTGATGGTGATGGCGGGCAGTGTGGCGGGGGCGTCGGTCGAAGTCTATGTGCCAATGCAAACCAATATACTGTCGCATATCGTGACGATACTGATAGGAGAGACGGAGGATGCAGGATGAGTTGGGGAATTGTCCTTTAAAAAGGGGAATTTGGGGGCAAATATTGTAGCATGTTTTTGTGACATTAAAAATACAAAATTCACATGTGTAAATAAATTCGTTTATAAGTATTTTTTAATTTAAGTCAATTTATAGTTCAATTAAACGACAAAACGCGTCGTTTTGTAATAACAGCCATTCGAATTACAATATTCACACAAACAATCAAAACCTTTACTTCACGTTGGAGTTTTCGATCTCGTTCATCGAGGTATTACTGTATTAACCACTGGAGGACGAGCTGCAAGAGGGACGTCACACCCATTCTTTTACCGGTTTACTCGCTGCGGTGATATTTTCTACTGTTCTAAAAACGAAACGTTGCGTATGGGGAGTTTGATGGGCGGGAAAAAAGTTTACCCAGTGTCCTTCTGGTAAAGCTCGTATCTGCCATTCACAGAGTGCTTTTGACCGTGAAAATCTTCGTGTAGCCTGGACGCAGAAAGCTTCAAATGATCAGTCCATATGGAAAGGAGAGAAGATTTTTCTTGAATCAAAGCTATAAAAAGAAAGTAGGACAAAGTTTGCTGCAAATCAGCGAAAAATATCAACTTACGTGAACTACCTAAAGCTCGAAGGTTGCTTTTACATTTTGCTTTCATGGGTGGTTCCTCTGGGGATCGCGGGGACTTCCTACCTTGCGCGCCCAGTGCTTCGACTGACCTGCAGCCTTCGCTCACACGCCTTCTTCTACGCGGGTCACTTGGCGCGCACCGTTTCGGCGTTTCGTTGAAATCTTTCTTTTCGCGCTCGCTCATATTTTGATAGCGCTCTAGTTCTGACCACGATGCGTTTTCAGTGGTCCCGACTTCTGTGCAGACAACCTTCGGTTAAATAACTCAACGCGCCTTAATGATACCACCTACCCTCGCTTCTGAGACTATCTGCGGATGATTTTGGATCCTGCGTCCCGCGCAAACAAAACAACACCTAAAAACTGAAACGCATTAGAAAATAAAGTAGCAATGAATGCAATGCAAACCTTTTTGTGCATGGGTGATGTGCAGGAAGCTTTTTCAATAAAAGTTTCCAGCTCTGCCCACAAACTCTTATATTGGTCTTCTCTGAGAGTATATTAAAATATCAAGTCAATTTGAGAACAACTGCACCCAACAATACCGTACTTTTTCGAACCTTTGCCTTTTAAAGTGACAATCGGCAAAGGTAGCGCGTCATTTCGGCTTTCCATCGCTTGCAGCTTGTAAATCACCTTGATGAAAGATATAAAACTACATGAAAGTTCCACCAAGGTGTACTTTGACCTATCAGACCTATTTCCAAATACCTTTTTGCATCCTTGAACCTCATCTTCTGTTAAATGCGGTTTCATCATTAAAGACAATAAAGGATTCAAGTTCTAAAAGGCAATTATTAATTTACTGGCAACGTCAACAAATATGTCTTCATAGAGCAACAGCCCTTTTGCAAACAAATAGTTTTATTAGGAATGTTTAAGGCATATACCTCCACCATGTTGAAGATGAGCGTGTCACTTATGATCATCGGCCAATGTTTCGAATATCTTTCCAAACGATTCATAGCTGTAACAAGATTATCAAACTTATCAACTAACAAACATTAATTGTTGATGCACTTCGCTGCAAACATTAGATAAACTAGTTTACCGAGTTGGTTTGGTTCGTCAAACTCTTCTTCGTAGAATGGTGCAAGTCGGTTCTCCTTCATGAGCTGTCCGAAATCCTGTACGAAATTGATAACTTGTTGCACACAAATATTTTATGCAATACAACCCAATGCCTATTTAAAGAAATATTTACGCTAAATTACGGATTTAAAACTAAACAAACTGAAATGAACTAGTTAATTGTTGTACATTAACGCGATAATTGGTCACCCTTCCGCCCAAACCTTCACTTATTGAGGGCGGGTCTTCCAACGCGCTCCGCCCATAAGCCAGAACATGGATGTAAAGTTCACCTAGAGTGGAAAAACACAGAGAGAAAATAGGTTTTGATAAAAGGGATCGTAAGAAGCATTGTAAATGAAGACAAAGTTTGTCAAATACACATATTTTGGCCACAGCGGTTTGATGTCATTGCATTCAGAAACCTTCCTTCAAATTTGTTCACCTCCATGACTTGATAGCATGTGTGTGAGAGTTTTTACTCCAGATTTCTTCGGCTCTTCCAACATCACTGTACGTCCTGGCGAACACAATAGTACAAGTTTGGTGTTAGTGGGAGCATTAGAAATGCTGCAACTATGTCACCTTGCAGAAGAAACATTGTCAAACAAGCTGCCGGTCTGGAGTTTACCTGCCAATAAAAACATCTTTGAATATAGAAATTAGAATTCAAACATTTCTTACCTCCACAGGAGTCACTCTGTACGTTCCTACACATTGTTGGAGATCTAAAGGAAAGACTTGAGAGCTTTGTCGTAAGAAAGAAGATTTTTACCATGAGTAGAACTTGTTTTTGGGGTGCACCATTTTAATGTGACGGAGGAATGGGGGTCCTTCTTCTGATAGAGAAGATCACGTGAGGGATCTAACAACATAACAACTGACTATTACTCGCAATAAGATTTTGAATATATGAAGGACTGAACAACCTTTCCAGGACACGCTGTGATGTGTGGCTGCTAAGTGTATAACTTCAACATCGTAGTTAGCAGAAGTCCCTGAATGTTGCTCTTCCTGTGGAATACAATAAACAATCGGAAGAAGAAGATCGCAACAAGATGGTAAAGTGCAGGAGTGTAGAAATTGGAACTGGAGTTCAGAAAACATTGTCAACTAAACTTAAATAGAAATCCTCATCTACAATAAAAATAAATTCTTTTTGTTACTGATAAAGAGATATTAGTAGTAGTAAAAATCAACAGCTAGTTTACTTTCATGGGAATTCCAGTAACAATAGTGGACTGTAGCATGTAATGATCTCTAGTGAGATGTGCAAGTTGATTGGAGCATTGATTAGCTTTCATTGTGATTGTTGTTACATCCAGGTGAGGGGAGATCTAAATCAACAGAATTTGATTGAAAGGAAGTAAACTCTTGATAGAGGAATGTTAATTGTTATGACATGTTCAACACTAAGTGTGGTCTTGTATAACGATTCACAAGAAGAGCTTTCACTTTCAATTCAGCTGATGATCTAAACGTTAAAAACTCTCCTATTTTTGGGAGGCATGAATCCAAATCAACAATTCAATGGGTTCATAGCAAATTGTGACGTAAACCATCCTACCTGTTTCCTAGAAAACGAAACGTTGTCTGTTTTTGACATCGCAATGTTTACCACCAGCAAATTAATGTGACATCTACGGGGGAAGGAAAGTAATCATTGCCACAGCATACCAAACGATAGTTTACAATTTGGAGTTTAACTTTTCCTGTTCGATAATGTCCATCAAATTTATTTTTGAACGACACACAAGATGGTTTTTAGAAAGATTTGGTGTATTCATTTACAATCTTTGGCTCCCATACACAGTGTCAATGTATCACAATTGGACCCGTTAAATAAATAAAAAACCAATGGTCTTGAAAATTCACAGTGAATAATCTTTTCAGTACAGCTAGAACTAAGAAGTTTTGTGCCAATTTGTTTTAGAGGTTCTATTACTACGACGTAATTACATGTCCATATTTTCTTTTGTTAAAAAAACTAATGAAAGCCATTGACAGTGAGGAAGAAAGTGAGGCAAGTGATGATGGAAAAATAGATGTAGTGGCATTTAAGATGTAAGTTCATTTTTCATATAACTAAGGAAAATAATAGTTTGAATCAGCCATTTGCAAAAAGCGCATGCTCTCTTGGCCAAATATTTAGAGAGAAAAATAATTGTGTTTTTTTATTACAGAAGTTAATTCTTCACCCGAAGTTGTGTCACCCCTCGCACAAACACAGTGATGACATGAAAATTATTCACAGAAAGCGATTGGTGTTTCATTATAGTTCATAAGGGTGATGGAGATTTGTACCGTTTAGCATATGGGAAAATAGCCATCATTTTGTGCTAAGTATTGTTGGCATTTCTCCGGATTTGGATTCTGTGATGGTCAAAAAGCAAGGAAACAAAATCTCAGTTTCACTATTAGTGATATATAGACCTGTTTAAGAGCACATGGAGCCATCGTTTCACTATTAGTGATATATAGACCTGTTTAAAAGCACATGGATGTGTGAATAGGATATACTTGCTATTGATTTCAAAACCTGCTTTTGTCCTGCATATTCTGCTTCTCCCAAACAATATTGCCGATTGACTGAGAATCACCCTCACTAAAACGAACATAAAATGAAATTATCAAAAGCCATTAATTAAGAATGAACATGTGATGTGTGAATGAACATGTGAATAGATCAAAAATATTTAAAAACATTGTTCTGCTTAGTTATTGCCACATAAAAACAATTAAGACATACTCTTCGATTGTGGTGATGACAATTAATCTTTTAGAGTATTTTTGCGAATCAGCTTTAGGCCGCCTGAGCAATTCTTCAGCAGCCTGGCTGATTCCAGGAAAAACTGACGCAGTACTGTTAAACTTAGGCGGAGGAGGTCCTAAATCGCCAAAGCCCTTTAATATCTACACAAACAAATAAAATTATGTATATAAACTATATAGCAATAGTTGAATACAGGTATATATACCCCCAAAACTAATGTACACCAAAAACCACAAGCTCAATTAGAGGACAATATCTCTGAATCACCAAAATTCTCTGCAATGATACCTAATACTGGATGTCTAGGTATGTGAAAAAAACTATTTTGTGCAGAATTACACACAAAAACACTGAGCCCACAAAGAAAATTTTGTAACTAAAAAATTGTAAGATTTTCACTTTAACATAATAATAATAATAATAATGGAGTTTTACGGGACTCTCCACATGTAACAGTGGCTTTTCTTATCCCAAGGTTTAGGTCCTGGCGTACTTAGGGCACCCATTGGCACCTACAAAGTCGCTTCACCAGACAACCCACCATTTGAGCTAGGCTTGCATTATGCAATGAGTTCCGCTCAATAACTCAACTGTAACTCAGAAATCAAATATGTCCGAACTGGGTTTCGAACCAGCACCGTTTAATTTTGATTTTGTGGGTTGAATGCACTAACCACTAAGCTACAGTGACCCTAAATAGTGTCATGCTTTACTTTCACATACTAAGTTTGCAAACTAATGTTTTTTAATATCCCTATGACCTTTAAAAAACAAAACAAAAAGGTTGTCAGTAGATGACAGTCCTTATTATAAGGAAATATTTGTTGCAGGACAGAATGTCCGGCAGAAATATAAAATCATCGGACATTTCATATTTTTGTCCGGCTACAAATTAAAAATATTTAGCCCATGTTTACGACTCTCTGTTGTCCGTTTTCCCACTATATTAACTGTATGTTTACAATCGTATGATACATTATAATTTTGAAGAAAAATTAAAATTTCGAAGAGGAATATCATGTCGACTTGACGCGTTTTTAGTCACGTTATAAACATGGTGCAAATTGATGAAACTTAACAATGAAGTTTAATCTAATTGGTTTAAAAAAATTACTTCAAACAGTGATCTTTGTTTCACGCGTTTTGTACAGAATTAATACATTCTGCATAAATTTTCCTTTCAAGTGCTGGAATTGGAATATGTATATACATATATATCATGGACAAAATCTTGTAATAAAATATGTCCGGCACCTATAATAAGGCCTGGGTGATTACTTGAACCTACGTGTAATTGGTAGTTGAATTAGACACAGTTCAAATGTGGTTTTTGGGGTTTTGAAAGACAATGATAACGATATGCAAAAATTATATGTACCTGCTGTATATTTTGCTGTTCATCATCAAACATGTTTATGGGACTTACAATCTCATCACAGCAAAGAACCAAAATCTAAAAGCAGATGAGTGTTACCATTAATTTTCTCTATCAATAAATGAATGAGATCTCGAAGGATCTAGGAAAAATGTTGTTTGTAAATGAAAATTTTCGAAAAAATAAAATCATCTAATATTTAAGCTATATATATTTATAAGTCAAAGTTTTAATGTAATAACTATACCTTGTAAGAAAGGGGAAACAAGTCATAAACAATTCTACAATACTCTACTGTTCCCTCGACAATGCATGTCCAAATAGATTTCTGTAGGGAAGAAAGAAAAGATTGCCCAGTTTTTCCTTTTTGCATTGGTTCGATATCTAATTTTGATCCTGATGGTTTGAGGAACCGTGAATCTCGATCAATAACAATACAGCAGTCTTTGCAAATTTTGCATTCAAAATCATTCACCATATTTTTTGTATATGATGTACGTGAATTATAATTTTCTGCAACAGAATATTATATACATATATACACACATTTTTGTAATGGATATAAACATGTGACAGCAATGATGCTGACAGTTAACACTAATTAAATACCGATATATATACAGTATCTTAAAATAAATACAATATATATATATATATATATATATATATATATTAAATAATTTATTAATATATATAAAAAACTTTCAACAGATTTATCTTTCTCTTTAGTTTATTAAAATCATCATCATCATCATATCCGGAGCTTAGATTATCCTGCTGTCTGTGTCCCAGCAGCTGGGGTAGACAGCAGTTGGCAAGCACGTCGCCAGTCTTCTTGGTCGAGCGGGCTTATCCGGGTAAGGTTGCAATCACGAGCATCAGCGTCAATGCAGCTTTGCCAAGAATTGATTGGTCGTCCACGGTCACGTCTTCCAGGGAGTGGAAGGTCAATCACCTCTTTGGTGTACTGAGATGAACGCTGTACATGTCCATACCACCAAAGGCGGCGCAAACGAAGCCCACTTAAAATGTCAGCGACACCAATTTTGGTCAATAGCTTCGCGTATGAAACAGAGTCACTAGGTTTTGTACCACAGATCCTGCGAATCATGGCACGATCGTTTCTTTGCAGACGCTGGAGGACAGTTACTGAAGGAGCCCAGGTCTCACTACCATACAACATCACTGAACGGACACAAACAGAAAAGATCTTTCCACGAGTCTTAAGCGAGATATGTTTCAACGTAAGCAAAGGCAGAAGTTTTCTGAATTTGCCCCATGCAGTCAAGCACCTAGTTGTGGCAGCAAGGTCACATCCACCACCGGCACATAACATGTCACCAAGGTAACAGAAGGAGGGATCCACACTAGGGTGGTCCATATTTGGGGGTCAAAAACCTTTTTTTGGAAATGTTCAACTCTCACCCTCTAAATGTGTTAGGATATCAATAAAAACACACTGTGCAAAATTTTGAATTTTTCCAACCAAATTTAGAGGTTGCTCAAGGCCTTTGAATATTCCCAGAATCGCTAATTTGTGCGGAAATTGTACCGTTTACGAACATAAAACACAATTAAATGCAACCATTTTTTTTTAATAACAAGGAACTGTTAGTCAGTATTAGAGAGTGGTAAACACAAGAATACAAATAAATTACATCATGGAAATAAAGAAACAAACTTGTTAATGCTCGATTGTCAAGACAGAATGTTGAGATCAGAACTATAGCATAGTCTCATCAATAAGTTCAGTTCAAGTGATTTAACTATTTTCACTTGCACTTAGGACAAGTATTCCTATTCTGCATCAGAATATGAAACAAATGCTAAACAAATGAAACACTTGTCTTAAATGTATGAGTCAATGTTGAACGTTATAGTTCCGTAGCATCATATTAACATACAGTGACATGAAAAGTAACTAATCACTCATAGCTAGCGTGCTTTTCCTAGCATCAGGGAATCTGCTCCGATGGTCCTGGACAACTTGCAGTAGGTATTGTTTCTGTTCCTCATCTTTGGTCAACAGGGAGTTGTACTGCTCAATGAGTGCAACACCCCTTTCAGCCGAATCATTGACGACCTTCAAGCTGTGTGTGATCGAACATGCCATCTTATAGTCGTCTCGAGAGTCCCACGTGTCAGGGTCAGCCTGGAGAAAATCTGTGGCTAGATCCAAGCATCTGAAGAAGTTTAGGGTGTTTTTGGTCACAAACTGTGCAAGAGATGCTTGTTTGATTGACTTGATGGCGACTTTTATGCGTTTTGGGCCTTTTGATGAGCCGACCACTCCTTCCGCTCCAACAATGGCTTGCACCATGGCTCGTTTTGTGTCAGCTGGAACTGCTGGGTCGAAAAGGGCTAACGCTACCAGCTCCTCACTCAAGTACCAAAGGTGCCCTGAAAACTTGTTCACTGCAGCCTTGGAAATTGCTGAATGAATGTCTTCATACCTTTTCAGACTTTGCAGAAACCGTAGATCATTGTAAGGAGCAGAGACAGCGTCAGGAGCAGTGAACCAAGCTCTGACATATAGTCTGACGATGAACACACAGACGTCACAAATTCCTCTAGTTTCATAAGCAGTCAGTTTGAATTGGTCACGAAATAGGAAGATCTTGAGAGCATATAATGCCTTGGCCATCCAGCGAGCATGATGAATAGCTCCTGGTGCCATAAAATGGATGCCTTGCGGAGGATTACCACCAAGGAAGATGATGACAAGTTCCAGAAGTTCTCTGTAGTCGTCTCTCGGCTGAAAGGATTCAAGCTGTTTGATGGCAAAGTCGATGGTATCGTCTTTGATGTCTGTGATAACATCACGATCAGTTGTCATGGCTGATTTGAAGTTTGCTCTGTCGATGTATTTCCAGTGCTTCTGAAACCTTTTGAAGATCTGAACATCAGGACCAGAGGTTGGACCCATACAGGTGGTGAACGCACATGCAAGAACTAGTTCCAATATGTGATGTCGACAGGCAAAGTGTAAAAGACTGCGATCCAATTTTGACTCCAGTAATGCACATGCACCATTGATGTGACCAGTGTTGGTTGCTGTTGTGTCAAAACATAAGGCTCTCACCAGATGTTTCAGACCCCAATCCTCCAGCAGCTGATCCACGGCTGTTGCTTGTGCCTCACCGGTTCCAGAGACCAATTTTGGAACACCAAGGAGTTGGTTGGTGCCAAGTCCAGATACAAGCACTGGTAAACGATCTACAAGTTCCTTTCCTGTGAGATCCTGCAACAGTTTTCCATCCCAATGAACAGTCAGTGGTATTTTAGGGTCAAAGTTGTCCTTCAAATGCTTGGATATGTCCTGTCGGAGGCTAAGACGAGCCCTGCGGATAGATGATCTGCTGATGGTGAAATCCTGAATGTTATTTCCAAGGCTTCTGGCCGTCGCAGCTAGCACAAATGTTGCATTTCGATCAGAAACTTTTGTTCTGTCCAACGTAGCAGCCAGTTCAGGGCTAACAATATTTTTTCGAGCTCTGTTTGTGGTTTTGGAAGTGGAAGGTTCTTGGACTCCTTCCTGTTGATCGTTCAGACACAGGCCGCATAGCATATTTCACAGAATCATCATCTGCAATATCATCATCCTCAGTACTATCTTCCGAAGCTGTCAATGCCGCTGTTTCATCCATCAATGCCTCCTCTCGTTGTGCCTGTTGTAGCCTGTTGTATTCTTCATTTTGCCTTTGTGTTCTTCTTGTTTCTTGTGAGGTAAGTGTCATATCAGCTGAGCCCATACATCCTCGGCGTCCTTTTTCTCTCTGGGCTAGAAGAAATGCTCTATCTTCAGGGTTTTTCACAAGAATGAGGGCATCTTGATGTGCAATATCAAACAGGTCTCCCAACTGCTCTACGAAGGCCTGCACATTGGACTGTTGAGTCTCAGAAGTTCTGTTGACATTTTTCTTCAGCTTCTGCCATTTGTCGTGAAGTGTTTCCAGTTGTTTTATGGTATGATGTTTGTGACGTACGGGAATCCTGGCCTTGTCCCAGAATACCAAGACCTCTTTGATCACAGCTGTTGCACTTTCATGAAGAGTTTTTTTCAATGTTTTATGATGATATAACAACACACATAAAACCTGCTTCTTGGAGGGTAACTTTGTTCCAGTTATTTCAGTCTCTTCTGATCCGAGCAACCATAACGCGGATTTGCTTCGTGTTGCTGCAGCCATTGTTTATGTTCTTGCTTTGAAAGACAATGGCATCACAACTAAAATGGGACTTCCTGTGAAAATTGCTCACAGCATCATATAATTGGGAAATACCAGAATCAACAGATGAGATCAGCAAATCAGTATTGTACATTTGCATGGATAATATGGAATTCCCATTGGAATCAATATTCTTCAGCAGTTGCAGGTAAAACCACCACACTCATAAAACCACCACAATGAAAAACCACATGTGGTCAACAATGAACATATATTATATGTTCAAATAAGTCCATTGCAGTCATAAACATGAAATATTAAACGATGATACATGCTAGTACAAAGTATCATAATATGCACAAAATCCCGAATATGCTTAGAATGGGCAAAACTTCAAAGGTCTTGAGCGACCTCTAAATATTGATCAATATTGATAAAATTTTTCCCAATTTTTTTTTTTATTTATCCTAACACATTGGTGGGGTGAGAGCATGAACTTTCGAAAGTTGAAAAATATGGACCACCCTAATCCACACAAATCTTCACACCGTCAACATCAACTTCCTCAAGTGGTCTACCATCAATAGTTCTGACTATACCGCAACATTGAGGACACACAGAATCATCCTTCTCCCATTAATGCCACTGCACCACTTGTGTATCCAACAGAAGCACTGTGAACACATAATAGAGTTGGCGCCCACACCACGTCGGCAAACACCACAAGGAAAGGCACCGGAGCTATGTAATGACCCAAAACAACTACCAGAAATCATGAATTTGGTTTTGTTGCAGTTGACACAAAGCCCTTTCTGTTCCATACCACACCTTTAGTTTGGCAATGCAATCTTCAAGCGTCTCAGCAACTAAGACCAAATCGTCTGCATATAGCAACTCCCAAGGTACACCCAATCAGAAATCATGGGACAGGGCTCCAAGGACTAGGATGAATAACAAGGGACTCAAGACAGAACCCTGATGCACACCAACATTCACATCAAACAAGTCACTCAAGCCATCGTTAACTCTAACTCAACTTTTGGCATTGCTATACATGGCTTGTACAACACAAACCGCCCACTCCTCAACACCCAATTTCCTCATTGCCCACCAGGTTACCTTTCTAGGCACTCGGTCAAACGCTTTTTCCAGATCGACAAATGCGAAATAGAGCGGTTTCTTTACAGTGAGATATTTCTCTTGCAACTGGCGAATGATGAAGACCTTTTCAAACCTGTAAAAAAGACCTAAAATTATTTAACCAATGAACTTTCAACTGTATGATAAACAAAGTTTAATTAACAAAGTCTTTTTGTAGGTGGGTATATTCAAAATGTTCTTTTCACTGCATATGGCTTCCAAAACTTATTTTATCTTGAATGTTGGACCCGTTTGCGCCTGGTGGTTCAGTTTGTTACATTAGAAAAAAAGTATATACTTAGCAAAAATTTGTGTTAATTTTATATACTTTGAAATCTGTTTGCTTGATTCGTGTTAATTTTATCGGAAGATTAGGTCAATGGTCTTCATTCATGTTAATTTTTTTCGTCTTAAATTCCTTCATCTGAAAATCATTGCACGTAAATTCCCTAGAATAAGGTATATGTGTTAATTCTCTTAAAGGATGTGCATCATTAAGGATAGTCGATGCCCCCTTGGCGTGAATGATGCAGTTTTTCCTTGACAACTTAGAATGTGTTTATTTTTTCCTATCAAAAGTATATATATATTTTCTGGAAGCTTACAGAAGTACCTATCTAATTAGCCATCCTACTATAATGGAGGAAAAACCTGAGTATGTTTGTTTGTTTGTTTGTTGTCCGCCAATCACGCCCAAACGACTGGACCAATTGTAACCAAATTTTCAGGGTATGATTGTGATGCCCTGGGATGGTTTTTAGCCAAAGAATTTTTATTTGACAAGTTTTTATTTAATTATTTAATTAAAATTATTTAATTTAATTTAATTAGATGTGATGTCACTTATCGATTGCATAGGTTTAAAATTTATAATAATAATTAAATATTTTATGGCTAACTTTGTTTCCCAAACAAATTCTTTCTCAATTTAAATGTATAATTAATTTATCTATATATATGTACATGACTACCCATATATAGACTTCTTTGGGAGGAGATTGTCATAGATTGGTAACATACATATCTAGTGGGCAAGAAAAATGAGAAGTTTCAAAACGTTTTTGGGGGACCAATTTTTAACCATGGAATAAAGTTTATTGTTTGTTTGTAATCATAAGTTCACTTGTTGGCCACTTTAAATTTAGCAAAATAAGCTACAATGATCAAATAATATTTAACATCAATATTGCATCGATCATGCACCGATATTAACTACCTAGATTACACATCGATTCGGATAGAAACACTGTTTTCAAAACCGGGGGTAAAATAAAATTTACATTTCTGTGTAAATAAATGTTGTTCAAGTTTATTTCAGTATTTTTCTCGATTTATTCTTTTATAAAACGTTTTTAAGCTTCTTGTGTTTCACATGGACTTCAATGTTACGGACCTGTATGCGTGCCCGGAAAGGTGTAATAATGATAGCGACGATAGTTTCGACTCAGAGTTATCCTGCGAGTCCGAGTCCGACAAGGATGATTAACTTTTCCGCCATATTTTTATTGTTTTTAAAGATATATATATATATATAATGATTGTATATTACACGTAAGGATATAAGGCCTCAACATAAAGCTGACAACATTTAAGGCTTGCTTTAAATCGAATTTACGTCCCGGTGTAACGGTCTATTTACTCCCCCAGTCCAAACCATCCGCTTGTCGCTTATGCGCATGCGCCATATTATTTGGATTTATGATACCTCCTGATTTGGAGTGGCGCGAAAAGAAAGCATGTTTTATTTATTAAATTGATATGAACTTTGCGTTAAAGTATTAGCGCAGCCGAGTATTATAGGTATAGTTGAATATTAGAGATAAAGTTTATTTTAAAGATTTGTTTACAAGAATTAGAACAGGTTAGAAAAGAATTTCGGTAGGTAGGTAGGTAGGTACTTGTGTAGTGAAATTGTAGCTAGCTAGCTTAGAATTAACTTATTATGGATGTCTCATCAAACTTAGCTGTCAACGGTAAAAATGTTGAAGCTGGAATTAAACCAGACATTTGCCGAGAAACGCGCATGAAAGAGTTCAGGGAGAAATCTGAAAACATCACACGATATCTCATTACAAACAACTATGCTAAAGAATTAACACATAATCAGCGACGTGTAATTCGAGGGCAGGCAAAGAATTTTGTGTGGGATGAAGTTCCTTTACGTAGTTATCATACTAGGTTTAAGTCTTTCTTATATATACTTATGCAAAAAACGTTAAGATGTTAAACTAGTGAAATGAAATGTTTGGAGGATTTGAATAATAAATTTAGGTAGCAAGGCATAATACATAGTTTTATAAATAATCAATTTTGTGCTTATGGGATATATGCCAGAAACTGTGACTTGTGAGGACACTATAAATATAAATGATAATCTTTTCATGAATAGAAAGAGAGTTATACTACAACCCTGGGGGAAATAGTGTGAAAAGAAAGGTTGTTTCAACTACAGTGGAAATGTGTGACATTCTTAAGAGTTATCACACCAAACCAAGGGGTGGTCATAGTGGGATTAATGCAACATTGGCAAAAATTTCTTTCCTCTACTATTGGCAGTCAATGAAAAAAGATATAAAAGAATATGTGAGTATGCGTATATATATTGTATATGGATTTATTTACACTTTTAATGACATTGTTTTGCATTGTGGTTTACACATAGTTATAAATGAACCACATTGTTTTAAAGGTTGATACATGCACACAGTGCCAAGTATTCAGCAAAATTAAAACACAGGCACCAGAGATGATACCAATAAAAGTTCATGAACCTTTGGAACTTGTTGGTATGGATCTGATTGGTATGTTTTCAACTGCAACTTTATTTTTAAACACTGTAACAAAACATTTAGTGTCACTCAACTGTAACCTTGCTTTATTTTTCAGGGCCCTTAACAATGACTGCTTCTGGAAACAAGTATATCTGTACCTTCACAGATTATTTTACAAAGTTTGTGGATTTTTATCCTTTAAAAGATAAGACAGCAATTGGTGTATCAAAAAGTATCAAGTCATTTGCGCTCAGGTGATAATAAAACTTTTCAACTCGCATTGCAAAAAGACTTTGATAATAATTGCTATAAAGATTATTGTTTTTAGATGGGGTCCTCCTGAAAGGCTTCTTTCGGACCAGGGAAAAGAGTTTGTCGCAAAGGTTAGTTCAAAAAAACATTTTTTAAAGCAAATTCTATTAGAGTAGATTCCAATTTTACAGAAGATTGGTTTACTAAGATGAGCAATTTAAGATTTGCTTGTATATCATTCATATGTAGGTTAATGACACACTGTGTGAAGAACTTGGAATAAAACGATCAATTACAAGTGCATATCATCCACAAACTAATGGACTTGACGAAAGGACTAATCGAACACTGAAGATAAGGTTATCAAAACTTGTCAATGAAAACCAAGATGACTGGGATGAATATTTGGAAGATATTGCTTACTCCATACGTATCCAAAAGCAAACCTCTTCGAAATATACACCATTTTTCTTGATGTTTGGTCGCCACCCACGAGCTGCAAGAGAGGTTTAACAATAGATTTATTTAAAATAAAGGTTATTTTTTGAAATATTTTGTCCAACATGATTTGTTGTTTACTTTATGGCTATGCGGGTCATGCAGCATGGCGTCATGGCCACAAGCATCCATGCCTTTTAAAAAAAACAGAGTTTCAAATATAAATGGGCACCGACTGTTTTTCCTCTCTTGGTTGATGTGAGGAAGGGCATCCAGCTATAAAAACATCTGCTTGCTCCAATAAACATCAGATGATTAAACCTCAATAATTGGAGAATGTCATTTGTTCCATTTGTCCAACTCATGCTTGCATGGAAAATGGTGATGATGATTCCTCTGCATTTTTAGATGTGCATTGGAAATGAGGGTGACCGACAATGTGAACGAGAGATTGAGGACTTGGACGAATTAGTTGAGAAGAAGGCTTCAAATGCAAAAGACATTTACCAACAGGTTTGTTGGTACAACATTTTTATATATGAATCAAAATTGTTCATGCATGTATTTTTTCACAGGTTGCTTCGAATGTAGATATTGCACAAATGAAGCAAAAGCAAGTATATGCAAAAAGGAAAGACAAGGGTGTAAAAACCTTTTCTTTTAATGTTGGAGATGTTGTTTTAAGGAAGTAGATGAGAAATGTTGGAAGGAAAGGGGGAAACTGGAACCAATTTGGCTGGGTCCATACAAGTAAGTTCATATCCAGTCAGTATAAGTTGATCAATTGAGTTTCGTTCATGGTTGCATCTAATTTTCTTATAGGATAGTTGACATTGACAAAAGTCAGAGAGTAACCCTGGAGCCGGTTCGAAAAAATACAGCATCGTTGAAAACAAAAATACCCTACGACCAACTCAAACCCTTTAAGAACAGCATTTTGCACCCCAAGTTTAGAGAAACACACATCAATGACAATTCAACTCCACAACCTCTATCCACAACTATTGATTCCAAAGAACCTGTTAGAGCCACCCTTCCTTTGTTTGCCAATAATCTTGCAACCTCAACATCTGTGGCTACTCAGACCTCTCCTCAGCCTTCACTGATGAAAGAAAAAGCAAAAAGGCTTATTAGTACAAGGGCTCCAAAACATTTGAATCCAGAACGAATGGCAAATTTCATTTTGAAACCTGAATTTTGGCTCACAGATGAGCATATTGATCACGCTCAAGCTCTTCGAGCTGAAAAGTACCCCCATATTGTTGGTCTCATGCTTGTTTGTTTGTTTCAAATTAAAGGTCCTGCCAATATCACGTCAGGGGACAGACGATTTGTACAGATTTTAAATGTGTGTGGCAATCATTGGATTACAGTTAGTAATGCCCATTGTTTGAATCCACAAACAGTTTATGTGTATGACTCTTTATATAGTGACTTGCCAACAGCTTTCAAAAAGAAGTTGTTTGTAACAATGAGTTTGTTAATGCGTTGCAGTCAAAAATCATTTGATGTGTGTTGGGTTGATACGCAAAAACAAAACGGTGGCTCTGATTGTGGTCTTTTTGCTATTGCCACAGCTGCAGCACTGTGCGGGGGCCGTGATCCACGTGGAATGGAGTTCCAGCAAAGTAAAATGAGATGTCATTTGGTTGAGTGTTTTAAAAACTGTCAAATGACAAACTTTCCTTCCGAACCACGAAAACATTCAAGTTGTTTGCGGAGCGAAACAGTTGAGGTGTTCTGTCATTGCAGAAAACCTTACAATGACTCTCTATTCATGATAGAGTGCGAAAGCTGCAGCGAGTGGTTTCATAGACGCTGCGATAAAGTTCCCAATAATGTTACGGAAAAAAGTGTCTTTGTTTGCAAAAATTGTAAATAATATTTATTTTTCGGTTAAAAGTGTATATTATTTTTTTTTTTTTTAGTGAATGACCCCTAATAAGTGCAAATACAGTGTCGTTACCTTTCCACGAATGATATCGTATGGGGGATCGTTTAGACCGCAAATACAGTGTCGTAACCTTTCCGCGAATGATATCGTATGGGGGATCGTTTAGACCGCAAATACAGTGTCGTAACCTTTCCGCGAATGATATCGTAAGGGGGATCGTTTAGACCGCAAATACAGTGTCGTAACCTTTCCGCGAATGATATCGTATGGGGGATCGTTTAGACCACAAATGCAATGTCGTAACCTTTCCGCCAATGATATCGTAAGGGGGATCGTTTAGACCACAAATACAGTGTCGTAACCTTTCCGCCAATGATATTGTAAGGGGTATTGTTTAGACCGCAAATACAGTGTCGTAACCTTTCCACGAAAAAGACTGTCGAAACGGCGATGTCATAAATCCAAATAATATGGCGCATAAGCGACAATCGGATGGTTTGGACTGGGGGAGTAAATAGACCGTTACACCGGCAGACTTCCTCATTCCCTCTTTCATGTCCCGCAATAAAGGACAATAAAGGACATTGGCTGAAACAACTATTAAATTCCAAAGCCATGCGGGAAAAATTTGCAAAAATATAACTTTCAAGCAGTGGGAAACTGTAGTTTTGGAGTTATGTTCAGGGGCGGAGCTAAATAAAAATATTGGGGGGGGGGCTGGTGCAAGGGTCATAAAGGCCGAATTTGCCGACAAGAATTTTTTATTCATTAAACACAAAAAACTGAACAATACATAAAACTAGACCAAAGAATATATGAAATGTGTGTTTATTTGTTCGATATTAAGACTCTTCTGGTCTTAAGTGTAGCCCAAATGGTAGCTAGTTTTTCAACACGTACATTATCGGTGACGTCTCTCTCACAAGCCATTAACATTAACTGTTCAAGTCTGTCGTCAAGCATTTTTGATCTGGCTACCATTTGTGTTCGTTCGATTGAGATTACTCAATAAAATAGTTTGAAATGTATGCTGCATGTGATTGTTTCATCATTTGAATTGGTTTCATGTGAAAATGTTTTAGTTTTAGATTTATTCTATGATAGATTTGAATTTGTTAAATCTCGCATAATTGTTACATTTTTCAAGCAATTAAATCCGTCACAACGTCGACGACAATGAGAGTGAATGAATGATGATTCACTCACTCTGGTTGTCAACGTCAGTCAATGAAAATTGCGTAATGAGCATACACAAAGTAGAAATCAAAAGTTATTGATCCAATGATAACATATAATGACGACGTTTTTTGTTCAGCATTACAACAGAAGGAAGAAGGTAGAAAACAGGAAATTTTCATTTTGCCGACAGGGTTTGGGAATTTGCCGACAAACAAAATGTTGGGGGGGTGCACCCCCCCCCCCCCCCTTTGGCTACGCCCCTGGTTATGTTGGTGTATTATTGAAATTGAAAGTTTGGCTGCTCTTTAAAGACAATCATCTCTTATAAGACAAAGATTATTTCATAACCAAATTAACTGAAAATTAATTAGCAAGCTATATATATATTACATATTCAATTTTATTGTTTATTTAGCTACATTTACGTCTACATCTAGCTTAAATGATCTTTTTATATATATATTTTGTTGTGCCACCAATTTTCTGGAAAAAAAACAAACCATCGATATACTCAAGTTAGGAGTGGAATGTTAGGAGTGGTTGGAAACTTTGATTGAAATTAAAAAAAACAGAAAAACAAACGTTATTTTATTGTGATGTTTGTTATTAAATACTAAAGTCATAAAATACAGTATGTGTCTGAAAGTAAATTGAAAACTTTCTCAAAATTAATAATAGGGGGGTTTTTCGGGACTCAACAGTTTATTATATAGCTAGCTAGCTATAGCTACTCTTAAAATTATTTATATTCAGTGTAAAATTAACTCTTTCAATGGTTCAATGCTCTAAACATTTGGGAACAGATATATACACTGATATTATAAATGAGGATTTTTAAGATGAATTTTAAGAATCATTTAAGATTTTTTGTTTTTTAGAATCATTACTTGCAATGGAAAAAACTATTTAGTGTCTGAAGTATGTAGAGATTTGTTACTGTGGCTCTGTAGAAGTACAGGCTATTGCGGCTGGCAGGTCATTTAGAATACTGTGGCAGGGACGTGATCTTAATGTAATTAAGAAGGTTATAATACCAATCAATCCGAGTTGAGCACACTGGGATGCTGATGGTTTGAACGTATCGGATAATTCAATGACCCTTGTTGATCCCCTCGCTAATAATGCCTCAACACAAACAGTTGCATACGGAAAAATGGTTGGAGTTCGATTGTTTCGTAAATTTAGCAAAAATCTAGTAGAAATCACGGATATCGAGCACACATTGCAACCCGATGGTATGAGCTGTGGTGCCTACGTTTGCTTTTACGCTAGGTTAATTTGCGAAGGTACACTTTTTAATTTGCATTATATATCCTATTTTTATAACCGATAATGCTCAAATTCTCTTTTTAAAATTTATAATGTGAAGTGTTCGTCGTTACTAACTATTGTCTATATATAGTGAAAGTAGCTCAGTGTTCATGGTTCATGTCAAGATAGCTGTTTCGTCCCAGTTAGTACTCCTCCTCAGTTACACATCTCCGTCTAAGTACAATATAGAACTTATATCCATATATTGATCGTTAAATAAACCTTTGAAGCTTTCGAAATCTGCAGTGGAGACTCGTCAACACATTTTGGACATAGTTGTTGGGAACTGTTTGGTGAAGACCACCGAAAATTGCAAGGTGTTTAGCATATTTTTAAATGTTATTTGCGTGTATTAGTTCGATGAAACTACTTCTAAGAACTTTATATCTAATTGGATAATTTTCTTAATTTTGACTACTTATTTTGACTACTTAACAGATTTGCGAACAAGGTGTTGATATCGAAAAAGAAAACGTGGTTGAAAGAAGATGGATTGAATGCACTCTTTGTCCACAGTGGTTTCACCAAGATTGTATTGGGATAACTCAAGTGGAAGCTGATGCAGATTGTACATTTATTTGTCCCTTATGAATTGATGATTTCACCGATCTTTTTAGTATTCTCTCTTAAGGGAAGAAATTTTCTGGAAACCATAGATTTTGATAGCTTCGCCTCACAGGTCGCTTTTCCTCGCTCTGTGGTGTCCACGGTATATGAAGTCTGTAAGCTCTCGTTCGGTAGAGAGTGTACTTTTTCAATATTTTGCTGACATAAATAGCTATGATATACCTTGTTGGTCCTTATTCCACCGGTCCTAATTTTGCCACAATCAAATGTTGACTTTATGCCAATATGGGCGCATTTTGCGCCGTCGCAAGTCGTAAATTCGCCTATTTTTAACAATTTACTCTGAAACATTGTCATTTTGAAAGCAAATTTCCATTTTCCTGTACCATGAATGTGCACTTAAAACAATAATTAGTTACGCCAAGACGTCAAAATTAACGCCGGCATAATAAATCATCTTTACTATTTAATATATATAAAATATATTGTATACGGAAATAGCTTTATATTTATTCTAGTACTTTATTTTACTCTCAGTTCTTATTAGTTTTATTTCAAACTATTGTGCGATATCATCAATCAACTATAAATAAAATTACACTATAACTACTACTAAATACATACTAAACAATAGGCACCCATTCATTCATTGTTCTGCGCGTTGTTAAACGACACCGACCGCTGCCCGAATTCTCAACTTCCAACCATCTTGATCAAGCATGCAACGATGAAGCTCGGTGATGTTGTTCATCCCAGTATCCTTCATCAGACGGCGTGGAAACGTCATGCGCGCATGTCCACCTCGGACAAAAGTTCCAACTGGCTGCCAGAGAACAAGCCCACTCACCGGCTGATCTATGCGACGTGCACAATGCCCAGCAAACCGCAGCCTTCTCTCTAAGAGGATATCACTGACGCGGGGAAGGCTTCCGTAGAGGTTTTGGTTAGTTACATGCACGCTGTAATGTGTGTCGGTCACCTTCCGCAATAGGCGTGTGTACGTGCCATCCAGTGACTTGTTCTGCTTAGCTGTAAGTGACCAACAAGGTGAGCCGTACAGCAAGACTGCTTCAACAGTTGACTTGAATAGGCGTATCTTCAGTTTGCGAGTTATCATTGTGGACTTCCAAATACGCCGCATCTTGTCAGCTGCAGTCCACGCAAGTGCTTTCCTAGCCTTGATGTCCCGTTCGCTTGTTCTCACATATGATCCCAGGTAGCAGAAGTCATCAACCTGGTCAATTTCTCCTTTTCTTATCCGAACAGGGATTCCTGAGGCAGCAGCAGTGCCAACACATATGTATTTCGTCTTTTTCTGGTTGATTAGCAGGCCAACTTCGACGGCGGCTTCTTCCAGGTTTGTGAGAAGTTTTTGCGCATTCACGACGGTGGATGCTAACAGTGCAAGGTCGTCCGCAAAATCTAGGTCAGTCAATGTCTTTGCAGGGTGTCGTTGGCTCTGCCTGGCCCTCGTCTGCAGTCCTAACACAGGTTCCATTGACATGCGGAGCACATAGTCCAAGACGATGATGAAAAGGAATGGCGCAAGTGTGTCACCCTGCAACACACCAGTGGTGACAAGGAATGGGTCTGAGTCACCATCAGCAGTGCTAACAAAACTGGTAGAACCGTCGTAGAGGCACTTTATCGCAGCGATGAGAGGATCAGGAATGCCGTACGCAGATAGGATAAGGAACAACCGTTCGCGTGAGACGGAGTCAAAAGCCTTCCGAAAGTCTACAAACACGCTGCACAACGACAAGTTCTTCTTTGCCGATATCTCTTCGATCAATCTACGTAGCGCCAGAATTGGCTCGAGAGTGCTCCTAGATGGACGGAAGCCGTTTTGGTTTGGGCGCAGAAGTTTCTCCACTGGGTCTCGGATGCGGTTCAAAATCACGCGATTGAAGAGTTTGGCGGTACAAGACATTAGGGTGATGCCTCTGTAGTTGTCGTAGGAGGATAGGTCACCCTTCTTCGGCAACGCAATGAGCTTGTTCTTGAGGAATTCGGCTGGTGGAGACTTAGTGGTCAGAACTCCATTCAGGATGGGGTGGAGCAGCATCAGAATTTCGTCATCCTTGAACACTTCGTTCGGCACCCATGAAACCCATGAAACCCATAGGCACCCATGAAACCGCTAAAAAACCTACATGAGCAACAGACCTTATGGAAAAACGATCTTCCTTAATATCTAAAATATTCCCAAGTTAAATTCATCAGATTTATCATTCTTGGTGCGTGATATTCAACTCCGCTACGTGTTGTTGATTATCATCCACCTTAAAAATAAATTCTCGCATAAATCTTTTATAAAAGTTTCACGGACAAAAAGTTCTATAAAAGATGACAAGTGTTATATGTTCCTTTTTGTACTCAAAACAAGTAAACTTAACTTAATTAATTAATTAAAACCTAATTAATTTTTCAACCCATCAATTAAATAATATATATTTTGTCATCCATTCCGTCAAATTTCACTACTTTGCGAATCCACCATTCTTTCGAATTAAATATTGCGTCATTCGCAGGTCAGCTAACCGGGACATGAAAGAGGGAATGAGGAAGTCTGCCGGGACGTTAATTCCTTTAAATCGCGACCAAATTTAACTAGGTCAATATCTTTCGTTGTCAAGAACATCAAAATTAAGTATGTTCGAAGGTTTTTGTCAAATTTGAATGTTCTTACAAAAAACACCGTGTATGGATTACTACAATCTTTAACCATTTGATAGCTTACTACCTAAGTCGTATATAAATTTTTGTCCACAATTTTTTGTTCAAACAGAGCTTTCTGATTTTACAGAAGGAGCTGTAGGTGCAGCACAAACTTTTGAAATTTAGTGTTTTGGTAAAAAACTGTGACGTCATCAAAATAATTTTGCACGTTATTTCGTTACGATTGAAAGTAAAGGTAAAGGTCTCAATGCATTTTTAACTCAAAATTCAATTATCATTCCAATGATATGAAAAATTTCATTTTTAAAGATGGGACGACTATTTTGCTAATTTAAAATTGGCCAACAAGTGATTTTGTACTCAGAGGGTTATAACCTACCAATTCCAACCATAAATTTTTGGTCCCCCCTCTGCCAACTTTTTTTGCCCACTGGCTCCCTGACTACTAGTTTGTCAATAATGCAACAACGAACAATCATTGGCTGAGGTCCCTTGTTCGACTCTCAACTGGGTCGAATCTTGCCACATCCCTGGAAGTACTGTGTCTGATTTACTTCTCGATGAAGTGACTTATTCCAGGGTTTCTAGGGTTTGTTTCATGTTTCTGGGTTAAGAATTGAGAGGGGATTTAGGACCTGATATCAAATTATAAAAAGAGATAATGTAATACTTAACCACGAGTGCACCTTGTTATGCGGTGCAAGTGAAATATAGCTAAGTTCATGAATAATGTGATCTTGATTTACTGGAAAAAATTGTTCTTCAGTTCAGTTTCACTAATATTAAGTTTGTAGAAAATCCAACCGAGTGGTTTCCATGAGTTGACTCAGCCGAAAAGGTTAAAGATGACGAATAAAATTTGCTCTAGCAGTAGAAAATACGGCTTGAGGTAACGAAAGTGCCAAGATAATGGAGGGCGTCCACAGAGTACAATAAAGTTTATTGCTGGTTTATAAGCAGGATGTATAAGATCTTCCATGCATATCTTGTAATGTTACATATCTTGTAATCAACACAACTTACTTTGCTTCTTTCAATTGGAAAGGACAAAATTGGAAATTGAAAAGGTTGGCAACAAAGGTTCTTGCTTTTATTTCTCGACCATATTTGAAAACAGCTGAAGAAATTGGAAACAAAAGTTCTATGTTTATGTTTTTCACATAGAAGTAATGAGTGCATTTTGCGAACGTTGGCTGATATTGCGAAAACACAAACTGTGAAATTCTCTTTGGGCTTTTATGAATTTATTTTTAATTAAAACATCGCAATAAAGCAATTGATTAGTTCAATTAGTCAGCGATTGTTAGTTCTTTCCCCCCGGAAATTGTAATAGGAATAAGTTTGTTTAGACATATAACTTTCTTACGAATTTCTATTTGTACATTGTATAATAAAATAATCGATTATTTAAAAACGCTCTCAAGGTGTTATGGTCGTAACAGTCTTATTTCTATTCATTTCATTTCATGTGAAAAGAGGTAAGTTGTGGACAAATCGATGAAAGAAAGGTTGCATGTTTGAGAAAATTTGCAACTTTGAGATGATGACAAGAAAAGAGGATATTATGAAAGTTTGTGATAGCCTGTTTAACCTTCAAAATAATACATTATACAAAGCTACTTTTAAATTTTGTGTAGTGGATATCAAAGTGTATATTGTTGCTTATTTGACTTCTTTAAAAAAAAAATATTTTCCGAGTCAAAAATAGCTTTACTGACTTTTTCTTAATTGACGTTGCCATTACATTGTTCGGATAGCTCTTAAAATGAATTTAACATGGTATCTCCACTTTTTCATTTTGTCGTCCGTGGCAAATGAGATGCTTGCAAGTGTTTACAAGTTGAAACGCGTAGGACGTATGACGCAAGAACCGCATAAAAAATTTCACCGCCAAACCATACTTGAGTGCGCGCATAGGTGCGCAAGAACCACGAACGCATGCGTATTGAAGAAACAAAAGGGTAGAGAAGGAGATTGCATGGTTTATGAAAGTCTACCAGAGATGCACGGAAACGAAAAATCGCAGACGTTGGCAATGAAGGTGCGGACTTTGCTTGTTGTTTTTTCACATTAAAGTTTAAGTTTTTGTAGCTATATTTTTTTCGTCATTAATATTATTATTGTTGAAGGAACTGGAACTTCCTTCATTAAACCAGATGTCGGTGAATCAAGTAGAAGAGACAAGCCTCAAGAACATTTCAATGCAAACCACAAACAGTACGAACGAATATTAAATAATTTATTTGAGTTTATTTAGAACAGCTTTATACGAAGTTAAGTTTTATATATCAATTTAAATTATATTGTATAGACTCACAAGAAAGCCCCGCACCATCATGCAATACCCTGCTTCAAAACTGTGAAAACTGTCCGGATGGATTTTATTGGATCACCAATGGTTCAACGCCATTTCAAATGTTTTGTAGCTCATCTACGCTATACCGTAAGTATGTTATTTAGTTAACAAACAAACATTCACCCGCCTACATTTTAGAACAGATAAGCGGTTCGACCGGTTTTGAAATTGGTGGAAACAAGTATGTTTCAACGATACCGCATTTTCCGAAAGCCTATCTAATATCGTTTTTCGTAAAGCCAACTTTCCGTTCGAATAATGTTGGCTACAGCTCGATTGTTCACTTGACAACTGGGAAATGCAAAGGTGAAGTTGGAAGCAGGCATCCGATGATTGGTATCAAGGATAGTGGGAGATTGCGTGTGTGCGCGCATTTAAGCAGTTGTTTTGCCGGAACGGAAGTCATTCCGATGCACAGTTGGACCAAAATCGAAGTTAGAAATATGCCAGTTGGCGATAATTACAAATACTCAGTTCTTATCAATGACACTGTCAAAGTTGATGTGGAAAACTTTACCCCTCGAGCGTTTGAAGACATTCAAATATATGCGGCAAAGGATTGTCCGGTTTTTCAGCGGGGTTTTGTTCGCGAATTTAAGGCAATCAAGTTCTGAAATGTTCGTATGAAGTTTACTCTTTGACCAGAAACAATGTCATAATCAGAACTACTTGAAAGATTCAACTTCGTATTATTTATTATCAATATTTACGACGCAATTGTTTGTTAAATCGTTTTTTGTACAAAATATAGTAAATGCCAATCTTCTACATTCCATTACGTAAACTCTTACGTTAGTTCTCAGTGAAAAACCTTTCAAAAACAACAAATAACAAACCACTTTGTCGATGATACATGTATACGTAAATGATCATTTCACCTTAATCATATGCAACAATTGTTGTATTCAATGAACAAACATCATGTTAAAAGTTTCAAGTTTTTTGGCTTTTGAGTGGATGTCATATCTTTGGGGCACGTCAAAGTCACAGTGCTTTTTTATACTTGATATACTTGCATGAACTTCAACACACCCCCCCCCCCCCCTCATTTCAAATTTTGAAATTTAGGACTTAAACGAAAAGGTTTTACATTTCCTCAACATTGCTTCAATTTTTATTTTGCGTGTCTTTTGTTTGTTCAGTAATGGTTTTCTGAAAGTAAGCACCTTTTCTTCTGTAAATGTCTCTCTCACTCAACTACCCAACTCAACTCAACTCTCTCACTTTGACAATTGATGTTTATTAATAAGTTAAAATGTCTCTGGCTAAACAAAATAATACCCACAATGCCACACATAATGAAGGGATATAGCGTATAACACAATTTATTTTGCTGCAAAGTACTGTCAACCAACATCTGCGTGGGTGCACATGTACAGGTTGGCTTAGGTTATCTGATACCCTATCATGCACTGATGGACATGATGCACATGATGCGAGTCAGGTGGTCTTTACCAGAACTGCAAACAAAGCGGCCGTGTGCCGGGATTTCAAATTTGGCGCAGTTCGACCCAGGTGGAACGCCATAAACAAACTCATCTAAAAAGTGACATCGCGAGTTTTATAGTATAAAGATATGTTTTAACATGAACAAAGGACACTAATAATACTTAGGGACGCGCGCTTCTCCTTCCTGTCCAATGGTTTTGTCCGCGTATTCATCTTCATCCAAATGAATAATGACGTCATAAAATTGAAAATAAATGTGACATTAAACAAGTTGACGTTTCGTGATTGCGGCGATGAAATAATAAATGAGATCCACCCATCAAATGATGTTATTGGTTCGATTTGTAAGTTTGTTTGCATTTCCCTCGGGTAAATCATGCTATGCTATGAAAGAAAACAATTTATTTGAGACATTCAAATATTTTTAAACCGAAGATAACTGGTATGTGTTGCATTGATACATGTATATAATGATGCAGGTTAATGAAATAAGTAGATCATATTGAGTATGTCGTATAAGCTGGGTCTTATAGAACAACTAGCTGATAGTACCCGTTGTGCAGGGTAATGCGCTGCTAGAGTAGTTAGCGTTCGGATATTGCAGTTGCAGTTGTTGAAAATGTGTGTGACAACTGGGCTAAAACTTTGCCGGCGCCGCGCGAAACCACCTTTCATTTAGTTATTTAGTATCATTTACTTATTTAGTATTCTTTGAAACGCTTGATAATTTCTGTTTGCGAATACCTGCTCTGTGTTATTACGAATATGCAGAGCGATTTCCAAAGAGATCTGTGCAGTGGTTTTTGAGTCTATAAAGCATACACTCACTCACTTTAAAAAAACACATTTTTTCTTAACATCTATTCTTAAGCTAATATGACACAACAGCAGGTTATAATAAGTTTCAAACTGTGTTAAAATAATGTTCGCTTTCTAGCAAGGCGCTTTCCCAGGATTTTATTTATATTGGAAGACAGTTTTCGAAATTTTCTAGCAAGTAGAGAGAGTAACGTTCGGTGGTCTTTTTCCGGCGAAGGGCCTGGAAAATTGGTTAGAATAACCGGGGAATTCGGATAACTTATTTTTTGGATAACTTAGGTTCATCTGTACATATAGTTCTCTAAATTGTCACAATTCAGAAGATTTGAATTTGTTATTGAAGGTGGGGAAGCCTTTCCCTTTGCCATTTCACCGAAATGGACGACTGTTATGTAATGCAGATTAAACGAGACTTGTTGACACATGCTAAGAGCTTTTATTTTCCGTCACCAAAGTAATTGTTTATTTATAGTCCGACGTCTAGTCAAATAAATTTCAAGGAAAGATTAAATATTTATGTGGAAGTTTAATGTGTAAGACATCGGTTATATCCACTTATGAATTAAAAAATTGTTAAAAAGATATTGATTTTTAACTGAAAGTTGTCACGTAATGATTGCACTCTTTCGTAATTCCCGCGGTTCTTTCTGTTTTCTTCAAAATACGTAAAAGAATAATTTTTAACTGCATCTACAATCATCTACCTAAAAAAAATAAATCTGTTAAACAATTTGGGCCTGGGTTGATTCATCAAGATTCAATATTAGGATCATTACTTTTTCTTTCAAGCGTTAATGATATTTTTAATGTTCCTAAAGCTACGTCTAGGATTTTATTCGCTGATGGCACTAACCTCATTTTGACAGATAATAATATCAACACATTGTTTCTTTAATGAGCAACGAATATCTCTCACAAACAAATAATTAATGTATGTTAAATTCTCCTTTAATGTTGCCGGTTATGGTTAAATGCTAAAATGAAGGTTCAATGCTCAATCAATAAAGTACTTTTGTCTCTAATTATCTTATAACTGCCAACGTAATATGAACAGACACGCACAGATCTCATTTAAAATTCTTTACAACCATTAACCCTATAAATATATATATATATATATATATATATATATATATATATATATATATATATATATATATATATATATATATATATATATATATATATATATATATATATATATATATATATATATATATATATACTTATATTTATTTCCCCCCTGAATAATTAGCACTAACGAACCCAGAAACGATTAAATTTCTGTCAAAGATATCTCGAGAATGCTATATTGGATTTGACTCAAATTTTCAGGAGTTATTTGTTTTTATTAGACAAATGTGCTGAACTTAAAATATCTAACATAATTGACTTGTATAGTTTATTATATTGAAAGATATTTATTTGGCTACCGCGGAACCGACTAATTAGCATAAGTTAATGACTTAAATGCTTTTTACTTTTTTGGTTGATTTTGAGGGGTAAAACTAACTATATCTTCGTTGTTATGTGCGTTGTCAAGGTAATTTTTTCATACCTCTTCTTAAAAAATAATGAAATACACCAATTTATGAGTAAAATTTCTAAAAACTAAGTTCAGTTTTGTAATCTACGGTATTGAAACTATTTAAAACCGACAATAAAAAAATCGAATTTTTATAATTTTTTTTATGGAAACCACCTTAATGTTAAGTCCGGGTCGCAAATGATTTTTAAATATACATCACCTAACCACCCGGGTCCCCGCGCCAATTATAAAACTGTTCATAAGTCACGTTTTATTGGATCTATTTCCGCAAGTTTCAAACTGTGACCAATGGAGAATTCTACGGTCGCTTCGTGGCGTGTAGGCCTACGTTTTGACTATGTGAGCAAGTTATGTAATACAATGGGCGGTGTAATTAAATATCCCACTTTCGTGACTCCTATTATCGTCAGGTGATGAGGTGACCTGAATGCACAACTTTCCAACACATAATCTCCTCAATTAGTTCTACAACGTTTTTGTTTACACAATCCCGCTGTTCAGAAATCCCTCAATTCCTCCTCTACTTATAAAAGCTTTCTGGCTCTAACCTCAGTTGTGTCTAGCTATCAAACATGCGCCCGGTTTTACTGCTCTTAGCGTTATCAAGTAAGATGTTCGCGTTGCGCAATGCACTCATACACATTTCCCTTTGTTTGTTTAGCGTTGGTGTATCCCGAGGAAAACTTCTATTTTAATAACAACGTTGAAGAAAAGAAAGGTAATATAGTTATGATTTTCTTTCGAATAATCTCTCTCTTGTTGCTTTTTTCTGTAGGGATAGATGAGAATCCATGCCAAAGTGCAAACTCACCCTATGGGTGTTGCTGGGATAAAAAGACGATACCAAAAGGTCCTAACGGGGTGGGATGCCCGCGTAAGATTTTCTCTTTTAACAGAATAAGTATCAAGAAACTTGGTTTGGTTTTGTTTATCAAACAGTTCATATTTACCTCAGCCGGAACTTAATCAGTTAGCAATAACATTCTGTGACTCGCAAATGTTTGTTATCTTTAAAGAATTCACAATGTAAAGTCTTCACGGGTCACCCCACGCGAAAATATTTTCATGTTTTAAATCTGCTAAAAACAACAGCTTGGCCTAAAAAAATTAGAAATGAAACAGCGAAAACTGAGGTTGTCAGTCTGAGTTTGAGTTATTATTTCTCAACTACTATTAGCTTAAACTTAAACCAAGCCACATTTCGAACTAAGTTTAAAGGATTTACTTCGCCACACTTGGAAAAAAACTCTGCAGGAGTTGTTGGTTTACTGACAAAGTTTCAGTTAGTAACCTTGTTTTTTCCTTGGATATTCCAACAAAGAAGATTTCACACAGAATGGTGGGAAGGGCTACTTGATCCAGTAATGCTGTGTTAAATGTTATGGAATGACCAGCAATTATAGAGTTTTAAAATACAGCTCTGTGAAATACACATCTAAAAGCTTCGAGTCTTATAATTTACATTAGTTTTAACATTTCAGCTTGTGAAGATGATACAAAGATGAAATGCTCAAGCTGGAAGATGTTTTGCAAGAATTCCGTTATCATGAAAAACTGTCCTTCGACATGCAAACTTTGCTGTGAGTAGAAAATTCATTCGTCAACAATAATAATGAACAATAATAATAAATAAATTATAATAAATTAGGTAAGTTTTGTTTAGGTGGATAAAGGTAACGTTACCCACAATCCTCTCCCATTGTGTCCATAGCTGGTCACTGTAGCTTAGTGGTTAGTGCATTCAACCCACAAAATCAAACGGTGCTGGTTCGAAACCCAGTTCGGACATATTTTAATTTCTGAGTTACAGTTGAGTTATTGAGCGGAACTCATTGCGTAATGCAATCCTAGCTCAAATGGTGGGTTGTCTGGTGAAGCGACTTCGTAGGTGCAAATGGGTGCCCTAAGTACGCCAGGACCTAAACCTTGGGATAAGAAGAGCCACTGTTACATGTGGAGAGTCCCGTAAAAACTCCATTATTATTATTATTATTATTATTATTATTATTATTATTATTATTATTATTATTATTATTATTATTATTATTATTATTATTATTATTATTATTATTATTATTATTATTATTATTATTATTATTATTATTATTATTATTATTATTATTATTATTATTATTATTATTATTATTATTATTATTATTATTATTATTATTATTATTATTATTATTATTATTATTATTATTATTATTATTATTATTATTATTATTCACAACAAAACTCTTCCCGCTAATCAAAACAAAATGATATTGTCTATTAACGTTCAGTATTCAACGCCGTGTTCGATGTTTAGATGCCCATCTGTCATGCGGCGATCATTATAAGTGGCAGGATCGTTGCCCTCTCTACAGGGATTTAGGGTTTTGCGACGCGAATGAAATTCTAAAGCATTGCAAATCAACGTGTAAAAAATGTTCGTAATTAGAGAGTTCACCAACAGACTAAATATTGTAAACGTTTTTTGTTTTTGCCAACAACTTTAGAAAGTTTGTCGTGTACTTTGTTACGTAATTTACCATTTTCCTTTAACTTGTGTTTATCCTTCTAATTATGACCTATGTACTGACGCAAAACGAAGTTTTAATTAGCTAATGACTTGGCGCCTAAGTGCAGCATCTTTTGAATTATAACAATCACTTCCTTTCTCCGCTGAATTATTCTAATCATTTAATTACATACAAGTGCGATTATATGATGTCGAGATATTATGTTATTTATATATATGGATATACGCCACTCAGTGAATGTGTTTGGTGGCTCTTAATAGCTTTGAGATCAACATCAACAGCTTTAACATCGAAAGAGAGTGAATGAAGACGAAACGAAGCTATCAGTGGTGTGTGCTACGCATTGATAAATTCGCAATATAATTCTTCGCAAATAAGATATTCGTATTTTATATAAATAGTACCATAAATATTATAATACTGAATGAATATGTGTTTAATTGTGAGTGTTTTGTGATCTTTTAACGGCAATGCAAAAAACGTCAATGATATCTTTCCCGCTTGCAATTTCTTAGTATTTATCACTATGAGATGGATTTCTTAACCCGAGTGCATGAATAAGAAAGATAAACGAAGTAAAATTTCCACCACTCATTCGCAAGGATTCATTCACGCAAAATGCATAAATGTTCATATGACCAAAATTCATATATCTTACTTATGAAATTGGCCATGAAGTTTGATTGATCGGATTGGTTTGATCTTCAAATGGTTGTTCACACCAGCAGAAGTTTTTATAGATATCTCGCCTCCATAACCTTTTGCTAGGGCCTGCATTAAACTGTATTTTGCTATTTTCCTAATGATCTGTTTTCGCGTAACCTATCGATTCATGTCTTGCGCATGACGCGTTGTCATGACGCCAGAAACAAACAACGATCTAAAAATAAGCAATATAGTTCGGACATGATTATGGGTGATAAGTGTAATTTACCTTATCGTGCTAAGATACGCGTACATTTATCTCGGATGAATAATTATTTTCCATCGCGTGTGCATTTGTGTTATCGCAAGAAAGGCGTCAAAGTGTGTAAATAACACTCGCTGTCAACACGTTAATGTATCTAGACGGCTAACTTCATTGAGAAATCGACTACATTGAAAAAGAGTCTGCGGAAATTGCTATTTTGAAAGCCTCATTTTTGCTACACCCCGAATAGCTATATTACAACTTTAATAACTGTATTTTCTTTGAAATCTCCGACAATGTCATAACTAACGTCATTGTGTATCTTATTGTGGACAACTGTCTCCAAGAAGCTCTTTTCTATGAAAAGTATTTAATTTGTTTACTGTCGAAGATAACGCATGCGGTTGATAAAGACGCATATTCCATCGCAGTTATTTATCGTATACGCCGTTGAATCGTAAATCGTAGAAAAATAAAACAACAGTGTTACTAAAGCAGAGCTTGACGTCTGTCTTGTTTTGTCTTATACGAGCGGCAATAGTTTCATCATATTTTCACATAATTTACATTTTCACGCATCTTGGTGCAGGTCTCGAGATGGGTTCGGGTGCACGCTTAACCGTAAGCCACGTGCCCACCAGTGTGCACATGTAAACGTTGGCTTCGGTTATCTGATACCCTATCATGCACTCGGCCATGCACATAATGCGAGTCAGGTGGTCTTTACCAGAACTGCAAACAAAGCGGCCGTGTGCCGGGATTTCAAATTTGGCGCAGTTCGACCCAGGTGGAACGCCATAAACAAACTCATCTAAGAAGTGACATCGCGAGTTTTATAGTGTAAAGATATGTTTTAACATGAACAAAGAACACTAATAATAATACTTCTATGTGTTGAATAAATACCTACCTGTCCAATGGTGAGGAAAGCGCGCGTCATCCCTCCAGTTTTCCGCGACAATGTGTATTTTTCTGGCAACCAATGAAGAAGGGAAAGCGCAAAAGCAAGAGAGAAAGAAAACCTTTACACCGTACGCCATTGTGCAGCCTTTCTGTCCACGTATTCGACTTTATCTGAGATGATGGTTCGTCGAAATGAATAATGACGTCATGCTATTGAAAATAAATATGCCATTAAACAAGTTGACATTTTTTGATTGCGAAAAACGTCAGATTTTCTATGCGCGAAATTATTAAACGTAGCTGGTACTACAATATAAACGATAGGTTTCATTTCAGTAAGGAAAGGAACAGTAAAGAAACATTAAAATGTGGTTAATCCGATATTGCAAATTGCAAATGCAGACAATTTTTTCGTCACATTTTAATAATGGCAGTGATATTGATATTATCATTCGTGATTTTAGATTTGTCTTGTTGACTCAGCTAGCTGCAGATCCCTTTGAATTTCGAATGGCGTTGTTTATTCCGAAGACCTTTCTAAAAATGAGAAAAGCTTTCAAAACAAATTCGCTTTTGTTTTTCTTCAAAGCAATTCTGCTTAATGAAATTAATGTGTACGAAAACAAATGCTGATATTATCTTTAAAAGAACAAAATCCACTCTTAACAAGGTTCTGCGTTTGAAATAATAGTAAACCCCTTTAGAAAATCAAGTGTTTTCTTGTCTATATCTCGTTTAATTAGGAATATCCTTTGGGTAACATAATTTTTGAAATATTTAGGAATTGATGTCGAGCGCAGTAACGTAAACAATGCTTTCATTTATTTATAGAAAAGAAATGAAAGTTAATAATTGAAATTGTCTTTATGGTGCTTTTTTATGCAATGAAAGCAAAAGGAACTTGAATATTTATATTATGTTATCACGGCCCATGCAGTTAGGGGACAGATGGTTTTTATAACTTTTTTACGTTTTCTAAAGTCAGACTTGATAAAAAAAAAAGTGTAGGGATAAAAAGACTATTTTTCAACGAAGAGAAAAAAAGAGGCTTTCGTGATGAGTAAGTGGGTTTAGTGAGGTGACGTCAACCATGATTAAATTGACAAACAAGCCGGCGAAAGTGAAGCCACCACGTATAGAAATCATTGAATGTAAAGTGAAAACGAAAAGCGAGAAAAAGTTGGATTTGGAGATGTTCCAGCAAGCGAAAGAAGCGAGAATATTACTCGATCGACTGCTCTACGCAGGTAATTATAACCACAAAATTACTCGAACCTTATTCGTGAGTTGAATGTTTTTATTTGGTGTAGAAAATGAGTTCGACGCGCAACGAAAGCGCGCAAACTCCCTCACTAACATTTTAATCAGCGAGCCGCAAACTCGCTTTATCAAAATGAAACCGAGAGGTAGTGTGCCGAATATCGGAAAGCTGAAAGAGAAGATCCTACGCAAATCCACGCCGAAATCTTCTCCCGGTACGTCTCCCAGCGTTTCTCCCAGCACATCACGCTCCAGAATTATCGCCCTCAACTACACGCGTAAGTACACCGTCAGCGAAGCACTGGCTGACGTCACCACAATGAACACGCGGGGCGAGGCAACATAAACGCGTTCAGCACACCGATTTATTTGTTTTGAGAACGTTGTATTATTTTGTAGCAGAACATTGAGAGATTTTCACTATCACGGCCAACAATGCAATATCCTTAACAACATCACCAAAGTAATGTCGTGGTTAAATATATAACTCGTTGCCATGACGATGCGTTAAACCTCCGAGGACTTAGCTTTCAATGTGACGTAGGAAACGATAAAGTATTCATGTTATCGCATTTCGATATAAAGCCTTTTTAAAAGTATTAGTCCAGTTGTTGCAAAAAGCTGATTTTCAGGTGAACGTGGGTTTAGCGCCCCACAAAGTTTTTTTTGCGGATTTCATATTTTTAAGATGTGCTGATTCAGAATCCAGTTGATCCCAGCTTGGCACCTGTGGGGAAATTGCGTAATATGCTGATTAAGTCGGCGATTACCGAAATTTCGTTTTTATGCCATAGCCTGCCTATTTGGCATGATATAAGAGAGATTTGTGCCTTTACACCTATATTTTATAGATCTTTGATTCTAATAAGAAGATTTGCTATTTGCATAATATGCTAATTAGGTTGCTCATTTTCATAAATTCCATATTTTGAGGATATCAATCGGGTCATTCAAAGTGGTGTTTATCATGATGTTTTAAGGGTCTCTGATTCAGATACTAATATTGTCAGCAAGATTTGACCGTCATCATTTTTGCAATTTGTTTTTTATCAATTGTTGAATTTGTAGGTTCATTTTCATTATTTTTGCGTAATTAAACAATTTTTAATATTTGTTTTCAATAAAATGGAAAGGTGTAATTTATTCTAAACAGAGTATAAAAGAGAGAGCAGCATGTGTCAATGGTATATCAGATAGTGAACAATACCAAGAACCAAGATGGTGTTCAAATCAGCAAAGTCATCCACAAGCTCTTAGAGGGTTTCAGTAAACATACAGACCTCAATGAAAAAGAGCAAAGACATCATCTCTTGGCCGCCCATGGACTGAGTCTGACACGGTTGGCAAGATTCACGGCATTGGCAAGGGAACTGAAATAAACAAGCTGAAACAAGGACACACGTTCAAACAATCTCCATTCATCATTGGATGAGGTCATGGTAGAAGCTACGAAATTTATTGGTGCTATGGCAGCCGCTCCACCACTGAAGACGATACCACTAACGAGGGAGGCATTCAGAAAAAATGTCTTACGAGCACATGTTGCAGAGGCCCGCCCCTCAGCTGGATGTTGAATCAAGCTGTCAAATTCTGTACAAGGAAGGGGAGACAGACGGTGGAAAGGAAAACCTTTAAGTGGTAGAAAATGACTTGAGAATGGAGTAACCAAGGACGCTGATTCTATGGATAGGTCCTATACGTCAGTACAACCACAAGTATCAGACAATATGACTCCTCGTTAACATTAATTATGCAAATCCAAAAGATAAGTTCTATGTTTGTCTTACTATAATCAGCCGCACTTAAAACCGGAGGGTAATAACAGAAACTCTTACAAATGTGTCTGTCAGGAAAGCATGGCACAAAAACCCCTGAAATTTCGGCCTCCAAATTAACAAAAGCAAATCTTGTTATGCATGGCTTAATTAGAAACAAAGATCCCTGAAAACGAAAGTTTGGTAATGGTAGACTTAATATTATGCAATTTCCCCACAGGTACCAAGCTGGGATCAACTGGATTCTGAATCAGCACATCTTAAAAATATGAAATCGACAAAAAGACTTTGCGGGGACTCCAACTACGTTGAGTACAATACTGCAAGACTATATTTTTAAAATTCATATCAACCAGGAGGAGACTCTCCATCTGACTACAAACAGTTTCCAGCCAATCACTGCCGTTGCAATTAAGAACGGACGCTCGAGAGAACAACAACAAGAAACGAACTTCCTCAAAAACTCAATTAATAATAATTCGGCATTTCATTCACATTTACATTTGTGTTCTATTATCCGTCTGAAATATTGTGCTAGTTTCATCTACTCCCCAACCATATTTGTAGGCGTCACTTGATCCCATTGCCAATTACTTCGAACTCATAGAGTTTCCACTAAAAGACGAAACAATAAAATTCATCACGTAAAATTCCACAGTGTTTGATTAAGGCCATCAATTTGGAACGATATATAGCGATGTGGACTTTATTGAATTAAGATTTAGTAAAATTAGATACTACGTGTATCTGTTACAGCTATTTAGTTGCCCTCAAATCCCTAAAAAGGGTACCGAGAATTGTAAAATATCACAGATTATATAAGAACAGACCTACTTGATGTTCATCCAGGCGTCGTTCAAATAGCCACGTGTTGAGTTCACACATCTGCTGGTGTAACCCTTCGCAACTTGAAAGGCGACAGGAGCCGCTTCGCACACATACGTTATCGCATCGTGCAATAATACAGACAACTTGTCGAAGAAAGCAGGATTCAAGTTGTACACATTGTCTACTGCAGAGACGAACAGCTTTGAGGTGTTACTGTAGAGTAGGGGAAGGGATACGCTCAACCACGCGTACACGGAAGAGAAGCTATCCTTCAGCACAGGCGTGTAATGTTGATAGCAGGAAAAGAGGAACGACGTAATGATGCGGTATTGCTCGTTGAAAAAATATGACACCTGTTAAAAAAGGTAAAATTTCTGCTACTAAAAAAGAACATGTTGATTTATGGATGCTGGCTGGATGGCAGGTTCTTTTGAGTAGGCGACTATCACATATATATTTGTATGACCATCTTTTTATGCAGTTAAATACCTTTTCGAAGAGCGGAGGTAGAACCTGATTGGCGTACACTCTCAACGGTTTGCTATGCTCATACACAAAGCTTCCAGCGATTGCCAAATACTTCCATGCTTGCTGCATAACTGGCTCTACATAGGAATTAATGTGCTCGAAGTAGTAGGGCAAGTGCTTGTCACAGTATCTAAATTTTGGAAAACGATTTTTGAATGACAAACCAAAAGAATTTTAGAAGTTACAAAAACACAACTCGGTGAAAATTTACACATGCTCAGAAAACCATGGATGAAAACAATAAAGTGAGAAAGTTAAAGATTCTTTGGTTAGGATGCTAATGAAACATCGTACTGTTTGGCTTGAGAAGTGTGTTTTTGTGTGAACTCCCATACTACAGCAACTCTATCTTCAATACCGTTCGCTTTCAAGAACAAACCAGTTTGACTGCCTACAAAACCATAAAAACACACATTATTTTGCATTTTCTCTCATGGAAAATACTTATCCAGAGTTGAGATATTTTTATATCGAATGTCACCTTTATACGATCCACTTGAGTACAAGTCAATCATTGTTCCAAGTACACAGAAGAGTAAGACAAACTTCACAACTTTCCACATCATTGAACCCTGCTTCCTCTTCTCCGCATCTGCACGCACTAAAGCCTACGGTAAATGCATCCAATGAAAATACTAGAAAAGATTTGTTTCCATGATCACAAAGACCCCAAGTCTTACAAATGCACTATACAAAGTAGTTCCACTTAATATTCAATAAGGCAAATAAACTCATACTGCATACCGCACAAATCTTTCGGCTTTCCTTGAATCCAGACTAAAAGAAGCATTTAAACTTGCAATCAACCGTAAAATGTTGATAT